>OY728151.1:1826183662-1827519019 GCA_963277665.1 Viscum album | reverse complement strand
TTAATATCATCGTCACCTTCATCCATTAACTATGGGGTGTCATCAGCAATATTTGTGTCTCTTTGTGAAAAAGAAGGAGTTGGAGTAGTCTCTTGAAAATTGTAAATTCATTTCACTTCAGTGAAACCAAATTCATGTTGAGTAAACTAATTTTACCAATATTTAATTTTTATTATACTCCACAAATCACCCAACTCTTTTGAAGTAGCACAATAATAAAATTTATGTGCCTAATGAGCCAACAAAATGGTTTATTTACTGCAATAAGACTTTTATATTTAATATCTATGATGAAATCCTCTCAAGAAGATAGAACTGTTCATTATTTTTTTGATTCCTCATATGCACATGTATGAAATATAAAACCATTCATGACATATACATTATAAGATTCAACTATTTTGGAGGGTGGGTTACTCAAGAAACATAATCGATTATCAATTTTATCATCATGTTGAGATACTTGAAAATATGTAAAACAATTATCAATATAACAAGTAATAAAATTACTTTTTGTGTTAAACCATAAATAATTTATGTTACATGTTTTTGAAAGCTATAGGAAAAATTATTTTGTTGACGTTCTTCAAGAGAAGAAATTATAATTTATGGAATATGTTTCTCGAAATGAATGTCATATAACCTAAAAATAAAATAATATTAATTTACTATAAAAGAGATTATAGAATAATTGATAGGATTAATCATAATTAAAATGGTTTCATTTCTTCATAGCTGAGAAGAACATATGTATGAGCTCTGTAATGTTCATCATATGAAAACCATCATTCATGAACTCCACCAAAGCCAAGTTCAGGATGATTAAAAATTTATAATTGATTTATCATTTAATTTTCAACATTTTCTTCATTAAGAACCATGCATCTATGTTGTGAGTGATATTCATATTTGAAACAATGAGAGAAAAAGAAAGAAATTTCTTCTTTCAAATAAGCTTCAGTAATTAAGCCTTCAACTGATGCTTTGTAACATACTTTTTTCTTCAATTTCTGCACGTGTCTCTCAAATGGGTACATCATCAGAATTGTATCGGACCTCCACATTTTTCTTCATGTGAAAAAATGTAATATAAAATGTTCCATTGAGTCAAAGAAATCTGGTGGGAATATTTTTTCTAGTTTACATAAAATTAAAACAACATCTTCTTGCAGTATACTTAGTGCATTCTATTATGTTGTTGCAACACAAATATATCGAAAAAATGATATGTCTATTTTCGCATCCCAAATCATATAATTGAACAAACCTCTTAATCCAATCAGAAAAAGTCTTTTCATTATAACAAAAAAACTATGACATTTTAATATGGTGATATGACCATTTCTGAGACATATGCCCAAATTGGAAGCATAAACATCTAGAAATCTCAAATATTTAATCCAATGAAATAATAATAATATATTTTCTTACTAAAGTGTTTAAATTTATTTTTGGCATCATTAACTTCTGTGATCTGGAATTTTCAAATAGTTCAAGTTATGGCTTATTGGAAATTCGGGTAAGATATAATCATGTCTTTATATTTTCTTTGGTATTACCTAGTGTATCCAAAACTGTATGAAATAAATTATGAAAATATTTCTTCTCAATAAGTATGAAATCTAGCATATGATGGACCAACAAACAAGATCAATATGGCAGATCCAAAAAAATTCATCGTTTTATCCAATTATGTTCTTTCCCTAAGCCATCAATTTTCTCAGGGTTAATTGTTTGTCCAAATGTGATGGGAGGTAATGAAAAGACAATTGATTTTACCTCTTTACCTGAGATCATTATTGGAGGTTCATATCCTTCAATTGTACCTTTCCTAAAATGATATTTGTTCCCCCAAAAAGGATAATCGGTTGGTTGGAATCTGCGATGATAGTCAATTTTTTTTATCATTGATGAGCATAAGCACTTTGGTATCTCTCATACAGTATTGAAATGATTTTGGAACATGTGTACTCTATCTAGATAACATTCCATATAATGGTAAGTCGCTAATTGTTCATATCAATGCATCTTTCAATACAAAATTCTGTTTCGTGACAACATCATATGTACTGACACCATTACTCTACAATGAATTTAACTCATAAATAAAAGGTTTGAAATAAATATCAATATTATTTTTCAAATTTCCTATAATTAATAAGGTCAAAAAGATATATGGATCATTCATAAACATCTAAGGAGGTAAATTATGTGTAGTTATAAAGATATTGCAACACGAATACTGACTACCATTAGAACCAAATGGACTAAAACTGTCTGTAGAAAGACCTAATCGCATGTTTCGGGATTATAAAGAAAAATATAGATTCACTTTGTAATTTTTTTTCCATAAATCACCATCATAGGGATGATTTAAGATTTTACCAGTTGAAATATTAGTTTTGTGCCATGACATCAATGCCACTGTGTTCTGAGACATAAATAAAGGCTGTAATCTGGGTGTAAGTAGGAAATATCTCAACTGTTTTATAGGAATCAATCCAAACATCCCTAGTTGAGGATCTTTATTCCTTGATTTTCCACATGAGATACAACTATCCAATGAATTGTTTTCATCATAATATTATATGTAATCATTTGAACACACATGAATCTTTTGATAACCAAGTCTCAGATTACAAACCAACCTCTTGCTATCATAGAAATTTTTAGGCAACACATTTCCTTAAAGTAATAGTTATTAAACTAAAGAGAATATCTAATCAAAACTATTTTTTGAAATTCCATTATCTGATTTAATATCAATAAATTTTGCAACTGCTTCAAATTTTGTTATCTTGCATCCAGGATATAAGGCTTACTCAGCAGACCTCAAAAACTCATAAAATTGAGATTGTTCCAACTCAGGAGTAAAATAAATATCATCCTGAGTTTGAGCTTGTTAAAAAGACAAAATTTCCACATAATGTACTAAATTTTGATACTTTGATAGATCCGGAACCAAATTATTAGTATCTTCTCAGGAACTGCGTTCACTATGTTGATACAAAAAACATAATAAGGCTAAAAACTAAAATTCAATAGATGACCTCTTTATATTTTCAAATGCATCAAAAATCCTTAGAGCACATTTTTTACAAGGACACACAATTTTCTCTTCTAAAACAAGTTCTGTTTCTGATGATGAAAATGATAAGAAAGCTTCAAAACCCTTAATATATGTCGGATTTAAACCAGAACTGTATGGATTCTAGTGCTAAGTTTTCCAAGCACAATCATATAATAATGACTATTGTTGACTTCCTTATTCCATATTTATCTAAAAAATATAAAATATTTTTTTAAATAATTTGATAAAAGACAAACACTATCCAAAAAATAGAAGAAATTTAAATTCACTTTTATAGAAATTTATAATAATTTTTTATTTCATAGTTATTTATAGTATTTTTTTAATATTTAAACTAATCTATACTAATTTATAATAATTTATACTAATTACCTATAATTATTAGTAATTACAGATAATTTATACTAATTACAAGCGATACAATTTCCATCAGATTAATGAAAACCCTTTTGTAGGATGATTTATCTCCTTGCAACATTCTCTAAATGAAATCACTGTGAAAAATCTAATCTGACGTATAAAGATCCATTTTCATATGCATGAGAATTGAGAGTAGGGTGGCTACTCCCTAGTGGTTACCATTCTTGTGCATATGAAAGTAGATATCTGTAGGCAAGAACAGATTTTTTTATAGTGATTTGAGTCAGATAAAGTTGCAAGAAGATGAGCCTTCAGATAAAAGAGCCTCATTTTCTTGACTGCTTATATCCTTGCAACTTTCTCTCACCAAAATTAGTTTGAAAAATATGCTCCAATGTACGCATATCAATTCTCCTGAATATGAAAATGAATATTCGTAAGTAGGAGTATATTTTTCATAATGATTTCAGTGAGGGAAATTTTTAAGGAGATGAACCATTGAGAAAAAGGAATGATTATAATCCACTAGAAATTATGTCAATTTATTAAGAAATATTGTGAATTATTCCTAATTATTTCTAATTATTCATAATTATAACTAATAATTGTTAATTATAACTAATTAATCCTAATTATTACAAACTAATCATAATTATTACTAATTATTGCTAATTATTACTAATTATTAATAATTATTACTATTTACTACTATTTATTAATATTTGTAACTAATTATTACAAATTATTACTATTTATTACTAAGTAATCCTAATTAATACAAATTAATCCCACTTAATCCTAATTAATACTAATTATTACTAATTAATCCTAATTATTACTAATTATTAATAATTATTAATAATTATTACTAATTATCACTAATTATTACTAATTATTACTGATTATTACTAATTATTACTGATTATTACTAATTATTACTAATTATTACTAATTATTACTAATTAATACTAATTAATACTAACTATTCCTAATTATTTCTAATTATTGTTAATTATTACTAATAAATACTATTTATTACTAATTAATCCCAATTATTACTAATTTATCATAATTATTACTAATTAATCCTAATTATTACAAATTATTACAAATTATTGCTATTTATTACTAAATATTACTATTTATTACTAATAAACACTATTTATTACTAATTATTCCTAATTATTACTAATTATTAATAATTATTACTAATTAATCCAAATTATTACTAATTAATCATAATTATTACAAGTTAATCCTAATTATTACAAATTATTACTAATCATTACTAATTATTGCTACTTATTTCTAATAAGTACTATTTATTACTAATAAATAATATTTATTACTAATAAATACTATTTATTACTAATTAATCCAAATTATTACTAATTATTTCTAATTATTGCTAATTATTAGTATTTATCACTAATTATTACTAATTAATCATAATTATTATTAATTTATCGTAATTGTTACAAATTATTACTAATTATTACTATTTACGACTATTTATTACTATTTACTACTATCTATTACTATCTATTACTATTTATTACTAATTATTACTAATAATTACTTTTTATTACTAATTATCACTAAGTAATCCTAATTATTACTAATTATTACGAATTATTACTAATTATTGTGAATTATTTTTAACTATTACTATTTATTACTATTTAATCCTAATTAATAATAATAAAACCCAATTATTACTAATTATTCTAATTATTACTAATTATTACGAATTATTACGAATTAATCCTAATTATTACTAATTAATTCTAATTATTACTAATTATTTCTAATGATTACTAATTATTGCTAATTATTCCTAATTATTCCTAATTATTCATAATTATTCCCAATTACTCTTAATTGTTCCTAAATATTACTAATTAATCATATTTAATTCTAATTATTACTAATTAATCCTAATTATTACTAATTAATCCTAATTACTACTAATTAAAAATAATTATTACTAATTATTACTAATTATTAGTAATTAATCCTAATTATTACTAATTATTCGTAATTATTACTAATTAATCCAAATTATTACTAATCCATCCTAATTATTACTAATTATTACTAATTAATCCAAATTATTTCTGATTAATCCTAATTATTACTAATTAATCAAAATTATTACTGATTAGTCCTAATTATTAGTAATTAATCCTAATTATTACTAATTAATCCTAATTATTACTAATTAATCCTAATTATTACGACGGAGGAACAAGAGAGGCGGTCCTCGACGTCTCTCAACACCTTGTCTGCCCTAGCTCATCCAAGTGGAGGAAACCTCCATTCGTTCGTTGCAAATCACCATGTCGATCAGCTGAGACTGCCCGCTTCGGACTCGATCAAGGGTCGAGACAAGGAACACTTGAAGAGCTTCTCCTATTTTTCTAGTTTTCCGAGGGTTTCTTTTGCTTTGCTTGTGAATCGGGTCCCACAACGTACTGTCAAAAAGGGTTCAATCGCTCATGTTATAGCTTCAGATGTTTCTATTTCAACAAGGATTGATCTCTGCAAGCACTCAATAATCGCTCGTATCTGACTGATGAAAGGTATGAAACACTGGAAACTCATTGATCTTGTTTCCCGTCTTGCCCCTATTTGGGGATTTGATGATTTCAAATGTGTCTCCATAAGACGTGGTTTCTGTAGGTTTTGGGCGCTGCAGAAGCGTGGTTGGGTCATCACCCAACGTTAATTTTTACCATGATCAATGATTATTCCGGGATCAATACGACGATGAACGCCAATCTCCACGAAATAGAATCAAAGATTTAGATAAAGAAGGAAGAGGCCCGAAACCTTTAGAGAGGATCTTTCACATCCTGTTTATAATTAATTTAATTAATTTTATAAAGAAAAGAATACCTGGATCTTCTATACTTTCTTTGTTGATGATTTTGATCATCCGAAATGACCCTTTTAGATTTTCTTGTTGCACTTGTGAGGATCGAAACCAGAATCCATCTAGCGATGATCCACACGTGCTCCGACGGCCTCCGATCGACACCATTCATTGTTCGAGTGCTAGCGCGGCGTAGTGTGTGTATTATGTCGGTCGTTCTTGATCGCTTGTTCTTCAGTCTTAAAGAACAACTCTCGTTCTTGAATGGGGCAGGAAGATGATTTGAGAGAGAAATCGTCTAGCTCAACAATTCTCAATTCACCGGGCGTGCAGTTCGGTACAAGGCACAACAGACATACTTGTCTATTTATCGACACAGGGCTTCGGTTACAATATTTAATTGCATAAAAGCAAATAAATACATTCATAACCTTGTAGAAAACTCATGCTCTTAATAATAATAATGTGTCAATATTTATGGTGTCAAACTTACACAAAATGGAATTATAAATAAAATTATGTGTCACAAAATAATAGCATCGTTATTATTATTTTAACTTGTTCCAACTATTTGAATAATTATTTATCGTCTTGCAAATAATTATTTTACTACCAGACCGACCTTGATCCGCTTGAACTCTACTTCCATTTATTGAACACCCGAATAAATAAATAAATAATTTATTCTCTTAAATAAATATTTTACTTACAAACTAGTAAATAAATATTTATTAAATGTTTAATAAAATAAATAAATATATTTTACTCACAGTCCAGTGAATAAATATTTATTTAATTTAAGCGATCATTTTAACTTTAATAAAATTATTCCATAGTCTTGAGTATAATATTTATTTAATCAATTAAATTCAAATAGAATTTATCTGAGACCACCAAAAACACTTAGTATGTGACCCTCTAGGATTCTTTCTCGTTGGCATTAGGCAGGTCTGCCTAAAGTCTAAGAGTATTGTCTAACAATGGGTCAAAGCACCAAATAGAACGAACTTAAAGTCACAACAACGACATCCACATATGAACGCTCACTATGAAATATAATCCCTTAGTCCCAATATCTCATCAAACAAGTTTCATGATAGTGTCATCAACCTTTGTGCTTGATACATCATTCTTTTAATAACTGAAATAAACTTGTCGTTGCACCATGGCCATGGAATTTAGCGTGATGGTTCTATTTCAATCTATGGGCCGAGATATCAACTTCCATAAATTGAAGGGAAAAATCCTTCCTCAACTTATCCATTAATAACATGCCACTTGTGACACACCCAACGTACCCTACTTTTCGCCAACATATGTTGTGACAGTTTTCATTATCAAATCAAAGTGTGCGAGTCATGACACATATTAATAATAATCTTAAAGTTTAAGGATCATTACACATGCTCACAGATAGGATTATCTGATGACACCAAAACATGAAGAATTCCTACTGTCGGGTCTGTTCTCATAATATCCTATCTTGGAGATTACCATGTGTAAAATTCCTGAGAAGAAGTCTCATCTTCTTATGAGTACTTTCACCAGACGATCTGTATACTATGTGTTCTATTATATCATGCCATCCAACTGTAGAACTATATTTAAGAATATTATCACAGCACTACAAGGTTCTCATCATAGCGGGGAACTTCTATGACCTTTTCAATGCGAAAAATACTCCAGGGCATTATTACACTATAGTCATGCAGAACAATGAACAATATGTAATAATATGTTTAATATTTAAATATATTAAATATTCATGTAATCAAAGTACAAACAGTTGGTTCTAGGACACCAAATCTTCCAAACTCCCACTTTTACTAGAGCCAATTGCCTATGACATTTAGTCCGCTAGACCTCACATGATGATCTTGTTTCTGCTGAGTCAAGTCTTTAGTAAAGGGGTCCACCAAGTTTTCTTCCATGGAAATAATGCTCACTGAAACTTCACATCTCTGAGAAAAATCCCTCAAGAGATGATAATTCTGAAGTATGTGCTTCATCCACTGATGTGACCTTGTCTCTTTTGCGAGATCCACCGCTACAGTATTATCATATTACATTGTGATGGGATATTTACTACTAGGTATCACATCCATCTCCTGGATGAAGCATCACATCCAAACTACTACTTTACATGCCTCAGAATCTATGATATACACAGACTCTACTGTACAATATGTGACCACACTCTACTTTGATCTCTTCTAGCTCACTACACCTCCATTCAAAGTCAATATGTATACTGTTTTCAACTTCATGTCATATTGATCAGTCTAGAAACTAGCATATGCATATCCTCTGATGACTAATTCCTCATCTCCTCCATAAACCAAGAACATATCATTAGTACGCCTGAGATACATCAAGATAGTCTTGACTTCCTACCAATAGTGGTCACTTGGGTCATCTTGATATCTGCCTACCGCAATAAATGTGTAGGAAAAATCTAGTCTTGTACATAGCATGACATACATGACAGACCTAATTGATGATGCGTCTGGATTCCTTGTCATTATCTTTCCTTACTCATGTGTTTGAGGACACATTTTCTTTGAAATATGAATGCCATGTGACACTGGTAACAATCCCCTCTTGGATTGTTCCATATTTAATATCTTCAGTATCTTATCAATGTATGTAATTTGACTTAGTCCCAACAATCTTTTGGATCTATCACGATGGAAATTGATCCCCAGAATATAAGCTTCCTCACCCAAGTCCTTCATGGAGAATCATTGATCCAACAATTCCATAATAGACTGTAAGACTGGTATCTTATTTCCAATAATTAATATGTCATCAACATATACTATTAGGAAAATGACTTCACTCCTACTAAGACATTTGTGGACACAAGGCTCACATTCTTTCTTAATAAAACCAAATTTCATTATGGATTCCTAAAAAATGTATGTTCCACAACCTAGATTCTTGCTTTAATACATAAATGGGTTTCTATAACTTGCATACCTTTTTGGGATCCTTTGGAGTCATAAACCTTTCAGGTTGTTTCATGTAGACATATTCCTGAAGGTTACCATTAAGGGAGGCTATTTTGACATCCATTTTCTAAATATCAAAGTCATGTTAAGAGGTAGTGGACAATATAATTCTGACGAGTTTTAGTATTTCAACTGGTGAAAATGTTTCTTCATAGAAAATTCCTAGACACTGCTTGAACCCTTTTTCAACCATTCTTTCCTTATAGGTACTAACTTGTCCTTCCATGTCCAATTTCTTCTTGAATACCCATTTGCAGCCAATAGACTTTACATCAACAGGAGGATCTACCAAAATCCAGACTTGTTTTTGGTACATGGAGTCCATTTCAGAATCCATGGATTCACCCCACTTGGAAATGTATGTGCCACTTAATATTCCTTTTAGGTTAGAGGATCATTATCATCAACTAAAAATGAGTCACCATCCTTGGTAACTAGAAAATTGTACTGTTCCAAATCTCTATCCTCTCTTGTACTCCTACGCAGTTCTTGTGTCTCTAGAATAGTTCCTTCCTCCATGAGGCTTTGTGGAATCTGTTCCTATACCAACTCTTGTGTACTTTAAGCCTCGACTTCATCAAATTATATGTCTCTACCACTATCTATTTTGGAGATGTTATCTCTCTTAAGGAATATATCATGTCTTTCCAATATAAACCTTTTGTGTGAGGGGTTGTATATGTAATATCCCCTTGTTTCCTTGGGGTATCCTATAAAGGTACACTTTGTGCCTTGGGGTGCAATTTTGTTATCACAAGAGGCCTTAACAAATGCATCACTTCCGCACACATGTAAATTCGAAAACATGTCTTTCATTCCACTCTATAACTCATATAGAATACAATTTATCAATTTAGTTGGTACTTGGTTTAGTATGTGTGTCGTTTTTTGTAATGCATATACCCAAAAGGATAATGGAAGACTCGCATGACTCATCCTTGATCTCAACATGTAAAACAAGAAGCGATTCCTCCTTTCTCTCACACTATTCGACTAGGATGTGTGAGAAGGATTAAGTTGGGATAGGATCTTAAACTCCTGTAAGTTATCAAGGAAGTCTTGATTAAGATATTCTCCACCTCAATCTAAGCGGAGTTTCTTAATCTTCTTACCAAGCTCGTTTAAAACTTAATTCTTGTATTCTTTGAACTTATCAAAAGAATTAGACTTATACCTCATTAAGTAGATATATCCATATCTACTAAAATCATTAGTAAAAGTGATGAAGTATGAGTACACTCCCCTTGCTTCAACTGGAAATGGTCCATAGAAATCAGTACAAACCAATTCAAGAATCTCATTATCCCTTTCACCTTTACCACTAAATGGGTCTTTGGTCATTTTTCCTTGTAAAAATGCATGACATACGACAAGTGGTTTTAGTTCGAAAGAATCTAAATATCCATCTTGATGTAACTTTGTCAAGCATTTCTCATTTATACGACCTAGCTGATGATGCCTGATTTGGGTGAGGTATGAGTCATGTGAAGTATCTTTGTTATCGATTTCCATTACTTGTTTTTTGTAATCCAACATGTAAATACCATTGTACAAATATTCCCTACCAAAATAAATTCTATATATTTAAAATAAGTAACATTCATTTCCAAACATGAAGAAAAATCCATCTGTATCTAATATGGATACATAAATAATGTTTTTAGTAACAGATGACACGTAATAATAACTCTTTAACACCAAGATCATCCTAGTCGGAAATGTGAGGTGGTAGTCCCTGATAGCTATAGCAAAAAGTCTGGCTCTGTTGTCTCCTCATAGATCTACATCCTCTTAGTCAATCTTTCAGAACCTACATGGTTCATGTATTTAGATACATATGTGATCACCACAAGCTGCATCTAATACCACATTTTTAGAAATATATAGACTGAATTTGATAATAAATGCACCTGAAACATCCCTTTGATTCTTAGGTTGGGTGCATTTCTTCTTCCAGTGGCTCTTCTTTCCACATGTGAAACAAACAACCTCTTATTCCCTTGCCTCCCCTTTGATATTCCTTTTCCTGGAAGGTTGTGAAGAAGCTTTGGGATTATAGATCTTCTCTTTCACTTTCCTCTTATTCACCAAAAGGACAGAAGGCTTTTCACACTTCATATCTTTGTCCACTTGGTGAATAAGGGTAATAAGATCAGATAGGGACTTATAAATGTTTTTCATATTGAAATTGACAACAAATTTGGATAATCCCTCAGAGAGTGATGCGATAATGAGATCGGTTCCCAGTTCTTTAGTGGGTTTAAAACCTAGAAACTCAAGGCGCTCAATATATCCAATGAGCACGACTACATGAGGCCTAGATGAGGTACCCTCTCCAAGATTACTTTGAAAGAGTTCCTTGGAGATCTTAAAACTTTCATGTATTTCTATCTCCTGGTAAATACCATAGAGGTGCTCAAGAATTCTATAAGCTTCCATGTTTTCGTGAGACTTTATGAACTCAGTAGGCATTGACGATAGCATCAAACATTGACCTTCGACTACGTCGTTCCTATGTTTCTCATAGACCAGGAAATCCTCATCACTCACCTCATTGGAAGGCAGATCAGGTAACACTGACTCCAACACGTAAGACTTCCGTTCATGGCATAGGATAATTGTAAGGCATCTAAACAATTCCTGGAAGTTACTGTCTGTGAGGATGTTGTATTTATCAAGAATTGATCAAAAGAATAGTGTGGTAGACGATCTTGTCATTTTTATTCTACAATTAAAGAGAATATCATTAGTACTTTCTTGATTACATTTTATGAGAAATAATAAATTAATTCTATTCAGTCTCCCACTATTTTGTCAAGTCCCAATGGACCTCACCATTGAAATGGGAATGTCCATTTTACATGACATTCTAGTAGCGAGGATCCATATTCTTCTTTACATAACTACAACAAGGGTTGTTCAAGCTATTTTAAGGTATTTAGGTAGGCATGTCTTTGCCAACTGTGGGCTTGCAGCTCCTTGATCTGTTGAGTGGACTCCCCAATCCTGAAATCCTGACTTTGGATTTCCTCAACTCTTCCCACCAATATTACGCAAATTCTAGCAAGGGATACTCCTCTTAATGTAATATGGTTAAGTCAACCTAAAATATTTCATAAGGGATTCTTATATAAAAGTAAGTGTCCCAACAATGGTTGGTCAAACACATAGTTTTATTGAGTTTTTCCCTTAATCAAGTAATTCAAGGCTTGGTCTGACTTAATATTTTATTTGAGGGATTTTTATCTATTATGTGTGAATTAATTATTATCATTATCACATTTTTTTAATATTTAGTGGAACCTAATTACGTTATTAACCATGTCTTGATAATATTTTCACATAATCATGGTTTTTTTAATTACATCTTGCATTCTTGTTAGTTCATTAATTATGTGGTCGTGACAACACATACATAATGATAAACCATGAAACTAATAGAAATAAAATAATGGGAATGACCATGAGCTTTTCTAATGGTTAGTTTATCTAGAGGCCAATAAACTAACCCTAACCTAGGGGAGAAACACCATGAACCTTTTGGGTTCATGCTTACAACTTTCCACCTGTCCACCTCTATATCTCCTGGGATTGGTTTTGTCTCAGCTCCAGCTTGAACCACCTCCACTATCTTGGGAGTTCCATCCATTACATATTCTTTCTTAACTCACACATAGGTGAGGGGTAAAAGGGGGTTTACATAAAAGAAACCATGGGAACGCATACCCTACACATTAATGAGGAGAAATGGCTCAGAGTCTAACAATTAATTTAATAAATTAATTAAAAGGAAAACAATCACATACCAAGGTCTTGGTCTATCTCATGATCACCCACATTCATGAAATGAGTTAAAAATTTAATAAAAATAGTATTAAAATATTTAATCATTCTTTATTAATATAAATTTCCCTTGAATCGATTAATTATTATCTTTAATTAATCAATCCTTTTATATTAATACTTTTCTGATTTTTTTGAGATTCTCATCTTTGTACATAAATGCACCTTGGAGGTATCCTAGTGAATACCTATTCGAATCTACCCAACATGTATTATATTCATATACTATCTTAATATTATGACATATGGCATAAAAGATGTTTCAATGCATAGAGTAACAACATGTAGTACGATTTATACATGATGTGTAGTTTTGAAAATTACACAAACATTAAAGTTTTAATTTTGGGTAATTTGGTAAAGTACGTGACGTGTAGTTCTAACAACACAGTGGGTACTAACTTCACCATCTGTCCTGAAGTACATGCCTAGGGACTCGGCGTGTGAAGCGTACTTTGGAAATTTTGGTGTACACTGCATTTAGAGTGGGCTATACACTGTGTTGTGTCCATGTTACACGTTTACCAGTCAGCTTAGCTGTGTATGGGATACACAGTTTGGACCCCAAACCTAAAGGGACTATACGCCATGTGTAGTGGCCCACCCGGTGTGTAATCTGGTAAGCATGTGCCTATCTTTCCTAGTCAACATGCAGTATTGAATTAACTACACCGCGTGAAATAAATTCACCCAGATTGAGTAATTTCCCAATTAATCCCGATGTGATGAACACGACTACACAATGTGTAGTCCGGATTACACTATGTGTATGGAATAGAACATGATGTGTATGTCTGAACACACGGTTTGTACTTTTGTGTCACCTGGGAAGAATCGTCGGTGCCTCCTAGTGAGTTCTCTGTTTTAATTTTAATTAAAAAATTATTACTTTTTGGGAATTATGCAAGAAACAAAAAGTGGGAGAAATGATCTTGAAATACAGATTACATGAATGATTAACCTTGAATTAACAAACTAAATTATTAAACTGTAAATCATCAACGAATTATTTAAATAATTATAAACTATGATTTAACCGCTCTGATACCACTTGTAGGTTTTGGGCGCAATGGAAGCACGCTTGGTCCGACACCCAAATATAATTTTTACCCTGATAAATGATTATTCTGGGATCAATATGACGATTAAAACCAATCTCCATAGAATAAAATAAATTATTTTTATAAAGAAGGATGTGGCATAAAACCTTTATAGAGTATCTTTCACATCATATTTATCATTAGTTTAATTAATTTCATAAAGAAAAGAATACATGGATCTTCAGTAATTTCATTGTTGATGAAGTTGATTGTCCCTAATGACCCTTCTAGATTATCTCATTGCACTTGTAAAAATAAAAACCAGAATCCCTCTAGCAGTGATCCACACATGCTCTGATGGCCTCCGATCAACACCACTCATTCTTCGGCTACTAGCGTGATGAAGCAAGTGTCTTGTGTCAGTCATTATTGATTACTTGTTCTTCGGTCTTGAATAAAATATCTCATTCTTGGGAGGGGTGGGAAGGGGATTCAAGAGAGAAATAATTTATCTCAACAATTTTGAATTCACCGGTCATGCAATTCAGTACATGGAACACTAGACATATGTGTATATTTATCGACATGGGGCTTCAGTTACAATATTTAATTATGTAACAGTAATTAAATACATTCATAACCTTAGATAAAACCCATGATCTTAATAATAATACTACGCCATTATTTATGATGCTCCAATTTTTGAAAAATAGAATTATATATATAATTATGTGTCACAAAATAATAACAGCGTTATTATTATTTTAACTTGTTCCAACTAGTAAAATAATTATTTACCGTCTTGCAAATAATTATTTTACTACTAGAATGGCCTTGGTCTAATCGAAATCTACTTTCATTTATTGAACACCCAAATAAATAAATAAGTAATTTATTCTCATAAATAAATATTTTATTTACAAATTAGTAAATAAATATTTATTAAATGTTCAATAAAATAAATAAATATATTTTACTCATAATATGGTGAATAAAAATTTATTTAATTTATAAAATCATTTTAACCTGAATAAAATTATTCCATGGTCTTGAGAATATTATTTATTTCATCAATTAAATTCAAATAGAATTTAAATGAGACCACCAAAGACACTTAGTGTGTGGCCCTCTATGATTCTTTCTCATTGGCATTGGGTGAGAATGCCTAAAGTCTAAGAGTATTGTCTAGTAATGGTTCAAGGAAACCAAGAGAAAGAACTTAAAGTCGCAACAATGACATCCACATACAAACACTCACTATGTAATATAATCCATTTGTCTCAATATCTCATCAAGAAAGTTTAATGATAGTGCTATCAACCTTTGTGCTTGATACATTATTCTTTGACTACCTGAAATAAACTCATCGTTACACCATGGACAAGGAATTTTGCACAATGGTTCTATGTTAATCATTGGGATGAGATATCAACTTCCATAAATTGAAGGGACAAATCCTTCCTCGACTTATCCATTAATAGCATGCCACTTGTGACGCACCAAACATACCCTACTTCCCATCAACATATGACATGACTATTTTCATTAGAAAATAAAAGTGCGTAAGTCATGACACGTATTAATGATAATATTAAATTCTAAGGATTATTAAACACACTCGTAGATATGAATATTCGATGAAACCAAAACCTACAGAATTCCTACTGGCGGGTCTGTTCTCATAATCCCCCATCTTGGAGATTACCAAGTGTGAACTTCATGAGAAGGAGTATCATCTTCTTACAACTACTCGCACATGACAATCTATATACTATGTGTCCCATTATAGTATTCCATCCAAATGAAGAACTATATTTAAGAAAATTTTTATAGCACTTAAAAGTTCTAATCATAGTAGGGAACTGCTATGACCATGTCAATGTGAAAAATACTCCAGGACATTATTACACTCTAGTCATGGAGAACAATGAACAAAATGTAATAAGATGTTTAATATTTAAATATATTAAATATTCATGTAATCAAAGTACAAACAGTTGGTTCTAGGACACCAACTCTTACAGTTTCTTCTATATTTTGTTCCCTACTGCTGAACTTAAAGGACAATTTTAGAGTATAGGTTAAATAAATATAAGGCCCAGATAGCTTAGGATTCATGAATGGAATCTATGTTTAAATATTAATGAATTTAAGGATACTTGCACAAAGGTATGGATTAAAATCGATGGCCTTAATTGGGTATTATGACACTTTGAAATTTGGTATGACATCGCTTTAGCAATTGGTATCCATATTCGATTAGATAATGTCACTGAAGAAGTTAGTTTCATCCATTTTTCACGATTTTTGGTAGAGGTAGAATTAAGTATCACATTGATTGATAGAGTGGTGATTTGCACTTCACATGATGAGATCAACCTTCGAATTGAGTATGAGAAAACTCTTCCATTTTGTGTCTCTTGCCAAATTACGGGTCACTTGATTGATGCATGCAGAAGAGAACTGGTTTGTTCCAACTATCAAGCTAAAGGTCATTGTAAGAACCCGGTTCTTATTTTTGAGGTATGGGTTTGTTCTTTTCTCTTTTCCATAAGTGTTTTTGAGAAAATAAGGAAAATGGGGGAAAATCCTAAATTCTGGGACTACATGCTGTGTACTATTCCACACATTTTGTACCTTGGCTGTGTGGGATGATTACATAGGGTGTGTAGCCATGTTGGCAGAGAAGGGTGTAAAAAACCGACTACACGCCGTGTAGTGGGTATTTACATGCCATGTAGTCAGTCGGCAGGAAAATAGTAATGCGGAGGAAGTAGCCGCCAACTGTGTAATCAAGAATACACGCCGTGTACTCATGTCGATAGATGAACAGTGCCACGTTGGTAAGAAGTCGCTGAAGGAACAGTTAAAAAATAAAAAGTACATGCCGTGTACTTGAGAAATACATGCCGTGTAGTTTGTTTTTTCACTTAAAATGGGCAGTAGCCAACCCTGTTCACAGGATTAGCTTAGAACTGGAGGAAGGAGTCAGGAGAGGAGGTCAGACCTTCAAGGACCTCCAGATCGAGCGTCGGGAATCTGTTTTCGCCTCTGATGATCTCATTGGGACTGCACGGATAAGCCCTCCACTCTCCTTAAGCAGTTCTTGCCAATTCTTCCTCTAAGGGAAGTTATTTGAGTTTTAATAGGATTTCATTCACATCAGATCTACGTTATTCTTGGATGTTTCAAGGACTGTCATTCATGTATATCGATCAGGAGCGATCGAGGCAGGTGGCTTGGTGTTTAATTTCCAACTGTAGTGCATTTGTGTGAATCGTTGTGCCACGAACCCATGTTGGGGTTTCGTGTGGATGAGGCCTTGGCTGTTTAAATACCTAGAATTGTATAGATAATTAAATGTGATAATAACCTGCTGTTTGGGATCGATTCTTGGATCCGGAACCACCCTGGGGGTGCATTCCTCTGTTTAGCCATTTGGCCAGGATACTTAAGGGTATTCCATTGTTATAATGTTTGTTAAATTGACTTGAGAGGAACTTTATGCGAATTTCTTATTTACGTGTTGGGCATGGCCCGGTTACTTGCGCCTGAGGGCAGTGTTCTTTTAGCCCGAGGGCATTGTTTTCTTAGCCTGAGGGAAATGTACTATTTTTCCTAAGGGAAACTTTTTGTACGACTGAGAGAAGTGACTTCTGTCCCTGAGGGTGACAATTCGTATGCCTAAGGGAAATATCTGTATGCCTGAGGGCAATGCCCGAGGGAAAGATTCTGATTACCTGAGGGTAAGGGTTTGCGTATCTGAGGACACTAACTGTTTACATAGAAAATTCACTGTGGTGGTTTTCCTTATATTTAATGATTAAATTAATATTAAAATGGAAACATAATTGGTAAAGTTAGTTACTTTTGAGTACTACTTAGTTTATTGCATTTACTTTTTCACACTGTTGTTGCATGTTTACACACAGTTGAGCATGGGCCTTTGGTGGGTGCCTACTGGGATTTATTTCTCACACCCTGTTTGGTTCATGTATTTGGCCCAAACAGATTATGTTTCTACAGGTGTGGATAAGGGAAAGGGTCCTTATACAGGTACTTGATTGCTACTGAGGAGTAGGGGAGTATGGGATCAGGCTTAGGCTCGCGATGCGACCGATTGTTTTGTTTTGTTTTGATGTACTCTGTATTGTACTGTACTGTATTGTTGTGTAACATGTTATGGCTGTTTTCTTAGAACTAGAGACATGTTGCATCATTATCTATAAAACTGTTGGTTATCTTTTACTACAGTTGTTTATTTTAAATGTGTATGGTTTATTTCTTCCGCTGTTGTTGTATGATTTTTATTTTATTCCACTGCGCTACACTTTGAAAAATGAGGGCATAGTTTCCCCACTATCAGACCTGGACCCTCGCTGCTAGTCGGAAACCTATGGCATCTAGGGAAATACGCTTGAGGTCATGTGACCAACCGGGTTTGGGGCACCGTTGAATGGTACCCAGAACCAGGACGTTACAAAGTGGTATCGAAGGAGGTTGTTTTCTTTGACTTACTATTTTTAGCCTTAGTCAGGGATAGTATGGAAATGGTAGTTGTTAATAAGTTGTTCCCGGGCGTAGCTAACCCTTTTATAGGGAAAATCCAGTCTACCTCATATTTTTCGCAATTTTTCTAATTTTGCAAATTTTACAGTTGATTTTATTTTCACTGTTTGGTGATGCACTTGTGATTGTGCTATTTATATTTTATCCATGGGTTCTATTTAGTTACAACCTGATGATATGAGGGTATTCCATCTCATGCATCATTTAGGAACATGCTAGAAATCACATGCCATGCAGAGTTCCATGCCACGTAGTTACTTTAGAAATTGCATGTTGTTGTGATAGTTGTTGTGCTAGAAAAGCATGCTGTTGTGAGAGATACTTGATAAATACCTGCTATGTGATAGGGTATCTTGGTATGAGTCTGTTGATATAATGGACACCAAACTTTTGTAGAGTATGGGCCCCCATTAACCAGAATTTGGTGGATCATTGACTGCTTGTTTTTTTATAACACATATATGATGCCCAACATTGATTCGCAGTGAGTATGGGCCCTCACGGATCAGAATTTTTCACTTAGGTGTTGTTTTTCAGTATTTTATGGGTCCGTAGTAGTATCTAAGCATTACTATCTAGAAAAACCAGGATACACACCGTGTAGTTCCTCGGACACACGTCGTGTGTTCTTTTTTCAGGAAGAAAAGAAATTTTTTTGAGTATACACCGTGTACCCTCAGTACACGCCGTGTAGTCTCTTCCCATGACATAGACCATGTGGGCGGGGACACGGGGAAGGGAAAATCTTGGGACAAACACGCCATGTACCGAAAGTACACGTCGTGTAGTGTTGAATTGGAGTACGCCCGTGTAACTGACAACACAAACTAAGGAGACCTTAAGACATACAGGTCGTTCCCACTATGGAACATGCCGTGTAGTCTGGCTTGGGGACCCGGCTGTGTAACTAACAAACACGGGTCGATGTCACGTCTTCTTGAACATGACATGTACCTATGGGACACGCCATGTAGTCTTGACCAGTGAGAGACCATGTGGAATTAGCCATGTGGTTGGGGAAACGGGGTGGTGTACACACCGTGTGTGGGTGTAACACTCCATGTAGTATTAAGCCGAGTAGTCGGCCGTGTCACAAACGACACAGGCAGTTGGAAATTACACCATAAATGCCGTGTAGTTTTGTTCAACAGGTTCCTTGTGGATTAGCCATGTAGAAGGACCTGGGCAGGGGAAGAGAAGTCAGCTACACACCGTTTAATCAATATACACGCCATGTAGTATTGTTTTTCATATCTTGAATGCCTTATTCCTCCTGTTCCCTTTTTGGTCCCTTCATTTGTAGTCTTGATAATCTAGATCTAAGGTGTGCGTTTGACCTTGCAGCAATGATTATACTCCTGAGATGGTGGGCCATGGGCTACCAGTGGATCCTCCAGCAGAGCCAGATGCGGCGCCAACCATTATACTAGACACAGGCGCAGATGCGCAGTTCCATGAAGGTTTCAGGCGGTTCATTCAGACCTTTCAGGGAGCACTTCCAGCTGCCACATCTATGGCTGAGCTGACTCCTATCTTCCAGCAGCATCATCTGCCTATGTTTACAGGGGATGGAAAACCACAGGTTGTGGAGTTTTGGCAGGGGTCTATGAAGACTATTTTCGAGCATCTTGAGACGCCTTCAGGGTAGAGGGTCAAGCTCGTGACGTATATGGTGCGTGATTCTGTCAAGAAGTGGTGGGATGTTACCACTCAGACAGAGCACCACAGAGACATGGCATGAGAAGATTTTCAGACAGCCTTATATGACTTCTTCTTCCCAGAGATACTGAGGGCGGATAGAGCTCAAGTGTTCATGAACCTACAGCATGGTACTATGTCGGTGATGGATTATTCTACTCATTTCACCGAGCTTCAGCCTTTTGCACCCGTTCTTGTGGGTGATGAGATGTTGAGGGCCAGACGCTTTTAGGATGGTCTTAGATACAACATCCGAGCACGGGTGAATGTTTTTAGGTTGGTTACTGTACATGATATTGTGAACTTGATGCTGATTATATAGAGGAACCTTACGGAGGCTAGTGGTGCAGGCCAGGGCGGTTCAGCACCAGTTTCTGGTACTATTTCTACTAGAAAGAGGAAGTTACAGATGAGTTTCTCTCATGGTGGCGGTACTAGCCAGGCAGTTTCTTCAGGTGGCCTGGTCTTTTTCTACAAGTGCGGTAGAGAGGGGCATAAGAGACTGCAGTGTCCATGTGACCCAGTGGAGTTCCGAGATTGCGGCAATATGGGTCATATGCAGCACTTTTGTAGGGAGTTTCCACCAGTGGCGAGTGAGAGGGGTTCTTTACAGGCTCTGCGTGCGGTAGCAGGACCAGTAGCTTCTTACTAGTCGGGAAACTGGAATACGTCAGGGCGCACAGGTAGAGATGGTGGCCGTGGCCATGGTAGCCAGACACCAGGATCTCAGAGGCAGTAGGGTGGGACAGCTTAGGGTAGCAAGGCTATGTCGTAGGGCCGCGACACTGGGCATGCATATGTAGTGCAACAGACCCAACAGGAGCAGGATCCCAAACCTTCTACAGTGAGAGGTACTACTCTAGTAGCTTCTATATTATCTTCAGTACTTTTCGATACAGGTGCTACACATAGTTTTATATTTGTGTCCGTTGTAAAGAGACTTAGGCTCTGTATTTCTTCTTCTTCTTCTGCTGTAATGACGCTAGACACTCCGTTGGGAACTAGAACGGCTGGTGTGTGTCAGTGCAAGGAGTTCCCCCTTGAGGTTGGAGGGCGTCACTTTCTATGGGACCTCTATGTCTTAGAGATGACGAGCTATGATTTCATACTTGGGATGGACTGGTTAGTTGCCTTTCGAGCCTTTGTGGATTTCTATCGTCATAGGTTGAGTTTCACATCTCCATAGGATGTAGAGTTTCTATACAAGGGTGAATGGGATGTTGAGGCGAGTCGATCTGGACCAGAGCATCATGGGAAGGTGGAGTCACAACCCAGATTGCGAGTTTATATCTGGATGATCAGGGGATTTGTCAACAAGATTTTCCTCCAGTGGTTGATCATTTCAGGGATGTCTTCCCGGATGATTTTTCTGGTCTACCTCCAGAGCGAGAGGTGGATTTCTCTATTGAGCTTATGCCAGGGGCAGTACCAGTGTCCATTCCTCCTTATAGGATGGCTACACCAGAGTTGCAGGAGCTTAAGAGGCAGTTAGAGGAGTTACAGGCAAAGGGTTTTATCTGACCCAATACTTCTCCTTGGGGTTCACGGGTCCTATTTGCGAAGAAGGAAGATGGTACCCTCAGACTCTGTGTGGATTATCGGAAGTTGAACCAGTTGACGGTTAAGAACCAATATCCATTTCCAAGAATTGATGACCTTTTTTACCAACTTCGTGGAGCATGAGTGGTCTCGAATATTTACTTGAGATCAGGATATCATTAGCTGCACGTGAGGCCATCAGACATACCACTCATAGAATTTAGGATTAGGTATGGTCTATAGGAGTACTTGATGATGCCATTTGGACTCACGAACGCACCAGCAGTGTTCATGGCTCTGATGAATGGTGTGTTCCATCCATACTTGGATTCTTTCATGTTAGTATTCGTGGATGATATCTTGGTGTACTGTCACACTCGACATGACCATGCCACCCATCTTGAGATCATATTGAGTACACTGAGAGAGCATAAACTATATGCTAATCTCTCAAAGTGCCACTTTTGGATGGAGAAGATTCACTTCTTGGGTCATATCATTTTAGAGGCAGGAGTTTCAGTAGACCCAGAGAAGGTGAGAGTAGTAGTTTCCTGGGAGCAGCCTAAGAACGCGTTTGATATACTGAGTTTCTTGGGGATAGATGGTTACTACAGGAGCTTTATACATGACTTCTCTCTCTTAGTACTTCCATTGATGGGTTTGACTAAGAAGGGTGTGAATTTCATTTGGTCAGAAGCTTACGAGACATCCTTTCCGGACCTGAAAGGAAGATTGACATCTGCACCAGTCCTGATACTTCCAGATCAAGGGAAGAGCTATAAAGTTTATTGTGATGCATTAGATATTGGGCTGGGAGCAGTGTTGATGCAGGGCTACCAAGTTGTTGTGTACGGTTCTTGACATTTGAGGCCACATGAGAGGAATTACCCGACACATGATCTCGAGTTGGCTGTAGTTGTTCATGCATTGCGCTGTTGGAGACATTATCTCTTAGGAGATACTTTTTTTGGTTTTTACCGACCACAAAAGCCTCAAATATATCTTTACTCAGCGTGACTTGAACCTGAGACAGAGAAGGTAGGTTGAATACATTTAGTCCTTCAACTTTGAGATTTCCTATACACCTGGTAAAGGTAATGCAGTAGCTGAGGCACTAAGTAGAAAGACTCAGATAGAGGCAGTGCAGGAGGCCAGTGGTGAGTGGAAACTCATGGATTTGTTCTCTGAGATTCATTTGGTGGTGTACGATGGTCAGGGGAAGACCTATCTATCATATTTAGTTGTGAATTCTACCCTCCTGGATAGAGTGAGGATGAGAAAACTATCTAATTTAGGAGGCCTAGTTCTACGGGAGTTGGTGGAAAGTTAGGACCCTCCTCCTGGTTGGAAGATAGACGATGATGAAATTATGCATTTCCATGGACTAGTGTGGGTTCTAGGGGATATACATGAGGAGTTGATGCAGGATTTTCATGCTTTAGCTTGGTCAGTTCATCTTGGGGTTACCAAGATGTATTGAGACTTGAGACGTCAGTACTGGTGGTTGGGTATGAAGAGAGAAGTAGCTGGTTTTGTTATGAGGTGTTACACCTATCAGCAGGTGAAGGAGGAGCATCAGAGGCTAGCCAGACTATTACAGAAGTTACCCATTCTGGAGTGGAAATGGGATGATGTCGCGATGGACTTCGTGACTGGGTTGCTGAGGTCACCTCGAGGCAATGATGCCGTGTGGGTTGTTGTGGACAGACTCACGAAGGTAGCTCACTTTTTACCGATCAAGGAGACCTTCAGAGTTGAAGAGCTCGGGAAGTTGTATATCCGAGAGGTCATATGTCTTCATGGGGTCCCTCATTCTATCATTTCAGATAGGGTTCCCCCTTTACATCTTGTTTCTGGCAGAGTTTTCAGAGGGCACTGGGTACACAGGTTCTTTTGAGCACAACTTACCACCATCAGACCGATGTCCAGTCAAAGCGTACGATACAGGTGCTTGAAGACATGCTGCGTGCATGCATCCTAGACTTTGGGGGCTTTTGGGAGAAGCACATAATCCTAGTAGAGTTTTAGTATAATAACAGTTTTCAGGTGACTATCGAGATAGAACCTTACGAGGATTTATATGGTAGGTTGTGCCGATCACCCTTGTACTGGTTAGAGGCAGGTGATGCAGCTTTACTAGGACCACATCTCATGCAGGAGACTTCTGATTAGGTCCAGTTGATTTGGAAGCGGATGGCTACCGCACAGTCTCGTCAGAAATCTTGTGTTGATCGATGCAGACGACCGTTGGAGTTTGTGGTCACGGATTGGGTTTTCTTACGTGTTTCACCGAGGTTGGGATACAGACGAATCAGGAGACATGGTAAAATTTCACCGAGGTATGTGGGACCATTTGAGATTCTGGAGAGAGTCAGGCTGGTTGCCTATCGATTGCAGTTACCAGAGAGGTACCTTGCCATGTACAACGTCTTCCTTGTATCTCAGTTGCACCGCTATCATTCAGACCCATCTCACGTCTTTCAGCCAGAAGAGGTTGAGCTTCAGATTGATGCATCCTTTGAGGAGCATCCAATTCATATCGTGGATAGGAGCACATAGGTTCTTCGAGGCGGGTCATTTCCCCTATTACGGGTGCTATGGCAACATGGCCGAGTGCAAGATGAAACCTGGGAGTGGGAGATCAACGTACGTGCTCAGTGGCCAGAGTTTTTCTGAGCTTTATCTTCACCACCCTTGGAAGGGAAATTCGAGGATGAATTTCTTTAAGGGGGGAAGTTTGTAAGAACTAGGTTCTTATTTTTAAGGTACAAGTTTCTTCTTTTCTCTTTTCCTTAAGTGCTTTTGAGAAAATAATGAAAATGGGGGAAAATCCTAAATTTTGGGTCTACATGCCATGTACTTTTCCACACGCGATTTACCTTGGCCATGTGGGATGAGTACACAGGATGTGTAGCCATGTCGGCAACTAAGGGTGTAAAAACTGACTACACACTGTACAGTCAGTCGGCAGTCAAATTGTAAGGTAGTGGAAGCAGCCGCCAGCTGAGAAACAACACATGCCGTGTAATCAGGAATACACACCATGTACTCATGTCGACAGTTGAACAATGCCACACTGGTGAGAAGCCGCTAAAGGAACAGTTAAAAAATGAAAATCACACGTCGTGTACTTGAGAAGTAAACACCGTGTAGTTTGTTTTTTTCGCTTAAAATGGGCAGTAGCCAACCCTATTCTTTGGATTGGATTAGAATCGGAGGAAGGAGTCGGGAGAGGAGGCCGTACCTTCGAGTATCTCCAGATCAAGTGTCGGGAATCCGTGTTCACCTCTGACGATCTCGTTGGAACCGCACGGGTAAGACCTCCACTCTCCTTAAGTCATTCTTGCCAATTCTTCCTCTAAGGGATGTTATTTGAGTTTGAGTGGAATTTATTTTACGTCAGATCTACATTATTCTTGGACGTTTCTAGGAGCGTCGTTCACGTATATAGATCTGGAGTGATCGAGGTAGGTGGCTTGGTGTTTAATTTCCAACTGTGGTGCATTTGTGTGAATCGTTGTGCCATGAACCCATGTTGGGGTGTCCGGTGGCTGAGGCCTTGGCTGTTTAAATACCTAGAATTTTATAGGTAATTAAATGTGATAATAACCTGCTGTTTGGGATCACTTCATGGATCCAAGACCACCCCGGGGGTGCGTTCCTTTGTTTAGCTGTTTGGCCAGGATACCCTAGGGTATGCCATTGTTATAATGTTTTTTAAATTTATTTGAGAGGAATTGTATGTGAATTTCTTATTTACATGTTGGGAATGGCCTGGTTACTTGTGCCTGATGGAATTGTTCTTTTAGCCTGAGGGCATTGTTTGCTTAGCCAGAGGGAAACGTCCTATTTCTCCTGAGGGAAAATTTTCGTATGCATGAGGGAATTGAATTCTATTCCTAATGGTGGCAATTCATACACCTAAGGGAAATATCTGTATGCCTGAGGGAAATTCCTGAAGGCAAGATTCTGATTACCTAAGGGTAAGGGCTTGCGTGTCTGAGGACACTGACTGTTTACATAGAAAATTCACTATGGTGGTTTTTTTATATTGAATGATTAAATGAATATTAAAATGGCAACATAAATCGTAAAGTTAGTTACTTTTGAGTATTGCTTAGTTTATTTCATTTACTTTTGCACACTATTGTTTCATGTTTACACATAGTTGAGCACGTGCCTTTGGTGGGTGCCTACTGGGATTTATTTTCTCACACCCTTTTTGGGTCATGTCTTCGACCCAAACAGATTATGTTTCTACAGGTGTGGATAAGGTCAAGGGTCCTTATACAGGTACTTGATTGCTGCTGAGGAGTATGAGAGCATGGGACCGGGCTTAGGCTCATGATGCAACCGACTGTTTTGTTTTGTTTTGCTGTACTCTGTATTGTACTGTAATGTATTGTTGTGTAACATGTTCTAGCTGTTTTCTTAGAACTTGATACATGTTGCATCATTATCTATATAACTATTGGTTATCTTTTACTATAGTTTTTTAATTTAAATTTGTATGGTTTATTGATTCCGCTGTTGTTGTATGATTTTTATTTTATTCCACTTTACTACACTTTGACAAATGAGGGCATAGTTTCCCCACTATCAGACCTAGGCCCTCGTTACTAGTCGGTAGCCTCTGGCGTTTGGGGAAATGTACTTGAGGTCATGTGACCAACCGGGTTTGGGGCATCGTTGAATGGCACCCGGAACTGGGATGTTGTAGTCATGACATGAAAAACTATCAGAATAAGAATAATTTAGAGTCTAACAAGTGCTTTGATTATCAGGAAAAGAACCATGTTGATGATTCGGTTCCTAAGAACCTAAATCTTCAACTTGGACAGAATCCTATAGTTGAGGCAGTGCCTGGAATTGATGTTGAAGCCCCTTATTTAAAAGAGAGATTAACTGCTCAATGTAACCCCATTTTGATTTCTCATGCCCAAATGAATGGTAATGTCACTTAATCTTGGGATGATATGGTTGAGGATAGTCACATGGATGTTAATGATGCTTACAAGGATGTTATTAATGGGATTTACTTTAAATATGTATTGTCTAAAGGTATAATAGATGAATATAATGGTGAATCAGATGAAATCCAGGCTATCAAGAAGCACTCTTCTCAAGAGGTTGTGGATTGTAGTCTGTGGAAAGAGCATATATTGGTTAATGCTAAGGATAGAAAAGGGAAGAATAAAATGGAGGTCGTTACCTCAAGGAAGATTAAACCCAATAAGGCAATCAATAATCTTGATCCTATAAAGGTGAATGAGAAGGTCTTACTCCACATTGCTAAAAATTCTTTTGAGTTAATCAGAATCAGTCGGAGGTTGGAAGCTCCTACCTCCCCACATGCAACTCTTCATGTAAATATTTTCTTAAAGAAATGCACTCAGAATTCATTTGATACTTCTATAATCAATAACACTCAATTTTATTTAGATTATAGTTTTCTAGCAATGAAGGCTCTTGAGTAGGTTCATCTTATCTCCAAGTAAGTTGTTTCCTCACCTTTAGAATTTGTATATTTTAAATGCGAAGAGACATATGTGGTTGTTCATAGAAACTCCCAATTTAATTATGGGATGGGTTCTAATGAGATGGGGATTCCTATTTGCACCATTGTTTTTCCTAAGCAGGGAAAGAAAGGACATAAACCTGCTGCTCCTTTAGATTTAAAGGTAGAAATCTATATGGGGATAGGACTAGCACTTTCTTCAATCTACAATGTCCATGCCCAGACTGCAACTTAGAATGTAATTAAAAATGTTAATACTCATAATCCTTTTGAAATTCTTGGCTCTATCAGCAGTGATGATGAAGGAAAATAATGTGATGGTGTGCACAAGATTGATGACAGGAGTGAAGATGTCATCATAGAGCTCTCATAGGATGATGGCGTGCCCCTGATACATCTCAAGACTTGGAGGAGGGTACGCCACTCTCGGGGTAGAGGTGGAAGTCTATCTAATCATAGTATGACCTTGTGCTCATGAGTTGCTTGATGTATCTTTTTCTGTTTTTGTGGACTCTTTTTGTCTTGTTTGGTTCCTCCTATATAGTTATGTTTTTTTATTTAATAAATAGGCCTTTCGCCTCAACCATTAAAAAAATTAATCCCAATTATTACTAATTAATCCTAATTATTACTAATTATTCCTAATTATTCATACTTATTCATAATTATTACTAATTATTTCTAATTATTACAAATTAATCATATTTGTTACTAATTATTACTAATTATGACTAATTATGACTAATTATGAATATTTATTTTTAATTATCACTAATTATTAACAATTAGAACTAATTATCACTATTTATTATTATTTATAAATATTTATTTCAATTTACTACTTATCAATGTTAATTTTTACTAATTATCACTAATTATTACTAATTATAACTAATTATTAATGATTATTAATAATTTTTCTAATTAATACTAATGACAAAAAATTAATAATAATTAATATAACTATTAATTAATACTAACCACACATATTTGTTAAAAAATAATGTAAAATAAAATAATCTAATACTAATTTAATTTAATTGTAGATAATTAAAAATAATTATAACTAATATTAAATAAAATTAATTAACTAAAAAATAAAAATAAATAGATAAATATCTTAAAACTGAATCATTTGAGAGGATTTAATCCATAACTATTACTCCAATTTAAAATTTTTAACTTAGAAAAATTTTGAGAGAGAAAATTTAAGTAGTGAGGGAGAGAGGAGTTGAGAAAGGAGTGGAATGAGAGGAAAAACAGACGGGGTATATATAGGTTAGATTAGTCATGAAGGGGAGCATTAGAAATACTAACTCCCTATTAATTATGGTCGGTGGTTAAAAAGTTATTTGTGATGGGACCCGTTGTAAATACCAACAAGTCGACATACTATTTGCGACGGAAGATAAATCCTGTCACAAATACCCTTCCCGTGGTTGGATGCACAGCTCATGCCAAACCTTTTGTGATGGGTAGAGGGTCCCATCGCAAATAGTCCCTCCCTACTGACTTTTTGCAATGAGACCCTTCCCCTTCACAAATACCCCATCGCTAATACCCGTTTTTTCCTTATTGTTGATTCATCTGGTTGTTATACTATTCATTTGGGTTATAGGGCATGTGTTATGGACGAAGAAGGTTATTTTCCCCTCCTTTGGACATCTTTGGAATATTAATTCTCCACCGTATGCCAAGATTTTATGGTGGAAAATGTATAGAGGTATCCAACCCAAATACGCTCACCTGGATGATTGGCACCTCTCTGATAATGGCCTACGACCTCTCTATGGGGGTACGAATGAGACATATTTTCATGTCATTTTTTCCTACCCATGGGTCATTGGGATTTGTTCCACGTGTGAAACATGGGATCTCATTCTCTAGAGAAAACACGAGGATGTTAATCTCATTACAGGGGATTGATTCAGTACTTTTCCTGCTCATACTATCGCAGGACAGTGTATCCATTCCTGGAATATATGGTTTCACCATAACACCTTCATTATAATGAAGATTTTTAAAGCCATTAGGGTCTCTCTTTCTAGAATACATAATCGGGGCTCTCAATGTCTTGATGCTAAGGGGGATCATCCACCTTCACCTGTTCATTCCCCTCCTCTCAGATGGATTACTCCCCCTTTGGTCGTTCTCATACTTAATATTGATGCAGTGACTCCTAGGGATGGTTCTTTTGGCCTAGAGGCAGTCCTCCAGGATCATGCTGGCTCTATAATTATGGCACTTCATTCCTCATACATTTTTTGTTGGTCTCCTCCTGTGGTATAGGCTATAGCTATATGGACAGGTTTTCTGTTCATCTCATCTATTGGTTGGAAGGATGTTGTGGTCGAATCTAATTTTCAAGTTATTATCAATGATCTGAAGGAGGATGAAGGTGACCACAAAGACTATGAGTCCATTATCGACATTATTAGATCTTTGTAACCTTTGTTCTATTCCTATTGTTTCTCCTTTTTGAGGAGAGAGGGAAATCATGAGGTTCGTTTTATTTCAAAATAATTTTTTATTTTATTAAAAGACACTTTAAGGAAAAGTGGGAACTATACAAAAACATTCACAACAACATAAAACATAGACCCTCCAAAAAGAAATTTCACCACAGATTTCGAAATTCAAAAAAATTAAAATAGCACCAACACACAACGCCTCAAACTGTCACCACACACCCTATTCATATTTCAAATAATAAAATCACATCAATGCCTCAAGCCATGAACCCTGCAGCGAGATGAGACCATCATCAACCACTACATTACCTCCATCACCACAATACCTCTTTCACCTACACAATTCCACTTTTCACTCCAAACATCACCATAATCAATATCACCATACCTCATCACTGCCGATCGATCATCGTCACTGTCACCTCCCGAAGCCTCCTGATCAAATTCACATCCCAAAGAACCGTGAAGACCACCGTACAGCTCCACCTCAGTGAGAAGGATGGAAGCTTGGATACAAAGTAGAGAAAAAAGGGATATTGCTTGAAGAAAAAGAGGCAAGACCATCTCTGACCAGGAGACCTCGAACTAGGGAACACAACAAACCTGAAAATACCTGAACAAATCCGACCTCAAAATCGAACTCCCCGAGTAGCCAAACTGATGCGACCCACATCACTATCCCCAAGCCATAGAAATGTCAGAAAACTATAGACATAATCCACCAAATCCCACCAACACCATGAGATGAGTCTCCTCTGAGAAGTACACTTCCACAAAAAACCATATCCACCTAAGAATACAAAACAAAGAAGAACCAGTCCAAACATTAACTAGTCGATGCTCACCTTCACTGATGCCATCCACGATGCATCATAAAATCCTCCCTATGTTGACACCACACCCAACGTTGAACTGGAAATAGAAAATCAAAAAGACTCAACAAAATACAACACTAAATTATTGAGAATGAGGAAGATGGATTGATATTTGAACTTGAGGAGGAAATAGGGAAAAGGATACAAGGGATGAAAACCTAGAAGGAGATTGGTGGCAGAAACCTTGAATGAAGAAGTCCAAATGCGCCAAGAGGATCCACAATCTCCAAACCTCATCCCAAAACCTCGGTGTAACCTCCACTCTAGATCCCACCAAGATAGGAGGAGTGGAACTCAAGGCCAGAGCTCAGTAAGGAGCCTGAGAAAAGATGTCATGGAGCTGGGGGAGGAGAAACATGGAGAGGAAAGAAGTGGAATGGGAGATACCCTAAGAGGGAGGGGAAGAAGGTAGAGAGCCAAAGGTGCTATGAGAAACCATTTGAGGTTATTCTTGTCAAACAAATATGTGTACTTATTAATTTTTATTAAAAATTGTATCTATATGTTATTTATTTAGTAATTAATTTATTAACATATATGTATCAAGATTTTACAAAAAAATATAGTGTAAATATATACCTATATATAAAAAAATTAATTTTCAAAATAATGTATCATATATGGGTCTAGAATTATTCTAATTGACATTACAATCATAATGGTGCTGTCAGAGTGAAAATTTCATATCATTTAAAAAAAATATATTAGATTAAAGTTTATAAGTGAAAAAAAGAGTTTTCGTATATGAAGGAGAGAGAATATCAATTGGGTTGTGCGCGTGGAGCATGGGGTGTGTGGGCAGTATAGGTATGCTAATATAATTATTAATTTTAATAAAACACTCTCAATCACCATATCTATCTCCACATGTCCTTGATACACGTTTGCTGCATCCAACCAGTGAATTAATCCACAATTTTAGGTGGGAAATACATGCTAATCCCCTGATTTTAGTATAATATAGACATATAATATAAAGAATATATAAATATAAATATATAATATATAAAATTGATTCGATTCATTTAGTATTAAAAGTTTATTATTAATATTTGTATTAATATTTTTAATATTATTATGGTGATTAATAAATTTCATTATTAATTATAATTAAAAATATTTGTAATTAGTATTAATATGTTATTATTATTTTATGTATAATTTTATTAGTATAACTTTCCTAGAATGGTTAACTATATATATTTATAATTACAATTGTTTCTAACTCTAATTATTAATATTTTTATTATTATACCTAATTAATATTACTATTATTTTTATTATTAAAATGTACCCCCATAGGTAGGAGTGTGGTAAGGGTGGGTGGGGTTTGGGGGTGACAGTCGTGGGGTTGAGTCCTCAGACCAATTTATGTAATTGTGTGTGTGTTTGTGTGTTGTAATAAAATTTACTACTACTACTACTACTACTAAAATTTATTATTATTATTATTATTATTATGAAAATGTGTATAATTCTATAATTAACTGAATTTAACTTATAAGCATAGTATATCCAATCAATTAATTGAATACAAGGATCCTATTCGGCTTATAATCATTAAAAGTGGGGATCTGAGCCTCAAAACATAAAAGATGGTGGTGTTGGCCCTCTCCAGGTGCACACCATCAAAAGCCTCCCTGCTCACCTTCTAGCTCGACATCACAACCACTCCTACATTCCTTTCCTCTCACCAGTACACCATCCACCATAAATGTTTCAATCATTTATTAATAAATATATAATTATATAGTTATATACACATCTGTGTAATTATTATACTTTAATGTTAGTTAGAGTTGAATCTGTTTTTTTTTGAAATCACTTAATTGAATACAAGGATCCTTTTCAACCTTAAAATATTTCAAAGTGGGGATACCAGCCTCAAACAATCAAATTAAAATTCAACCCTCTTCGACATTACACCATTGACACCTTTCCAACCCAAATTCTTGCCTGGCATCAGAACCAATCCTGCCTCCATTACCTCTCCCTAGTACACCATCCTACATAAATGTTTCAGTTATTTATAAATAAATATATAATTATATATACATACTTATCTTTATTTCTTTACATATAAAAATTTTATTATGTAAATAAATATTCAAACAGATGTACACAAAAAAATTATATATGATGTTTGTATGTAAATATGTGTGTTGATAAACATATATGTATTTTTTATATATTCGAATATATGTAAATAAATTTTAATATATATATAAATTATAAAACTAATAAGAGATTTATTATTTTTTATAATGATTTTTTTGAGAAGTGAACACATTTAATTGGATTGGCATTTGGTGGCAAGGCTAGGGTTGGTTTTAACCTTTTATTATAGTGATTTGTTATTACCATTATATATCATAATTTAACATTTTTTTAATTATTATTAATATGTAATTAACATTTTATGTATAATTATATTAGTACAACTTTCCTAGTATACCTAATTATATATATTTATAATTTGATTTGTTTCAAACTCTCCTTATTACTATTTTTATTATTATATATAATAATAGTAATAATAATATTTTTTGTTGTTGTTATTTTTTTGTTTATTATTATTATTATTATTATTATTATTATTAAAATGTACCCCCACAGGCAGTGGGGTGGCTTGGGTGGATGGGGGTTTGGGGCAGCGATCGTCGGGTCGAGTCCTCTTACTAATTTATGTAATTGATTGTGTGTTGTAATAAGATTTATTATTATTATTTTTATTATTAATTATAAAATTAGTATAATTATATAATTTGAAAAAGTGGGGATCCCAACCTCAAACCATTAAAAAAAGGCTGTGTTAGCCCTCTCAAGTTGCACACTATTAACACCCTCCCTACTCACCTTCTATCCTGATATCACAACCACTCCCGCCATCCCTGTAACACCACAAAGTTTTGAAAATAAATATTGAATGCATAAAACACTACATCCCTACAAAAGAACACATTTTATATCCTATCCATTAAACACAACTTTTCCTCTTCTATGTTTTGAATTTTTAAAAATGATCATCTAGAATTATGATCAATATGTCATTTGGAGTCTAATCTAACCAAATTGATTTTTGTGAATAGTAACATACCCTTGTGAATAGTAATATGAATAGTAATATGACGCTTATGAATAGTAAATAATAATATATTATTTTCTTAAGGTAATAAAATAATGACATCTTATTTAATTTTCTATGTGATATAAAACTAATTATACCATTAAAATTGTTATTTTTTGAATTAATTATGATTTTGTTTAAAAATTAAATTAATAATATTTAGAAAATTATTTTTGAAAAATGGAGTTCAGTTTTTAATTCTACACATCAAAAAATGGTCAGAGTAACTTTTTGGGATTTTTCTGAGATTCTTGAATTTTTTATGAATAGTGAAATACGGTAAAACACTGTATATACAAATTATCAGTTAAATACACTATTTATGACATCATAAGTGATGTAAGGACATTTTGTTAGAACTCACAAGTAATTATTACTTTTAGGGTCACATGAAACAACACTATTGGTTTTCTTGAGGGAATTAATAAAATAATGAATAAAATATTCAAAATTCACTCCTCTCCTCCACTATAAACCCCCCCCACACTTCCTCTTCTCTTCACTCCTATATGACATAAATCTCCTCAAAGATCTTTCCAAATAACCCTCCCTAGTCACTCCCGACATCCAAGAATATTTTTTTCTTTCCAAAAGACCAAAACCCCTTCACTTAAGGAGGTTTTCAAGGAGGTTATTTCAAGAGGTAAATCACCCTTCTTTTTCATTTAGTTTCATTTCAATTTATCTTACTTTGTTTCCCTCTAATCACCTCATCTCTCCAAATGATCATGATAACTCTAGTATCATATATATACTAAAATTATATCATGTTATTGGAAGAACCATCATCAATATTCTTACTCTCCCTTTTATTTTATAAACGAAATCAACATCCATGAGGTTCCAATTTATAACCTTCATGGACGAAGAAGTTTTGTTCTTCAATTTCTCCTTCATTACTGGTCATGTAAAAATTTTCATGGTTTAATCAGACTATTATATATGTATTATAACCTATTTAATATTCAGGAACTAGTATATGTACATAATATTAAATCATATGACCAAACTAGTTCTTAATAATCAAATTACCGCTTAAATAATCTAAGTGATTGTCATTAATATTTCATATAATGATTAATCCTCATTCCATGTAAAAAAATGATAGAAATGACCATTAACACTTATGGATGTTCATATAAAATATTTAATTTCAATTCTGGATATTTACATCCATTCCTCATGAACTCCAAAACAAGTGAACAGATTATGAAAACCAAGGAAACGAACACTCCGGAACGACAGAATTCAATATTATAACTTATCAATAAGGACATAATGAACTTAATAAAATTATGATAAACTAAATACATGTCTAATAGGTTCTGATTAAATTTATTAATAATTCTAATTTCATATTCAATGAACTTAAGTCAAAGATTAGAACACATTCGGGCTTAAGGTTAGGGTTTCTTCATCCCACTTCCATCTTTGTGAGATATTCTGTATTCACTAATATTACTTGTGTATGGCATATATATAATTCCCATTGATGTTTAATATCATGAATATATTTATTATTATTTTATTCAATGTATCATTTGATGATTATTAATTTTGGTGCATTCGACTCGATTGATTACAAAGTGATGAGGGTTTTCCACCCAAACATCTATTTTCATTCGGGTTACTTTTGTTGTCTAATTACCTCAATGAAATTATTATGTATTATTGTGTACTTATAATAAATTCTGTTTGAGTGTTCTATATATGTTTACCAAACCAAATCATTCCTTATTTTATGGGTAGTTACACATTTTTAAAGGAACCTTCAAAATTATTTCTAAAATACAAACCCGATTCAAGGGATATTTTCGAATTCTTACCCGTTTTCAAGCGTACACCAGAATATATTTTAAGCCACCATTATTTTAATAAAAACACTACTTTTAAAATGAAAAATGATCTTTTATAATTTTTGGATTTAAGATAACAAATGTGTATTTCCACTTTAAAATTCTCTTTAATACTTTCCTTAAAATGCCCTAAAATGATATATTTCTAAAGAATCTTAAGAAATATTTTTAAATTATTTCACTTAAATGGGATATAATTTGTGCATAAAATATAATTTCAATGTCCTGGTTTTTTTATTTTCTAGGATATTCATGTTTACAATCTGATTTAATGGAAAATATAAATGATTTTCCAAAATAAGTCTTCTTTCAAAAGTAAAAAAGGGTTTTTCTCATATCACATTAACTTTTATGAGATATATGACTTGTTCACCACTTATTTATTTCTTGTGGTGTATGTACTTCACTTTGGTATATCATATAAAGAGTCTTAGTATTCTCATGATATTCTTAGGGATTATTATTTTAATGTTTGAAGGTGTTATGGGACACTTTGGAATGTTTAAGGATTATTTCCCTTAGGAATTTTTCTATGGTCTCATTTAAAAGTATCTTCATATATCTCAACATACTTTTTTGAATATTTTACTTCATTGAGGTTTATCTCCTATGATATCATAAACCATTTTTTATTGAATGGTTTATGATTATTTTTACTGTGGATGTGCTATCTTAAAACCATTCACCAATTTACTCTGAATGGTTAGTGTTTATGCTTAATGTTTGGGGAAAGGTAATTACATTTCATATGTTAGTCTCAATATGAATTTATATGTTGTTTATGTTTATCCCCATTTATAGGAGGAATGCATTGGACATAGTAAGTTTCAAGTGGGTCCCACTATATCCCCATGGTGCATCGGTAGGTCTCATGAAACAAGATACGGTATTGGCACAAGGCATTAAAAAAATGATTATTTAGGGTCTTGGCACGAGGCCTTGATGGTATGGTTATGATATCCCGCATTATGCATTAAATCATTATGAAAATAGTATTTATAGTTAATGTGGGTATTTTACTAGTAAAATACCCATTATTATGGAATTATTTATTCAGCTCTTATTCCTGCCATAATGTGTTCATGTTTTTGTTAATGTCATATGTTTTTTGTTATTCAGCATGCATAATGTTTATGTTTTGATATATTTCACTATATTGGTTACCCTTACTGAGAATTTGAGCTCACCCATTTCTTATGTTTCATTTTTTTAGGACATGAAGAAGTTTATTAAGAATTACCTATTGGGATAAACTTAGATTTGTGGATGTTCTCAACAAAACTTTTATGTTGTTTTTTCCTTTCAAGTTTTAATGTTAAACCTATGTATGTATCTGATTTTCCAAAACTACTAAAATACTCAGTCCTTCAGATTTTATTCCTTGTAATCTTGCCAATGTATTAAAATAATTCACTAGCTTTGGGCTTCTAGGGTTGGGCCATTACAGTTGGTATTATAGGAAGTTTAGTAGAAACCTTGGGAACTAGATTTAGAAAATGTAGGTTAGGGAAAAATGCCTTAATATGGACTTTGAGGATAATCAAACAAGAACATCCTATAATTTTGATAAGGAACAAAATATGTGGATATTTATAGAAAGAAAATACATGCCTAGATACAAAAACTATAGGTGGATCTGGCACATATGTACCTAGGAGTGAACACTCCGACAAGGAGTTTTGTGCTTGACCTGAGGTATTTGGGTACACGACAACGAGCCTTACTGCACTCTTGGTTTGACACTCCCTGGGGATATGCTTAGGATAATTCACATTTTATTTACCCACCATTGTGAAGTATTTATGCCCATAAAGTAACCAAAGTATATGGTTCTAGGATTTACGATGCATAATTTTATTCTATGTGCTATACCATGTTTAGAGTTATAGAGAGTTTATGATTTTATGAGCTAATATTTAATATGGAATTGATTAACAATGACGCCTAGTAGAATGAGTAAGAACTTAACCAATGAAAGAGATGAAAAGATTATAAATGATCATATCACTAATTATCTTAATCCATATTTTCAAAGGAATATTGTCTCCCAAGTATCCATATCATATGAGGAAATAATATCATGTGTTAAAAAGGTATGTAAAGACTTATCTAAGTCCTATGCATTTGAAGGGAAGAAAAAGAATAAGAGGATAGACGAGAAATATAGGGATAAAGGGAAGAAGTTAATGATTGGTTTTCCCACATGTGATAACTATAGAAAGAAACACCTTGGTATATGCTTGAGAGGAAAATGAGTTTGCTTAAATTGTGGAGAAAAAGGCCACTATGATCATAATTGGAAGACAAGGAATTTTTTTCCTATATTCAATGATTCAACTGTAGGTATATGGGACACTATGTCAATCAATTTCCCTATCATAAAAGGAATATAACCCAAATGACAATTTTTTATAATGATAAAGTTATTATGCTGCTACAGATGAAGTAGAAATAATAATATGCCTAGTCGAGAATCATGTCCTTTGAATATTTTTTCAGTAATGTACTGGTTATAAGAATTTTGGAATATATGAGGATTGTACTATAATAAATTTTCATTATAGATATGAAACCGTAAGTTGAATGGTACCATGAAAAGATATTCAGTGGAAGTTAATTTTTTTTGGAAAATGTATGATTTAGGGAAAAGAACCCTTAATATATATCTGTTGCTGAGATAATGATGAAGAAATGATTGATTCAGATAAGTACTGACTACCTTGGAATTGATTACTGACATGTCATTAAGTGGTATATGCTATCATCGATGGAGTTTACAACACTTTTGGATTTAAGAAATATATCAAATAACATGTATCTTACTTAAGGAATATGGAATAATGCATGTTTCTAATATGGTTTTTATAATAATTCAAGTTATTACCATATTTCAAGAGGATACATGATGAAGTTATTCACATGTTTAGAATGTGAAAATTTAGAGCTGATTCATTTTGATTGAGAGTTATTGATAATTTCATCTTGTAAAGCTAGATACCTTCATTATAAAGTGTTTAATATTTATATTTTGAGTTTTTAACCATTTACAAAATGGTTTAAGTTGATCATTGTATGGGGTTTTAGAGTTTAATGTCACTACATGAGGGTTTGATTATTTTTCCCATGAACATGTTGTCCAATTAGAATGAATTGTTTTTTAGTAACCGATGCATTTCCTTTTACACTTATTAATAAAATATTTTAACCATATTCTTGTTGTGGGTTTCCCATAAAGGAATTTTCAAGTATCAACCATTAACTTTCAAAGCTCAATTTAAAATTTCAAGGTTGAAATTTTTGTAAGGAGGAGATAATATAAAACCCTAAGGTTTTGAAAATAAATTTTGAATGCATGAGATACTGAGTCACTAAAAAACAACACATTTTATATCCTAGACATTAAACACAACTTTTCCTCTTCTATGTTTTGAATTTTGAAAAATGGTCATCTAGTGTTGTGATCAATATGTCATTTGAAGTTTGATAGAATCAACTTCATTTTTGGTGAATAGTAAAACACCATTGTGAATAGTAATATGAATAATAATATGACCCTTATTAATAGTAAATAATAATAATATTTTATTTTCTTAAGTTAATAAGATAATTAGATCTTAATTCATTTTTCAATGTGATATAAAACTAATTATACCTTTAAAATTGTTACTTTTTGAATTAACTATGATTTTATTTAAAAATTAAATTAATAATATTTAGAAAATTATTTTTCAAATATGGATTTAATTTTGGAATTATACACATTAAAAAATGGTTAGGGTGATTTTTTGGTATTTTTCTAAGATTCTTGAATTTTTGATGAATAGTGAAATACGGTAAAATAATGTATATACAAATTATCAGATAAATACACTATTTATGACATCATAAGTGATGTAAGGTCACTTTTTTCTAACACACATGCACTTGTTAAAATTAGGGGTCACATTAAACAACACTGTTGGTTGTCTTGAGGGAATTAATAAAATAATGAATAAAATATTCAAAATTCACTCATCTCCTCCACTATAAAACCCCCCACACTTCCTCTTCTCTTTAATCCAATAAGCCTTGAATATCCTCAATTATCTTCCCAAATACCCCTCCCTAGTCACTCCCCACATCCAATAAGCTCTTGGTATTTCCAAAAGACCAAAACCCCTTCCCTTAAGGAGGTTCTCAAGGAGGTTATTTCAAGAGGTAAAACACCCTTCTTTTTCATTTAGTTTCATATTAATTTATCTTCTTTTGTTATCCTCTCCTCACCTCCTCTATCCAAATGACCATGATAACTCAAGTATAATCTATAAAATGGAATTATATAATGTTAATTGAATAAACATCATCAATATTATTACTCCGTTTCTTTGATTTTATAAACAAAATCAACATCCATGAGGTTCCAATTTATAACCTTCGTGGACGACGAAGATTCCTTATTCAATTTATCTGCCATTACTAGTCATGAAACCATTTTTATGGTTTAACCAGACTATAATATATGTATTATAACCTATATAATATTCAAGAACTAGTATATGTACATAATATTAAATCATATGACCAAACTAGTTCCTAATAATCAAATTACCGCTTAAATAATCTAAGTGATTGCCATTAATATTTTATCTAATGATTCATCATAATTACATGCAAACAAATGATATAAATGAACATTAAAAATTATTTATGTTCATAAATAATATGTAATTTCTATTCTGGATATTTATATCCATTCCTCATGAACTCCAAAACAAGTGAACCGATTATGAAAACCAAGGAAATGAACACTCTGGAACAACAGAATTCAGTCTTTTAACTTACCAATAAGGACATAATGAACTTAATAAAATTATGATAAACTAAATAAATTTCTAATATGTATTTATTTAAGTTATTAATAAGTTTTATTTCATATTATGGGACCTTAAGTTCAATATAGGAACACTTTCAGACTTAAGGTAAGGGTTCTTCATCCCACTTCCATCTTTGTGAGATATTCCGTATTCACTACTATTACTTGTGTATGGTTTATTTATACTTCCCAATGATGTTTCATATCATAAATATATTTATTATCATTTTATAAATGTATAAATTTATTATTAATAATTTTAGGGCATTCGAATTGATTGATTACAAAGTGATGAGGGTTTTCCACCAGAACCTCCATTTTCATTCGGGTTACTTTTATTATCTAATTAACTAAATGAAATTCTTATGTATTATTGTGTTCTCCTAATAAATTCTGTTTGAGGGTTCTATATATGTTTACCAACCAGAATCATTCCTTATTTTATGGGAATTACATGTTTTGAATGGAATATTCAAAATTATTTCTGAAATATAAAACTGATTCAAGGGATCTTTTCAGATTCTTACCCATTTTGAAGTGTACACCAGAATATGTTTTAAGACACCACTATTTTTATAAATACACTCATTTTTTCATGAAAAATTCTATTGTATCATTTCTTTATTTAATAGAACAAATGCGTCTTTCCACTTTTAAATTCTCTTTAATACTTTTCTTAAAATACTCTAAAATGATTTATTTATAAAGAATATTAAGAACTCTTATTAAATTATTTAACTTTAGTGGAACATAATTTGTGCATAAAATATAATTTCAATGTTTTAGTATCTTATTTTCTAGGATATTCATGTTTACAATCTAATTTCATGGAAAATATCAAAAGAACTCTTCTTTCAAAAGTAAAAATGGTTTTTCTCATCTCACATTAACTTTTGTGAGATATATTCCTTGTTCACCACTTATTTCTTTCTTGTGGTGTATTTACTAACCTTTGGTATATCATATAAAGAGTATCATTATTCTGATGATATTCCAAGGGATTATGATTTTAATTTTTCAAGGTGGTATGAGACACTTTGGAATGTTTAAGGATTATTTCCCTTCAGGATTTTTCTATGGTCTCATTTAAATGTATCTTCATATATGTAAAAAAACATTGTTGAATCTTTTAATTAATTTAATTTTATCTCCTATGATATCCTACACCATGTTTTATTTAATGGTTTATTATTAGTTTGACTGTGTATTTGCTATCTTAAAACCATTCACCAATTTTCCCCGAATGGTTAGTGTTTATGTTTAATGTTCAGGGAAAGGTATTTACATTTCATGTGTTAGTTTCAATATGAATGTATATGTTATTTATGTTTATCCACATTTATATGAGTAATGAATTTGACATAGTAAGTGTTGGGTGGGGCCCACTATAGCCCCTCAGTGCATCGGTAGGTCTCATGAGACAAACTACGGTTTTGGCACAAGGCCTTGACAAAATGATTATTTATGGTCTTGGCATGATGTGTTGATAGTATGGTTATGAGGTTTATGTTATGATATCTTTCATTGTATTGGTTCCCCTTACCGATAATTAGAGATCTCCCCTTTCTTATGTTTCATTTTCTCAGGACATGACTAAGTTTATTATGAATGACCTATAGGGATAAACTTAGAGTTGTGGATGTTATCAATAAAACTTTTATGTTGTTGTTTATTCATTCAAGTTGTAATGTTGAACCTATGTATGTATCTGGTTTTCCAAAACTACTCGGTCCTTCTGTATTTTATTCCGTGTAATCATGCCAATGTATTAAAATAATGCACCAACTCTGGGCTTCTGGGGTCGGGGCGTTACATTCCCTCTCCCTAGTACACCATCTTTGATGACTATTTTGATTATTTATAAATAAATATATAATTATAGATTTATATACTCATGTGTGTGATTATTATCATTTAATGTTAAGAAAAGTAAAATCTTAATTATTAATCGTTTTTGAAATCACATAATTGATTATAAGGATCCTTTTCAGCCAAATAATCTTTAAAAGTGGGGATCTCAGCTTCAAACCATAAAAAAGGCAACATCGACCCTCTCCAACTGCACACCATCAACACCCTCCCTACTCACCTTCTAAACCGGCACCACAACCACCCCCTCCTTCATTGCCTCTCACAAGTATGCCATCATCCATAAATAGTTCAGTTACTTATAAATAAATATATAAATATATATTTATATACACATGTGTGTAATTAATATCATTTAATGTTAGTCAAAGTTGAATTTGAATTATTAATATTTTTTAAATCACTTAATTGAATACATGGATCCTTTTCATCCTTATATTCCTTAAAATAGGGGATCCCACCCTCAAACTATTAAAAAAATCAATGTCATCCCCCTATGGCTGCACACCATCAACACACTCCCTACTCTCCTTCAAGCCCGACGTTACAACCACTCCTTCCTTCACTACCTCTCACCAATACACAATCCTCCATGACTATTTTTAGTTATTTATAAATAAATATATAGTTATATATATGTACTAATTTTTATAGATTTACATATATTATATAAATAAATATTCAAACATATGTACATAAAAATTTATATATTATGATACATGTAAATAAATTTTAATATATATATACATTAAAAAACTAATAATAAATTTATTATTTTTCATGATAATTTGTGTATAATTAAATACATTTAATTGGCTTGGAATTTGGGGGCGAGGCTCAGGTGGCTTTGGTAATTTTATTAAAAAAGTGGCCAACGACCTAGCTGACTAAGGGGACCCTGCAACCACTGATTAGGTGGGAAGGGTCAACCCACACCTTACCATTGGGGGTGGTAGGTGGATATATAGTGGTTGTATATATGTACAAGGATAAAGTGTGATTTTTAGTAGTATAGTTCCCGCTCAGCTACATAAAGATGAGATTGTGCATGTCGTAGGCAAGTCGGTGTGCACATGTAGACTCTTTCTATAATTATTATCATTTAATGTTAGTCAGAGTAGAATATGAATTCTTAATCTCTTTTAAATATCTTAATTTAATATAGGGATTATTTTCAGCCTTAAAAATCTTTAATGGTGGGGATCCTGACCTTAAACCATAAAAACAAGGCGGCGTTGGCCCTCTTCGGTAGCACACCATCAACACCATCTCTACTTGTCTTCTAGCTCAGCATCATAACAACTACCGCCTTTCCTCTCACTAGTAGACCATCCTTGATGACTATTTAGATTATATATAAATAAATATATAAATATATATTTATATAGATGTGTGTTTAATTATTATCATTTAATGTTAGTCATGGTAGAATCTAAATTATTAATTTTTTAAAATCACTTAATTGAATAAATGGTTTTTTTGGCCTTATAATCTTCAGATGTGGGGATCCCAACCTCAAACCATAAAAAATATGTTCTTATCTGTCTCCGTCAGCACACCATCGACACCCTCCCTATCCGCCTTCTAGCCCGACATCATAACCACTCTCGCCTTCATTGCCTCTCACTAGTACACCATCCCCCATGATTGTTTCAATTATTTAAAAATAAATATTTAATTATATATTTTTGTGTAATTATTATCATTTAATGTTAGTCAGAGTATAATCAAAATACTTTATCTTTTTTAAGTCTCTTAATTGAAAAGAGGGATTATTTTTTTCAATACATTCTTTAAAATTTGGGATCCCAGTATCAAACCATAAAAAAGGAAGTGTTGTCCCTCTCCGACTGCACACCATCAATACCCTTCCTACCCACCTTCTAGATTAACATCACAACCACTCCCACATTTCCTATACCTAGTGCAGCATCCTCCATAATTATTTCAATTGATTATAAATAAATTTAAATTTATATATTTATATACATGTGTAGGTGGAAGCGTTGAAGTGGTTGTCTAGAATAATAAACAAGATCCACTGAGGAATTTTATATGGTTACAAATTGATTTATAAAAATTATTTTATTTAAAAAATATGAATCGATTTAACAAGGTGAATGTTATTATTGGAACAAAAAATAAAAAAAGGGAACAACACCAAAATATAGTGTGATTCATATTGATTTGATCCTATGAGAATGGTGAGAACCCCACCCTGGGAAGATTCTTATAAAAGAAATGGATACAAGAAAATACATACTCGATGTAAAAAAGTAAAATACTAGAGAAGATGTCTGAGGAGGCTAACTTTGCTGAAACAGGTCACAGTGATGAACTGTTGGAGTTTGTATCCTAGGACCAACTAATAATAAATTTGTTACCTATTTATTTAATGAATTAAATATTAATTAAACATCTTATTACATATATTATGTTGTTCTTCATGACTTTAGTGTAATAATGTCCTAGAGTATTTGTCGTATTGATAAGTTCATAGTATTTCCTCACTATGATGTGAACCTTGAAGTTCTATGCCAATATTGTTTATATTGTTTTTTGGTTGGATAACATACTATGATGGGACACATAGTATAGATACCATTAGGTGCGAGTACTCATAAGCATAAGATGCTTATTCTCAAGAAGTTCGCACTTGGTAATATCCAAGATGAGAGATTATAAGAACAGACATACTAGTATGAATTCCACATATGTTGGGTAGAAGTGGGGTATGTTGGGTGCATCATGATTGAGAATAGAAATTTTTATGCCCAATAAATTCCCTCTCAACTCCTCCTTATCTATCCCTATGAAGAACGATAAATACAAGATATATTTCTTAATGACTAAATAATGATAAATCAAGAATGAAAAACCCAAGACATTCAATTTGTCACACTAGCACCAAAAGATTGAATGATATTGCTCAGAGATCATATGACCATGTATGGATCACCGCTAGAGTGATTCTATCCTTGGAACTTCACAACGCAAAAAATGAAATCCCAAGGGGTATTTTTAGATGATCAACATTCATCAATGAAAAATTTTTCTAAGACCAGGTATTAATTTCTTCAACTATTAAATAAATTAATTATAAATTTGACATACAGGATCCTTGTTCATGGTTTCAGGAAAAGATAATTAAATGAAAATTTAAAATATTTCCCACCACCACACGCTTCCATTTCACCCAGAACTAACACGTAGTATCAGAAAGATAATTCTTAAAATTATAATTATCTATTTGATTGGTTATCTATGTGAAATTGTGGTTATATTTTCATTTGATGTTATACATTCTTTAATCTGATTTGAATTAACATGTTTTCGACATATTAATCATGTTTGTTCAATGTTTCATTTTCTTAAAGTTTTAAGAACAAATGAAGAATGAATGGATATTCCATCAAATTTTTTTAAATATTTGTACTATAAAAATGGGTTAAATGCACGCTGTGTACCCATACACACTGTACATAGATGTGTCAAGTAGTTAGTTACATGTGGTGCATCTATTGCAAACTGTGTATTGAGCAGACCAATATTTCACACAAAAAGATGATACATGGATTATAGATGGTATGTAATCAACATGTAATTCAGTCTAGTTAATATTCCAAATTCATAGGTGTGTGACTTTTATACACAACAACCGAAGTACAAGACATGTAGCCGGATTTTACACAATGTGCAGTCTCCAAATTAATGGTAGAATTAAATTACATTAAATTGAAAATTGCAGCATTAAAATGTGAATTTGTTGATTTGAACCTATTGTGTGTTTGAAAATTTAACATTGGTTTAAATGTTTTTTAAATGGTCAATTAATTTATTGTAATAAATAATGAATTATTGGTTTTTCCATTTATTTTTCATGAATATCATAAATGATGGGAATCTCAAATTAAGTGTGGATGATAATTAATATTAAAGGGAATTGATAAATTAATTTATTAATACAAGTTGGTATGTCTTAATAATAAATAAAAAAAGAAATGAATGTTAGCTGGTTAATTTTGAATATTTGTTGCATGTATGACCATTCAGGATCTTGACCAAGACCCATGCATGTGTTTGATGGTTTAATTTAATTTATTTCGTGAGTTTTCAATTATTTATTATTAAATTAAATATGATGACCTATGAGTCATCCCTCCCTCAATTATCATGTAGGACCTATGTTTCCATGAATATTTATGTCATCCCCTTTTAACCAACCCTTTGGTTCCCCTCATCTATGTGTGATTCATAAACACATGTAATTAATGGAGTATCCCAAGGTACATGGAGAAGGTTTGAGATAGAACCATAATGATTTCAACTCATGTAATACACAAATTACAGGTGGAATGCTATAACTCATGCCAAAACCAAAAAAAGGAGTTATTTCCCCTATGTTATAGGTTGATTTAATGTCTTCTCATTAAATCATCCATTAGATAAAACTCATGAATGGGTCATTGAATAAATTAATTATTTCAATCTATGTAATTATTTATTTTAAGGATTTAAGGGTTCAGTCAGATAAATAAATGAATTAATGTGAAAATATGGAATTTAAATTAATTTATTATGTGTAAATGTTTTATCCACAATTTTTAATTAACTAAGTAGCATCCACTTATAATTAACATTACATTTAAAGGATAAAAAAATAAAAAAATTACACGTAATAAATTAAATAAACGAATTATACATAATTTTTTTTCCAACATGGTTAATTAATTAATTAAAATCCAATTAACATTAGAAATACCTGTAAAGATAAAAAAAGATATAATTTAGGCATAATTAATTAAAATCCCTCAACCTAATATTATATTAGACTAAGTCTTCCGTTACTTAATTATGAATAAAACTCAATAAAACTTAGTGTTTTACCAACCCTTGTTGGGACATTTAATTTTATAAGGGTAGTTATTATGATGGTTTTTGGTTGAATTAATTATTTTACATAAATAGGAGAATCCCTTTATAAACATGGTGTAATTTGTAGACAATTATTGATGAAATTCAAGTTAGGATTTTAGGATTGGGTAATCCACTCAACGGATCAAGGAGCTGCATGCCCTTAGTTTCCAAACACCTTCCTATCTAAATACCTTCAAGTAGTTTGACCATCCCTTGTTGGGGTTGTGCAAAGGGGTATATAGATCTTTTACTCTATAAGGTTAAAGCAACTAGACATTCTAAGTTCAATGGTGATGGCTATTGGTACTTGAAAAATAGTGGAGGATTTTATAAAATCAATTAATTTATTATATCTCACCAAATTTATAATTAAGAAAAAGTAATAATAATCTACTATTTTAATTGTATAAGAAAATGGAAATCTCATCATCCAAATTATCTCTATGGTCAATATTTGAAGAATATAACCTCCTAATTGGTAATAACTTTTAATAGTGGTTTAGATGCCTTTAGTTAGTTCTTCACTGTGAACGAAAATCTTATGTGCTAAAATCATCAATGACTGATCCACTTGTTAAGCAGGTGAGTGATGAAGGGATCCTTTTCTGTGAAAACCATTTTAGACGCACAGTCAAAATTCAATGTTTGATGCTTTCATCAGTTTCTAGAGAACTCATGAAGTCTCATGAAAACATGGATGCATATTTAATGCTTGAGAACCTATGTGGTCTTTACCAGTAGATATAGACATGAATGGTTTGATATTTACTAGGTTATATTTCAAAAAAAATTCTGGATAGGGTGCCCCAAATGGGAATCATGTTGTCAAACTCATTGGATACATTGTACTCCTAAAGTTTCTAACGATTAAACTCCCAAATGAACTGGGCACCGATCTCATTCTGGCATCATTTCCTCAGAGCATCTCCATATTTGTTATGAATTTTAATATTAACATACATTGAGAAGTATCTTACAGATCTTATCACCCTTATTCTCAAATTAGATAAGGATACAAAGTGTGATAATACTTCTATCCTTATGAAAAAAAACAGAAAGGGGAATCAAAGAGATTTAAGACCAAAGATTATTCACTTCCTTCTAATAATAGGATGATCAAGGGGAAAGAAAGTGAACATGAACTACCACAAAACTGGGCAAGGCCAGCGCCACCCCTTTATCAGTGCTAATGAAAAAGCACTGATAAAGGGGGTACCTTTATCTGCACTAAAAAAATTGCTGATAAAGGGTACCTTTATCAGTGCTAAAAAAGCGCTGATAAAGGGTTCGACTTCAAAAAAAATTCATTAAAATTAATATATTAATATATAAATATATTAATATAGTTATATTGATATAAATATAATATATAATTTTTAAATATATTTTAGATAAGTATAAATATACATTTACACTTAATATACTTAATATATAAGATATTTAGTGAAAATGGCCTATAAAAAAATTAAAAAAATATTTTTAATTAATAATTTTCTAATTATTAATAAGTAATAGTAATTTAATAACAATTGAAGACTAAAAAAATTAAAAAAAATTAAAAAAAGATCCAAAATATGTTGAAAACGCAACTCGAACTTCAAACGGACATAACTTTTGATCTGGGTGTCCGTTTGAGCTCTACCACATATCAAATAAAAGCCTGCGATGAGCTCTAATTCGCTATGATTGTGGAAACCCTAGTTAAAGTTTTTTCCAGGCCAGAAAAGGCCCACAAGGCCTCCAAAACTGAGTTTTTAGTTGGGGTACACCGATTTTTTAACATTATTTGGATTTTCAGACTCGTTTAAGGGGGTATTTTTGGATTTTTTTTAGTGGGAACTGAATTTATTCCAAGGTATTACATTCATATTGTTATTATGACTTTGAAATTTTATCATTTTTTTATAATTCACTGCTATTTATAATCAAATATATAACTATACGCACATATTTTTTATATATTCACACCTAAAAATTTAATTTTTTAAATAAATAATTAAACATATTTACATATAAAATATATTAGATTTATCTAAATAATAACTAATATCCATTTTATTTAAAATACCAATATATGAATATTTATATAACTATATTTATATTAATATAACTACATATATATATTAATATAACTATAAACATATATATTAATATATCTATAAATATATATATTAATATAACAATATATATTAATGTAAATATAAATTACTATACGAATAAATATAACTAAATATATATAAAAAAATAGATATATCATAAATAAGAGAACAAATCAATATAGGGGAGTGGCAAAGGCATTAGGTGCGCATGGGGGAGATCTCGAGATCAAATCCGGGTGGAGGTAGGGGCACGCACGCAAGGGTGATTTAGATGGGTTAGCGCTGATAAAGGATGTAGGCGGTGCGTGCGGGCACTGGAGGTGTGGTAAAGTGCTGATAAAGGGGGGTTCAAGCGCTGTATAAATCCCCCCTGAGATTGGCAGTATTTTTTTTAATATTTTTTAATTTTTTTAGTTTTATCAGTGCTAAAAAAAGCACTGATAAATGGGGTCTTTTATCATCACTAAAAGGAAAGTGCTGATAAAAGACCCTTTTATCAGCATTTTGTTTTAGTGCTGATAAAAGACCCCTTTTATCAGCACTTTTTTCAGCACTGATAAAAGGGGTCTTCACCAGTGCTTTTTGGAGCGCTGATAAAGGGGACCCCCCCCTTTATCTTCGACGACATTAACAACACTTTTCTAGTGCTGTTAGAGGCCATTTTTTAGTGCTGATAAAAGCCGTATTTGTAGTAGTGATGATGTTGTCTATTTCTCATGTGGTAAGACGGGCCAATGCATGATAAACTACACCCATCCAAAGAAGCAATGGAAGCTTTAGGTGAGTTTTTTATCAAGTGAAAGTTATATATTTCTAAAAATTGGGTATCAAATAAAGCTTATGGTGTTCACATATGTATTAAAATATAGGGACTAAGTAGATTAAAAAATATTGACCTGTGGAGGTAGATCTATGAGAATCCAAAGATAAACTTTCTATTATAACTATTGAGGACTACCGCCTCATGTTTCTGACTAGAATGATATTTGATTCAAAAGGTTTTTATTATGTTCCATATTTTACAAAAAACATAATTTCTGTATCTGAAATTGATTCAAATGGATTTATTATAAAATTTGAGAATAAATGTTTCTTCTTTAATAAAGATATCATTTTTTATGGTATGAAACATTTAAATAATGGTCTTTATGTGTTGTACTACATGAACCAATTAATGGAAATAGATAACAATGTTACTTTACATGACTCATACCACACCTAACTTTGTAATCACTAGCTAGGTCATTTAAAAAAAAAATCTTGACTAAATTACATCAAGATGGATATTTATATTATTTTGAACTGAAACCACTTCGTTTATGTGACACATGTTTACAAGAAAAAATGACCTACACCCCATTTAGTTAGAAAGGTGTAAGGTCTAAATAGTTTCTAAAATTAGTTCATACCAATGTGTTTGGACCGTTCCCTATTAATGAAAGGGGTGGGTAATCACACTTGATAACTTTTATTGATGATTTTAGTATATATGTATATCTCTACTTAATGAGGTATAAGTCAGATTCTTTTGATAAATTAAAGGAATAAAAGAATAAATTTGAGAACCATCTTGGAGGGAAGATTAAGAAAATTCACTCAGACCGTGGTGGGGAATATCTTAATCAAGACTTCAATGATTACTTATAGGAGTCTGGGATCCTATCCCAACTCACTCCTCCTTGCACACCTCTGTTGTAATGTCCTGACCCAAGTTCCACATGCTAGTTCCAAAAGCCGGTTAGTCACATGACCTTAAGCACACCTCCCCATATTCCAATGTCTGCCAACTAGTAGTGAGGGTCTAATATAAATATCATGGGATGACTATACCGTAGTAATCAAATAATCAAAATAGTGGATATAAATAAATAATATCTAACTGATGATAAAAAACAACCAGATTAATACCATAACTAACATAGACCAATATCAAATGATAAACCAAAACAACAAAATAATTTCCAAACAAAAGTAGTAAATATGTCTTTACCTATATGTGTGAAGTGAAAAATGAAATATATAAATAAATAATGACTCTTAAATATTCCATGTGGGTCCTGAAATCATGTATAGTTCCCTTATCCATGCTCCATCCCAACTCATCCATCTAACATAGATCTCTTGCCCTTATCCTATCCAACAAACATGAAGTCTATTCAAGTACCAATCTAGTTTCCCAAGTAGGGTGTGAGTACAAATCAGTAGGCCACCACCAGTGATATCTAAAACAATATCTAGTCTATAATAGTGTATATTGTTTTATAAAGAAAAAAGTATGATAAATAAAGTTACCCATTTTCACATTTCATTATTCTCTAATTAACCACACCCTTCACCGAGTTCATGATGACACTCGAACCATCAATACATACTTTGGCCCATGCTAGAGTTTGAACAATCCCTAAAGGTATATCACATTTCATTACATACTAGGTTTTCATCAACCAAATCATTCTAATTTCACATTCAAACTATGGGGAACCAGAGCATCATTCTGGAACCTCATGGGTATTTGGGGAATCAATCCCTATCCCATAAATCAGTGATCACAAATATACATAAATATATTGTGGTCCTAGAGCAGTATTATGCACCCTCATATTGAGCTTTCGACCTCTAAATTTTATGATTCTTCGGCTCTCCATAACCAGACCTCAGTCGCTCGTTTCAGCTCATGGATCCCATCGATCGATGCCATAGATCATTTTGTTTTTTCTTCTTTGGGACTTAAGTAATGGGTTATGCTGGGTCTCCTCGACAAGTGGCATATCATGATTCATTTCTCATCATCGAGAGATATGATATCTGTGTGGTCTAGGGCTCATCGATCCTGTGATGGATTCCAATTCCATCTATTAAGATGGTCTTTTGATCTTCATATGAATCTCGATGCTCTGACAATGGATCTTTGTGTAAGATTCCATAAGCTCACTCTCCCCTTCCAAACCCCCTCTATTATTTGAATTCTTGGGAACATGGTCAGTAGATATCTCTATTTGGACTCAAGAACTAGTGTCATTTCTCACTCAATTTCTCCACGTATATGTGTTAAAGTCGATGTCTCTAAGAGTCAAGTTGAATGGTTTTGGATCTTTGTTGGAGAGGAGTTTTTTTGAAGCAACCTATTGAGTTTGAGTCCTGGATTTACTAATTTTTTCAATGCTTTCATCTTGGGCATATGTATTCTTCCAACTAGTGATGAAGGCAGACTCTACAGGGGTTGACTTCTAGGGCTGATGGCCCTCCCGCAAACATGGCTAGGATTGTCATCAAAGATGAAGATGTTAAAGGTGGACAAAATTTAGGGACTGACCACATTGCCACTCCTATTTCTGATCCCCTATGTGATAAAGTCACGGTTCCTTGAAAGTCATCTCTAAATTCTCATTTTAACCCAAGAGTCACTAACATTTTTCACCAGTTGAAATGTATTTTGGGTGTGGCATGCTCATCTGAGGTTGTTGATGTGGATCTGTTTGATAGCGGGGTGTGAATTGTTGAGCATGATTGGGTTAGTAAGTATTTGGACTAGACAAAGGAGTTGGGTAGGAAGAGAGGGAGGTCCACTAGGATGCTACTCAGGCATTGCAGATGGTTCCTCCAACTCTAACCAACGAAGCTGCGGTGACTGAGGTTGCCCATGAGAGCCAAGAGAATGGTGAGAATTCCAAGCATCTGGTACTAGAGAACACCTCAGTGAAATTACAATTTATGGATCCACAATTTGAAGAGAGAGGAGTTTCAGACAAGTCAAATCAGGTCAATCAAGATAGAATTTATTATGATGAGAAGGTTAAATTTGGGGGGATCAAATTTGACTCCTCAAAATCAGATTGTAGTGTTAGTAGAAGAGGAATTATATTCTAGCGAGGGGTTAAAAGGGGTGGATCTTGGAGGGTACCCCTTGGTGTATTTGGAAGCTTCTCAAGATGGAATAGATGAGGCTTCGATCTTTTCTCATTAAAAGGAACTGGTAATTGCTGAGGAATATATTAGATCCTCTCTGTGGAAGGGAAAGAACAAATTTATGGACTCTGAAGTCTTCATTATGAACAACCAGATGGCATGACGTAGGAAGGATTACTCCTGCCTACCCAATCCTCATGTTACTAGATCCGAAAACAAGGGTTCTTTGCCCCTAAAGGCTCCTGAAAGTGCATCCATATCCCCCTCGAACAACAAGCATGAGGTGGTTGACAACTCCAATGACCTGGGTTCTGAAGGATACGAGGCTGTTGAGCCTTTCATTCCTATAGTTGATAAGGAGATGATAGAGCCTGGGAAACAACATGAGACGAGTTCCAATGAAGACCCTCAGTGACATTTATACTTAGTACTAGAACACATGGACCAACTAATGCACTCATATGATGAAATGGTAGTGGAAGATCTTGATACTAAGGTGTTGAATAAGCTGAGACCACTTTATATGACCCCTACAAAGGATCTATGTGATTTTATTGATAATCAGGTATGTATTATGATTAGAGGATTCAACATGGGGAAGAATAACAAGGAGGAATATAGGAAATCTTAGGACGACTTAGCGCATCGGTATGATGGAATATTAAAGGACTACCCTAACTCTCAGGTAAATTCAATTCCATGGATATTGTTTATGGAGATTGATTCCAACCAAATAAAATTGTTCTTCAACAAATCTGTCATTTCTTTTGGTGGGGAAACTGGTAAGTTGTGAGAGTTATCACTTTTCCCTTAAAAGTGTCTGAAATAAAAAAAATTACGTTGATGATGATGGTTCCTTATTTCCAACCATTTAACATAAACTATCATAATTAAATTTTCAAAAAAATCACAATTTCATTTATCAATAATGTAAAAATTTTAAATCATTATTTTCCTCTTTTTGGAACACCGCAAGGGTTGTTACCAGTTTCAATCAGCACGCCCCATGGGTCGTTATAAATTTCATAACCATTATTTAATCAATTTCATAATCTCATTTCTCACCAATTACATTCTCACATAATCAACCTATTTCATTATCACATGGGAAGATCAATCAGTTAGTTAATTTAATTTATAATGCAATTTCCAAATGTGGAAATTTCAATTGCATAATTTAATACTCACAATTATTATCAAGAATATGGGATTTGAAAATTATACCACCTACTTTGGGTCATTGAAAAACAATCGCTAACCCTTATCTCTCAATTCGATGCAGGATGCCCAAAAGCACAATAACTAAGAAAATTAGGAATCAAAACCTAGGATAAATATCAACCTCCCAAACCAACAACTATCAAATGGTTCCACCACTTCATTAGAAGAAGGAGGAATGAAACGAAACCAAAGGAAAAAAGGATTATCAGGTATAAAACACCAATATGTGATGATTAGAGATGAAGAAATCACTCCAAATCCACTAAGTGTCAACCTAGGGTTGAGGGGAGGAAGGTTGAATGATGAAATAACAAAATAACTGCATGATCCCTTTAAAATTATTTCTCGGTAAATTACATGGTGAGTAATTCCATTACATGTCATGAATCCTTTTAGAGGGTTACAATGAAAAAACCCATCACTTCAGGTTGATATTTATCCCAATTAATTATTACATGTCATGTAATAAGATTACATTGCCTATAATATTTTCATTTCAAGAACTAGTACACAATGTGTAATAGTTCATGAAATGTTTCTAGAGAATTTTACATGTCGTGTAACGCATTTACATGACGTGTAAATTTTCTACACACTATTTTCCGCCCAAAAGTTATACTTTAAATATCCGAACCTCATCCAAAGACTCCCAAACAATTTAAATCCATCACAAACCCTAGAAAAAAACTCAATGGGAATATATATTATAAAAGGATGGGATCTTACAATCGCCCCACCTTATAACAGCTTATCCTCAAGCTGTACTCCCAAACTTCTCTAAACTCCTGAGGTAAAAAAGGTGGGTCTACTAAGCCTACATATCCTCTTCTCACTCCCATGTTTCCTCCTAAACAGAACCATATTTTTGCAACACTCTGACTATCAACATGGTATTTCACCACAACACTTTCTCACTGTGATCCATAACACTAATTGGATGCTCCTCTAAGGACACATCAACCTCAAGCTCAACATCATCAACATCAATCACATGATACAGATCGGGGTGATATTTATGTAATTGTGACAAATGGAAAACATCGTTCATTAAACTATATCCTTATGAAATATCCACTCGATGTTCCACTGGCCTTATTATATCCATAATCTCAAAAGGTTCAAGAAACCTGGGTGCCAACCTACATTGCCTCTGAATCCAACGGTGACCAAATCTAGGAGACACCTGAAGGAACACATGATTACCTATTATAAACTCAATAGGTCATCAATTTTGATTATAATATGTCTTTTTTCTACCCTATACTAAAGTAACTGGTCTTGGAATCAACTTGAACTACTAAGACATGTCCTGCATGAAACTTGCTCCCAAAAACTCTGACTCACCCACCTCCATCCAACACAGAGGTGATTTTCATAGCCTACCATAAAGTGCTTCATATGGTTCCACATGAATAATAACTTGACAACTTTTTCTCTAGGTGAACTCAATAAGCACTAATTTCTTATCAAAAGACCCACCAATGTCCAGAATGCACACTCATAACATATTCTATAACACTTTTATAATAAGATTCAACTACCCATATGTTTGTGGGTGGAATACTGTACTAAAAAATACATGTGAACAAAGAAAATTCTAAAAGCCTTACCAAAAGTGTGAAGTGACAGTATAAACCTATGCTTGTTTTCACCTCATGTAGATGAAATTTCTCCCGAATGTACAAGTCTCCCAAATGATCCACTAAGAAGGTCTCCCAGATAGGCAATAAATTGGAAAATTTCATCATTCGGTTTACAATTACCATATAGAATCATTCTTCTAAGGCATCATCAGGATACCCACCATGATATCCATGTAATGAAATCCCATTTCTATTCCATAATGGTCAATGAATGTGGTTAACCATCAGGTCATTTAGGCTAGGGTTTCACATACTAGCAGGTGTAACATCATGTCAAGAACCCTATAATGTCCCTTTTTCAGCCTGACCACTAATACTATCGATGTAGGTCATGATAAATTTTGGTCAAACTAATATGAACTTACCAATTTAATCCATGAAACTCACACATCAGAGGTCATCGCATACACATAGGTACAATAACATAACTCCGAACATAGATGATCTCTTCTTCATCTATATCCCAATCGGAAGGTAACTCCCCACCTTAAAGGATATCTCTTAAGGAAAGACACTCCATATCCTCATACTGCATCTCTCTAATATATATCAAATGTGTGGACTCAATAGATACTTATGTGAGGGTCATTTACTCTATTCCCTTCTAAACAACAACATGAATCTCAACAAACAAATTCATTATCTTTCACTCAAAACTAGGCTCCTAAACTGCCAGAGTTTGTGTCTTCTTGCTCAAAGAATCATCAATATTGTTTCCCTTTCCAATTTTATATGATATCTCAAAATCAAATGATTTTATATAATCAACCCACCTTCTGTTTCTAGATATTGAAATATCACAATGAAAAGATATATTTTAAGATCTTGTGATCAGTATAAATAATAAACTTTTTTCCTAACATGAAATACTACCAACACTTCAAGGAATAAACCACTGTACCTTACTTGATATCATTCATAGCATAGTTCCATTCATGTGGTCTCAACTTCCATGACCCATATTCCACTAATTGACACCCCTGTATCAACACTACTAAAAGTCTGATCATGTATGTTTCACAAGACACCATGTACTCCTCACCCAGATCGGGTAGGATAAAGGTCAGCATGGTAATCAAACACTTCTTCATCTCCTAGAAAGCACTCTCACATGTCCCAGACTATTAAAACTCTACCCCTTTCTTGGTGAATCCTTAAAATTACACATCTAAGTGTGAAAATTCTTGGATCAACCTCCTATAATAACCTTCCAATCCCAGAAAGCTTCATATATCAAAAATATTATTGGCTTACTCCTAAAAACAACTACTTGTACTTTCTCTAGTTTTGCAGACACACATTCCTCAGATATGATGTGACCTATGAAATGTAACTGCCCATTATTTTTTAGATAAAATTTGTTTCCTGAATAAATACATGTTATATATTATATAATATTATACATGTACAAAATTCAGTAGAAAAAAACTTATCTCATTAATAATGATCATTACTTTAGTCATCCATGAAACCAATTAAAATTCCAAACATTACAACTAGATAATGAATATAAAATAGAATAGATAGAATGAGAAAATATTTATTTCCCCAATCTACTAGAATCATCAGCCCCACAAAAAATTCTATATAATTAAAACAAAATATTAGTAAACCAATGAAGATCATGATAAATGAAAATATAACCTTAGGGGGAACTGTAGTGTATATTGAGTGAAAGAGTGAAGTGGTATTTATAAGGTATGAAGGGAAATGTGACCATTGGTATTTGAACATTATGTGATCATTGATCAATATAACCATTGTGCAATTTCACCATTGATAACTATACACATTTTTATTAATTTTACCATTATAATTAGTGTTTATAATTAGTAATGATAGAGGATAATTTATGCATAAAGGAGAAACAATGACCTCAAATAGTTGAGTCATATCATTTGAATCCCATTTATCGGAACATGGGAGGGAAGTAGTGTCACTAGGGTTCACCCTTGACCAAGCCCAATTTGAGATTCAATAAGTGAAGCTTGAATGAAATCATCTTTGGGAGAATTTCAAGTTAGTGGATATTACCACTTGGTTGATGTTAGTAGAGCCACCCCATAAAACAACCCCCATCGCACACCATACCCTTAGGGTGTATGTGGGTGTAGCAAGGGATTACATGTCTAGTTCATAGTAACATAAAGTGTAATTCCCTTTTTATAAATAAAATCTTTACTCCATCAATTCCATTTTAATAATAGTTTTGTTTAATAAAATATATATTTAATTGAGGAAAATTTGATAAAATGATTTTTGGACACAAAAGAGAAATATTTTTTATTTTAGAAAAAGGAATAAATTTAAAAGGTATTCTGAATAATTTTTATTTTAATTAAATAATATTTTTAAATGATCATATTTAAATATAAATAACAAAATAATTTAATTATGTCCTCAACTTTTTTTGTAAGCATAAAAAAATTTGATTGTACCTTAAAAAATGATATTTATCAATAAACAAGGATTTTTATATTTAAAATTTTAAATTATCATTTTTAGATGATTATTCAGATAAAATAAAAATTATTTTTGAAATCATGTTTTCAAAATTAGGTTAGGGTGAATTTATGTGAATTTTATAAAATAATTTTTTTCTATGAATATTAAAAATAGAATTTTGGGTTTTTGTTATGTTTATGACTTCATATTTATATCATAATGATTTAATAATTAATTAACCACAATACCAAAATTAAATTATGTCATTTTATTCATATTTTTTTTATTTTAATTGATTTTAATCAATTTCAAAACCTATAATTTACTTTCCAAATTATAAAATGTAAAGTTTAATTTTTAAAAACAATACCTTTGTGGAAAGTTTTATTTTCCATGCAAAAAAGAAGTATTAAAAAATTTATTTTTGTTATAGTGTACTAAAATATCATAAATTGTGACTAAAATTTCTAGAACCATGTGAAAAATACATGGTTAAGGCAATTGTTTCTCATTTTCTATAATATATATTTCCAAGACTAATATTTTCAAATTATTTAATAATTCCTCCACATTTTCTATAAATACCCACCAATTTAACCATTCACCTCCACTCCCAATACATAATCCACGATGTTTTTTGTGATTTCTACTCCCAAGGATTCCCCCCAATGTGTCCTCAATCCTCAAATGCTCCATCCTCAAGTTTTAGGAACAACTCTTCTAGGTAAGGGAAATATCCACTTCTCTTTTTCTTTCATGTTTCCTTTTTTATGGTCCGTATTCTATTTTCCAAACCACTTACATCTTGTCCACTTTATATTGACCCATTACATTAATAATATTAGTTTATTAATGGGTTAACCTTCTCCCCCTTCATTTTAACCTTTTCTAAAACCACATTTTATACCTGTCATGCTGCCTAATATATTTCTTCAATTTCACTCTTTTACATGAGAAATTATATTTTCGTTTTTATTTAAAAATCCAAACCTCCTTTATATTTAATGGTTATTCAACTAGATGTAAATATTACTTATTTATTCAGGGATTTAAATACATGAAACCATCATTCCCTTTCCATGGGTTAATAATGATGTAATAGTCAAGCATTTAAGCACTTTTTACAAAATGATTTTGATATGAAACAATTCTTTATTTTCTATAGGTTAAAAATGAAATGACTATGGTTAATGTTTTTCACTTGAAATGAATACATATTAAGGGTGCACCCTAATGGTTCTCCATTTCATTGGGTAAATAATTTAATATCTAGATAAGATATTTTTTATGATACCTTGGTGAATAACCTTCGTAGTTTTGTTTTATGACACCTTAGTGACAAAAATTTCTAATATGCTTATGAATGTATCATTTAAATGTTGTACCCACATTTCCATGTTATGATTCATGTTATTATTATTATGATATTCATCTTGTTCATACCTAATTTCTATGCCTCATGTTCTTATTAATATGTATCATGATCACAAACTTTTTGTCTCCTTTGTTTATTTCTTTATTTTGCTTCATGATCACCCCTTTCCTTTGATTTATATCCCCAATACATGATATGCAATGAAAGTAACCAAGAGTGAAACCATGAAGATTTATTTTTTGTTTATTATAATAATGTTTTATTTGTTCATGTATTATGTACCTATTTTCATTAAAGATAAACTATAAAAGATCCTATGTTTTGTATTATGTAATGAAATGTTATGTAATAAAAACAGTGTATGTGATAATAGGTATAAAAGGATGCCTTAGTGATTTTTGAAAATTAGGACTTGAAAACTTTAGAATGAACACTAGGGATAAGTCTAAATATAGGTAAACATCCTGGTATTTTGGTAAGTATTAAGTAAGTAGTTTCCAAGAAAATACATCCCTCTATCTGTATACTATAAGTGGATGTGGTTCTAACACATATGTAACTAGGGATAACACCTAAAAACACCATAATAAGATATAACCTATTAGAAACTTTTTCATGATAATGAGCCTTACCACAATCCTAGTTTGACACTCATTGGTGATATGTTTGGTTAATCAGAAGATTTTCATGAAACTTTATGAAGGATATATAGGAAATGTAATTATTATTATAGGAGATTAATAAAATATTTAATAATTATGTTTTAAGACATAAAATACCTTTAGAATTATAATATTCATAAAAGTAACATGTTTCTCACAGAGGATTTCTTATTTTAGAAAAAATGGTGTGAAATAAGAGGAATTTCATAAATAATGAGTGTAATGGACAATGCACTAATGGAATTACGATGGAATATGGAATGAAAAAACTATATGAGGATGATAAATAAACTAAATCAAGTTATGAAAAATTACTTGAATCATGTCGAGAGACCAGATTCCCCTCGAAGGGATTTTTTTTTCATTGATCCCTTCATGCATCAATAAACACCTTCTTTTAGTTGATCTACTAACCCACTAATTACTGAACAATGGGATATCTCTATAGAAAATATCATTTATATACTCCATTATTTAGATCCATAGAAATTCATCCTGGTAGTATACCACTTATAATGAGAAGATGATTATTTTTGGAAATTGATTAAAAACACAAAACCAAGAAGGTAGATTGATGCTATGGAGGGGGAAGAGTTTGGAGTAATATTTTTCAATAAATATTTTCCCTATTAGATGTGAAAAAATAGGGAAGGAGTTCATATAGTTGAATCGAAAGGAAAATTAATCATTGGGAAGCTATGAAATGATCTTTTCAAGTCTTTCTCAATACACTCATACATTTTTTATGTACCATAAGGAAAACATTGATAGATTCTTTGGTGTTGTGAGACACTATATGTGAAGGAATATTAAAAATTGAGAATATGATATAAATTAGGAGATAGTAGGATGTTATATGAAGGTCGAACAAGAGTTTCAAGATACGTAGTGGTCACATAGACTGAATGAATAGAAGAGAGAAATGGATCCAAACTTAGGGAGTAATTTTGATCTTGGAAGAGGAGGAAATAAAGTGAAACTTAAAATATGAAACAAAAGTGGGAAGAAGCATTCAAAGATATAATTTATTGGGATTGGAAAGTTATAAAAATGTGTAAGATATGGTTATATATCTTGTAACTATTGTGGTGAGGTGAAGCATCAATTTATCAACACTAATTACAAAGGGAAGATGGTGGAGGCCCAACTGGCAGTTCAATGCTTCATGTTTGAAAATCTTGGGAACTTTTCCCATGAATTTTAAAATCATAAGATAATGGAAGGAAAACCTCATCAACCTGAGCATAGTACAAGGTATTAGGGTCATGCATTTTCTATCATGACAACTAAAGTGGAAGCTCTAAATGACGTGGTGACTGGTACACTTGTTGTTCTCTCAAATCTAGCAAGTACTTTGTCTGATTCTGATTTTACACAACACTTTATTTACTATATGTTTTCAAATAATATAGACTAAATACCTAAACTAATATAAGTAGTGTTATCATTCAATACTTTTAGAGGTATTATCCTAGAATCAATAGTGTATAGAAACTCTAGTCTTAACTCTAGTGAGTACAATCTCATCGCAAATCTAGTAGTCATTACCATGTTGGAATTCGATGCTATACTAGGTATAGATTCTATATCAATGTATAATGATAATATCAACTAGGGAAGAAAGGAAATTTTAGTATTATTGAAGGGAAAACCACTAATTATTTTTAAAGGAGAGATATACCGGCTTGTGATTTGTCTAGAAGTACCTCCCATATAATTCTTTATGGAGATGATTAGTAAGGAGGGAGAAGGAAATGAAATTATAAATATATATAATGTACCCATCATTTAGGAATACATTGATGTATTTCAAAAATAGTTACTTAGAACTACCTTAGAAATAGAGTTAGAGTTCTCCATTGAAAATATACCTGGAGCCAAGTCAATATCATAGAACCCATATAGAATTGAAAATGTGGAGTTAGAGGAATTAAAGAAACAACATCAATATATTCTGGATAAGGGATTTATCTGAACATGTGTGTCTCCTTGAGGAAAACCTATTCACTTTGTGAATAGGAAGGATGGATAAATGTGTATATGCATTTATTATAGACAAATTAATGATATCATAGTGAAGAACAAGTACCCTCTCCCAAGGATTGATGATTTATTCGACCAAATTCATGGGGATAAGTTATTTTAAAAGATTAACCTCTTATATGGGTATCATAAATTGAGGGTGAAGAAAGAAGATATTCCAAAGAATGCCTTATAGAAAATATATGTGCATTATGGGTTCTTTTATTACCTTCGTCTTGACTAATGCCCCTACTATATTTATGGATTTTATGAATAGATTCTTTATGGACTTCCATGATAAATTAATGGTAGTTTTATAGATAAGATTCTAATATATTTAAAATGTTTCAAGGAGTATGAGGGTCATATCAAAGTTATCTTCAAAAATACGAGGAAGGATAATATTTTATAAAATTCAAAAAATGTGAATTCCGGTCGCAATATGTCACATTCTTAGGGAACATTGTAACCAATGAAGGAATATCAATTAACCCTACAAAGATAAAGGTTGAAGAGGAGTGGAATAATTCTACAATATTAACTCATATTATTATTGTACATTGTTCAACAAGATATTATAGGTGGTTTATAAAAAAAATTCACAACTTTATAATCGACTAACCAAGTTAACATGAAAAGGATCCAAGTTCCTCTCGATAAAGGAGTCTAAAGAAAGTTTCCAGTAAATGAAGAATAGATTAGTCACTGCACCTGTGTTTGCACTACTATCAGTAAGAGAAGTATTTGTTATTTATAATGACGAATATATAAAAGGTATTCGGTGTTTCCTCATGAAAAATTATAATTTTATTGCTTATGAATATTGACAGTTAAAGCCTCATGATCATAATTTTCCTATTCATGAACTGGAGTTAGATGTATTAATTTTTACTCTGAAAATATGGAGGCACTATCTTTATGGAGATAAATGTGATATATACATAGGCCAATAAAGTTTAAATCATATATTCACACAAGAGGAATTGAACATGAGACAAATGATATGGTTGGAAATTCTTATAGAATAAAACTATTCAGTTCATTATCAACCCAGAATATAGAAGAAGTCACGAATGTATTAAGTAGTAATGACCATGTTGTGATGGAAATGATGGAGATTCAGGGAGATCCATTGATCAAGGACCAAGTAAAGTTATACATGGGAATCGTAAGGTAAGGTACAACATCAAAACTATCCTAAATAATTTTTCAACCAACATTACAAGAGAAGATAAAGAGATCCTAAAGAGAACATCCTTTGATATAAAAGAGGGGAGTGGATTTGAAAAATGGTAAGTTTACTGAGTTAAATATTGATCAAAAAGGTGTACTAAAAGTTTTTACAAGGATATGTTTCCCATATATCCTAGATATTAAATAAAAGAACCGTAGGATGAATCTCATAATTATATATTCTCTATAAATACTATAAGATCTAAAATCTATAGGGACTTTTATGGTCATTATTGGTGGGATACTATGAAAAGGGATATTTTTTACTACATTGCAAGGTGCTTCGTGTGTAAAAAATTGAAAGGATACCGAAAAATTCCTAAAGGGGTAGTGAAATCATTACCCATACCAACATGGAAGTGGGACAATATCACTATGGATTTCATCACTTGTTGCCAAAGAACATACAAAGGAAACAAAGTGATATGGTTTATAGTGGATCAAATCCCAATTATAGCCATTTTCATCACTATTATGTAAGATTTCTCTCTTGACCAAATTTGCAAGATATACATAAAGGAAGTGGTGAGGCTATATGGGGTTCCACTTTCTATCATTTCTGATCATGATCCAAATTTCATATCTAATTTTTTTAGAATTCTTCAACATGATCTGAATACTGAATTGAATTTCAGTATTTCTTATCAACCAAAAATGATATCCAATATTAAAGGACTATTCATACACTTGATGACATGCTGATAACATGCAATATGGAATTTACAGGTGGTTGGGATCAACACCGCCCATTAGTTGAGTTCTTATACAACAACAGCTTCCACTAGAGTATTAAAATGGAAGCATATAAAGCTCTATGTGAGAAGTGATGTATAACTCCTAAATGATGGGATGAAGATGGTGATAGAAATATGACTGGCCTTAATCTTGTTCAAGATATTACATAAAAGGATTATTCCATCAAAAAACATATAAAAGCTGCTCATAGTCAGCCAAAGAGCTATGCTGACAACCATCGAAGGGACACCGAGTTTTATGTTGGAGAAAAAGTTTTCCTTCATATATCACCATAGAAGAAAGTTATGATATTTTGAATGAAAGGGAATATTATCCCTATATACATTATCCCCTTTGAAATCCTTAATTTCATAGGAGCTGTGGCATATCAACTAGCTCTTCCACCAAATATTTCTCATTTTCATGATGTATTGCACATATTTCTCTTAAGGATGTTAACACCTGATCCCTCACCTATACTAAATCTACATGTGGTACAACTGGAACATGACCTCTCTTATGAGGAGATGCTGGTGGAGATCTTGGACCATAGGAATAAATGTATAAAAAACTAGACAAATCATCTTGTCAAAGTGTTTTGGAGGAACCATAAATTTTAAGAAGTGACATGGGAACCTGATTAAACAATTAGATAGATGTATCTTCACATTTTCTCAACCGATATAATGAGTTGAAATTTCAAGGATGAAATTTATTAAAGGGGAGGAATCTAATGACTCAGGTTATTTTAAATAATATTTTTTTCTGAATAAATGTTTGTTATATATTATATAATACTATACACATAAAAAATATAGTAGAATATAAATAATTAATTTATTGAAACCACTAAATTGAATACATGGATCCTTTTCAGCCTTAAATTCTTTAAAAGTGGGGATCCTAACCCCAAACCACAAAATTGGTGATGTCATCCCTCTCTAGATACACATCATTGACACCCTCCATACTCAGCTTCTAGCTTGAAATTGTAACCACTCTCACCTTTATTGCCTCTCACCAGTACACCATCCTCCATGACTATTTCAATTAGTTATAAAGAAATATATAATTTTATATTTGTTTTTAATTATTGTCATTTAATGTTAGTTATAGTACAATATAAATTGTTAATCTTTCTGAAATCTCTTAATTGAATACAAGGATTATTTTTAGCCTTACATTCTTTAAATGTTGGGATCCCAGCCTCAAACCATAAAAGGTAGTGTTATCCCTCTCTAGATGCACACCATCAACACCCTTACAACTCACCTTCTAGCCCAACTATAATGCCCCGACCCCAGTTACCTAGAGTAGGTTCATTATTTTAATAAAATGGCATGATTACAAGGAATCAATTCTAGAAGGACTGATATGTTTGGTATTCTTGGAAAATAGATTACATACATGAACGTTACATTACACTTTCTAACATACAATAAAACATAGATAGTTCTTTGAGAACACTATTATTCCCTTAGCTTAACCTTGTATCTCAAACATAAAACACTTCTTGGGATCCTAGGAAAATAAAACATAAGAAATGGGTGATCTCTGATGCTCAATAAGGGTAAATAATTTAGGAGAAGCTATAAACTTTTAAGGAAAGATGTATAATAAAAACAACAACCTTTTAAACATAAGCCTGAACATAATATGGAAATAATAAATCAAAAATTACCATATAAACATGCACATGGATATTCTACTAGTGGAATAATAACATTTAATAACTAATTTCATAATGAGGAATACATAATGCCGAACATCATAACCACATAGTCAAGGCCTCATGCCAAGACTAAAAATAATTTTTTTTCCAAGGCCTTGTGCCAAGACACTAGTTTGTTTCATTAGACCTACTGATGCATCACGAAGCTATAGTGGGATCCACCCATCACTTACTAAGTCCAATTCATTCCTCATATACAAAGGTTTAAACATAACATAAACATTTGTATTAAAACTAGCATACAAAATGTCAACACTTTACCCATAAACCATGAATGGTATAAAAATAACACATCCACATTCAAAAATATCAAAAAAACATCAATACAATATTGAATTTTTGTATCATAATAAATCAACTTCAAACAAATTTAAAATCCATCAAAGGATTTTGACATAGATGAAAATGACAAGTAAAATGCTTTGAGATAAATACCCCATTTCCATGAAATCATTTAAAAGTCTCACAATTTATAAAGGAATTAATTTAAAATATATTTTTGAATCAAAGTGTCCCATACCAATTTGAATCTTTAGAAAATAATTATCACTTCAAAACATTCATGTTAATATAAATAAATCCTTAAAATCATTTTGAAAACATGGACATTAATTAAAAGTGTTTAGAAAGATAAATCTTTAAAACATTTAAAAAGATGATCAGTTAAATAGACCCTCCCATAAAACCTTAAAAGATACCTTTTTAATTTTTTTTTATGAAATATGGGTATCGATGATAAGTGTGTCCTAGAAAATAATTACACATAAACAATCTCAGATAATAATGAGATTGAGGAAATAACCATTACCTTGCACTTTCCTTTGGTCGATGGTACATTTATTCTCCTGTATAATGACCATAGTATGTTATTAAATTATACCTGAACCATATTCATATTTATTATATCACACATTATTCATTTATGAATTTATACTTACCCATTTAATAATTATTTCCATGTTAAATTAACATTTCGGGTAATAACCGATTTCTTTATAGTACATGTTTTAACTTGTATTCTTAATCGTATCATTTAGATCATGATTTAAATCCTTCCAGAATATAAAACATTATTTTTATATAATATATATTTAGAATATAAATATTAATAATAGATAGATATATGAAATGGAAAACACCGTTTATGGAGACGGTAGGTCGTACGTACGCATAAACGTTGTTTCCGTTTTCATATCACATTGAACGAAAATAAGTGAAGAAGATATATGTAAGTACATAAATAAATACATACATATATATATATACACACAAATATCTAGTAGCATTATTATTTTATATTTTACATACTTATTTATAATATATATTTTTATAATCATCATTGAATGGTGAATGTGGAAATGAACCTCATCGCGTCGTGGAGACGGTAATCCGTACTTACACACGAGCGACAATATAATTATTTGGATATTAAAATATTATGTAAATAGATGTAATATCATCTATACATAATCCATAATATGTTATATTTATTATTTACATCAATTATACATCATTATTACACCCATCCAAATAATAATGTATTTAATAACAACTACACCATGACGTGGAGACGGTAAGCCGTACACACACACATATGGTGACTTTGTCATTCATATGATGAATAGAATAATGAATATAGTTATACCATTTTTATAATAACATCATAATATTTAGAATATACTGGATTTATTATTTTATAATGGAAGCAACAATGAAAGAGGAAGTGTAATAAGAAAAGAACTCGAAATAGGTGATGAAATATTTACCTCTTCTTCGGGTTCTTGCTTTTGATTTGAACAACAGGGATCCTTAGGTTGGATTTATGATCATGTTAAGGCCTCTAGATTGAATTTAGGGAAGTTGGGAGGAGAGTTTGGCAGATTTTGGCCGATACAAATGGATTTGGAGGTGTGAATTTAAGAGAAGAGGAAGTTCCCTTTTATAAGAGCAGTGAGGGGCACCTTAGAAAAAACATAAAATGTTATTTTATTATAAAATCATTTTCGGTTTCTAATGGATCCAAATTTATTTATTTAGAAGATAAGGTTGGGATGGGTCTAAATATTCTCAAAAAATATATTTTAGACAAGTTTAGGTCATCATATTAACCTTATCTTTTAGATTTAACTATTAGTCAAATAGTTTAACTTTTACCGTGTCTTATTGTGTTCTTGCACTATATGGTTAATAAACTTACTCTAAACTTATAATATAACCTCAAGTGTTTCATTAATGACATATATAATATTATTTAATCCCTTTGGAAGAACCTTAGATTTTTAGGAATATTGTATCAACCAATAATATAGTATTAGTTTTAAAAATTAATTTATGTCATTTTTGACACTATTTGGTATTTGTTTTTGTGAAAGTCATAAAAACCTTATAAATTAGAAAAAAATTTATTTAATCAACCCAAAAAAGTCATATTAACCTATAAAATTAGTGGAATTAATCATAAGTCTCAAATTTTATTTATTTGGATATTTATAACATCAATTATTTTAACCTTTCATTAATAATGTAATTAATGCATGATTCTTATGTCTTAAATAAATTTAATTATTTAATGTATAAAAACTATAAATAAAATACCATTATGTAGTAAATATGTTTATATTTCTAATGAATATTTATAGTTTAATTTATATTATGTATAACCCTATATTAAAAATGTTTTAGTTATGAAAACTTGAGTTTAACACTTTTAACTCTTCTTTAAATTAAATAATAATAAATGTCCTAATCAAATCCTAGTGGACCTAAAGGATCATATTTTATTCATAAGGTTGTTTTTGGTGAAATTATACTTATCCAATAGAATTATTACATGTGTTAGAGTAATTATAATATCATTTTTACCCTTAATTACCCTATTTACTTTTAACCGGGGTAATAAAAGTCAAAAGTTACGATTCACCAAAAATTATTTTCATCTTATTAAACCACATTTTACTTACTTATTTCAATCGCCATTCTCAAATTTTTAAAATTCAACTCACAAAAGTGGTAAAATTATGTTTTATGCAAATTTGCAAATGCTCCTAGAAGGTTGGTAAAAGACTGTAAAAAGTTAAATAAAATGTTATATATATAATATTATTATAAAATGACTTCAATGAATTACATTGAACATATATAGGTATTATTTATCTATTTTGAACTAAAATAAATTTGAATAAAATATTTAATTATTTAAATAAAATGTCGGTTTTAAATAAAGACGGTGTGTTTTTCACTATTCATCAAAAATTGAAAGTTTTCAGAAAAATACCAAAAATCCACCCTAAGATGATTTTGATATTCTGAATTAAAAAATGAATTATATTTTACAAAATTCAAAATCTATAAGTATAATTAATTAATTTAAAATTAATTCCCATTGTCAAAACCAAAAAGCGGGTTTTTAAGAAGCAAAAACTATCAAACGATTGACATGTGTTTATGTCAAATTTAAATGTGAAATTACTTATAATAACCTATATTGTACAAAATTATAGAAATATAATTTTATTATACTTCAAAACTATTCAAATTCCTAATTTAACACTATAAATTATTTCGATTAAAAAGGTTGTTTTCAATTAAATTTTTTATTTTTCACTATTCATCAAAATATGAATGTTATCAGAAAAGTACCAAAAATTTATCCAAACTAAATTTTTATGTTCCCATTCTAAATAAGACTTTAATTTCATTAAATTTAATATATAAAAGTGTCAAATTTTTGTTTTAAAAAGGGTTCTCCATTAAAAGGTGGTAAAATTTCATTTTTTGAAAAATACTTCTTTTATCTAAAAAAATAAATTTGTTCTTATATTATGACTAAGAAACACATAATATGGATTTTAAAATTATATAGAGTATATAAAATTCAAAATTTAGTTAATACTATTCATAACCACTTTTTGAACGGCTAGTTTGGTAAGTTATGGTGCACTCGAACTCGGTGTTGCGTGTAGCGCAAGTTATTGAATTACTTTGATGAAATAACGTACTATGAAATATTGGGGTGTTAAATTTTCCCCTCATTTAATAAATTGCATCCTCTAAGTTTGAAATTGTTATTAGAAAATAGAAGGTTAAAAATAGAAAAAACAACTTTATGGAAAACCCAAATCGGAAATTGGGTTAATAAATTTTAGTCTTAATAAGAGAGAAAAGGAAATAAAAAAGTCACCACAAAATTATGATCTCTATTAGGAGAATATTGGTAGAAATTAGAGACAAATAATTGGAGTAAAAATGTAAATATTTATAAGGAGTGATTGAGGTCATCAATCACAAACAAGTGTAAAATTAAGGGCCTCAAATCCATCAATCTATGGTGATTTAAAATATCATCGGTTCAACAAAACGTAAGGTATTAGGATAACACATTTTTGATTTTAAGATCCCTTCCCTAAAGTTTAAGAATTAATTTATTAAGAGAATAAGAGGAAAAAAATATACTTGACAAGTAAAGTTTTATCCTTCAACTAATTCCTACTACAAAATCATCTTTCACTCCAAAAGATAATATAATTCAAAAATATTCTATTTATCCAAATTGTATAGGGTTCCAAAAATAAAGAATTTGTAATTAATTTGTTAGAATATTTAAAAAAACTACATTATACAAACCAGAACATCATGTAGGCCAGTGGTAGGTGATGCACCCCTATCTCCCTTCAGTTGTGGGTTCAAGTCTCGCGGTTTTTCCGGACGCAACTGGTTTCCTCCCGACATTCAGGTTGTCCTTTTTATAATAATCCAAAAATAATCTTAAGAAATTATTTAACCATAACTATAGTATCCATTTTCAAACTTAATCCATTCCAACCTTTAGTCTTATCAAAAATACTTCTGTCCAAACTCATAGTCCAAAAATTTATAAGGAGGGTAAACACAATGAAGATCTTTTTTGCCTCATAATAACATGTGAATACCTTCATCATGTATTCTGTTAAAACACGGTAATACCCTGAATTACTATAAAACCTTATTTATTACATTCATGCTCCCTTATTCATTATAGAATACTATATATACACCTTATATCCAAAAATGTTGTATACTCCAACAAAAATGAAATAAACAAATAATTAATTAGTTTCAAAGTAGTCAATAATATCGAATATAATTTATCCAAATCAATCATATCTTATTCCAAAATCACTACCTCAGTATCAGAACCATATTAAGGTTTATCTTTCCTCCAACCATATATTTTCCAAATATTTTAACTTTCAATTGAGTAACTTTTCTTAGAACCATATAATCTCAACTCCTCAATGAAATAGTACTGAAATACAATCCAAATTTATTTCCATAATTCATATAACCTGTAAATCATCGATAGAACACTAAAATGAAATAATTCTTTAATAAAAATATAAGAACACTAGTCATTCCTTTTCATCTTTGGTAGACTCATAACTTTTTTATTATGCAATAACATCATTTGGGAATGCTCTGATGATTTGGATATTGATACGCGTAGTGTTCCAACTCCTTGCAGATGAAGCATTATACATTTGAAACCTTTTTCTTACCCTTGCAATCATATACATGGTGTACTTTTTCTCCACACTTATAATAAACTCACATTCCCTTCAAGAATTTACCAAGGTGATTCTTTCCACAGTTATCACATACGGGAAAATCCTTCTTTCCCCTCTTCCCTTTATCCATCTTTCTCTCTACCATCCTTTTCTTCTCTTTCTTCCCTTCAAAGCCATAGGACTTATAGAATTATTTACATATATTATTAACACATGATATTATTTCTTCATATGATGATAATACGTGGGAGACTATTTCCCTTATAAATGTTGGCTTAATACCATGAAATATTTGATCCTTCTTACTCTTTGGATCATACGTATTGTTGGAGTTCTCATTCTTTCTACTGGGTGACATTTCTAAACAATGGCATACACTAGGTTAGTTTATGAATCAAAATGCATTATTACAAACTTATAAAATACCTAACATAAATTGAAAATATTATGCATGTAATCTATAATCATAAAAAACAATTTTCTCTAAGAAAGTATTTACTCCTAAATCCTTCATAATTTCTTTTAATGAAAATGTGATTTATCATAAGAATATCCCCCGGGAGTGTCGTAACCAAGAGTGCAGCAAGGCCCGTTGTCATGCACCAGTTCCAGTTCGAGTATAGATCAAAGCAGTGTTTTCCTGTTTTACCCCTAGGTACATCTATGCTAGAGCCACCTCTTCCTGCTCGTATCTAGACAGGGATGTATTTCTTGGAAAACTCACAAAATCTCTACATTACCAAAATTCTAGGAAGTTATTATAGACTAATCCTCAAATTCTATCTTAGGGTAATGTTCTCTAATCAATGTTTATCTAAATCTAGTTTCCAATGTTTGTACTAAAATTCCTCTAATACCAACTGTAACACCCCGACCTCAGTTACCCTGAGTCAGTGCATTATTTTATTACATTGGAATGATTACAAGGAATCAAGTCCCAAATGACCGATTAGTTTAGCATTCCTGGAAAATAGATTACATACATGAATGTTACATTACACTTTCTAACATACAATATAACATAGATAGTTCTTTAAGAACGCTATTGTTAGCTTAGATTAACCTTGAATCTCAATCATAAAACACTTCATGGGATCCTGGGAAAATAAAACATAATAAAGGGGTGAGCTCAGATGCTCAGTAAGGGTAAATAATTTAGCAGAAGTTATAAACTTTTAAGGAAAGATGTGTAATAAACACAACCACCTTTTAAACATAGATTTGAACATAAGATGGCAAAAATAAATCACACATTACTATATAAACATGCACATATTATACTAGTTGAATATTCACATGTAATAACTAATTTGATAATGAGGGAATGCATAATGTTGAACATCATACCCACATAGTTAAGGCCTCGTGCCAAGACTAATTTTTTTTTTCCAAGGCCTTGTCCCACGACACTAGTTTGTCTCATGAGACCTACCGATGCATAGAGAAGCTATAGAGGGCTCCACCCGTTACTTACTAAGTCCAATGCATTCCTCATATGAAAAGGTTTAAACATAACATAAACATTCATTTTAAAACTAGTATACGAAATGTCAATATTTTACCCATAAACCATGAATGGTATAAAAATAAAACATCCACAATCAAACATATCACAAAACCTTCAATACATTATGGAAGATTTTTATCATAATAAATCAACTTTAAACAAGTTTAAAATCCATCGAAGGATGTTGAAATAGATGAAAATGATCAGTAAAATGATTTTAGAGAAATACCCCTTTTTCATGAAATCGTTTAAAAGTCTCACAATTTATAAAGGAATTCATTTAAAATATATTTTTGAATCCAAGTGTCTCATACGAATTTTAATCTTTTGAAAATAATTATCATTTCAAAACATTCATGTTCATATAAATAAATCCTTAAAATCATTTTAAAAACAAGGACATTAATTAAAAGGGTTTATAAAGATAAATCTTTAAAACATTTAAAATGATGATCTAGTTAAATAGACCATCCCATAAAACCTTTAAATATTCCTTTGGATTTATTTATGAAATATGGGTATTGATTATAAGTATGTCCCAAAAAATACTTACACATAAACAATCTCAGATAATAATGAGATTGAGGAAATAACTCTTACCTTGCACTTTCCTTGGGTCAAGGGTACATTTAACCTCCTGTATAATGACCATAGTATGTTATTAAATTATAAAAAAACCATAATAATATTTATTATATCACACATGATTCATTTATGACTTTATACTTACCCATTTAATAATGATTTCCATGTTAAATTAACATTTTGGGTAATAATCGCTTTCTTTATCATACGTGTGTTAACTTGTTATTATTGATTTTATCATTTAGATAATGATTTAAATACTTCCATAATATAATAAATTATTTATATAAAATATATATTTAGAATTTAAATATGTAAAATATATAGATATATGAAATGGAAAACACCGTTTATGGAGACGGTAGGCTGTACGTATGCATAAATGTTGTTTCTGTTTTCATATCACATTGAACGAAAGTAAGTGAATAAGAATATGTAAGTAAGTAAATACATATATATATATATATATTAGAATTATTATGTCATATATTACATAATTATTAATAATATATATTTTTATAATAATCATTGAATGGTGAACGTGGAAATGAAACTCATCGCGTCGTGGAGACGGTAATCTGTACGTACGCACGAGCGATAAATATCATTATTTAGATATTAAAATATTAGGTAAATAGATGTAATATCATATTTAAATAATAATTAATGTGTTATATTTATTATTTACAATAATTATACATCATTATTATACCCATCCAAATAATAAGGTATTGAATAACAACTACACCACGACGTGGAGACGGTAAGTCGTACGGACGCACGTATGGTGACTTTGTCATTCATATGATGTATAGTATAATGAATATGGTTTTAACAATTTTATAATAACATCACAGTATATAGAAGAAACTGGATTAATTATTTTATAATGTAAACAACAAAGAAAGAGGAAGTAGAAGAAGAAAAGAACTTGAAAGAGGTGTTGAAATATTAACCTCTTCTTCGGGTTATTCCTTTTGATTTGAACAAAAGGGATACTTAGGTTGGCTTTATTCTCAAGGTAAGTCCTCTAGGTTGAATTTAGAGAATATTTGAGGAGATTTGAGCTGAGGTTGGCCGATCCAAATGGATTTGGAGGTGTGAACTTACAAGAAGAGGAAGTACCCTTTTATAAGAAGGGAGATGGGCACCATATGAAAAACTTAAAATATTATTTTATTATAAAATAATTTTCGATTTAAAGTGGATAAAAATTATTTTATTTCGAAGATAAGGTGTATATGGATCGATATAATATCATCCAATAGGTTTTAGACAAGTTTAGGTCACCATATTAACCTTATATTTTAGATTTAATTACTAGTTAAATAGTTTAACTTTTACCGTGTCTTTTTGTATTCTTACACTATATGGTTAATAAAAATACTCTAAACTTCCAATAGAACCTAAAGTGGTTCATTAATGACATATATAATATTATTTAATCCCTTTGTAAGAACATTATATTTTTAGGAATATTATATAAACCAATAATATAGTATTTGTTTTAAAAATTAATTTATGTCAATTTTGACTCTATTTTGTATTTTGTTTTTTTGAAAGTATTAACAACCTTATCACTTAGAAAAAAAAATATCTAATCAACCCTAAAATGTCATATTAACCTATAAAATTAGTGGAATTCATCAAAAGTCTCAAATTACATTCATTTGGATATTTATAACATCAATTATTTTAACTTTTCATTAATAAGGTAATTACTACATCATCATCGTGTCAAAAATAAATTTAATTATTTAATGTATAAAAATTATAAATAAAATAACATTATGTATTAAATATTTTTATCTTTCTAATGAATATTTATAGTCGAATTTATCTTATATATAACCCTATATTTAAAATGTTTTAGTTAGAAAAACATGAGTTTAACACTTTTAACTCTTCTTTAAATTAAATAATAATAAATGTCCTAATCTAATCCTAGTGGACCTAAAGGATCATATTTTATTCCTAAGGTTGTTTTTGGTCGAATTACACTTATCCAATATAATTAATACATGTGTTAGGGTAATTATAATATCATTTTTACCCTTAATTACCCTATTTACTTTTAACTATGGTAAATAAAAGTCGAATGTTACTATTCACCAAAAATTATTTTCATCTTATTGAACCAAATTTTACTTAATGATGTCAACCATGTCTCTCATATTTTTAAATTCAACTCACAGAAGTGGTATAATTAAGTTTTATGCAAATTTTCAAATGCTCCTAGACTGAAAATTAATTTTTTTATTTCCAAACACTTTTAAGGTAAAGTGAGAACCCATGACATCAAGACTTAAAAACAAAAAAGTCTCCAATATACCAAAAAACAAGTTAAAAAAAATGCTCACCCCAAAAGATTAGCTCCTCCCAAAAACTAAAATCCATAAAGTCCAGCTGCCATTGTATCATCGCAGCATTACTAGCTGACCCATGCCAAAGAGCACGAGTGTGGTACTGATGGCCAAAGCCATACCCTCTCAATATTCCTATTACGAAAAGCCATGAAACAGCGAAACCTCTTTGCCCTGAACCTCATCTAAAGCATATTTTTGTAAGAAAACATTGCAGAATCTCTTAAGCCGCGACCTTCCGAGACAAAAACCAACAACCCATCTAGAATACTACCATTGACAAGACAGAATACCACCATTATCAAGACATCACTACCTAGTGAGATCACTCAATTGGTTGTGCACAAAAAACCGGCTTCGAATCATGTTCAACATAAAATCAATTTGGTCTTCAATGCAAATTCCACAATCAACCACACACAAATTGACTGATCCCATTTAAAACCTGAATATATTGACTCAAATTGGCTTCAAGTTTTCCGGTTCAGGACATATCACCCCAAACCAAAATCCTTAACACCGAAAATCTATCATCGGTCGCTAGAACCAAAGGAGGAGCCTAGAATCGTCGACACCACGCGCCACCAAGAACACCGGACAACCAAAACCAAAAAATCACAGAAAAAAGTTCAAAAATACAAACCAAACAAGAAAAAGGGACCTCTAGAACCCCATATCGCTAGAAAAAGTCCCCTCTGCAAGCTAGAGAAGCATATCTAGATCTTGTCACCACCTTCAAAATCACATTTAGTGACCATATCCTCCCTACACACCTGAAGACGACATGAAACGCGACGGCCACCCACAACTCACAGCAATTGGGAATCACACCCTGGACCAACACCGTGCCACCATGGGGAACCCTAGCCAGTTCAAAGGCTAGGGCAAGAAGAAGGCCAACCGCTGATGAGGTTCTTCCAGGATGTTGAGCGCGCACAACGCCGCCACTGGAAGAGACCTCACGCCGTGAACATGCCGAACAAATGTACTGGGGAGAGAACCATAGTTGGCCTGAGACGGTGGAGAGGAAGGTGGAGGTGGAAAAAACCTAGCAACCTGGAGCCCCTTATTGTCTCATTCCCAACCTTCGGTGGTTCCCATTGTAGGTGTTCTCACAAATGCTCTTAGAAGGTGAGTAAAAGATGGTAAAAAGTCCAATAAAATTATATATATATATAATATTATTATAAAATTACTTCAATGAATTACATTGAACATGTATAGGTATTTTGTATCTATTTTGACCGAAAATAAATTTAAATAAAATAATTAATAATTTAAATGAAAATTCGGGTTTAAACAATGATGCAGTGTTTTTCACTATTCATCAAAAATTGAAAGTTTTCAGAAAAATATCAAAAATTCACCCTAAGATCATTTTGATATTCAGAATTCAAAAATGAATTATATTTTACCAAATTCAAAACATATAATTAACATTAATTAATTTAAAATTAATTCCCATTTTTAAAACCAAAGAGCAGGTTTTTAAGAAGTAAAAACTTTCAAAAGGTTGACATGTGTTTATATCAAATTTAAAGGTAGAATTAATTATAATGACCTACATTGTATTAAATGATAAAAATATAATCAGATTATAATTCCAAACCATTAAAATTCATAATTTAACACTATAAATTATTTCGATTAAAAAAGTTTTTTTCAATTAAAATTTAGTATTTTTCACTATTAATCAAAATATGAAAGTTATCAGAAAAGTACCAAAATTTTATCCAAACTAAATTTTTATGTCATGATTCAAAAGAAGAATTTAATTTCATTTAATTGAATATATAAAAGTGTCAAATATTGGTTTTAAAAATGGTTCTCCATTAAAAGTTGGTAAAATTGCATTTTTTGAAAAATACTTCTTTTATCTGAAAAAAATGAATTTGTTTTTATATTATGTCTAAAAAACACATAATATGGATTCTAAAATTATATGGAGAATATAAAATTCAAACTTTATTTAATACTATTCATTACCTCTTTTTTAACAGTTAGTTTGGTAAGTCATGGTGCGCTGGAACTCGGTGTTGCGTGTAGTGCAAGTTATTGAATTAATTTGAAGAAATAACGTACTATGAAATCTTGGGATTTTACACCAACGTCGCATCAACTACATCCTTTCCTATCAAAAATACACCATCCTCCATGATAGTTTCAATTATTTATGAATAAATATTTATTTATATATTTATATATAGATTTCAAGGGTAGTGTTGAAGTGGCTATCCATAATAACGACCAAGATCCATTTAACTGTTTTATATATTTATAGAGTGATTTTGAAAAATTAGTTTATTTCAAAAAAATTGAATAGATTTAACATGGTGAATGTTATTATTGGAATATAAATGAAAAATATAAAACAATACCAAGATATAATGTGATTCAAATCGATGTGATCCATAGTGCATGCTGAGAACCCCATGTAGGAAATAATCTTATTAAAGAAACAAAAATAATAAAATATAGAATTAATGAAATAAATTAAAATACCAGAGAAGCTATATGAGGAGTTGGACCTTTCTATACATGGTGGCATTTATGAACTTTTGGAGTTTGTTTTCTAGGAACAAATTATTGTACTATGATTAATTTTATATTATATGTACTAAATATTAATTAAAAATAATTTTATATATTTTACATTGTTCTGCATGACTTTAATGAAAAAATTTCCTTGAGTATTTTTCACATTTTCCAGGTCATTTCAGTTCCCCTCTATGATGAGAACCTTGAAGTGCTATGAAAATATTATTAATACATTTATACATTTGGATAACGTACCATGGTGGGACACATAACATAAATATTTTAAGTGTGGGTACTTTTAATCAGATGAGGCTTATTCTCATGAAGTTCTCACATGGTAATCCTTAAGAAGGGAGATTATGAAAACAGACCTTCCATTAGGAATTCTGCATGCTTTGGTGTCATCATATATTCCGATAAATGCATGTGTAATGGTCCTTAAAATTTAATATTATCATTAATTCATGTCATGACTCACACAATTAAATTTACTAATGAAAACCAGCACACTATATATTAGAGGGAAGTAGGGTACATTGGGTGTGTCATGGTTGACATATCATTAATGGATAATTCAAGTAAGGATTTGTCCCTTTCATAATTATGGGAGTTGATATATTGACCCTTTGATTAGAATATAACTATCTCCTAAATTCCATGTCTATAGTGTAATGATGTATTTATTTAAGATAGTCAAAGAAATACATATCAATCATATAGGTTGATGACAAATCATGAAACCTTCTTGATGAGTTATTGTGATAAAGGTATTTTATTACATAGTATGTGTTTTTATCTAGTTTTCATCATTATGACATTAATTTCTTTCTCTTGGGTTCCTTGACCCATCACAAGATTGTAATATTGTACTTTAGGAAAGACCACCTAATTCAAATGAGAAATAATCCTAGAGGGTCACACACTAAGTGTTTTTTTTTATCTCAATTAAAATATATTTGAATTTAATTAATTGAATAAATATTATTCTCATGTCCGAATGATAATTTTATTCAATTTATTTTAATCACATAAATTAAATAACTATTTATTTGTCGGCATTTGAATAAAAATATATTTGTTTATTTTATTTAATAGTTAATAAATATTTATTCATTAGTATGTAAACAAAATATTTATTTATGAATAAAATAATTATCCAGGAATACATTAAATACTGAGGAGTTCTAATGGAACAAGACCACATCTAATAATAAAATTATATTTATAATCTGGTAAATATTATTTATCAATTTACTCAAGTTGCTGCACCAGAACCTAATAATAATATTATTATAATGTGACATGGAGTTTATTAAAGTTTTTAAATGTTATTTTCTACCATGAAATTAAATAATATTTTAACTTAAGCATTTAATTATAAATAGATGGTTATGTATATTGTTTACTTCATCCAAGATTGAGAATATAAAATTATTGCACATAATGAATTCACTCGTTACTCCTCCTTAGCTATCCCTCTCATGAACAAAAAATAAAGGTGATATTTCTTCAATAACAAAGACAATAAATGAAGAACTAATGTATATGAGATATTTCCTCCTTCATTATCCCTCTCAATTTGATGATTGATTCTCTTTCCCTCCTTTTTCTCCCTCATTGAGAGTAGTGATTTCCCATCTCATTGATATATCTCAATATTTACTTGATTATTCGTGTTTCTTGGATTCTACTTTAATCAATCCAATAATTTCACATTAAATTGGGCGTGGATTCCATGATGGGAGGTTTTTGATTCCTTGAATTGACATATGAGGTTTTTTAAGGAAAATCCCATCAATTAAATCCTTTTATGATTGTTTATTTTAAAATAAATTTCCAATTGTTTGAGAATGATTGAATTTTTATTAATCATGATGTTTTATTGAATGGTTTAGTTAGAGTCTAATTATAATTATTAGAATTTTTGGAAGTGATTTAGACCATTATATAAGGACCTCCCATGAAAGATAAATTGAAAACAAAATAATAAGAAATATAGAACTAATGTAAATATCATACCTTACACCGAAGAGCATATTTAACATCTACACGGTTCTGATAATGATGACTAAGGGAATCCAAAATAAATAACCTCTTCATAGTGTATCTATAGGTTTCATAGACTAATCATATTTTAAAATGGGATCCATCCTTCCTCCACAACATTCTAGTTCCACATCTAAAAAGTAGAACAATGAAGAGATATTTTGGTGATAGTGAATTATGGCCCAACATCATGTGATCATCCAAATACACTATCATCATATGGAAATGGTTTATATAGATTTTTTAATACACTCTTCGATTAATACTATATTTATTCACGATTTTATAATGCATGAGTAAATTCCACTTTTAGTGCATTTATAATTAATGCATACTCAATTATTGCATTACATATCATGTAACATATTAATAAATGATAGATTTGAAAGAGTTTGAATCAATAAAATATTAACACACTTAAAATTACTTTCCCCATTCGATTAAAGGCAGTGAAATTCATGGAATCTCATTTCATATATGCATCTTGATATACTATACACTCAATAAATCCATTAATCATATATAGGTTATGGATTTAGGGTATATCTCCTTTAATATCCCACATTCACTAAATCGAAATAGACTTTTTTCATTTCACTTTATATTGTATCATTTACAATAACTTTTGAAAACAAATCCAGAAGTCATTTTGGATATATTACAAAACACTTTTGGAAATATATCATTAACTTTACCTTTTATCACATCATATGTAATAGCTTGTGAATATCCATCCAAAAAACCTTTTGATTAACTCTAAAACACTTTTGGTTTAGCTCTTAGAGTAAAAATAAATCACCATTTAGTTCACCAAAAAGTGTGACCCCAAATGCCTTTATTGAGTAGAAAAAATATTAATCTATGGATCCTTAAATGTAAGTAAAGGTATCCTCTAGGAAATAATAAATGCAACTCAATCCATAAAGTGATATGGTATGATCTCTATAAAAAACTTGTATCTATAAACTTATTCCCACAAGCATGATTCATATAAAAACATGCATTCTCATATTTTCCCATTGACCAAGACATTGTGTGGCCATGGGACATGGAGCATATCAATCCCATATAGCCAACTCATCAATTCTTGATTCTTAGAGTGTAAATAGAACTGATCTATTAATGCATCACATGTCATTCATCCATATGGATATTCACATCACATGTAACTTATCTAGATAGATATAAAATTTATAGGTGTATCCATCCACTCACATATTCTATCTTAATCAAAGGCCTAAATGTCATACTTGTTATACGTTAGGAAAAATCCCATCTTATTTTAGCTCCAATGGATAAGATGATCAAAAAAATAACCAACCACCCTCGTATTAGCTATGTCAATATGAAGAATTATTCAAGTAGGTAATTGATGTATAAAGGTTTTCATTGTAGGTATATCCCCAACCTTAGGTGATGTGGACTCAAATATGATCTATAAACCCCTAGCATAACAAATATAACTATATGACACTCAATATGGTTTACTTACTGGGCTATCCAGTGCGCACAAACAATATTATTATTTGTTTTTGTGCCTCATGAGAATATTATATATCTCTATACAAGAATAATACTCATGATTACCTTAAATTTTCATCATAAGCTATAATACTCAATGAAAAACATCAGTTAGGGATGAACTCAAAGTCGTACTTTGAGAGGTTTATTATCAATACTCTTCTCCAAATGTGTATATATATATATATATATTTATGTAGCCGACATGAAAGAGTGAAAATATGGAGATTTACTCTAATATAATACATTTTAATATTCTTAAACTTTTTAATTACAGAAAACCAATATAAGCACTGGTTTTTCATATCATATATGATAAAATTACTTATCAACTTTATGTTTTCTACACTTTATGGGTTTTTTTATCTTATTACATCACATGTAATTCCTATAATATCTCTATATTACCATCTAATAAAACTCTCCCAAGAAAATTTTTGGTATGAAATATCTTTTAAATCATCTAGTTTGAATAATAATGGAACATAGGAATCATATTCCTAACTGTTCAACTTCTTGAACATATTCAAACTTCTTAACTTCACAACATCAAATGTTATATTCTCAAATATTATTTTGTACTTATAAATCTTTCTATGTTCATTATAATCATCCTTGAAACTTTATTCCATAAAAAATTTCCATTAAAATAATGTAATAACATACATTATTGTTTACCATTCCTCCTAAATTAATTTAGTATATTAAATGAAAATTACTTTAACACGATAGAAAAATGAAAATTTTATATTTAACTTTACCACCTTACCCAAAAATCCTTTAGGTTAAAGTGATAACAACTTTGTTACTATAACTATTTTAACTCTTTAATTTTATCTTTACTGTCATCCCCTAAACTCCTTTAGGGTATCAGGTGTAATTTAATTTTCATTTTTTCTAGAATAATCCTTTAAGAAATATTGTATTTCTTTTTTGATAACAAATAAATGTAACCCTTTATATTTTTCATTATCAAATAATATCATATAATCTTTTAGGATGTTGATTGAAATACTTTGTAATGTTATATTGGTATAATAGTTTAGGAAATTATTTTAGCTATCTAAATTGTTATTAAATGTAACACTTTACATTTTCCTTTACCATCACATGTCCTATCCATTTTAGGATATTAAGTGGAAATAACCTTAAATTTAGACTAATGTAATCATTTATTTGATAAATTTTAACTTCTATAAGTTTAAACATACTCCAAATAGCCTCTTAGAAACTATATTACATTCATAATATCTTACTCAGATTCACAAACACTTTGTGTTAGTAAAATAAAATTTATTTCCTTTTAGTGGGAATATTAATCAAATAGACCATTCTTTGCATATAATATGTGGTATTCTATGAATTTGGAACATTTTCATTCTATGATAAGAATTTATTAAAATAAACCACCTATGGGTGGAAGGAAGAAATTCCCTCATATTTTAAAAAATATTTTGATAAAAATTTTATCCTAGAAAAAACATTTTTATCCATAGTTCTTCTCAAAACAAGATATAAAAATTTATGAATCAAAATCTTTGTGTATAAATTTAATCATATCATATTATTAATAATGTATGTTTATTATAAAATATCTTATCTTATAAGATAAGAGAAATAAGATGAAGAGAAACATATTTTACTTATATTCATTTGAGATTGATAAAATTCTTTACATTTGAATCCTCAATGTAGCATCTTTTTTACTTCATCTTGTGAATGTATACTATAATCTTAATCAATTATTTGATTTTGAACTTATATATATATAAAACACATTGAAAAATATAAATTTTTATATCACATACCCTTCAAAATTAAATAATTAACATCAATATTATCCATACCTAACATGGACACTCTGTACCGTTTCAAAAAATCCTTCAAGTATATTTTGGATAATCCAATCATATTGAATTATTAAACATCATTCTTGACTACCTTGGGTTATAATGGAATTAATTATCTTCTTGAAGAATCATTGTTGAAAATTTCAACCAACATTTATTCTTCCATTTTGAACTTTTACCTACTTGTAATTTCTATATAGTACATTAAAACCAATAAGAAATATGCATAGTTCATATATATTCCCAACACTTTTGAGGATATCGGGTAAAAATTCGTTGATTTTGATCATCTTATAGAAACATTTCCATAATTTATAATCAGATGAAATTGATAACAAAAAAACCATTATTTAGTTTCCCTTTAAAGAATGTTATAGAAATTAACAAATCATTACCATTTGAAAAAACCACATCATCTCATTTTATTAAATAAAAATTGTTTTCATGGTATTCTCAAGAGATAAATGAGATAATACACATATTATGACTATTTTATCCAAGAATAAATCATTCAAGATATCAATGTAGAAAATCCTTTACTCCATTACTTAGAAATAACCATCATGTTCAAACCTAAAATTCTTAATAATGTCATGAAATTTTAGTATATTTAAATTTTTTGTAAAACTATATTTGATAAAATATATCTGTTAGAATAATAGAACTGAATTAAATAACAAATAAAGATTTATAGAAACATTTAGTCTCATTAAGTCATAATCATATTCAATCATATTCAATATTATTTGACATACCCAATAATATTGTGTGTATAAGACCAAAATTCCTTGAATGAATCACTATATGCTTCCATAAGCATCTATATTCACTTTTTTAATAATTTTAGCACTTGGGTTACTCAGAAAAGAACTTTACTAACACACATAATTTTTCTTTAGGAACTTTTCTTAAGTCACATATATATTTATTTAAAAAAATTCTGAAGTTACCAGTCTTAAGAGATACTTACATTAAGTTTCTCCTTATCAAGGATTGATCACAAAGTTTAGCTTGATAATGAGGATACTATTTATCTATAACTGAAGATTTTATCATATGAGTACCATGTATTGTTAAATACTTAATAAAGACTTTTATTAAATGGTATCCCACTAAAATGATGATCCCTATTTAATATCCATCATATCCATTCATGGGCTAAAATACATATTTCATTAATCAATGAGTCCTCAAGGTAATTTATCTATCCACTTTATTTTTTAGGTAGGAAATCATCGCAACCATATGATATATTAATAATTGATAGATGAGTGGGAAACCCTTGTCCAATACATCATATGGATGAACTCAACTCTATTCTTATGGTATCCAAACCATTAGGGATTCCCAGATAAGTGTTGCACAATGAAAATGACAAAGAAACACTAACCAAGGAAAATATAGGGGCACCCTAATTTGGAATGAAACTGCATGATAATATAATATAGATTCACTTATTACTTTCTTGACTTACACTAGATAATATAGGGGAACTGATATTTGGAAAAAACTACTTAGATGGATGATTGAGTTCTTGAAAAGTGCCACTTTGGAAGGAATCCCATAATTAATATTTAGTGGATTTTACTCCCACTATATTATCTCATATTTTTCAATTCTATATATGCATACATATAATACTTCAGTTTATAATCCTATTCCCACCACCAAACCAATGTGTTCAAAACATATTGATGTGTAACTATTTACATAGCCCACAAGTTTGTGTCACTCACGCAAAACTAGAAGTGAAACATATCCAAACACATCATATGCATAAGGGGCATGCACAATTTATTTAAAGGTCTCTAATTTTTTAATATTTAAAATCTACATATAATTATGCCCAAATTGATAGATATCCAACCCTATTCACCAGCCTAGACAAGTCATAATCCTTCAGGTAGGTCGGTAGTCCAACCCCAAGTTCCTCAACCCAGGGATACATTAAACAAGAGAGAATTCAATTCATCATAACTCTAACTGTCACGACCCCTTCCGCACAAGGTGTACCCCTCTTGGGACAAAAATGTGAGAAGTGAGACAATGACCCCCAAGTCCCACCTCTAGTGGGCCCCGAGTTGGCGACAAGCACCGAGGGTATAGTAAACACACAAATGGGAGGCATTTCCCTCTAAGAGAACACATGTGAAAGAGAGAGATAAGATAGACAACAAACAACTCCAACTCAGACAAAAATATAAAAGAAATCCCAAGTACACATATGTAATTTTATGAAAAACTACTACAACATAAAGGGGAAAACTACAAATACCCAAAATAATGTAAAAACAACAGAAACCATGAAGCCCAAACAGCTCCTGCAACCCCAAGCTAGTAGAAACTAGCCTGATCTCCAACCTTCTCCAAGTGACTTGAAAAACAATTTATATATACATAGGGTGATTATAACAATATAATCAGTAGGATCCTCCCTGGATCCTCTCATGAAAAATTAAAGGAATCATGCTAAAGCACAGTGAACAACAAGTGAAACTAACTCATCACCTAAAATGGTATACTAAGTTCCCAGACTCACCGTGGTTACTCTCACCAAGTAATTCATATAAGATTATATAATATAATAAAGAATATCAAGGTTACCTCACTACTACTTCCCCACTGGTTTTCTTCTTTTTCCCAATGTCGCACATCCAAAGCATCTCTCTCAAAAAAGGATTACATGCAGACACCTAGGCAAAGCACCACAACATGCACCTCATGCAACAGAACCACCACATCCACGTAATCAATGTAACCAAGTAGATTCTGGGATCCACCACAACTCGCATAACATTTATCATATGTTAGGTATTATACCTCAATCCATTACAACCCACACACTGGGTAAGGATCCTCAAGCCATCACAGCCTATACACGTTACACCTATAGTAGTCCATAGAAAACTATATCCAGAATATATGTGTGTGAATAACCACAAGCCATTACATCCCTTTACACACATATATGGGGGAAAACTAACTGATGTGCCTACCAGCACAAGTAACTACCAAGAGAAGAGAGCGGGGCTAAAGGGGGGAGTCAGATATCCATCCCCCACCTGAATTTTGGAGAAAAAACACCCCCAGGGATTAGAATCCCCAGGGTGTCAGTTTCCCTAACAGAAAGGGTGGAGAATATAGAAACAGAAAAAGTACAGAATATATTATAGCTCACAACCACACTATGAGCATAACCTAGTCTTAGATTAAACTGCAGCTAATGTCTCTCAGACTCCTAGATTCCACTTCTAAAACAAGGTATCCTATAAGCACACCACTATTTAAATAGATTTATAACATTAATTCATTACCTTTTTATCAGTTTTACTTTACATTAATTAATTATTTAAACATTAATTAACCATTAACAAGTTCCACATTATATTTCATTAGAATCACACCCAATGTCCATTGTTCCTTTTAAATTTCAGCCTCATCATTGCATCCTAGAAAGCTCCAACCACATGGGTTAACATCATTTATTCAATCAATTATTAACAATATTATTACTTTCACATATTACTAGGAATTATTGAAAACATTCTAAGCTACTAAACACTAGTGGGCTCAACACGGTGAGTAGATGAACTACCCGTCAAGTATTTTCTGCCTATAGCTAGAGCATAGACCCATCCTCCATCTGGCAACTAAATATGGAAACCACTTGGCATACCCTGTGTGTATTCATCCCTTTTTCAAAGGAGGGTAGACAAACCAGCTGCCTTGAGTAGAGGGAAAATTAAAGAATATAAACAACCAACAAGAATCAGTGAGAATTCAAACAATCACATCCATCCCATTTCATCATCCTCGGTGTCCTCCCTGACACCCACATGCATAAACCAATGCATCTCACCACTCTAGGCATCAAACACTTCCAAAACCAATAGGCCTCCATGCCCCCACATATCACAATGACCATCTTGGTGCACATCACAACACTAGCAGCAGAATAACAAACATCATATCAAATGGTCTCTTGTCCCAAAAATAAGGCATTCTGCCTTCATACATAATGATCTCTCATAGATCCAAGAATTAGGCTCTTGGCCTTTACAAGCAAGAGGGTAACTTAGAACCCTATGAAGAATTATATTTTTATCAAATAACCAGTTATTTAATCCATCTTAAATTAACCGATTTATTATTTTTATGTTTCATCTATGGGTAACATAGATAGAAAGCTATCATAGCTATCAAAAATTGATTAAACATGATTACTGCACCAATTTGATTAACACAAAATTACAACAACAAAAAAAAATAGGTTCATTTATACGCCTATTTATCTTTATCCAAACAGTTATCAACTAATTCCATCTTTAGGTTCATTACCAATTTCCATCAAGAATGAAAATCTAATAAAGAATTCGTATATATCACACTATCTAGAAAAACAATATGCAATAACATATGATCGATATCAATTTATTTATTCGGTTCAATTTTTTTTATGTTAATTCCATTGTAATCTAGTGGGATAAAACATGATAACTCTACAGTTTCACGTAAAATAAAAGAGAATCAGTGAATACCCTACCTCAAAAGGTTTTTAATGTTCTTTATACGAGAACGATCCACACAAAGGATCCCGATCACCTCCTCCCGTTACAACTGCATCCACCTGAGGATGTCGCGGCAAGACCGCACCAACCGAAACCCAAGAAACTCAATTAGAAGCATGAAGATCACATTCCATATTATGGCAAGGAGAAACATGAGAATATGAACCCAAAAGAAGGATGATAAATCATACATTATATCAAATATTGATGGATACTACTTGGTTGTACCAAAACAGGGGGTGCACTTGCAGCAAGAAGAATGTCAAGGGAAACCAATCCACAGGGAAATGTTTGATCTCACGACTCCTATAGGAAGGAAGGAAAGTTTTGAGTGTCTTTCACCAGAGAACAAGGAGGAAAAATAAGGGAAGAAGATATCTTGTCCCTTTAGAAGATTTAACGGGGAAGTGGTTTAAGATACATAGTATTTTCCAATAAATGTGGATCATATTAAGCCACATAGTTTGACCAAGTTAATGAATCCCGAGATATAGGAAAATTATTATTGGAGTTATGTGATTTGATTCAGCCTTAAATCCCTTAAAACAAGGATTTTAATGCATTTAATGTCAAAGAAAATGTTAAATCGACTTAACTGGAAAAATTTGGAAATTTGGCGACAGAAATATGAAATAGTTATTGAAACATTGTTCCTGAGATGTGACTAAATTTCTATGACATCGTGTTTGTGACACCATGAATATGACACCGTTTCTGTGACACTATTTCCTTGACACTGTTTCTGTCACACCATTTCTGTGACACCATGACTGTGACACCATTTCTTTCGCACCATTTCTATGACACCATTTTTATGAAACTATTTCTATCACACCATTTCTTTGACACCATGACTGTGACACTATTTCTGTCACACCGTTTCTTTGACACTGTGACTATGACACCATTTCTATCACACCATTTTTGTGACACTATTCATAAAACTGGAAACACTGCCATAGAACTGGAAATTTTGAAAAGTGCTTGGGATGAGTCACCTTGACCTCCCAGAACATCTCAAACACTAGATTTCTGCAAAGTAATGGAGAAGAGAGGTAAATTCCATTATGTCATATATCTCTCAAAACATTCTCATCCTATAGAATTCAAAACCCACCTAAAGGGAAACCGAAATGGGGTCTGAACAACCACCCATCGAGATACCTCTCAAAAAAGAGCAAGCTACCATAAGCAACAAAAGAAAACCATCTAATAAAAATGAAAGGTCTACAACCACAAAGAGAACATCATTACATAAAAAGATTTATGAATCAGACAACTTTGGGTACTGAGCACGTATCTGCGAATCACGTTCCCAGGTACTCTCCTCCATGTCACCGTGTCACCACAAGACACAAACTGATGGAATAGAACTCCCACGCAACACCTTCTCCTGGTGGTCCTGGATCTCTACCAATCACTCCTCGAAGGTCGAATCATCGTTAACATCGATCTCACACCAATCGATGATGTTTGAGTCATCATGAAGATAATGATAAATCTATGATACTTGGAAAACATCATGTATCCAGCTCATCTATGGGAGAAGTGCTATCTGATATGCCACGACTCCAACACAAGCCAAAACCTTGAGAGAACCAACAAACTGGGGAGAAAGATTACTCCCACGACCAAAACTTTTCTACCCATGACGGGGAGTCACATTCAGAAACATGTGATCCCCAACATCAAACTATAAGGGTTTCCTCCTTTAATCGGCATAGGATTTCTGATGATCCTACCCTGTATTCATCCTCTCACGAATTACCTGAACCATCTCTGTTGTATTTTTCACTAGTTCTAGTCTGAGAATTACATACTCTCTAACCCTAGTTCAGGACAATAGATAATAGAAAGGTTGGAAATACAATGCTTCAAACGGTGCCATAACGATGGTAGATTGAAAACTATTATTGTAAGAGAACTCCACCAAGGGTAAGTGCCTCATCCATGAACCACCAAAATCAAGGACACAAGAGCGCAACAAGACTTCAAGAGTCTGGATAGTCCTCTTTATCTGACCATTCATCTACAGATGAAAATCTATGCAAAGGTAAAGCTGAGAACCAGAATCACCCTGGAGACCACTCCACACCCTGGAGGTAAAATGAGGATCTCGATTAGAAATTATTGTCCTCGGGACTCCATGGTGTCTCACCACCTCCTCCAGATACGGCCTTGGAAAAACTTCCACTGAGCTCTACTCCTTGATTTCTATAAAGTGGGATGTTTTTGTTAAACGATCCACTACCACCCAAATAGGATCATGTCCTCCCTGAGCTCGAGGTAAACCAGTAACAAAGTCCATTGAGATGTCCTACAACTTCCACTGAGGAACATCTAACAGCTTGTAATGTCCCAGAATTTTTGTATAATTTTTTTAATTATATGAAATTATTTAGAGACCGTGAAATCTAATGGTGCATGATTCTGAGTCCCGGAGTGCCAGGAATGATTCGTCAAAGTTTTGTTAAGATTTAATTAGCACACATAAGTAGTTTTCTTGAAAAAGTGGAATATCTATTAAATGGTTTCCCAAATCAGAATTCAGGGGGCACTGTTGTGTTTAGGATGGTGAGTTTACCCTATGTGTGATTTATGTTTAGTGGGCACAGACCTCTGGTGAGAAAACCCAGAAATGGCATAACCGTAAATAAAATAAATAACTAAAGTTATTTTATTTTTCAAATGATTATAACTCAGAAATGGTAACTCAGATTGAAAATCCAAGACCACCACACAACTCATGATGGTATAATTTATTTAGGCAGATGCTAACATTGGCCGACGTGGTCCACCAGTGAAAGTCAGTTTTTGGTCATAAATAAAATAATTAAGTGACAATTTTTTTATTGTAAAATCCATAACTTCTAAATAGTAACATGGATTAAAAATATGAGAGTACTATTGGGTTCGTTGGGGCGTTTTTCCCTTAGGAAGAGCCTAACCTCGACTGGAACATGTTGAGGGTGACTATTATTAATTTTCTAAACTTTTTTCGGGTACATTTAGTAAATTCCCGAGCGGAGTTTTCTAAATTTTGAACTATTTCTTGGATTAAAAATATGAGGGAACCATTGAATCCAGAAGACTGGGATTCGCTTAAGGGGGGATTTACTTCGACCACAGTAGGCCCAGAGAAAATGTTATGTTTTGTGACTTTTTAAAAGAAATAAAATAATATAAGTTTATTATTTTATTTAATATCCTCCAACGCACAAGAAAAGAGTGGGGAAAACGATGTGTCAAGATAATAAATGGATTGAACTGCCAACCCTAAGTAACGATGTCATTGGGGAATTAGGAAGCCTTTTAATTAATGAGCCCCATTAATTCCCCATGTTGTTACTTACCCTCCCCCTCTCCTATATATATAGAGCTTGGGGAGGGGTATCAACATAGCTTCACCAAGCAATGAAGTGATGAAGGAGCACTGCGATGCTGGACCCTTAGAAGATGAAGCTGATCCCAGTGGAGGTGATGGGTGACACCGAACTGCAAACTGGAGGATGACGTACGAACGACATCATTGGGAACCGATTGCGGGAACGAAGAGTGTGATCCACCTTCAAACAAGGACGCTCTCCAACGGGTTTTCAAGGTAGGGGGTTTATTCGTTTTTTCTTTGTAAATGATTTTCCTCTTCCCCATTCTTGAATAAAATGAAGAACGTAGGTCAACCAACTAATGGGTTGACCCATAGATCATTCATCTTTGAGGGAGGTTGTTTCATGGAATCTTGTGGGGTTTATCTTGTTTTTTAATTCAATTGTTTATTAAACTCTTAACCCACCGCATGTTACGAGTTAACATGGAGGGTACACACCTAATGAACCCAGCCTGAACCCTCCTATAAAGACCTTGAATTTCCATGTAATTTTTTTTAAATATATGGGTCTTTTACGACTCCATTAAAATTGACAGCACACCATTCTGAGTCCCGGTGTTCCAGGAATGAATTTCTGAACTTTTCTTCGGGTATATTCAGTAAATATACGAGCGAATTTTTATAACTTTTGAACTGGTGCTCAGAATTGAAATTTTAGGGCACCGTTGAACTCGTAGCACCGATATTCGCTTAAGGAGACCTTCACCTCAACCATAGTAGGTCGAGGGTGAAAGAGAGTTTTTGGGTTTTTTCATGGAAATGAAAAAAATAAAATAAAATAAACATTGATTTTATTTCTACTAAAACCTCCGACATATGAATATTGTAGAGGTGGGGTCTACAATAGTTTTATCTTATAAATTGAATTTCTTGTGGTGGGGAACACCTGAGCTAGTAAAACCCCCAAATCAAAGATTGGTGGTGGGGACCATCCGAGTCCCTCATAATGGGGGGAGGAAACCTCTCAACTCACTCTTTAATGCGGAGGAGCCTCTTGACTTCCTCCACATTAATTGTGACAACACACATACTTTTATTATGCCAACCTATGTAATTAATTAATCCAATTTAAAATTGTGCTAACAATTAAAATAGTGGAAAAACTTTTTATTTTGGTTGGATATTATTTTGAGAGAATTCGTTGGAAAAGTGTAGAGCTGTTGGTGGTAGAAAGCTCTCAAACAAAGAATGCTCCACCAACGAAGAACGACGACTTAAATTTATTCCTTGGGACACCCTTCAAGGAGGAATGTATTCGACTATGATGAAATGATGTATGATCCCAAAATTGGAGGTGTGTGGCGGAAAAGACAAACGTCCACAACTTCACCTTATTCCCTCCTCGTCGACGTCAAAAAATGATCAAGGTAGAGGATTATTTGTGTATGATTATTTGAGGGAAGTTGTAGGGTGGTTTTTTGGAATTCTTATCCTTCTCTGTTTATGATAAAACATCATAATTCAAGAAGGATTTATAGCTACTTGCTACCACTCTAACGCAAAGGGTGTGGGCCAAAAAAACATGGCTTGACCCCTCCACTGTTCTTCCATCTTCTGTTCTTCGCGATGGAGGAGGACAACTATCAACCGAGACAAGGGCGATGAAGGTGACGAAGGAAAAAATCCCGCCCCATGGCCTTCGCTACCTTCGGCCTCCACGCCCCATGGTAACCCGCCGCCTGTGGTGCTTCACCGCCTGCCACGCTGCCCGCCACCCTCCGAGCCGCCCTAGCCACACCACCCGCGACCCTCCGAGCTGCCCCGGCCGAGCCGCCCGCGACCTCATCCTTCTCGCCTGAGCCACCCCGTGGCCTCGCGTCGTCCACGACCGATCCATCCTATGGCTAAGCCAACCCACAGCTGAGCCTCCCTCACGACACCCCCCGTGGTTAAGCCACCCTCACAGCACCCCCTCATGGCCAAGCCGCTCCACGGCCCTCTGCGGCCCCTCGCGGCCCTCGCGGCCTTCCAGACTACCCAATGGGATGGTCCGCCCAACGCAGGCTGGGCCAGACCCAGTGGGTCAGGGTGGGTCAGCCCGAACTGGGTCGGCCCAGGCCGGGTCCGGCCAGGTCAGTCCGATGGGGTCGGACTGGACCCAGGCCCACTTCGACCCATTTACACTCTTATGGCCATAACTTTGACACCAGAAGTCTGTTTCACAAACCCTCAATGGCGCTGGAAATATTGGAGTGAGACGGTCCATTTTAGTATACCAAACTAGAGAATTGGATTAATTTGGGGTATAGTCAGGTTGGACCGAGCACAAATCTAACCGGGGCCCTAGGACTAAAAGGCTAATAACTCACAGACCGGGCATCCGATTGACGCACCGTTTGTTGAATTGAGACACCTATGATGTGGCGGTCCTTTGAGATACTTTTTCTTGGGACTTAGAGGTAGTTGGAGTATCAAACAGTGTCTTCTGGAGAGGACCTTCCTAGAGACAAGCGAGCATAGTGCGGGAACCCAGTAGCTGGCTGTGACGTGAATAATGACGAGCGATCATGTGTGGGTCAACACCTTGCGATCCTGTGTGGGTCACCACCTAGCGATCCGGTGCGGGTCAGCACCTTGCGATATTGTGTGGGTCATCACCTAGCAATCCGGTGTGGGTCATCACCTTGCGATCCTCTATGGGTCAGCACCTAGCGATCCTGTGTGGGTCAGTACCTAGCGATCTTGTGTGGGTATGATTCTTAACAGAGTAAGATGATTCAGTAGTTATATATAATCATCTCTACTACTGTACCTAAGTTATACCTATTATGACCTGAGTCTGTACTTGTGTGGTATTTTCGCATCGTGGTAATACCTAGGTGGCATTCTTCTGTGTGGCATACCTGTGTTGTACTTTACATCGTTGTATTTCTTCCTTGGTGGAACAGTTGATCTTGGAGCTTTGTATTTGGACTCTGTGGTTTCCTCATGATTGAGATGGGTTTACTTGTTAACTTAGGTATATGTATGGGAATATACCTAAGTAGGGTTGGCAGTTGTTCTTGTACTTTGTGGTTTATTCTTTGTGGATTTTATGAGACCTTGAGGGTCTCGAGGTCCCTACTGAGTATCGTTACACTCACCCCTACACAGGCTATGCCCGCACCTCCTTGTGTTTGGTGCAGATGATGGACAACGCTGACTGAGGCTGAGAGTACCAGGATTGGATGGTGCCTGGAGGTGGACCATACGGCGTGTCAGTACGCGGACTAGGCGTGTGGACGTGGAGTGATAATGAGGCGATCTATACCTTCCCTTTAGGTAGGAACCTCGAAGGATGACCCAATAGCTGTCTTTATATTTCTTCACTTGTATTGTATTTCATTTGTACATGTACTTTCTAGTTGGTCTTATATTCTGGCCCCTTTTTCTCACTACACTCACTCTATTTACTGTTTAGTTTACTTGAGTCTGTATCTTATTGTGTGATTGGTTGAGTGTGCTAAAAGGTTATAAAGGCAATGCCTTCCCAATTTTAGGGAATACGCCTTCAGTGCTAGTCGCTAGGCCCTGGCCTATGGAAGGTGGGCTTGGGGTAGTCACAACACGGGCCTCGGGGGATGGGTTGTGACAAATTGGTATCAGAGGAGTCATTTCAACCCTAGAACATAGGACTCTGATCTTTCTTTCTGAACAAAAATAGTGTTAAGTGTTATGAGTGTGGTTATCAGTTTAGGGAATCTAGCGTTGGTGCGGTGGCTGACGTATCCATACATCAGGACCTTGACTTCTAATTTTCAACTAAGTGCACAAAAACACTGACTATATGTGTGTTTTCAAGAGTTTTCTTTGTGATCTCTTGAGTCAGCTCACCAGGTATAACTTATTTACCATCGTGCACCTGTTTCTTTTCAGTATGCCTCCACTCAGATAGCCAGCTAGGGTTCTGAGAGTAGTACGCACTGATAGCCCACTGAGCGATGAGGCATCGGTGTAGGGACCTCTTCCAGTAGAGGCACCAGCGGTACCATTACCCATTGGTCCACCGATGCCACCATCACCCAACAATAGAAGGTACATGCTACTTGAGCGCTTTTCATGAGTTCCAGTGCCAGAGTCCACTTAGGTTCAGGGGAGAGATGGACCCACATGTGGCTGAGGATTGACTGGAGGATGTGGTGAGAGTTTTTTGACTGTTAGGGACACCAACGGATCTTATGGTGATCCTTGCCACCATCCTTCTATAGGTAGCGATATGCAGATGGTGGAGTTTGATGCTCTAGGTTCACAACGAGGTGATACTTCTCTGGAAAGACTTCAAGAGCCTATTTTGGGTAGAGTTTTTTCCAGGGACTCTTCGCGCAGTTCACATACAGGAGCTACTTAATCTACAGCAGAGTAGCATGTCTGTGGCTTAGTACTCAGCGAGGTTCACTGACCTCTCACACTACTCCCCTTATATGGTTCGAGACCCATTATTCAGGGCCCGAACCTTCGAGAAGGGGCTCAAGTGATAGATCAGGGCTTCGATGATCTCACTCAGTATCCCGACGCAGGAGGGGGTGTTAGAGAGATCCATCTTAGTGGAGAGTTTCCTTGCTGAGTAGTCACCCGTAGTGACACCCACCACCAGTCATCACATAGTGGAGACTTCTGTAGATGGAAGCAGACATATGTCAGAGAGGTCCAAGAGGACCAAACCTACATGTGGATGACCGCAGGATTCAGAGTCAGTTGTGCGGGGCACCCGAGGTAGAGCTATTCATGCCAATTGCAGGTAGTGTTATGTATGCAGCAGATAGGGTCACATGGCTCGTGACTTTCTGACCCACAATATGGATGATCAGTAGATGGCCGAGGGACTTCCCAGGCAGAGACATGGATTTGACCGAGGAGGTCCGCATGGATCAGGTGGACATGGCAGAGGAGGTGGTCTTGCAGTTGACGGTGGTCGACGATTCGAGATGTTACTGCCACCACCACCAGGAGGTCCACCCCGACCATAGGGAGTAGGTGAAAAGTGGGTAGCTCAGCTCCAGGCAGCTGAGGCCTATGATCACTGCGCTCCAAAGATTATACGAGGTATGATATGTGTCCACTCCACCTTAGCTGCAGTAATTATAGAAACATGTTCCAATCATTCTTTTACTTCCACTGCCCTCGTTCGGAGCTCAGAGATTACAAAGGATCCATTGGCTCAATCCATACAGCTAAATAATCCTATGGGAGCGGATTCGATGATTACGCACTGGTGCCAGCAGTGTGAGCTTACTCTTGGAGGTGAGAGCTTCGACTGGGATCTCGTATTTTCAGCGTCGAGGCCTTACAATGTTATCTTGGGTACGGACTAGTTGTCTACAGTCTATGGTCATATTGACTGTATTAGGCACAAAGTGTGGTGTGTATGCATGTATGGGACCAGGTTTACCTTCACTGATGAGAAGGGAGCCTTTTCAGCATAGGATGGAATTACCCGGAAGAGAGTGTAGCTGATCAATCATCAATTGGCTAGCCTTACCCTTAGAGTAGTAGATGTGGAGAGTCCAAGTTATCCTTTAGTGGTGGACCAGTACATGGATGTCTTATCTGATGATGTTCTGGGTCTAACTCCTTACATATAGGTTGACTTTTACATTTACTTGTACCCCGGGACGACACCGATATCTACTCCAGTATATCAGATGGCTCCCGTGGAGCTTCGTGAGCTGCAGGTATAGCTAGAGGACTTGCAGGGGAATTGATTCTTCTGGCCCAGTGTTTGTCCTGGGGTAGCCTTGATTTTATTCGCCAAGAAGGTGGATGGGAGCTTTATACTTTTCGTCGACTATCGGTGCCTGAACCAGGTGACCGTGAAGAACAAGTACCCACTCCTGAGGATTGATGACCTCTTTGATCAGCTGAAGGGAGCACGGTGGCTCTCAAAGATAGACCTTAGATCAGGCTTTCATCAGCTCAGAGTGCGAGATGAGGATCTGAAGAAGACGACATTCATATGTTGGTATGACCATTACGAGTTCTTGGTTATTCCATTCGGTGTGACCAATGCTCCAACAGTGTTCATGGGACTCATGAACATGATCTTTCAGCCGCACCTTGATCGCTTTCTAGTAGAATTCATTGACGACATTCTGATCTACTCGACTACTGAGGAGGATCATGATTATCATTTGCAGGTAGTACTGGACACACTCCAAGAGCACCGGCTTTATGGTAATCTCTCGTAGTGCCAGTTTTGGATCCAAGAGGTTCACTTTCTGGGACATGTCATCTCGGAGGCTGGACTCACAATGGATCCAGAGAAGATTGAGGTGGTACTTTCTTGGGAGCCACCTAGGAGTGTGATAGATATGTAGAGTTTCCTGGGTTTATCCAGATACTACTGGAGATTTGTGCCAGATTTCTCCAGAGTTGCAACACAACTTTTAGCGTTGATGAAGAAGAGGCAACCCATCATGAGGTCGGTGAAATGCCGCAGAGCTTTTAGGCGCTGAGGCAGAGGTTGACTAGTGCCCCCATATTGAGGCTTCCAAAGGAGGGTGTAGGGTACGCAGTCTACTACGACAGATCAGGGACCGGACTCGAGTGTATCCTGATGCAGGAGCGAGCATTGATCGCATATGGTTCTCAACATCTGAGACAACATGAGAAGAACTACGCTAACCATGACCTGGATTTAGCTGCAATTTTTTATCCTTGAAGATGTGGTGAGACTATCTGATGGGCGAACGTTTTACAGTCTACTTAGATCACAAGAGTCTTAGGTATATCTTCTATCAAAAGGACTTGAACCTAAGATAAAAACGTTGGCTTGAGCTCCTCCAGGACTATGACTTCGAGATAGTCTATACTCCTGGGAAGGGGAAAGTTGTAGCAGATGCACTCAAAAGGAGGTCTGGTATACAGCTTCTAGGTGAGGCGATGAAGAATATGGCTGCTTTGAAAATATTCTTTGTGGATCGAGATGGATCATCGTTTCTAAAATCTCTTATAGTCACTCCCCCACTTCTTCAGCGAGTCAGGGAGGCGCAGTGTGGGGACGTTGACTATGAGGCTCAACGTGCTTAGATATCCACAGGGCAGGCACCTGATGGATTTTCTAAAGGTGGGGAGCATGTCATTATTTTCAGAGGATATACCATGGTACTAGTGTAACTTCAAGAGGAAGTTTTGAGGGAGTTCCACAATTCCCCTCAAGAGGTACATCCAGGAGAGGAAAAGATGTACCAGGATCTCCGATGACAGCACTGGTCGCCAGTAACGAAGAAAGAAGTTGCAGAGTTTGTCTCACGGTGGCTCAATTGTCAGCAAGTGAAGGCAGGACATCAGGTACCAGCAGGCTTGGTTCAGCCTTTAGAGGTCCTAGAGTGGAAGTGGGATAGGATATCCATGGGCTTTGTGACTGGTCTTCCACATACATCTATTGGACATGAATCGATTTGGGTGATCATCGATAGACTCACCAAGTTGGCCCACTTCATACCGATCAGAGATCAGGGTTCAGTAGAGAGACTGGGACACCTCTATGTATAGAAGATTGTGTTGTTACATGGATTAACCTCAATGATTGTCTCTGATCGTGATACATGTTTTACTTCCCGGTTATGGAAGGGGTTGCAGGAGGCTTTCAGGACGCAGCTTCGTTTGAGCACTGCCTTCCATCCTCAGACGGATGGTCAGATTGAGTGGACCATTCAGTCCCTTGAGGATATGCTACGTGCTTGTGTCCTTGACTTCAGTCATAGCAGTGAGGATCACTTGTAATTGGTGGAGTTTCCATACAACAACAGCTATCACTCCATCATTCAGATGACACCTTTTGAGGCGTTATACGGGAAACCTTGCAGATCACCTTTATGCTGGACTGACCCAGGGGAGTCAGCACTCGTGGGACCAGAGATGGTTCGGGCTACCACAGAGAAGGTGAAAATCATCCAGGAACGAATGAAGACTGCACATAGTAGGCATAATTCGTATGTCGATAAGAGACAAAGACCTATGGATTTCGAGGATGGTGATCACGTCTTTCTATAGGTCTCACCTCGACGAGGTTTGTAGAGATTTGGCCGAGGTGTCAAGTTATCTCTGAGATTCATTGGACCCTTATAGGTCCTCAGCAAAGTTGGCGAGGTGGATTATTTCTTAGCTCTTCCACCTCAGTTGCATCTGGTGTACAATATCTTCCACGTATCCCAACTGAGGAGATACGTGTAGGACCCTTCCCACGTCATCGACCATAGAGAGCTAGACATCAACGATGGGAAGACTTTTACAGATGTTTCAGTTGAGATTCAGGATGGACAGGAGCAGGTCCTCCATAGACGATCGATAACTCTAGTGTACGTACGCTGGCAACACGAGAACCTCCAGGAGATCACATGGGAGCGAGAGGCTCAGATGCATGCATAGTACCCCCACCTGTTTACCTAGTTTTGAGTTGTGGCTTATGAGGATGTAGATCCCTAAGGTAGGGAGAATGTAAAGAACAGGAATTTCCATGTAATTTTTTTTAAAATATAGGGGAATTTTACGAGTCCGTGAAAATTGAAGGCACTCATTCCCAGGCCTGGTTTTCCCAAAATGAATTTCTAAACTTTTCTTCAGGTACGTTCAGTAAATGTACAAGAGGGTTTTCATAAATTTTGAATAGGTGCTCAAAATTGAAATCTGAGGGCACCGTTGAACTCACAGTGCTGGTATTCACTTAAGGAGACCTTCACCTCGACCATAGTAGGTTGAGGGTGAAAGATAGTTGTTGGTTTTTTTGTGGAAATGAAAAAAATAAAATAAAATAAACTTTGATTTAATTTCTACTAAAACCTCCCACATGTGAATATTGTATAGGTGGGGACCACATGATTTTTATCCTCCAAATTGAATGTTCAGTGGTGGGACCACCCGAGCTAGTAAAACACCCAATTCAAAGCTTTGTGGTGGGGACCACCCGAGTCCCTCATAATTGGGGGGGGGGGGAAACCTCTCAACTCCCCCTTTAATGTGGAGGAGCCTCTTGACTTCCTCCACATTAATTGTGCCAACACACATACTTTTATTATGCCAACCTATGTAATTAATTAATCCAATTTGAAATTGTGCCAACAATTAAAATTGGGGAAACACTTTTTATTTTGGTTGGCTATTCTTTTGAGATCATTTGTTGGAAAAGGGGAGAGATCTTGGTGGGAGAAATCTCTCCAATGAAGAATGCTCCACCGACGAAGTACACCAACTTTGACTTCTTCCTTGGGACAACCTTCAAGGAGGAACATCTTCGACTACGATAAACTGACGCATGAACCCAGAATTGGAGGTGTGTGGCGGACGAGACAAACATCGACAACTTCACTTTCTTCCCTCCTCGTCGACGTCAAAAAAAAATCAAGGTAGGGGATTATTTGTGTATGATTATTTGCGGGAAGTTGAAGGGTGGTTGTTTGGAATTATTCTCCTTCTCCATTCTTGATAAAAGTTCATAATTCAAGAAGGAGTTATAGAAACTTGATACCGCTCTAATGCGGAGGGTGCATGCCAAGCAAACATGGCCTGACCCCTCCACCATTCTTTCTTATTGTTTTATTCATGATGGAGGAGGATGACTATCAGCTGTGATGAAGGAAATGAAGGCTGGGACGCTACCCCATGACCTCCACACCCCACGGCACTTCGCCACTGGCGGCCTCCGCGCACCGCGACACTCCATCACCCGCGGCCTCCGCGCCCCTCGGCACTCCGCTGCCCATAGCCTCAGTGCCCCGCAATGCTCTACCGCCCATAGCCTCTGCACCCTATGGCACTTCGCTGCCCCATGGTCCTCCAAGCCGCCTAAGCTGTGCCACCCATGACCCTCCGAGACGCCCTATTGGCACTGTCAGCGCCTTCCGCCCTCCCGGCCGAGCCGCCCAACAGCCTCGCACCATTCGCGGCTGAGCCAGCCTACAACCGAGCCCTCCCACAGCCGAGCCGCCCCGCGGCCGAGCCACCCTCATGGCACCCCCTAGAGACTGAGAAACTCCGCGGCCCTCCGCGCCCCCTCATGGCCTACTGGACCTCCAAACGTTGGTCGGGCCAGACCTAGCTAGTCAGGCCGGCTCAACCTAAAGAGGGTTGGCCCAGGCCCACTTTGACCCATTTATGCTCTTATTGCCATAACTTTGGCACCGGACGTCCGTTTGACGAACCGTCAACGACACTGTAAATCTTGGAGTGAGATGATCCCTTCAAGTATACCACACTGGAGAATTGGATTAAGTTGGGGTACAGTCAGGTTGGATCAAGCACGAATCCAACTCGGCCCCCGGGTCTGAAAGTCTAATAACTCACAGACCAGGCATCTGATTGATGCACCATATATTGCGTTGAGACCCATATGAAATGAAGGTACTTTGAGACACTTCTTCATGGGACTTCAAGGCAGTTTTATTATCGACTAGTGGCTTGTGGATCAGATCTTCCTGGAGACAAGCGAGCATAGTGCGGGAACCCAGTAGCTGGCTGTGAAGTGAAAAATGACAAGCGATCCTGTGTGGGTCATCACCTTGCGATAATATGTGGATCAGCACCTAGAGATTCTATGTGGGTCAACACATAAAGATCCTATGTGGGTCTGCTTCTTAACGGATTAATATGATTCAGTAGTTATGTCTAATCATCTCTACTACTGTACCTAAGTTATACCTGTTGTGAGATGCGTCTGTACCTGTGTGGTACTTTCCTTTTGTGGTAATACATTGGTGGTATTATTTTGTGTGGTGTACCTGTGTGGTACTTGCCTTCATGATATTTCTTCCTTTGTGGAACAATTGATCTTGGAGCTTTGGATTTTGTACTCTGTGTTTTCCTCATGATTAAGATGGGTTTACTTGTTAACTTAGGTATATGTATGGGAATATACCTAAGTAGGGTTGAAAGTTGTTCTTGTACTATTTGGTTTATCCTTTTTGGATTTTGTGAGACCTTGAGGGTCTCAGGGTCCCTACTGAGTATCATTATACTTACCCCTTCATGGTCTATACCCGCACCTTGTTGTGTTTGGTGCAGACGACGAACAACGCTGACTGAGGCTAAGAGTACCAGGACTGGACGGTGCCCGGAGGTGGACCATACGATGTGTTGGTATGCAGAGGAGATGGGTGGACGTGGAGTGCTGAGGAGGTGATCTGTACCTACCCTTCAGGTAGGAATCTCGGAGGATGACCTGGTAGCTATCTTTCTCTTTCTTCAATTGTATTGTATTTTAGTTGTACTTCTACTTTCCAGTTGGGCTTGTATTATGGCCCCTTTTTCTTACTACACTCACTATGTTTACTGTTTAGTTTACTTGAGTTCGTATCTTGTTGTGTGCTTGGTTGCATTTCCTTACAGGTTATAAAGGCAATGCCTTCGCAGTTTTAGGGAATATGCCTTCGGTGATAGTCTCCAGCCCCTAGCCTATGGAAGGTGGGCTTGGAGAAGTCACGACACGGGCCCCAGGGGACGGGTTGTGACACATCTGCTATATTTTCTACATCCTTGTGCCTTCATAGAAGATCGAAAAAGTGATGACACCGATCGACTATGTGGTGGATAACGTATTGATGCAAGCCACAAGCAGAGACCGCGGTACAAATCTGCGGTGGTCATCAGAGCGCCCGACACCGGCCGACCTCAAGGAGGCACGACGCGCCGTTGGGCACAACTGATGAAAAAGGAGGGCCAATTCTCGTCAGCTGTTGTGACAAGAGGAAAGAGGCCGACACACCAGCCAGCCATGGGTGACGGTGTGGTGCGTTGTCGTGCACTACTGGAGGGGTCGGCTGGCACAACGAACAACCGTGACGGAACCGACAGCGATGGGGCGCACCCCGGGGAGCACGCCCATGCGGCAATAGGGCCGTGGCCTGCGTTGGCCACGGTGGGAGAAGGAGATTCCAAATCGATTAGCAGATGGTAGATGGGGTGTGCGCTAGTAGTGGAGCCAACGACAAAGCCGCGTCCCGTCTGCCGTGGCACGGAGGACCCACGATACCACGAGGTGCCACATTGGGTCAACCCATGCATTTTGACCCACTGATGTGGCTCTGAACCAAGTCATCCCTACAAAAACGCGCCCCATTTGGGTATCCCTGGTGGCCCGCACCGCCAGGCGGGTAGAACCACATGGTCGGTCCAGCGGACCGACCCGCGGCCAAGCTGCCTGACCCGCGGCCCAGCTGCCTGACCCGCGGCCCAGCTAGGTCGGGCTGGGCCCAGTGGGCTGGGTGGACCCTGGTCAGGTCAGACCCGAGTCAGGCCATGTCAACCCAGGACGATCTGGCTCGGCCCATGCTGAATAGGGTTGGGCCGGTCCGACTGAGGCTGACCGAACCCAGACCCAGTACCGACCAGTTACCCAAAATGGGCCTTGACTTCTAAACCGTATGTCTATTTGACAAACCGTCTATGGAATCAGGATCCTTGGAGTGAGACAGTCCTTTTGACTTACTCCATGAGAGTTTTGGAGAAACTTGGTGTAAGGCCGGGTTAGATCGCACCAGAATCCAACCGGGACCTCGTCTCTGAAATGCCTATAACGCACAGATCGGGAGTCCGTTTGACGTGTTATCTATTTCATTATAATCCTTATGACATGGAAGATCAACAGGTTACTTATTATGAGACTTCGTTCTAGTTGATATATGACTGATGGCTTGGGGAGATGTTCTCCCAAGCGCACTACGTACGGAACCCTGCGACTGGGTGAGACCTAACGACTACATACTTTTTGACTCGGAGTGACTCGATGGCCATGGTTAGTGATGGGGAGGAGTTCCTAAGTAAGAAACAGTGGGGGAGGGATGCTTTATGTGACCCGGAAGACCCACAATACACGATAGGGAGGAATACCTCGAAAGTTAAAATTTTGTGGGAAGCGCCTCTGTGTGACGCGACATACCCACTGTAATCGATAGAGGAGGAGTTCTATAGAAACCGAGGTGTTCGACATTGTGACTGTGGATGTTACTTGTTACTATCCCTAGAGAATCCAGTGGCTGGCTATCAGCATTCATAGTGATCCTCTGTGGGTCAGCATCATAATCCTATTTCCTTGTGTTGTATACCTGGTTTGAGCTGAGACTCTGTTTGAACTAAGTATTTTACATGTGTGGTACTTCTATCTTATTTTTGTTACCTGTGTGGTACTTATACCTTCGTGGTGTTACCTTTGTGGTATACTCATCTCATGTGTGAGATGAGTATAGCTTGATAACTTAGTTATATGTATGGGAATATACATAAGTAGAGTTGGGCTCTTGATTTGTGGTTTTTCCATTGTGGAACTCTAGGAGACCTATGAGGTCTCGCGGTCCCTACTAAGAATCGTTATACTCATCCATGCATGGTCTTCGCCTGCCCATTTTTGTGTCTTGTGCAGACGACATAAAAAATTGATCGAGGCTGAGGGAGCCAGGAATGGACGGTGCTCGGAGGTGGACCATTTGGCGTGACGTGACGTGAAGGATATGGGCGGACGCGGAGTACTGTATAGGAAATATGTACCTAACCTCTAGGTTTGATCCATGGTGGATTATATAAGAGCTTATTTCACCTTTCATTTGTTTTTTACTTTTCAGTTGTATTAGTACTTTTACAGTTGGGCTTGTATTCTGGACCCTTTTTCTTTCAACACTCTTTTACTACAGTATTTTTCTTCACAATTGCTTCCTGATACGTTCTACTCTGTGTGATTGTTTAGGTTTAAAGGAAATGCCTTCCTAATTTAGGGATACAACTTTACGGTGCTAGTCACCAGCCCCTGGCCCATGGAAGGCGAGCATGGGGTAGTCGTGGCATGGGCCTTGAGGGACGGGTCGTGACAATGTGGTATCAGAGGATTTCGATTCTACTGAAGAACTAGGACTCTGATCTTTTCTGTGTGGCAATAGTGTTAAGTGTTATGAGTGTAGTTTTTGGTCTGGGGAATCTAGTTTTGATGCGGTGGATGACATATCCATACACTAGGACCCTGAATTCTGATTTCCGACTCAGCGCATGAAAACACTGATTGCGTGTGTTTTTGAAAAGTTTTTCTTATGGTTTATTTGAGTCAGCTCTCTAGTAATACATTAATGAAAATGGAACACCTGTTCTTATTAGGATTCCACCATGTAGATAGCCATCCAGGATTCCTGAGAGGGTACATGATGATGGCCCACCGAGCGACGAGGCTCAGGTGCAGGGCCCTCTTACTATGTTGGAACCTTTGAGTGGTGTACCAATAACACCACCACCCATTGGGAAGAAGTTACCACCAGCCACACTGTCAGATGGTGCACGCCTAATGAGTGTGTTTCATGAGTTACAATGGAAGAGGCCTCCAAGATTTCAAGGCGAGACAAATTCATATGAAGCTGAGGACTGGCTGGAGGCAGTGGCTAGAGTTTTCCACCTAGTTCAGACACCAGTAGAGAAGATGGTAATCTTAGATACTAGTATTTTCCAGTGCATGACCATGAGGATGGTTTGTAACATGAAGAGGCTTCGGTACATGGACCATTGCCTAAGATGGTACCTTCAAGTAGTGTACCAACTATATCATTTCCCGATGGTCAGCAGTTACAACCGACAGTACCAGTATAGGACACATGCAGGCTTAGTGCCTTACACGTGTTTCATCATTAAATACCCCTCATGTTTCAAGGTGATACCAACTCACAAGGGACTAAGGATTGGATTGAGGAGGTGGTCGAGTTTCCATCTAGCCAGGGCACCATTCAATCAGATGGTGGTTCTGATAGAGAGACTTCTTTGTGGCTCAGTAGGATGATGACATGGTTTAGATTACCCTGATCTTGCGAAGAGGTGACTTTTTCTATGGACAAGATCAAGAACCTTTCCCATAAAAGGGGGTCTCTTTCTGTAAAGAGATATGAGATGAGAGTTCCCTAGATCTTCTATAGCTTTGGTAGGATGACATGTCGGTAGCTGAGTATTCATCGAGGCATACCGACCATCCCAAGTACTCGATGAATATTGTAGGGTCAGTGCTTCAGGGATCGGACCTCCGAGCGAGGAGTGTTTAGGGATATCCGAGACAATACTATTCCTATATGAATTCCTACTTATGTTAGGGTAATAGAGATAACCTTTGTGGTTGAATGTTATTTGACTGAGTGGAAGCATCCAAAGAATGTTAACAGTGGGGAAGTAGGAAATTGACGCTAGTCTCAGAGACTTGGGCATGTAAAATATTTCTGGAAGAGGAAGTGATAAGGATATATGAATATGTAGAGAAAAAGACGTGGAAGTGGAGCTATAATAGCATCATTAGGTGGTATACTTTTCGACATGTTATAACCACCACCCTAATGCAGTCCCCACCAGACTCAGGGAGTTGGAGGGCATGCTCAGGGAGTAGCTGCATGCGGTCAAGGAGTGTGAACCAAGGGCTCCATGAATGATTCGAGGTATAGTTTGGGTCTACTACTAGATGCTATATTAATAGAAATAGGTTCTAATCATTACTTCTTTCCACGAATCTTGTTCAAGACCTAGAGTTTATGGTTAAGTTGTTGACTTGACCCTCACGTCTAGAGATACCTTTGGGAGGAGACTCGATAATCACACTTACACCAATGGTGCGATCTTACCCTTTAGGTGAGAGTTTTGGTTGGAACCTATTTGTGGTATCATCAAGGACTTAAGATGTTAGTTTGGGTATGGATTGTACATCCACAGTTCATACTCGGATTGATTGTATTAGGAAAAAAGGGTTGTGGTTTATCTAAAATGTTGGAATGAGGTTTTCCTTGGTTAGCAAAAAAGGAAACCCAGATAGCACTGGATAAACTCATGCAAAGGAGGGTGTAGCCGATCAATATTGAGTCGGATAGCCTTACACTCGTGGCATCATGAGATTTGAGTTTTTAGTTCCCAACAAGAGTGGTAGAGTGTGGGGACATCTTTTCAAAGGATGTTTCCAGGATTACCTCCCTGATGGGAGAGGGACTTATTCTTTGGTTGGGTACTACCTGAGATTTGTACCTGACTTATCCAGGGTAGCTCCACCCTTGTGATGCACCCAATTTGGGTATACATTTTCATTTACTCTTTTGAAAAAAAAGAACAAGTTTTCAGGAATTACCTACTACTTAGGGAATATATACTTTGATTTTGGTGATCTTGTTCATTTACAGAAGATTTAGGGAGAAATGCACAAAACGGAGGAGAACCGAGAAAAAATTTACAACTACATGGCGTGTACTTATATTCACACCGTGTACCTTTAAGCTTATACATGGGTTGATCAGGACAAGTACATTCCCAAGTAACTAGAATCCCATACACACCGTGTTCATACTATACCCATCGTGTGTACCATTCTAGAAGTGGTTGATGGGTGAGAAGAGTCTACCCACCCATGTGGCCTGCCGGAGGGGACACGTCATGTTCAACTAATACCCGTCGTGTCTATAGTTCTAGAAGCGTTTGGTAGCCAAAAAATGAGAGTACACACTGTTTATGGAGGCACAACACACCATGTACTCTTACCTATCAGGAGAAGTCCTATTCCAAGTCAAAGATGGATTGTTAGGCAGCCTACCAGTGGAGAAAATGAATCCAAAAATGCGTTGACAAAAGTACACGACGTGTACTTTTGATACACATAGTGTACTTAATTTTTCTATAAAAAGAGGCCTTGGCCTCCAGACCAAGGAGTGAATGTTGGAGGAGTGTGTGGGAATATTGTGTGGCAGCTCCGAATGAAAGACGCTCTGTCGTTGTACTACCGTCATTCCGTCTACCGAATAATCATTCCTTTTTCAAAGTTACAAGCATGATTTCATCAGGTATCAATAGTTTTGTGTTTATAATTTTCAATATGTGTAACTAAACACCCAGTGTGTTGGGGTTGCAGAAGCTGATGAGTTTTAATTTGAATTAAGTTTCTCTGAATGTGTTTTTGTTAATAATATCTTCTTATTCTTCTTAAATCGCTTCATATTATCATTGGAAATTTTTTACCAGACCGAGGGAGAATTTTCAGGGATTCAAAAGAAGAATAATGATGAATAAATCCATGACCATTGGAAATATCTGCCAGCTCAAAATGGACTAAGCCAAAAAAAGATCTATTAAACACTAACTACCAGACCAAGAAGTCAGTTTCTTCAGCTCTAAATATAAATTTTACCAGACCAAGGAAATGTTATTACAAATTAAACCCAGAGAGTTGGGTTATTATGAACAACACAACCTTATAATCAATTTGATTTAATAATCAACTTATCACAAATCCATAACCCCAACACATTTCTCTCTTTATTTTCATCAAAACCAATTTTCCCATCTTTACTTTCATTTTAGTAATTAATTTGTTAAAAGAATCTTAAAACCCAACTGTTCTTTTTGTACCCAAACAACCAACCAAAATCGGCTCTAAATTCAACAGACTTCACTAAAAACAAAAATACAAACTAAATTAAGCAAGATAGAATAACCTCATAGTTCCCTGTGGATCGACCCCTTACCGGTGCTATACTTGTTAGGATAAATATAATTTGGGACACCAAAAAGATACCTTCGGTGAAACAACTTGCCAAATATTGGCGCCATTGATGGGGAACATTTAGAGTTAATTTTTGTCTTGTTTTAATTAAATTTGTTTCAATGTTTAGTGAAAATAAAAATCATATATTCAAAAAAATCTCTTTTCTATTCTCTTTTCTGTTTCTTTTCCTTTTTCCTCATTTACGCTTGGTGTTTTGTTTTGTTTTGTGTAGGCCTTTAGGTGTATGAGCGGTCACCTCATCCATTCCAAGAACACTTAGTCATCAGGGTTTTTACCACCTGACTCAGATACCAAATGGACTTTTTTGAGGCACCAACGAGCACTCATGGCCAAACACAACCAAACCACTCCACTGACGTAGGACAAGGAAGGCAATCTAGCTATTGTCCAAGGAGCTGGACAACAGTTAGGTCCAAATGACAACCAGAACCAACAAGCTCCACATGATCTAGAAGACCATCCACAACAACTCCAACAATTCCAAACAGAGCAGATGTCGTATTTCAATAAAGGTCAGGGGTCGTTCCATGCTCCTCAGGACCAACAATTCATACCAGTTCCCCTTCCTTAGCAGCCACCTCCATGCCGTACTCTCATGAAGTATGACCTACCATCAATCCATAGAGCTGACACGGGCATCGTCTGTCCTCCGGTTCAGGACAAACACTTCGAAATCAAGCCTGGTATCATTCAGTTGATCTAGAACACTGTTCAATTCGGTGGCCTACCCCGAGAGGATCCCAATGCCCATCTCTCTAATTTTCTGGAGGTCTGCGACACATTCCACTACCCTGGAGTGTCTACATATGCCATCTATCTTCGCCTATTTCCCTTATCTCTAAGTGATAAGACGAAAGAATGGATTAAAGGATTTCCTAAATGATCCATCCTCACCTGGGAGGAGCTAGCCTAGGCATTCCTGTCCAAGAACATTCCACCCTCAAAGACAGTGACACTGCGAAATGATATCCATAACTTCTAGCAGCATGATGCAGAATCATTATACGAATCATGGGAGCACTTCAAGGAGATGTTGTGAAAATTCCCACACCATGGAATTCCACTTCGGATACAAATACAAACCTTCTATGGAGGGCTAACGACTAAAACCAAGTCTGTGGTAGATGACGATGTTGGAGGTACGGTAATGTGGAAGTCCCATAAAGAACTCTTTGAACTGCGGGAGGATATGTCTGCCAACAGCTTCTAGTGGAATTCTGAGTGGGGCACACAGAAATGAGGTATGCATAACATTGATGACACTACCATGATAGCTACCCAGTTGGACGTTGTGTCCAAGAAGATCGATGCGCTCAATCTGAAGGGCACATCCCAAGTACATGCGGCAAACCATACAACGTATAGAGAATGTGGTGATAACCGCATAATGGGAGAATGCCCGAGTTCTGATGGAGGCTCTTCAAAAAGCGAGGTGAGTTATGTTGCCCAAAACCGAGGGCCTAACCAGAACCAATAGTATCAGAACCCGGCATGGCGCGATCAACAAAATACAAGCTGGGGCCCACAATAGTAGAATCCTCCACCCCAAAGGCCTCCCGGCTACAACCAAACTTCTTATCAGAATCAATACCGAAGGTAGAAACATCCCCAACAGGGACCTTATCAGCAGAAAGGGTATCATAACCCTCGACCACAACTGCCACGACAGCCACCTCCTCCACCATCTCACCAACCACCTTAGTAGGAGAACACCTCAAGGTTAGAGGATCTTATGAACAAATTCATATCTACTACTGAGACCAGCTTCCAAAATCAGGAGGATTCAATTTGAGCACTAGAGAACCATATTGGACAGTTGGCAAACCAACTCTTGGGATGGCAACTTGGTACTCTACCAGGAAACACAAAAAAGAACCCAAGGGAGGAGGCCAATACTATCATGCTCTGAAGCGGCAAATAGCTCCAACAGAACCAATCATCATAGCCAGGTGCATCCACACCCCCTTTTGATGAAGAAGGAACCAATACCGACCCCTACTTCTCCAAAATCCCATAGAAGTATTCTTTGTAGAATAAAAGGAAGGAGGTTGTCAAACCCTTTGAACCTGCCTTACCCTTCCCAGAGAGATTGAAGCAGATAAAGATAGACCACCAGTTTAGAAAATTCATGGACATGTTCAAGAAGCAACACATAAATATCCCATTTGTAGAGACACTAATGCAGATGCATACTTATGCCTAATTCATGAAGGAAATACTCTCCAATAGAAGAAATATGGAAGATCTAGGCACCATTTCCCTAACCAAGGAGTGTTCTGCAGTTGTTCAACATTCAATTCCTCCCAAACTCTAGGATCCAGGTAGTTTCATTATTCCCTATACCATTGGACCATGTGAGTTCGGGAAGGCCCTCTGCAACTTAGGGTCTAGCGTGAACCTCATACCCCTTGGATTTTTTGAAGAATATAGGGCACAATGACTTGAAGCCTACCGAGTATCCCTTCAACTTGCTGATCGATCCATCAAACATCCGAAAGGAATACTGGAGGATGTGCTCGTCAAAGTGGGTAGGCTGATCCTGCCCATTGATTTCATCATCCTCGACATGGGGGATGACCAAGAGGCACCTCTTGTACTTGGAATAACTTTCCTAGACACTGGGAAGGCACTCATCGAAGTTCACCAGGGGGAGATGATTTTCCGGGTAGGAGACGAGAGAGTCTTCTACAATGTCCTCAAGGCCATCAAGCATCCATCATCGCCTGATCATGAGGATTGTTCTGTGATAACTACCATGGACAATATCTTAGTGGATTATCTGGTATGTTCCTTTATTTCTGATTACTTTATCATTCCAGACATTCCTGTTGAAGAAGAGCCAGAGAACCTACAATTCTTAGAAGTCCAGGGCAGCTACTATTGGGACCATTATCTACCATAAGTGTCAGGTAAACAAAGGTAAGTAGGTCGAGCCAATGACCTAAAACAAATGCGCTTACTGGGAGAAAACCTAGAGGATACACGTTGTGTACCACCTATATATATGGCGTGTACTTTTTACTTTTCATTTTTTAACTATTACAAATATATAGAGTAGCTAAGTTAAACAGTGATGATGTCAGTGCCGATGGTAAGGTTACTGTAGTTTATCCGAGCAGACCCCGGTTCGAATCCTCCCGACCTACCTTTGGCATGGGGTTTCTATTTTTTATATTTTCTTACATGGTGTGTGTAGTAAATTTCAAATATATATTTTCTTATAGGAAAACCCATGATGGGGATGGGTCGGTTGGCCAAGATTGAAACCCGGCTCCAAAAGACCCGGGTTCGAATCCGGACAACCGCCCCATTTCCATCATTTACCCTTTTAATAAAACCACACAGTGTGTCTTCCAATATACGTCGTGTGTGCACTGTTTTCTTTCTAAAAATAAAATAAAAAACTTTTCCATATAAATTAATTCATGCGGATGAAGTTGTAAGATTGGAAAAGTCTTAGCCCTGGATCCAAAAGACCTGGGTTTGAACTCGGCTAATCTCCCTGCTTCATCCTCTTCTTGTATAATTAAAAACCACGGGCCGTGAATTTAATTTATTTCTATGTGTATAGGCTGAATATATTAAATGTATATAAATGATAAATATGAGCAGCAGTACAACCTTCGCTCCAGTGGTTGAGGGATTCCATTCAGAATGGCTGATCGCCAGTTCGAACCTCACTCCAAGCACCAGACCAAAGGTTGTACTTCTCTTTTTACAATTTTTAAACACACGACATGTATTAGCCCACTACATTATGTGTATATTTTTATTTTTAAAATTATGTATATATATATATATCAATTTTTATTATTTTATTAATATTAATTATTATATAGTTTATTATAATAATTATATATATATATTTTTCTTAAAAAAATTCAAGATACACAGCGTGTATTCCAGATGTACATGCCGTGTACCTCAGCTACATAATTCGTGGCCACCCAGCTTTATGCCATGTCGTGCGGATCTTCCCCTCTTCCCGTTTCTTCTCACGAATGACACCTGACCTCCCCACTTTTAGATCTATCGATTTGGTTCATTTCGGGTTCTAATTTCTCTTGAATTGCGATCAATGGTCGAGGTAATCCCTTCTACACTCACTATTTCAAGTTATTAGAAGCATTTTGGGTGTTTTGGGATCTACCGACCATTAGGCTTCCATGATACATGACCACAAAATGAAGCACACATGCCATGTACTTTTGTACATGGCCACACACAAAATGCTTCGCAATTTGAATATACATGGTGTGTATGTTTGGTACACACCGTGTACCCTTCCCCATCATGCCCGGGTATATTTTTTCACACAACCTCACACACCATTTTTCTATACACTGTGTGTGTTCGGTACATGTTGTGTATGTCATTTCTTTTGGCCCCTCTGTGTGTAGCACTTAACACGGCCTCACATACCATGTTACTCTACATGGCGTGTGTGTTTGGTACATGCTGTGTATACCATTTATTTAGGCCAGCCCATGTCTATCCCTCCAAACGACCATGTTCCTCTGCTCATATACACGCCGTGTCGGACCGTACATGGTGTGAGTTTTATGATTAGAACTGTTAACACACGTGTCTGTGTCTTTACTCGTACACGACCATGTCTAATTTTCATGAACACAACATGTATACTTGGTACACACTGTGTACCCTTATATGGTCGATCTTCTTCTCCCTCGACATGTATATCCATATTACACGGGATGATACCCAGCTTCCACTACATGCCATGTAATCCGGATGTACATGCCATGTACTTATATTTTTCATCTTTCTCACATTTCACTGTTTACTTTTCTTTTCTTTTTCTTTTGTGTTGTTTTTCTTTCTCTTGTAGGTTATGGCAGATTGAGATCCTTCTCGTGGGATGTGGCCTGACTCTGCCACTGAGGGTGAGAGGCCCATTTATCGTTGGATACAAATCTGGCCTTCGACACAGCCAGACCCCGACACTCCGGTTTACGAGATCCCTCCTTTGGCCATCCTTCCACCACCCACTACCTCAGAGGAGGCTGGTTCTAGTTGTGTTGCGACTCCACCACCCCATACCGATCTTCCGAGCACCAACGTTTCTTCTCCACCAGCTGTCGCACTTCGTGTTCCCCCTTCAATAGCTGTTGACCGCACATCGACCACCCCATCCAGCATGCCTTCATCTACTTCAGCAGATCCACCCCTAGAGCCAGCTCTTTCTATTGAACCTCCACCTGGACTATTACCTGCAGGTGTTCCCTACCCCTACATGGTGTTCCCGGTCACCGACTTGGAACATGAAAGGATCCGGCGCTTCTCTCGCTGGCCGATTCCATTGAGTGCCCGCTACCTCGACAGCAGCATTACTCAGCATCTAGGAATCTGGGGAGAGTTAGAGTATCTCCTTGGACACACTCCACTACTCGCTATTTTCCAGGCCAACACTCATATATTCTGCGATTTATTTTTGGAATTTGCTGCCTTGTTTGAGTTCGAAGGAGCTGAGTACCTGGAGACACCTGGTGATGCGATACCTATTGTTCGGTTCTGACTGGGCGGCTGGCGATTTTTCCTTACCATGACCGAGTTCGGCCGAGTGTGTGATTTCTAACCCCATCCCATCACCCCACCCCATGTTTCTACCCTGACCAGGCCCGAGCGCTCTGAGCTCGTTACCATGTGGTGGGAGATTACTGGGCCTGACCACCGCTACACCCCTACCTCTTAGAAGAGTACCTTCAACATCGACCCCATCCTTCATTTCACCCACCAGTGCTTAGGCACCATTATTTTCCCCCACCATGAGAATATAGGGGTCGTGACCAGTCGTGAAATGGATATCCTTACTTGTGTCATCCGAAAGGACTACCCGGACCTCCCTTACCTAGCTGCCTCTTATTTCCATGCTATGTTTACCGGTCGTCAGGGTAACCTGAATAGAGGGTTTTACGCCACCCGCCTTGCCCACCATCTAGGAGTCTTCGAGCCTTCTCAACCTCAAGACTTTTTAGGCACCCCCAGTGGATGGACTATCTCCTGATTATTCGCATGGGATTGGTCCGAAAGCAGGGGGTGCCTACGTCCTTGCTCAGGATCCAGCCCACCCACCTTCTGACCCTCCTACACCACCCACCGATGCACCACCTCCTCCTTCCCACCCCACCAGATTCCCCACTACACCCCCTTCTACTGACCCCACCTCTTTGAGCCTTCCTTCTTCTATACCAACACCTACCCCCTTCCCCCTAACCCTCAGTCGGTCTCGCCCTTTCACTCTGCCTCAATACGATAGAGCAACAGTTGGTTCGTATCGCAAGCTTCCAGGACCTCTTGGAGCATATTTTGGGGCTTATTCTTCAGCATCTTGGTATTACCCTTCCCCCACCGCCTGCCTTTGCCTCATTTTCTGGGCCTTCTTCTGCAGCTCCACTGCCCTTTACTATGTTGGCCACTGATTCCATTCTACTATCCACTGTGGGCCCAGCTGCTACTACTGTTTCCACCACCGCTATTTCTATTCCAGGGAGTGTTTCAAAGCCTCATATTTCGAGTCTAGCACCCACGACTCCTACTTCTTCTGCTTCCCATCCAAATGCAGAGTCCGTGCCTCCCGCTTCCACCGATCCCGAGCCATCTCTCCCAGCTGGTTCTATACTAAATGACGCCTCTTCTGAGGTGACCCCCTCACTGGTTTTGGGACACTTTATTTTCATTGTATATATATATTTGGGATATCTTTTGTCTGTGTTTGTTATGCATGCTTGCAGTGTTCTCTTTCTGCCCCCCTCACAGGCACTCTCGCACTTTTTGGGATGCACTTTTACATCACATTCCATTTTCCTATGCCTAGACATGTGGGGAGTATTCATTTTTCCATTGTTTCCTTTTCTTTATTAGTTTACTTATTTCCTTACTTCCCCTCGGTCTGGTCCACTATTATGTCCCCACATTACCTTGTTCCTCTTTTTGGGCACTTAGTGCACCACTTGCAGTTTTAAGTATGGGGGGGGGGGGGCGTCTCTCGACCTCTTTAGTCTTTTACCATTTCATATTCTAGGAGACATCATTATTAGAATATATATGTTAATATGTGAGGACAATTTTTGTTAATCATATTTTTAAATAATAAGCTAAAAGTGGGAAATTTCAAAAAAAATTGAATGCTTATTTTGGTTCTTAATTATTTTATAATTATTGCTGATATAATATAATTACAACTTGAAATACTTGGATAAATACATCAATTAGACTAATCAATTATTTGCAATTCATGACCTGATTGTCTCTTTATTTATTTGTCCCACTCCCGAGAGGTATTCTAAACCCTTTTGTCATATTCTTTATAATACCCTCTTTCTTGAGATATTCTTAGAATATACATAACTAGAAGAATTTGCAAGTCTTCTTTTGAAACATGAAGAATTTTTGAATTACATTAAAATTATTGCAGCATAAGATTGTTCTAACCCCTTTATCTTAAGCCCACACTACATCTTATCTTCGTGAAGCCCCTAGAGACCATGAATAGCCTTTATAGGAAGACATATTACAATCCTATTTCCCTTCCTACTCTAATTATTTTATGATTTTGCATGATTATTTATTTGAGATCAAAAGAAGGGATTGGAAACACATGGTATAAATTCGTGAATTGTAAAGAAATTAAGTATGGGGGAGAGCCTCTTGATCATTTGGGGCGAAAAGAGTTCCAATCCTCTATTTTGAAAATTCAGAAAGGTTCCCTTTGTGTTCTAAAACAATGGTGCAAACAAAGGGTCCTTATACACACTTGTTGGTTTGTGACTCCTACTAAACTAAAGGAGATGTCGGTGATGAGATTATTTGATAAAGCCTGTTGAGGATGTTTTTACATTGAGTTTAACTTTGAATATCATGCATTTTTATTTAAGAATTTATTTTCCTTTTTCAAGCCTCATAGTTATTTTTCACATCTTTACCTACCAACCATTATCCACAGAAACATCTAATCCTTATCGAAAAGTCCTCATTCTTTTTGTAAGTCAAATTTTCTAAAGTGGAGAACTAGATTTCTTGAAAACCATTGGATAAAGTGTATATATCTATTAATGAGCACAAATTTGTTTAAAAACATCTTGAGTGTTGAGCATATTTTCGGTGAGGCAAATCATCAAGTGGATTTCTTATTTTTGAAAGGTTGAAACATGTGTTAAAAGAGGATGAAATTAGTTAATTGAATTATATACATGGCATGATTAGAATATTTCCTGAATTGAAATTGTTTTGTATTATTTTTAAAATTTTCTCCTAAAACTTATTATTTACACTTATGATTAACTGAATTCCTTATTTATAATATAGACTCTTTTAATTAGATGTTGAGATTTGCTTGAGGGCAAGAAAATGACTAAGTATGGGGGAGTTTGATGCACCCCATTTGTGCATACATTTTCATCTACTCTATTGAGAAATAAGAACAAGTTTTCAGCAATTACCTACTTCTTAGGGAACAAATACTTTGATTTTGGTGATCTTATTCATTTCCAGAAGATTTATGGACAAATACACAACACAAAGGAGAACCGAGCAAAAATTTCCTACAACACGACATGTACTTATATACACGCCCTATACATTCAAGCTCATACATAGATTGATTAGGAAAAGTACATACCTGAATAACCAGAAGCCGATACATGTTGTGTTCATACTATACAAGCCATGTGTACCATTCCAGAAGCAGTTGGTGGTCCAGAAGAGTCTACACGCCCATGTTGTCGGCCGAAGGGGACATAGCATGTTCCACTAATACACGTTGTTTCTAAAGTTCTAAAAGCAGTTGGTATCCAAAAAATGAGACTACACGCCGTGTATGGAGGCGCTACACGCCATGTACTCTTACCTACATGGAGGCACCGTGTTCCAAGTCAAAGATGACGTGTTAGGCCACCTACCAGTAGAGAAGACGAAGCCAAAAACTCATTGACAAAAGTACACGGCGTGTACTTTTGATACATGCCATGTACTTATTTTTTCTATAAAAAGAGGCCTTGGCCTCCAGACCAAGGATTGACTGTTGGAGTGTGTGGGAATATTGTGTGGAAGCTTCGAAGGAAAGAGGCTATGTCGTCGTACTACCGTCATTCCATCTACCAAAGAATCATTCCTTTTTCAAAGTTACAAGCATGATTTCATCAGGTATCAAAAGTTTTGTGTTTATCATTTTCAATATGTGCAACTAAACACCCAGTTTGTTGGGGTTGTGGAAGCTGATGAGTTGTAATTTGAATTAATTTTCTCTGAATGTGTTGGTTTTGATAATCTATTCTTATTATTCTTGAATTACTTCATATTATCATTGGAAATTCTGTACCATACCAAGGATATAATTTTCAGGGATTCAAAAGAAGAATAATGACAAATAACTCCATGACCATTAGAAGTATCTGTCGGCTCAAAATGGACTAAGTCAAATAAAGATATGTTAAACACTAACTACTGGACCAAGGAGTTAGTTTATTCAGCTCTAAATATAATGTTTACCAGACCAAGGAAACTTTATTACAAATTAAACCTAGAGAGTTGGGTTATTATGAACAACACAACCTCATAAGCAATTTAATTTAATAATCAACTTATCAAAAATCCATAACCCCAACTCATTTCTCTCTTTATTTGCATCAAAACCAATTTTCCTGTCTTTACTTTCATTTTAGTATTTAATTTGTTAAAAGAATCTTAAAAACCAATTGTTCTTTTTGTACCCAAACAACCAACCAAAATCGACTGTAAATTCAGCAGAATTCACTAAAAACAGAAATACAAACTAAATTAAAAAAGATAAAATAATCTCATAGTTCTCTGTAGATCGACCCCTTACTGGTGCTATACTTGTTAGGGTAAATATAATTTGGGACAAAAAAAATATACCTTCGGTGAAACGACTTGACTCCTTGTCATCTTTGACAAAGAAGGGGGAGCCTTTCCTATAGATAGAGAAGTTTCAGCAGAGCTTTCAGGAGCTGAGACAATGATGATGGCTATAGATCCTCCAGGAATATGACCTTGAGATAGTCTATACTCCTGGGAAGGGGAATGTGGTAGCAGACTCTCTTAGAAAGAGGCCTAGTCTACAACTTCTGAGTGAGGTGTCAGAGCGGATAGTCGTGTTGTGGATATCCTTCTTGGATAAAGATAGAGTATCTTACCTCTATTCTATGACTGTAACTCCCCCAATTCTTCCAAGAATTCAGGAGGCACAACTTGGGATGTTGATTGTAAAGCCCGATGTGCTCAGATATACTCAGGATGGTCTCCTGAAGGATTTTATGAACGTGGGGAGCACGTCATCCTCTTCAGAGGATGCACCATGGTACTAGTGACACTTTGGGAGGAGGTGTTGAGGGAGTTACATATGTCCCCTATGGCAGTACATCCTAGTGTGGCGAAGATGTATCAGGACCTCTGGCGTCAGCACTGATGGCTAGGGATGAAGGAAGAAGTGGCAGAGTTTATATCACGATGCCTCACTTTTTAGCAAGTGAAGACTGCATAGAGCTGGTAGAAGTCTTATGTCGATGGGAGATGGAGAACTTTAGAGTCTGATGAGGGATACCATGTCCTCCTACAAGTCTCACCCGACAAGGATTGCAGAGGTTTGGCTGGGGCGGAAAGCTATCTCTGAGGTTCATCGAACCTTTCTAGATTCTCGACATAGTAGATGAGGTGGCATACCATCTATCTTTCCCCCCAAAGATGCACCAGGTGCATAATTTTTCCCATGTGTCACTGCTGAGGAGATGTGTGCATGATCCACCTGCGTCATTGACCATGGAGAGCTAGACTTTGATGACGGGGCGATGTTTACGAAGGTTCCAGTAGAGATTGAGGATCGACAGAATAAATTCCTTTGTGGGCAGATGATACCTCTGGTGTGTGTTCTCTAGCAGCATAGGAACCTCAAGGAGAGCAATTGGGAGTGGGGGGCTTAGATTCGTGCTCATTACCCCCATTTGTTTCCTTAGTCTATGTTTTGGATTTGAGGGACGTAAATTTATAAGGTGGGTAGAATTTTATGTCTTTAAATTTCCATATATTTTTTTAATTATATGGAATTATTTCGAGACAGTGAAATCTGACGGTGTGCGATTCTGAGGCCCGGAGTGCCCGGAATGATCTGTCGAAGTTTTGTTAACCTTTAATTAGAATGTGTAAGAAGTTTTCCTAAAAAAGTAGAATAAATCTTAAACGGTTGCCCAGATCAGAATTACGAGGGCACCATTGCGTTCAGGATTGAGGGTTTACCCTAAGCGCGACTTAAGTTTAGTTGGCGCATGCCTCTGATGAGAAAACCCAAAAATGGAATAATCATTAAAAAAAATAATTAAATAAAGTTATTTTATTTTTAACATGCTTATAACTCATGAATGGTAACTTGAATTGAAAATCCAAGACCACTGCTGAACTCCTAAGGGTGTGATTTATTTAGGAAGATACTAACATTGGCCGGCGCGAGCCAATAGTGAAAGTTAGTTTTTGGCTGTAAATAAAATAATTAAGTGACAATTATTTTATTGTAAAATCCATAACTTCTAAACGGTATCTCGGATTAAAAGTATGAGAGTATCGTTGGGTTCTTTAGGGTGTGTTTCCCTTTTTCAGAGCCTAACCTTGACCGATGCGAGTTGGGGGTGACTGTTAATAATTTTCTGGACTTTTTTCGGGTACGTTTAGTAAACGCACGAGCGGCGTTTTCTAACATTTGAACTGTTGCTCGGATTAAAAATATGAGGGAACTGTTGAATCCGTAGTGACAAGATTCACTTAAGGGAGGGTTTACTTTGACTGAAGTAGGTCCGGATAAAATGTTACGTTTTTCAACTTTTTAAAAGAAAATAAATGAAATAATTTTATTATTTTATTTCATATCCTCTAATGGACAATCAAAGATTGGGGCCAGCGATGTGTCAAGCCAATAAATTTCTTGACCTACCAACCTTAAGTAATGACATTGTTGGGGAGTTAGGAAGCTTCCTAATTAATGAGCCCCCTTAATTATCAATGTCGTTACTTACCCTCCCCCTCTCCTATATATATGGAGTTTGGGGAGGGGTTTCTCCACAGCTTTTCCAAGCAACAAAGTGAAGAAGGAGAACCATGATGTCGGACCCTTAGAAGACGGAGTCAATCCTAGAAGAAGGTGAAAGGTGACAACAAACCACGAACTGGAGGATGACATACGAGTGGCATCGTTGGGAACTGGTTACGGGAACGAAGAGCATGATCCACCTTCAAGCACGCACGCTCTCCAACGAGTTTTCGAGGTAGGGGGTTTATTCTTTTATGATTTATAAATGATTTTCATATTCCCCATTCTTTAATAACATGAAGAACGTAGGTCAACCAAATAATGGGTTGACCCGTGAATCATTCGTCTTTGTGGGAGGTTGTTGCGGGGAATCTTGTGGGGTTTATCTTGTTGTTTAATTCAGTTGTTTATTAAACCCTTAACCCCCCTCATGTTATGAGTTAACATAGAGGGAACAAGCCTAACAAATCCGGCTCGAACCCTCCTCTATATTTGCTACATCCTTTTGCCTCCACGGAAGACCGACAACATGACGACAATGACCGACTATGTGGTGGATAGTGAGTCGACACACGTTGCAAGCGAAGACTGCGACACAAATCCACGGTGGTCGTCAGAGCCGTCGACACTGGCCGACCACGGAGGAAGAGCGGCGCACTGTCATTCACCCCCGATGAACAAGAATGGTCATGGCTTGTTAGCCGAGGTGACTGGAGGAAGGCTTCTGGAACACCAGATGGCAGTGGGGGGCGGTGCGATGCACCGTCGCTTGCCGCCTGAGAGGTCGGCCGACATGCTAGCCGGCTTCGACAAAACAGGTAGGGGTGGGGCGCGCCCCCGGCAGTGTGCCCACGTGGCAGCAAGGCCCTGGCCTACATTGGATGTGGCAAGAGTAGGGGCCACCAGATCGACCGCTGGCTGGTGGATAGGGATCGCGCCAGTGGTGCACCCGGTGGCATAGCCTCGACACATCGGCTATGGCACAGAGGGCCCGTGATGCCACATGGCGCCGCGTTGGTTCATCACCTGCGGGTTGAACTGTTAACATGGCTCCATGCCACATCATCCCTAACTGGATGATCCGTGTCTGGTTATCCCTATCAGCCAGTACCACCAGGCAAGTGGCACTGTCGAGTCGGTCTAGTGGACGGACCCGCCGCTCAGTGGGCCGACCCGCGGTGCAGCGGCCAGATCCAGTGGCCCAGCCGGGTCAGGCCAGGCCCAGCGGTCCGGGTTGACCCGGGTCGGGTTAGAACCGAGTCAGACCAGGTCGACCTAGGTCGATCTGGTTCGGCCCATGCGAAACCGGGTCGGGCTGGTCTGATCGAGGCTGACCGAACCCAGACCCTGTACCAACCAGTTACACAAAATAGGCCTTAACTTCTAAACCAAAGGTCCGTTTGACGAACCATCTATGAATTTGGGATCCTTGGAGTGAGACTGTCCTTTTGACTTACTACATGAGAGTTTTGGAGGAACTTGGAGTATGACCGGGTTGGATCGCACATGAATCCTACGAGACCCTCGGCACTGAAATTCCAATAACGCATAGACCAGGCATTCGATTGACGCGTTGTCTATTGCGTTGGAACCCTTATGACGTGGAAGATATTCTAGTTACTTATTGTGAGACTTCATGCAGGTTTATATATGAATTATGTCTTGGGGAGAGGTTCTCCTAAGCACACTACCTATGGAACCCTAGCTGAGACCTAACGACTGCTGACTTTTCAACTCAGAGTGACTCAACAACCACTGTACGCGATGGGGAGGATTACCACAGCATAACACAGTGGGGAGCGTCCATGGTACTTGATGGGGAGGCGTAACTTAGCAGTCCACAATGGGGGAGGGAGGCTTTTTGTGACCCGACTGATCCATGGTACACGATGGGGAGGAATACCTCATCAGTTCAAGGTTAGTGGGAAGCACCTATGTGTGATGCTGCAGACCCAATGTAATCGATAGAGGAGGAGTTCTCCAATAACTGAGGTGTTCAACGTTGTGACTTGGGATGTTACTTGTTACTATCCTTAGATAATCCAGTGGCTGGCTATCAACATTCATAGTGATCCTGTGTGGGTCAGCATCATAATATTGTTTCTCTGTGTTGTATACCTGGTTTGTGATGAGACTCTATTTGAACTAAGTCTTTTACCTATGTGGTACTTATATCTTTGTGGTGTTACCTGTGTGGTACTTCTACCTTCGTGGTGTTACCGTTATGGTATACTTCCCTCATGTATGAGATGAGTATAGTCTGATAACTTAGGTATAGTTATGGGCATATATATAAGTAGAGTTGGGCTCATGCTTTGTGGTTTTTCCTTTGTGGAACTCTAGGAGACCTACAGGGTCTTGGGGTACCTACAAAGTATCGTTATACTCACCCCTACACGGGCTTCACCCACAACTTGTTGTGTCTTGTGTAGACAATGTGCAACATTGATCGAGGATGTGGGTGCCAGGACTGGAAAGTGATCAGAGTTGGACCATTTGGAATGACGTGATGTAGAGGAGATGAGCAGACATGGAGTATTGTGAAGGAGATCTGTACCTACCCTTTAGGTAGGATCTGTGGTGGATGATCCAGGAGCTGCTTTCACCTTTTAGTTGTTTTGTACTTTTCAGTTGTACTTGTACTTTTCCAGTTGGGCTTTTCTTCTGGACCATTTACTTTCAACACTCTTTTACTATACCAGTTTACATCATGCTTTCTTCTTTTTGTGCTTTACTCTCTGTGTTTGTTTAGGTTTAAAGGCAATGCCTTCCCAATTTAGGGATACGCCTTTCTAGTGCTAGTCACCAGCCCCTGGCCTATGGAAGGCAGACTTGGGGTAGTCACAACACAGGCCCTGAGGGATGGTTCGTGACACGACTGGAGGAGACCAACAGGGTCACGGTGTTTAGCCTTCACCTTCTGGAATACCAAACATCGAGACACAAACTTCGCAACCGCATGCTTTAGCCCAGGCCACCAAAACTAACTCCTCAAGGCTCGGTACATCTTTGTCAGGCCATGATGCACTTCTAATGGAGAACTATGGAACTCTCTAAGAACCATCTCACGCATGGAAAAAGGAACAAATAGCCTTCTGCGATACAACACTCGGTGTTGTTCATCCTCAAACCAACCATCAGGGGCCTCTCCATAAACAAATCGGTCTCTAAAAACCTAAACCTGAAGATCCTCCAACTAGGATTCTTCCACCTACTTCAATGGATATGATTTCACCATCATCTAGAAAAGACAACCTCTTCCCCCAACTTCTCCCACATCGATATGTAATGCCGAAAGTTCTTCCATAACTCTCCAAGAATCACTAGATTCACACACCGAATCACTACGTGACTTTCTACTCATCAAATCTGCTACAACATTCCCCTTTCCAAGGGTATATGATATTTATAAGTCATATTCCTATAAGAACTCCATCCGCCAACACTGTCGTAAGTTTAAGTCATGCTTGGAGAAAACATACATCGGACTCTTATGATTTTTGAAAACCACAAAGCGCTATCCAATGAAGTAATGTATCCACAAATTCATATAAAACACCACAGTTGAAAACTTAAGATCATCGATGGCATAGTTACGTTCATGGGGACGTAACTACTGAGACCCATAAGAAACAAATGATCTTTGCTGCATTAGAACACAACTTAACCCTAGATGCGAAGCATCACATAAAACATCAAAACGAACTACCTCTACTGGAAGACAAAGAACTGGAGCACTTACTAACTTCTCCTTTAGATACTCAAAATATTCCTAACACTGATCAGTCCACATGAATTCTTGACCCTTCCTAGCCAATGCTATTAGAGGAGTCACAACCTGAGAGAAATCAGCTACGATCCTCCTATAGTAGCCTGGGAGACCAAGGAAACTTCGCACCTCTACCACGATCTTGGTGGTTTCCCAAGACACAAATACTTCTATATTTGATGGATCCAAAACTAATCCCTGATTGGACACAACATGTCCCATGAAACAGACTTCTCAAGCCCAAAACTCACACTTTGAAAACTTCCCAAACAATTGCTGTGGATGAAGAACTCCCAAAACAGCGTGCAGATACTCTGAATGCTCCTCTTAAAATGTGGAGTACATAAGTATGTCATTAATGAAAACCACCATGAACTTATCTAGGAACTCATGGAACACATCGTTCATAAATCCCATGAACATAGATGGAGAATTCGCCACACCGAATGGAATTACAATGAACTCGTAATGCCCATGATGACAACGGAAAGAAGTATTCGGGATATCTTCATCCTTCACATGCATATGATGATATCCAGACTACAATTGGATCTTTTATAACCAATTTGAACCCTTTATTTGATCGAATAAATCATCCTTTCGTGGAAGATCATAGTGATTTGTCACTGTCACTTTGTTTAAGCGACGATAATCGACAGAAAACCGCAAACTATCGTCAGCCTTCGTCACAAACAAAAATGGTGAACCCCATGGTGACACACTCATCCAAAAAAACCCCACTGTAATAGACCATCAATCTGTATACGTAGCTCCCATAACTCATAAGGGGTCATCCTATATGGAGACATAGAGATAAGAGACGCTCCTGGTTGTAGCTCAATCCCAAACTCGATTTCTCGTCGAGGGGGTAATTCTATAACCTCTTTTGGAAAGACATCATGTTACTCTACTATGACCCTAGGAAATGACAATTGTTGAACCTCTAAGGAACTCAGTATTAGCTCAGCCATCAGGGATGATAAGGACAGAACACGCCTATGACCCATCTGAGTGTCTCACTCACCAACAAACACCACTGGATCTCCATCCGCATCGAAGAACACAACCTGCCTCCGGAAGAAATCCACGATAGCCTACACCAAATAAAACTAATACATACCGAGGATGAAATCATATGGTTTTATCCATAAACATAGTAAATCTCCCCAAGAGTAGTGTTTCCCCAACACTATCTCACAGTCTCTACATACTTCAAACAAGTCAGCTAGACCTCCAACTGACGTAGTCAACGCCAAGGGCACTAGAATCCTCTCTACCCCAGGTCCCAAAGCATGGAAAAGGGTAGGTGATATAAAGGAGTGTGTCTCTTGTAAATCAAAAAAGTCGTAAAAAAGGTAGAAAACAAGAAAAGGGTACCTCGAACGATGTATGGTTCACCTGGCACTAGCAATGCCAAAGCATGGAGCAGACCACGACCTCCTCCATGACCTCTCTGACCCTGATGATGACCACCACCACAGCCGCGCTCTGCACTCTGAGGATGGGGAGTTTCACAAGGCTATCCTCTGTCTGCCCCATCTACCCTCTACTGATCTAAATCTAGTGCAATCTACTGCTGCTGCCTCAGCTAGAACTGCCTCAATGGAGAAACTAGGAGCAGAACACCTGGTGCATGATGACTGATCAGAATGGTTGGGAAATATCGCTGCTAATGACCTCAATCACCACAAGAGAAACATGCTCCTTATCCCTTGGCATATGCATGAGAGCTGCTACCACCAAATAAATGAGATGCTGAGGGCTGATACCTACCCTCGTCCGAACGAAAACTCTTCTACCCTGAAAACTGGTAACCCCAGACCATAGAAATACTTCATGAGTATTCATGAAGAATCCCCTATTATGATGATTCAGTTCTAGATAATTTCCTCTCTACTACCTCTGCGCTCTCCAGAACCTTAAGATATTTCTTTAAAATAAATGGCGTGAATTGGTGCTGGATATCTAGCGGAAAAGCCTCCCCAAAATTCCTTTCCCTAACCTCCTCATCTAGAAACAGGTCTAAAGAATATCGTAAAAGGTTCCTGAAATGGATTCCAAACACTCACACACTGGAGCTCCCCTGTCAAAGGGTAAGAATCTCCTGGTGACTGGGAGCCTTCACAGTCGAATAAATAAAATCGACTCTAAACTTGTCTCAGAACTCCTCCCATGATATTGTTGACTCCTTGCGATCCCCGAGAAACAAGAACCACCACTGCCTTACTTCTCCATGCAACATAGTCACAACCAAGGACACCTAGTGCTCCTTCCAAGCACGGATCAAACAGAAGCCTATCTCAACCTCCTCCAATCAGTCTTTCATGACAACATCTAAAACGGATCCCTCATACTTCTGTAGACTCTGGAACTGAAACTCTTGGAGTGTCCTCCCCTAAGTGTCATCATCATCAACCTCTACCCTTCGGCAATCTTCTAGCACAACCTGCTGGACATATTCTATGCGATCCTGATGAGGATGTCGACCTAGAGTCATACCTATAAAATAAAAAACAGTTAGAGCCCCTAAACCTAGATTATGGAAGACTCAACATTAAGTGATTGATTTTTTTATTTTATTAATTTTAGGTTAACTTATCCCAAGGTCTACCCATTCAAACACAGGTACAAAGAAGAATGATTCACGATCCTTACCTAGGTATCTACCCTGCAACTCGTATCACCATGTTTAGTAGCCATTATAAACTAAATGGTTCATGCATCAGATCATAGGGGGACCTAGATGCCTATGTCTTAGTCAGTCTCTAGTGTTTACATCACTTGTTAAACATGACTGACACTGTTTCCTTACCAAACCATGAAATCTCACCTGTGCCTAACACCAAAATCCATCTTATCCCTCAACCAGACCTCTAATACCACTCTATCACGAACCCCTCCCCACAAGGAGTACCCCTCCTAGTCTAGAAATGTGAGAAGGGAGATAATGACCCCCGAGTCCCACCTCCAATAGGCCCTGGCTTGCTGACTAGCACTGAGGGTATAACAAACACACAAATGGTAGGCATTTCCCTCTAAGAGAACACATGAGAAAGAGAGAGATAAGATAAACCCCAACCAAATCCAACTCAGACAGAAATATAAAATAAATCCCAAGTACACATATGTAATTTCATGCAAAACTACTACAACTAAAAGGGGAAAAACTGCAAATACCCAAAAGAAAGTTAAAACAGCAGCAACAACGAAGCCCAAACAGCTCCGGAAACCCCAAGCTAATAGAAACCAACCTAATCTACAACATGATCCAAGTGACCTGAAAATAATTTTATATATAAATAGGGTGAGTATAACTGTATACTCAGTAGGATCCTCCCTGGAGCCTCTTGTGCAAAAGTAATGGAATCATGCTAAAGCAAAGTGAACAATAAGTGAAACTAAATCATCACCTAAACAGGTATACTAAGTTTCTAGCCTCACCATGGTTACTATAACCAAGTAATGAATACAAGAGTATATAATATAATAAACAATATCAAGGGTAACCCGCTACTACTTCCCCACTAGTTTTCTGCTTTTCCCCAACATCGCACGTCCTAAGAATCTCTCTCCAAAAAGGTTTGTCCCCAGACACCTGGGCGAAGCACCACAACTTGCACCTCATGAAAAAAAACCACCACACCCATATAAGAAAAGTAACCAAGTAGATTCTCAGATCCACCAAAACTCCCATAACATGTATCATATGTCGGGTATTACACATCAAGACATTACAGCCCACACACCGAGTAAGGATCCTCAAGCCATCACAGCCTATAAATGTTACACCTATTGTAGTCCATAGGAAAGTATATCCAGAATATATGTGTGTTAATAACCACAAGCCATTACAGCCCTCTACACACATATATGGGGGAAAAATAACCATTTTGCCTACCAGAACAAGTAACTACCAAGAGAATAGAGTGGGGGGAAAGGGGGTAGTCATCCATCCATCCTCCCACCAAAATGTTGGGGAAAACACCCCCAGGTCTCAGAATCCCCAGGGTGTTAGTTTCCCTAACTTATAGGGTGGAATATCATATAGAAATAGAAAATGTACAAAATATATTATAGCTCACAACCACACTATGGGCATAACCTAGCCTTAGAATCAACTACAGCTAACGTCTCCCAGACTCTTGGATGACACTTCTAAGACTAGGTATCCTATAATCACACAACCATTTAAAAGCTTTATTAAATTATTTAATTCCCTTTTTATCAGTTTCACTTTACATTAATTAATTCCTTAAACATTAATTAACCATTAACAAGTTCCACATTATATTTCATTATCATCACACCCAAAGTCCATTGTTGCTTTAAATTGCAGCCTCCGCATTGCATCCCAGAAAGCTCCAACCCCATGGGTTAACATCATTTATTAAAAATATTACTAATTTCCCATATAACTAGGAATTATAGAAAACATTATAAGCTACTAAACACAAGGGGGATAAACACAGTGAGTAGATGAACTACCCATCGAGTATTTGCACCTATAGCATGAGCATAGACCCATCCTCGATTAGTAAACTAAACAAAGAAAGCACATGGCATACCTCGTGCATATTCACCCCTTTTTGGAAGGAGGGTAAGAAAAACAAATGCCTTGAGAAGTGGGGAAAGTAAAGAAGATAAAAAACCAAAAATAATCATAAAACATCCAAACATTCACATATAACCCGTTTCATCATCCCCAGTGTCATCCCTAACACCCACATGCATAAACTGATGCTTATCGCCACTCTAGGCGTCAACCGCTGCCACAACCAATAGGCCTCCCTGCCCTTGCAAATCACAACATCCATCCAGGCGAACATCACAACACAATCAGCAGGAAAACAAAAATCATATCAACTGTGCTCTTGGCCCTTAAACAAGGCATTCTTCCTTCATACATAATAATCTCTCATATCTCCAAGCATAAGTCTCTGGTCCTTTACAAGAAAGAGGGTAACTCAGAACCCTACGGGGCGTTATCTTTTTATCAAACAACCAATTATTTAATCCATCTGGAATTAACCAATTTATTATTTTTAGGATCCAACTATGGTTAATCGAAAAAACAATCTATCATAGCTATCACAAATTAATTAAGCATGATTACTGCACTAATTTGATTAACATCAAATTAAAACAATAACAAAAGAGGTTAATTTACATGCCACTTTATCTTTAACCAAACAATAATCAAATAATTATAGAATTACGTTCATTATGAATTTCTATCAAGAACAAAAAGCTAATAAAGAATGTGTAGATATCACACTATCTATAAAAACAATAGGTAATAATATATGATCAATATCAATTTATTTATTAGGTTCAAATATTTATTATGTCAATCCCATTATAATATAGTGGGATAAAACATGATAACTATATTGTTGCACATAAAAGAAAAGAGAGGCAGTGAATACCCTACTTCAAAAGGTTCTTAACATTCTTTATATGAGAACGATCCACACAACGGATCACGATCGCCTCCTCCCCTGACAACTACATCCACCTGAGGATGTCGCGGTACAACCGCACCTACTGAAACCCAACAAAACATCATTAGAAGCATGAAGATAACATGCCATAATATGTAAAGGATAAATAGGAGAAGATGAACCCAAAATAATGAAGATAAATCATACCTTATATCAATGATTTATGGATACTTCTTGGTTGCACCAAAACATGGGGTGCACATGCTGCAAGAAGAACGTCGAGGGAAACCAATCCATGGGGAAAAGTTTGATGTCATGACTCTTAAAGGGAGTAAGGAAAGGTTCGAGTGTCACACACTAGAAAAAAATGAGGAAGAATAAGGGATGAAGATATCTTGTCCATTTAGAAGATTTAATGGGGTAGCAGTTTAAGATACATGGGATTTTCCATTAAATGTGGATCACATTAAACCACACAGTTTGACCAAGTAAAAGCATCCTGAAACTTAAAAAAATTAATCTAGGATTTATGGGATTTAATTGGGACTTAAATCCTATAAAACAGGGATTTTAATGTATTTAACGTCAAAGAAAATGTTAAATCAGCGAAACTGAAAAAATATGGAAATTTGGAAAAGGAAATATGAAACAGTTCTGGAAACACTATTCATGAGCTATGGCACCGTTTCTATCACACCATGTTTGTGACACCATTTCTATGACACTGTGTCTGTGATACCATGACTGTGACACCATTTCTGTGGCACCGTGTATATTACACCATTTTCATGACATTGTTTCTGTCACACCGTTTCTGTGACACCGTGACTGTGACACCAGTTTTGTCACATCGTTTCGGTGACACCATTTATGTGATACTGTTTATATCACACCATTTTGTCACACCTTTTCTATCACACCATTTCTGTGACACCATGACTGTGACACCAATTCTTTCACACCGTTTCTATCACACCATTTCTGTCACACCATTTCTGTGACACAATGACTATGACACCGTGACTATGACACTGTTTCTATCACACCGTTTCTATGACATTGTGACTGTGACACCATATCTATGATGTCATTTCTAGGATACCATTTCTGTGACACCGTGACTGTGACACCGTGACACTATTCATAAAACTGGAAACACTGTTCATAGAACTGGAAATTTGGAAAAGTGTTGGGGATGAGACACCTTGACCTCCAAGAACATCTTAAACACTAGATTTTAGCAAAGGAATGGAGCAGAGAGGTCCCAGACATTACACTAACACCTAATATGCACAAATATATTTGATAACCAAATTCAATATGATAACATCAATTAAAAACTGAGGTCAACGTAGATGAAAAAATAAATTCATAATAGAGTCATTCCTAGCACGTAATGCATGGATCTATTTAGAAAGAGTTTAAAAATTAAGCTAAAGAAAACACAATATTCACATTTATAAAAAAATATTACTAATCATGGATATAATAGGGAAAAAAATTTATATAAAAGAACAATTAAAATATTTAAACATGAGATAAACATTTATGAAAAATTGAAAAATAAAATATATTTATAAACATATTATAATTATTATATTTAACATTATGAACTCACTATAATTTTGAATATAAACATTTATATTCATTTTAATATAAACTCTTTAATATTTATCATTATATGGAATTCACAATTTATATATATGATATTATATGAATTATAAACCATTTATCATCCAAATTTTATTATGTAAACATTGTACATAATGTAAATCATATACTTAAATATTATTTAAACCATAACCTTATCAATCATCAAGAAATAATTTGATATGACTTAAATAATACCAAAATAAGGCCCCATTTTATTTTTGAACAATTCAATATAATTAATTATGAAAATTTTAATATTTAAAAATATATATTTTATTTGTTTGCCTTATTACATAATTCATAACCCTTGATAAATTAATTCTTATGATTTCTAATTAAACACTTTATTTATATATTGTAAGGAATGACATATAATTTGGTTAAAAGGTATTTAAAATATTAACATTTAACATTTTGGGAAAAATAAATGTTTCATAAAAATATGATCAATTAAATATAAACCATTTTTGATTAATTAATTAATTACTTAAAAATTAAATATTCCCAAAATACATTAAATAATGCTTTATAAATTTTTTATAAACCATTAAAACTAATTATTAATTTAAAAACTATTTTTAAAAACATTTATGTTTACCCATACATAGAATTCATATTCTGTATAAAGGTATACACACTCTAACCTTATGTAGACTCTCTGTAAAAGTGTAATCTGATTCAAGAGCCCCCATGTATAGGTATCTAACTTGTTACCTTTACGCAACCCATCTGTGTAAATATAATGCATTTTTTATCATTACATAGCCTTTTTTACATAATGGTAACTGGTCAGCTACCTTTATGTAACCCTTTTTTTTTTAAAATGTGTAACCGTTATGCAAGTTTTAAATAATTTTATAACCTTTATTTAGTAACATAACTTACCTTTATGTGATCATTTAAAACCTTGTGATACCTTTACACTTAAGGTTAATCAATATCATTACCTTATGTAACACCTTTATGAAAACCATTTATCTAAGGGTTACAATCCAAACTACCTTTAAGTGAACCATTTACATAAATGTAATTCTTAGGTTCGCCTAATTGCATAAGGGTAATGACTTGGTCACACTTATGCATCTCAATTGTGTAAGGTTAATGGTGTAACACCCGAATATTTAATAGTACGTTATTTCTTCAAAGTAATTCAATAACATGTACTACACACAACACTAAGTTCAAGTGCACCACAACTTACCAAACAAGCCGTTCAAAAGCAGTTATGAATAGTATTAACCGAATTTTGAGCTTTATATAATACTTATAATTTTAGAATCCATATTATTAGTTTCTTAGACATAATGTAAGAACAAATTCATTTTTTCAGATAAAAGAATTATTTTTAAAAAAATGCAATTTTACCAGCTTTTAATGGAGAACCCTTTTTCAATCCAATATTTGAAAATTTTATATATTCAATTTGACAAAATAAACTTCTTCTTTAGAATTAGGACATAAGAATTTAGTTTCAATAATTTTTTGGAATTTTTCTGATAACTTTCATATTTGGATGAATAGTGAAAAATACTACATTTTAAATGAAAAAAACTTTTTTAATAAAAATTATTTGTAGTGTTTAATTATATATTTTAATGGTTTGTAAGTATAATTAGATTATATTTTTACCATTTAATCAAATTATGGTCATTGTATGTAATTTCACTATAAAATTGGACATAAACAAGTGTCAATCTTTTGATAGTTATTATTTCATAAAAAAAAGGCTTTTTGGTTTTGACAATGAGAATTAATTTTAAATTAATTAACGAAACTTCTATGTTTTGAAATATGTAAAATAGAATTCATTTTTTAATTCGAAATATCAAAATTACCTTAGGGTTAATTTTTGGTATTTTTCTGAAAACTTTGAATTTTTGATGAATAGTGAAAAACACTGAGTTATAGTTTAAAACCGAAATTTTATTTAAATTATTATTTATTTTATTTAAATTTATTTTAGTTTAAAATAGATACATAATACCAATATAATTTCAATGTAATTCATTGGAGTTAGTTTATAATAACTTTAGATATATAAAAATTTTATTGAACTTTTTACCATCTTTACCCACCTCCTAGGAGCATTTGCAAATTTACATAAAACATAATTTTACCGCTTATGAGAGTTGAATTTCAAAAATCCGAGAGACACGGTTGATATCAGTAAGTAAATTTTTTTTCAATAAGATGAAAATAATTTTTGGTGAATAGTAACTTTTTTCTTTTATTTACCACGGTTAAAAGTAAATAGGGTAATTTCGGGTAAAAATGATATTATTATTACCCTAACACATGTTCTAATTCTATTGGATAAGTGTAATTAGACCAAAAACTACATTAGGAATAAAATATGATCATTTAGGTCCACTTGGATTAGATTAGGACATTTATTATTATTTAATTCAAAGAAAGGTTGAAAGAGTTAAAATCAATGCTTAATAACTAAAACATTTTTAATATTGGGTTACACATATAATAAATTAGACTATAAATATTCATTAGAAATATAATAATATTTCCTAAATAATGGTATTTTATTTATATTTTTTAAACATTAAATAATTTAATTTACTTATGACAGAATGATGATGCAGTAATTACCTAATTAATGAAAGATTAAAATAATTGACATTATAAACATCCCAATAAATGTAATTTGATATTTTTCATGAATTTAAATAATTTTATAAGTTAATATGACATATTAGTGTCGGTTTGATGAATTTTCTTCAAAGTAATAATGCTGTTATGAATTTAGAAAAAACAAAATACCAAATAGTGTCAAAATTGACATAAAAGAGTTTTAAAAACAAATATTATATTATTAAATGATATTATATTCCTCAAAATCTAAGGTTCAGCCAAAATACTTATATAATTATATTTGTATTATTAATTAACCACTTGGGGTTCTCTCAGAAGTATATAGTAAGTTTATTAACCATATAATATAAAAATACAAAGAGACATGGTAAATGTCAAACTATTTAACTTAGAGTTAAATCTAAAAGAGAGAGTTAATATAGTGACCCAAACTTGTATAAAACCTATTGGTTGAGTTTTTTTAGACCCATCACCACCTTATAATTTAAATAATCTATTTTTAAGCCATTAGAAACCGAAAATTATTTTATTATAAAATAATATTTCTAGCTTTTCCTAAGGTGCCCCTCACCCCTCTTATAAAAGGACACTCCCCCTTCTCTATAATTCACACCTTCAAAGCCATTTGGATCGGCCAAACCCTACACAAATACACTCTTAACAGTCCTCCCTTCATCCTAGATTCCTTCCTTTAGTCATAAATCCATCTTAAGTATCCCTTTTGATCAAATCAAAAGGAAGAACCCGAAGAAGTGGTAAATATTTCATCACCTCTTTTAAGTTCCTTTCTTCGTCCACTTCCTCTTTATTTGTTGTTTCCATTCTAAAATAATAACTCCAGTATCTTCTATATACTTTGATGTTTTTATAAATATGGTAAAACCATATTCATTATTCTTTCCATCTTTTGAATGACATGTGACCATACGTGCGTACGTACGGATTACCATCTCCACATCGTGGTGTAATTGTTACTCAATACATTATTTTTTGGATGGGTATAATAATGATGTGTAATTTATGTAAATAATAAATATAACATGATAATTATTCTTTATATATGATATACCATCCAATTTTATATTATTTTAATATCAGAAGAATGATATTGACTCTCGTGTGTACGTACGGATTACCGTCTCCACGAACGCGATGATATTCATTCCCCATCGTATCCATTCAAGACTAATTTTCATTAGATGATTAAAAATAATGTTTAAAGACTTAATATAATTATGGATATGAATAAAATAAATTCCATCCATAACAAATATGACTCACATAATAAATAATATAATTGAAAATGAATCTGTTAACACCCGAAATGACGACAATACTAAGATATTATTAACAAAGAAATGTTAAAAGATCATATATGATATCATAATAATGTATATGATTCATTTATAATTTAATAATAATTATTTCACCATTATACAGGAGGTTAACCTACCCTCGACTAAGGAAAAGTACAAGGTAAGGGTTAATTTCACAATCTCTTTGTTATCCGAGGTTGCTTTTACGTAAGTATCTACTAGGACCTTTTTATCATCCCCATCCATGATTCTTAAAAATGTATTTCAGAAAATTCCTACAATTTTATATATTATGGGTTAAAGTAATTTATACCCTTTTTTGACTTTTTATAATATGTTTATAAAGGAATCTTTCCTTCATTTTCCAAACAAGGTCCTTTTTAACATTTTCGACAAAATTAAGGTAAGAATGTATTTTTTAACTATTACAGAGGGTGTGGCTATTTTACACCATTATAAAATCATCAAAGATTTCTTTACAAGCTTAGAAGAATATTTTAAAATTAAATGTTTTATTTTATAATTATGTGACTTTTAAATGATTTCAAAAAGGATATATTTCTCTCAAATAGTTTTGATTTCATCTATGTCAACATCCTTTGATGGATTTTAAGATTATTCGAAGTTGTTTTTTTATGATACAAAACATCCATACTGTATTGAAGGTTTTGTGATATGTTTGACTGTGGATGTGTTATTTTTATACCATTCATGGTTTATGGATAAAGTATTGACATTTCATATTCTAGTTTTAATATGAATGTTTATGTTATGTTTAAACCTGTTCATATGAGGAATGCATTGGACTTAGTAAGTGACGGGTGGAGCCCGCTATAGCTCCTCGATGCATCGGTAGGTCTCATGAGACAAACTAGTGTCTTGGAACAGGGCCTTGAAAAAATGTTATTTTTAGTCTTGGCACAAGGCCTTGACTATGTGGTTATGATAGTCTGGAATTATGTATTACATCATTATGAAAGTGGTTATTGATATTGCATGTGATTATTCGGCTAGTAGAATATCCATGTGAATAGGTAAATGGAATTATTTCATTTTATTTTTTCCATGTTATGCTGAAGTTCAAGTTTAAAAGGATTTTGTTTTAGTTATACATTGCCTTAAATGTTTATTCTTATTTATGAAAGTTTCCGCGATATTGTGATCCTTACTGAGCATCTGGGATCACCCCTTTCTATGTTTTATTTTTCCCAGGATCAGAAAAAGTATTTTATGACTTACCTGAAGGGATAGTCTGAGGGGATATGAGTGTGGGCTATGGAGTCTAAGTTGTTTTAGTTTTTCACTTTATCATGTAATGTAAGACTTATGAATGTATCTAGCGTTTCCAAGGATAATAAACTAATTGGTCTTTCGAGACTTTATCTTTTGTGATCATGTCAATGTTATGTAATAATGCACCGACTCTGGGTAACTGGGGTCAGGGTGTTACTGTTGGTATCAGATGAAGTTTAGTACACAGATTGGAAACTATATTTAGATAAACTCTGATTATAACACATAGTCCTAAGATAGACTTTGATGATTATTATAGAATAACGTCCTAGAATTCTGGTATTGTAAAGATTTTGTGATTTTTACAAGAAATACATCCCTGTCTGGATACGAGCAGGTAGAGGAAGCTCTGACACAAATGTACCTAGGGGTAAAACCCGAAAACACTGCTTTGAGATAGACTCAAACAGGAACTAGTGCACGACAGCAGGCCTTACTGCACTCTTGGTTACGACACTCCCGGGGGATATTCTTAGTATAATTATCATTTTCATTAAAAATCATTATGAAGGATTTATGAGTATGTACCTCCTCAAAGAAAATATTTTTATGACTATGGATTATATCCATAAACTATTCAATTTATATTAAATATTTTAATTGTTTGGAATTATTCATTGCAATTCATAAACTGACATAGTGCATGCCATCATACAGAAATGGCGTCCAGTAGAAGGAATGTGAACTCCAGCAACCCATATGATCCAAAGAGTAAGAAGTATCATATCTTTAATGGTATTAAGACAATATTTAGAAAGGAAATAGTCTCCCATGTATTCTCAACATATGAATAAATAGTATCATGTGTTAATAATATAAGTAAATAATTCTCTGAATCCTATGGATTTTAAGGGAAGCAAGAGAAGAAAAGGATAGAAGAGAGAAAGATGGATAAATAGAAGAGGGAAAAGAAGTATTTTCCCAAATTTGATAACTGTGGAAAGAATAAACTTGGTAAATACTTGAAGAGAATGAGATTTTTTATAAGTTTGGAGAAAAAGGACACTAATAACGTGATTGCAAGGGTAAGAAAAAAGTTTCAAATGTAAAATGCTTCATCTACAAGGCATTGGGACACTATGCAGATCAATATCCCAGTCATCAGAGTAAACCACAAATGATTCTATTGGATAATAATCAAGTTATGATACTACCTCAGATAAAGAAGAATGACTAGTGTTCTTATGTTGTTATTATATAATTATTTCATTTGAGTGTTGTATCAGCAATATACTGGTTATATGGATTATGGATACAAATAAGGATTGTACTACAATACTATTTTATTGAGGATTTGAGATTATATGGTTCTAAGAAAAGTGACTTAATAGTAAGCTACACTTTTTGGAAAATACATGGTTGAAGGAAAGGTAATCCTTAATACGGTTCCGATAATGAGGTAGTGATTTTGGAATAAGAGATGATTGATTTGGATAAATTATATTGGATATTTTTTACTACCTTGAAACTGATTAATGATTTGTATATTCCATCATTGTTGGAGTTTACAACATTTTCAGAGAGAAAGAGTATATCAAGTATTCTATAAGGAATATGGGAGCATTAATTTAATCAATAAGGTTTTATGGTAATTCAGGATGTTGGAGTGTTTTAAAAGAATACATGATGAAGGTGTTCACATGTTATTATGTGGAAAAAAGGATCTCCATTGTGTTTACCTTCCTTATAAATTTTGGACTATGAGTTTGGAAAAAACTATTTTGGATAATTCTAGTTTGAGATTATTTTTGGATTTCCATAAAAGGACAACCCGGAGTTCGGGCGGCAACCCGTCGTGTCCAGCAAGGCAGCGAGACTTGAACCCACAACCGAAGGGTGACAAGGGTGTATCACGTACCATTGGCCCACGTGATGTCTAGATTGAATAATGTAGTTTTTCAAATGGGTTGGTAGATGAATTATAGATTCATTTTTTTAACCCTATAAGAATAGGATAAATAAAATATTTTCTTAAGTTCCATTATCTTTTAGGATGAAATATGAGTTTGTGGTAGAAATTAGTTAAAGGATGGAACTCTACTTCTCAAGTATATATTTTTTTCTTCTCTTATTCTATGAAGAAATTAATTCTTAAACATTAGGAAAGGGATATTAAAACTAAAAATGTGTTATCTTAATACCTTATGTTTTGTTGAACAAATGATATTTCAAATCATCATAGATTGATGGCTTTGAAGGCCTCAATTCTACAATTTTTTTTGTGACTGATGACCTCAATAACTCCTTATAAATATTTACATTTTTCCTCCAATTATGTGCCTTTAATTGACACCAATGTTCTCCTAATCGAGATCATAATTTGGTGGTGACTTTTTCATTCCCCTTTTCCTCTTATTAAGACTAAATTTTATTAACCCAATTTCAGATGTGGGGTTTCCCAAAAAGTTATTTTCTATTTTAAACATTTTATTTTTGAAGAACAATTTCAAATTTTAAGGAAGAAATTTGTTAAAGGAGGGAATAATGTAACACCTGAAGATTTGATAATACGTTATTTCTTCAAAGTAATGAAATAACATTCACTACACGCAACACTGAGTTCAAGTACACCATGACTTACCAAACTAGCCATTCAAAAGAGGTTAAGAATAGTATTAACTAAATTTTGAACTTTATATAATCCTTATAATTTTATAATCCTTATTATGAATTTCTTAGACATAATTTAAGAACAAATTCATTTTTTCAGATAAAAGAATTATTTTTCAAAAAATGCAATTTCACCGCCTTTTAATGGAGAAACCTTTTTAAATCTAATATTTGAAACTATTATATATTCAATTTGACAAAATAAAATTCTTCTTTAGAATAGGGACATAAGAATTTAGTTTCAATAAATTTTTGGTGTTTTTCTGATAACTTTCATATTTGGGTGAATAGTGAAAAAATAATATATTTTAACCGAAAACAACTTTTTTAACAAAAATTATTTATAGTGTTTAATTATACATTTTAATGGTTTCTAAAAATAATTAGATTATATTTTTACCATTTAATCCAATGATGATCATTGTAAGTAATTTCACTGTAAAATTGGACATAGACAAGTGTCAATATTTTGATTGTTATTATTTCATAAAAATACGCTTTTTGGTGTTGAAAACGGGAATTAATTTTAACTTAATCAATGAAAATTCTATGTTTTTAAATTGGTAAAATAGAATGAATTTTTGAATTCAGAATATCAAAATTACCTTAGGGTGATATTTTTGGTATTTTTCGGAAAACTTACAATTTTTGATGAATAGTGAAAAACACTAAGTTATAGTTTACAACCGAATTTTTATTTAAATAATTATTTATTTTATTTAAATTTATTTTAGGTCAAAATAGACACATAATACCAATATAATTTCAATGTAATTCATTGGAGTCAGTTTATAATAACTTTAGATATATAAAAATTTTATTGAACTTTTTACCATCTTTATCCACCTCCTAGGAGAATTTGCAAATTTACATAAAACATAATTTTACCGCTTCTGTGAGTTGAATTTCAAAAATCTGAGAGAAGTGGTTGATATCTGTAAGTAAAATGTGGTTCAATAAGAGGAAAATAATTTTTGGTGAATAATGACTTTTTAAATTTATTTACCATGGTTAAAAGTAAATAGGGTAATTTGGGGTAAAAATGATATTATTATTACCCTAACACATGTCCTAATTATATTGGATAAGTTTAATTCAACCAAAAACAACCTTAGAAATAAAATATTATCCTTTAGGTCCACTTGGATTAGATTAGGGCATTTTTTATTATTTAATTCAAAGAAAAGTTGAAAGAGTTAAAATCAATGTTTAATAACTAAAACATTTTTAATATAGGGTTACACCTAAGATAAATTAGACTAAAAATGTTCATTAAAAATAAAAGAATATTTCCTAAATAATTTTATTTTATTTATATTTTTTAGACATTAAATAATTTAATTTATTTATGACCCAATGATGTTGCGGTAATTACCTAATTAATGAATGATTAAAATAATTGACATTGTAGATATCCAAATAAATGTAATTTGAGAATTTTTATAAATTCCACTAATTTTATAAGTTAATATGACATATTAGTGTTGGTTAGATTAATTGTTTTCAAATTAATAATTCTGTTAATAATTTAGCAACAACAAAATACCAAATAGTGTCAAAATTGACATAAAAGAGTATTTAAAACAAATATTATATTATTAATTGATATTATATTTCTTAAAATCTAAGGATTGGTCAAAAGACTTATATAATGATAGGTGTATCATTAATGAACCACTTGGGGTTCTCTTGGAAGTAAATAGTACGTTTATTAACCATATAATATAAAAATACAAAGAGACATGGTAAATGACAAACTATTTAACTAAGAGTTAAATCTAAAAGATAAATTTAATATAGTGACCCAAACCAGTATAAAACCTATTAGTTGAGTGGTTGTCGACCCATCCCCACCTTAGCCTTTAAAAAATCTATTTCGGATCCCTTACAAACCAAAAATGATTTTAATATAAAATAATATTTCAAGCTTTTCCTAAGGTGCCCCTCACCCCTCTTATAAAAGGGCACTCCCCCTTCTCTATAATTCACACCTTCAAACCCATTTTAATCGGCCAAACCATGCCCAAATACCCTCTAAACTGTCCCCCCTTCATCTTAGAGGCCTTCCTTTAGTCAGAAATCCAACCTAAGGAGCCCTTTTGATCAAATCAAAAAGAATAACCTGAAGAAGAGGTAATATTTTATTACCTCTTTCAAGTTCCTTTCTTCTTCCACTTCCTATTTATTTGTTGTTTCCATTATAAAATAATAACTCCAATATCTTCTATATATTGTGATGTTATTAAAAATATTCTACAACCATATTCGTTATTCTATCCATCCTTTGAATGACATGTGACCATATGTGCGTACGTACGACTTACAGTCTCCACGTCGTGGTGTAATTGTTATTCAATACATTATTATTTGGATGGGTATAATAATGATGTGTAATTTATGTAAATAATAAATATAACATTATAATTATTCTGTTTATATGATATAACATCCAATTAAATATTATTTTAATATCAAAACGATGATATTGTCGCTCGTACATATGTACGGATTATCGTCTCCACGAATGCGATGAGATTCATTCCCCATCGTATCCATTCAAGACTAATTTTCATTAGTTGATTAAAAGTTCTGTTTAAAGAATTAATATCATTCTCGATATTAATAAGATACATCCCATTCATAACAAATATGACTCACATAACAAAGAATATAAAGAAAAACGAATCCGTTAACACCTGAAATGACGACAATACTAAGATATTATTAACAAAGAAACATTAAAAGATCATATATGATGTCATATTAATGTATATAATTCTTGTATAATTCAATAACAATTATTTCACCATTATACATGAGTTTAACCTAACCTCTACCAAGGAAAAGTAAAAGTTAAGGGTTAATTTCACAATCTCTTTGTTATCAGAGGTTTCTTTTATGTAAGTATCAACTGGGACCTCTTTATCATCCACATCCATGATTCTTAAAAATGTATTTCAAAACTTTCTTACTATTTTAGAGACTATGGGTTAATATAATGTATACCCTTGTTTGAATTTTTATAAGATGTTTATAAAGGAATCTTTTCATCGTTTTCCAAACAAGGTTCTTTTTAACCTTTTCGACAAAATTAAGGTAAGAATGTCTTTTTTAACTTAAACGGTGGGTGCTGTTATTTTCCGCCATTATAAAATCATCGAATCTTCCCTTAAAATCTTATAAGAATATTTTCAAAGTAAATGTTTTATTTTATAATTTTGTGACTTTTAAATGATTTGAAAAAAGTGACATTTCTCTCAAATAGTTTTGATTTCACCTATGTCAACATCCTTTGATGGATTTTAAGCTTATTTGATGTTGATTTATTTTGGTACAAAACTTCCATATTATATTGAAGGTTTTTTGATATGTTTGACTGTGGATGCGTTATTTTTATACCATTCATGGTTTATGGATAATTTATTGACATTTCGTATGATAGTTTTAATACGAATGTTTATGATATGTTTAAATCTATTCATATGAGGAATGCATTGGACTTAGTAAGTGACGGGTGGAGCCCGCTATAGCTCCTCGATGCATCTGTAGGTCTCATGAGACAAACTAGTGTATTGGAACAAGGCCTTGAAAAAATATTATTTGTAGTCTTGGCCTAAGGCCTTGACTATGTGGTTATGATAGTATGAAATTATGCATTCCATCATTATGAAAGTGGTTGTTGATATTGCATGTGATTATTCGACTAGTCGAATATCCATGTGAATAAGTAAATGGAATTATATCATTTTATTTTCCTCATGTTATGATGAAGTTAACGTTTAAAAGGCTTTTTTTAGTTATAAATTTCCTTAAATGTTTATTCTTATTTATAAAAGTTTCCACGATATTGTTATCCTTAATGAGCATCTGAGCTCACCCCTTTCTATGTTTTAATTTTCCCAGGATGTGAAGAAGTATTTTCTAACTGACCTGTAGGGATAGTCTGAGGGGATATTAGTGTAGGATATGGAGACTAATTTTTTTTAGTTTTTCACTTTATAATGTAATGTAAGACTTATGAATGTATCTAGTGTTTCTAAGGCTACTAAACTAATTTGTCTTTCGATACTTGATCTTTTGTGATCATGCCAATGTTATGTAATAATGCACTGACACTGGGTAACTGGGGTCGGGGCGTTACAGTTGGTATCAAAAGAAGTTTTTTACTATCCTTATAAACTAGATTTAGAAAAAACTTTGATTATAGCACATAGCCCCAAGATAGACTTTGAGGATTAGTATAGAAGAACTTCCTAGAATTTTGGTATTGTAGAGATTTTTTGAGTTTTCCAAGAAATACATCCCTATTTGGATACGATAAGGTAGAGGTAGATCTAGCACAGTTGTACCTAGTCGTAAAACCCGAAAACACCACTTTGAGCTAGACTCGAACGAGAACTAGTGCACAACAACTTGCCTTGCTGCACTCTTGATTACGACACTTCTGAGGGATATGCTTAGGATAATTCTCATTTTCTTTACAAATCATTATGAAGGATTTATGAGTATATACCTCCTCAAAGAAAATATTTTTATGACTATGGATTATATCCATAAACTATTCAATTTACATTAGATATCTTACAAGTTTTGAATTATTCATCGCAATTCATAAACTGACCTAGTGTATGCCATTGTATAGAAATGACGTCCAGTAGAAGGAATGTGAACTCTAGCACTACGTATGATCCAAAGAGTAAGAAGGATCATATCTTTCACGGTATTAAGCCAACATTTCGAAGGTAAATAGTCTCCCATGTATTTTCAACATATGAAGAAATAACATCATGTGTTAATAAGATAAGTAAATAATTCTCTGAATCCTATGGCTTTGAAGGGAAGCAAGAGATGAAAAGGATGGAAGAGAGAATGATGGATAAAGGGAAGAGGGAAAAGAAGGATTTTCCCATATGTGATAACTGTGGAAAGAATCACAGGGCCTCTGAGCGGCGTGTTTCTCCCAATCTACGGTGGCTAGTGTTTCTTATAGTTTTAGACTCCCCTTCCCCCTCTGACCTGGTTTTGTTTGCGGATGTTGTTCCTGGTCCTGGTTGGCGTCGTTGAGTCTCTGAGAGCCAGCTCGGCGTGGTTCACTTCCTCTCATCATTGAAGAATCTTGGTGTGGATCTACTTTCGACTTCAATGCACTGGCCAGGGTCATTGCATCTTCCTTGGTGGAATGCTGATGATCACCCAGCACAGCTCACCACCCCATCGACGACGAGTCTCAGCAAGAGGTCGGGCCGCTGTGTTTCACCTCATCCGGCGAAATTTGGCGCGGATCCGAAGTTGGGCAGTGTTCTTGGACTCATCCAGCACTTTAGATGTGGATCCAAAGACCAACTCTTCTAGTGTCGTCATAGAATCCTGGGTTTCTTGACTCCTCCAACTTGACAAGGTGAAGTTTTCCGGTTAGATCTACGGTTTTTGGAGGGGGGAGGTATGGGTTGCGGATTCTGTGGGCATTACGGGTTTAATTTTTGGTTTTTCTGTGGTTTGTTTCTTCTGGTTGGATTCTGGTTTTGCTGTGTTTTGTTCCTTCTGGTTGGATTCTATTTTGGTGTTATGGTTCGACCTGGTTGGTTATTCTCTGGACCTTCCTTCCGCCCATTGTTGTGAGTTTTCAGAACCTGATGAGGGTGCATCCAAGGTTTTAATCGCAGTAGACTCATGCCCAGAGCGGAACCTCTGTTTCAGGATGACCTGGATACCTTCATTAGTGGTGCTCCCTTGGTGTGGGGTCAGGCCACTCAGTCCTAGGTGACGATGGCCTGATCTCACACCCTTTGGTTTGTCTTCCTGGCATATGTAACTATAGTGACAGAGGTGTTTGAGGAGGACGGCGGTGTTGGTCTAGAATGATCTTTGATGGAGCCATTAGGATTGGTCATTTTGAAGTGGTGAAAGGTTTATTTCGTGATGTCTGTTGGTATAGTGATGCATTCAGACTCGAATCATGGATTAAGCCCCAGATGAGTTTTTAGAGTTTCCTTCATTGTTGCAGTGGTTTTCGGATTTGAATGTTTGAGAGGATATGGAATCAGCCATTGGATTGGGCCTTTGCTTTGACACAAGACACTTGCTTGCTGTTCAGCTTTGTAATGATGCAGTGATTTTAACATTCATATGCTGGGGAGGGCTATCTCCATGTATCAGTTTGGTTTGTCTCTCTAGACCTTCATGTCATGTTTTTTTTGTAAGCCGATAATGTTTGTAGGGTTACCCTCTTCTTCCCTCAAAAGGGGGTTTCTTTTTTAAATAATAAAATAATGAAGGCCTCCGAGACATTGGATGGATGGAAAGAATCACCTTGGTAAATGCTTGAAGGGAATGATATTTTTTTATAAGTGGGGAGAAAAAGGACACCAAGTACATGATTTCAAGGTAAGAAAAATGTTTCAAATGTAAAATTCTTCATTTGTAAGGCATTGGGACACTACGTGAATCAATGTCATAGTCATTAGAGTATACTGAAAATGATGCTATTGGATAATAATCATGCTATGATACTACCTTAGATGAAGTGGAATGACTAGTGTTCTCATGTTGTTATTATAGAATTATTTCATTTGAGTGTTGTATCAGCAATATACTAGTTATATGGATTATGGAGACAAATAAGGATTGTAATGCAGTACTATTTTATTGAGGACTTGAGATTATATGGTTCTAAGAAAAGTGACTTAATAGTAGGATACACTTTTTTGTAAAATACATGGTTGAAGCAAAGGTAATTATTAATATGGTTCTGATAATGAGGTAGTGATTTTGAAATAAGAGATGGTTGATTTGGATAAATTATATTGGATATTCTTGAAAACCTTGAAACTGATTAATGATTTGTATATTCCATCATTGTTGGAGTTTACAATATTTTTGGATAGAAGGAGTATATCCAGTATTCTATAAGGAATAAGGGAGAATTAATGAAATCAATAAGGTTTTATGGTAATTCCGGATGTTGCAGTGTTTTAAAAGAATACATGATGAAGGTGTTCACATGTTATTACGTGGAAAAAAGGATCTTCCTTATGTTTACCTTCCTTAAAAATTTTGGACTATGAGTTTGGAAAAAAGTATTATGGATAATTATAGTTTGAGATTATTTTTGGATTTCCATAAAAGGACAATCTGAAGGTCGGTCGGCAACCCGTCGTGTCCGTCAAGGCCACGAGACTTGAACCCGCAAACGAAGGGTGAAAAGGGTGTATCACCTACCACTGGCCCACGTGATGTTTGGATTGAATAATTTATTTTTTTTAAAATGTTTGGTAGATGAATTATAAATTATTTTTTTGAACCCTATATGAATAGGATAAATAAAATATTTTCTTATGAACTATTATCTTTTAGAGGGAAATATGAGTTTGTGGTAGAAATTAGTTAATGGATGGAACTCTACATGTCAAGTATATATTTTTTTCTTCTCTTATTCTATCAAGAAATTAATTCTTAAACTTTAGGTAAGGGATCATAAAACTAAAAATGTGTTATCTTAACAACTTATGATTTGTTGACCATATGATATTTTAAATCATCATAGATTGATGGCTTTGAGGCCCTCAATTCTACAATTGTTTGTGACTGATGACCTCAATCACTACCAATAAATATTTACATTTTTCCTCTAATTATGTGCCTCTAATTTCCACCAATGTTCTCCTAATAGAGATCATAATTTGGTGGTGGATTTTTCATTCCTCCTTTCCTCTTATCAAGACTAAATTTTATTAACCCAATTTCCGATGCGTATTTTCCCACAAAGTTATTTTCTATTTTCAACCTTTTATTTTCGAAGAACAATTTCAAATTGTGAGGATGGAATTTTTTGAAGTTGGGAAGAATATAACACCCTAAGATTTCATAGTATGTAATTTCTTCAAAGTAATGCAATAACTTGCACTACACGCAACACTGAGTTCAAGTGCACCACGACTTACCAAACTAGCCATTCAAAAGCAGTTATGAATAGTATTAACTAAATTTTGAACTTTATATAATATTTATAATTTTAGAATCCATATTATGAGTTTCTTAGAAATAATGTAAGAATAAATTCATTTTTTCAGATAAAAGAATTATTTTTCAAAAAATGAAATTTTACAACCTTTTAATGGTGAACCCTTTTTAAATCCAATATTTGAAACTTTTATATATTCAACTTGAAAAAATAAACTTCTTCTTTAGAATCGGGACATAAGAATTTAGTTTTAATAAATTTTTGGTGTTTTTCTCATAACTTTGATATTTTGGTGAATAGTGAAAAATACAATATTTTAACTGAAAACCACTTTATTAATCAAAATAATTTATAGTGTTGAATTATAAATTTTAATGGTTTGGAGGTATAATTAGATTATATTTTTATCATTTAATACAATTATGGTCATTGTAAGTAATTTCACTTTAAAATTGGACATAAACAAGTGTCAATCATTTGATAGTTATTATTTCATAAAAATACGCTTTTTGGTTTTGACAACGGAAATTAATTTTAAATTAATTAATGAAACTTCTATGTTTTTAAATTGGTAAAATAGAATTCATTTTTGAATTCAGAATATCAAAATTACTTTAGGGTGAATTTTTGGTATTTTTCGGAAGACTTTTAATTTTTGATGAATAGTGAAAAACACTGAGTTATAGTTTAAAACCAAATTTTTATTTAAATAATTATTTATTTTATATAAATTTATTTTAGTTCAAAATAGATATGTAATACCTATATATGTTCAATATAATTCATTGGAGTCTGTTTATAATAACTTTAGATATATAAAAATTTTATTGAAATTTTTATCGTCTTTACCCACCTCCTATGAACATTTGAAAATTTACATAAAACATAATTTTACTGCTTCTGTGAGTTTAATTTCAAAAATCCAAGAGAAATGGTTGATATCAATAAGTAAAATGTGGTTCAATAAGATGAATATAATTTTTGGTGAATAATAACTTTTTACTTTTATTTACTACGATTAAAAGTAAATAGGGTAAATTAGGGTAAAAATGATATTATTATTACCCTAAAGCATGTCCTAATTCTATTGGATAAGTTTAATTAGACAAAAAGAACCTTAGTAATAAAATATGATCCTTTAGTTCTACTTTGATTATATTAGGACATTTATGATTATTTAATTCAAAGAAAAGTTGAAAGAGTTAAAATCAAATTTTAATAACTAAAACATTTTAATATAGGGTTACACATAAGATAAATTAGACTATAATTATTAATTAAAAACCTAAGAATATTTCCTACATAATGGTATTTTATTTATATTTTTTAGACATTAGATAATTTAATTTATTTATGACACGATGATGATGTAGTAATTACCTAATTAATGAAAGATTAAAATAATTGACATTATAAATATCCAAATAATTGAAATATGATACTTTTTTATGAATTTAAATAATTTTATAAGTCAATATGAGATATTAGGGTTGGTTAGATGAATATTTTTCAAAGTAATAATGCTGTTATGAATTTATCAAAAACAAAATACCAAATAGTGTCGAAATTGACATAAAAGAGTTTTTAAAATAAATAGTATATTATTAATTGATATTCTATTCCTAAAAATGTATGGTTCAGAAAAAAAGACTTATATAATGATAGGTGTACCATTAATGAACCACTTGGTGTTATCTTGGAAGTATATAGTATTTTTATTAACTATATAATATAAAAATACAAAGAGACATGGTAAATGTCAAACTATTTAACTAAGAGTTAAATCTAAAAAATAAAGTTAATATAGTGACCCAAACCAGTCTAAAACCTATTGGTTGAGTGGTTTTAGACCCATCCCCACATTATCCTTTAAATTATCCATTTTTTAGCCATTAGAAACCGAAAATGATTTTATTATAAAATAATATTTCTAGCTTTTCCTAAGATGACCCTCACCCCTCTTATAAAAGGGCACTCACCCTTATCTATAATTCACACCTTCAAAGCCATTTGGCTCGGCCAAAAACTGCCCAAATACCCTCTAAACTATCCCCCGTCATCATAGAGTCCTTACTTTAGTCATAAATCCAGCCAAAGGATCCCTTTTGATCAAATTAAATGAAATAACCCGAAGAAGAGGTAAATATTTCATCACCTCTTTCAAGTTCCTTTCTTCTTCCACTTCCTCTTTATTTGTTGTTTACATTCTAAAATAATAACTCCAGTATCTTCTATATAATGTCATGTTGGTACAACCATATTCATTATTCTATCCATCCTTTGAATGACATGTCACCATACGTGCATATGTACAGCTTACCGTCTCCATATCGTGGTGTAATTATAATTCAATACATTGTTATTTGGATGGGTATAATAATGATGTGTAATTGATGTAAATAATAAATATAACATTATAATGATTATTTATATATGATATACCATCCAATTATATATTATTTTATTATTAAAAAAATGATGTTGTTTCTCGTGCGTAGGTACGAATTGCCGTCTCCACGAACGCGATGAGATTCATTCCCCATTGTATCCATTCAAGAATAATTTTAATGAGATGATTAAAAATAATTATTAAATACTTAATATAATTCTGTATATTAATAAGATACATCCCATCCATAACACCTATGACTCACATAACAAAGAATATAAAGGAAAATGAATCTGTTAACACCCGAAACGACGACAATACTAAGATATTATTAAAAAAGAAACGTTAAAAGATCATATATGATATCATATTAATGTATATGATTATTGTATAATTTAATAACAATTATTTCACTATTATATAGGAGGTTAACCCACCCTCGACCAAGGAAAAGTACAATCTATGGGTTAATTTCACAATCTCTTTGTTATCCAAGGTTGCTTTTACGTAAGTATCTACTGGGACCTCTTTATCATCCACATCCATGATTCTTAAAAATGTATTTCAAAACATTCTTAATATTTTATAGAATATGGTTTAAAGTCATTTATACCCTTGTTTGACTTTTTATAAGATTTTTATAAAGTAATCTTTCCGTCGTTTTCCAAACGAGGTCCTTTTTAACCTTTTCGACAAAATGAAGGTAAGAATGTCTTTTTTAACTTATACAGCGGGTGAGGCTATTTTCCACCATTATAAAATCATTCAAGCTTACATTATAAGCATAGAAGAATATTTTAAGTGTAAATGTTTTATTTTAAAATTTTGTGACTTTTAAATGATTTCAAAAAAGAGATATTTCTCTCAAATAGTTTTGATTTCATCCTTGTCAACATCATTTGAAGGATTTTAAGCTTATTTGAAGTTGATTTATTATAATACAAAACTTCCATATTTTATTGAAGGTTTTGTGATATGTTTGACTATGGATGTGTTATTTTTATACCATTCATGGTTTATGGATAAAGTATTGAAATTCCGTAAGCTAATTTTAATATGAATGTTTATGTTATGTTTAAACCTGTTCATATGAGGAATGAATTGGACTTAGTAAATTATGGGTGGAGCCCACTATAGCTCCTCAGTGCATCGGTAGGTCTCATGAGACAAACTAGTCTCTTGTCACAAGGACTTGACAAAATCTTATTTGAAGTCTTGGCACAATGCCTTAAATATGTGATTATGATAGTCTTCATTATGCATTCCATCGTTATGAAAGTGGTTATTGATATTGTATGTGATTATTCGACTAGTAGAATATCCATGTGAATAATTAAATGGAATTTTTTAATTTTATTTTTTCAATTTTTTTTCTGAAGTTCAAGTTTTAAAGGCTTTTGTTTTAGTTATATGTTGCCTTAAATGTGTATGCTTATTTATGAAATTTTCTGCTATATTGTTATCTTTACTGAGCATCTGAGCTTACCCCTTTCTATGTTTTATTTTTCCCAAGATGTGAAGAAGTATTTAATGACTGACCTATAGGGATAGTCTGAGGGTATATGAGTGTGGGCTATGGAGACTAAGTTTTTGTAGTTTTTCACTTTATCCTCTAATGTAAGAGTTATGAATGTATCTAGTGTTTCCAAGGCTAATAAACTAATAAGTCTTTCGAGACTTGATCTTTTGTGGTCATGCCAATGTTATGTAATAATGCACCGACTTTGGGTAACTAGGGTCGGGGTGTTACAAAGGGTGAATGACCCTTACACAAAAAGTTACACATAAGGGAAAGTTCAAATGACCCTTACACAGAACTATTCTGCATAAGGGTAATCCATGATGACCCTTGAGTAGAATGATTCTTTGTTAAGGTTAAACCATTATGACCCTTAAATAGAACTATTCTTTGTATGGGTAAATTATTTTTCAATAATTTTTCTAAAACTAAAAAATACTTCTATGTTTTTACAATTCTTCTTCATTTCAAAAAACCATCATAAATCTAAATCATGGATTTGACAACCCTGATCTTTATTTCACATTAATAAATGATTCAATACATAATATTACACTTAACAAAACCTAGAATATTGAGAACTATTGTTTATTTGGAAATTAGGTACATTAGAAAACATTTTAAAACAGGAAAAACATCATCTTTATTGAAATTTCCAAAACATTCTCACACTTAAAACTACATGGGATAACTAGGGGACATATATAAGAAATGGGTGAGCTATAAATCCTAGTAATGGAATAAAAATTTCATAAAATTAATAATGTAATAAATTTTAGAAAATAAGAAATTAAATGGGTCATAAAATGGGTGAGAATCAAAAATATGAATAATAAGACAGGATATAGCATGATAATCATAAATGCAACATGGGAAATGTGGAAACAAGTTAAAACACTACATCATAAACATAGGTCAAGGATAAATTCTAAGATATAATGATCGAAAAAGTCCCATAAATTAATAAAGTTCACTTTATATCCCCAAATTACATCTCATGAGACTAAACATTATCCAATTCATTGGAACGCTATATAATTTTGGGAACATCATTCAATTTCATTTCATTCTGAAGCTTAAGTGTGCAATATAGATCATACAAAAAGAATTAATTAGTCATAATTTTTTTATTCAATGATTAAGGAGTGTGGAATAAATACATGTAAGTACCAATTAACATAATTTTGTGTGTATAAAGTAAAACACCCTTGATAGGATATATATATGGTATTCAATACATAGTTGTTTTGGCCTGGAAAATCATTGTGAAATTTCAGCAGCATAAAAGCATCACGCAAAAATTAATAAAATGGGTTGATGAGAGAGAATGGGTTCTTTAATAATTGTTAAATAAAATGGGAAGTAATAGGGACATGTAAAGACATATCCCAACATTAGTAATTGTAAATATAAGGCATAAGATAATAAAGAAACTTGAATAAATAATATAAGGTGAGGATCCCTTACATGAGTGTCTGACTCAAAATCTTTGGGAGGAGCTTCTTGAGATCTTGGAGGTGCCTTTGGAGGACTCTAGAGAGGGGATATTAGAGTAAGGACGTGATAAAAGGATTTTGAGTAAAGAGAATTACAAGATTGGGTGGGTTTACAAAGGAAATGAGTGGGAAATTCTTTATCATTTCTCAAACTTAGGTTTTGGACACTATATAATAAAATAACAAAAACCACAAGCCTACAAATGTTTTTTGCACATGGTTTCTAAAAAAATGGATTTTTTTCATTATTTTATAAGTTAAAGGCCTAAAACTATTAAAATAATACCCTTGATCATATGGAAGTGAGTCATGCTTTTAAAGAAAGGATTTTAAAACCAAAAAATATATTAATGGTTTTGGATGATTCAAAACGTCTTTATAAATTTTAAAAAATAAATATAATATCACATTATTTTGAATTTAAAACATATATTTGATCTTTTTTACCCTTTATAGTATTTATTACATAAATTTTGTGTCATTATAATGACATAATACACTGTATATTTATACATTATATAATTTTTACTCGAAAATTCGACTGGATAAAAAAATTAAAAAATTAACCATCTGATAATTTCAACATTATGATTCCAAAAATAATATTAATGTTATATAAATAATTCTATAAATATGTTTATTTTTACTGTTAAAATAATAATCAATTTTTATTGAGAAATGCTATGGTTTTTGGCAAAAACACTTTTTGAAGCCTTATAAAAATTTAATTTGACTTCATAAAAATTATATGATCATTTATATTTGATAAAAATATTTAATAATAATATTTTATTAAAATATTTTTTATTTGAGAAATCCATTAATTTATCAAAATAAATTCCTTAGATGAATTTTAATATTAACCAAAAATACTATTTATGGTTTATTATATCAAAATAAAAAACATTTATAAACTTATAATAATAAGATGAAAGTATATTAATTAATCTATAAAAAAATGTACATACTCATATTTCTAGGGTCTTGATACATATCCCTTTAATACACAATCAAACTATTTAAGAGTAAAGTGAGTGATAGTGAGACTTTTATGGGGTAGTTCAACATTCTTTGTTTGGACTTTGATCGTGTTGAGTTTAAACTTATCCGATAAATGTTTTTTCTCATGATTATATTATTGGATATCATCTTAGGATTGTTCAAGGGAAAGGCTTAGAGATGCTATCTCCTTCAAAATATCTGATAAATGAGCTTCATAGAGTACAATCCTACTATTCATGGTCATCACTTCCTTTGTGTCAATTGGATTTGTTAAAACCCTATATTTACACTAATCATATGATCATAGTTCAAAAGTTATATTATCAAAGATAATGATTCTTAATGGTTTTTAAATCCAATATTATATAATAAAACTACAGAAGTTACTTTGTTTTCTATAACGATATTATATAATTATACATATAATTAAAACAGAAGGAGAAATTTTATTTATAGCAGTTTGAGTCATTATAATTGTAACATCCTGAATTTAAGAAAGGTACATAAGATTTTAAAAAATTTGTTCTTACCTTAAATAAATTAATGGGGGTGTGTGGGATAAATTAAATAATACCCCATACCCTATAATGTTTTATAATTTAAATGTATTTAAATTAATTTAAATTAATTAAATTAATTTAAAAAAGTTAAAAGAAATTAAAAAGAAACAAAAATAAATTTTAAGGAAATTAAAATAAATTAAAAAGGTATAAAAATAAATTTTAAAATAAACTTAGAAGGGAGTTACGAGAAAAATGAAAATAATTAAAATTGGCATTAGCCTATTTTTTATTTTTATTTCCTTTTCTTTTTCCATACTTTTATATTTATTTATTTCCTTTTTCTATTTTTTTTATTTTTATTTTTCCATTTTTTCTTTCTTACTTTCTTTTTTTATTTCCCTCTCATTTCTTCTTTGGTTTGTTGACCCCTATAGTGCCCCCTTTACAGTGCTACAACCTCCTCATATGCTCTCCCTTCAGAAGACCACTATGAATCCGTTAATTATCTGATTTCAAAGTCACCTGAAGTGAAGTGATCCTCTCAATAAGGGTTACAATCTGCTTCAAAAAATTTAGGATTTCATCCACCATCCATCACAAAATCTTCTATGGAATGAATTTTTCCCTATTTTGGGGATTTTTCTAAAACCTAGGATTCCCCCCCATTTTAGGTAAAATCAATGATTTTTGTGGAGTGTAGTATCCACTAAAATTATGAGGTAGGGTTTCAAATATTTTTATCTCCATTTATTTGTGTCTTTTACATCACACCTTTTTTCTCTCTCGTCAATGTCTACCGATGATACTCAATTTTACTCAATCTAAATTAATTAAACTAATTTTATTAACTATTGCGACATTGTTTGAGGTAAAAAAACTTGTTTAAATTATTTCAACATCACCGGATACCCCTTCTTGTGTACCTATGTAATCATTTTAAATTCTTTAACCCTGAATAATTAATGTATTAATTTCATGTGTTTGTGCGGCCCCTCTTTGGTTGAGTTTTAAATCCAATTAATTATTTAGGATAAATATAAACCATGAAATTTGGGGGTTTTTTTATTTTTTTATGCCTAATAATTCCTTCTTAAAATTCTTACCATGCTATGCTATTAAAAAATAAAAAATGAATTTTTCTTCTTCTTTCACTAATAATGTGTTTTTTCTTGATAAACCTTGGACTATGAAATAATGTTAATTGATTAATTTATTTTCTACAAGTTTAATTTCATGTTTTGAAATAAAACCACTCTAATGGAGGTGCTCTTATTTCAACCCAAAGTGTGATGAGTTGGTTTATTTGGGAATGTTTTTTTGTGGATATATTTATTGTACTACTTACTTTTGGACTTGAATGTTGGTCTTGAATGATTAGGAAATACAAGGATTTTAGTTACTTAAATTTATTTGTTGCAATTATAAAACGTGTACTCTTTGATATTTTCTTCTTTGAAATATAATTAAATTTTTGGTGGGGATAGAATTTGGGTTCCATATTAAGGACCCACACATTGACTCTCTGTTCATGATTAGTTACCACACTACGTGTCGGGGGGGGGGGTGATGTCTTAGGCATTTATAGATTAGGGTTTCATTGGGATTTCTATATACTCATAAGTGATACTAGTTACCTAAGTGAAAATCAAGGATGGACCTATTGGAAAATTGGCTTCTACAAGCCTTGGGTGATACTCGACCCCTTATGTGTGATACTCGGGATGGACTCATGATAATCCATTCCTCGAGCAATACATGGTCTTTTAGAAGATTTATATGGAAGATCTTGTTGATATTAGGTAAATTAAATAATGTACTATAGTGATACCTTTGGGATGGGCTCAGAATCCAACTCTAAACTTTAATGTAATAATAATAATAATAATGTGAGGAAGGTTTTTATTGATTCATCTTTGAGTTACTTGTGATTTGTGATACCTCTCTAGTTCCTTGAAGAACACTTTGTTTGACACATAAATTAGACAACAAGCTATAACACAAGCTTGGGGGTATGGTATTTTTTAGTTTTCCTTCTATTCTCTAGGATTATATATATAAAAATCTTTATTTATAAAGGTACTATTTCAGACTCCTGGACTAGGCTGAAACAGGTGGTATGGAACGGGTGTCCTCTTAAGATCCCGAACCAAATTATAGTCTTTTTTAATTATTTAAATGCTTGCATTTATTATGGAACACTGTTAATTGTTTATATAAAAAAATGGAAAGGTATATACACCATGGGTGATGACCTACTAGGAGAATATCTCACACCCTACTAGGGTGTCGTTTGGTACTTGAGTAGATTTTATGTCCATAGGTATGGATACTGGGAAGAATTCCACTCTTGATGCTTGATTTCTTTTCTGTTTTGGATGCAGATTTGGGGAAGAGGACTAAGCCTATGCTAAGATGAAATTGGTACACTTTGTGTCATTTTCATTAGAGATTTGATATCATTCTTATATTCCTACATTTAGTACTTTTACATTAGTAAATACATCATAGAATGACATCATCGTGTATCTAATTTTATTTATAAGCTACCGCACTTGTCATTTATTAAGTTAGTATTATTTATTTTCGTCAGATGTAGATGTTTATTTATATTCTTCCGCTAATTATTATAAATTTAATTTTCCCTCTATGTATTAACTTTTACCTATGAGGTAATAGTCTCCCCCACGTACATGTTAAAAGACCCTCACTTCTAGCTGGTATCCTTTGGAATTCAGGGAGATGTGCTTGAGGTCATGTGGCCTACCCAGCTCAGAGCACCTTTTTAGTGGTTCTCAGGATAGGGAAATTAAAAAGTTGTATCAGAGGGGTTTTTTACTTTTTCTTACTCTTTTGGGTAGACATAATACTAGGAAATAGGAATTTGGAATGTACTTTGTGCTTGGACGTAGCTAACACATGTATAAGGGAAACCCAAATTTCCCGGGTTTGTGATTTCAGTTATTGATTATGCCATTTATTGTTGATTCAAATTAACCTTTGGGTGGTGCACTTACTTTATTATATTATTGGTAGAGGTATTATTGAGATGATGATTTTGATTGTTGTAGCCTAATGACATGAGGTCATTGCATTTACATGCATCATATTAGGCACCACAAGGATTAAAATGACATGCATATTCCCATTCCATATCTACTTTCAGCGTGAATCTACATGTTTTCATTTGAGTGATGTTGTGTTTAGATGTAATATCTTGTAGTATTTTTTGGTCATAAATATAAAAATTTTATGAGTATTAGTGGCCCTTATAAGACCTATTCTCTTTTTATCTAGAACAGGTGCTCAGAGTGGGATGTCTGTTGTGTAAAACTCAGAGGCATGCTATATACCCACCCTATTTTTATTTAATTTTCTTACCTGCCATTCCATGTTTATGGAGTAATTGAACCAGAACATTTCCTTACTACTCCTTTACTTTTTTACCTCTTATGAAATAAAATATATTCAAAGGTGTGTGTTTAGAAATTGTAGCGCAATGTCACTACGATGTCTTTGTTCTGTATGCTAGGAGAGTAGCTATGATCATGTTCTAGAGTTGGTGGATCTGTAAAAACCTATAGATATTCCTATAGAACCACATATAGTTCCTCCTATGACACCTCCTCATTATCTTTCTTTGGGAACTGACACCTAGTTCAAGGATAATCTTATAAGGTTCATACAGTAAGTTCAGAGTGTTCCCAATTCTTCCCTAACTATGGTAGAGCTTACATGAAACTTTCTATGGAATTATACTCCCACTTTCTTAGGGGATGGAGATCCCAATAATATAGATTCATTTATAGAATCCATGAAATCCATCTTATATTATATTGAGAAGATTCTAGAGCGAAGGTTCAAACTTGTTGTCTACATGCTTTGTGACTCCGCCTAGCATTGGTGGGATGTTATTTCTCAGGTGGAGTAGACCAGATAAATGGTTTGGGTAAACCTCCAAACAACTTTCTACGATCACTTCTTTATATAGTCTCTGAGAGATTATCATTATAGGGAATTATTACATCTTTAATATTCCTTTATGACAATGTTATATTATTCTACTCGTTTCATAGAGCTTCAACATTTTTCTCTATCTCTAACCAGTGGAACACAAACAACTACGATATGATTTGAGGACAGAATTAGATATTCCATCCACTGGTAGGTAAACATATTTGATTTGAAAAATATTATAGAGATCTTGAATCAGGACCTAATTTTTGAATGAAATGTCAGGGAAGCTAAACCTATGAGCTATGGTGGTTCACTTCTGAGATAGGGTATTGGTTGTCCAGGAAATAGGAAGCATGATTTTGAAAGTGCATGTGGGGGAAATCCCAGATAAGTAGAAAATTTTGACAGTTCGGTCACTTGTCATTAGTGCAGTAGGGTTGTCCATAAGGAGCCTCTATGCATTAGAGACCTGATGGAATGCCGATCTTGTGGAAAGATGGGTCACCTTCAGAATTTATGTTGTTCTTTCACATAAAAGTCTAGTGTTAGAGGATCCATACTATAACCTCTATCAGATATGGGATCAGTGACTCCACAAAAGGTTGGAAGTTCATTTTCCACTGACCGATCAGGCTAACGTAATGGTAGAGGGTATTGTTTAGAAAATCAAGTTCCATACTATCAGTGTCAACAGAGTAGACCTGCTCGGGCTAGTTAGGTAGTATCTTAGGACTGTGATTTAGGTCTTATATATATAGTGCAATGAGAACTAGAGGAGTAGAGTGCAAGACCATCTAGGGTTAGAGGTAATTTTTTTTGTATCCTCTACATTGGTTTATGACCTTTTTGATACCAGTGCATCACACTCCTTTTTATTTTCTACTATTTTTTAAATTATTAGTTTTAAACTCGAGTACATTTGCATCATCATGTCTCTGGAAACTCCACTAGGGGTCATGACATAAGGTATATTCCAGTGGAAAAATTTCCCCTTGAGATAGGGGTAGAATTTCTTTTTGAATTTATACAACCTCGATATGTCTGGCATCGATGTTATTCTTGGTATGAACCAGCTCAGTCATTATCATGCCCAAGTGTATTTCTATCACCATTGGGTTTCCTTCACATCCCCTGATGGAGACACATATCTATACAAAGGATAATGGGATATGTAGGGAGATTAATATGGACTTAAACATGCCAGAATGGGAAGAGTTCCAGCTCATTTAGAAACTCTCTTCATGAGCAATCCGGGAATTTACTAGTGGAATTAGATCCCATTTTGGATCATTTTAGTGATGTCTTCCCTGATGATTTGTCTAGCTAAACTACCATGAGGTAAGTGGAGTTAACTAAAGAGATAGTTCCAAGTGCGGAAAAAGTTTTTCTTCCTCCTTATATGATGGAACCTACAGAGCTACATGAACTCAAAAAGAATCATGAAGACATCGAGGATTAGGGTTTTATCAAACCTAGGACATCTTAATGGGGTTCACCTGTTCTTTTTTCCAAGAAGGTAGATGGCACCCTCATATTTTTCATCAATTATCAACAACTCAACTAGATTAAGGTAAAGAATCGATATCTACTACCTCGTATAGATGACCTCTTCAACTAGCTCTATGGATCAATTATTTTCTCCAAGATTGATCTGAGGTCGAGATATCACTAGGTGAATGTGCGACCATATAACATACCATGTACGATGTTTCCTAATTGGTACGACTTGTATGAGTATCAGGATATGCCATTCGTCCTCACGAATGCACCAATAGTCATCATGGAACTGATGAATCAGGTTTTTCACCCGTACCTTGATTCTTTTGAGGTGGTTTTTGTTGAATACATTTTGGTGTATTCATGCTCGAGACACGACCATGAAAACCATATTGATATCATGTTGAGTACACTAATAGAGTGCCAACAATATGAAAATATCATCAGATGCTACTTCTAGATTGATAAATTTCACTTCTTGGGTTATATCATATCTGAGTATTAGTTGACCCAGAAAAGGTGAGAGTTGTAGTTTCATGAGAGAATCCCAATAATGTTTTTGATAGATGTAGTTTCTTGGGGCTTGTTTTCTATTACAAGTTTTTCATTTGGGATTTATCCTGTTTAGAATCACCACATAGAACCCATACTAATAAGGATGTATAGTTCATCTAGTTATATATGTGTGAGAAATATTTTCAAGAGTTGAAGGGAAGACTAACCTCAGCTCCAATCCAGATTCTTCCTGAGCCAGGCAGAAGCTATACTATTTACTATGATGCTTTAGGAATCAGACTAGTTGCAGTTTTGATGGAGGGTGATCAAGTTGTGTCTAATGGATCCCTCCAACTGAGACCTCATGAGAAGAACTATCCTACACATGACCTTGAGTTAACAGTTGTGTTTCATTCTTTTCACTATTGGATACACCAATTTTTGGGTGAGAGATTCACTATTTACATGGATCATAAATTATTTAAATATATCTCCACACAATGTGACATTAATTTAATGAAGGATAGGCGAGTTGAATACCTACAATCATTCTATTTTGAGATTTTTTATAACCTTGGTAAGGGAAATTTATTGGTTGCCACTTCGAGCTGCAAAACATGGACACAATTCATTCAGGAATCCAATAGTAAGTGGAAGATAATGGATTTGTTTTCTAAGATGAATCTAGAGGTTCATGAATTGTAGGGAAAATTAGTTTTAATAGCTCTTACAGTGACATCATCTCTTCTGGAGAGAGTCTGTATGTGATAGTAATCTGATCTAGAAGGGCTTGTTTTGAGAAAGAGCATCACAGGAGAGAGCTCGCCTCCTGGTTGGGATATTGATGGAAGTGAAACGTTACTTTACCATGTCTGTGTATGTGTACCTTTATATATAAAAGAATAATTGATGAAGTAATATCATACCTATGTTTGGGCAGTTCATCGTGGACTTACCAAGATGTATAGAGACATGTGTCATCAGTACTGGTGGTCAGGTATGAAGAAGTATATGGAAGGTCTCATCACTCAGTGCTCTACCTATCAGTAGGTGAAGGTATAGAACCAACGACCTGCTATAATTCTATAAACTCTATCCATTAATGAGTGTAAATGGAATAACATCACTATAGATTTCATTACATGATTCCCAATATCTCCTTGATGCAGCGATGAGGTATGGGTAATTATCGATATACTGACCAAATTTGCACACTTCCTACCTATTCAGGAGAACTTTTATATTGATTAGTTGGGAAGACTTTATATGTGGGAGACAATGTGACTTCATGGCCTACCACATTTTATTGTCTCAGACATAGATTCCTTCTTTACTTCACAATTCTGGAAAGTGTTGCAGAAAGTGATTTGTTTACAGGTACTCTTGAGTACTACATATCACCCTCAGACTGATAGACAGTCTGAGCAAACCATACGAGTGTTAGAGGATATGATACAAGATTATATACTTCATTTTGGAGGTTCTTAGGAGAAAAATATTCCCTTGGTTGAGTTTACCAATAATAACATCTTTTAGGTGATCATTCAAATGGCTCCATATGAGGCCCTCTAAGATAGATCATGTCATTCACCTTTATGTTGGATCGAAGTAGGCGAGGCATCTCTATTGGGTCCTCATCTCATTCAAGAGACTTCTAATCGAGTTATTTAGATGCATATGACAACAGATCATTCCAGACAGAAGTATTATACTGATTGTTGTTGCAAACCTCTAGAGTTCAAGGTGGTACATTGAGTCTTTTTGCGTGTTTCTCTAAGGTTAGGTCATAGGCAGATTCAGATAAATGGGAAGTTATCACCAAGATAGATCAGGTCATTCAATATAGTGGATAGAGTTATTCTGGTATTCCATCGATTACTAATACCTCAGAGGTATTTTTCCATGCATGAATTCTTCTATATATCTTGAATTTGACAGTATCATCTAGACCCATCTCATTATTTTGACCCTAATGACATCGAGCTTGAGGCAGATAAATCCTTCGAGGAGCATCTGATTTGTATTGTCGATCATAGAATGAAGGTTCTTTGAGGGATATTAGTTCCTCTAGTCTGGGTGTTATGGCCGCATGGATGTGTTCAAGACGAGAGCTGGGAGTAGGAGACTGATGTGCATTCTAATTTTACAGATCTTTTCTCAGACAAAGTTCAACTACCCTAGTGGGGGAAACTCAGGGATGAGTTGTCTTAAGGAGGGGAGGTTGTAACGTACCGAATTTAAGAAAGGTACAGACTATTTTAATTTTTTTGGCATTTAGCTTAATGCAATTAAATGGGTGTGTGGGCTAAATTAAATAATACCCCTTGCACTATAGTGTTTTATAATTTAAAAGAATTTAAATTCATTCAAAATAATTAATTTAATTAAAATAAATTAAAATAAATTAAAAATAAATAAATTTAAATTTAAATTAAATTAAAAGAAAGTCAAAAGGCATAAAAAGAAATTCTAAAATAAAATAATAAGGGGGTTATGAGAAAATTTAATATAATTAAAATGGGAATTAGCCCATTTTTATTATTTTTAATTCATTTTATTTTTTATCCTTTTATTTTATTTTATTTTTATTAATTTAATTTTTATCTTTTTTTATATTTATATTTTTCCACTTTTTATTTATTCCTTTATTTTTCTCTCTCCCTCTCCTCCCCCTTGGTGTGTCACCCTCTGTAGCACCCCCTTGCAGTGCCTTGACCTTCTCCTCTCCTCTCCCTTTGGAAGCCCATTGCGACTCCATTACTTCTCTATTTTTGACATCATCGGAAGCATAGTGATCCTCCCGGTAAGTCTTACAATCTGTTTCAAACAATTTGGGATTTCATTAACCATCTATCATGCAATCTATTAAGGAAGGAATTTTTTCCTATTTTGGGGATTTTTCTAAAACCTTGGATTCTACTCGTTTTAGGTCAAATCAATGTTTTCCACGAATTGTAGGATCCACTATGATTATGATGTAGGTTTTCCACTCTTTTTCCCATATTTTTGTTGCATATTTTAAATCACATGTTTGTGCTTCTTGTCAGTGCCGACCAGTGATACTCAATTTTACTCAATCAAATTTAATTAAACTGATTTTCTTAACTGTAGTGACCTTGTTTGAGGTGAAAAAACTTGTTCAAATTGATGAAACATAATTGGATACCCCTTTGGGTGTGCTGACATAATGAGCCTAAATTTTGTTATCCTTGAATAATTAATTTATTAATTTCATATGTTTGTGCGACCCCTCTTTGGTTGGGTTTTAAATCAAATAAATTATTTAGGATAAATATGAACCATGATATTTGGGGTTTTGTTGGTTTATTTATGCTTAATTATTGTTAGAATTATTACCATTCTATGCTATTATAAAAGAAAAAAATGAATTTTTTCTACTTTATCTGATAAATAGTTTTGCCTTGATAAACCTTGGACTATGATATTAAATTAATTGGTTAATTTATTTTATACAAGATTAATGTCATGTTTTGAAATAAAACTCCTCTAATGGGGGTGTTCTTATTTCAATAAAATGTGTGATGAGTTTGTTTCTTTAGGCATGTTTTAGTGTTGATATATTTATTGTGCTACTTACTTATGGTTGTGACTCTTGGGCTTGAATAATCAGGAAGTAGGTGGGTTTTATTTGTTTAAATTTATTTGTTGCAATTATAAAATGCACAGTCTATGATATATGCTTATTCGAAATCTAATTAAATTCAGGGCAGGGAGAGAATGTGGATTCTGTATTGAGGACCCACACATTGAATCTCCATTCTTAATTTGTTACCACATTTTGCACTGGGGAGATGATGTCTTAGGATTTTCTAGATGAAGTTTTCCTTGGTCTTTCTATATACTCATGAGTGATACTGGTTCCCTAAGGGACAATTGAGGAAGAACCCATTGGCAAAGTTACTATGAAAAGCCTCGGGTGATACTCAACCCCATATGTGTGATACTAGGGATGGACTCATGATAAATGATGCCTTGAGAAATACAAGGTCTTTTGGAAGATTATCATATACAGGCTCGATGGTATTAGATAAATTGAAGGATATAACATAGAGATACCTTCAGGATGGGATCAAACTCTAACTCTAAACTTTAATATAATTATAATGATAATGTGAGAAAGGTTTTTGTTATTTCCACTTTGAGTTCCTTGTGATAACTCTATGGTTCCTTGAATCATACTTTGTTTGACACATAAATTAGACCATAAGCTATAACACAAGATTGGGGGTATACTCCTTTTTAGTATACCTTCTGTTTTCTAGGATTATATATATATACACATACTTCCTTATATAGGTACTCTTTGAAACTCCCCACATAGGCCGAAGCAGGTGGTATGGAATGGGTGTTTGCTTAGGAAGCCGAACCAAGTTACAGTCTTTTTAAATTATTTAAATGCTTTCATTTATTATATATTAAACAATATTGCTTAGTTACAACTTGAAATGGAAAGGTCTAAACACCATGGGTGCTAGATTACTATGATTATATCTCACACCCTTCTCGGGCATCATTTGGTACCCGAGTAGAATTTATATCCATAGATATGGATACAGGGAAGCATGCCACTCTCGATTCATGATTCCCTTTTTTTATGGAGCTTGGGGGAAGAGGTCCATGCCTATGCTTAACATACAGCTGTTTCAATTTGTCTCATTTTCATTACAGCTTTTATATAATTATTGAATTCCTTCTTTCCATAGTTTTACTTTAGTACAGATATTATAACATTAAATCATTGTGTATCTGGTTTTATTTATGAGCAACCACAAATTTCATTTATTTAGTTTTGATTATTTATTTTTTTCTGTTGTAGTTTGTTTATTTATATGCTTGTTCTACTTGTTATAAATATATATTCTTTCACATTGTATTAACTTTTACCTTTGAGGTCATTGTCTCCCCCATGGACATGTTAAAATACCTTCACTGCTAGTCAGTAGCCTATGGAGTTTGGGGAGATGTGTTTGAGGTCATGTGGCCAACCCAGCTCAGAGCACATTTTTAGTGGCTCCCTGGTCAGGGACATTACAAAGTTGCATCAGAGGGTTTTTTCCTTTTTCTTACTATTTGGGTTCGACAGGAGACTAGGACCTAGGAATTTAGATTGTTCCCTATTCTTGGTCATAGCTAACCCATGTACAGGAAAACCAAAATTTCCTAGTTTTTGGGATTTCAGTTATTGGTTATTCCATTTATTGTTGACATGAATTAACTATTGGGTGACATGCTTACCTTATGCTATTATTGAAAATGTAATTTTTGAGATGGGGATTTTGAATATTGTACCCTGATGACATGAGGGCTTTGAATTTACATGCCTCATATTATGCACCATAGGGATTAAAATAACGTACATATTTCCATTTCATATATACTTTCAGTGTGTATATACCTTTTTACATGTGAGTGTTGTTGTGTTTAGTTGGAATATCTTTCAGTATTTTTTGGTAATAAATATAAAGTGTGTATGTGTCCTAGTGGTCCTTATAGGACCTCTTCTCTTTCTATCTAGACTTGGATCTTGAAGTGGGTTGTATGCTGTGTAAAACTCATAGGTAGGCCATGTAACTACCTTCTTTTTATTTTCTTTCCTTACGTACTATTCCATGTTCAGGGAGGCCTCACACCATCCTTTTTTCCTCACTGCTCCTTTACTTATTTACCTCTTCTCCAATAGAAACTTGTCATAGGTGTGCATTTGGAAATTGAACAGAAATAACGCAGTGACTTCTTCATGTTGTTTGCCCGCAGAGTAACAATGAGAACATTCCAGAGTTAATGGGTCCGAAACCACCTACAATGATTCCTATAGAACCACCTATAGTTACTTCTGTGGCAAATCCTCCCGATATTCCTTTAGGAACTGACACCCAATTTAGGGATAATCTTCTCAAGTTCATACAGACAGTTTTGAGTGTTCCTAAGCCCTCCCTAACTAGGATAGAGTTTACGCAGGACATTCTATGGTAGGATCCTCCCACTTTCTCAGGGTATGGTAGTCCCAATGCTATAGAGTCATGGATTAAAGCCACGAAATCCATATTCTATCATCTTAAGATGATTTTACAGTGAAGGGTCAAACTTGTAGTCTACATGATTCATGACTCTGCCAAGCATTGGTGGGATGTTATTCCTCAGGAAGAGCAGACCAGATATATGGTTTGGGGATAATTATAAAAAAATTCTATGGCCACTTATTTCCATAGACTCTAAGATATGATCATTATAGGGAATTATTATATCTTTATCATGGATATATGACATTGTTATATTATTCTACTCAATTTCACAGAGCTTTAGTGTTTTTCCTCATCTCTAACTGGTGACGCACAGAAAACTGCAAGATGATTTGAGGAAAAACTCAGATATTTAATCCTCTCATAAGTGAATGTCATTCATTTGAAAATTGTTCGATAGATCAGGAATCAGGACCTAATTCCAGAACTAAATATCAGGGAAGCTAAACTTGTGAGCCAAGGAAGTTTAATTCCAAGATAGGGTGATGGTTCTTCAAGAAATAGGAAGCTCTAATTTGAAAGTGCATGTGGGGGAAATCCGAGCCAGGAAACATGTTTTGATAGTTCTGTTACATGTCATCAATGCAGCAAGGTTGTCCATAAGAATTCTCAGTGCATGAGAGACTCAATAGAGTGTCGATCTTGTGGAAATATGGGTCACCTTCAGTGTTTTTTCTATTCTTTATCATCAACATCCAGTGGCATAGGATCCATACCAGCACCTTTGTTTGGTATGGGATCTATGAATCCACAATAGGATGGAAGTTCATTTTCCACCAGCCGATTAGGCTGAGGTAATGGTGGAGGCCGTGGTCGAGGAAATCAGGTTCCATACTATCAGCATCAGCAGAGTGGACCTGCTTAGGCTAGTTATGCAACATCTCAAGGATGTTGTTTAGGTCTTATATATACAGTGCAACCAACACCAGAGGAGCAGAGTACATGACAATATATGGTTATAGGTACTATTTTGGTAGCCTCTAATTTAGTTTCTACACTTTTTAATACCGGTGCATTGTACTCCTTTTTATCTTCTATAGTTTTTGAAAGCCTTTGTTTTACAATCGAGTACCTTTGCAGTGTCATGTCTCTTGAATCTCAACTAGGGGTCGAGAAAGAGGGAAAATTATGTTTCTAAGAGTTCCACTTGAGATAGGTGGGTACTGTTTCTTTTGGATTTTCTATATCCTCAGTATGTATGGCATATACATTATTATTGGTATGAATTGAATCGCTCCTTATCATGCCCAAGTGGATTGGTATCGCCATCAGGTGTACTTAACATCCCTTGATGGTGACACATATCTATACAAAGGAGAATGGGATATGCCTGAAGGTCGATCTGGGCTTAAACGTGTAGGACTTGGCAGAGTGGTGGATCAGTTAAAATGTATCTTCATGAATGATTAGGGAGCATAGCTCGTGAAGTTCCATACCATTTTGGATTGTTTGAAGGATGTCTTCCCTGGAGATTTCTCTAGCTTTCCTCCCATGAGGGAAGTGGAGTTAACTATCAATATAGTGCTAGGTGTGGAACCCATGTCTATTAATCCTTATAGGATTTTACCTACAGAGATACATGAACTCAAAATATAGCTTTAAGACCTTGAGGATAAGGTTTTTATTAGTCCTAGAACATTGTTGTGGGGTTTAACAGTTATTTTCACCAAGAAGGAATACATTACCCTCATATTGTGCATGGATTATCATTGAATAAACCATCTTATGGTAAATAATAAATATCTATTGGCTCATATATAAGACCTCTTTGTCCATCTCCGAGGAGAAACTATTTTCTACAATATTGATCTAAGGTCGGGATATCACCGGGGGCATGTGGGACTATCTGACATAGTATGTATGGTGTTTCAGGGTAGGTACATCTTGTATGATTATCTGGTTATGCCATTAAACCTCATGAATTCACTAATAGTATTCATGGCTCTGATGAATCAGGTTTTTAACTCATACCTTGATTACTTTGTGGTTTTTTTTGTTGGTGAAATATTAGTGTATTTGTGCTCCAAACATGACCATGCAACCCATCTTGAGATCGTGCTGGGTACACTGAGAGAGCACCAACTGTATGAAAAGATCAACAAATGCCACTTATGGATTGATAAAGTTCACTTGTTGGGTCATATCATATCTAAGTAAGGTGTATCAGTTGACCTAGAAAAGGTGAGCACCATAGATTCGTGGGATCAACCCAAGAATGTTTTTCGACATATGTAGTTTCTTAGGGCTTGTTGGATATTATAGGCATTTCATCCAAGATTTATACTACTTTGCAGCTCCTCTTACGGCCCTAACTAAGAAGGGTGAACAACTCATCTGGTTATAATATTGTGAAAAATATTTTCAGGAGTTAAAGGGAAGACTAACCTCATCTCCTATCTTGATTCTTCCTAATCCAAGTTGAACTTATATTGTTTACTATGATACTTTAGGAATCTGACTGGGTGCAGTTTTGATGTAGGGTAATCGAGTTGTGGATTATGGATCCCACCAGTTGATACCTCATGAGTGGAACTATCCTACGCAGTACCTTGATTTAGTAGTTTTGGTTCATGCTTTATTCTACCAGAGACACTACTTTTTGGGTGAGAGGTTCACTGTTTACACATATCATAAAAGCTTGAAATATATTTCCACATAGAGAGACTTGAATTTAAGGTAGCATTGGTGGGTCTAATACCTAAAATCATTCTATTTTAAGCTTTCTTATACCCCTAGTGAGGGAAATTACATGGCTAACAATTTGAGACAAAAAATGGAGATAGAAACTATCCAAGTAGCCAAGAGTGAGTGGAAGATTACTATTTTGTTTTCTGAGATGTATCTAGAGGTTATAGAATAGTAGGGACAAATAGTTTTAACAGATATTATAGTGAAATCCTTTGATTTTGATAGATTCTTTATGCGATACTTATCTAATCCAGAGGGTATCGTTTTGAGTAAGAGTGTCACAGGAGAGAACCTGCCTCCTATTTGGGTTATTGATAGAAGTAAAACGTTACTTTACCAAGGAATTATTGGGTACCTTCAGATATACAGGAAGAAATGATGAAGTAATATCATACCTCAATTTGGGAAGTTCATCCTGGACTTAATAAGATGTATAGAGACATGTGTTGTTACTTCTGGTGGTCGAGTATAAAGAATCAGATAGTAGGTTTCATCACTCAGTGCACCACCTATCAGTAGGTGAAGGTAGAGAACCAATGACCTGATGGACTTCTATAACCTCTATCCATTTTTGAGTGGAAATGGAATGAAATAACCATTGAATTCATTACATTATTAACAAGATATCTTCTAGTCGGTGATGATGAATGGCTGATTGTCGATAGATTGACCAAATCACACACTTTCTACCTATCCATAAGACCTTTTCTATTGATGAGTTGAGAAGGTTGTATATCTGGGAGATAGTTTGACCTCATGGAAAAAATTATTCTATTGTCTTGGATGAAGACATGAGATTTAAATCATGGTTTTGGAAAGGGTTTCAGAAATCACTGGGTTAACAGGTAATCTTGAGTACTGCATATCACCCTCAGACCGATGGGTAGTTTGAGTAAAACATACAAGTGTTAGAGGATATTATAAGAGCATTTATCCTTGATTTTAGAGGTTCTTTAGATAAACATATTCCTTTTGTTGAGTTTCCCTATAATAACAGCTTTCAAGAAACAATTCAAAGGGATCTGTATGATCCCCTCTATGGTAGACCATTCCATCCAACTTTATTCTAGCTCGAAGAAGGTGGGGAAGCTCTATTGGGTCCTCATCTTGTTTAGGAGACTTTTGATAACTTTTAGCAGATTCAGAAGTGTGTGACTATAGTGAATTCTAGACATAATTATTTTACCAATCATCGTAGCAGACCTCTAGAGTTTGAGGTGGTACATTGAGTCTTTCTACATGTTTCTCCAAGGTTGGTTCATAGGTCGGTCAGGAGACAAGGGAAGTCTTCACCGAGATACATTAGATCGTTCAAGATATTGGAGAGAGTAGGGCTAGTAGACTATCGATTATTGTTACCTCAGAGGTACCATGCCATGCATGACATCTTCCATGTATCTTAGCATCAACAGTATCATAGAGACCCATCCCATTCTTTTGACCATGACGACATCGAGCTTGAGGAAGATGCATCCTTCTAGGAGGATCTGATTCATATTGTTAATCGTAGAATGAAGGTTCTAGGAGAGAGATGAGTTCCTCTGGTCTGAGCGTTATTGCTTCATGGACGTGTTCAGAATGAGACCTGGGAGTGGGAGACTGATGTTCATGCTCAAAGGCCATATCTTTTCTCAGATGACGTTCCACTACCCTCAAAGGGGAAACGTGGGGATGAGTTTTCTTTTGGAGGGGATGTTGTAACATCCTGACTTTAAGCAAGGTATAAACCATTTTAAATATTTTGGTTTTTACCGCCAATAAATTAAATGAGTACATGGGAAAATTAAATAATAACCTATTCCCTATAGTGTTTTATAATATAAAATAATTTAAATTATTTTAAAAGAATTAAATTAATTTAAATAAATAAAAATAAATAAAAATAAATTTAATGGAATGTAAAATAAAGTAAAAAGGTATAAAATTAAATTTTAAAATAAAATAAGATGGGGGTTACTAGAAAAGTGAAAATAATTAAAATGGGCATTAGACATTTTTTATTATTTTTGTTTCCTTTTCTTTTTTCATACTTTTATTATATTATATTTTTATTTATTTCATTTTTATATTTTTTTTCTTATTCTTATTTTTTTCCTTTTTCTTTATTCCTTTATTTTTTTCTCCCTCTCCTCCCCCCTTGGTGTGTTGCACCCTATAACACTCCCATGTAGGACCTCGAACTCCTCCACCACACTCCCTTTGGAAGAACGTTGGGACTATATTGCTTCTCTGATTTTGGTTTCATCTAAAGAACATTTATCCTATCGGTAAGTCTTATAATCCACTTTAAATAATTTAGGATTTTGTCCACTATCCATCGTGTAATCGACCATAGAAGGAATTTATCCCAATTATGTGGATTTTTCTAAAACCTCATATTCCACTAATTTAAAGTCAAATAAATAATTTTCGCAGAGTTTAGGATCCAATACGATTATGAGGTATGTTGTATACTCTTTTTCCTATCATTTAAGTGCATCTTTTACAATGAAGGTTTGTGCCCCTCATAATTTCCTAGTAGTGATACTCGATTTTACTCAATCTAATTTAATTGAACCACACTGATTGATTATTGAGACCTTGTTTGAGGTGAGACAACTTGTTTAAATTGTTCCAACAACATTGAATACCCCTTAGGGTGTAATGATGTAATCGATATAAATTTCATTAACCCATAATAATTAATTTATTAATTGCATGTGTTTTTGCGACACCTCTTTGGTTGAGTTTTAAATCAAATAAATTATTTAGGATAAATATGAACCATGAAATTTGGGTTTTTGTTGGTTTATTTATACCTAATGATTACTTGTTATAATTATTACCCAGCTATACTTTTAAAAAAGAAAAAAAAATCTTTTTTCTACTTTCACTGATGAAGTTTGTTTCCTTGATAAACCCTGGAATATGATATTAAATTATTTGGTTAATTTATTTCCTACAAGATTAATGTTATGTTTTGAAATAAAACTCCTCTAATTGAGGTGCTCTTATTTTTGCCTAAAGTATGATGATTTGGTTTCTTTAGGCATGTTTGGGTGTTGATATATTTTTTGTTCTACTTACTTTTGGCCATGACTGTTGGGCTTCGATAAATAGATGTACGTGTCTTTTATTTTCATAAATTGATTTGTTGAAATTATAAAATATTTACTCTATGATATATGATTTTTTGAAGTCTAATTAAATTCATGGAAGGGAGAGAACATGGGATCCATATTATGGACCCACACATTGACTCTCTATTCCCGATTGGTTACCACACTACATAGTAGGGAGGCAATGTATTAAGATTTTCTAGATGAGGGATTCCTTGGGCTTTTTATATACTCATGTGTGATATCGGTTCCCTAAGGTACATTCAAGAATAGACCCGTTAGAAAAGGGGATATGATATTACTTAGGTGATACTCAACCCCTTATATGCGATACCTAAGATGTACTCATGATAAACCATGCCTCGAGTGATACTTGGTCTTTCGGATGACTGCGATGGGTGGGCTCAGTTGTATTGGATAAATTGAAGTATTTACCATAGAGAAACCTTTAGGATGGGATCATACTCCAACTCTATGCATTAATATAATAATGATAAGGCAAGGAAGGTTTTTATTGATGCTTCTTTGAGTTCCTTGTGAATTGTGATACCCATGAGGCACATTTTGTTTAACACATAAATTAAACCCCATTCCATAACACAAGCTTGGGGGTATGATCCTTTTTAGTATTCCTTCTATTATCTATGATTATGTATATATATCTTTATTTATACATTTTCTCTTTCAAACTCACAGCATAGGCCGAAGCAAGTGGTATAGAACTAGAGTCCGCTTAGGAAGCCATACAAAGTACTGTCTCTTTCAATTATTTAAATGCTTTCATTTATGATATTTGGCATAGTGTTATTTTTTTACAGCACAAAATGGAATGGTATTGAAATATTTGGTTCCATCCTATTGAGAGTATATCGCACACCCTGATGGGGTACTGTTTGGTACCTGAGTAGAATTTATATCTACAGGTATGGATATAGGAAAGTGTCCCGCTCCTAATGCTTGATTGCTTTTCTATTTTATATAGAGCTTGTGGGAAGAGGATAGAGCCGATGCTTGATATGCAGTTGTTTCACTTTATTTAATTTTCATTATAGTTTTGATATAATTCTTTTATTCCTACATTCCATACTTTTACTTTAGTACAGATATCATGTCATGACATCATTGTGTATCTGGTTTTATTTATCAGCTACCACACTTGTCTTTTCTCTTTTGGGATTATTTATTTTCTTTTTCTATAGTTTGTTTATTTATATGCTTCCTCTACTTATTATAAATTGAATTTATTTAGATTTTTATTACCTTTTACCTATGAAATAATAGTCTCCCTAATGACACGTTAAAAGGCCCTCACTACTAGTCAGTAGCATCTAGCATTCGGGGAGATGTGCTTGAGGTCATGTGGCTAACCTGGCTCAGAGAACCTCTCCAGTGGCTCTCGGGTTAGATACATTACAAAAATATTCACCCCTTAAGAAATTTTAACCTCAAAATTTATATTTCCCACACTAAAATAGAAGAGGTTAATTATATCTCATCACTTCCTATAGTTCCCACAATGCTTCTTCGAACTTGTGGTTTCTCCATATTTCTTTGACTAGGTGCATAGTCTTATTCCATAGAACTTTGTCTCTATGATCTAAAATCATTACCATATGTTCCTACTAGGAAATGCCATTCTCCAATGGTACCACCTATGGATTGAATACATGTGAGGGGTCTGGTATGTACTTTATCAAGAGGGATACATAGAATATATCATGTACTAAAGATATGTTTGGTAGGAGTTCTAGTTAATAGGCCACCTCTCGGATGAGATCAAGGATCCCAAAGGGATTGATGTATTTTGGAGTAAGCTTTCTCTTCATTCCAAACATCATGAATTTATTCCATGGAGATATGTGAAGGAATACCATGTCTCCAATATCAAACTCTAAGACTCATCCATGATTTTCCACAAATCTCTTTTGTCAATTCTAAGAAATCTTGATGTGATGCTGAATAGTCTTAACCTTTTCCTCCATTTCCTCAACAATTTCCAGAACTAGAAGTTTTTGTTCCCCAACATCATCCCAACATGCATGTGTTCTTCAACTCTTCCCATAAAGGGCTTTACAGGTAGCCATTTTGATGCTTGAGTGAAAAATTTTATTGTACAAGAACTTGACTAGAGGAATATGTTGATCCCATCCTCCTTTAAATTCAATTGAACATGATCTCAACATGTCCTCAATTGTCTAGCTATTCTGATTGTATTGCACATCAGTTTGAGGGTGATAAGCTGTGATGAATTTTAACTCAGTTTTTATAGCATGTTGAATAATTTTATAGAACTTTGAGGTAAATCTTGTATCTCGATAAGATATAATCGATAGTGGTGTCCCATGTATCCTCACCACTTCTTTTATGTATATACATCAAATTTTATCTAGTGAGAATTTCTCTTGAATTGTGATAAAGTGATCTATATTTGTAACATGATCCACAATAACCCATATATAATTGTTTCCTCTTGATTTATTTGAAAGTCTAGTGACAAATTCTATAGCGATGTTTTCTCATTTCCATGTTGGTATGGGTAATGGCTGCATCATCCCCTTAGAATTTTGTCTTTACGCCTTCACTTACTAGAATACCGAGGACTTTGATGTATATTTTATGATCCCTTTATTCATATTGTCCTACCAATAGTGATATCATATATCCCAATACAAATTTTTTCTTCCTGGATGGATGGAAAAATTTGAACTATGTGCATCATCTAATAAATCCTTCTTCGCTCGGGATTTGATTGTACACATAGTATTGACCCAAATCTTACAACACCTTTTTCATTAACATTGAACTCTGAGGATTTACCTTTACTTATATTTTCCCCTTTCTAATGAATTCCCACATCATTTCTTTCAGAATCCATTATCTTCTCCAAAAGGGATGGTTGAGAAATCATATGTTAAAGGATTGATGATGTTCCTTCCATTGTGATTCGCATGTCTATAATTTCCAAATCTATGAATATTGATCCCTCTTAACTATCATCAATGATAGAATTTGTTTACTATTTCTACTTAGAGAATCCACCACTTTATTCTCTTTCCCATGATGGTAGTGAATTGATAAGTCATAGTCCTTGATTAGCTCTAACCGTATTTGTTGGTATATATTCTTGTCTTTATGTGTGAATATATAATTGAGGATTTTTTGATCTATTTATATTTTAAAATTCTATACAAAGTGATAATGACACCATATTTTCTAAGATAATATAACTAAATTCAACCTTAGATCATGTTTTGGATAGTTCTATTCATGAAATTTAAACTTCCTTGAAGCATAGGCTATGAATTTTTCATTCTGCAATAACACACATCCCAATCCCTTCTTCGACGCATCTCTAAATACTATGAAATGTTTTCCACTTGTGGGTAGTGAGGGAAAATGGGCAATGATAATCCTCCATTTAAAATCCTTGAAGATATCTTCACATTTATCATTCCAATAAAACTTGACTCCCTTTTGAGTTATCTTGGTTAGAGAGTTTTACAATCACAATATATTTCACACATATCGATGATAGTACCTACCTAATCCATGGAAGAAACTGATATATATCACATATGTTAGCCTTGTATATCCTTCAATAGATTCTATCATTTAAGGGTTAATAGATATCCCATTTATTGTAATTATATGACGCAATAATGAGACTTCCTTGAACCAGAATTCACATTTGTTGTACTAATCTTAAAACTTCTCCTTCCATAAGGCCTTTAGCATAGTACTCGGATGCTCCTCATGCTCCTCCTTGCTTTTGGAGTATATTATAATATCATCTGTAAAGACTACCCTAAATATTTCAAGGTAATATATAATGAATATATTCATCATTTACATGAATATTATTAGAGCATTAATGTCTCTGAATGGAATTACTATGAACTCATAGTGCCCATACCTTATAAGAAAAGTAGTGTTGGGGATATCCTCCTTAAACCTAACTTGGTAATAACCTGAACACTGATCCACCTCAGATAAGTATTGTGATCCACATAGCTGATCGAACAAGTCATCAATCTATTTTAGATGATACTTTTTCATTATCACAATCTTGTTGAGCTCATGATAATCAATACAAATGTGCATTGACCCGTCCTTCTTCTTTATGAATATGACTGGCGCACCCCATGGTGAAGAACTTGGGCATATTAACCCTTTATCTAGATTATCCTATATTTTTTTCTTCAAATCCTCAAGGTTCACAACAACCATTATATATAGAGTCTTAGATAATGGTAATGTCCTAGGTATAAGTTGGATTTAAAAATCAACCTCTCTGCTAGGAGGAAGACCAAACAATTCCTTAGGAAATATATCAGCATATTCCCTCACAATGGGCATGTATTCAAAGATTATCTTTTCCTTAGACTCAATAATTTGAGCTAGATACACTTTATCAAAAGGAAATAATATCTATTCTTGAGATGTTGGGGAAAATCAAGATTAATCCACCTGTTTACATTTGTACATAATTGGGGGTCAATTCATGATACACAGAGTGATTTCCTTATCATGGAAATTTATATTGGATCTATATATGGAAAGCTAACCCATGCCCATAATTACATCAAATTATACCAAAAGGATCATGAAAATGTTCTATGGGATGTTTAACTTGCAAATTTGGATAGGGGAGGTGTTATATACTCAGGGCGCAATAATTTCCCTATTTTCCATTTTCACCGACATCTCTACTTCCATGTTTTTTTGTGGTGTTTGAATAGTTCTTCTAAACTTTCTTGATATGAATGAATTCATAGATCTAGAATAAAAAAGTGTGTTCTTTATTCTTGAATGAATAACTATCATACCTATCAAAACGTTATTGTTGGGATCCATCTCAGCAGTTGTGATAGAAAAACCTATCCCTTACTACCTTGTAGGTTGTTGGATATATCTAAAAATCATTGTCTTAGTGTATTGGTTTGAAAAGTTCACTATTTACTTTTAGTTATAGAAAAGAACAATACACTAAGGGTTTATTGGATCATTTCTATCCCCCAACGCATTTGTGGGTTTCTCTTATCAGTAATCACTAGCAAGGTTCCCTTCCTTCCTATACCTAAATAATTTCCTCACCCCCTTAAGAAATTTCCAAGGTTCTTCTTTCCTTTCTTGTGAAAATTGGGATGTTGAAATTTCATGGCACTATTATATTTCACCATAAAAACACCAAAATTAAACTCCACTTTTGGCTTCTTATCCCTTTGATACCTTTGAGATTCACTAATCTCCATTTCAACATTTAGGGAAAATCAAAAAAATTACTCTTAGCTATTAGAGTCTCAGATCACTCGGGATTTTAATAGAATATATTTTATCCCACCAAATGAGTGTTCAACCTTGAATTCAGGGGTAACGACAAAAAATAAGTTATATCATGAATGTCTTGTGAAGTTTTCCTCATACGCCCTAATAGATTCATCACATTTTTTCTTGAGTTCAATGAAGTCCCTTTCCATTTTAAGTTAGATAGTGTGAGGAAAATATATATCAAAAAACATTTTATAAAATTACTTACACCCCATTTCTTTGATCTCTTCGTCAAGATTTTTATTCTTAATTAATTTTCACCAATGTTCTTCTTCTCCTTCCATTTGATAAAGAGCTAGTAAAACCTTCTCTTGTTCAGAACACTGAATGATGATGAAGATCTTCTCAATGGTGCTTATCCATTATTCTTTGATTAAGGGAAAAGATGATCCTTTTAAATTCAAGGGCCTTTATCACATAAAGATCTCAATTGTAGCTTGTGTTTTCTTAGGGATATTTTGGTGATACTCTTGATCCAGGTTTATATTTAAAACCTGATTCAGTTGAGATACAATCACCACAAATTTTTTGATTCCTGCTCCCATTGGGTTGGGAATCTCATTAGGGTAGTCATCAAATTTCAGGTCATATTTATTGTGTACTTTATTCCTCCTATTTCCAGCCACTATCTAGAATAAATGGAAAATTATGGATGAGTATTTTTAAACTATCAAACACAAAATTGTGAATCCAATGACATTAAAGAGATAACTTATAAATTTATGTATGTTCATAACTTATGAATTTCTAGGATTTAATCTATGTTACCATTGACATATTTCCTAACATATACTCTTATGGGATTTTTTGTTCCCTTAATAATGTTTTGTAATGAGATTATAAATTTAGCGAAGCATATCCCCTGGGAGTGACAAACCAGGGGTGAAAAAATGCTCATTTTAATTCACCAATTTCTGGTCATGTCCAGCTCAACATAGTGTTTCTGAGTTTTAACCCTATGTACATCTGTGCCAAATCCACATCCCCATTTTCTATTTTCAACGACATCTCTAGTTCCTTGTTTTTATGGTTTTTTAATATTTCTACTAAAATTTATTGATATAAAGGAATTCGTAGAACTAGAATCAAAAAGTCAGTTCGCTATTCTTGAATGAATAACTAGTGTACCAATCACAACTTCATTGTTGGGATCCATCTTAGCAGCTGTGATAGAAAAACCTATCCCTTACTACCTTGGAGGTTGTTTGATATCTATGAAAATCATTGTCTTAGTGCATTGGTTTTCAAATTTCCCTAGTTCCTTATAGTTATAGAAATGAACAATATGCTAATGGTTGACTAGATCATTCCTCTCCTCCAATGCATTAGTGGGTTTCTCCTATCAGTAATTTCTAGTAAGTTTCCCTTCCTTCTTGAACCTAAATCATTTCATCGTCCCCATAAAAAATTTCCAAGGTGTTGCTTTCTATACCTTTTAAAAGTGGGATGTTTAAATATCATGGAACCATTATATTTCCCCATCAGAACACTAAAATTAAACTCCACCTTCTTCTTCTTATCCCTTTGACACCCTTGAGATTATCTAATCTCCATTTAAAATTTTAGGGAACATCATAAAATTTACTCATAGCTATCAAAGTCTCAGATCACTAGGGCCTTTTGTAGAATATATTTTATCTCACCTAAGATGTGGTCAACCATTAATTCATGGGTAATGAAAAATAATAAGTTATATCATGAAAGACCTATGGAGATTTCCTCATACTCCCCAATAGATTCATCACCTTTTTTCTTGAGGTCAATGAAGTCCCTTTCCATTTTATGTTAGAGAGTGTGAGGAAAATATTTGTCAAAAAACATTTTTTGGAATTACTTCCACCCCATTACTTAAATCTCTTCCCCAAGTTTTGTATTCTTAATCAATGTTAACCAATTATAAGCTTAAACCTCCATTTGATAAACATCCAGTAGAACCTCTTTTGTTTAGAACACTTAATGGTGATAAAGATATTATCAATTGATTTTATCTATTATTCTGTGATTAAGAGATCAGATGATCCATTGAATGTCTGTGGCCTTTTTCACATAAATATATCAATTTTAGCTTGTTTTTTCATAGGGGGATTTGGGTTCACCTCTTGATCTAGGTTTCTATTCAAAACCTGAGTCAGCTGAGTGACTATCACCACAGAGATTGTGATTCCTGCACCCATTGGGTTGGGCATCTCATTGGGGTAGTCATCACATTTCTAATCATATTGATTGTCAACTTGATTCCTCATATTTCCCGCCATTGTCTATAATAAAGGGAAAATTACATATGAGTATTTTTAAACTATTAAACACATAAATGGGAATCCAATGACATTAAATAGATAAATTATAAATTACCTGTATTTTCATAACTTATGAATTTCTAGGCTTCAATCTATGTGATCCATGATCTATTTCCTAACATACACTCTTCTGAGAATTTTTGGCCCCTTAATAATTTTTTTAATGGCCTTATGAATTTACCAAATAATATCCCCTGGGAGTGTCATAGTAGAGGTTCAACAAGGAAAATTTTCATTCACCAATTTCTGTTCTATTCTATCTCAACATGGGGTTTTTGAGTTTTACCCCTATATATATCTGTGTGAGATCTACATCTACTTTTATTATCTAGAAATGGTTTTATTTTATTGATAAACAAACTATTATATACTTAAAAAAAATTTAGGAAGGTTTCGTATAATTAGTATTATCCCTAATGTTTTTATTAGAGTTTTCTAATCCTAATCCCAAAAATAACTAAAATTTTCCTCTGATACCAACTATAACAACCCTTATCTTTATTTCACATTAATACCCGATTTAATACATATTATTACACTTAATAAAACCTTAAATATTAATAAGTATAGTTTCAATGACAATTAGATACATTAAATAATAAATTAAAATAGGAAAAAACATCATCTTTATTGAAATCTTCCTTAACATGCTCAAACTTAAAACTGCATGGGATGACTTGGGGACATACATGAGAAATGGGTGAGATATGAAGCTCATTAAGGATATAAACATGGAATAATAGGAATAATGTAATACATGTTAGACAATAGGTATATAAATGGGAAATAAAACGGGGGAGAATCATAAACATGAATAATAATGCATGATATCTCATGATAATATTAGAGGCAATATGGGAAATGTGACAACAACTTAAAACACTGAATCATAAACATAGGTCAAGGATAATTAACAATACATTATGATAGAGAATGTACCATAAAGTAATCATGTTCACTCCTTGTCCCAACATGACATATGATGATACTAAACATTACCCAATGCATTGGAGTGTTACATAATTTATGTCACACCTGTCACATTCATTTCATTCTCATGCTTAAATGTTCCACATAAATCATACAACATGGATTAATTCATCATAATTTTTTTTATTCCATGAATAAGGATTTTGGAATACATACATGTAAGTCTCAATTAAAATAAGTATATGTTTATAAATGTGAACACCCTTTATAGGAAATGGGTAAGGTATTCACTATAAAAACAAATTGGCATGGAAAATACTGGTGAAATTTTGGTAGCATAGCGGCATCACATTAAAGTTCATAAAATGGGTTTATGAGAGAGAAATAGGTCTTTCATCATTTAGACCTAAATTGGGAAATAATAGGGAAATATAAATACATATCACAAAATTATTAATTTGAAATAGAAGGTATAAGATAATAAAGAAACTTAAATAAAGAAAAGAATGTGAGGATCCCTTACTTGAGTGTGTGAATCCAAATGCTTGGGAGGACCATATTGAGAGATTTGGGGCACCATGGGAGGACTATAGAGAGGTTATTTCATAGTAATGATGTGAGAAAAGGATTTATAGTGCAGAGAAAAGGGAGTATTAGTGGGTTTATAAAGGAAATGAGTGGGGGAATTCTTTATCATTTCTCAAACATAGGTTTTGGACTCTATATAATAAAATATCTCAAAACAAAAACCTTTCCCTTGTTTTGACAACATTTTATACCAAATTGGAGTGGTTTTAATTATTTTATATAGGAAAGGGCATAAATTAATAAAATAATATTATTTATTATGTGGATGTGATACATACTCTTAATGAAAATATTTTAAAACCTTAAAATATATTAATGGTTTTGGAGGATTCAAAATGGAATTATAAAATTAATAAAATAAAAATGAAATCACATTATTTAAAATGTAAAACACATATTTGGTCGTGTATACCCTTTATTATATTTATTACATCAGTTTTGGGTCGTTATGATGTCATAATACACACAATATATTTATACCGTATTTAATTTTTACCCAAAAATTCGACACTAGGAAAATTATGAAAAATTAACCATTGGATAAATTTGATATTATGATTCAAAAATTAATATTAATTTTATCTAAATAATTTTATAAATATTTGTTTTTTCACTTTTTAAAAAATAATTGACATTTATTGTGAAATGTTGGGTTTTTTGACAATAACATTTTTTGAACCATTAAAAAAATTACATTCAACTTCATAAAAATTATATGATCATTTATATTTGACAGAAAATATTTATTAATAATATTTTATTAAAATATTATTAATTTAAATAATAAATTAATTCTTCAAAATAAATTCCTTAATTGAATTTGAATATTAACCAAAATTAGTATTTGTGTTTTATTGTATCAAAATAAAAGTAATTTATTAAGTATAAATAATAGGATAAAAATATATTAATTAGTCCATAAAATATAATGTACATAATCATATTGACAGGGTCTGGATACATATCCCATTAATGCAACAAGAAATTCTCTAAGAGTAAGGTTTACAATGGAGTCAAGTTAGTTTGCAGAAGTAGCTACACCATAGGATGACATTGGCGATGGAGTCAAGTTAGTTTGCAGAAGTAGTTGCACCCTATGTAGGCTCTTACCTAATGACGAAACATCTCCTCCAAATTTATATAAAATGAGTACTTCAATGATTTCCCTCTAGCTTAGCCATTGGGATGATTTAAACCATGACACACAATCACTCAATGGAAATATGGTGCAATGTGATTATGGATAGTAGATTAATGATTGAGTATAAATTCTCCAGAATAAACCACGTGATTAGGTTCTCCCGCATCCCTAGGTCACCGAGTATCTAATTATCCTATTTTATTATGCTCAATATGATATCACCCTCATTTCTTCTTTCGTTCATGACTATGAGCATTAGATCAATGATGAAATAACCATCGACCATCAGAATATTTTAAAAATCCTTTGGTCTATGATTTAGCGTTGGACTATAGTGTCGGCACACTGGAACTTCAAGTTTAGTCATAGAACATCTCAAGTCCACTTTAGTGACTGATGGGTTGAGGGAGAGAAATTTTTGGTTGTAATTAACCTTAATGGAATCCATGTTGCAGAGGTAAGGCTCTTTATGATGGATATGATCAGTGGAGACAGTAGTGGGGTGGAAGAACTTACGGTTATGGTTGAAAAGGGTTTATAAAATGGTAAAAATGTAGTGAATGGGTGTCTCTGTTGATTCATCCATTGTATCAGTTTTACCAGCGTGAGTCAAGTAAGGAGGAGAGGGACAATGTTTCTTTTTCAAGGCTTTGAGGCTCAAATCCCCACTTTCAAATATTTGTATATTCTATTAAGAGATTTCAAGAATATTAAGAAGTTTGATTCTATTTGTTTGACATTAAAAAAAATAATTACACACATACATGATCCTAACTGATTCTTATGCACATAAATGCCCCACCGACTATCAAATATATATATATATATATATATATATATATATATATTAAACTGCATAAATACACATTTAGTAATACAATAATATTTATAAACATTTTTTCAATCATATGACAATGTTTAACATATATCGATTTGTATTTTTATTTTTCAAACATTATATATTAACATTTATTTATATAATATCAATTATAAATATATTTTAAATTCTATAATAATGTGTGTGTATATATTAACATTAATATAAAAACATTTTTTTAAAATATATTAATCTTTATAATAATTTTTGTAAAGGAATATTTATTTTTTAAGATGGATAAATATATATAAAATGGCATCAGCATTAATGATTATATATCAATGTAAGTATATACTTTACATATGTAAATAAAAATATATTAAAAATGAATGGGAATTTACATACATACTTTGATGCATGTAATGTATATACCTACTTACATACATACATATATATTTTAATACACACACACATTCATACGTTCATACAAACAAATTAAGATAAGCACATACATACACAATTTCAATCATATATTTAAATATAATTATATTCATACATACATATATAAATATATATTAGTATAATAAAAAATACATATTAATATAATTATATGTAAATATACAGACAAAAAAATTCTGTACAATTATAAGTATACACATCGAAGCATACATACGCATGTATAAATTAATATTCGATTTTTATTATATATAATAAATAAAATTGTTAATATATAATACTTAATATATATAATGAATAAATATATAAATATATATTATTTATTTATTAAATAGGAATATATACATATATATTAATAGTGAATACACATAAAATTTTGAAGTAAAAAAAACATTATTTATTCATTACACACGTGTGTGTGCTCACACACACACACACACAAATTCAGTATATACCTATATAATTTTTTTTAATATAATTATTTAAAACTATACATAAACATAATTACATAAAAAAACAAATACGTGCATGAATTCAGATATATATATTACTATATACAAATCTCCACTAGAAAATCTTCCATTAAAGATTCATATTACAAATCTCAATTGGGAAATCAACCATGGGAGATTCATACTACAAATATGCAATGGGAAATATCCCATGGGAGATTGAAAATTCCAATCTACACTAGGAAATATCAATTGGGAGATTTAGAGTGCCAATATGCACTGGAAAATATCTATAGGGAGATTTACAATGCTAATCTATATTGGGGAATCTCATCTGGGAGATTTGTACATTCTTATGTTTATATAGTAAATCTATAAATAGTTGCATTAATATATATGTATTCAAGCATGCATGTGGGTACCTACACTACTATAAAATTAACCTATACCAATTGTTTAAAATCATTGGTATATGCCACCGAATTATTGGTATAGGCTATACCAATAGTTCTATGAACAATGGGTACTATAAGAATCAATATAGGTCTATACCAATTGTTTCAATGAAACTATTGGTATATCTCAGGACCAAATTTTAATTCCTATGGTTTAAGAAAAAATTTGGTATACATATATACCAATGGTTCCTAGAACTAAGGGTATAAAACCTTTTCTAATAATAATTTATACCAACAATTCATAGAACTATTGGTATAGTTCCCTATCCCCAATACAAAACAAAACCATCCAAAACCTCTGTAATAACATATAAATAAATTACAAACCCCTGTAAAGATTTATTTTAGAATAAATATTATATATTTTGAATTTAACCATCTAATTATCAATGGTTTAAAAACCATTTACAATTCTATAACATACATATAAAGTCCTCACAAACAATCAGTTGTAGTAAATAAAAATCCTCCACACATGTATCGTTACTATCAACCAAAAAATGGAGGGGATCAATATCTCCCTCATCACCACTAGTTCCATCATAATCATCACCAACATCTTTACCAGCATCATCACCTAGAGCACCAATATCATCCACTTCAGAATCATCATCACCACCACCACCACCATCACCATCACCAAAAGTGTCATCACCTCGACCTCGATTAGGAACCTCATTGATATCACTCAGTGCATCATATAAAGATATCATTGTTTCCATACATGAATAAAAAACATCAGCAACCTCTGATGGAATTGATGGACATATAAATATCATGGATTTTAGGAACTGTTCAGTGGTTAGTTTACCTCTTTCATGGCCTATATAGCTATTTTTTCCACAACTGCTTCTTCCTGAGCATTTTTTAGCTCGGTGGTGTAAGGGATTTGAGAGGAGCTCGATGGGGACTAATACCTGCTGGGGATGATGAATTTCCTAGGATAACATCAGACTCTTCCCTGGTTCTCCTCAACTAATACCTATCTTAAATGATCATTTTCCATATTTTTTCATCTTCTGTCTCATCGAGGGCCTCCATACAATAGTGTTGCAAATATGAATAAAATATTTTATTATGAATTATGTATCAAAATTTGAAATATCAATAAAAATACTTAGATTATTTTCTCATATATGTTCTTTTACAACAATTCCATTCTTTTTCCTCCTACTCAAGAAAAATAATGTTTATTGAGGCACACAGACTTCCATTCCCAATGTTTTTTTCTAGAAATGACATTGAATACTATAATAGTACAATACGGAATAATATGAAATTGATAAATAAAACCAAAAAAAATTCAATTGTGAATACATGTGAGGTTAACCATCTAATCACATCAAGTTAAAACTTTCCCACATTAGATTGAATTATAATGGTGAGTCACTGTATGGTATTGAATTCAATTGTCACCTTAGATTAAGTTGCAATGGAATGAATATGAATTTGATTAAGTGAAAGTCACACTAAAATGGGAAACATGGATTAGGAAAAAGCTATGTTAGATTAATAATATAGTGATCAACTCATTTTAAAGTAACCAATTTATGCTACATAAGAGTTTAACACAACCTAGATGGAATTAAATTTTTTGGTGTTGAAGAAATCCATAAAATGAATAATCATATAACTGGATCATATACTATAATTCACAAATGAAAACCATATTAGTTAAATACACAGTCTATATCCATTATCTCATTCCAATTATAAACTAACTAGACCATAGGTAATAATTCATTAATGAAAACTATATCATTTAACTCTATGTTATCTATCTATCTATAGAAATAATAATGTAAAACTATACAATATTATATTAAAACCACATCTCATTTAGTATTTCATTTTATTTTCTAGTATTTATGATGCATTTTGTTACAATTTCATATTCAAATGATATAATACCATGATAGTGTGCGGTTGTACATTTTTAATTGGTTTCAATAAATGAACCAATTCACTTTGTAATAGTTTCATATATTATCATTGATTCTATTATCACTTTGATCCCTGAATTTAAGCTGTGGGAACTTTTTTATCACTTAAATCCCCCCCACCCTCTGAATTTTATGCATTCAAAATGAAAAGTATCTTATTATTTGTTAGAGATAGCCATAAGTTCCACTCATTTTTCTACTCTAACATATTTAGAAAATTGAGAAAAATGGTTCTAAATATACCATATTATTAGTGACAGCCTCTTCCATATAAAATTTAAATATTATTAGAGTTTATTTCAAAGTAAAAAAATATCCATGATCATAGTGGATGAAATTATATAATATTGACCTTTTGGATGACATCTTGCTTCCACATTTTTATAAAATAGACTTATCAACTAGATTTCTAATTAAAATACACACATCAATTGGAATTGGTAGATTTTAGCCTATTTATACCTAAACATCCTTAGAATGATCTTATCATCAATAACGAGGTTATCACTTTTTTAGAGAGAAAACATATGCATAAAGGAAATATTTCATGTTAATTAATTTAAGGTGTATCCCTTAAGGTGAGAAATATTGAGCTGGTACTTCCAAATAAATAAAATAAAATAATTTATAAATCTAGATAGGCCTTAGTAAATTGATGTGTAAGGCATCTTAGTCACACATTTCTATATTTACTTGGTTATATCAAGAATGTTGATGGAGGGGGAAGGTGTTGGTTGACGATAAAGAAAATTATAAAGGGGGTAACCCTATATTAGCTTAAATTAATTTGATGGGGTTGTTGACATGAGAACAAGAATAAATTTTTTTCTGGATAAATATGATTTTAATACTCTAATGTATTAAATTTATAGTGTTATCACATTTATAAAGATTTAATTACATCTTTGAATGTTATGGTTACTAATTATTATTTTATACATTAATTTTTCCTATGTAGAATTGAAGTGATTAACAAGAGGACTATAGATAGAAAAATATGTGGTGTTGTTACTTGTTTCAATTAATTCAAGATGAATTGAAAATTAGGATTAAAATGAGATGTTTTTTAAATAAAATGAAAATTTTATACCACTAAAATCACCATTTTAAATTTTATCAATAATATGTAGATAAAAAAGGTTATAATACACACATATTGAGTTAAAGGTATTTGTGGGTATTTCTAAAAAAATTAAATTGGGATATTCAAGATCCCCATATTGATGGTTGTATTTATTATCAGTATGGATGATTTTCTTTGTATGATGGATGATTTAATTATGCATGGAAGAAGAGATTGGATTGGAAGTTTTTTCAGGATCATAAGAATGTTGAGGATGGAATGGAGTTTCCAAGAAAAGTATCATTGTGCATAAACAAGGTTAAATTAAGATAGACACATATTAGAAGAAAAAAAATGAAATAGAGGAGGTATTTTAAGGTTTTTTGTACTTTTATGGATGTATATTACTACTATAATTTTTGGATTATTATTTGTCTTAGGAAATCTAATGACGTATCAAAAATATTTGATATACTGAAACTAGAACATCCACCGAAGTATCTATGGAATCAAATGAACACCTGACCTAGAATGAAGGGGGTATACATACTCTATCTATATGAGAGGATTATAGAGAGTGACTAGAACCTAAATGGGTTAGTGTGGGCATAGATAAGTGAAGGGTTCTTATCCTTATCATTATTGGTCTGCATGAAATACCACAAGAGGGAACTAACACTAGGTTGATTTCAAGGAGTCGTGTATATAGATTGGTTTATTATAAAGAAGTGGTCTCCAATAGTTAATTCCAATGTGGGATACATTTTTTAGAAAATTCTATTTTTTAATATGTTGTGTTAAAGGGATTTAATAAATGTTTCATGGAATGTAGTGAATACACATGTTCTTAGAATCTTTTTTCTTCAATATTAGGTGATCAAATTTGGATATGGGGGAGATTTCACCACTGTATACTAATGAATAAAGAATGAAATCCTAATGGAATGTTGAGTTTCGAAAATATTATATATAATGAATAATGAATATATCAGAAGATACACATGATTAGAGCTTTATGAAATTAAAATCATGGAAATTGATTCTTGTGGATGTTTTTCTGTAAAGATTCATCCTTCATCAAGTATTGAAAAATATTATTCTATAATGAATTAAACATGTTGCAATGTCATTATGACGTGGACGGTGTTTAAAGCAATAGGATTTGTGGAAGAATATGTGATGAAATTTTTAAATATCACATTAAGATTAATGTTCTAAGTATTTAATAGGATAAAAGAAAACTGAAGGATAGAATATTTTGTGTCTTATAAAATGTGATTATATGGAATTAAATAGCAATATTTTAGGAAATTTGAATTTTAAGAACATAAGAAACCTATCCACACATGATGATCCATAATAAATAGATTCATAAGAATTGAGAAGATTTAGTTTGACTATTTTATTTTTTATATACATTCTAGAAGTCTATGAATCATATATAGATCCTTGGATGATACATATTTTGTGAAGATGAAAGTAATAGGATGAATAAGGGAAGCCTTTTTCTAGTGAAAACATTGCACAACACATCCTTAAACTTAAAATATTCCCAATTAGAGCTTAAAGAATCAAATATAAAAGAGATTAATAACTCTCTATAAGAATCATGAAAGATTCATGAATATTATATTCAAATGATAAATAAAAATTAGGATGTAAAGTTTAGACTATTTATAGACGAATAACTTGAGATCAACTATATATGTATGTATATAAAACTCATGGATATAGGTAACATTCATCTCTAAATATGATAATCATAATAAATCTATTTTCTTAATCAAGCATGTTTAAATGAAAAATATTTATAAAATTTGGATATGAAAAGCGATGATGGGACTACAATAATATAATTGGTGGATAAAAAATTTATAAAAGTCTTGGCTCCCCAAAGTATACCCAATTTCGTTTTGATAATATATAAAAAAAACAAGCATCATGTTTTGAAAAATCTAGGAAACTAGCACTCTGAAGAACAAAAAAAGATTTTTAGGTCATTGGTTGAAATATTATAAGTTTGACAGTAAGAAACTTGATTATTGGGATTATTATTCTATATTTCATAAAATATATAATATTATATTTGTAACGCCCCGACCCTAGTTTCCTAGAGTCGGTGCATTATTACATAACATTGGCATGATCACAAGAAAGATCAAATCTCGAAAGACCGATTGGTTTAGTAGCCTTGGAAACACTAGATATATTCATAAGTTTTACATTACATCATAAAATGAAAAACTACTACAACAACATAATGTTTCCACAGTCCACACTATAATCCCCTCATAATATCCCTGCAGGTCATTCATAACTTACATCTTCACTTCCTGGGAAAAATAAAACATAGAAAAGGGGTGAGCTCAAATGCCCAGTAATGATAACAATATAGCGGAAACTTTCATCAATAAGAATAAACATTTAAGGCAATGTATAACTAAAACAAAAGCCTTTTAAACATGAACTTTCAACATGGTATGGCATAAATAAAATGAAATAATGCCATTTAATTATTCACATGGATATTCTACTAATCGAATAATCACATGAAAAAATCAATAACCACTTTCATAATGTTGGAATGCATAATGCCAGACTATCATAACCACATAGCCAAGGCCTCGTGCCAAGACTACAAATAAGATTTTGTCAAGGCCTTGTGCCAAGACACTAGTTTGTCTCATGAGACCTACCGATGCATCGAGGAGCTATAGCGGGCTCCACCCGTCACATATTAAGTCCAATGCATTCCCATATGAAAGGGTTTAAACATAACATAAACATTCGTATTAAAACTAGCATACGAAATGTCAATACTTTCACCATAAACTATGAATGGTATAAAAATAGCACATCCACAGTCAAACATATCACAAAACCTTCAATACAATATAGAAGTTTTGTATCATAATAGATCAACTTCAAATTATCTTAAAATCCATCATAGATGAAAACAAAATTCTTTTTAAAGAAATATATCCTTTTATTTTGAAATAATTTAAGATCCATATAAAATAAAACATTTTCTTTGAAAATATTCTTATAAGCTTGTAAGGGAAGCTTTGAAGATTTTATAACGGCGTAAAATAGCCGCACCCGCCGTATAAGTAAAAAAAACATTCTTACCTTAATTCTGTCGAAAAGGTTAAAAAGGACCTTGTTTTGAAAACGACCGAAAGATTCCTTTATAAACCACTTATAAAAGTCAAAAAGGGTATAAATGACTTTAACTCATATTCTAGTAAATAGTAAAAATGTTTTGAAATGCATTTTTAAGAAACATGGATGTGGATGATAAAGAGATCCCAGTAGATTATTACGTATAAACAACCTTGGATAATGAAGAGGTTGTAAAGTAAACCCTTACCTTGTACTTTTCCTTGGTTGGGGTAGGTTAACCTCCTGTATAATGGTGAAATAGTTGTTATTAAATTATACAAGAATCATATATATTAATATGATATCATATATGATCTTTTAATATTGATTTGATAATAATATCTTAGAATTATCGTCGTTTCGGGAGTTAACTTACTCATTTTATTTTATATGTTTTGTTACATAAGACATGGTTGTTGTATCTTATTAATATCCAGAATGATATCCAGTCCTTAAACATCATTTTTAAATCATCAAATGATAATTATACTTGAATGGATACGATGGAGAATGAATCTCATCGCGTTCGTGGAGACGGTAGTCCGTACGTACGCACGAGCGACAATATCATTCTTTTGATATTAAAATAATATATAAATGGATGGTATATCATATATACAGAATCATTAACATGTTATATTTATTATTTACATGAGTTACACATCATTATTATACCCATCCAAATAATATTATATTGAATAACAGTTACACCACGACGTGGAGACGGTAAGCCGTACGTACGCACGTATGGTGACATGTTATTCAAAGGGTGGATAGAATACTGAATATGATTGTACCATATTTATAATAACATCACAGTATATGTGAGATACTGGAGTTATTATTTTATAATGGTAAGAACAAAGGAAGAAGAAGTGGAAGAAGAAATGAACTTGGAGAAGGGTGGTGAAATCATTACCTCTTCTTCGGGTTCTTCCTTTTGATTTGATCAAAAGGGCTCCTTAGGTTGGCTTTATGATCAAAATAAGGCCTCTAGGTTGTAGTGAGGGATGTTGGGAGAGTATTTGGGTAGAGTTTGGCCGAACCAAAAGGCTTTGAAGGTGTGAAGAAATGAGAAGGAGGAGTGCCCTTTTATAAGAGGGGTGAGGGGCACCTTTGGAAAAGCTAGAGATATTAGTTTATAATAAATTCATAATCGGTTTCCAATGGCTCCAAAGTTGACTATTAAAAGGTTAAGGTGGTTATGGGTCGAAAAAAACTCAACCAATAGAATTTAGACAGGTTTGGGTACTTATATTAACCTTATCTTTAAGTATTAACTCTAAGTTAATTAGTTTTACTTTTACAATGTCTCTTTGTATTTTTATATAATATGGTTAATAAACTTACTATATACATCCAAGAGACCCCCAAGTGGTACATTAATGATGAAAATATCATTATATAAGTCTCTTGGCCGAACCTTAGATTTTTAGGAATTTAATATCAATTAATAATATAATATTTGTTTTAAGAACTCTTTTATGTCAATTTTGACACTATTCAATAGTTGATTTTTGTGAAACTCATAACAGATTGATTACTTAGAACAAAGTCAATTAAATCAATCCTAATATATCATATTATCCTAGAAAATTAGTTTAATTCATTAAAAGTTTCATATTTTATTTATTTGGGTATTTATAATATCAATTATTTTAATTTTTCACTATTATAGTAATTACTGCATCATCATTGTGTCATAAATAAAATAACTTATATAATGTCTAAAAATTATAAATAAAATATCGTTATGTAGGAAATCTTTTTATATTTCTAATGAATATTTATAATCTAAAATCCAACATATATAACCCTATGTAACAATTGTTGTTCTAAAAGATATATGCTTGTGTCATTTTTGTATTCATTTTAACTAAATTAAAATAAAGTGTCATTATCACTTACAAGTGGATCCATGGGGTCCCAAAATCGACCCAAAGATTCCCATGGTCGACCATTTATCAACCAATAGGGTTAAGACACGTTTTAGGGTAATTTAGTATTATTATAATATTATTTTTTAACCCTTATTTACCGGATTTACCCTTAACCATGGTAAATAAAATATTTACCGCAGTAATTATTCAAAATGTCTAAAAATAAAAGTTACCTATTTACACAATTTGAAAATCCTGATTCCAAATATGGAATCCATTTTTCTAAATTCAAAACACAGAAGTGGCAGAAATTAATTTAAAATTAATTCCCGCTGTCAAAACAAAAAGCGTGTTTTTAAGAGATAATAACTATCAAAAGATTGACACTTGTTTATGTTCGGTTTAATTGTAAAATTATGTCTAATGACCAGAATTATATTAAATTGTAAAAATATATTCTAAATATACTTTAAAACCACTCAAATTCATAATTTATCACTATTAATTATTTTGATTAAAAAAGTTGTTTTTAATTAAAATTTAGTAATTTTCACTATTCATCAAAATATGAAAGTTATCCGAAAAGTACCAAAATTTCACCTTAGGCTAAATTAGATATTCCGAATCCAAAAATGAAGTCCATTTCAAAATATAAAATATATATAATTTCAAAATTTAGGTATGACTATTCATAACGGCTAGTTTGATCGGTTGTGGTGTGTGTTAAAACTCGAAGTTGCGTACAACACACGCTACTGTTTTATTCAAAGGAAAGTGTACCGTGGAAGATTGGGATGTTTCATTTTAAAAATTTTTGATGTCTCCATTTAGTCAAAAAGTTTAAAATATTGTATTAAAAAAGGTTTCACTATCAAAAGTTGATAAAATTGCAATACTGAAAATGAATCTGTTCTTGCATTATGACTAAGAAACTCATAATATGGATTCTAAAATTATAAGGATTATATAAAGTTTAAAATTTAGTTAATACTATTCATGACCTCTTTTAATGGCTTTTTTTTGGTAAGTCATGGTGCAATTGAACTCGGTGTTGTTTGTAGTGCAAGTTATTGAATTATTTTGAATAAATAACACACTATGAAATCTTGGGGTGTTACATTCTCCCCTCCTTCAATAAATTGCGTCCTCGCAATTTGAAATTGTTCTTCGAAAATAAATGGTTGAAAATAGAAAACATATTTGTGGGAAAACCCACATCGGAAATTGGGTTACTAAAATTTAGTCTTAATATGAGGAAAAGAGAAATGAAAGGGTCACCACCAAATTATGATCTCGATTAGGAGAACATTGGTGGCAATTAGAGACATATAATTGGAGGAAAAACGTAAATATTTATAGGTAGTGATTGAGGTCATCAATCACAAACAAGTGTATAATTGAGGTCCTTAAATTCATCAATCTATGATGATTTTAAATACCATCGGTTCAACAAAACATAGGGTATTAGGATAACACATTTTTGATGTTTTAAAATATCTTAGTTGAAATCCCACATCGAAAAATGAATTAACGAGGCCTCTATTTAAAATAAAGAGTAGAAAGTATGAGGATTACCGAAAATAACACATACTAGGGTTCCATGTAGGAAAATATGGATATGGAAGAAAAATCTAACCATCAATTATCTGATGGAGAGTGGTAGAGAACATGGCTATGAAAAGGCCAACAATCCCAAAGCCATAAATTAGTGATGATTTAAGGTACCATCTAGGAAAACATTTTTGTTCTAAGTTGCTTTTCTTAATGTTGAGGAATTTATTTATGAGATTGGATAAGATAATAAGGAGATATACTTACTTTATAATTAGAGTTTTATCAATTAATAAATTTCTACCACAAACTCATCTTTCACTCTAAAAGATAATAGAATGTAAAAAAAAATTCTATTTACACTATTCGTATAGGGTTCCAAAATAAACGAATTTATAATTCATCTACAAGATCTTTTAATAAAAACTACATTATTTAATCCAGGACATCTCGTGGGCCAGTGGTAGGTGATACACCCTTGTCGCCCTTCGGTTGCGGGTTCAAGTCTCGCAGCCTTGCCGGATGCGACGGGTTGCCGCCCGACCTCCGGGTTGTCCTTTTATGGCAATCCAAAATAATCCAAACTAGAACTATCCAAAATACTTCTATCCAAACTCACAGTCCAACATTTATAAGTAGGTAAACATAATGTAGAACCTTTTTACCCCGTAATAGCATATGAATACCTTCATCATGTATTCTTTTAATACACTGAAACATCCTGAATTACCATATTCTTTATTGATTACATTCATGCTCCCTTATTCCATATAGAAAGCTGGATATACTTCATTAATCCAAAAATGTTTTAAACCCCAAAAATGATGGAATATACAAATCATTAATCAGTTTGAAGGTAGTCAAGAATATCCAATATAATTTATCCAAAAAAATCATGTATTATTCCAAAATCACTACTTCGGTATCAGAACTATATTATGGTTTATCATTCTCTCAACCATATATTTTCCAAAAATTTATCCTGCTATTGAGTCACTTTTCTTTGTTCCACATAATCTCAAGTCCTTAATGAAATAGTACTGCAGTACAATCCTTATATACTCCATGATTATTGTAACAAGTACATTGTTGATACAACACTCAATTAACATAATCAATATAAGAACTCTAATCATTCCTCTTCATCTGTGGTAGTATCATAACTTGATTATTATCCAATAACATCATTTGCGGAATAGTCTGATGACTGGGACATAGGTTCGCGTAGTGTCCAAACTCCTTGAAAATGAATCATTGTACAATTAAAACCATTTTCTTACCCTTGCAGTCACGTACTTTGTGCCCTTTTCCTCCACACTTATAACAAACTCCCATTCCTTTCAGGCAAGTTCCAGGGTGTTTCTTTCCACAGTTACCACATATGGGAAAATTCTTCTTTTCCCTTTTCCCTTTATCCATCTTTCTCTCTTCCATCCTTTTCTTCTCTTGATTCCCTTCAAAGCCATAGGACTCAGTAAACTCTTTACTTATCTTATCAACACATGATATTATTTCTTCATATGATGATAATACATGGGAGACTATTTCTCTTATAAATTCTAGCTTAAGAACATGAAAGATATGATCCTTCCTTATCTTTGGATCATGTGCATTTCTGGAGTTCTCATTCCTTCTACTGGGCACCATTTCTAAACAATGGCATACACTAGATCAGTTTATGAATCAAAATACATAATCCCATACTTATAAAACACTTAACATAAATTGAACTATTTATGGATATAATCCATAATCATAAAAATTCCTCCTCTGAGGAAGTATATACTCCTAAACCCTTCATAATTATTTGTAAAGAAAATGAGAGTTATCCTAATCATATCCCCCGGGAGTGTCGTAACCAAGAGTGCACCAAGGCCCGTTGTCGTGCACTAGTTCCCGTTCGAGTCTAGCTCAAAGCGGTGTTTTTGGGTTTTACCCCTAGGTACATCTGTGCCAGAGCCGCCTCTACCTGCTCGTATCCAGACAGGGATGTATTGCTCGGAAAACTCACAAAATCTCTACAATACCAAAATTCTAGGAAGTTCTTCTATACTAATCCTCAAAGTTCATCTTAGGTATACGTGCTCTAATCAGAGTTTATCTAAATCTAGCTTCCAAGATTTGTACTAAACTTCCTCTGATACCAACTGTAACGCCCCGACCCTAGTTTCCTAGAGTCGGTGCATTATTACATAACATTGGCATGATCACAAGAAAGATCAAATCTCAAAAGACCGATTGGTTTAGTAGCCTTGGAAACACTAGATATATTCATAAGTTTTACATTACATCATAAAATGAAAAACTACTACAACAACATAATGTTTACACAGTCCACACTATAATCCCCTCATAATATCCCTGCAGGTCATTCATAACTTACATCTTCACTTCCTGGGAAAAATAAAACATAGAAAAGGGGTGAGCTCAAATGCCCAGTAAGGATAACAATATAGCGGAAACTTTCATCAATAAGAATAAACATTTAAGGCAATGTATAACTAAAACAAAAGCCTTTTAAACATGAACTTTCAACATGGTATGGCATAAATAAAATGAAATAATGCCATTTAATTATTCACATGGATATTCTACTAATCGAATAATCACATGCAAAAATCAATAACCACTTTCATAATGTTGGAATGCATAATGCCAGACTATCATAACCACATAGCCAAGGCCTCATGCCAAGACTACAAATAAGATTTTGTCAAGGCCTGGTGCCAAGACACTAGTTTGTCTCATGAGACCTACCGATGCATCGAGGAGCTATAGCGGGCTCCACCCGTCACATATTAAGTCCAATGCATTCCCATATGAAAAGGTTTAAACATAACATAAACATTCGTATTAAAACTAGCATACGAAATGTCAATACTTTCACCATAAACTATGAATGGTATAAAAATAGCACATCCACAGTCAAACATTTCACAAAACCTTCAATACAATATAGAAGTTTTGTATCATAATAGATCAACTTCAAATAATCTTAAAATCCATCATAGATGAAATCAAAATTCTTTTTAAAGAAATATCTCCTTTTATTTTGAAATAATATAAGATCCATATAAAATAAAAAATTTTCTTTGAAAATATTCTTATAAGCTTGTAAGGGAAGCTTTGAAGATTTTATAACGGCGGAAAATATCCGCACCCGCCGTATAAGTAAAAAAAACATTCTTACCTTAATTCTGTCGAAAAGGTTAAAAAGGAACTTGTTTTGAAAACGACCGAAAGATTCCTTTATAAACCACTTATAAAAGTCAAAAAGGGTATAAATGACTTTAACTCATATTCTAGTAAGTAGTAAAAATGTTTTGAAATGCATTTTTAAGAAACATGGATGTGGATGATAAAGAGATCCCAGTAGATTATTACGTATAAACAACCTTGGATAATGAAGAGGTTGTAAAGTAAACCCTTACCTTGTACTTTTCCTTGGTTGGGGTAGGTTAACCTCATGTATAATGGTGAAATAGTTGTTATTAAATTATACAAGAATCATATATATTAATATGATATCATATATGATCTTTTAATATTGATTTGATAATAATATCTTAGAATTATCGTCGTTTCGGGAGTTAACTTACTCATTTTCTTTTATATGTTTTGTTACATAAGCCATGGTTGTTGTATCTTATTCATATCCAGAATGATATCCAGTCCTTAAACATCATTTTTAAATCATCAAATGATAATTATACTTGAATGGATACGATGGAGAATGAATCTCATCGCGTTCGTGGAGACGGTAGTCCGTACGTACGCACGAGCGACAATATCATTCTTTTGATATTAAAATAATATATAAATGGATGGTATATCATATATACAGAATCATTAACATGTTATATTTATTATTTACATGAGTTACACATCATTATTATACCCATCCAAATAATATTATATTGAATAACAGTTACACCACGACGTGGAGACGGTAAGCCGTACGTACACACGTATGGTGACATGTTATTCAAAGGGTGGATAGAATACTGAATATGATTGTACCATATTTATAATAACATCACAGTATATGTGAGATACTGGAGTTATTATTTTATAATGGTAATAACAAATGAAGAAGAAGTGGAAGAAGAAATGAACTTGGAGAAGGGTGGTGAAATCATTACCTCTTCTTCGGGTTCTTCCTTTTGATTTGATCAAAAGGGCTCCTTAGGTTGGATTTATGATCCAACTAAGGCCTCTAGGTTGTAGTGAGGGATGTTGGGAGAGTATTTGGGCAGAGTTTTGCCGAACCAAAAGGCTTTGAAGGTGTGAAGAAATGAGAAGGAGGAGTTCCCTTTTATAAGAGGGGTGAGGGGCACCTTTGGAAAAGCTAGAGATATTAGTTTATAATAAATTCATAATCGGTTTCCAATGGCTCCAAAGTTGACTATTCAAAGGTTAAGGTTGTTATGGGTCGAAAACAACTCAACCAATATAATTTAGACAGGTTTGGGTACTTATATTAACCTTATCTTTAAGTATTAACTCTAAGTTAATTAGTTTTACTTTTACAATGTCTCTTTGTATTTTTATATAATATGGTTAATAAACTTACTATATACATCCAAGCGACCCCCAAGTGGTACATTAATGATGAACCTATCATTATATAAGTCTCTTGGCCGAAACTTATATTTTTAGGAATTTAATATCAATTAATAATATAATATTTGTTTTAAGAACTCTTTTATGTCAATTTTGACACTATTCAATAGTTGATTTTTGTGAAACTCATAACAGATTGATTACTTCGAACAAAGTCAATTAAATCAATCCTAATATATCATATTATCCTAGAAAATTAGTTTAATTCATTAAAAGTTTCATATTATATTTATTTGGGTATTTATAATATCAATTATTTTAATTTTTCACTATTATAGTAATTACTGCATCATCATTGTGTCATAAATAAAATAAATTATATAATGTCTAAAAATTATAAATAAAATATCATTATGTAGGAAATCTTTTTATCTTTCTAATGAATATTTATAATCTAAAATCCAACATATATAACCCTATGTAACAATTTTTGTTCTAAAAGATATATGCTTGTGTCATTTTTGTATTCATTTTAACTAAATTAAAATAAAGTGTCATTATCACTTACAAGTGGATCCATGGGGTCCCAAAATCGACCCAAAGATTCCCATGGTCGACCATTTATCAACCAATAGGGTTAAGACACGTTTTAGGGTAATTTAGAATTATTATAATATTATTTTTTAACCCTTATTTACCGGATTTACCCTTAACCATGGTAAATAAAATATTTACCGCAGTAATTATTCAAAATGTCTAAAAATAAAAGTTACCTATTTACACAATTTGAACATCCTGATTCCAAATATGGAATCCATTTTTCTAAATTCAAAACACAGAAGTGGCAGAAATTAATTTAAAATTAATTCCCGCTGTCAAAACAAAAAGCGTGTTTTTAAGAGATAATAACTATCAAAAGATTGACACTTGTTTATGTTCGGTTTAATTGTAAAATTATGTCTAATGACCAGAATTATATTAAATTGTAAAAATATATTCTAAATATACTTTAAAACCACTCAAATTCATAATTTATCACTATTAATTATTTTGATTAAAAAAGTTGTTTTTAATTAAAATTTAGTAATTTTCACTATTCATCAAAATATGAAAGTTATCCGAAAAGTACCAAAATTTCACCTTAGGCAAAATTCGATATTCCGAATCCAAAAATGAAGTCCATTTCAAAATATAAAATATATATAATTTCAAAATTTAGGTATTACTATTCATAACGGCTAGTTTGATCGGTTGTGGTGTGTGTTAAAACTCGAAGTTGCGTACAACACACGCTACTGTTTTATTCAAAGGAAAGTGTACCATGGAAGATTGGGATGTTTCATTTTAAATTTTTTTGATGTCTCCGTTTAGTCAAAAAGTTTAAAATATTTTATTTAAAAAGGTTTCACTATCAAAAGTTGATAAAAGTGCAATACTGAAAATGAATCTGTTCTTGCATTATGACTAAGAAACTCATAATATGGATTCTAAAATTATAAGGATTATATAAAGTTTAAAATTTAGTTAATACTATTCATGACCTCTTTTAATGGCTTTTTTTTGGTAAGTCATGGTGCAATTGAACTCGGTGTTGCGTGTAGTGCAAGTTATTGAATTATTTTGAATAAATAACACACTATGAAATCTTGGGGTGTTACAATATTTCTGCTCACTCTCAATATGAAAAATAATGAAACCTATCTAATAGAAAGGTCCCCAAAAATTTCAACGTCATCAAATAAATCCCTTATACTTAAGTAATAGTTTAAATCTAGATACTATTTATATTCATATTAAATTACATGGAACCTCTCATGATCCAACATTATAGTGTGCCTCAAAGTGTGCATATACATCATACCACCCTTGTTCTTTTTTTTCTCGATGAATCCTAAAAAGTAAATTCAATAAAATTATTAAGAATTAAATTTTCAATACACAACATTAAAGGTTAGGAATAACTTAAACTTGTTACTCTTATAATATAATATCCTTTATTGGTATTATGTTTTGGGATAGTTGGTGAATACTGGTACACCAACTAAGTCGATGTTTACTCCACTCTTTCAACCAATATATAACTTATTCTTATATGATTGTCACAATTTCCAAAGTTACATCAACTGTGCGACCTTAATGCTTGATCATTAGGAAAGTTAAATTGACGTTTCAATGAATATGTTAATTCTTATAAAGAAAAAAATAAAATATATATTAATTTAACAAATTTTCTTACCCATATCTCCACCCATGATTTCACCTTTATTAAATTACCTATATGAATCCATGAGTTTGGTCGCACTAGAATGATATTGTTGTACTAGGTTCAAGTTTCTGTAAAACTTCTACATTGTCTAGAATATTTACCTATCATTTTATTATCTTAATTATAATCTACCATTATTTTTATTTAATTTTTCCAGGCTTCATTTATATGGGCAAACCCACGCATTCTATTAGAAGATCCCACTAAATAAGATAAAAATAAAAAAGTATAAATAATTAACAATACAACTTGAAAAAAATGATGTGATATAATTTGACACAATTATAAAAAAACCTGATTCAAGTTAATCATTAGGCTCGGATGGATGCATAGGCTATCCTAGATTGGTATCCTCTAAAGTATGTACCTATTACAATGAATTCACTAGGTCATTTACATGAATTGGAGTAGAAGCTGAATGAGTACAATCATTGGATCATGGATGGATAATAGGAAATGGAGTTGGTATAGACATGGTAGGATAAGGATATAAGGGTTGGGGATACATCATAGGATATGGATATGGTATGGGTGGGAACATCCCCAGAGGCTGCGTAGACATGGTATGAGAAGTATATCCTAAATAAGATGATGATGGAGTCTTGGGTGGGGAAATCCCTTGAGTCTCAATTACAGGATGTAAAGGTGTGGTAGATTGGATTTCCACTAGTGGGTCAGTGTGTAAATAGGTATGACGGGTTCTCCATGTAGCTCTAGGAGAACCTCTACTCATACCCATACTAGTATGATGAGGAGATGTTAGATATGGTTCAGATTAATGACCCTAAAATAATTTGATAAATAATAATAACATGATAGTAAATGTAATGTAGAATAAAAATATTACAATTATTATACTCACTATGGGAACTATAGGAGGTAACCCTAGTTATCACATTCATAAATCATTATCAAATATTCTCTTCCTTTTAATTTCTTCAATATCATTCATAATATTTATTATAAGGAATATACATTTTCAGAAATACCTTTGAAAATTTCTTCATACAACTTAGAATTCAAACAAGACTTAAACAATATCAAAACATGTATCGGCAAATATAATTTAATATCAAGTTAGACATGTTTTAAAAACCATTTTAAACCTAGTTTTTTGGATTAAAATACATCTATTTAAATTCAATGAAAAAAAACTAAAATAAATAATATGATAAATAAAAAATATTATAAGTGATTCCTATAAATAAAAAACCAAACAAAGTATAAGACATAGAATGGAAACAACTATTATAAAATCCAATTAAATACATATGTATTTATGAAAAAATTGTTTTTAAAACATCCATGTTTTGAATATGACATTAATCTAATTAATTACACTTGTGTTTATGATGTAATACATTTACTCAAGAATAAAAACAATGTGTCACCCAACATCAAAACTACAAAAACATGGTATAATAATTCCAGGGAAATTCTAAAATAATTGATATAAATATGAATAATTGTCCTATTATAATATCATAGAAACTAATATCTATAAAATGAAAATATATATCCAAAATGTAATAAAGGGTATGGAAACCTGATGTTGTGTGATATATGAAATGCAATACAAAATTTTCTAGGAACCATTAATCATATCTAAATGGAAATAAAAATGTATCACTTTACTCCTTCCATAATCCTTAATAACATTCAACACTAACTCAAATAGTAATTTTTAAGTACAAAAATTTAATTAAAGTGGATATACATACACATAGAGTGTGCATAAATTGTGAAAAATATAATCATTTAATATATATTACAAAAAATAATAATGTATTTATGTAAAAGTAGAAGATAACTAAATTAAAATAATATGTACATATATTACAATCACATTTTTTTTGAAACACTATAAAAATGATCTAAATGAACCTTTTTTCAAATAACCTAGAAGAATCATGACCAAACAGTATCTTTGTTAGGTTCTGATACATAGATAAAAATGAAAAAAAATTCAATAAAGAATAAGAAGGACTGAGAACTCACTAATCTGATGTAGAATAAGATCAAAATTAAAAACCCACGAATAAGTGGAGAATTATAGAGGAGAAGAGAAGGAAACCACACACTCTGGTAAGGGAGAATAGGGATTATGGGTGAATGGGGGAGGGTGGGAGGGTTAGGGATTTTAGAAGACTCTATACCAATGGATTTTAAAAAACCCATTGATATAGGTTGCGATATACAAATAGTTTTGTAAAAACTATTCGTATAGCATTATATATACCCAAAGTTTTAATAAACCTTTGCTAAAGACCGAATCCATGAACTCTATACCAAAAGTTCCTCTAAACCATTAGTATAGATGTGTGGGGATAACCTCATTTTCTAGTAGTGTTATATTTTTATGTATGTGTTTGTATACACTTATATATATATACATATGCATGTATATAATTTCACCAATATATATGCATTCATGCATAAATGTATATACTGATATATATATATATATGATTTTATGTATATGTATGTATGTATGTATGATAATATTTAGATTTATGTGTGTACAAGAATTAAAATATACATATAAATATTTATTATTGAATATACTTATGTGTGTATGCATGTGCATGTGTGTGCATGCACTTATAACTATAAGAAATTAAATTAATTATAATTACATACAGTTTCAATAATATATGTTTATGCACTTATACTAATATATACATATGTACAATTGTAAAAATACACTTATAAATATTTATATATGTATATACTTATGTGGAATTATATTTGTAAGTAATTTCACTAAAATAATTATATATATGCATGTTTATATCTATGTGTATGTATGTACATATAATAATACTATTTAGATGCGTGTGTCTACATGTTTTAAAATATTGTTATAAATACTTATATGTGTATGTGCCTATAAAAATTATTGATCACATAGATATATAAATACCAATGAATATATATATACACATACATATATACATGCATGAATACATAGTAATATATTTATATATAAACACATACATACATCTATACCTACAATAAGATATTTACTTTCTATGTATATATGTTCATATATAAAATTGTGAATTTATGTATGTGTGCATGTGTATAATTATAATTCTACATAATGTTATATATGTATATTTGTATATATTTGTGTTAGTATGCATTTATGTACTTGTGTTAATAAAGATTTATATATGTATGCATGTATGTGCATATATTTAAATATTTGGGTGAATGAATGTATGTATATACTTCATACGCATATATCAATATATATATGTATGTATGTATTTGTAGGTATATATGTCACATACTTAAATGTTTGTATGTTTTCACTCAATTATTTTCATAATTTCACACACACACACACACACATATCTATAGTATATTGTTATATTGAAGTATAATTAATACTATGTATAGAAAATTTATAATTATCATAATATATATAAAATATTACTATGAGTATTTATAAGTATATACAAATGTAGATACATAATCATTTTTATAATTTTATATTTACATATATATAGTATGTAGTTATATTTATATATAATCAATACAATATATATAAAAGTTATAATTATGAAAATATTAATAAAATATATTGAACGTAAGTATTTATAAGTGTAAAAAAATACAAACACTCATTCTTTTTTATATTTATATATATACATATATGTAGAATGTAGTTTTATTGATACAAAATATATACTGAGAATTTCCATTACAATATTTTCAGTGTATTTTGGGTAGAAAATGTGCATTGTGTAGATATGATTATGTAAAAATAAATTATATATATATATATATATTCCTTGATTTTTACATATATGTGTGTGATAAGAAAAATTAAAATATATTTATCTATATATAGTTATGAAAAACTTAATTATTGTATACAATGTACACAAAATTAAACACTATAAACTTATAGTTCATAATTTATGTTGTATTTATAATTATATATATATGTTCATAAACAAACACACACATGTTTATAAGACATATGTATGTAATTATGTATATAGTTCAATTAATATATACCTATAAATAATTGTATTCATAAATACTAATATACATGTGTATAGATTCACAGATCCATGCTTGTACATATATATAGTTGTATGTAGTTATATATATGTATATTTGTAAATAATTATAGTAATATGTATTTATGTAATTGTACTACAATATATGTATTTATGTATATAATTTTATACATTCTTTCACACATAGATATGTATAATTATTTCATTAAAAAAAATTATATATATATATATATATATATTAGGTACTGTGGGGTAAATTACAATTAAATGCACACACCTCAATCCATAGGTCCTGAAAGGCGGGTCATATCCCTCCCAATGGGTAACCCACACATGAATACCTATTTCTTTATTATATATATTCCCAAAGTCCCTTATAATTTTATGGCCAAAGACCTAATTATCATGGCCCAAAGGCCCAATTTCCTCATGACCCATAGGCACAATTTTCAAATATTTTGTCCAGCATTTGTCTGTGCATCCCAAACAACACCAAGAACACATTACCACTAGAATAACCATTGCCAATACTAGCACCACCGTGGTGAATCATCACTAGAAATCATACCACCGTTGAACCTAATATATAACCACTCGACCCCCACAATCCTACGTTTCCCAATCCCTATGCCAACACGGCTAGACCAAACACCCACCATCTCACTGGACATCATGTCACATGGAATCCATCACTGTAATCTATTATCAGTCCCCCTTCTATCAGACCACCACTCCCACCATTGGGCGAATTTTATCCTAACCCATCACCGGGTGACTATGCTCCTACCACCACACCAATTTCTTGCACCACCTATGACTGCAGCGAGTCCTCAGCCCCAACAATCATCAAAGACCACTATTGGTTGTGGCCTATAATCTCACCAATCAAAAATCTCCAGCCATCGACCATGTAATCTTATATATCCATTCCCATCGTACTACTCTCATTCGTTACCAACCATCACCATTGTAGTTACTACCATCAAATATCACCACTGATGAATGGGTCCCAAATATTGATGCAACTAGGAGTTGAACCCCAACCACCTAAACATGAATGTAGTATTATGGGGAATCTCAATCACCAAGGAATTCCCAAACTACTTAAATTTTATCTATATTTTATTTATTTAGTATATTTTTTTATAAACAAATATGTGTTAAGAGTTTAAAAAAAAATACAGTGTAAATATATACCAAAATATGAAAAAAAATTAAAGATCAAAATAATATATCATATATGGGCCTAGAATTATTCATATCAACATCACAATCACAATGGTACTGATGGAGTTAAATTTTGATATCATTTGAAAACAAAATCTTAGATTAAAAATTTATAAGTGAAAAAGAGTTTTCATATGAAGGAGAGGGAATATCAATTGGGTTGTGCACATGGAGCATGGGATATGAGGGCAATATAGGTATGCTAATATAATTAGTAATTTTAATAAAACACTCTAAATTACCAAATCTCTCTTAACGTGTTCCGCATACATAGGTGTTTCATCCAACCTATGAATTAATCCTCCATTTCAGGTGGGAAATAGAGAGCATGATAATCCCCTGATTTTAGTATAAAATTGATATATAATATAATATAATATATATAAATATCAATAGATAATATATAATATTGATTTTATTCATTTAGTATTCATGTTGGATTATTAATTTTTTTATTTCTATTCATAATAATATTATAGTGAATAATTATTTTCATTATTAATTATAATTCAACTTGTTTGTAACTAGTGTTAATATGTTATTATTATTTTATGTATAATTATATTAGTGTAACTTTCTTAGTATGGTTATTTAGATATATTTATAATTTTAATTATTTAATAATATACTTATTAAATTTTTTAGTATTATACCTTATTATTATTATTATTTTTTCTATTAGTATTATTATTTTTAAAATGTAACCCCACAGGAAGCGGGGTGGATAGGGTGGGTGGGGTTCTCGGACAGTGATTACGGGGTTGAGTCCTCAGACCGATTTATGTAATTGCATGCAATCTTTAATAACATTTATTATTATAATTATAGTTATTATTCTTAAAATGTGTATAATTCTATAATTTACTTAATTTAACTTCTAACCTTAGTATATACACTTGTGTGTAATTATTATCATTTAATGTCAGTCAGAGTAGAATCTGAATTCTCAATCTTTTTGAAATCAATTAATTGAATACATGGATCCTTTTTGTACATTCAATCATTAAAAGTGGGGATACCATCCTCAAACCATAAAAAAGGTAGCATTGGAACTCTCTGGATGTACATCATCAATACCCTTTCTACTAACCATCTAGCCCATTATTTCAACCATTCTTACCTTCCTTGCCTCTCACCAGTACACCATCCTCTATGAATATTTCATTTATTTATGAATAAATATATATTTATATATTTATATATTTATATATTTATATACTCGTGTGTGTGTGTGTGTATAATTAATTTCATTTAATGTTAGTTGGAGTAGAATAAAAATTATTAATCTTCTTAAAATCACTTAACTAAATACATTGATCCAGTTCATTCTGATCAAAATGGGCTTCTGCTCAAGATTGGTTGACACAATTATGAAATGTGTTACCGCAGTCTCAATCAAGTTCCACATTAATGGAGGACTCATGTGAAGCTTATAAACCTCTAGGGGAATTTTCTAGGGAGAACCCCTTTCCCCTTATCTATTCATTTTAATGGTTGTCATTTTCTCCAATCTCATTTCAACATCTGCTCAGGATAAAAGTTTTCATAGAGTGAAGGCTTGTTGTCACCCCCCATGTTACATATTTTCCATTTCAGTGACTACATATTTTTCTCCATGGCCACCCTAGAAGAATAAAAGTATATTTTTTTATCATTTCCCTCTATGATAATGCTTTAGGGAAAGCTGTCAACCCATCCAAATCAGAAGTTTCTTTTAGCATTGGTGTGCCCCCGAATATGAAGCATGATCTCCAAAAGGCATCTAGATTCCAAATGGTTTATAAAAACCACAAGTACCTTGGTCTTTCTACAATATTTTTTCATTATAAAAAAGACTTTTTTCTCTAACATATTAGAGAGAGTGGACAAAAAAATCAAGTTTGGAGTCAAAAAATATTCTCCAAATCAGGAAAATAAATTCCCATTAAATCATTCATCCAATCCATTACCTAATATTTTATTATTCTCTTCAAGCTCCCTAGTTTCATCATGTATCATCTCCAATCTCACTTCACAAACTTTTTCTAGGGGCTCAATTAAGGAAAACACAAGGATCAGTGGATATCTTGTGATAAAATCTGTAAGCCAAAGCCCCATGAGGGTATAGGGTCCAGGGACCTGTGGCTCTTGAATGTTTCACTTCCTGCCAAATAAGGAGGGAGATTTATTCAACAAACCAAATATCTTTGGATGATGGTTTTAAATGATAAATACTTCCCATAAATTTACTTTTACAGTGCCCCATTAAGCCCCTACCCCAGCATCCTCTGGCGTAGCTTATAGCGAATGAACACAACCCTCTTGAAGGAACTTTATTGCAAAATTGTAAATGTATCCTTTATGAGTATATGGATAGAATCTTGGATGGTTGATGAAAATGGACTCGATGAAACCCCCATCACCCCCTAAGGTCTCGAAGTTGAACATTTTCTATCACTTTTTAATGAGGATGGAAGCAGATGGTGCCCTGAGAAAGTATCCTCTTGGTTCAACGAAAGGGATAGAAGAATTATTCTTAGTATCCTGGTCACTAGGGATCTAGGTCCTGGTCATTTATGCTGAAGTAGGAAAAACTATAGTACTAATAATATTAAAAATGGGTATGATATCACTTCAACCACTTTGAATTTGGAGGCAAAAACTCATTAGAAATCCATCTGGCACCTACGTATCCCCCTCCCCCACAAAGCTCACTATTTTTGGTGGCAAGAATGCACCACGATCCTTCCTTCATTGGGGTTACTTGTTTCTCACTACATGTTGGATGACCCAACATGTCCTATCTATATATCCATGCCTAAATCTCCCATGCATGCCATTTAACACTACCCCAGAGTAAGGAACTTATAGAGAACCTTCATCCCCCCATGTTGACAAATTCCTGGATATGGCCCATGATCTCATGACTCTTATCTAAAAAATATTCCTCACACCACACCAACCAAGACCTAGCTTCCCATTTCATAATGGAATTTATCATTTGGGTGAGGAGAAAAAACATTATTTTCTACCAGATATCCAATCCATGTACCTTTTGGGTTGAGAATGCATCCCACTAGTTATTAATGTGGGACCATAGGGAGCATATGTTTGGAAACCCTCTTTTCAATAATTTTTCCTATACCTAGAAACTCCCCACTGGGGACACCAAAAAAATTAACATGGAAACATCACCTTCAAACAATTCCATCACAGGTTTCAGTGCCATTATTTGGAACTCTTATGGACAGATCGTTGCGGCTTTTAATTCTTCATTCTTGGCATCACTCCCACCTGTTGCCATTGAAACTAAAGCTATTATTATTGTTATGGAATTCAATTTGGAGAGAAGGTGGAAATCCATCATTTTGGAATTTGATTTCCTCACCATCATCTATGTTATCTCCACTATGGAGTTATGTCTCCATCCTTTTGGCCTTTTGATCTTGAAGATCCAGTTTCATTAGCTCTACTTATTGACTTGATCCTTCAAATTTACCAAAAGGGAGGGTAATATGGGGCCCATAATTTAGCTACTCAAGGCCTCTTGAATGACCTACATGTCTGGTTGGATCTTTTCCCCAGTTGGTTGTATTATCTTATTTTATCTGATCTTCAATATCTTAATATATGATTTACTGATTTTCCTTTAAAAAAATTCCACAAACCGATTTATGGAATTATATGTGTGTTGTAATACGATTTATTATTATTATAGTTATTATTATTATTATTATTATTAGATAAATACGGGAAATATCTGATTTTTCATTAAAGAAAAGCCCCCTCTTGTTTTTCTGGGAAGAGAGATCCCATTACATGACTTTATTGGATTGTTTAGTGGACGGGAAGCCCTAAACTTAATCCAAATACCTGGTAGAAATTAATTAATAATACATTTCCCAATAGGGGATAGACCAATTGTTCACTGTTTATTGTGGGAGTCCCTACCATCCACATCAACGTTACCTAGGTGAGCATACTTACTTCCTGTATCATATTCACCATCCTCCAGTGAAGGAGTCTCCCATTCATCAAGTTACCACTGCATCCCCAAACTAGTGCTATCGCGGGCCACATAATTCAATTCACATTGCCAGCACATTGCTCTACATCACTGACTCATTAGTGTCATCAAAGTCCAGTGAAGTACCTTGTTTCCAACACTTCTTATTACTGTTTTTATTATTATACACTATAATAATAATAGTAATAATAATAATAATCATTATTATAATAATTATTATTATTGTTAAAATTTACCCTCGTAGGCTATAGGGCGGCTTGGGTTAGTGGGGGTTTGGGGCGGTAGTCTTGGGGTTGATTCCTCATATCGATTTATGTAGTTAACTATGAATTTTAAAAATATTTATTATAATAATAATAATAATAATTATTATTATTAAAAAGATAGTGGGAAGCCCTTTTTTATTGAAACAAATCCCCTCTTGTTTTTCCGGGAAGAGAGATCCAATTACATGAATTTATTGGAAATCCTAGTGGGATGGAATCCCTACACATGATCCAAAGACTCAATAGAAATTATGTACTAATACATGGCCCAATAGGTCCTAGACTAGTAGGTCACCATCGACTGTGGGCATCCCGACAACCAGGATCAACATAACATACTCCTATATCCTTGCTGCCCATATCGTCGTCACCATTCATCAGTGAAAGAGTCACCGATCCATCAAGCTTCTATTACATCCCCATACCGACACTATCACTAGATGGACCATCTTCTTTGCATATCCAACATGTCACTCTCCATCATCGACTCGCCAGTTCCATCAGAGGCTAGTAAAGTCTCTTGCCTCTGCTAATCCTCTCCAATAACATGAGCAAGCACCATCTGATGGACAATCACCCCCACCTATGCCTGAAACATGTTCAGTTATCCCAACCTGTCCCCCACCGAGTAGGCCCCTCTCCATGTAGAAGGAACTGCCACTGTAAATCCCCTAAAATTGAGGGCATCGAGATTGAACCCTGGACCTGATGTAGTGTAACAGGGCTACCAAAACACTTGAACAACACCCCAACTACAATTATTATTACTATTATTATTACTATTATTATTATTATTATTATGAGTATCATTATATAATTTACTTAATTTAACTTATAACCTTAGTATATCCAATCATATATATTTATACACGTGTATAAATAGATGAGCACTTAATCACTTCAAAAAAAAAAATGCACGTGTGTGTAATTATTACCATTTAATTCTAGTAAGAGTAGAATCTGAATTCTAAATCAATTTAAAATATCTTAATTTAATATAGGGATTTTTTTGGCCCTAAAATCTTTAAAACTGGGGATCCCAACCTCAAATAATTTAAAAAAAGGACACACCATCATCAACCTCCATTCTCAGCTTCTAGCTAAGCATCGAAACCACTCCATCCTTACCTCACACCAGTACACCATCCTCGATGAATGTTTGGATTATTTATAAATAAATATATAATTACATATTTATATACACATGTGTGTAATTATTAGCATTTAATGTTCTCCAGAGTAGACTCTGAATTATTAATCTTTTTTAAATTACTTAATTTAATATCAAGATCCTTTTCAAAATTATAATATTTAAAAGTCGGGATCCTAGCCTCAAACCATAAAAAAAAGATGTGGCACTGGTCCTCTCTAGTTGTACGGCAACCACACCCACCCTACTCACATTCTATCCCAATATTGCAACCACTGCCACCTTCATTACCTCTCACTAGTACACCATGCTTCATTACTATTTCACTTATTTATAAATATATATATATACACACACACACATGAATAATTAATATCATTTAATGTTATTCAGATTATAATTGGAATTATTAATCTTTTTGAAATCACTTAAAGACCCTCCCTACTCCCAGCCTAGAACTAAAAAAAATACACCATCCCTCTCCTACTACACACCGTAAAGACCCTCCCTACTCACCTTCTAGCTTAGTTTCACAAACACTAATAGTTATTTTGGAATAAGTTTCCCCACACACATATTTTCAAAAATATCTTTAAAATTTCCATTATATGTTTGACATTTTATACAAGCCATCAGATCAAGGTAATGTTGTATTCATCTTTGGCCTCCCAAGATTTACTTTAGGCATCAGGTGTTTAGAATTCCATGACGTTCAGATGATCCAGTCTTGCACTGAGTAGTATTTCATCATATTGGATATTTAAATATGATCCAAACATCATGAAACTTCATTTTCATGAATAAATAAAGATCAATCTTGGATAGTATGAAGACTTTTTTGTTTTTCAAAACAATGAACTAATGAGCCTTATAGGTCTTATGAAGAAGAAGATCATGAAAACATAATTGGTTATGTGAAGGAAAGAATAACTCTTATTCCTTTTGTGGTTTCATGAAAGAAGAAAAAGAATATTTTTGATCCTTCACATGGAACTAGAGGAATAAATTGGCATTGCATATTTTATTATGAGAATTTCTTGAGAGTGATTCCTAAAATGGTATTCATGCATGAAGGTAGTGTCACATGATTTATTTAGTGATACTAATTGTCAAGATATTTTTTCATAAAGAATATTTGTGGAAGATATTTTGTATACCTTAGTTACGTGAAGAAGACAAAAGGTTTTCTTGATCTGTTCAATTGAAGTCCTTACACGAAGTCGATTCATGTGAAGAGAATTTGATGCACAACCTATTATGAATGATCACAAAACATGAAGAATACCATATTAATTATAATAATACAGTTAATGTGTTATTAAAGTGTTTGCATTTATCATGAAATGAAAGAAATATGGAAGTAGTGTAATGTGCTTTTACTATTCAAAATATGCATGCACATAAAATAAAATGTGAATGAAATCTTGTTCAATTGTTTTGTTCCATAAGTTAAATTGAATAAAAATGATAAGTCTATGCATAAAATTTTATATTCATGAGGTTTGAAGGAGGCACATTCACTATACATTTTGTAAATATTATGTAGTGTGTTTGAGACTATGAAAAAGAAGATAGAAGATGACCGATATATTTCTATCAGAGGATCATTACTTGTGTGACTCAAGATTGTGTAAGTATTTATTGGGAATATGAAGTAGAAAAATTATCATAGGGTACTCTGGATTTGGATGGTGGGATGTTGGTATCATAATGGGATGTAGTATAAATATCCTAATGTGGGACTCCTAAGTCGCTAGTGTAGGTGGGAACTTATAATATCTAGTGGGACTATAGAGAGGGAACACCATTAGACTCAGTGATGATGGGAATATGATTTTCCCAGGTTACAACCATCTACATATAGTGAATAATCTATAATCAGTGGGTATAACTGGTTACAGTAAAGATTAGGTCTTGCTACCAAACCTTGCAAAAATATTGCATGTTGTGTTTCTTTTTTATTGTTGCATGCAGGGTGGGACATGATAATTAAAGACTGGGGATCAAGACTTGAATCAGATAAAGTGGTTGAATTATAATGAAATAATTTGTAAAAAATGAGTTCTTATACAGTTTACGTTTTGCAAATCTAGTGGGATCATAGAGTCAAAATGCAAGGATGTCATGTTTATCCATAACACAGATCATGTCCTCTTGAATGACCGATGGGTTATTGGAGACAAATTTTTGGGTGTAATAAAACATAATGATATCCCTAACATCAAGATGGGCTTGTTCATGGTGGATTGGGACTATGGATAAGGAAATGGGGTGGAAAAATTTGGGTTATATTTAAGATGTTTTCCAAAATTGCTAAAATGTAATGGTGGGGTGTCAAAAATTTTGTTGATTCACTCATGTTCCCTATAAGAAATCACCCACTGATTGAATTTCTATGCTTTAATCATCCATGTTTACATGACTACCTAGAATTATTAATAGGTTAGGACATCCACTTAAATCAATAAAAAATTTACTATTACTTTTTTTAATGTATATATATATATATTAAAATTTATTTACATATATTAGAATATATACAAAAATATATTTGTGTGTATCAACACACACATATTTTCCAAAAAACATCATATATATATATTTATGTTAATGTGTTTAAATAATTATTTATATAATAAATCTTTTATATGTAAATATATACAAATAATTATCTAAGTAAAATTATATATTTATTTATAAATAATATAAATAACCACAGAGGATGGTGTATTGGAAAGTGATAAGGAAGGTGGGAGTGGGTGCGGCATAGGACTAGAAGGTGAATAAGGAGGGTGTTGATGGTGTAAACCAATATAGAGCTCGTGTCACCTTTTTTTAGGGTTTGAGGCTAGGATCCCCAACTTGGTAAGGCTGAAAAGGTTCTATATATTCAATAAATAAATTTCAAAAGGATTAATAATTCATATTTTAATTTGACTAACATTAATTGTTTATAATTACACACACATGTGTATATATATATATGATTGGAAAAACTGAGGTTTAAATTAAGTAAATTATATAATTATAGACATTTCAAAATAATAATAATAATAATAATAGTATAATTATTATTTTTAAAACATTCACATGATTACATAAATCAGTAGGTGGAATTGACCCCACGACACCCAACCTAAACCCCCACACACCCTATCCACCTTGAAACCTATGTGATCACATTTTAATAATAAAAATAAAAATAATATTAAAATTAATAGTAATTGTGTGTAATAATAATAATACTAATAAGTAGAGTTAGAAACAACTAAAATTTAAAATATATATAATTAGATATAATAGGAAAGTTATACTAATATAATTATATGAAAATAATAATAACACATTACTACTAATAAGAAACAAGATAAATTATATATAATAATGATAATAATTAATCACTATAATAATACTAGGAATAACAATACAAAAATTAATAATAAACTTTGAATACTAAATGAATCGAATTTATAATATATAATATTATATATTTATATACATTATATTTTTAAACATTATATATGTTACATATTTTAAATCTATATTATACTAAAATTGAGATGATAATGGGAACCCAAAAACTAGGGACTTGATCCTATTCGACCCAATTAAATCTTTTTTGGTTACCCTTTAATCGGGTTTGGGTAGGGCTCGAGTTCTATATTCTGTACTTGATTGTTATTCGGGTAGGTTTCGGGTATCCGTTATAGGTTATCTGAAAACCCAAACCTGTTAACGCTATATTATATTATATTTTTTTATTAATATTATTACTTTCAAATTATTGTGTTGTGCAATGTGAAAACCTATATTTTGAAAATTTTAAATAATTTTACTATTGTTATCTTCCCAATTAACCACATGAAATGGTGGGTAAATTTGGGGCCTACTGTTGTGATGTGTGGCCACTCAAAATTGGATGGTTAGTCATTTTCCAAGCCTCTTCAAAATAACCCCATTCCATGAATCTCCCCACTCGCACCCCCCATAAACCCCAATTTATTTTCTCTCTCATGCATTCACTTTTTTAAACAAAAATACTTTGATATAATATATTATGCTCAAATGGAATCAAAATTTCAATCTATAAACACCAATGTGATCGTTAGATCGATATGAATAATTCTAGACCCATATATGATAAATGTTTTTTTTGAATTTTAAAATTTTCATTTGCAAGTTCTCTTTTACACAGAAAATTTACAATATATTTTTTAAAATTTCTTACTTGTTATTGGTTTATACAAACAAAATACATTTAAAAAATTACATATAGATAAAAATTTTAGAAACTTAATGAGTATACATGTCTATACATATATAAATTTATTCAAGTATATACAAACATTTATATTTTTATAATTACATACATGTATATAATACTATAATTATTTACAAATATATATATCTAAGTACAAGAAATTAGATGTATGTGCATGCATGCACCCTGGAAAATATAAAATTATTTACAATTAAAATTATTTACATGTATATATAAAAATATATATACATACTTACATACATATATCACACTAGAATATGTATATATACATAAAAATATATATAGTTATACATACAACATAAATTTTATTGCATAAAATTTAGAATGTATTTTTTAATACACATTGATTAGTAATTAATATTTTTATACCAAAATATTAATAAATATATCTAAAAAACATTGATCATGTACACATGCATATATACTTGAAAAAATTAACATATATACATGTATACTATTAAATTTCTAAAAAATCCATATTTATGTAATTTTTAATGTATTTTTTTTGTATAAACAAATAACAAGTAAGAATTTTAAAAAATATATGTTGTAAATTTATAGTGTAAATTTGTACCTATATATGGAAAAATTAAAATTCAAAAAAATGAATCATATATGGGATGAGATTTATTCATATCGAAGTAACAATCACATTAGTAGTGGGAGATTGAAATTTTGATACCATTTGATCAGAACATATTAGATCAACCATTTTTGTTGGAAAAGATGACTGCATAAGGGATTAAATAAATTATTTATTATCATTGGGCCATGTTCATGGGGGTATTTAGTCAATTAAATCTATTACTATTTAAATAAATTCCAAAAGAAAGGAGATTAAACCAAGTTGCTCTTCTCCAAGTGTCTCTATCTGAATCTAGAAATCATTCCACCATTTCAGGTGGGAAATGGAGATGATGAACTCTTCCCTCTTGAATCTTCCCCACTACAACTCATCTTCTTCTCTACCTTGTAGAATTGTCTTCCTCTTCACTTTCCACTATGTCGAGTCCCCTTTCTCTAGCCTCTATCTCACTGTTGTACTAGGGTTTCATGTTCCTCCACCTCATCCTCTAACTCAAACTATAGTTCCCCTAAATAATTAGTCTAATACCTTCATTCATCTAGGGTTTCATATACCTTTCATCCCCATATTCTTGCTTCAAAATTTGGATCAGAGCACTATAACATCTTGATAGGCAATTCCAGAACCTTCTCACAACATCATAATTTCAATATGAAATTTAACTCACAATATGTCATGAATATCTCACTTATTCATTCAATTTTACCATAATCTATATATAATCCTCTACCACATGATCCCTCTATTATGAATGAATTCCTCCTTCCAGGTACTATCATCTCTTGGTAGAACAATTTCCAAAACTATGACATGACTTCTCTATGAATTTTGGCTCTTCCACACTCTTTGTTTCAATTTCATTGTATATTATATTCTATAATCTCTAATTTTTTTTAATTATTTTAATATGTTATTATTTTCATAATTCTTTTCAAAATCTACATTATTTTTTTTATAATTTTTGTAATTTTTTCCCTTTGTATAAATTAATTTACATTTTTTCCATATGCATTTTTTAGGTTTCTCTAATATCTTAACTCTATGAATTATTTTATTCAAAAAAAATTATCATTGAGAATATTGATCTACATTAATCAGTTAACAATTTTTTTACTTTTATTAGCTTATCTATAGATTTTCAGGATACCTGCTTAGACAGTTTTTTGAAACCCTAGGGTTTCCCCAATTCTCCTCTAATGATTTACGTGAAGGAAGAATTTAATCTCCCATTGGTGGGTTTTATCCACCTCTTCAACAACTATAGAACAACTAAATGGATAGACCTATAATAAATATCATGATTATTTGAAAATTTCTACAAATAAGCATTTCTTTTTTATTGAATCGGTGCTTTTCAGGGTTCCATAAACCAGGAACCCAAAAAAGCATTCTGATTTTATTTGGTATAAGTCAAAGATATTTTTTTTGAATGTTATCTCAGTCCTATACATAGAAGCCCCTAATATATTTTTTTTTTTATGAATCAAGGTCCCAACATAATACCAAGTAAATGATAATAATACTTCCTTCTAGGTGTAAATTTATATACAGTATTCTAACTTCTTGGTGATTATTATTTTAGGCTAAATATTATACCCCTAAATATTTTAATTCCCATATTATTATCTTAGTTTTATAGATCCTTAATTATTCTTAATTTAAAATATAGATGCATGTATTTTTATAAATTCGTGGTCAGGTTATGTTCAGTGTAATCCTTCCAGGGATCTTTCCTCGTATCATTTTATATCTTTTCTACTCATAGACAAAATATTATACTTTTAACCTCGGTTTTCAACCCCTATTTTAGGTCTCTACAAATTATCAACTTCCATTTTATTTCATCTTAGGATGTTACATCATCTTCTTCTAGATAAATGTACTTTCACAATCACCTTGTATTTTTCTTTAAATACTCGTGGGAAGCTACATACACCTATAGGTTTGGATTATATTTTTTGGGTTGATATAGATTAATTAAGTTAACACCATTTACATGGATATATTTTTTCTGTTAACTATTATTGATAAAAAAAAATATCCATGGTGCTTTGGTTCTCAATATTGGAAATCAATGATAGGATCTAAGGTTTGATTTCCCTATTACTCTAGAAATTCGGTTCAATTTCCCACTTCCCTCTTTCCCTTTTTTACTTCACATGTTCACCTTTCCTTTACAGATTCCATCTTCCCTCTCTATTTTTACTTCAGGGATTTTATTTTCCCTTAACAGGTGTACACTTTCCATCAAAACAATAATATTTTATTCAATTTCTTTTACTTTTCTTACATGACAACCTCTATTAACCAATAATTGAAAACTGTTCAACCATTCAATTATCTACATACTTTTTCCATAACCTGTATTATTCAAAATTTATTCTGCAATTCCATTGATTTTTATTTTTCAACTATTTTCTTAACATTTGAAGTATTTTAATTTCCAAGAAAGTTTTCTATAAATTATGTGGTGATTATGTGATCATTAGGAATGATATATAAATTATGATTATATTATATTAAAAAAATATAACATATAAATCAATTCCATTACTTCATATTATAGTTATTCTTCCCACATGCCTTTGATATAACATATGTTCCTACGTGAAATCCCTTTCATATTTTATCATAAAATTCCATTGATTCATATTTATATTATTTTTACATTTTCAATATTTATCCAATGTATCAAACCCGAAATACATGGATTAGAATATTTATTATTCTTCATAAATTTTTGTGGATGAAAATATGTAAGATATTTTTTTATTAGCTTTTAGGTGAGTTTATACTATGTATATAATATTGTTTCACCTTACCATATGTTATTCATGTTGATGCACTGCTATAGTGTTACTATTAGGTGCATGAAGTGGGGTTATTTTTCCAAAAAACATATAACCAAATGTGTAGAGGATATATTTATCTATCCAAAAAATATTAATTTACATCACAATACTAACTCTATAATTATAGATAAATTAATTTCATTTTCAAAAATATGGGCCACTGAAATATAATTATTCAATTACCAATTACTTAATAGATACATCATAGGGATGAAATTTCTTTAGGTTGTTGTTCCAAATTATTTTGTTGGTGTGCATTCAACTTGGTAGAAGAAAAACTAGAATTTTAGGCTTTGAGGCTGTTATTTATTTTGGTATGTTCTGTTTTTAATCATTCAGTACAATTATGAATTATCATTTCCACAAGCTGTATAAGTTACTCAATTTTTTGATAGTTTTTTGTTATATATTTCCAAGTTCAATAAAAAAAATTGATGGTCATGGATTACAATGAAACAATTTAGGTTCTTTTGTTCCATAAACAACTAATGCAGTTTATAAAAAACTACTTCTAAACAAAAAGATAATTTGATTTAGTTAACATATTTTTTAAATTTATGTGATACCATATATATATATATATATATATATATATATATATATAAAGTGCATGACTGAACATTCTTTATGGTGTCCTCCCTTGTGATTTTACTGGTGTACATACCATAAGGGAGAACATGAACTAGTATCTTATTTTTTAGTGATGTTATTTATTTTCGTCTGTTCTATTTTTAGATCATTTTTACACAACTAAATTTTCATTTCAACATATGGTATAATATATTTTTATGAAAGTTTTTATTTTATATAATTAAAGATTCATGTGGATATTGATGGTCATGGATTATACTGAAATTTTTTTAGTTATTATATTCTATAAACAAGTGTTGCAGTTTATAATACTGACTACATCTAAACTTAGTGATAGTTTTATTTAGGTAACATATTTTCAGAATTTTTAATATACCATATCTTATTTATAAATTATACAAAACCTAAAATTATTTCCAATGAAAGAAACTAATGAGTTATAATGTCTTAGAGAACTGAATATTTTGCGGTCCAAAATTTTGATATAGTCTTTTGAAATATCCAAATCCAAAATTTATAATTTTTATTGAGACTCTAGACAAAAAAATTCAAAAAATTATTCATTTCAAATGATAATTTTTCTATAGATCTAATTATCACTGGCTGAAATCTTAGTTTTTTATCATTTAATATGTCTTATTATTATTGTCACAAAGATTAAACCTTTGTTTTCTTGAAACACTTCAACTCTATACCTTCATATTTTTATTGATTTACAGATTTATGGAATCTAATTTTATTTTACATGAAGCCTTAGAAAAATAATTTGTAATTATTGTTACACTTATTTATTTGATAATTTATATCTTTATTGAAGGGATTTTTGAGTGTCATATATTATTAATATGATCTAAATGGAATACTTTTTGATAGTAAACAAGTCTACCCAAAGAGTCATCTAACAAATATAATTCTCTCCCAATGTATTAAATTTTTCTCAAAAAATATTTATTCCTTGAGATATAAATGATTTTTTTATTGGATAGGTATTTAGTAAAAATGGGTAGTAGCTTACCAAGGGTCATTTATGAGTGAGAAATGAACTACTCATGAGGGTTTGGCTTCATAAAAATGTCTAATGTGGAAGAATTTTTTAATCATTTTTCTACTCTTGATGGCCAGGTGATATGATTGACCTTTTCTAATTTGATATTGGATCTAAGAAAATTTTTCAAGGCTTGATTTGGTAGCAATTGAATGTTTATATCCCTTAAGAGGATGTTGAATTGAGTTCCTAAAGTCTTACCCCAAATAAAATAACTCTATTTAAATTAAATTCATATATGTAATTTTACTCTTAAATAATATGCAGTGGATGTAAACCATAAATAATGAGTTGAATATAGTTATTTTTATAGTGGTTTATGTATGTAATAACTACCCATAATCCACTCCACAAATTCTCTATGTGAACTGAATGATTTTTACTAAGTCTAGTCATTTCCCAATGGTTGTCTAGCTGAGCACAAATAGTTGTCACTTGGTACAAATGTAAAAGATATTTAAACTGGGATATACAATTATATGGTTTGTCCACAGTCTCCACTAATCTCAAAATAGGATGTAAATTATAGTGATAGGGAGAGGGAGAGGTAATCTAGTTTAACACATAGTCTCCTCGACTGCAACTTATATTTTTTAATATGTAACTATAGAAGCAGTAATCATGTATTATTTTTTTCACTTGGTACAAAGGATAAGATATTTCAATTAGGATATCCCTTTAAAATTTATTTAATAGAGAGGGAGAGTGTATATAATACAAAGGAGAAGAAGGAGATGGAATCGACTTGAATGAACCAAATAATTAGATAAAAGAGATAACAATTATTGAATATTATTGAATGAAATTACATGGAGATGAAAATTTAGTTTGTAAAATAAGTAAAAACTATAATGTACCTAGCCATATACACATATTTTTACATTTTTAAGGAATAATTAACCAATAATTACAATCAAAGGGTTGTAAAGTCAAGTTTCTTTGGAATATTAGGTATATAATTGGAAACTATGAAACCAAAATAAAAAAATCTTTTATTTAATATCCATAAAGAGCTCCTGACTTCCTTTTAGCCCTTACATCTACATAGGATAACCTGGGGAATACATGAACAAAGGGATGAGAAAAAAATTAATGCAAGTGAATAATCATATGAATAAAGCATGTCACATGGGTTAGAAAGAATAACAAGATGACATAAAAAGACATGAAATATGAATAACCATAAGGAATCATGACATTTATAACATGGGATCATAAAATCATGGAATCATAGGAATTTTGACACAACATAAAATGTGACATATTCATGAGTCATGGTTAACCACAAAGACCATTTCACATGTAGGTTCAAGATTATAGGCTCACCACCAAGACCATTTCACATGAAAGAGCATGAGTCATGTTTAACCACCAATATCATTGCACATGATGTCTCATGAGACTAAACAGTACCCAATGAATTAGACCACTATATGAGTGTACCCATAATAACATGTTCATGAAAATTTATGCCACATTAATAATCAAACATAAGGTACAAACATAAGGGTAACCCATGGAAATGAATGGGTTTCATAACCATGTTATAAGGCATAAAAAATGGGTGTAACATAAAGGTGTCCATAAAAGAATGGATTTAAATAATAAATTGGCATTAATGAGATAAATTAGTCATAAAACATGATAATTTATGTAAAAAATAAGTGAATAAGAAAAAATAGTCTCTACAAAACTTTAGAAATGATCCACTTTAGAGCAGTTTAAGGGAAAAGTTTAACGATTCTTTTAAAATAAAAAGGAATAATTTTTTATCTAAAACTAGAAATGAATAACGATAATTTTTAATGATAAAATTATTTATTTTAGAAAAATAATTTTGGATTAAATCATATTATGGAGTGCACTTGAAAACGGGTAAGAAAACATGAAGTTCTCTTTAGTTGGGCTTTCTTATCAGGAATAATTGAGAAGGGAACATTTTTAAAACATGTATATCCCCATAAAATAAAAAAGAACACATCTGAATACATTATTTGGAAAAATATACATATAATTTATAAAATTTATATAAAAATAAAGAATAATTACATTGTGGTAAAGGGAGATAAAGTGTAACCTGAAGGAAGAATGGGGGTTCGGAGAGAATACCTTACCTTATGTCGGAAAGTATTATTCACTTGTAATTAATGTCTTGGATAATCAAATTAAATCCATTAATTAATTAATTAAGATCCTTTTATAGATTTATTTGACTTATTTTAATTTTTTTATGTTCATTTATTACCTTTTTGATGAGTTATAAGATACAATTTCGTCGTTCGAGAGTGTTCATTTCCCTGGTTTTCATGATCGGTTCATTTGTATACGTGCATGAAAGATCATGTGAAATGTCAATATTTCCCAAGAATTATAATTATATGTTATTAATGAACATAAATAATTTTATTTTTTCTTACATATCATTTTTTTATATGGTATGATGATGAATCATTATATAAAAGGATAATGCTAATCGTTTAGATTAATTTGGTATTTTTTCGATCACGATGATCTAGTTTTATTCTATTATTTAATATTATGAATATATATTAGTTCTATAACATAAAATAGTTTGTAAAATTAATTTTAAAATATGTTTCAAACATTATAATGGTTTTATGACTAGCCTTTAAGGTGTTAAAGGAAAATTAAAATATGACTTCCTTGAAGGTGATGAATCAACAACTCATGGACAATGCTTTCATTTTAAGAATAAAAGGGAGAGGAGAAAAGGTGTTATGATGTATTATTCAATTAAGGTAATAAAATTCCATTATATAAAATTTAATATGGTTATCATTCCATTTTGATAAGGTTATGTGGGGAGATAATAATAAAAGAAACAAAATTGAAATGAAATTAAAAGAAAATGAAAGAGGATTTTACCTTTTGAATTATTCTCCTTGAGAACCAATTTAAGGTTGATGGATTTGGTCTTTTGTTGAGACCAAAAAATACTAGACATGGGTAAACGTATTGTTAAGCGGTTTGGGTTGAATTTGACAAGATTCAAAGCTTTGGAAGTGTGAGGAGAATAGGTGGTGGGGGTGGTGTTTATTGTGGAGGAGAGTGGTGCTTTTTGATTATTTTATTTATTAGTACATTATTTTGGATCAATTATATGAATAGTAATGATTCATAGGAATAAATATAGTAAATAGAGAAGGATAGTTCGAGATTATGATGCTTAAATCAGTAATGAATCAAGGAATTGTGTCTCTAACTTATAATGTTATATACTATAAATTACCATATTTCACTATTCATCAAAAATGAAACTATTTTCGAAAAATCCAAAAAACCACCCTAACCATTTTTAGACATGAAGAATTAAAAAAAGCCCATTTTATGAAAATAATTTTTTAAATATGATAAATTTAATTTTAAAATAAGACTATCATTTACATGAAAAATACTAATTATAAAATTATAACTGATTTCATAAAACTCTAAAAATTTAATTAAGATCTCTTTAAAACTATCTAATAATTATAAGAAAAAAAATATTAATTTATGAATCAATTTTATCAAAGTATTATTTTCTTTTAAATCATTATATTAATTATAATATTGTAAATAAACATTAATGTTTTATAAAAAAAGAATACTTAATTTATCAATTTTGAAACATTTATTTAGTTATATAATGATATAATTATATCACATTCTCACTTAAAATATGAATAAATTATATTTATAATTTAATAGGCTAGGTTACTATTCTATTAGACAATTTACAATTCCTAATGGTCATATTACTATTCCAAAGGTCATGTTACTATTACATTGGTTTAAGTTCATTAATTTCTATTAATACCTCTTATTTCATTCATTCATCATTTATAAAGTTTGTATTGTGTTCTATATGTTATTTTTATGTTATTTATACTATATAAAATAATTATAAGAAGGAAAATTTCATTTATAAAATTTTAGTCCGTTATATTCTTCCCCCTTATGAAATATCACCCTAGAAATTTCATTTATAATACTAAGGGTAAAATAGGTGAGGGTACTTATCTATAATTGATTCCTCTAGTTCCCATGTTGCCTCTTCGTACTTATGGTTCCCACATAGTACTTTGACCCGGTGAGTGGTCTTGTTTTGTAGAACTTTATATCTATGATCTAAGATCTTCACTAGTCATTCCTCACAATAGAGATCATTATCGAATTGTACCAACTTGAAATTCATTACATGTGAGGGATCTGGTATGTACTTCTACAATAGGGATATGTGGAATACCGTATGTACTTGATACATGGTAGGTGGAAGTTCTAGTCAATATGCCATATCTCTAACATGATCAATAATCATGAAGGGGCCAATGTACTTGGGATTTAACTTTTCTTTCCTACCAAATCTCATGATCCTCTTCCATAGAGATATGTAGAGGAATACCATGTCTCGAACCTAAAACTCTAGGTCTCATCAAGGATTGTCTTTATAGGTCTTTTATCTGCTTTGGTATTCCCTGATGTTATTCTTAATGGTTTTAACCTTTTCTACCATTTCTTTGACCATTTCAGGTCCTAGAAGATTATATTCACTGACTTCATCCTGGTATGCCTCTTTTCTTCATATTTTCCCATAAAGGGATTTATATGGAGTTATTTGGATGCCTAAGTGGAAACTAATGTTCTAATAGTACTCAAATAGAGGTAGATGTTGGTCCAATCCTCTTTTGAAGTCCATAGAATATTCTATCAACATGTATTCCTCTATCTGAACACTTTTCTCAAATTGTCCATCAGTTTGAGGATGATAAGCCATATTGAAGTTCAGCTTAGTGTTTATAGAATATATGGGAATTTTCTAGAACAAAGAGGTGAATCCCAGATCTCAATCATATATAATCGATAGTGGTACTCCATGTATCCTTACAACTTATCTAATGTATATCCATGCAAGTTGATCTAGTGATAAGTCCTCTTGAATTGCGATAAAATAATTTGTCTTTGTAAGATGATTCACAACAACACTTATAGAAGTGTTTCCTCTGGATATCTTTGTATGTATAGTGAAAATTTCCATGCCGATGTTTTCTTATTTCCATGTGGGCATGGGTAGTGGTTTCATCATCCCCTTAATATCTTTCCTTTCAACCTTTACTTATTGAAACAACAAGCACATTGATGTATATTTAGCAGTCTCCTTCTTCATATTGTCCCATCAATAGTGTTCTCAAATATCTTGATACAACTTTGTTTTCCCTTGATGAAAAGGGAAGGTTGAGCTATGTGTGTCATTCAGAAGATCATTCTTTATCTCTATATTGGATGGTACACATAGTTGTGACCCAAATATCATGACTAATTGCTTATCCATATTGAACTCTGATGATTTCTATTTTCTGATAGCTTCCACCTTTTTCTGAATCTTCACATCATTTATTTGAGCATCTTTTATTTTCTCCATAAGGGATAGTTGAGAAGTCATTTAATAAAGGATTGATGATGTCACTTCTTTAATGATTCCCATGTCTATCCTTTATAGGTCTAAGAAGATAATATCCTTCTCAATTCTCATCATTGAAAAAGATATAGGATCCTTTCTGTTAGATTTGGTGTCCTAGGACCAACTGTTTTTACTTTTATTACATGAATATTTGATTTATTGAATATTAATAAAACAACTTATTACATTTTTTTTGTTCTACATGACTCTAATGAAATAATGCCCTAGATTATACATCACATTGATAAGGTCATAATAGTTCCCTTCTATGATAAGAACCTTGATGTGATATGAAAATATTCTTAAATAATGTTCTACAGTTGGATAACATGCTGTAATGGGACCCATAGTACATAAACTATTAAGTGTGCATACTTGTAAGCAGATGAGGCTTCTTCAGATGAATTTCACACTTGTTAATCTCCAAGACATGAAATTAAGATAATAGAACCTCTAGTAGTAATTCTTCATGTTTTGGAGTTATTGGATATTCATATCTATGAGCATGTGTAAATGGTCCTTAGACTATAATATTATAATTAAATCATGTTACAACTCAATTACTTAGATGTATTTTGTAAACCATGATGATAATAGATCATGGTGAAGTTGGATACGTTGGGTGCAACATGAGTGACATGTAAATAATGAATAGGTTGAGGAAGGATTTTTCCCTTCCATATTTATGGAAGTTCATATATCAGCCCTTCTATTGGAATTGAACTATTAAATTAAATTCTATGGACATGATGTAATGACATGTTTATTCCAGATATTCAAAGAAAGACATATCGATCATATAGGTTGGTGACATGGATGTGAAACCTGCTTGAAGAGATATTTCAGAAAATGGATTATATTATATAGTGAGCATTTTTATTTGGTTTTTGACATTATAACATTAAGTTCATTCTCTTAGGTTCCTTGAACCATTGCTATATAGTAATCTTGGACTTTAGGAAATCCCACCTAATGCCAATGAGAAATAATCCTATAGGGTCACATAGTAAGTGTTTCCATTGATCTCGATTAAATTCTATTTGATTTTAATTAAAGGAATAAATATTATTATCAAGTTCGAGGAATACTTTTATTCATGTTATATTGATCACATAAATTTAATAAATATTTATTCACTGGCTTGTGAATAAAAAAATTATTTTATTTATTAAATATATTAATAAATATTTATTCCCTAGATTTTTAATAAAATATTTATTCTATTATTGAATAAATTCTAGAGGATTTAGAATGTACCAAGACCGAGTATGTTGAAAAATATCAATTATAAAGACCATTACATAATATATGTTTTTGAGAAAGTCGGTGAACACCACAAAATAATAATTATATAATTATTATTATTCATCATGGGATTTATTAAAGGAAATAAATGTAATTTAATGGCTAGAATGCAACTAAATAATATTTCAACTTAAATGACAACTTTATAAATAGGCATCTATGTCTATTGTGTACAGTATCCAAAAATTAAAAAAAGATAATTTTTGCACACAATGAATTCTTTCTAAACTCCTCATTCTCTATCCCACTTAATAATGATAAGTTCAAGAGATATTTCTTCAAGACTGAAGAACGAATGATCAAGAATGAACAAATCAAGGCATTTGAATCACCATGCTAGCACCTGGAGAACTAGTGGTGTTTCTCTAAGATCATAGGATCATGAGTGGATCACTTCTAAATGGATTATATCCTTGGATCCTTACAACGCAATTAAGGTAATCTGAAAGTGACATTTCAAATGATCAACATTCTCCAGAAAAGTATTGTAATGGCTCGGACCTCTCTGGCCCATTCCTTTGTCAAAACGAGGGCCTTGAAGTGTTTTGGAGGGTAAAATGGACTTTTCCCACACTTTTCAGAATTTTTTTAAGTACACGCCATGTAGTGTGAGTACACGCCATGTACCCCCTCACCGGGTATACCTCGTGTTGAAGGTCATGTCCTTACCGTGTGAAATAAATGGGTACACGCCATTTACCCAATACTACACACCGTGTTGTGTCGCCCCGCATACGCGTTACCCTCAAACCGTGTGTTGACCAGTCAATAGCTATGTGTCATGTTGGAGCCATGTCCTTGCTGTGTGAAATAAATGGGTACACGTCGTGTACCCAATACTACATTCCGTGTAGTCCTTCCTCGCGTATGTGTTACCCTCAAACCGTGTGTTGATCAGTCAATGGCCGCGTGCCGTATTGAAGGCCATGTTGGAAGCCGCGTGGTGGCCATGTGGAATGTCCAAGTACATGCCGTGTACCATAAAGTACACGTTGTGTACTTTTTTTTCACACCTATAAAAGGAGGGGTCCCCTCCTCCTTTTCAACACACTCCTCTCCTCCCCTTTCCTCTGAGCAGAGCACTCCCAAGAGACTTGAAGGCTCCTTTTTCTTCCATAACTTCTTCGTCCAAGCTCCGATTTACGATCCGTCAGTGGACACGGGATCGTAACAAAGAGGTAGAAATTCTAAGCTTGGATCCATTGTTCTTTCCTACCTAGCTTCCACTCGAGGAGTTTTTTCCTGGTTTTTCCAAAAGCGACGGACGCCAACGAACGTTTCCTAAAGTTGATACGGGGGAGCATTGTGATCAAAACCTGTTGAGGTAGGGGTCTTACCTTTGTCTCTCTAATTTGTGCATCATGCGGGGTGGGTTTCTTCTTGTTTACGTGAAACTCTTTTGAACCAGTTTAATAAAGATAATAAATAGCTTATATAACGGGGATGAGAAGTTGTGAATGCAGTTACTTTATTTTATATCCGGTGATTTTATGTTGTGAATTGAATAGGCTTATGCCTACTGAAAATCATGGTCGTTGGGGGCCTTTTCTTGTGCAATTAAATGATAATCTATCTTTCTAGATCGTTTATAGATGGAAACTTAATGGAATTTGGAAATTGGTTAATCATGTAAAGTTGGCTGATTAAATGAAAATCTGGAACCCTTGTGTGATCACCCTGGTTGAACTAAATTGGAATAATAAACATGTGGGTGCTGTTGGGGTTAATTTATGTGATGTGGGGTGTTTTTGTGGGTTTTTATGGATCAGGTGAGCAACGGGGCTACGGTTGGCTTGTTTGTGGGTTTGTGTGAATGCTATGTTGGTGATGGGTAGAATGGCTGCGATAAATTATATCAAGGGATGATGATGTATGGTGTGGTTGTGGTTATGGTGGTTGGCAGCGGGGCTGTAGGGATGGGTTTGAATGTGAACGAACTATGGGTTGTGTTTAATAAATAAAAGTTGGAAGAGTTAATGAATGGTGGGGCATGATAGTGGAATGGGAATAATAGTTAATGGGATGGGTTGGTTAAAAAGAAGAACTTGGTTGTGTTGCTTGTGTTTTCCTAACTTTATTTGTGGATGATAGGGATATGTTTTACGAATGATTGATGTGGTTGGTTGTGGATAGTTTCCCAGTATTTAAGGAACTAATAAACTAATTTCTGTTGAAACATGAAAACCTAAATGGGATTGGGGTTGTTTGTTGTATGCATGTTTCGTAGTAGTAGTGCCGAGGCACGTGTTCAGTTCTCTGATTAGAATTCATATGTTGGGATGAGTGTTTGATATATATATATATCTGTATCTTTTTGTTTTATCGCACCCCACCCATGTTGATCACTTAGTGCCGAACACTCCCATTTCATGGGAGAGGGTGTTTTCCCCTTAGTTACGAGCTCCTTCCTGCTCCTTTCCTAGGCTGTGATGGCTTGATGCGACCTTACACCCAAGACTCTTCGGGTAGGTTTCGATTGGGGTGGTATGGCCCAAGACTCTTCGGGCAGGTTTTACCTTTTCCCAATAGCCTTCGGGATGAGGCCCAGGTGTGTGCGGGCGGGATACGTGGTTGTGATTCCTAGTTGTGTGCGGGTGGGATACATGGTTGTGAGGCCTTGGTGTGTGCGGGCGGGATATGTGGTTGTGAGGCCCAGGTGTGTGCGGGTGGGATACGTGGTTGTGAGGCCTAGGTGTGTGCGGGCGGGAGGAGTGTGGTAGCTTCAGGACATTTTCCGTTAGGAAGAGCAGCTAACTAGTGGGGGAAAATGGTGCTGGGTACCCAATGCTCTTGTTCTTATATACTACTACCTGTTGTGATTTTGTTTTGGTGAGTGTGGCTGGTGAGGTTGGGTGGATAGAATTCCTTTCTAGGTTTCTTCTGTTGTTCTCACGGGACATTAGGATGTCTCCCCACTTGTGCATGAGAGCTTTAGGTTTCCCTACCGAGTATACATGTATGCTCACCCTACCTTTACTTTCAGGTTTCCAGGAAGACTACCAGGGCCGCGCGGGACCCTACTAGTTGGGACAATTGGAGTTGCTGCAGTTTTCTGTACTTGTTTCTTTTGGTATTGTACTTTTGAGATTTCTTGTACTTTTACCTTGTTTCAGAACTATTTTAACATGCATGTGGGATTGGTTTGGGTTTATTTATATACACTTTTTCTTTTTCTTTTCGGTGGTTGACTTGTCTTATTTCCCGATCTTAAATAATAAAAAGGGTAATGCCTCCTATATTTGTGAAAACTCATACCCTTGGTGCTAGTTACCACCCCGGGGCCTACTGGAGGTAGGAATCGGTGGTCATTATCTCCCTTTCACCATTTCCAGCTCAGAAGGGGCATCTTTGGTGGGAGGGGGTCATGACAGAATGGTATCAGAGGCTGATGGTTGAGAGATAGGATGGATTCTGGAGTTAGCCACAGTGGGGATTGCATGGGATGGTAGGGCAACAGTGTTGGTTAATCTTGGTGCGTGACATAGGTCAGGGAAGATCGGCTAGGACACAAGATTTTATCCCCCCCGTGATCCGATGCAAGGACTCTGCGTCTACCGAACGACCAAGGGAGACCACATTGATTGCAGGGTAGAGACCCTAGGGAAGGTACGCACATCATCATGATTGTGTTTTACTTGATTTGGGCGTTATGGGAATGAAATTGAAAAAATGTGATAAAATAAAACCTTGAGAAATTTCCTTACTACTTGGGCTTAGGCGATCCTTGTTTACCATACAGCTATGGCAACTGGACATCATCTTCGGGGGAATCGGACGGCCGAGGCCTAGTAGATCTAGGCGGTCGATCAGTTGAGGATTGACCGAGAGGAGGAAGATAGCCAGTTTTAGAAGACTCTCCATTCTTTCCAGTGGAAAACCCTCAAGATGTACGAGGGTAGTGCTTCAGATATGGAGACGAAGGGGTGGCTTGAGGAGATAGGGATCTCTTTTACCTTGATCCGTGCTCCGAGGGAGTACTGGGTTCCCCTAACAGTCAGTCAGCTGAGAGGTTCAGAGCGACAGTGGTGGATGCTCTACCTCAGAGAGAGGATAAAGGCAAAGGTTCCGTGGGCTGAATTTGAGATGGAATTCTGAGAGGAATTCCTTTCTTATATGATCAAGGCGGAGAAGCGGCAGGAATCACTCTCTCTACAGTAGGGGAGTATGTTTGTACGAGATTTTTTGATCAAGTTCAAGGATCTCCTACGCTTTGCTCCGGATCTCTTTCCGGATGAGGAGTCTCGGGTGAGACATTTGGAGGAGGTTCTTCGTCCTTCGCTCTAGTATGCTGTCACCCCCTTCACCCTTCTGACGTACATGGTAGTACAGAACAAGGCAGAGGTTGTAGAGAGGATGCACTCACTAGGAGGTTCACCACGTGAGGGGTTTCATCTAGGTTCTTCGAAGGGGAAGGCAGTAGGTCTCCTGCGATGGGACCTTCCAGGTTCAGGCCAGTGGGGAGCAGGCCCCCGTAGTTCCAGTTCAGATCTTCAGGTCCTCTTCCTTTTTCCACGAGCCCACGACCGAAGTGTTTTTCTTGTGGAGGTTTCGGGCACATTCAGAGTCGGTGCCCGACCCGAGCTCAGTACGGTGGGGGTGGGCAAGTTCAGCACCCACCTCAGCAGCAACAGTTGCCGGTGAGGCCCTTCCAGCAGCAACAGGACCATGCTCCTCTGAGGAGAGATTTTGCGAGAGGAGGCCGACCTCAGGGTGATCCTTAGGGACCTCGACCAGGGTATGTTCGAGGAGGTGGAGGACATCAGAAAGGAAAAGGACGGGCAGTGTGTAGCTTTTGTTGGTGAGAGGAGCTATCAGGTGGGAAGCCGGCATGTGGAGCCTCTCCTTTCTTTGTTAGGCCGTTTATCAGTGGTTCCAGCTGATGAAGAGATGATGGATATCCCAAAGGTTGTTGGGGAGTTCCTCTATGTTTTTCCCAAGGAGGTTGTGACTCTACCCCCCCGAAGTGATGTTGAGTTCGGGATATACTTACATCCTGGTGCCCGTTCGATTTCGATGGCCCCTTATCGTATGGAACCTTCGGAGTTATGGGAGTTGCAGATTCATATTGACGATCTGATGGAAAAGGTTTTTGTTCGACCCAGTGTGTTTCTAGGGGGTGCTCCAATTTTGCTCGTGAAGAAGGTAGGTGGTGGTCTCAGGCTATGAATAGACTACCGAAGGATGAACCAGGTAACGGTCAAGAACCGTTACACCCTCCCAAGGATAGATGATCTCTTCAACTAGCCGAGGGGAGCAGGTTGGTTTTCTAAGATTGATCTACGATCGGGATATCATCAGCTGAGAGGGGAGCAGGTTGGTTCTCTAAGATTGATCTATGATCGGGATATCATCAGCTGAGGGTGAAGGATAGTGACATCTCGAAGATGGCTTTCAGGTGCAAGTATGGGCACTTTGAGTTTGTAGTGATGCCGTTTGGAGTTACAAATGCACCAGCTATGTTCATGGGACTTATGAACTTTTTCTTACAAGAGTTTCTAGACCGGTTCATCGTTGTGTTTATCAATGACATCCTGATCTACTCAAGAAAAAAGGAGGAGCATATTGAGCAACTCATGGCAGTCTTGGAAGTCCTTCAACACCACCATATTTATGGTAAATTTTCAAAATGTAAGTTCTTAATATAATAAGTACACTTCCTTGGGCATGTGGTGTCTCAGCATGGAATGTCAGTGGACCCGTCGAAAGTGGAGGCAGTTGTTTCTTGGGCAGCACCCAAGAGCATGGTAGAAGTTCGTAGTTTCCTAGGGTTAGCAGGTTACTATCGGAGGTACGTTTCATACTTCTCTCGAGTTTCTGCTCTATTGACAGCTTTGAATAGGAAGAACCAGGTCTTCCTATGGAGCGAGCAGTGCTAGAAATCTTTCGACTACCTGAAGTAGAAGTTGGTCAGGGCTCCCATACTCAGGTTTCCAGAGGAAGGGTTGTTTTATGTGGTGTTTTGTGATGATTCTGGCCTTGTTTTGGGGTGCATACGGATGCAGAAGAAGGGTGTGATTTGTTATGGGTCTAGGTAGTTGCACCCTCACAAACGTAACTATGCCACCCATGACTTAGAGCTTGCAGCAATAGTGTTCGCACTGAATTTGTGGAGACATTACCTCTTTGGGGAGCGCTTTGTGAACTTCTCAGATTATAACAGCTTACATTATATCTTCTCCCAACGTGACTTGAACTTGTGGCAGTGGAGATGGGTTGAGTTTCTCCAAGACTATAACTTCGAGATCTCTTACACTGAAAGTAAGGGCAACGTTGTGGCTGATGTCTTGAGTAGGAAGTCACATAAGAAAGTGGTTCGGGAATCCACTAATTCTTGGAAGGCGATGGGAGAGTTGGTTGCCTTGCACTTGGATGCAAGAGTAGAGGGTGTTAGAGGCTGTCTGTTTCAAATGACGGTGCAGTCCTCCTTGTCGCAGCAGGTGGAAGAGTCTCAGTGGGGGGAATCTAGGGCAGAAGTGATGCGGGATCGTGTTGATTAGGGAAACGCTCCAGAAGGATGGTTAGAGGATAGTCGAAATCGGATGCTTTTCCATGGAAGGTTGTTTGTTCCGTAGGCGATGCATGAGGAAGTTCTCCGTGAGTTCCATAGCTCAGCCTTGGCAGTACATCTGGGATTTTCAAAAATGTACCGAGGCCTGAGGGAACAGTTTTGGTGGCCCGGTGTGAAACAGGCAGTGGCAGAGTTTGTGGCTAAATGCCTAGTGTGTCAGTAAGTGAAGGCTGAACACCGTGTTCCCAGTGGTTTGTTTCTTCCTTTAGATGTCCTCGAGTGGAAGTGGGATGAAATCTCGATGGACTTCATCACAGGACTACCCAGGGCTTAGGGAGGTTATGATGCTATCTGGGTAGTGGTGGATCGTCTGAAGAAATCAGCTCACTTCTTAGCAATTAAGGAGTCAGGCCCGGTGATTACCTTAGCACAGTGGTACGTAGATGAGGTGGTTCGTTTTCATGGAGTTCCGAAGACTGTCATCTCAGACCGGGATAACCAGTTTACCTCACAAGTATGGAGGGGGTTACAACATGAGTTTGGCACCCAACTACGCCTTAGCACTTCTTTCCACCCCCAGACCGACGGGCAGACAGAGCGGACTATCCAAACGTTGGAGGACATGCTACGAGCATGCGTTCTAGATTTCAGAGGATCACGGGTATGACACTTGCCTTTAGTAGAGTTTTCCTACAACAACAACTTCCACTCTACTATTGTCATGGCACTGTTTGAGGCATTGTATGGAAAACCATGTCGTTCACCCATTTACTGGGCAGAGGTTGGTGAGACAGGTGCTCTTGGGCCAGAGGTAGTATAGAGCACCACAGAGAAAGTCCATCTTGTACGTGAGAGGATGGAAGTGGATCAGGACCTAAAGAAGTCTTATGATGATCGTTGGAGGAGTCCCTTGGAGTTCGAGGTTGCACATCATGTGTTCTTGAAGGTTTCCACTCGACGGGGGAAGAGGAGGTTTGGGAAAGGGAGAAAGCTCTCACCTAGGTTCATCAGACCTTTTGAGGTGCTGAGGTGAGTCGACGAGGTGGCATATCAACTAGCCTTTCCACCTCAGTTGGAGAAGTTTCATGACGTCTTCCACGTCTCCCAGCTTTATCGATACTTACATGATGATTCTCACGTTATCAACTGGGGATAGTTAGATATGGGAGACGACGCGACCTTCGGGGAACGACCTGTCAGAATCGAGGATCGTAAAGAGAAGGTGCTCCGTGGATGAACCATTCCCTTAGTTCGTGTGTTGTGGAGGCATGCCAGCCTTGAGGAGAGCACTTGGGAGCGGGAGACCCAGATGCACGGTCAGTACCCGGAGTTTTTTTGACTTGTGTTTTTCTGAGCATTGTTTTGATGTTATACTCGGTACCTTTGATATATGGAATGCTCGGCTTGTCGGTTATGAGAACTTTTGTTTCCTTGTTCTCTGGAAGTGTGTAGCATGTCCGGATGTGTGGGAAAAAGGGAAAAACAAGATCCTTAATCGAGACGCATTAATGCGGATGTGATTGAACCCGTGCGGGTGAGTCAGTGCCGCCTAAAGCGGATAATATCTTGACATAGGAGAAGGAATTTCCCCATAGCACATGTTCGGGCAGTGTGTTGGTTGTATGGTGTTGGGGGTAGTGCGAGTTGAAAATACTGATGTATGGAAGTGGGAAGACCTGATTTTTAATCGAGATACATTAATGAGGATGCGATTGAACCCATGCAGGCGAGTCAGTGCCGCATAAAGCGAATAATATCTCAACATAGGAGAAGGAATTCCTAGAACCTATAATTAGGGTTGATGGTTGGGTTACTGTTATAACAAGGGCCCTAAGAGGTATCTTGTTGGGTTCCTCTGGGTTTGATTTTGAATTCTCAGGGATGAGAATGTTTTAAGAGGTATCTGATGTAATGGCCCGGACCTCTCTGGCCCATTCCTTTGACCAAAATATGGTCTTGAAGTGTTCTGGAGGTTAAAATGGACTTTTCCCACACTTTTCAGAATTTTGTAAGTACACGTCGTGTAGTGTGAGTACACCCATGTACCCCCTCACCGGGTATACCCCGGGTTGAAGGCCGTGTCATTTCCGTGTGAAATAAATGGGTACACACCATGTACCCAATACTACACGTCGTGTAGTGTCTCCCTGCGTACGCGTTACCCTCAAACCGTGTGTTGACCAGTCAACGGCCATGTGCCGTGTTGGAGTCGTGTCCTTGACATGTGAAATAAATTGGTACACGTTGTGTACCCAATAATACATTCCGTGTAGTCCCTCACCGCATACACGTTACCCTTAAACAATGTGTTGACTAGTCAATGGCCGCGTGCCGCGTTGAAGGCCGTCTTGGAAGCCGCGTGGTGGCCGTGTGGAATGGCCAAGTACATGCCATGTATCATAAAGTACACACCGTGTACTTTTTTTTCATGAATATAAAAGGAGGGGTCCCCTCCTCCTTTTTAACACACCCCTCTCCTCCCCTTTCCTCTAAGCAGAGCTCTCCCAAGAGACTCGAAGGCTCCTTTTTCTTCCATAAATTCTTCGTCCGAGATCCGATTTATGATCCGTCAGCGGCAACGGGATCGTAACGACGAGGCAGAATATATGAGCTTGGATTCGTTGTCCTTTCCTACCTAGCTTCCACCCGAGGAGGTTTTTCTGGTTTTTTCCAAAAGGGACGGACGCCGACGAACGTTTCCTAATGTTGATACGGGGGAGCGTTGTGATCAGAACCTGTTGAGGTAGGGGTCTTATTTTTGTATCTCTAATTTGTGAATCATGCGGGGTGGGTGTCCTCTTGTTTACATGAAACACTTTTGAACCAATTTAATAAAGATAATAAATGGATTATATAACGGTGATGGGAAGTTTTGAATGCAGTTACATTATTTTATATGCTATGATTTTATGTTGTAAATTGAATAGGCTTATGCCTACTGAAAATCATGGTCATTGGGGGCCTTTGCTTGCGCAATTAAATGCTTCCCTATATTTCTAGACAGTTTATGGATGGAAACTTCATGGAATGTGGAAATTAGTTAATCACGTAAAGTTGGCTGATTAAATAAAAATCTAGAACCCCTGTGTGATCACACCGGTTGAACTAAATTGGAATAATAAACATGTGGGTGCTGTTGGGGTTAATTTATGTGAAGGGGGGTGTTTTTGTGGGTTTTTGTGGATTGGGTGAGCAGCGGGGCTGTGGTTGGCTTGTTTGTGGGTTTGTGTGAACGCTATGTTGGTGATGGGCGGCATGGCTGCGATAAATTGTATCAGTGGATGATGATGTACAGTGTGGTTGTGGTTGTGGTGGTTGGCAGTGGGGCTGCAGGGATGGGTTTGAATGTGAAATAACTATGGGTTGAGTTTAATAAATAAAAGTTTGAAGAGTTAATGATTGGTGGGGCATGATAGTGGAATGGGAATAATAGTTAATGGGGTTGGTTGGTTAATAAGAAGAACTTGGTTGTGTTGCTTGTGTTTTCCTAACTTGATTTGTGGATGGCAGGGATATGTTTTACGAATGATCGATGTGGTTGGTTTTGGGAAATTTCCCAGTAGTTAAGGAACTAATAAACTAATTTCTGTTGAAACATGAAAACCTAAATGGGGTTGGGGTTGTTTGTTGTATGCATGTTTCCTAGTAGCAGTGCCGAGGCACATGCTCGGTTCTCTGATTAGAATCCATAGGTTGGGATGAGTGTTTGATATATATATATATCTGTATCTTTGTGTTTTATCGCACCCCAACCATGTTGATCACATAGTGTCGAACACTCCCATTTCATGGGAGAGGGTGTTTCCCCTTAGTTACGAGCTCCTTCCTGCTCCTTCTTCCCTAGGCTGTGATGGCTTGAGGCGACCTTACACCCAATACTCTTCAGGTAGGATTCGATTGGGGTGGTATGACCCAAGACTCTTCGGGAAGGTTTTAATTTTTCCCAAGAACCTTTGGGATGAGGCCCAGGTGTGTGCGGGTAGGATACGTGGTTGTGAGGCCCATGTGTGTGTAGACGGGATACGTGGTTGTGAGGCCCAGGTGTGTGCAGGCGGGAAGAGTGTGGCAGTGTCAGGACATTCGCTGTTAGGAAGAGCAGCTAGCTAGTGGGTGAAAATGGTGTGGGGTACCCAATGCTCTTGTTCTTATATACTACTACCTGTTGTGATTGTGTTTCGGTGAGTATGGCTGGTGAGGTTTGGTGGATAGAATTCATTGCTAGGTTTCTTCTCTTGTTCTCACGAGACATTAGGATGTCTCCCCACTTATGCACGAGAGATTTAGGTTTCCCTACTAAGTATACTTGTATGCTCACCCTACGTTTACTTTCAGGTTTCTAGGAGGACAACCAGGGCCGTGCGGGACCCTACTAGTCGAGACAGTTGGAGTTGCTGTAGTTTGTTGTACTTGTTTCTTTTGGTATTGTACTTTTGAGCTTTCTTGTACTTGTACCCTGTTTCAGATCTATTTAAACATGCTTGTTGGATTGGTTTGGGTTTATTTATATACACTTGTTCTTTTTATTTTTGGTGGTTGACTTGTCCTATTTCCTGATCTTAAATAATGAAAAGGGTAATGCCTCCCATATTTGTGAAAACTCATACCCTTGGTGCTAGTCGCCACCCCGGGGCCAACTGGAGGTGGGACTCGGGGGTCATTATCCCCCTTTCACCATTTCCAGCTCAGGGGAGGCATATTTGGTGGGAGGGGGTCGTGAAAAGTATGTTCCTAATCTTAGGTATTTATTTCTTTTGATATTAAATAAATTAATTTTAAATTTAACATGAAAGATCCTTACTCTTGGTTTCAGTCAGCTATTATTAAAAGAAATTTTAATATATCTCCAACTGCTACATTCTTCTGATATGCCTGGAACTATCAAGTGGTATTAGAGTGGTCACATTTAGATTTATAATTATTTATTTTATTGTTGATCTAGTCAAAAAAATATTTAAATTTTTATTTCATGTTATTAGTTTTTTAATCCAATTTGAATTAACATGTTATTGACATATTAATCATGGTCGTTCAGTGTTTCATTTTCTTAAAGGTTTAAAATAATAATAATAATGACCAGAGATTCCATTGGTAAGTTCCAAATCATTTGCTAGTAAAACTGGGTTACACAGTGTGTGGCCGGAGCACACGCCATATACCCATGTGCATTGTATCGAGATATGCCATGAAATTAATAACACATGGTGCTTTTATTTTACATCACATGTTGATTAGAACAACTTGGAACATGAAAAGTGTATACAGGGTGTGTAGCTTGAATGTACACATTATGTAGTCTGGATGATTCAACACCCTGAATCCCCAAGCGTGTGTCTTGGATATACAACAACTGAGGTACATGGTATGTAGCTGCATGTACATTCTGTGTAGTCTCCCATTAATGGAATAAATTCAAATTTTATTTAATCTTATATTGAATCATTAAAACTTTATTTTATTTATTGGAACACCATTGTGTGTTTGAATATTTAATAATGGTTTTAATGAATTTTAAATGCTCAATTAATTTATTGTAATTAATATGTCATTATTGGTTATTCCATTTATTTTCCATGAATTCCATTAATTATGGGTATCTCCAAATAAGGTCATATTATCATTAAGATAAAGGTAATTAAGTAATGAAATCACATTTATATTAAGTATAAAATGAAAAAAATAAGGAAATTAATGACAACCATTTACTTATGCGTATTCATTTCATGTTTGATCGTTAATGAGCTTGACCAAGACCTGTGTATGTGTTTGATGTTTTAATTTAATTTATTGCATGATTTTGAAATTATTTAACATTAAATTAAATGATGGCCTACAAGTCATCCCTCCCTCTATTATTATGTATGACCTATGTGGACAAAGATATTTATGTAATCCCCTTTGACAAATCTGTTGGTTTCCCTCACCTACGTGCGAGTGATAAATATTTTCAATTAATGGAGTATCCCATGGTGTGTGGAGGTAGTTCAAGATATAACCATAATGATTACAACATAGGTGATGCACATGTGTATAGATGAAATGCAATAACTCATGAAAAGACTGACAATAGAAGTTATTTACCATAGGTCAAAGGTTTATTTAATGTCCACTAGTTAAATCAATCATTAGATAAAGCTAATGAATGGGTCATTTAAATAATTATTTATTTATTTTCTATGCAATTATCTATTTTATGGATTCAAGGATGTGATCACATAAATAAATGAATTTATTTGAAAAGACAGAAAATAAAGAAATGAGTTATGTGTAAATGTTTTATCCATCATGGTTGATTAAATAAGTGACATCCACTGAATATTAACAAGATGTGTAAAGGATAAGATAAGATAAAATTTATGCATAATAAATTAAAATCCCTCAATTGAATATTAAGTTATACTAAGCCTTTCAATACTTTATTTGGAATAAAACCAAAGAACTAAGTGTAGTACAAGGGAAAAGTATGGACACTTACTTTTATTGGGGAGTTCTCAAGAGAGTTTTTGGTTAACTTAACTGAAGTTGTATTGTGTTTAACAGTCAAAGTCTATTAAATACAAATTTGGTGGCAAGTGTTGAGGAAATCTAAGTTAGGATTTTTGGATAGGGGAATCCACTCAATGGATCGAGGAGCTATAGGTCTACTATTGGAAATACCACTAACCTAATTAATTTATTGTGGTTTTCATGGAAAAAGTCTGGATCACTAATAAAAGTTATAGAGATCCTTTTCACTAGTATTTTGAATCAACTAGATATTACAAGTTCAATGGTGAGGGATATTAAGACGTGAAAAATTGTTGTAGATTTAATAAATAAATAAATAAAAACATTTTATTTTTTATATCTCGCTTATTTTTAATAAAATAATGTACTAATAATCTTATCTTTATAATTCTATAATAAAATGACAAGTTCATCATTCAAACTATCCCTAAAATAAATATTGGATAAAGATAACCTCTTAACTAGCAGTAACTTCTAGGAGTGGTTTAGATGAATTTAGGTAGTTCTATGCCATGAAATGGAATAATACATGCTAGAATCCTCAATGCCTAATCCGACTACAGAAGTGGCAAGTGATGAAGAGTTCCTTGCCTATGAAAAACATCTGAGCGATGTGGTCAACATTCAATTTTTTATGATTTCATAAATGTCTAGTGAACAAATGATGTCTCATGAAAACATGGATGTGTATAGAATTCTTGAGCACCTAAATGGAATTCACTTGGAGAGAGATAGACAAGAGCAGTTTGAGATTTCCAAGGATCTATTTTAGATAAAGCTTGGAGAGGGTGCCTCAGCTAGGCCTCATGTATTCATGCTGATTGGATACATTGAGGGCTTAGAGGTTCTATTGCTTAAACTCCTTGAAGAAATGGGAATCTACCTCATTCTAACATCACTATATTATATCTTCTCTAGATTTTTTGTGAATTTTAATAAGAAAAACATTGAGAACTCTCTTACAGATCTTCATACTCCTTTTCACCTTGTAGATAAGTATATGAAGCATGAAAAACCTTCCATCTATATGGTGAACAAATAGAAAGTTAAAGAAAAGATATTTAAGCCCAAAAAATATTCACACCCTTCCAAGAAGAGGAATATCAAGGGGAAATAAAGGAAATATGATGCTTTCTATTTTTCAAGTGGCAGGAAGGGCCACTAGAAGAAAAATTACAGTCTTCCAAAGAAGAAAGGGGAAACTTCAAATGCGTTTGTTATCGAGTGAAATTTATATATTTATAAAAATTGGGTATTAGATACATAATTTGGTTCTCACATATATATTAAAATATAGGAACCATTTATATTCAGAAATATTCAACAAATAGTGGTAGATATTTGAGTATCCTACTGAGATAAACTTCCCACTGGAGATATCTGGGACCACCACCTCACATTGCCAACCAGAATGATCATTGTTTTAAAGGGTTGTTATTATGTTCCTTAAGTTACGAAAAACATTATTTTTGTATCCAAACTTGATATTGATGGATTTATTTTAAAATTTTGGAATAATTTTTTCTTATTTTATAAATATAGAATTTTTTATGGTAAGGTACATTTAAATAATGACCTTTAAGTGTTGGATTACATGAACCAAATAATTTCAATCAATAATGAAGTTAATTCAAATGACTACTACCATAAACAACTTTTGAATCGCCATCTAGGTCATGTGAATGAAAATAACTTTACTAAATTACTTTAATATAGATATTAATATTATTTTGAAATAAAACAACTTGGTGTATGTCACACATGATTACAAGGAAAAATGACCAAATCCTCACTTAGTAGGAGAGGTGAATGGGATAAATAGCTTCTTGAATTAGTTAATACTGATGTGTGTTGACAATTTACTTTTAATGAAATGGGTTGGAGAATGATAGACATCGAGGTAGGCCGGGATCAAGATACAAAAGTGTTGTCATGGGAACAAATTCCACAAAGTCCTTTGGAAGAAAAAATTATTCCAGAGACACAATTATTATGTATGAGTACTAGAGAGGTTAGTTAACTAGAACAACATGGTTTTATAGTCACCAAGGATGGTGAATACTTTTTTATTGATAATAATGACCCTCTAACCAAAAAGGAAGCAGTAAGTGGCACAAATGATTCCAAGTGGCAAGAATCCATCAATTATGAAATGGATTCCATGTACCAAAACCAAGTCTGGATTTTGGTAGAAAATACAGTAGATAAAAATACCATTGGTTATAAATGGGTATTCAATAAGAAAATGTTCATGGAAGGACAAGAAAATACAAATAAGGTTATACTGGTTGTAAGAGTTTTTAAAAAGCATCAAGGAATTGACTACAATGAAACCTTTTCACTGGTTGAAATGAAAAAATCCATCAGAATTATACTTTCCATTACGTCTTTCCATGATTATTATATTTTTTAAATGGATTTAAATACAAAATTCCTTAATAGGAAACTTCTGAAATATATATATATTACATGGATCCAAGGGTTTGTGACTACTAATGATTCCAACAATATATGGAAGTTGAAAATATCTATTTATAGATTAAAGAAAGAATATAGGCCATGGAACATTCATTTCCATGAGGCCATAATGGAATTTGGGTTCATAATGAATGAATTTGATTAATGTGTATATAAATAGTTTAGTGGGAGTGCATTAGTTTTATTAATAGTATATGTTGATGACATATTACTCATTGGAAATGAAATATCATTCTTATAGATTGTTAAGTCATGGTTGAATAAATGCTTATCTATGAAGGACTTAGGTGAGGTAGAATATATTTTTGGAATCAAGCTCTATCGAGATATATCCAAGAGGTTTCATGGTCTATTTCAAAGTAAATACATTGAGAATATACTAAATATATTATGTATGGAACAATCCAAGAGGGGATTGTTTCCAGCATCACATGGAATTCATATTTCTAGGAAAATGTGTCCTCAAACACATGAGGAAAGAAATGGAGTGAAAATGATTTCATACGCATCATTGATTGGGTCAATCATGTATGTAATGTTATATACTACGCTAGATGTATCATATACATGAGGTGTGGCCGGAAGATATCAAGCTAATCCAGGTGACCACCATTGGATGGCATTCAAGATGTAATGACCCACCAATTCTCATTGTCTAGAGAGTACAATGAGTCATTACTAGGCCTTAAGAGACATCCCCAAGATGCCCAAGTCTGGAAACAAATGCTGAAGGGTTTCAAATAAAACAGGGGGATGATTTAACCTTTAATAAATAAACCAATAAACCTACCAACCATAACCAAAAATTCAGTATATGATGCATGCACAAATGAAAGATAACTCAATAACTACATGTATCTCACAACCACATCAAAGTAAGAAACAGTGGAAGAATAACCAAGAATCAAAGTACACAGCAGATAAACCACACATGACTCTCCAAAGACCTCAATACTCCAAGCTTCACAAGCTCCAAGCTCCAAAATATCTGAACATCCCAAACATAACAAGGTAGTGCTTAACACGTGTGAAACATTACCTTTTCCCTTGTCATGTAAGATAGCATCGGCAAAAGCACCAAAGTTCCAAAGCAGGGGTGAGTATAAAACTCAGTAGGTTTTCCCTAATGACTTCCCTACTCATGCCACTAGGATAGAAGAGTTGGAAACAGTTATATAAAAATTTTTATATAAAAAAACTTCTCAAAAATAGTTTATAACTAAATATAAACATGTTTCCAAAACCATTCATTACCAAAATCATACAAGTGAAATTGAAACCAATTTTCCCAACAAGATATTTTTTCCAGAAAAATAACTAAACAATCTTTTCCACCATTTCATAATATCCATTTATCATCATACCCAAACATTCCTCAAACCCATGCAACCAACCATGAATGCTATGTTATGAAAGTTCCATACTCATGAGCACTTTCTTGTCGATCTACTAAGTCGTCACAAGGTAATTGTTTCCCATGTGCCATTAACCCTTTGTTATTGAGCATAAGGTCATATTTCAACCAGGCCCCGTGTATGAAATTCTCATGTACCCTTAAACCTTTGGCACCAAGCACATGGTCATATTTCAACCAATACCTGTATATGCAACATTAACAAACACCAGATATTCCCAAAGATCATTCCAAAACAACCCTTTCAATAAAAACACCTTTCAACCATTTATAAATTCTAGAAAATCCATTATTTAAAATCATCATTTTAAATTCATGAAACTAAACCCCCTTTTGCATAACTATTCACCAAGATCATGAAATTTCACAAAAACCATAAATCATCACAAATGAAGATATTTACATGAATTTCAAAATAAATAAACCAATTTAAATATAAGACCATCAATTATATCAAGAGAAGATGTAAGTGAATCCACCTACCTTGAAGGTTTTGAAGAAACTTTGACAACAAACGAAGAATGCACAAGAAAGTGAGTTGATTTCCAAGAACGACCTTAGTTATCTTATCCTAGAAATATCAAGACTCAACATTGAATTATTTGGCATTATAAAACGTAGATCTACCCACTATAGGTTCAGATCTAAGAAATAATAGAGATCGTATAAGTAGATCTAAGTTGATCTAAGAAAATATGACAGTGCCAGAAACAATGGTGACACACCTCAGGAATCAGACTCGAAATCACCAAGGGAAGGCTCTAGGATGGGTCCAACTCTTTTAGGGAGGGTTATCCGACCTTCAAGGTAGAGTAATATAGAAATAGGGGCGTTTTGAAGCCAAAAAAAATATATAGAGGAAAAATGAGTAAGCTCCTAGAAAATAGGACCTAAATTTGACCACTACGCAAGGTTTGACCACATGGTTTGGGCCAACTGTGTATGGATCGTGCAACCTTACTTTTGGTCCCAACACTCCTTATAAAACCCCACAGAATCTCCAATCTATCATCTTTACCATTTTTATGGAAACACATTTTTATAGAAACATCCCACTTTATGGAAACACCCCACTTTGTGGAAACAACCCACATTATGGAAACACCCCACTTTATGGAAAAAAAACCCACTTTATGGAAACACCCTACTTAATTTAAACTCTCTATATTATGGAAACTCTATATTTTATGGAAACTCCATATTTTATGGAAACTATCTATTTTATAGAAACTCTCTATTTTATGGAAACTCTCTATTTTATGGAAACTCTCAATTTTATACACACCAAATTAAAAAATGTAAGGAAAGTGGTTATGTAACCCAAATCGGGGTACTAAATTATCCCCACAATTGATCTTTACATCCTTGGAAAGTATAAAAACCACTCTAGCCTAAAATATCTCTGGAAACTACTCTTTCATTTACTTCTCACGTTCACAAGTCTCCTCTAAAATCTGACCATGTTTCCATAAAACCCGCACTAGGCTGATGCTTTTACCCCTCAAGACATTCTATTTTCTATCCATGATCAAAATTGGGATATTTACTTGTGATGCATCTGGTTCTAGCTCAACGCGATCCCATATTATCACATGGTTAGGATCAGGGTGATACTTTTTCAACTGGGATACATGGAACACATTATGCACTGAACTAAACTGTGGTGGTAATGACAATTGATATGCAACATGTCCAACCTGTTACAGTATCTCAAAAGGGCCAATGTATCTAGGATATAACATTCCCTACTTTATAAAGCTATGATGTCCAATCCTTGGAGAGATACTTAAGAGGACTTGATCACCGACAGCGAATGACAACGGTCTTTGACCGTGATCTGCATAAGATTTCTGACGACTCTGAGTCATCTCTATCCTCATTATAATCAACAGGACATTCTCCATTGTTTCTTGGAAAAGTCTTGGCCCGACTAGTGAAGTTTCACCTGTTTCCACCCATCATAGTGGTGAACGACAAGGACACCCATACAATGCCTCAAACGGAGCCATGTGTATTGAGGCTTGATTGCTGTTATTGTATGATAAATCCATTAAGGGTACATGATCCTCTCATGAGCCACCAAAATCCATTACATTATCCCGCAACATGTCTTCCAGAGTTTATATCATTTGATCAGATTTCCCATCCATCTGAGGATGATACACCATGCCCATTGTTAACTGAGTCCCAAGGGATTACTGTAAGGATTTCCCGAAACGAGATGTGAACCTTGGATCTGTATTTGAGACTATTGACACTGGTACATCATGCCCCTTTACCACTTCTCTGATATAGATTTTTGAATGATCCTCCACCGTATGAGTTTCAAAAATATGGATAAAATGGGCCGACTTAGTTAGACGATCCACTATCACCCAAATGGCATCATGTTTTTGGACCGTTCTTGGAAGACCTGTAACAAAATCCATTACTATATGATCCCATTGCCACACTGGGATGTGAAAAGATTGTAACATACCAGTTGGTCTCTGATGCTATGCTTTAACCTGTTGACAAGTTAAGCACCGCGCGACGAACTCATCCACCTTCCTTTTCATGCCGCTCCACCAAAACTACACATTAAACAACTTATAAATCTTATGTGTACCTAGATGTGCATCCCACCTTGAATAGTGGTATTAATGAAGGAGTTGTTCCTAAATAACCATAGGTACAACCATCCCATCTTTGAAACACAATACTGAACCCCCATCAGGTTTCCAGCCCTCAATGGTCTCCCCACCATTGAGTTTTGAACTTACAACCAGACATTCTATATCATATGATTGTGCCTCTTTGATCATTTTTACTAAATCAGGAACAAGCGTAGCTAAAAATAAAACCACAACATCACCTCAGTCTTTACATTCCACATGCATGTCGGCTAAGTCCGACATCAACTACCATTCATTTGAAGCTTCTTTCTCCAATTGAGCATATGACTTTCTACTCAATGTGTCTGCCACCGAATTTCCTTTCCCTAGTGTGTATATCATGTAAAAGTCAAACATTTGGAGATACTACATCAATCTACTTTGCCTCAGATTAAAATCTTGCTATGAGAAAATGTGTTTCAATCTTTTGTGATCCCTAAACACAATAAATTTCTCACCAAAGAGATAATGTCTTCGTGTTTTCAAATCATTGATGACTACAGCTAACTCCAATCATGTGTTGGGTAATTATTCTCATGCACCCTCAACTACCTTGAACCATAAGCAACCACAAGATCTATTTTCATGAGAACACATGCCAAACTTGATCCTGAATAATCACAATACACCACATACCCCTGTCCTGATTTTGGAAAGATCAAGATAGGTTCTGATGTAATACGAAATTTTAGTTCCTGGAAATACTTCTAACATTCCTCCATCTATTGGAATGGAGCATTGTTCTTTGTCAGGGCTATCATTGGTAAACATAGTCATGAGAAATCATGCAGAAAGCATCGGTAGTAACCAGCTAGACCAAGAAAACTTCATATCTCAAAAACAGTCTTCGTTGGTTTCCAAGAGATAATGACTTCTATCTTTTCAGGATCAACAGAAGCGCATTTCTCCTAAATTACATGGCCAAGAAAACGTACTTATTGTATCCAAAATTCACACTTTGAAAATTTGGCATATAAACGACGATCTCTCAGGATTTGTAACATTATTTGTAGGTGCACCTCATGATCAGTCCTTGTATTTTAATAGACCAAAATGTCATCCAAAAACACCAAAACCAAAGAATCCAGATATTTTTGAAATATTTGATTCATCAATTCCATGAAAACCACTGGTGCATTAGTTAGACCGAGAGGCATGACAATATATTCATAGTAGCCATATCTAATTTTGAAAGCTGTCTCTGGAATATCCTCTTTCTGAACTCTCAATTGGTGATAACCTTATCGCAAGTCAATCTTGGAGAACCACTGATCCCCCCTTTATTGATCGAGTAGATCATCAATGCATGGATGTGGATATCTGTTATTTATCGTAACTTGGTTAAGATTACGATAATCAACACACAACCGAAGATTTATATTTTCCTTCTTCATGAAAAAAAACCGGTGATGCCCATGGAGACGTACTTGGTCAAATAAAACCCTTTCTTTCCAGCTCCTCTAACTGCACTTTCAATTCCTGTAACTCTGTTGGTTCCATCCTATAAGATAGAAGGTAAATATGACTGGTCCCCAGAAGAAGATCAATCATAAACTCCACTTACCTTAGAGGTGGTATCCCTAAGAAGTTCTTGGGAAAGACATCTAGAAATTGATCCACAATATCTGGAAACTATCTTCCTCGATCTCTTCCATTGATTCCAAAGTCAATGTTGCTAATTGGTAAGAAATAGTTCCCACAATTGGTTCCAAAAATCTCTTTTCACCCTTCTATACAATCCTCTATCCTCTAAAGAGATGCTCGATGCCGTCCTCAGTTATGAAACTAACTTTTCTCCTATAACAGTCAATTTGAGCCATGAATGTTGTCAGCCAATCCATACCCAGGATTACATCATAGACATCCATATACAACATCGAGAAGTCCTATTTTAGCTCAACTCCATCAACAGTTATAGCACATGCTCTACACACAAAGTCTTGATCCCGATATATCATGTTCAGCCCTGTCACTCTATTCACCATCTCTGTATAATATATAATACAAAGTACTGAAATATTTGATCGAATCTCCTGTCGTTGCCCTGATTCAAATATGTCTTCCATCAAAGAGGAACTTTCCACCACTTGTGGTGCAAAGCGTACTAAGTTCATGAACTTAGCTGCATACTCTGTGAGAGAGAGACTCTCCCGTTTCAGGCTGAAGAAGTCTGCCATTTTCTAGATCTTGAACGTGTGAGGATAGAATTTTTTGTTGAAAAACTCCTTTAAATCTTCCCATGTAAGTCCATTATCCAATTTAGCATGCACTGATAAATCCCACTACTGACGTGCAATATCCTCGAGCATATACGTCACAATTTTGACCTTTATCTCTACTATTCTGTCGATGAAGTTGAAGACATGATTCATCCTACATAGCCACACCTCCACCTTCTCGGGTTCGAAATCACCCCAAAAATTAGGTGGATTATGCTTCATGAACTAGATGGTATGATCCATATGTTTTGGATCATTCCTCCAGTTCCATGTGTCCATAGCTTGAAAAACTTGGACAATACTCTGGACCAGCTCTTGATTCACATGTGGTTCAGGTGAAACCACATTATCCGTAGCTTCTTCGGGTTGGTTTTTACAATGCCTACCAGGTGCCATGTTCTAAACTAACAAAAAACTACATTAATATCACTCTCTAGAAACTACTGGATGAGCATTTCAAATTCTATAACATCAACTATCACAACATTGTTTTCCAAAACAACATTTTTTCCATGTTCAACCATTTTTGAAAACACCTAACATGCTTTTTAAAATTAAACCATTTTCAAAATATGATAAGAATTCGCTTTTTAAAAATCTTTCATTTGCAAACCAATTCCATTATTTTTCAAAATTTAACACTTTTTTTCTCACAACATGAATCATTCCACTAAATGATGTATGTACTCCTAGTGGGAAGTCATTCCTCTACAATGCATGTCATGCTCGTCTCATTGGATAAACCCGTGACAATGTGATTTCAAAATTCTTGAAGGGTCTCAAAACAATTATTTACCAAACTCCTTGGTAACTTGAAGTTCAGCATAAAAGTGTTAGCTATGTCCTTTTATGCTATACATTTCATGTTTCAACAATCCTACTCCTTTATAAGATTCCCACCCATGGAATAGACAAGAAAGGATTTCATCTCCAAAACTAGAAACATCGATGACTACTAGTTAGGCAAGGACAATAAAATATGATACCATTTGTAATGACCCTCCAATTCTCATTGGATTGAGAGTACAACAAGTCATTACTAGGCCTTAAGAAACATCCCCAAGATGCCCAAGGCTAGAAATAAATGCTGAAGGGGTTCAAATACAAGTGGGGGAAGATTTAACCTTTAATAAATAAACCAATTAACCTACCAACCATACCAAAACATTCACTATATTATTCATGAACAAATGAAAGACAACTCAAAAATTCATGTATCTCACAACCACATCAAAGTAAGAAACAACATAAGAATAACCAAGAATTAATGTACACAACTGATAAACCACATAAGACTCTCCAAAGACCTCAAGACTCCATGCTCCACAAGATCCAAGCTCCAAAATCTCTGAACAACCCAAACATCATGAGGTAGTTCTAAACACGTGTGAAACATTACCTTTTCCCTTGTCCCAGAATATAGCACTTGCAAAAACAAAAAAGTTACAAATTAGGGGTGAGTATAAAACTTAGTAGATTTTTCCCAATGAATTCCCTACTCATGCCACTAGTATAGAAGAGTTAGAAACAATTATATAAAATATTTTATATAAAAAAACATCTCAAAATTAGTTTGTAACTAAATATAAACAAGTTTCCAAAACCATTCATTACCAAAATCATAAAAGTGAAATTGAAACCAATTTTACCAGCAAGATATTTTTCCATAAAAATAACTAAACAATATTTACAATCATTTCACAATATCCCTTTATTAGCATACCCAACCATTCATCAAACCCATGCAACCAACCATGCATTCTAGGTTATGGTAGTTCCATACTCAAGAGCAGTTTCCCATCGATCTACGAAGTCATCATAAGTTAATTTTTTCCCATATTCCATTAACCATTTGGCACCGACCACAATATCATATTTCAACCAAGCCCCATGTATGAAATTACCATGTGCCATTAAACCTTTATCACCGAGCACAAGGTCATATTTCAACCAAGCCCTGTATATTTAATATGAACACACACAACATATTCCAAAATATCATGCCAAAAAAAACCTTTCAATAAAAACACATTTTTATTGAAAACCATTTCAATTAAAACCATTTAAATTACAAACCATTTAAATTCCAAAACATTTCCATTAAACTCCATTTTTATTAAAACCCAGTTCTATTGAAAATATCTTTTTCATAAACCATTTATAAATTCCAGAAAATACATAATTTAAAATCATCATTTTAAATTCATGAAACTAAACCCCCTTTGGAAAAACTATTCACCAAGATCATGGATTTTCACAAAAACCATAAATCATTACAAATGAATATCTTTCCAGGCATTTTAAAATAAATAAACCAATTTTAATCAAAGCTAATAATTTATATCAAGAGGAGATGAGATTGAATCCACCTACCTCAAAGGTTTTGATCAAACTTTGACAACAGACAAAGAACGCGCAAGAAAGCAGGTTGATTCTCCAAGAACGGATTATTTGGCATAAAAAAACGTAGATCTACCCACTATAGGTTTAGATCGGAGAAATAATGGAGATCGAAGAAGTAGATCTATTAAAACATGACAAATTTTGAAAGAATGGTGACATACCTCAATAATCGGACTTAAAATCACCAAGGGAAGGCTCTGGGATGGATCTAAATCATTTGGGGTGGGTTATCCAGCCTTATAGGGAGATTAATCTCGAAATAGGGGCATTTTGAATCCAAAAATATATATATATAGAGCAAAAACGAGTAGGCTCCTAGAAAATAGGATCTAGATTTGACCTCTGTGCAAGGTTTGACCACACGGTTTGGGTCAACCGTGTATGGATTGTGAGACCTTAATTTTGGTCCCAACACTCCTTATAAAACCCCCAAACTCTCAAATCCTTCACCATTACCCTTTTTATGGAAACATGTTTTTATGGAAACATCCCACTTTATGGAAACACCCCACATTATGGAAACAACCCATTTTATGGAAACACCCCACTTTATAGAAACAACCCACTTTATGGAAACACCCCACTTAATGGAAACTATCTATATTATGGAAAATCTATATTTTATAGAAACTCCCTATTTTATGGAAACTATCTATTTTATGGAAACACTCTATTTTATGGAAACTCTCTATTTTATGGAAACTCTCTATTTTATACACACTAAATTAAAAAAATGTGAGGAAAGGGGTTGTGTACCTGAATCCAGGGGTACTAAACAAGACAATCCTTAAATATTTGTGGCATATTAAGGATATGTTCCTAGTTTGTAGAATAGATGATGAACTAGTAATTAGATGATGTGAAGATTCTAGTTTCTAAACTAATCAAGATGAAATGAAGTCACAAATGGTGTAAATTTTCACTTTTAATAGAGGTGTTGTGAGTTAGAAGAGCTCAAAGAAAGATATGGTTACAGATTTTATAGTAGATTCTGAGTATATTATGGCTTATGAGGTAGTTAAGGATGTAGTATGGATGTAAATTTTTTTCCAATAGATTGATGTGGTATCTAGCATAAAAGATCCTATCACACTCTATTGTGATAATACTGAAGTGGTGGATCTTTCAAAAGAGAAAATGGCACATCAATGGATGAATCACATTATTCAGAATTATCATCTCTTGAGGGATTTTTCTCAGAGAGGTGAAGTTTTAGTGAGAAATATCTATGTGGAAAACAACATGATGGACCCCTTAACTAAATTCTAGACTCTGTAGTAGCATGAATATCATGTGAGGTCTAGCAGACTGAAGGTCGTAGGTCATTGTCTCTAGTCCAAGTGGGTGTTTCTTAGATTTTGTGTCCTGGGACCAAATATTTTTACATTGATTACATGAATATTCAATGTATTGAATATTAATAAAACTTCTTATTACATATTTGTTGGTGTTCTTCATGACTCTAATGTAATAATGACCTAGAGTGTACATCATATTGGTAAGGTCGTAATAGTTTCCCTCTAGGATGAGAAACTCTATGTGCTATGATGATATTATCAAATAATTTTCTATATTTGGATTTAGTGCTTTGATGGGACACATATTACATATACTGTCTGGTGTGAGTACTCATAATCAGATGATTCTTCTTCTCATTAAGTTTTCACATGGTAATCTCCATGGCAGGAGATTATGAGAACATAACTGACAATTGGAATTCCTCATGTTCTGGTTTCATCATATATTCCTATCTATGAGTGTATATGATGGTCATTAGACTATAATATTATTATTAATGCATGCTCAAACTTGTGTAATTAGATGTATTTCATAAACCATGAAGATAAGAGTTCATGGAAAAGTTGGATATGTTGGGGTTGTCATGAGTGACATGTCATTAATGAATAAGTCGAGGAAGGATTTGTACCTTCTATATTCATATAATTTGATAGTTCGGACATTTGATTGGAATATAGCCATCGCATTGAATTCCATGGACATGGCGTAATGACGTGTTTATTTCGAATAGTCAAAGAAAGACATATCGGTCATATAGGTTGGTGACACAGATGTGAAACCTGCTTGATGAGATATTGCGACAAAGGGATTATATTACATAGTGATCATTCAAATGTGGTTGTCAATGTTGAGGCATTATGTTCTTTCTCTTGGGTGTCTTGACCCACCGTTAGATAGTAATCTTGGACTTTAGGTAATCCCGCCTAATGCCAACAAGAAAGAATCCAATAAGGTTACACACTAAGTGTTTCCATTGATCTAGATTAAATTATATTTGAGTTTAATTAATGGAATAAATATTATTCTCAAGTTTGAGTAATAATTTCATCCATTTTATATTGATCACATAAAATAAATAAATATTTATTCACCGACTTGGGAATAAATATTTTATTTCATTTTTTGAATATTTTAATAAATATTTATTTTCTAGATTGTGAATAAAATATTTATTTATTAAAATAATAATTATCTGGTTATTTAATAAATTATATTGGATTTAGAATCAAAACAGATGGAGCTTGATGACAAATATTAATTAACAAGACTATTCCAACATATTTTTTATTGCACAAGTTGGTGTGTGCCACAAAATAAAAATTATATAATTATTATTATGCACAATGGAATTTACTAAAGTTAATAAATGTTATTTAAAGGATAGTATTTAATTAAATATTATTTTAACTTAAATACCAACTCTATAAATAGGAGAATATGTCTATTGTGTATAGTATCCAAAAATTGATATTATAGAATTTTTTCACACCATGAATTCCCTCTCAACTCCTCCTCTCTCCCTATCAATAAAAAGAAGTTGAAGAGATATTTCTTAATGAATGAAGAAGGAGTGATCAATAAAGAACAACACAAGACATTTGACTTTACATGCTAGCACACAAAGATCGGGTGGTGTTGCTCAGAGATCAAAGGAGCACGTGTGGATCACCGCTAGATGGATTCTATCCTTGGATACTCATAGTGCACCAAATTTAATCCAAAAGGGTTATTTCAAATGATCAACATTCAACGATGAAGAAATTTCCTAATCCCATGTATTTATTTCTTCAGATATTAAATAAATTAATTATAAATTTGATGTGAAATATCCTTAATCTTGGTTTTGAGAAATTATTATTAAAGGAAATTTTAATATATCATCCACCAGTACATGCTTTTGCTGCACCCAGAACCATCACTTTCTACTTAAAGCATCCAACACCTTATTTTCTTTACCATGATGGTAGCAGATTTAGAATTTGTAATCCGTGATGATCTCTGACCATCTACTATGGTGCATATTAATCTCCTTCTATGTGAATATATAGTTGAGGCATTTAGGATTAGTATATACTTCACACTTCTCCCCATCGAGGTAATTTTTCCATATTTTCAATTCAAATATCACAGTAACCAACTCCAGATCATGTGTGGGATAGTTTTGCTCATGAATTTTCAACTTCCTTGAGGATTAGGATATTAATTAATCATTATACAACAGTACATAGCCTATGCCTTTTTTGAGGAATCACTGTACACCACAGAGTTCGCCACTTTTCGGAACTATGGGTACTTGTGCAATGATAAGCCTTTTTTGTGATCCTTAAATCTTTCCTTATATTATTGAGTCCAAACATACATTACCCCCTTTCGAGTCAACTTGGTCAGTGGATTTTACAATCATGATAAGTTTTTCAAAAATCATTTGAAGTACCCAGCTAGACCAAGGAATCTATGGATCTCCATAACATATGTTGGCCTAGTCCAATATTCGATTAACTTAATATTGGAAGGGTCCACAAATATCCATTTTCTGGTTATTACATTCCCCAAAAATGATACTTTCTCCATCCAGAACTTACATTTATTATACATTGCATTAATTTCCTCCCTTCACAAAGAATTTTTCATAATATTTAAATGCTTCTCGTGTTCCTCCTTGCTCTTAGATTATATCATAATATCATTAATAAAGACTACCAAAAATTTATATAGGAAATATCTAAAGACTATCCATTAATTCTAAAAACATTTCTGGAGCATTAGTTAGTTTGATGGGAATCACTATGAAATCATAGTGTACATACCTCGTTTGAAAGGCAGTCTTGGGAATATCCTCTTTCTTCACCTTTAGTTAGTGATTCCCAACCGAAGGTCCACCTTAGTGTAATATATCACCCCACATAGTTGATGAAACATGTAATCTATCCATAGAAGGATATAATTTTTCTTTATCTATATTTTTTTGAGCTCACGGTAATCAATGTTGAGGCTGTGGTGGGGCATAGTGATGGGTTTGAGAGAAAATAAAAATTGGGGCTGAGAGGAAAAACATGGGTAAGGAGGGGATGGGTTAGAACTATTATGATACCATGTACAACCATACTTCTTAACTCAATGAGAGGTGGATACATTTATTTATAGATATTTGAATGTTATAAAAGATATAGAAAACCAATGTGGAACTCTAAAATACACATAACTAGGTCCAAGAAACCAGTTCAACTTCAAATCCTTCATTGGTTTGATAAACTATAACTTCCTCAATGGGACATAATAGTTTTGATATAGCCTAGGGGACTTTGCAAACACACCTGATATGGGGGGGTAAATCAAGTGTGCACTAATTTTACCAAAATAATGTCGTTTAATCTCAACTCCTTTTGGTTTTTAACTTCTATCACCTGGTCAGATGAAAATGAATCTTTTTTGTATTTTACCCTACCAATCACCTATATGATGCGGGGTGAATTAGGTGTTCATTGATTTTACCAAAAAGAATGTTATTTTAAGCTAAACCCCATTTGGTTTTTGATTTTTGTTACTTGTAAGGATGAAAATGAATCTTATTTTTATTTTACCCTACCAAACACCTATATGATGTACAAATACTAAAAGTTAAAATAACACATATATTTTTAAAAGGTTTTTCCATAGTGTGGGTAACCTACTCCTTATCAATTCAACACCCATTGAGTCACAAATTTTCCACTCTAATGGAATCAAAAATTACAATGCATGTCCATGGACCTTCATGAAACCTCTTCACTAAATATTACACATGTTTGGTCTCTATATTATGCATGTGATAGGCCTCCACTATGAAACACAAGGGAAAGAGTATTTATAATTCTTCCAAAGTCTTTATCTCCCACTAGTTCTATTATTTCTACATATATCTAAAGTAGATCACAATATTCCATAGATGTTACTAGACCCAAAAAAATGATCTCCTTCCTCAACTCTGAGTGACTTCCACAACTAGGATATCTTCAAACTCATAACATGCAACTTGGCCTCTGAAACTCTATAGCTTTCAAATCTTCACAGATTCTACTACTGAAAAACAAAACTCATAAATTCATTTGGACACAACAAGCTTCAAAAGATCAATATAATTTCTCTTATTCTTATTCTGTATAATATAAATTATTTTCCTCTTCTTCTTTGAGTACAATTATCTTGGATACTCCCAGATCACACACACTGGTTAGTAACCACAACAAGGTGGTTTCTCCTTTTTATTCTTATTTTATTGACGTTCTCATAAACATGTGTGCATAGATGGCTAAATTAAATGAATTTTATCTTTTCTAAATAGCATAAATGGTATTCTGAGAAGAAAATACAACTACCATAACCGAAGTAACATTATAAAATACCCATTTCGGGTTACCATGATTTTCTATGCTCTCCTTTTTCAACTCAGGGATTATTCCAAGAAGTAACTCATTAAATTCTTATCACTATTGAAATTTGACAGAATAAAATATTATTTATTGTTCTTCAGTGTGGATTCTTATAAAAAAATCAATAAAATCTTCACTTCAAATCGCTACAGTTGTACATAGATCATGCAACAAATCATATCTACAGCGTAGAACTCGTTATTCTTTTCTGGATTCATTAGATATAGAAGCCTTCTCATTTATCAAGTCTTTAGAAAGTTCTCGTACCTAAATCATAGTTATTCATGAACACTTGAACATACTAAGATAAAAATTATGCAGGCAATGATAAATTGAAGCTCAAGGAACAATGGTTCTCTATTTTCATTATTCTTGAAAACTCGATAATTAAATTCTTAGTATAATGAAATATATAAAATGAAATTATTCCGTAAATTATACCCAAATCAAGATTAAATAATCAATTATCTAATAATTATGATATTCAAAACTCAAAATCAAGACTCGAGCATCATTATATTTGTATTTCCACAAAATTAAATAAAACTAGAAGCTCTATTTTTTATTTATTTTTTGATCTTCCATTGTCATGGATAAAGATAACCTAATATTTATAATCATTATTGAATCACAATCTTTTATTGGTTTTTGTGATGTTTATACAATGAAAAAACACCTTTTCCATCATCTCAAATAATTTCAACTTCATCATATTTGAAATATGAAAACTTGAATTTTCATCCATAAGAACATCAGAAATTTTCTAGAAGTCTTATGGTGGATTCTTCAAAGTATTATATTAGGATAGGCTTATGTTTAGATACTTACAATCAGTGGTAGAAATATTATGCTTATATTTCAAATACTTACACTCTTTCCTTTATCAATTTTTTGAAAACCTCAAATCCTTACAATGGAAAATGAATTCTTTTGATGAATAGTTACGATTGGAAAAGAAATAAGATTAATAGTGTCAAGTGATTTAGTTCCAATCCTTATGATTACCATAAATATTTAAGATCACCACCTAATTGTATTACTTTCAATAGAATCTTTATGATCATATTACACAAAACCTTACACTCAGTATTTATCCATATTTCATGAACTCTAAAGTGAGGACTTTTGAAAATAGTTTTGAATGAACTTATTCTTTCTCTAGGGCTTCTTTAAACTTCTAAAATCATATCATAACTGATTAAAATAAATATTATAATTATAAAATAAATTCTTAACTCATTAAAATCATATCAAAGGTGTTTCATCATATAAAATAATCTCTTTAGAGTATTTCCATGATCTCATCTTCCTAATCAGGTGTGACTCCTCTTCAACCAATATCGAGCCACATTCATTCAATTAAACCATCATACAAGATCCTATAAACACTGATGAAATATCCAAAAATACTTTATAAAACTTTGATGGGTTCTATAACTTTAGGTTCTAAGGAATCTATCCAGTTAGCTCTTCCAAGGACATGCAATCTTTTTCTTTTCCATTTATTCCTCATGGAATCAACTTCACTTTCAAGAGTGGATACTCACTTCAGCACCTGAGACCTCATCTTCATTTGAGATCATGTCATTGACTTATCTATGATAAAAATAAAAAAAAATAAAATTTTTCCAAAAAAAGTATATCAACATTTTTAATAACTCCAACAATCTCAACATGGTCATATGAATGACCTCAAAATGTAGGGGACTATTTCTCACCTCATTCAATAGCAATCAAACTTCTAAGAGAATCATTTAAAACACCTTATCCTGAGATATCTGGATATCAAAAACAAATTCTAAAGGATCTTGAGGCTCACCAGTATCCCTCATTATGAATATGAATTTTATTTTAAATGTATTCTTCAAAAACTAAATTCTGATTATGGGAATGGTTGGTATGTACACATGTGGTTAGAATGTGGAAAGATGTGTGATAATATCATACTCATATCATGTATTTATTTTTAAAATGTTTATTAATTTCATTATTATACAAATATTTATAATTTCTTCATGAATAATTTATTCATTAATATATTCTTTATATTAAACCTATTGAATTTTTTCCTTTTCGAAAAGGAGTTAATTTCAAAACATTGATGAAAAATCTTCAACTAAAATTAGAATTTTTTTGATAATTTTTATCCAGAAAAATTAGGGAAAATTGATTGCATAGATATGCAGTCTTATGATTTCAAATTGAAGATAATTAAAACTTAAATAATTTGGTTACAAAATTAGTGATTCTGAATTGTTTTTCCACTATTTATAATTAATATATGCACCAAAATTCTTTAACATCACACATGTATATCCTCATTAAAATAGACTATTTACATAAATTTAAGATAAAATAATATCCTAGACACATATGGTAACCAAAAATCTTAAGGTGGTCTTGAAAATATTACTTTGTAGCACACCTAGACACTAGAATCCTCAAAACTCTCATGTGAATTTCAGAGAAAATTTGAGAAGTGAATAAAGGGAAAGATTTCGGTGGTGATACATTAAAAATTTCCACTTATTTTCCATTAGAAGCATCCCTCTGAGTCTTTACTGTATCATGATAAGATTCAAATTTTAAGGAATGAGAATTTTCAACCTCTATTCAAATGTCCATTATCATTTCAAACATACTTTCAATGTTTTAATTTAGAGAAGTTTTCCACTGCTTCAACATTCTAACAACCTTTTTATGTACACCAATTTTCTTTATTTAAGTTTCTTACGAGGAATAATATTGGTTGGAAAAAAATTCATTAAGGTTATACAAAGATTTATCCATCCCCTGAATGCGTGTTTTTCATGTGGATTTAAGTTCCTTAACTTCATAAATGATGTCCCTTTTAAACTCCTAAAAAGTTTCTAGAGACCCAATATCGTATTTCATAAAACTGATCTTTTCATTTACTAATTTAAAATGTGTTGAAATATATTTTAATTCTTTTTTAAGATCATAAACTAGTTTTAAAGTAGATTAAGATATAGTTTGATTTTTTATGATACCTTTGATGACCTCAAACTAGGCTATCATCATATTTTTCATTTAATCAATGTTTGTTTTAGATATCATCTTGAACCTTAATGAATAAAGACACAATTTTGAGACCATATCATCATTTATACTTTCAAAATAAAATTGGGAAATATTTATTTCCTTAGTTTTTTCTTCTTCTCTATATTACATAATCTCATCCTCTAAATTTTCTATTTCCTCCATTATGTAGAACTCAAAAAAATCTGTGAATAAAATGTAACGACCCAAACGTTTGTTAATGAAAATCCCTCTTGATCTAATTAAATTTCTTAATATGTGAAATTTTTATACAATATATGCACTTTTTTTTATGTTTTTGGATTTTAAAATACCATTAAGAATTGTGACCATTTCTATTTGTATCTTTTGAATAGTGATCACATGATTAGAATAAATATGGGCTTTGACAAATCCAATTTACTCACATAACGGAAGTGATGGCCTCATCTAGTAGACTTTCCCCGTATGAAGCCCTTTTTTTGAAGCTTGGAAAGGAGGTGGCGTCATTGGGCTTCGCTCTTGACCCAGCTCAAGTTGAGCTTGAACACATTAAGCTTGAGCAGAACCGCCTACGAGAGAAGTGGAAGTTGATAGAGATTACCACCCGAGAGATTTTATCCTACCCACCCCAAGAGTCTGTCACCATCACAGACCTCACCCTTCGGTCTTATGCATGTGTTTTATTGGGTTATGTAACAAGACCCTAGTATTATCGTTTTGTACATTATTTTTGTATCTAATAATGAATATACTTTCATTTTATTATTGTTACTTTGTAAATAGTTTTTAAAGCACAAATAGTATTTTTAGTTAATATTCAACTAAAAAATATATTGTGATGAATTAATAGATTTTTGAATTAAATAATATTTTAATAAAATATTATTATTATTATTAAATTAATTTTTATTAAATATAAATGATCGTATAATTTTATGAATGCAATTGTAATTTTTGTTAAGGTTTGAAAGCCATTTTTATCAAAACCCATGAATTTTCAATAAATGTCGGTTTTTTTAAAAGTGAAAACTAACATATTTAGAAAATTATTTAGATAAAATCAATATTATTTCTGGAATCAAGAAATTTAAAATATCCAATGGTGATTTTTTCATAATTTTTTGAGATAGTCAAATTTTTGGGTAAAAATTAAATACCGTTTAAATATATAATGTGTTTTATGACATCATAATGACCCAATAGTGATGTAAAAAAATACTATAAACTTTATGTTCAGACAATATATTTTTTACCATTAAAATAATGTGATTTTGGGTTTTTTTAATTTATTTTACAAAGCTTTAGTGGACCTTTCAAGACTTATTAAACATTTTGTCTTTTTAAATTGTTTTCCTTGGGAGTGTGACTCACCTCCACATAAGAAACCCTATTATTTTAAGAATTTAGGACTTTGGCCTTATAAAATATTGTTTTCCAATCCCCTTTGGAAAAACCATGGGAGAAACCATGGGTTGGTTTGTGGTTTTGATTAGTTTAATGTGAGGTGTCCCAAACCTAAATAATAATCAATTCCCTCTCATTTCCTATATAAACCCACCCAAGATCCCACTTCCTCCTCACTCAAAAAATTTGGAGTTTGTCCAAACTCTACCCTCATCTCTCTAGAATCCTCCCAGGGTTCCACAATCTCCCATTAATCCTCTCTCAAGCCTCTCTCAAGCCTTTGGAAGCACACTTCCAAGTAAGGGTTTTCTTCTTTTCTCATTTTGTCCAATATTCTTTAAGTTGTTATTCCCTTTTAATTTCAATTATAAATGTTGGGGTATGGTTTCTCACCTCCACCATACTTCCCTCTTTATGTTTGAATGATGTAAAACCCCTTCTCTCTCGTTAGATTCCTCCCATGTATATCCATTACTATGCCGAAATTCTGAAAGGAATTTCTCTTTCCTCATTTACATTCAAGTAAATTTTTTTGTATCATGAATCTAAATTCCATTACATTTGTTGGGACATGTATCCATATGACCCCTATACTATCCATGTTATTTAAATATAATGAGACACTCATTTCTCTCTCATCAATAATTTTTATGGGTTCTTATGTCATGCTGTTATGCGTCGAAATTGCACAGCGTTTTTCCAAGCCAAAGTCATTGTGTAGTCAATACCATGCACATTTCTCTATCAAGGGAATTCACCTTCATGCACATTCACTTGTGGTTTAAAGAGTTTAAATTATGTATTTCACATTCATTTATCATGTAATAAATGATTATGTTGAATGATTCAATGTTTTATGATCCATGTAGCACACTTATGCATGAAGTGAAATGTTTATGAAGGGTGCGCCCTGATAGTGCTCCAATGCAATAGGTAAAGTATAGTATCATGATACGTCATGTGCAATGGGTGTTCACTCGTGATAATTAAAATTTCAATGAGGGTTTACTTTTTCTTCATGCGCAATTAGGGTTTACTCATGTTCCATGTGGAACGATCCTTGGCTCTTGCTAATTCCATGTTAAGTGTTGTTTCCACATTTCCATGTTATGATTATCATGATTTATCATGCCTTTATGTTCATATGTCTCTTGTGATCTATTGATATTCCTATTGTCTATCATTTCTTGTATTCCACATGTTATTCCATGTTTATTCCCTTACTGGGATTTATATCTCACCCTTTTCTTATGCATGTCCTCAGGTTATCCCAAGCAATGATAAGTACGAGGGAATGCAGTTGTCATGTAAGGGAAGTTTTAAATAAAGATGTTGTATTTCATGTTTTAAGCTGTTATGTAATGATCCTAAGACCCAAAGACACTATACCTATCAATCTTCTATGTTGTATCAAGTGAAGTTTATATAATAAATTATCGCTACTGGAAAAAGTACCTATACCCATGGTTCAAAACCATTGGTATAGCCCCCAAAATTGTGGGTATAGGCTATACCCACGGTTTTAGGAACCTTGAGGCTCAGTGGCTTCGCAATAGGGTTCCTAGGCTATCCCCAAGGTTTTCCAAACCATGGGAATATATGTGTCACCGCGTTCCAACCCATTGCACAGGTGGAAGAGGACTTACCTCATGGTTTTCAAACCGTGGGGATTTATATCTCAACAAGAATAAGCAGGCGGGATTCGACCCCGGGATGTGACACTTGCGGAACACCGACTTTGAGCAACCGACCAATCGAGTTATTCAGTATATACGTATATATTTATATAAATATATTAATATTTTCGCTTATCGAAAAATTATTCACATGAGAATCGAACTCACGACCTGGGGGAAAATACTACAGCGCCTAACCAACTGAGGTGAGAATATTTTGATCAAATAGGGAAACATATATTTACTTATATAATTTAAAATTATTTATCAAAAAATTTAATTCACTGAGATTCTAACACAAGACCGGCTACCTGCTGAAGGAGGAGCCATGCTGAACCAACCAACGAAGCTACAATGTTTTTATTGTTTTGTATTTCTATCCGCCTAATTATATTAATCAAGATAGTCTTCCCACCAAATTTTTTCCGCTTTCCTGCATAATTTCCCCCCCTCATTATGGTGGGAAATCTATACCCATGTTTCTCTATAACCGTGGGTATAACTCTTCAAAAAAAACCCCCCAATACCCACGGTTTTGAAGAACTGTGGGTATAGGTATTCGGAAAAAACTCTATACCCACGGTTTGGCCATAATCGTGGGTATATGTCTTAAGAGAAAACACCTATACCCACGGTTTTGTCCAAAACCTTGGGTATAGGTCACCTATACCCACGGTTTTATAAAACCGTGGGTATAGGTACCCATATTATCTCTATACCCACGGTTTTCGAAAACCGTGGGTATATTCCCATTTTCCAGTAGTGTATGTTTAACTGTGTAATAAAAAAAGAAGGGTTGTCATAGTTGGTATCAAAGGATAGGTTTATTTATTTTTTGGGATTAGGATTAGAAAACCCTAGGGAAGCCTTATAGACAATACTAATAAGAACATCCCTATGTTGTGGTGAATATTGAGTAAGTGGTTTATCAAGAAAATACATCCCTATTTGGATTCGAGCATGTAGAGGTGGCTCTGTCACAGATGTATTTTAGGGGTAAAACAAAAAAAACCACTTTGAGATAGACTCAAATGGGAACTACTGCATGACAATGGGCCTTTTTACACTCTTGGTTATGACACTCCTGGGGGATATTCTTTGGTATATTCAAGAGCTTAGTACAAACCATTATTAAGGGACAAAAAAATCCCATAAGAATATAAGTTAAGAAATAGATTGAGGATAACCTAGATTTAAAACTAAGAAATTACAATTTAGGATATAATTCTTCTTTATAAGTTTATACTTTCATGTTCAAAGTTTCCTTTTTAGGCTCAGTGGATAAGTATTTAAGGCCTTTAATTATATATTCTTTTTCTTAGTTAATAGCGGGAAATAGAGGAACACGTTTCAACAACCAATGTGATAAGAAATGTGAATATTTCCCTAATGACATGCCTGATATGATGGGAATGGGTGCTCAAAACCTCATGATAGTACTTTCTCAGCTGGCTCGAGTTATGAATAATAATTTGAATCAGGCGGAACGCCCTTCTCCTCCATGGAAAGAGAAAGTTGCCATAGAATCCTTCATGTGGCAAAGGCCTCCCATGTTTAGTGGATCTTCTAATCCCCTCCTCACGGAACAATAAATTAACTCCATTGAAAAGATATTATCCATCCTCCAGTGCTTGGAAGAAGAAAAAGTTTTAATAGTGGTCTATCATTTTGATGGGGAAGCTTATCAGTGCTGGACACTGATAAAAAATACTATTTCCCAAGAGGAAATTGATTCCATGTATTAGGAGGAATTCAAGAGGATGTTTTTCAAAAAATATTTTCCTCGAACCCTCGGTCTCAAGATAGAAAGAGAGAACCTCAAAATCAAATATAAGGAAGATGAGTCCATCAGGGTGTATGAAGAAAAGTTTACAAGGATTTCAAGCTATGCTTATGGCTTTTTCATGAACAACGAAAGCAAGGTGGATCGCTTCTTTATCGGACTAAAGCTGAGTCTACGAAAAGCGTTGACGATTCGAGAATTCAACAGTTATAAGGATATTGTCCATTGTGACCTCATGGTTGAAATGGATATTGGAGACTCTCAGTGGTCTCGTGGGCCCAGTGAAAAGAAGCGGAAAATGGAGAACAACATGGGTGGTCCATCAAACCAATACCATGATGGAAAGAATCCTGACTTTTCCCCTTGCAAAAATTGTCAGAAGAAACATCCTAGTAAATGTCTTAAGGTAACCATGAATTGCATAAAATGCAGAAAGTTTGGTCATCTATCCAAGAACTACTGAAGGGATATGAGAAATCCCACTAATGTTGAAGAAAAAAGGAAGGTTCAGATCAACACTCAACCAGTACTGCAGTGTTACAACTACAAGGAGATTGGGCATTATGCAAACAACTGCCCTAAGCCGAGGGTTGTTGGAGGAAATCAACAACAAACTCCTTGTCAAAAAGGAAGGGCTTATGCTATCACTACCACTGAGGTGGAGCCATACTATGATGCGGTGACAGGTATTCTAGTTATTCATTCAAGAATAGAAAACAGACTATTTGATTCTGGTTCTAATAATTCTTCTATATCTTGCAAGTTTAGTAGAACAATTCAAACACCACCTCAAAATTTGGAGGAAAAGTTATCTGTGAGAACAGTGAATGGGGAAATCATTGAATCCATGGTTTATAACTCCTCCCTGGTTAACGTTTGTGGACTAAACCTCCTAGAAAATCTCATCATACTTCCTTTAGTGGAGTTTGATGCTATCTTGGGCATGGATTGGCTATCTTTATACAAAGACACTATCAACTGCCAGGAAAGGGAGATCACTCTTCATATCCCGAAGCATCCTCCAATTCATTACAAATGAAAAGAGGAATATGATTATCTTTTTTAATAATCATCTCTAGTGTGGATATTGATGCCTAATGATCAAGAATATCAAGCTCAAATGATTGAGATAAAGGAGAGAATCATGCTTGATGACATTCCCATCATGAGGGATTACAGTGATGTATTCCCTAAAGAGTTTTCTGGTATTCCTTTAGACCTAGAGGTTGAGTTATCAATTGACCTTATCCCTAGATCTCTACCAATAAAAAGGACACCTTACATAATGGCCACCATAGAGCTGGAAGAGTTGAAGAAGTAGTTACAGGAGAATATGGAGAAGGGTTTTATATGCATGAGTGCTTCCCCGTGGGGTGCGCCAGACCTCTTCGTCAAGAATAAGGATGGATCAATGTGCCTCTGCATTGATTATCATGATCTCAATAAAATAACGACAATGAACAAGTATCCCCTACCACAGATAGATGACATATTTGATCATCTTTGTGGGGCCAGTTATTTCTCTAAGGTAGACCTTCGGTCGGGATATCACCAATTAAAGGTGAGTAAGGAAGATATTCCCAAGACTGTCTTTCAAACGAGGTATAGACACTATGAGTTTATATTGATTCCATTCGGACTCACTAATGCTCCAGCAATTTTTATTTATTTAATTAATAGAGTCATTAGATATTACCTCGGAAAATTTGTGGTAGTCTTTATTGATGATATTCTGATATACTCCAAGAGCAAGGAGGAACATGAGAAGAAATTGAAAACTTTGTTAAAGCCTTTGTAAAGGGATAAGTTATATGAAAATTATAGTAAATGTGAGTTCTGGATAGAGGAAGAATCATTCTTGGGGAATGTTATCACCGGAAAAGGGATATTTGTAGACCTTACGAAGATGAAGGCAATTGAAGAGTGGCCCATGCCAACTTATGTAATGGATATTCGTAGCTTTTTGGGTCTATCTGGGTATTATCGATGATTTGTGAAGAACGTTTCATGATTTTCAAACCAAATGACCATGCTTACACGGAAGGGAGTAAAGTTTGTTTGGACATAGGAATGTGAAGATTGTTTCAAGGAGTTGAAAGTGAGGCTTATCACTGTGCCAGTACTCACACTCCCTACTAGTGGAGAACTATTTGTGGTGTATAGTGTTGATTATAATAAGGTCTTAGGATGTGTTATAATTAAAAATGATAATTTGATAGCCAATGCCTCAAGTAAATTGAAAATCCATGTGCAAAACTATCCAACGCATGATCTGGAGTTTGCGGTTGTGATCTTTTCCTTGAAAATCTGGCGGCATTATCTCTATGGGGAGAAATGTGAGATATGTACTGACCACAAGAGTCTCAAATATATATTCACACAGAAATATCTTAATATTCTCTAGTGAAGATGGATAGATCTCATCAAGGATTATGACTGCTCAATCCACTACTATCCCGATATGGCAAACAAGGTGGAAAATTCTTTAAGTAGAAAGGATCCTGCATCTTTATCAATGATGAGAATTGAAAAGAATATGATCTTCTTAGATTTGAAAAGGATATACATGAAAATAATTAAGGGAGTAACATCATCAATCCTTTCTCAAATTATTTCTCAACCATCCCTCTTGGAGAGAATAAATGATTCTTAAAGAAAAGATGTGGAAATTCAGAAAATGGTGGAAGGTGTTAGAAATGGGAAATCCTATGATTTCAAAGTTGATGAGTGATAAAACACTATTTTATTGAATATTTTATTGATAATAAATGATATAATTTCCTCACATTGTGTTAAATATGTTTATTTATAAAATATTTGGGATTAGATCATTCATTTGAATATTTGATGAAAATTCCAGTTTTACCCTTTATAGTTCACTGCAGTATTTCGAATATAAATATTTTTATATTTATTATTTGAAATTGAAATGTTTTAACAGTGTTCCTAACTTAATTATCTATAACTTTTATTCAGGACACTATAGCTAAAGAGTTCATTTGGTTGTTAAAATTGGGCCATGAAGTCAAAGTTGGGCTGGGCTCGCCAGAATGGAGAAGATTCTGTATTTCGGCCATAACGCTATCATATAGGCCTGTATTGAGCCCAAATTTGGAGATGAGATAGAAGAAACATATCCTCACATTTTAGACTTCTGGAAGGCCGGCCAATGCACGCATTTTGGTGGTCAACTGGGCGGTGAAAGTTGGCATAAAATATTTGGCTGAATTTCCACATTCACACTTGAAACCACTTGTAACCTCTCCTCCCCTCCCCTCTATAAATTGGAGTTTTTCTCATTTGGAGGGGTGGGGACGTGCATTGGGAAGTTTAGGGAATAGGAGAAGTGGATCCACTCCAATTATCCAACCATTTCAATAAGGGTAGCTCTTGAAGCAAGGATCCCTTCGACGAAGCCTTCTTCTTCTCCTTCATGTTGTAATGATTTTATTTATGTAATAAACTTCTTTGTTCTTCTTTTATTTCTTATATTTTCTTCTGTTTTGTTTAAATTTCTTATTCTCTTAATCTTCCTAATTGGTCTGGAATTCTTGAGTAGAAGCGTTATTGGGTTATACCCATTTTAAACCTTTGCACATGCAAAACGCTTCTACGATGATTACGCCACCCATGGAAGAGTAGTCTTTTAGTAATCGATCAATCTTCTACCCTCTTCATTTAATTATTTTGAATCAATGAGCTACTGTAATTCACTTAATATGATCCATGAATTTTGTTTTTTTAAATTGTAAGAAACTAAGCAAGCAATTGAACAATTAACACAAAAACACGCGAGGTCGGGATTTTGTGTAAATTGTGAGAGCGCGATCTTAATCGGTAATATAAGACCACATGAGATAAATTTGTAGAGTTCAAATATAATCCCTAAACACAATTCATCCTCATTTCCAGAATGTATATGTGCCTTAATTTACCACTGACCATAAGCTAATCTTAGAACATCAATCATAGCAGGGTTCTGCGATTGCATGTTCCGAAGTTAGCCTAGGGTTAAATTCACATCATCTTCGTGGTAAAGTTAATTCTCGTAGGGTTCAGGATTTAACAAATTAAGGGATCATAATTAAGTGAATATTAATTTAAATGATAATTATTAATAAATGATTTAAGAGGTAGAGTTAGATCGATTACGCCTTTTAAATAGATTTCTAAAAAAACATCTTCTTGTTGTGTCATTTTAATCGAAATTCATTTCAAAACTAAAAACAAAAAAAAATATATACAATCTTCTTCTAGAAAACTTCTTCTAGATTCATAAACTAAAACAAACCCCAATCCTTTAAAGTAGTGTTTTTATTCTATTCTATTTTATTTTATTTTTTTTATAATACCTCTAATAAGTTGTTAAATTCACTTCCTCCTTTGAGAGACGACCTTGGTCAGCCACTCTGCTGCACCTAAGTACCCCAAATTACACTAATCATTTGAGGGCGCCCATGACAGCGCTCTTTCAAATTGGCACCGTTTCCGGGGAGGCAAGTAATTATTTCAACCAATTAGAGGTATTTATTTTATTTTACATTTTATTCTCTTCCTCTCTTGTTTCTTTCTTCTTTACCCAATCTGATTTTTCTTCTTCTTCTTTTATTTTCTTCTACTTCTTTTTGGACCATCAACTCAAACTTCTCATTTTTATTTTACTATGGTCCACTTTATTTCTTTTCATTTTTATTTGATATATGACACGAACTAATCCCGAAGATCTCTTAGATCTTGACCCTGAGATTGAACGTATCCTTAGGGCACGAATCAGAAATTCTCAATCTACGGGAAGTTTCAATATTCAACCAGTTGGTGAATTCCTCTCTTCTGGAAACATTGAAATTGGAAGCTATTCAAATTCAAACATAAAAGAGGAACCAATGGCTGAAAACAATGGAAATGAACTTAATAGAACCATTCGAGAATTGGCTGCACCTGATATTAACTATCAAACAAATTGTATTGCATACCCAAATCTTGAATCGGACTTTGAATTGAAATCTGGATTAATTCACCTTCTTCCAAAGTTTCATGGCTTATCTGGTGAGGATCCCAACAAACAACTTAAGGAATTTAATGTGGTTTGCTCAACTTTAAAACCAAGAAATGTTTCAAAAGATCGAATTAAATTAAGAGCATTCCCATTCTCACTTGATGGAGATGCAAAAGATTGGATGTATTATTTGCAACCTGAAGATGTAACATGTTGGAATGATTTGAAACGTCTTTTCTTGCAAATATTTTTTCCAGCATCAAGGACAACATCCATTCAAAAGGAGATATCGGGGATCAAGCAAGCCCAAGGGGAGTCAATGTATGAGTACTGGGAGAGATTCAAGAAGTTGTGTGCAAGCTGCCCACATCAACAAATCAGTGAGAAACTCCTCATTCAGTACTTCTATGAAGGACTCACACCTATGGAGAGAAGCATGGTAGATGCTGCGGCTGGAGGAGCATTGGTGGACAAGACACCAGTAGCTGCACGTGCGTTGATCGACAAGATGGCCCAAAACTCCCAACAATTTGGTGATAAAGGTACACCACATGTCAGGGGAGTACATCAGGTAAGTCCTTCTTCTCTTGAAAGTCATTTGATTGATACTAAGTTGGATGAATTGACCACTATGGTGAGGAAAATTTCTTTGGCACAAAAGACATCTCTACCCCCTCCTTCAAGGCCTTGTGGTATTTGCACTGAGACAAGCCACCCAACTGACTGTTGCCCACAACTCCAAGAAACAGAAGATTGTGCAGCAGTGTTCCCTGGGAGACCATTTCAGCAGAAACAACAACAACCATATCCCCAAAAGAAGTTTGATCCAACATACAACCAAGGGTGGAAAGATCAGTCGGACATGAGGTATGGCTATGGACAACAACAAAGGCCACCCTTTCAACAAAACTTCCATCAGCCTCCGCCTTACCAGCAGGGTTTCCAACAACCCCAAAGGAGATTTGAAGCTCAAACATCAACAAGTCAGCAACAAGGGAATCATCCACAAAAGGCAGATTCTAATACTGATGATCTTTTGAAGCAAATTTTTCTTAATCAACAGAATGAGCTGAAGAGTCAAAGTTCGGAGCTGAGGGAGTTGAAGACTCAAATGAGCCAGATTGCCACCGCCCTCCATGAACTTGTGAGTAGAAATTCTGGAAATCTAACTTCCCAACCCACTCCAAATCCAAAGGGGAATGTTAGTGCCATCACATTGAACGATACATCTGCACCTACCATTCCACCGGGATTCACCTCAACTTCAGAGAAGCCGCATTCCATACCAACTGATGAGCAATCCAAGGAGAAAGATAAAGGTAAGAAAAAGATTGATGATGTTCCTCCTAAACCCCTTCCTTTTCCAAACAGGGTTGTTCAAACCAAGAAGATGGCTGAAGAAGCAATGCTAAAGGAGGTTTTGGACACATTCACGCGTGTGGAGATCAACATTCCTCTACTTGAAGCCATTAAGCAAATCCCAAGGTATGCCAAATTCTTAAAAGAACTCTGCACCAATCGAAGAGGGCTCAAGGGGAATGAGAGGATCAACCTTGGAAGGAATGTATCGGCACTCATTACGCCAACTCTAGCAATGCCAACAAAGTGCAAGGATCCCGGGACATTCACCATCCCATGTACCGTAGGGGAGTTTCAATTCTCTGATGCTCTTTGTGATTTGGGAGCTTCCATAAATGTGATGCCTCACTCTGTATTCTCTTCCTTGCAGGTTGGTGAGTTGAAGCCAACAAGATTAGTAGTGCAATTGGCGAATAGAGCTACGGCATATCCAGCGGGAGTTCATGAGGATGTACTTGTTCGGGTAAGAGACATGATCTTTCCAGTAGACTTCTATGTGCTTAACATGGAGGATGATCAGGTAAGTTCTCATGCCCCCATTATCTTAGGTAGACCCTTCCTCAAAACTTTAAAAACTATCATAAATGTCAATGAGGGTACACTTTCCATGGAGTTTGGAGATGAATTTGTGATATTTAATGTTATGGATTCCATGAAGTACCCCTCAGAGGACCATTCTGCTTTTGTTATCTCCCATTTTGAACCACCAAGTAAAAACATCATGGAATTGGATTGTCCTATGCTTAGGAAGATTATGAGTATTGGTTCTGGTTTAATGTCTAAGAGAACTTCCACACCTGTTTCTAATGAACAAGACTCCCTATGATTTGATTTTGATGTGGATTCATATTCTGATTTTGATCATGTTCACTCTGATTATGAAATGGCTGTTGAGTATACTGATGGATTTGATGCTTTATTCTATGATTTTGATGATGTCTATTCTAATACTGATGCTCTTTGTGCACATATTTCAGTTCCTTCAATGTCTCCATCCATACTACACCCTCCTTCATTAGAACTCAAGCCATTGCCACCAAATCTGAAATACTCATACTTGTTGAGTGGTGAGAGATTACCTGTTATCATTGCTAACAATCTCCCTTTTGAACATGAAGAAAAGCTTTTGAATATTTTGAGGGAGAACATCAAGGCGATTTGGTGGACCTTGGCTGACATATCAGGTATTAGCCCCTCCATTTGCATGCATAGGATTCTCTTGGAGGATGGGGATAAACCGGTGAGACAACCACAAAGGAGACTCAATCCCACCCTCCTGGAAGTTGTTAAAAAGGAAGTTGAGAAATTGCTCGAGGAAGGTATAATCTTTCCCATTTCAGATTCATAGTGGGTAAGTCCAATTCAGGTTGTGCCTAAGAAAACTGGTTTTACTGTTGTTAAAAATGAGAAAGATGATTTAGTTCCAATGAGGGTGAAAAATAGTTTGCGTGTGTGTATTGATTATAGGAAACTAAATCAGTCCACTCGCAAGGACTATTTCCCCCTCCCATTTATTGATCAGATGCTTGAGATACTAGGTGGGAAGACACACTATTGTTTCTTGGATGGATTTTCTGGATATTTTCAGGTTCCTATAGCTCCAGAGGATCAGGAGAAGACTACATTCACCTATCCCTTTGGCACATTTTCCTACCGGAGGATGCCATTTGGACTTTGAAACGCCCCAGGTACCTTCCAGAGATGTATGGTGAGTATTTTTTTCTGATTTTATTGAGACCTGAATGGAGGTATTTATGGATGATTTTATAGTGTATGGGTCTTCATTTGATGAATGTCTAATTAGTTTGGGAAAGGTGTTGAATCGTTGTATTGAGAAGAATGTGGTCCTGAACTTTGAAAAGTGTCATTTCATGGTAGAGCATGGCATTGTCTTAGGGCATGTAGTGTCAAAACATGGGATAGAGGTTGATAGATCAAAGGTAGATATTATTTCATCCTTACCATATCCTTCATGTGTGCGTGATGTTAGATCTTTCCTAGGTCATGCAGGATTTTATCGGCCCTTCATCAAAGATTTTAGTAAGATTGCTCTTCCTATGTCAAGATTACTTCAAAAGGATTCTGATTTTGTGTTTGATGTTTCTTGCAGGAATTCATTCGATGAGCTAAAACAACGTCTGGCCACTCCACCTATCATTCAACCCCCAAGGTGGGAGATTCCTTTTGAGCTTATGTGTGACGCCTCCAACTTCGCGGTTGGAGATGTCTTATCTCAAAGGGTGGAGGGGCATTCACATGTGATCGCCTATGCATCAAGGACACTGGATTCAGCCCAATCAAATTACACAACCACAGAAAAGGAGTTTCTTGCTATCATATTTGCTTTAGATAAATTCCGTTCATATTTATTGGGCTCTAAAGTAGTTGTTTTTTCTGACCATGCAGCTTTGAGGTACCTCCTGAAGAAGCCAGATGCAAAGCCGCGACTTATCCGTTGGATGCTCCTTCTTCAAGAGTTTGACATCGAGATAAAGGACAAAAAGGGGTCAGAAAACTTGGTGGTGGACCACATGAGTAGGCTTACTCACACACTAGAGGGTGACACCTTGGACCAGGTACCACTTTAGGACACTTTCCCCGATGAGCATCTCTATACCATCTCAGGTAAGCATCCTTGGTATGCTGATTTAGTTAATTACATTGTTGGCTCGGAAATCCCAGTAAATTTGAAGAAACATCAAGTCCAAAAATTAAAGAGTGAGTCAAGATTTTATGTTTGGGATGATCCATACTTATGGCGCATGTGTAGTGACGAAGTCATTAGGAGGTGTGTTCCCGATCATGAGTTTGAGTCTGTTTTTCATTTCTGTCATACACTTGCTTGTGGTGGACACTTTGGACCCCAACGGATAGCTAGGAAGGTTTTGGACTCTGGATTATATTGGCCTAGATTATTCCATGATGCCCATGTGTTTTGTAAGTCATGCTCTCGTTGCCAACACACTGGGAACATTTCTAAGAGACATGAGATGCCCCAACAACCCATACTATTCTGTGAGATTTTTGATGTATGTGGCATTGATTTTATGGGTCCTTTTCCTAGTTCATTTGGATTTTTGTATATTTTGGTTGCTGTTGATTATGTGAGTAAATGGGTGCAGGCCAAGGCCACCAGGACTGACGATTCTCATGTTGTAGTGGATTTTGTCAAGGCTCAAATTTTCTGCAGGTTTGGAGTACCAAAGGCCATCATCAGTGACCAAGGGACACACTTTTGCAATAGGAATTTTGCTTCCCTCTTTTGAAAGTATGGGGTGACACACAAAACATCAACACCATACCACCCCCAAACAAATGGCCAGTCTGAGGTTTCAAATCGTGAGTTGAAACAAATCTTGGAGAAAACCGTGCAGCCAAATAGGAAGGATTGGAGCAAGCGCTTGGATGATGCATTGTGGGATTATAGGACAGCATACAAGACCCCCATTGGTATGTCCCCATTTCGGATTGTTTTTGGGAAAGCGTGTCATCTCCCCGTGGAAGTCGAGCATCGGGCATATTGGGCTATAAAGAAATGTAACATGGATTTGGCCCAAGATGGAATTCAAAAGAAGTTGCAAATTCAAGAGCTTGAGGAGATTCGACTGTCATCATATGAGAACTCAAGGCTCTACAAGGAATGATCAAAAGAAGCCCATGACAAAATGATCCAACAAAGGGAGTTTCATGTTGGAGAGAAAGTCCTTCTCTATAGTTCACGACTGAAGTTGATTCCTGGTAAGTTGCGTTCCAGATGGTTAGGTCCTTATATTGTGTCTAATGTTTTTCCTTATGGTGCAGTGGAGATCACACAAGAGGACACTGGAAGGAGCTTTACAGTCAATGGGAAACGTTTGAAGAGATACATTGAGGGACATCCTACTGATGCAGTGGATTTTATCACACTGCATGACCCCATCATCACTTGATCATATCAGGCTGTTCCTAACCCTATCACTTTTATATTATTTGTCCTATTTAAAAATTCTGCATTTCATGTGCATATATCATCTCATGGGTTCACGTTGAGGACAATGCAATATTTTAAGTGTGGGGGAGGGAACCTTTTAGTTTAGTAATTTCAATTGTTTTCTTGTTTAAAAAAAAACCAAAAAAAAAATTGTGTGTTTTTCAAATTTTGTGTGTTTATTTTACAATTTTCTGTGTTTTTTTGAAACATTTTGAGCTGAAATGATTATCATCACCATTTTTAAATCCATATCAATAAGTGAAACAATTTACCCCTTGAAACTAAGCTTAAATTAATGCTGAAATGACTTTGTTTCAAGTTCAAATATTTAGTAATTTCATGAAAAGTACGCTGAATTTTGAATCCCAAGCCAATCTCACTGCCTTTATGTTTGAAATCACTTTCCTGTGAGGCTTCTAAACCATTATTTTCATATTCTTTACATTCACCTCACTTCTTGAGAGAACCAAACCATACTTGATTTAACCAGAATTTGATCTATTCCTGTCAAAACTTGAGGGTTTTAGGTACTTATGTTTAAATTATTGAGGCATTTGTTTGGTATTAAAGCCCCTATTTCAAAGAATCCTTTTTTATAATGGCCTATCTTGAATATTTAATCCTTGTAGCCCTTAGAATCCATGCACAACCTGTTAGGTTAAGCCACATTACAAGCCAATTTTCCCTATCCAACCAACTCTTGAAGTGAAATTGCATAATCTAGTTGAGCTTAAGTTTGGGGGAAGTTGTCTTGGGTTTTGCCACCACATTCTGTGATACTTTGGGTGGAAAATTAAATTCTGAAGAGATGTTTTTTCTGCTAAAGAAAGTCATTATATTGAAAGCTGTGCCTTTTCTGGAGCTTTCATGACATGTGAAGCTGTGCCTTTTTCTGGAGCTTCTAATTGAGGTGAAAAGCTGTGACCATCTGGAGCTTTCAAGAAAATCATGTTTGAGAAGATTGACATTTTTTATGCTGAAATGATGAATGGTGTAAACCTTTCATGACTTTTCATGATGATGGATCTGAATTGATACTATGGGGATTGAAGAGAAGACCATATTTAAGTGAAAATTAGATTAATCCAATTTTGCTTCAAAAGAGTCAAGCCCTCCTCATTCAGCCTCAGAGTTTTTCACATCTTAATCCTACAAACCCAAAGCCACAGAACAACCCTAAAAATTCCTCATGATAAACATATGTCCTTGACTCACATCGGGTAGCGATGTAGGAATCTATCAAGCCTATGGTGACCCTTGTATGAGTTTGGATGAGAAAGACATTGAAAAAAAAAATTGATATTTGAGTGATGAGAGAAAATTCAAGCGAGGTAAGTGTTTTGTGCATGGGAGGATAAATGAAGTGGAAATATATTGAATGATATAAATGGAGAACTTGAAATAAGGTTTTTTATGAGGCATGATATCTTTTTACTCTTGGTGTGAAATTGATTGATCTTAAGGATATGTGTTTTAAAATTGGTTCTGATTTGATATTGATGTTTACTTGATATGAGGTTTTTCCCAGGTGTGAAAAAGGGTAAGTGTGGGGGAGTTGATAAAACACTATTTTATTGAATATTTTATTGATAATAAATGATATAATTTCCTCACATTGTGTTAAATATGTTTATTTATAAAATATTTGGGATTAGATCATTCATTTGAATATTTGATGAAAATTCCAGTTTTACCCTTTATAGTTCACTGTAGTATTTCGAATATAAATATTTTTATATTTATTATTTGAAATTTAAATTTTGTAAAAGTGTTCCTAACGTAAGTATCTACAACTTTTATTCAGGACACTAGAGCTAAAGAGTTCATTTGGTTGTTGAAATTGGGCCATGAAGTCAAAGTTGGGCTGGGCTCTCCAGAATGGAGAATATTCTGTATTTCGCCCATAACTCATTCATATAGGCCTTTATTGCGCCCAAAGTTGGATAGGAGATAGAAGACACATATCCTCACATTTTATCCTTCTGGAAGGCCGGCCAATTCAAGCGTTTTGGTGGTCAAATCGGCGGTTCAAGTTGGCATAAAATATTTGGCCGAATTTCCACATTCACACTTGAAACCACTTGTAACCTCTCCTCCCCTCCCCTATAAAAATTAGATTTTTTCTCATTTGGAGGGGTGGGGAAGTTCATTGGGAAGTTTATGGCATAGGAGAAGTATATCCACTCCAATTATCCAACCATTTCAATAAGGGTATCTCTTGAAGCAAGGATCCCTTCGACGAAGCCTTCTTCTTCTCCTTCATGTTGTAATAATTTTGTTTATGTAATAAACTTCTTTATTCTTCTTTTATTTCTTCTATTTTCTTCTGTTTTGTTTAAATTTATTCTTCTCTTAATCTTCCTAATTGGGCTGGAATTCTTGGGTAGAAGCGTTATTGGGTTATACCCATTTTAAACCTTTGCACATGCAAAATGCTTCTACGATGATTACGCCACCCATGGAAGAGTAGTCTTTTAGTAATCGATCTATCTTCTACCCTCTTCATTTAATTATTTTGAATCAATGAGCTACTATAATTCACTTAATATGATCCATGAATTGTGTTTTTTAATATTGTAAGAAACTAATCAAGCAATTGAACAATTAACACAAAAACACGCAAGGTCGGGATTTTGTGTAAATTGTGAGAGCGCAATCTTAATCGGTAATATAAGACCACACAGGATAAATTTGTAGAGTTCAAATATAATCCCTAAACACAATTCATCCTCATTTCCAGAATGGATATGTGCCTTAATTTACCACTGACCATAACCTAATCTTAGAACATCAATCAAAGCAGGGTGCTGCGATTGCATGTTCCGAAGTTAGCCTAGGGTTAAATTCACATCATCTTCGTGGTAAAGTTAATTCTCGTAGGGTTCAGGATTTACCAAATTAAGGGATCATAAATAAGTGAATATTAATTTAAATGATAATTATTAATAAATTATTGAAGAGGTAGAGTTAGATCGATTACACCTTTTAAATAGATTTCTAAAAAAACATCTTCTTGTTGTGTCATTTTAATCGAAATTCATTTCAAAACTAAAAACAAAAAAAATTATACAATCTTCTTCCAGCAAACTTCTTCTAGATTCCTAAACTAAAACAAACCCCAATCCTTTAAAGTAGTGTTTTTATTCTATTCTATTTTTTTTATTTTTTTTATAATACCTCTAATAAGTTGTTAAATTCACTTCCTCCTTTGAGAGACGACCTTGGTCAGCCACTCTGCTGCACCTAAGTACCCCAAATTACACTAATCATTTGAGGGCGCCCACGACAGCGCTCTATTAATGAAGAAGGAGTTGTAAGATTTGGGATGTGATTATGTGTACCATCCAATCTAGAGATAATGAAGGATCTATTGAATGATGCACATAGCTCGACCTTCTCTATCCACCCATGGATCACAAATATGTATCGAGATCTCCGAGAAAGATTTTGGTGGGGAAATATGAAAAGGGAGATTGCCGAGTATACATCAAAGTGTCTGGTATGTCAGCAAGTGAAGATTTAGAGACAAAAGTCTAAGGGTGTGATGAAACCACTACCCATACCAGCATGAATGTGGGAGAACATTACCATGGACTTTGTCACTGGACTTCCAAGTACATCTAGAGGAAATAATGTTATATGGGTCGTTGTGGATCGTCTTACAAAGACATCTCACTTTATCGTGGTTCGAGAGGACTTCTCATTGGATCAAATTTCATGGGATAACATCAAAGAAGTTGTAAGGCTGCAGGGAGTACCACTATCTATTGTGTTTGATAGAGATCCAAGATTCACCTCTAAGTTTTGAAAGGATTTTCAACATGCTCTAGATACTGAGATGAAGTTCAGTACGACTTATCTTCCTCAAAATGATGACCAGTCTGAGTGGACTATCCAAGCACTTGAGGAAATGTTGATAGCTTTTTCAATGGACTTCAAAGGAGGATGGGATCAACATATTCCTCTGGTTGAGTTCTCATACAACAACAGCTTCCACTTGAGCATCCGAATGGCACCATATGAAGCCCTGTATGGGAAGAGGTTCAGAACACCGGCATATTGGGATTAAGTCAGTGAGCGTAAGCTGCTAGGACCAGAAATGGTCGATGAAATGGTGGGGAAGGTGAAAACCATTCAACAGCATATCAAGGTAGCCCAGATTCGACATAAAAGTTATGTAGATAACCATTTACAAGACCATGAGTTTAAATTTGGAGACATGGTATTTCTACCTATATCTCCGCAGAAGAAGGTCACGAGGTTTGGAAATAAAGGGAAGTTAAGTCCTTGGTACATCGACCCCTTCGATATTCTTGATCGTGTCAAGGATGTAGCCTATCGACTAGTGCTTACACCTACCATGGCCAAGGTACATAATAACTTTCATGTATCCCTCTTAAGGAAGTACATACCAGACCCTTCTCATGTACTCTCTCCTGAGGTGGTATAGTTAGAGGATGATATTCCCTATGAGGTGCAGCCCGTGAAGATCTAGGATCGTAGAGAAAAAGTTCTACACAACAAGACTACTCATCTAGTTGAGGTACTATGGAGAAACCACAAGTACGAAGAGGCAATATGGGAACTGGAGGAATCAATGAAGGAAAAGTACCCACATATTTTTGTGCCCTAGAATGTAAAATAAAATTTCAAGGACGAAATTTCTTAAGGGGGTAAGATTATAATGACCCAAACTTTTGTTAAAGAAAATCCCTCTTGATCTAATTAAATGTCTTAAAATGTGAAATGGTTATACAACATATGCACTTCTTTTCTTTTATGTTTTTGGATTTTAAAATACCATTAAGAATTGGGGTCATTGCTATTGTAGACATTGAATAGTTATCACAAGATTAGTATAAATATGGGCTTTAAAAAATCCAATTTAATCAGACAAAGGAAGTGATGGTCTCAACCAGTAGACATGCCCCATATGAAGCCCATTTGTCATATCTCGGAAAGGAGGTTGATTCATTGGGCTTCTTTCTTGACCAAGCTCAAGCAGATATTGAACACGTTAAGCTTGAGCGGAACTGCTTATGAGGGAAGTGGAAGTTGATAGAGATTACCACCTAAGCGATGTTATCCAAGACACCCCAAGAGTTTATCAACATCACACACCTAACCCTTCTGTCTTATGTGGGTGTTTTAAGGGGTTACGTAACAAGACCCCAGTACTATGGTTATGTAAATTATTTTGGTATATAATAATGAATATACGTTCATTGTATTATTGTTACTTTGTAAATAGTTTTTAAAGCAGAAATAATGTTTTTATTTAATATTCAAATAAGAAATATATTTTGATGAATTAAGGGATTTTTGAGTTAATTAATATTTTAATAAAATATTATTATTATTAAATTATTTTTTATTTAATATAAATGCTCGTATACTTTTATGAATGCAATTTTAATTTTTATTAAGGTATGAAATCCATTTTTGTCAAAACCCATGAATTTTTGATAAATGTCAGTTTTTATTTTAAAATTGAAAATTGACATATTTAGAAAATTGTTTATATAAAATGAATATTATTTATATAATCATGATGTCGAAATTATCCAATGGTGATTTTTTCATAATTTTCTGAGAGACAAATGTTTAGGTAAAAATGAAATACCGTTTAAATACATAATACGTTTTATGACATCATAATGACCCAATAGTGATATAATAAAATACTATAAACTTTATGTTCGGCCAATAGTTGTTTTACCATTAAAATAATTTTATTTTGGGTTTATTTGATTTATTTTACAAATCTTTAGTGGACCCTTCAAGACTTATTAAACATTTTATCTTTTTAAATTGTTTTCCTTGGGAGTGTGACTCACCTCCACATAAGAAACCTTACTATTTTAAGAAGTTCATAATTTTACCTTATAAAATATTGTTTTCCACTCCCTTTGGAAAAAACCATGGTAAAAAAACATGGGTTTGTTTTTGGTTTTGATTAGTTTAATGTGAGGTGTCCCAAACCTAAATAATAAACAATTCCCTCTCCTTTCTTATATAAAACTACCCAAGATCCCACTTCCTCCTCACTCAAAGACTTTGGAGTTCATCAAGCCCCTTCCCTCCTCTCTCTAGAATCCTCCCATGGCGCCCTAAGCTCCCAAGAAGCCTCTCTCTAGCCTTTGGAATCACACTTCTAAGTAAGGGTTTTCTTCCTTTCTCATTTTTGTCCAATATTCTATAAGTTGTTATGCCCATTGAATTTTAATTATAAATGTTAGGGTATGATTTTTTACCTCCCCCATACAACACTCTTTATGTTTTAATGATGGGAGACCCCTTATCTCTCATTAAATGCCTCCTATGTACGCCCATTACTATGCCAAAATTCCGAAAGGAATTTCTCTCTCCTCATTTGCATTCAAGCAATTTTTTTTGTATCATCAATCTAAATTCCATTACATTTGTTGGGAAATATATCTATATGACCCCATTACTGTCCATGTCATTTAAATATGATGAGACTCCCCTTTATCTCTCATCAACCATTTTTATGAGTTCTTATGTCATGCCGTTATGCTGCAGAAATTGCACCACGTTTTTCCAAGCCAAAGTCATTGTGTAGTGAATACCATGCCGATTTCTCTATCAAGGGTATTCACCTTTGTGCACATTAACTTATTATTTAAAGAATTTCAAGTATTTATTCCACATTATTTTATCATGGAATACATGATTATGTTGAATGATTCAATGTTTTATGTGGCACACTTATGCATGAAGTGAAATGTTTAAGAAGGGTGCGCCCGGATAGCGCTCCAATGCATTGGGTAAAGTATAGTATCATGATACGTCTTGTAAAATGGGTGTTTACTCATGATAATTCAATTTCAATGAAGGTTTACTCATTCTTCATGTGCAATGATGGTTTACTCATGCTCCATGTGCAATGAGCCATGGCTCATGCTATTTCGATGTTAAGTGTTGTTGCCACATTTCCATGTTATGATTATCATGCTTTATCATGCCTTTATGTTTATACTTCTCTTATTATCTATTGATATTCCTATTGTATAACATGTATTGTATTCCTCATTTTATTCCATATTTATTCCCATACAGGGATTTATGACTCACCCTTTTCTTATGCATGTTCTCATGTTATCCCATGCAATGCTAAGTACGAGAGAATGTAGTGGTAATGTAAAGGAAGTTTTCAATAATGATGTTGTATTTCATGTTTTAAGTTGTTATGTAATGATCCTAAGCCCCAAATACACTATTCCTCTCGATATTCTATATTGTATCATGTGAATTTTATGTAATAAATTATATTTAATTGTGTAATAAAAAAAGCAGGGTTGTCATAAAAAAATAATTAAATTAATCATTAAATATAGAGATTTTTTCATCTTTATTTACTGAGGTTTCTTATCTTCCTCTTTCAACATCAACATGATATGGTTCAATTTACGTTATTATTCTTCCAGTATTCCTCAAAAAAGTGTCTCTTCACTCACCTCTTAATTAAATCCAACAATTTCATTCATTATTAAATAAATCGGTTCAACTGTAACTCCTTAGTTGGTATAATCAACTATATCTTCTTCAATTGGACTTGATTGTTTTGATATAGACTAGGGTGTTGTGAAGACACACCTGAGATGGGTTTTTGAATCAATTGTGGACCGATTTTACCAAAAAAACATTTTATTTTAAGTTCAACCGCTTATGGTATTTAACTTATGTTCTGTATTATGATGAAAATTAAATTTCATTATATTTTACCCGATAAAACAAATATATTCAATGGAGATACTGAAAGTAAAAATAGAATAGGTTTTTTTACAAAGTTTTACCATTGTGTGGGAAACCTACTCCTTGTTGCGTCAACTCCCATTAAGTCATAGATTTACCACTATAATAGAATGAACAATTAAAATAGATGACCATGTATCATATTGAAACCTATTTACACAATATAAAACATGTTTTCCCTATATTACATAGGTGATAAGCCTCCACTATATAACGCATGCGAAGGGGTATTTATAATGCTTCCATATTCTTCCACTCCTATTGGTTCTCTTCTTTCTTCATATTTTTGAAGTAGATCACAATCTGTCTTGGCATGTCTTTGTATACAAAGATATTATTTTCTTCCTCAACTAAAATTGAATTCCACTACTAGGATATCCTGAAACTCAGTACATGAAACTCAGACTCTAAAACTCTAAAACTTCCAGTTATTCATAAAATCTATAATTGGACACTAAAACTCATCACTTCTTCTAGAATCAATAGGTTTCACAGGAACAATAGGATTACTCTACTTCTTCTTTACTAAAAAATTCATTTTATTTTTCCTCTTCTTCTTTGAGAGATATAGTTCTCTTGGATACTAAATGATAACACACACTGGGAAACAACCAAAACACTATTGTCACTCCTTTTACCTATTCATTTCTCGATCTTCTCATCAACTCACACAAATATGTGGATATATTAAATGAATTTTATATTTTCTAAATACCATAAATGGTATGCAGAGATGACAGAACAACCACTAGAAAAAAATAACCCTGATAGAATACCCATTTCATGTTTCCATGATTTCCTATGCTCAACTTTTTCAACAAAGAGAATTCCAAGAATACCCTTATTAAATTATTATCACTTTTTAGTCACAAACAAATAAAATATTCTTTATCCTTATCCATGCATGAATTATTATTCCCATAATAATCCATAGAATCCATCCTCCAAATCTTCACAGTTATACATAGATCATACCAAAAATCATATTAGTGGCATGGAACCTATCCTGGTTTTCTGTATTAATTAGATCTGGAAGTATTCTCATTTCTCTTGTCTTTTGAAAATTCCTAGACTACAATATTTGTTGTTCATGAACACTTGAACATCCTCAAATAAAAATTATATAGGTTATGAAAAACAAAATCTTGATGTTTGATGGTTATTCATCTGTATTATTATTATTAAAAACCTGATAAATCTATTTTTAGAATCAAGGAATATTTGCAGTGAAACTATTCCTTCAATCATACTCAAAAAATAATTGATCATGGATTCTCTAAGAATCATGATATTTAGAACTCAAAATCACAACACAATTATCATCATATGTCTATTTACTTAAAAATAAATAATTATAGAAACTCCATTTTCACTATGTTTTGATATTCCCTTTTCTTGGATAAAAATAACTATCTATTTCTTCTCAAGATTTGATCTAAACATTTTCATGGTGTTTGTGATTTTTATACAATGAAAAAACAGTTGTATCATCCTAAATAATTTCAACATCGTCATATTTGAGATATGGAAACTTGATTTTTCATCCATCAGAACGTCAAAACATTCCACAAGTGTTGAAGTATTATGCTAGGTTATTCAAAGAATTAATCTTGGAAAAACTTATGTTTATATACTTATACTCAGTGGATGAAGTATTACATTTATCTATAAAAGATTTATGGTCTTGACTTTTTCAATTTTTAAAAGACCTCAGATCCAAACAATAGATAATGTAGTCTTACAAGAAAATATTTACAATTGGAAAAGTCTTATGATTAAAAAATCTATGTGATGTAATTTAAAGCCTTATGATCATCTAAAATATTTATGCACAACACATAAATTCTTACTTTCAAAATAATATTTATGATCACAATATAAAAATACTTACACAAAGGATTTATCCATTTTTCTGAACTCCAAAAATTTCGAAAATAGCTTCGAATGAACTTTCTCTTGCTCCAAGGATTCCCCAAACTTATAAAATCATCTCAAAACTTCTAAAAATAAATATAATAATTCTAAAAATAATTCTAAACTTATTCATCTCTGTTCCAAGGTGTTTTATCATATAAAATTATCTCTTTAGAGTATTTCCACAAACTAGTCTACCACCTTAAGTGTGTCACCCGTTCAATATATCCTGATCCATCTATATTCACTTCAACTATTATCCAAGAGTGTATAAAAAATAATGAAATATCAAAAAATACTTTATACTCCATAGATGGGTTCTCTAAATTTAGGTTTCATGGAATATGTCCATCCAACTATTCTATAAACCTTTGATCTTCTTCTTTTCCATTTATTCCTCATTGTAGAAAATTCCCTTTCATGGGTGGATAATCACTTCATCTCCTAAGACCCAATCTTAATTTGAGCTCATATCATTGACTTGATCTATGAAAAAAGTACATAAAATATAATTTATAACCATAATAAATATATCAAAAGTTTTAATAACTCAATGATTATCAACACGGGAACATGCATTAGCTTGAAACGCAAGGGACTATTTCTCACCTCGTTCAACTTCTACAAGAATTCTAAGAGTAGTATTTAAAGAAACTTTAGCCTGGATATTTTAATATTAACATTACCTTATTAACAAACCTTAGTCTCAACAATATAACCTACAAGAATATGCAACTCAGTTGTATCAACAAAAATGTGCTCTTGATGGGAAACCACCTATTCCATATCAATCTCAACCTAAACACCAATTGAAGTATCTTGAACACTTACAACTCTTTGAACTTATATATTTATAACTTTAGAAACCTAATTATCAACATTATAAATTTGAATCTCTTCCTATCTAGGATTTTTAACTTCACATACTTTATCATGATATCTTTGAAATGAAGGTCTATCTTTCTGAACCTTCAGTAGTATAGGAATAACTCTATGATACTTATATTTCTCCCCCTCAACATCATCTTTGCCTTAAATATATTCCAATTATATAATAGGAACAATCTTCTTTAGGGAGTAACTATACTGGGAAACACTTTTCTCTAAAACACTATCTCCCAAGGATTTTAAACCATGAAATTTAAAAGCCACAACTTCACTAAGATCAACATCGTTCTTATCATCCACAAGGGTTAAATTCATTCCAGTGAGATAGAAACTCATCTTCCTATTTGAATAGTGGTCTATATATCTTAATATGTATCTAGGTAAATTTACTCATTTCTCTATGAGCAGCAGCTATAATAGAAAAATGTTGAAATAAGACTTCATCAAAATTGTTTAATCACCCTTAAAATGTGTTTATTTAGTATTTCGTTTAAAAATAACACACTTACATACACAAAAATGTCATACCTACTAGCAGTTAGTTTCAAAAAAATGTTAATTATTCCTATATAATTATTATTATCCACTAGTTTCACAGTTTCATGTAAATCAAGTTTTATATTCAAACTCATAAGATTTGTATAGATTCCATTGTTTTTAGTCCAAATAATTTAATTAAATCATGTATTTATTTTCATTTTTTATCACATTTTCAAAATAAATTTGATAAATTTGATATCTATGACAAAATTTCTTTTCTCCCATTATACTTATCTCAAATTGTTTTTTCCAAGAGTCTTTAAAAATAATTTCAAATTTTTTGATTCATTGAACCAAAAAATAACATCATCAACATAAAGTTTCTGTAAGGATCTTGAAATTCCATGTAATTTTTTTAAATATATGGGAATTTTATGAGTCCAAGAAAATTGACAGCACGTGATTCCGAGGCCTGGTGTGCCTGGATTCAATTTTTGATCATTTCATCAGGTATGTTCTATAAACGTATGAGCGGGTTTTTCCAGCTTTTGAACCGGTTCTTAGAATTTAAATCTGAGGGCACCGTTGAGCGCACAACGCTAGTATTCGATTCAAGAGACTTTCACCTCGAGGGCAGATGGTCGAGGGTGAAAGTTAGTTTTTGAGTTTTTCGTGAAATAATAAAATAAAAATAAACGTTTGTGACATTTTATTTGTATTAGCAACACCCATGGGGGTGTTGAGAGGTGGGGTCCACCAGAACTAAACCTCCAAGTGAAAGTTGAGAAGTGGGGACCACCAGACCTAACCTCCCATGAGAGTTTATGGTGGTGGGGACCACCCGAGGCATAAACCTCTTGAACTCCCCTCATTATAGAGAAAAACCTCTCAACCCCTTCATTAATGTGGAGGAGCCTCTTGAAATCCTCCGTAATAATTGTGCCAACACACATACCTTTAATATTCCAACCCTACCCCTTTAATTAATTAATCCATCTTAATTAATTAAATGCTTCAATTTGAATTTATGACAACGAACATAATATATAACATAATATATTATTTTGGGGCTGTCATTTCATTTGGGGGGAATTGGGGAGAGGATTAGATTTGAGATAAAATATATCCAATGAAGAATGAATTCTTCCACGAAGAATGCTCCACTGATGAAGAACGCCGACCTTGACTTCGACCTTCTTCCTTGGGACTTCCTCCGATGTAGGACGTCTTCACCTACGACGAATCAATGACCACACTACCTTCTTGCACAAACATCATCAAGCGAACGAGGTAGGGGTTTATTGTGAATAATTATGTACATACCCATGTTCTTCCCTTCTAAAACAAGGAATGCAGATCATATTTCTAACAAGTTGATCTGCATATGTTTTATTTTACGGGTTTAGGGATTACTCTTTTTAAGAGGGTTTGATGTTCTTAATTTTTGTTTATGTTGAGCCATATGCTACCCCCTTAACACGGAGGGTACGATCAAAAAAGAAATGGCCCATCATCTCCATAATTCTTGTGTTGAATTATGGTGTTCTTCATGATGGTGGAGGATGTGATCAACCATGATGAAGACTACGAAGGCAACAATTCCGCCCCGCAGCCTCTGCCGCCCATGGCCACCGCACCGTCCGCGACCACCACCGCTGTGCAGAGCCACCACCACTACCGGGCCTAGCCACTATGGACAGACCTCCACCCCATCGATGGACCGCCGCCCTGTGGCCGGACCACCTTCCTGTGGCCGGACCGCCTTCTCGCGGCCAGGTCGCCTTCCCGTGACCGGACCACCTTATCATGGCCGGACCACCTTCCCGCGGCTGGGACGCCTTCCCGCGGCCGGATCGCCGCCACACGGCTGGACCGCTGCCCCCGAGCCGTACTGCCCTCCTCTGGCCGGACATCGCTCTGGTGGCCGGACCGCCGCCCTGTGGCCGAACCGCGCTCCCATGGCCGGAATGCCGCCCCACGGCCAGACCGCCCTCCCACGGTCAGAATGCCGCCTCGAAGCTGGACCGCCAGCCCGCGGTTGGACCGCCAGCCCGGGGCCAGACCGTCGCACTATGGTCTCGTGTCTTCTGTGGCCGAGCCACCCCAGGCCGAGTCGCGTTGTCTCGTTCCCTCATGAGATCCCTGGGCCTGGCTACCCTCGCAACCACCCATGGCCCTCCGCAGCCCCCCACGGCCTACCGGGCCAGACCCAGCAGGTCAGGCCGCCCAGCGGGTTAGGCCGGGTCGAGCCAAACCGGGTCGGCTCAGGCTGGGTTGGGCCAGGTCAGTCCGACCGGACTTGGGCCCACTATGACCCATTTACCTTCCTTTTGGCCATAACATTGGCACCAGACGTCCATTTGAAAAACTGTTAGCAGCACTGGAAATCATGGAGTGAGATGGTCCCTTTGAGTATACCCCACTGGAGTTTTGGTTTATAATGGGAAATGGGAAGTTTGGATTGAGCACGAATCCAACTGGGCCCCTGGGACTAAAAGGTTAATAACTCACAGACCGGGCGTCTGATTGACATGTCGTATGATGCGTTGAGACCCCTATGATTTGGAAGACCATTTAGATGCTTCTTCATGGGACTTCGTGCTAGTTAGAGCATCGACCAGTAGGTTGTGGAGTGGATCCTCTCAGAGACGAGCGTGCATAGTGTGGGATCCTAGTAGCTGGCTGATACTTGGAGACTGATGACCGTTTCGACTCTGAGTGACTTGACTAGCCCAGTGGGGAGCGCCTTAGTGACATGGAATACCCACGGTGGGGAGCACCTTGGTGACATAGAAGACCCATGATACTCGACAGGAGGAGTACCTCAGCAGAATATGAGGGGGAGAACCTTTGTGTGACGCAACAGACCCATGGTGGGGAGTGCCTTTGTGTGATGTGGCAGACCCACGTTACTCGATAGGAGGAGTACCTCAGCAGTACAAGGTTAGTGAGAAGTGCCTTGGTGTGACATAGTAGACCCACTGTACTCGATAGAGGAGGAGTTATCCAGCAGACGAGGGTTCGGAATGTTACTTGATACCCACCTAGAATAAATCCTGGTGTGAGCTGAGTCAGTACCTCTATGTTTTCCTCATAATTGAGATGGATTACTTGATAAATTTGGTATATGTATGGGAATATAACTAAGTAGGGTTATTTTTTGTTTTCATACATTGTGTTTTATCCTTGGTGGATTTTGTGAGACCTTGAGGGTCTCAGGGTCCTTACTAAGTATTGTTATACTCACCCATGCATGGGCTAGGCCCACACCATGTTGTGTTGGATGTAGATGATGGACAATGCTGACTGAGGATGAGAGTACCAGGACTGGATGGTTCCCGGAGGTGGACCATACGGCGTGTCAGTACGTAGAGGAGATGGGTGGATGAGGAGTGCTGAGGAGGTGATTTGTACCTACCATTCCGGTAGGAATCTCGGAGGACGATCCAGTAGTTGTCTTACTTCCTGTTCCAGTTTACTTGTACTTTCAGTTTCTTGTACTATCCAGTTAGGCTTGTATTCTGGCACCTTTTACTTACTATACTCACTTTTTTACTATTTAGTTTACTTGAGTTCATATCTTGTTGTGTTCTTGTTTGTGTGTGTTACAGGTTATAAGGCAATGCCTTCCCAGTTTTTTGGGAATACGCCTTTGGTTCTAGTCGCCAACACCTGGCCTATGGAAGGCGAGCTTGGGGTAGTCACAGCATGGGCCCCAGGGGATAGGTTGTGACAAATTGGTATCATAGGAGTCAGTTCTACCGCAGAACTTAGGACTCTGATCTTTATTTTTAACGGCAATAATGTTATGTTTAGTGCGTGTAGTTTTCAGTCCAGGGAGTCCAGTGTTGGTGCGGCAACCGACGTATCCATACACAAGGACATTGACTTCTGATTTCCGACTCAGTGCATGAAAACACTGATTGCGTGTGTGTTTTCAAGTTTTTTCTTTATGAACTCTTATGTCATCTCACCAGGTCAGCTCACGAGGTATAACTTATTCACCATGGAGCACCTATTTTTTTAAGATTCCTCCACACAAACAGCCACCCAGGGTTCTGAGAGTTGTGTGCACAGACAGACCACAAAGCGACGAGGCCTTAGTGTTGGGCCCTTTTACAACAGAGGCACCAGTGAAGGAACCAGTGGTACCATTCCCCATTGTGTCACTGATTCCACTAGACCCAGCAGTAGATGGTGAATGCTGCTTGAGCAAGTTGCATGAGTTCTAGTGCCAGAGGCCACTTAGTTTCAGGGGATAGAAGGGCCCACAAGAGACTGAGGATTGGATGGAGGCTGTGTTGAGTCTTCCGACTAGTAGGGACACCAGCAGATCTCATAGTGATTTTTACTGCCAGCCTTCTACAGGCTGCACTAGGCAGATGGTGGATCTTGATGCTCTATGTTCATGATGAGGTGACTCTTCTCTGGGCAGACTTCAAGAGCCTGTTTCGGGGAGAGTTTTTCCCAGCAACTCTTCATGCAGTGTGCATTCAAGAGTTGCTTCATCTGTAGTAGGGCAACATGACTGTGACTCAGTATTCTGAAAGGTTCACCGACCTCTCACATTACTCCACCGATATTGTGCGGGACCCTTTCTTCAGTGCACCGAACTTTAAGAAGGGGCTCAAGAGAAAGGCCAGGGCTTCGATGATCTCACATAGCATCTCGATATAGGTGGGGGTGTTAAAGACAACCCTCTTGTTGGAGAGTTTCCGTGCCAAGCAGTCACCAGTAGCGATACCCACTACCAGTCATCACATAGCGGAGTCTTCTGTAGCTGGCAGTAGACAGACGTAACAGAGGTCCAAGAGGACCAGACCTAGAGGTGGATGACCGCATGACTCAGGATCGGTTGTGCAGGGAACTCGAGATAGATCCAGTAAGGGAAGGAGGAGGCAATGTTACACATGCGGCGGGCAGGGTCACATGGCTCATGACTTTTCGAACCACTGTACAGATGATCAACAGACGGTTGAAGGACCGCCCAGGTAGAGAGAGATGTTCGATCAAGGCGGTCTGCAGGGAGTAGGTGGACGTGGCAGAGGAGCTGGTCATGCAACTGGTGGTGGGTGATGATTTGAGATGTTATCTCCACCACAACTAGGAGGTCCACCCCAACTATAGGGAGAAAGTGGACAGGGGAGAGCTCAGATCTAGGAAGCTGAGGCTTACAATCATGGCACTCCGGAGATGATTCGAGGTACGATATGTGTCTACTCCACTATAACTGTAGTATATATAAACAAAGGTTTTAGTCATTCTTTCATTGCCACTACACTCATTTAGAGCTCGAAGATTCTGACAGAGCCATTGGTCCGATCCTTATGGCTAGATACTCCTACGGGAGCAGATTCGATGATTACACACTCGTTCTGGAAGTGCGAATATACTCTAGGAGGTGAGAGATTTTGGTGGGATCTCCTAGTAGCAGCGTCAAGGGCTTACAACATCATCTTGGCTAGCCTTACCCTCGGAGCTATTGATGTGGAGATTTTGAGCTATCCTGTAGTGGTGGACCAGTACACAGATGATTTACCTGATGATGTTCTTGGTCTACCACCTCACAGAGAGGTAGACTTTTACATTGACTTGTACCCTAGGACATCAACGATATCTACACCAGCGTATCAAATGGCTCCTGTGGACTTCGCAAGATGCGGGTACATCTAGAGGACCTGCAGGGAAAGGGATTCATCCGGCCCAGTGTTTCTCCCTGGGAAGCCCCAATTTTGTTTGCTAAGAAGGTGGATGGGATATTGAAACTTTGTGTTGACTATTGGCGCCTGAACCAGGTGACCGTGAAGAACAAGTACCCACTCTCGAGTATTGACAACCTATTTGATTAGATGAATGAATCACGGTGGTTCTAGAAGATATACCTCAGATTGGTCTATCACCAGCTCAGAGTGTGGGATGAGGATGTGCCGAAGACGACCTTCAGATGTCGGTATGGCCATTACGAGTTCTTGGTTATGCCATTCGGTGTGACCAACACTCCATCAGTGTTCATGGGACTCATGAAGGAGGATCTTTCAGCCATACCTTGATCTATTTGTGGTGGTCTTCATTGATGAAATTATGATCTACTCGACTAAGGAGGAGGATCATGCCTATCATTTGCAGATAGTTCTTTACACACTCCGGGAGCACTAGCTTTATGGTAATCTCTCGAAGTGCCAGTTTTGGATCCGAGAGGTTCACTTTCTGGGACATGTCATATCAGAAGCTGTATTTGTAGTAGATCCAGCGAAGATCAAGGTAGTACTTACTTGGGATCCACCCAGTAGTGTGATGGAGGTACGGAGTTTCCTGGGTTTGGTTGGATATTACCATAGGTTTGTGCCAGATTTCTCCATAGTTGCAGCACCACTATCAGCATTGACGAAGAAGGGGAACCCTTTTTTTGGTCATAGAAATGCTAGAAGATCTTTCATGAGCTAAGGTAGAGGATAACTAGTTCCCCCATATTTAGGCTTCCAGAGGAGGGCATAGGGTACGTAGTCCACTGCGACACTTCAGGGGCCGGTCTCGGATGTGTCCTAGTTCAGGAGCGAGCAGTGATCACATACGGTTCTCGACAGCTAAGATAACATTAGCAGAACTATGCTACCCATGACCTAGTGTTATCAGGAGTGGTCTTTTCCTGGAAGATGTGGAGACACTATCTGATGGGAGAGCATTTTACCATGTACTATGATCACAAGAGTCCCAGTTATATCTTTTCTCAGAAGGACCTGAACCTGAGACAGTGATGCCGTCTTGAGTTCCTCCAGAACCATGACTTCAAGATAGTCTATACTCTTGGTAAGGGGAATGTTGTAGCAGCTGCCCTCAGCAAGAGATCTTGTATACAACTGCTAGGTGAGGTGACGAAGTAGCTGTCCACTTTGTAGATATACTACGTGGAACATGATGGAGCAGTTTTTCTTCAGTCTCTTACAGTCTCTCCCCCACTTTTTCAGCGAGTCCGGGAGGCATAGCATGGGGACGCTAACTGAAAGGCTCTACATGCTCAGATATCCATAGGGCTTACACATGATGGATTTTCTAAAGGTGGGGAGCACGTCATCCTCTTTAGAGGACGTACCATGGTACTGGTGTCATTTCAGGAGGAAGTGCTGAGGGAGTTCCAAACTTCCCCTCTAGAGGTAAATCCAAAAGTGCCGAAGATGTACCAAGATCTCTGATGATAGCACTAGTGGCCAAGAATGAAGAAAGTAGTAGTAGAGTTTTTCTCATAATGCCTCACTTGTCTGCAAGTGAAGGCCGAGCATTAAGTACCAGCAGGATTGGTTCAGCCTGTAGAGGTCTCAGAGTGGAAGTGGGATGAGATATACATGGACTTCATGACCATACTTTCACATACATCCAGGGTTCATGAATCTATCTGGGTGATCGCCGACCAACTCACCAAGTCGGCCCAATTCCTTCCGATTAGAGAGTAGGGTTTAGTAGAGAGATTGGGATGACTCTATGTGCAGTAGATTGTGTGGTTACATGGAGTACCCTTCACGATTGTCTCTGATCATGAAACACATTTTACTTCTTAGTTATGGAAGGGATTGCAGGAGGCTTTCGGGACACTGCTTCATTTGAGCACTTCCTTTCATCCTCAGACGGATGGCTAGACTGAGAGGACCATTCATAACCTCGAGGATATGATGTGTTCTTGTGTCCTTGACTTCAATCGCATCTAGGAGGATCACTTACCATAGGTGGAGTTTGGATACAATAACAGCTATCACTCCACCATTGAGATGACACCTTTTGAGGTGTTATATGGGTGACCTTTCAGATCACCTTTGTGTTAGACTGACCCAGGGGAGTCAGCACTCATGGGACCAGAGATGGTATGGGCTACCATAGAGAAGGTGCATATCATCCAGGAGTGGATTAAGAGAGCACAGAGTAAGAAAACGTCATATGCCAACAAGAGACAGAGACCTCTAGAGTTCGAGGATGGTGACCAGGTCTTTCTACGGGTCTCACCTCGTTGAGGTTTGCAGAGATTTGGATGAGGTGGCAAGTTATCTCTAAGATTCATCGGACCTTTTTAGGTCCTCAGTAGAGCTGGAGAGGTGGCTTACCGCTTAGATCTTCCACCTCAGTTTCACTGGGTCCACGACGTCTTCCACGTATCCCATTGGAGGAGATGCGTGCATGACCCTTCTCACATTATCGACCATGGAGAGATGGACATTGACGATTGGGAGACTTTTATAGAGGTTCCAGTAGAGATGAGGATCACAGGAGTGGGTCCTTTGTGGACAGTCGATACCTATGGTGCGTGTTCACTGGCATCACAGGAACCTCCAGGAGAGAACATGGGATCGGGAGGTTCAGATACGTGCTTAGTACCCCCACTTGTTTACCTAGTTGAGTTGTGGATTACAAGGACATAGAGACCTAAGGTGGGGATAATTTAAAGACCCAGAAATTCCATGTAATTTTTTTAAATATATGGGAATTTTACATGTCCGAAAAAATTGACGGCACATGATTCTGAGGCCCAGTGTGCCCAAATTCAATTTTTGAACATTTCTTCAGGTATGTTCAGTAAACGTACGAGCGGGTTTTTCTATATTTTGAACAGGTGATTGTAATTGAAATCTTAGGGCACCGTTGAACATGTAGCGTCAGTATTTGGTTAAAGAGACTTTCACCTCGAGGGCAGATGGTCGAGGGTGAAGGTTAGTTTTTGGGTTTTTTGTGAAAGAATAAAATAAAAATAAAAGTGTGTGACATTTTATTTCTATTAAAAACACCCATGTGGGTGTTGAGGGGTGGGGTCCACCGAAACTAAACCTCCATGTGGAAGTTGAGAAGTGGGGACCACCGGACCTAACCTCTTATGAGAGGTTATGGTGGTGGGGACCACCCGAGGCCTAAACCTCTACAACTCCCCTCATTATGGAGAAAACATCTCAATCCCCTCATTAATGTAGAGGATCCTCTTGACTTCCTCCACATTAATTGTGCAAACAAACATACCTTTAATATGTCAACCCTTTAATTAATTAAGTCAAGTCAATTAATTAAATGCTTCAATTTGAATTTAGGCCAATGAACATAACAGATCACATAATCTATTATTTGGGGGCTATCATTTCATTTTGGTGTAATTAGGGAGAGGAGGATCATTGAGAGAAAATCTCTCCAATGAAGAATGCATTCTTCCATGAGGAATTCTCCACTGATGAAGAATGTCGAACTCGACTTTGACCTTCTTCCTCAGGACTTCATCCGACGTAGGACGTCTTCACCTACGACGAATCGATGAACACACTATCTTCTTGTGACAAATTCATCAAGAAAATGAGGTAGGGGTTTATTGTGAATGATTATGTATATACCCATGTTCTTCCCTTCTAAAACAAGGAACACCGATCAACTTTCTAACATGTTGATCCACATATGTTTTCTGTTGGGGGTTTAGGGATTAATATTTTTGGGAGGGTTTGACGTTCTTCATTCTTGTTTATATAGAGCCATATGCTACCCCCTTAATGCGGAGGGTATAGGCCAAAAAAACAAGGCATGTCCTCTCCGTAATTATTATGTTGAATTATGGTGTTCTTCCCAATAGTGGAGGATGGCGATCAACCGCAATGAGGGTGACGAAGATAATGAAGGAAATGGCGTTGCCCCGCGGCCTCTGCTGCCCCACGGCATCTGCCGCCCATGGCCTCCACACCGTCCGCAGCCACTGCCGTTATGCCGAGCCACCACCACCACCACACTGAGCCATTGAGGTAGGACTGCCACCCCTCTGTCAGACCACTACCCTCTGGCCGGACTGCCATCCCATAGCCGGACTGCTGCCCCGCAGCCAGACCGCCCTCCCACGGCCGGACCGCCCCCTCGCGGCCAGACCGCCCTCCCGTGGCTGGACCGCTGCCCCGTTGCCAGACCTCCCTAGCATAGCTAGACTGCCACCCCACGGACGGACCTCCGCCCTGCGATCTCGCACCATCCACAGTTGAGCCGCCCTAGGCCGATCCGAGCCACCCCGTTCCATAGCGGCACCCCTTGGCCGATCCACCCTTGCGGCCACCCGTGGCCCTCTGCGGCCCCTCGCGACCACCCACGGCCCTCCATGGCCCCTCGCGGCCTGTCAGGCTAGACCTAGTAGGCTGGGCTGCCCATTGGGCCAGGTTGAACCCATGGGGCCGGGCCGGAACCAGCGGGTCTGGCTGGGTCAACCCGAACCGGGTCCGCTCAGGCCGGGTCGGGCCAGGTCGGTCCGGCGAGGTCGGACTGGACTTGGTCCCACTATGACCCATTTACCTTCCTTTTGTCCATAACATTGGCACCAGACGTCCATTTGATAAACTGTCAGTGGCGCTGGAAATCTTGGAGCGAGGCAGTACCTTTGAGTATACCCCACTGGAGTTTTGTTTTATGATGGAAAATGGTCAGGTTGGATTTAGCACGAATCCAACCAAGCCCCCAAGACTAAAAGGCTAATAACTCACATACCGGGTGTCTGATTGATGTTCCGTCTGATGAGTTGAGACCCCTATGATGTGGTAGACCATTGAGATTTTTCTTCATGGGAATTCGTGGCAGTTGGAGCTTTGACCAGTATCTTGTGGATTGGATCCTCCCAGAGACGAGTGTGCATAGTGTGTGAACCTAGTAGCTAGCTGAGACTTGACGACTGCTGGCTGTTTCGACTTGGAGTTGCTCAACTGGCCTAGTTGGGAGAAACTTGGTGACACGACATACCCACAGTGGGGAGCGCCTTAGTGACCCGGTAGACACACAATACTTGACAGGAGGAGTACCTCAACAGGCTACGAGGGGGAGTGCCTCTGTGTGAAGCGGCAGACCCACGGTGGGGAGCACCTCTGTGTGACATGGCAGACCCACTGTACTTGACAAGAGGAGTACCTCAGTAGTCCAAGGTTAGTGGGAAGTGCCTCTGTGTGATGCGACAACCCCACTGTACTCGATAGAGGAGGAGTTCTCTAGTAGTTGAGGGTTCAGAATGTTACTTGATACCCCCTAGAATAAATCATGTTGTGAGCTGAGTCAATACCTCTATGTTTTCATCATTATTGAGATGGATTACTTGATAACTTAGGTATATGTATGGGAATATACCTAAGTAGGGTTATCTATTTTTTTCTTACTTTTTGGTTTATCCTTGGCGGATTTTGTGAGACCTTGAGGGTCTCAAGGTCCCTACTGAGTATCGTTATACTCACCCCTACACTGGCTATGCCCGCACCTTGTTGTGTTGGATGCAGACGACGGACAACGCTAACTGAGACTGAGAGTACTAGGACTGGATGGTGCCGAGAGGTGGACAATACAGCGTGTCGGTACACAGAGGAGATGGGTGGATGAGGAGTGCTGAGGAGGTGATTTGTAACTACCCTTTAGGTAGGAACCTCGAATGACGATCTATCAGTTGTCTTCCTTCCTGTTCCAGTTTACTTGTACTTTTAGTTTCTTGTACTTTCTAGTTTGGATTTTATTATGACCCCTTTTACTTACTGTACTCACTTTGTTTACTATTAAGTTTACTTGAGTTTGTATCTTGTTGTGTGATTGTTTATGTGTGTTACAGGTTATAAGGCAATGCCTTCCCAGTTTTTAGGGAATACACCTTTGGTGCTAGTCGCTAGCCCCTGACCTATGGAAGGTGGGCTTGGGGTAGTCACGGTACGGGCCCTAGGGGACGGCTCATGACATTTTTATAAGTAAAAAATACTTTTATGAATATTTCATAAATAAAGTGGTGTCTCTAAAGCCCACAAAAAAAACATTTGAAAAATTAAAATAAATTGACCTTTTATACCTTACCCTTAGTGCTTGATTAAGATAATATAGAAGTTTAATAAGTTTGTAAATAGAATTTTAAAATTAGGGATTTTCAAAACCTAATGGTTGTTCAACATATAGTTATTCCATAAAAACACATTTAGAAAAGTTTATTTTTCATCTATTTGGGAAAGTATAAATTTCATATTAGATGAATAAGATAATAGAATCCTAATATCTTTAATCCAACTATATATAAAAAAGGTTTCTTCATATTCTATCCATTATTCCTGATTATATCCTTTAGATACTAGTATGAAGTTATTTATATAAATTATTCAATGATCATATTATTTATTCCTAAACACCCATTTATTAAAAATGACAAGATAAAAGAGGATATATCAAATTATTATCAAACCTTTTTTCTTTTGATCCAGTTTAACACTTATTGAAAGGATAATAGGAAAATTTAATCACTTAATTATTCTATAGTTTATTATTCTAGTTAGTATTAAAAAGAATAAAATTCATCTAGGTTTCTATCTTTTATCCGAACACTAACTCCCCCACCAAGGATTCCACTAACAGTCTCTAACTTGTGGTTTTTAAGGGTTCTAGGGTATTTAGTAAATACACACTTAGGTTCATTAGTTTCCAACATTTCATTACTGTATTATTTATGATCATGTTATACATCAACATCCTTTTTATCATAAAAAATAGTCATAAGTCTAATTTTATCCTTAAAATCACAAATATAATCAATTTGATAATTCTTATGATCAAAAGTATCATTATAAATTAATTTCTCATGTGCATATTCTCTAATTATCATTGATTTTTTATTAAAAACTCTATAATCTTGAAAAGTATTAGGGTAAACTAGGATGTTTCCTTCTTCTTTTTTATATCAAACTTACCAATATTTTCCTTGGCGTTCAAGAAAAATACTTTACCTAAAAAAACTAAAGTTTCCAACCATTTATTTTTTTTATTACATAACCCATTAGGTGTTTTATTTAATATAGGCATTGTTATAACTCTATTTACAACATATCCTTCCATATTAATAGATTCATACCAAATGGGAGTATGAGTAGGCATTATATATTCAAAAAAAATTAAACAATTTCTTATATGGTATTATTCCTATTTTCAATAAAAACAATTTTTGGTGTGTTAAAGGAGTAAAAAATGTGTGTTTAATACCATTTTTTGAGCTAAAAGAATCAGATTCAAGATTTTTAAACTTTTCTCTATGGTCACTTCTTAGAGAAATAATTTTTTCATTCCTTTAATTTTGAACTAGTGTGAAGAAATTTATAAAAATGGGATACGATTCATTTTTAAGATGAAAAAATTAAACCCATTAAAATATAGAAAAATAATTGACCAACACATAAACAAAGAATAACCCACACAAGCTTGCAGTTCTAGATGGTTCATTTTATTCCACAAAAATTGTGGCAAATCCAAAATTAAATTCTTCTTAGAAAATTTAATCAATGAATAAACACTACAATAATCATTTATTTTCTTCCATATCTAAGATTCATCATTTTTATCATTGAAATAGTTAACATTTTTTACAAAAATAATGAATATTTAATGTATAAAAAATTTCATTTATTATAGCATTAAATTTAAACATTTTTTCCATGAAAATTGAATAAAAATTATTAAAAAATAAACTAAGTAACCTTTATCATAGAGATGAAATATACTTATTAAATTATTATTTAATCCTTTAACATATATAAGTTTTTGAATGAGGATTGAGATAATATTTACTAAAGATCCAACTCCTTTGATATTTACTTTAACATTTTCACCAAATGTAATGTAATCACTATTATCCTTTGATAATGAGTGAGTGTTATAGAAATTACCACCCATATTTCATGAGAACCCACTATCTAAATACTAGTTTTATTTTCCATCATTGTGGATTTTTCATACAAAAGGAAATTAAATTCGAATATATTTTTGGTACCCAAATGTTCTTAAGTCCAATGGTGTTATCAAGAAGATATCTGGGTACCCATATCTATTTAGTATGATTATAAATTATGTATTTATCTTTACAAAGATACTTAGTAAAATAAGAATTCTTTATTCGAAATAAATAATTATTTTTAAGGCCATATTTATTTTTATAGTTTCCAAGAGTTTTGTAATGAAAACATTTTACATTTACCATGTTTTAATTCTTTAAAATGTGCTCAAATTAATTACTATTAAACTTGAATCATTCACCATTACTTATTATACCATGTTAACCTTTTGAAACTTTATTTTTTATAAGTATTTGGTTTAAGTAGATCTCCTACTTTGTAATAATACTTAAAGCCGTTTTCAGGGAGTCTACTTCAGAAGTTAACTCTTTAATTTTTCTTTCGTGGATAACATGTATAGAAATAGACATATCCAATTTTTGTTTTAATTTTAAATTCTTATCTATTAGATTAATAATATATTTTAAGTGTATAATTATACTTTTAAGGTTTTTTACATTTAACATCTGGCATTAAATAATACTTTTTTAATCCCCATGTGAGTAGTTTTCATTTTTTTAAATCAGATGCAGAATAATAATAATAATAATAATAATAATAATAAATTGGTTATACCTATTATATATGATCCATAAAGCGTTTTTTTGGATTTTGTTTTATATTTCATAGCATATGAGTTGGAATAAGAGTCACAACTCGAGTCTTCTTAAGTACTCCATGTGGATTTCATAGCCTTTTCACTATTTCTATTTAAATATGATTTATTTTAAACTTTCATTCAGATTTCTTAGTTTCTTTGAGTTGAGGAAAATCAGGTTTGATATGTCTAAAATTATTACACTCATAGAATCTAAACTCTTTTTTATTTCTATAACAATTTATATTTTTTGAATGATTTATCAAATCCTTTACTTTTTCTATAAAACATGTTAAACTTTCTGGAAAATTGATCCAGTTCATAAGTTGAGTCTAAACCACTTAAATTTTATTGATCATATTATTATGATAGAAATGATACTATTAAATATTTGGTTTCTAATTTTTATATGACACTATTTAAGTCTGAACATATAGTTATCTCACATGAAGTGGACGAGTGTCTCCGGTTGGTTGTGTTTGTAGAGGTGAATGCCATGTTTCTTGGTGATATTTTGGAGGTTGAGGTTGTTAATGTTTTGAAGTGTATATATCCTCTAGGGATCCTATGGTGGATGTCCTCCATGATATTTTTATAAAAAAATTGTCATGTGGTTGGTATTTATTTATTAAACCTTATTAATAAGTATTGGAGGGGTACTATGGAGATCATTACTTTTGAGGAAATTATCATTACTTTCATTAAAAATATTATGGGGTTAATCATGGTGGCCTATTTTTGTCTTATTTACTTTTTTAATGTAATTTAAAATATTTTTTAAATGGATTTGGATAATAGATTAAGAATTATTTTAACTTGTATTATTTTTTATTGTAAAAGTGAATTTGTGCCCCAATGTTTGAACATAGATAATAAAATAGTGTCTCATGAAGTCTTTCATTCCCTGACTATGAGATACCTAGCTCATAAAGTATCCTTGTCCTTAAAGATTGATATAATGAAATCTTGTGATAGGGTTGAGTGGGTCTTCCTTGAGATCATTATATCTAAATATGGATTCCAACATATTTTTATCCAAAATTTTATGAGAAGTGTTTCAATGGTCTCTTATAAGATCAAGATTAATATAGAATTAGTATAATCTCTCTCCCTTGAAGGAGTTTGAGGCGAGGAGATCCTATCCTACCCTATATATTAATCTACATTACTAATGAATTTTATAAATTTTTTTAGAATACAGTTATACATGGATTGATCTATTATATTGTGGATTATAGAAATGGCCCTGTCATCTCACTTATGCTTTTTCATATGATTTTTTTTCTCTTTATATCCTCTCCTAAGGAGTGATATCTTATTTATTATCACATTAATTGCTTTTATGATTATTTGGGGGAAAATATTAATTTATCTATATCAGATGCCTCCTTCATAAAATATTTTCTTTAAGAGTAGTGGAATGAATTGTGTGCCATTCTCAATTTCAATTAGGTATCCAAACATAATAAATATATGGGGCTCCTTTCTTTTATTATAAGTTCTAAAAGGGTTTTTTTGCTTAAATTATTTATTAGGCCATGATATGAATTAATGGTTGGAGGGGAAAGGGTCTCTGAATATTTGGGAAGAATATTTTGATTAAATATGTGGAACAAGCTGTTCCTTCTTATATTATGTCCATATTGAAATTACTAGATTCATTTATTACTAATCTATATTCTATGTTTTTCAATTTTTGGTGGGGTTGGTGTATGTAAGAAGAAAGTGTTGGTTCTAAGCACAATGGAAGTGAGTGGTGGTGGATGATATATTAAAATTTATTTTAATAATCATGTCCCGAAACCAAGAGTGGGGATCTTTCTTGTTAAATTTATCTCTAATTTAATTAATATTTGAAGAAATAAATACCTGGCCTTAGAAACGTTCTTCATTAGTGAATGTTGATCATCCGAAAAGACCCTTTCAGATTACCTTTATTGTGTTTTAAGGATACATGGATTGAATACCTCTAGTGGTGATCCACATGTAACCCTATGATCTCTAAGCTACACCACTCAATGTAAGGGTGCTAGCATGGTGAGATGAATTTCTTGAATTATTCATTCTTGTTCGCTCATTCTTTGGTCTTGAAGAAATATCTCTTTCACTTTTTTTTCTCTATAGGGATAGAAGAGGAGGAGAAGTTGAGAGAGAATTTTTTGTGCGCAACAATTCAGTATTTTGAATTTTGGATACTCTATACAATAGACATAGGCATCTATTTATAGATTTAGGATTTGAGTTAAAATATTATTTAATTGCATATCATCCATTAAATAAAAAAATTTACCTTTAATAAATCACATTCCACATAATAATAATTATATAACTATTATTTTGTGGTGTATGCTAACTTGCATAATAAAAAATATTATGTAACGGTCTTATTAATTAATATTTATCACCAGACTCGGTATTGGTCTATTCAAACTCTTATATATTTTTCTAAATAATGAAATAAATGATTTATTCATAAATTAATATTTTATTCACAACCTAGTGAATAAATATTTATTAAAATATTCAATAAATAAAATAAATATTTTTTATTCACAAACCGGACAATAAATATTTATTTAATTTATGCTATCAATATAACTTGATTAAAAATACTCCTATAACTTTAGAATAAAATCTATTCTATTAATTAAACTCAAATAGAATTTAATTGAGATCAACGGAAACAATTAGTGTGTATCCCTCTAGTATTCGTTCTCATTATCATTGGGCGGGCTTACTTAAAGTCTAAGATTACTCTCTACAATGGGTCAAGGCACCCAAGAGAAAGAACTTAATGTCACAACATCGAAAAACACATATGAATGATCACTATGTTATATAATCCCTTTGTCATAATGTCTCATCAAATAGGTTTCACATCTATGTCACAAACCTATATGCTCGATATATTTTTCTTTGACTATCTAAAATAAACACGTCATTACCCCATGGTGATGGAATTTAATAAGAAGGTTCAATTCCAATCAAATATCTGAGATATCAGCTTCCATAAATATAGAATGGAAAAATCCTTCCTTGAATTATTCATTAATGACCTTTCACTTGTTATGCACCCAACTTATCTGACTTATCCATGAACTGTTATCATCATGGTTTATGAAATAAATCTATGTATGAGAGTTGTAAAATTATTTAATAATAATATTAATGTATAAGGACCATCACACACACTCATAGATAGGAATATCCAATGACACCAAAACAATAATAATTCCTACTGGCAGGACTCTTCTCAAAACCTCTCATCTTAGAGATTACCAAATGCAAACTTCATGAGAAGAAGCCCCATATGCTTACAAGTACCCACACCAGATTGTCTATGTATTATGTGTCCCATCATAGTATGTTATCCAATTGCATATAATTATTTTAGAATATCATCATACCACATTAATGTTCTCCTCATAGTGGAGAACTGGTGTGACCTTATCAATGCAACATATACTCTCGGACATTATTACATTATAGTCATTTAGAAAAACAATGAATATGTAATAATAAGTTTTATTGATATTTAATACATCAAATATTCATGTAATCAAAGTACAAATTGTTGGTTCTAGAACACCAACTCTAGAAAGCTCCCACTTGGACTGGAACCAACTTTCTACTACTTTCAATTCGCTAGACCTCACATGATAGTCATGTTTCTATTGATTCAAGTCTTTAGTAAAGGGGTCCACCACATTGTCTTCTATGAAAATATTAGTCACTGCATCTTAAACTCTTTGATAAAAAACCCTCAAGAGATGATACTTCTAAAGTATGTGATTCATCTGTTTATGTGACTTTTTTTATTTTTCAAGATCCACTACTGTAGTATTTTCATAATAGAGTGTGATATAATCATTAGTAATAGGTACCAACTCAATCTCTTGGATGAATTTCCACATCCGTGATGCTTCTTTAGGTACCTCATATGGCTCAATATACTCAAAATATTCTATAGAGTCTGTAACCATATCCGGCTTTGATCTCTTCTAGCTCACAACACCTCCATTAGAAGTTAAGATGTAACCCATTTGTGACTTGTTGTCGTCTTGATCAGTTTTGAAACTATAATCTACATATCCTATGATGACTATTTCCTCATCTCCTCCATAAAACAAGAACATATCCTTAGTAAAACTTATACAATTAAGGATAGTCTTGAAATCCATCCAATGGAAGTCACCAAGATGACCCTGATATATTCCTACCAGGCTTAAGGTGTAGTTAACATCTACCCTAGTACATAGCATAAAATACATGAATGTCCCAATTGCTGATGGGTATGGAATCTTTTTCATTCTTTTTAATTCCACATGTGTATGAGGACACATTTTTCTAGAAATATGATTACCATGTGATGCTAGAAACAATCTCCTCCTGTATTTTTTCACATTGAATATCTTCAGTATCTTGTTAATGTATGTACTTTGACTTAGGCCGATCAAACACTCTATTCTTTCTTGATGGATCTTGATCCCCAGAATATATATTGCCCCACCCAAGTCCTTTATAGATAGGATTTTATTCAACCACTCTTTAACAGACTGTAATATTGTTATTTCATTTCCAATGATTAATATGTCATCAATATATACTATTAAGAAAATTAATTTCCTCCCACTAAACCATTTATAAACACATGTAACACATTTTTTCTTTATGAATTAAAATTCTATTATAGCCTCATCAAAATGAATGTTCGATGACCAGGATGATTTCTTTAATCCATTAATGGATCTTTGAAACTTTCATACCTTGTTGGAATCCTTTGGTGTCACAAACCCTTTAAGCTTTGTCATATAGACATATTCTTGAGGGTTCCAATCAGTGAAAAGGTTTTTTCCTAGTAAATACCTTGATTTTGTTTAAACCCTTTTGCAACCGGTTATTCCTTATAATTACTGAAATTTCCTTATATGCTCAGTTTCTTCTTGAATGCAAATTGTCCACCAACGGTCTTTATATCTATTGGAGGGTCTACCAAAATATCTACTTGGTTTTGGTACATGGATTCTATTTTAGAATTCATGGATTTTTTATACTTGGAAACATCTGGGACACTTACTACTTACTTTTAGGTTAGAGGATAATTATTATCAACTAATAATGATTCACTATTCTCAATGACTAGAAAACCATATCGTTCCAGATCTATGACCTCTCTAGCACTCTTACGTAATAATTGTGTCTCCAGAAAAAGTTCTTCTTCCACGGGGCTTTGTGTAATTTATTCTTATGCCGATTCTTGTGTATATTGAGAATAGACTTCATCAAAGTCTATCTCACTCCAAATATATCTTTTATATATAAGATCCTCCTCAATAAATGTGGGACATTTGTCAACCAAAACCATTTTTATGGAATTATTGTATAGGTAGTATCACTTTTTTCCTTGGGATATCCTATAATGATACACTTTGTGCCTATGGGAGCAATCATGTTACTTGGATATGCCTTAAAAAATGCTCACAACCCCACACATGTAAGTAAGTCATCATGGGTTTCTTTCCATTTCAAAATTGGTATGGTACACTGTCTGTTGGTTTAGTTGGAACTCAATTTAGTACTTATACTACTATTTGTAATGTGTATCCCCAAAAAGATAATGGAAGACTCGCATGAATAATCATTGATCTCACTATGTGCAACAAGGTCTAGTTCCTTCTTTCACTTACATCATTAAACTAAGGCGTAAAAGGAGGATTAAGTTGAGATAAAATCCCAAACTCCCATAGATAATCAATGAAGTCTTGATTAAGATATTCTCCGACATGGTCTACGGTAAGTTTCTTAATATTCTTACCAAGATAGTTCTCCACTTCATTCTTTTATTCCTCAAATTTTTCAAAAGAATATGACTTATACCTCATTAAGTATACATATCCATATCTATTAAAACAATTTATTAATGTTATAAATTATGAGTACCCCCTTACTTCAATAGGAAATGGTCTACATACATCGGTATGAACTAATTCAATAATATATTTAGCCCTTTCACCTTTCCCACTAAATGTCGCTTTGGTCATTTTTCCTTGTAAACATGCATTACATACAACAAGTTTTTTTAGTAAAAAAAATATAAAAATCCATCATGATGTAATTTAGTCAATTTTTTTCATTTACATGACCTAATAGGTGATACCAAAGTTGGGTGTGGTAAGAGTTATGTGAAGTAAATTTGTTATCAATTTCCATTATCTAGTTTGTGTAATCCAACACATAAAGACTATTATTTAAATGTTCCTTACTGTAACAAATGCTATATTTATAAAATAAGAAAATTTTATTCCAAAATTTGAAAATAAATCCATCCATATCAATTTTTGATATATAAATAATGTTTTTGGTAAATGAAGGGAATAATAACAATGCTTTAAAACCAAGATCATTCTGGTTGGAAATGTGAGTTGGTAGTCATCGATAGCTACAACAACAAGTTTAGCCTCATTGGATTCTTGAAGATCTACCTCTCTTAAGTCAATATTTTTTAATCTACTAGGTACCTATATTTGAATACATATTTGACCACCAAAATCTATATCTAATACCCAATTTGTAGAAACAGATAAATTACACTCGATAAAAAATTTTATTTGAAGCTTCCGTATCTTCTTAAGATAGGTGTAGTTTTTTTTCTAGTGGACCCTCTTACCACATAATAAATAGACAACATTATATTCCCTTAATTTTCCCTTGATCTTCCACTTATTGGAAGGATGTGAAGAAGATATAGGCTTAAATCTATTCACATTTCATTTCTTTTTTTTCACCATAAGGATGGATGGGTTTTCATTCTTCATATTCTTATCTACTTGAAAAAGAAGAGAAAGAAGATCTAGTAGATACTTCTCAATTTTTTTCATATTAAAATTCATAGCAAAGGTGGAGAATCTCTGAGGGAGTGGTTCTAGAATGAGTTAGGTTCCCAATTCTTTAGGGATTTTAAACCCTAGAACCATTAAGCTCTCAGTGTAGAAAATGATCATGACTACATGCAACTCATCTGGGGAACCCTCTATAATATTTCTATGAAATATTTCAATCGAAAAATCAAACTATTAATATCTAGATCTCTCCTCGTATATATAATAGATGTGGTTGAGAATTCTATATGCATCTATGTTTTTATGGGACTTCATTAGTTCACTAATCATTTTTGAAAGCAGTAAACATTGAACATCTACTGTGTCATTCAATTTTTTTTTCATAGCCAAGGAACTTTTTATCGCTCTCTTCTTTAGAAGGGAGATCTTCCATTTAGGATTCTAGCATATAAGATTTCTGTTTATGGAGCATCACACCTTGAAGGCATAAAAACCACACTTGAGAGTTACTTCTAGTTAGGGGGTTATATTTCTCCAATATTGATCATAGGGATAGTGTGGGTGATGAACTTGTCATTTTATTCTACAATTAGAAAGTTCATATTATTAGTAATTTCCATTATTAAAAATTAAGTGAGATATAATAATATAAATTTTCTTATTTATGTATTTATTAAATCTCCCTCTATTTTATCATGTATCGATATCCCTCACCATTTGAGGGGATAGAGATGCGCCCGTAAAGGGCTCCCGTTCTAGGTTTCTCCTCTTGCCGTCACCGCTCCTTCACAGCGGAAGATACAGAGTTTCTCCTCACGCTCGGTGGGTTTTTGGTGGTTCTCTGTGGTCGACGTCATGCGGGTTGTCTTCTCTCTTGCTGTGGAGTTTCGCTATGGGCTTCAGTGGTTGCTGGTTCAAATCTGACGGTGTAAGACCGGTCTGCGTCGACGACATACTCTTCGGAGCGCTCCGGGTTCTGCTCTCGTCTTCTCGCTGTTGTTCTGTGGTGAAATTTTTTCAGTATTAGGGGTTGAGCCCGTTTATCGGCGATTTGTGGGGTTCCCCATATTCTCCAGTGAGTTCGTTAGGGTTTGTTGTGTCTGATGTGGTCATTGGATCTGGTGACAGCGGGATCTTCCGAGACAGGGTGATGTTGTGGTGCTGCTTCTTGTGTGGTTTGTTTCGGTTTCTAGTTTTTTACCTTTTGATCTCGTTGATTTTTTCTATTCGTGATGGTTTCTAGGTGGAGGTTTTGTTTCTTCGACAGTGATGGTATTGTCCGTCGCTGGTGAAGCTCACCATCGTTCTAGTTTTCTGTGGTTTGTTTTGATGTTGCGCCTTTCCATGGCATGTGAAGAGTCGACATTGAGGTGAAATGATGAGCATTCCAGTTCAATTCCGGTGACTTCTAGGTGAAGTGAAGAGAATCTCCAAGGATGGTTCAACACTGCAGGGTGGCGCGTGGTGATCCGGCGAGTGGATGAGTGGTTGGTTTCACCACGCTTCTCGAGGTGTGCGGACCGTGGTGATCAAGTGTTTTGACGAAGCCCGAGGCGGTGCGTGGATCGAGGCGTTGAAGGCGGTTTTTTTGAAATTTTTGAAGTATCTCGTTTGATTTTTGATTTTATTGTAGTGATTTGGTTTTGAAGTGTTTCGGGTACCGGAAACCCTTAAACCGGTTTCATGGGAACCGGCTACCCACAAACCGGCCATTAGAAAATAAAAAAAATGATTTGCAGGCGATATCTCTCACCATTGAACTCAGAATGTCTAGTTGCTTTAACATTCTAGTGGAAAGGATCCCCATTACTTTTATTAATGATCCAAACATTGCCCATGAAAACCATAATAAAATAATTAGGTATCCAGTCTTTCCAACTGCAGACTTAAAGCTCATTGATCTATTGAGTGGATTCCCCTATCTTGATTCTAGACTTGGATTTCCTTAACACTTGCCTCCAAATTTGTATTGAGTAGAATTTGGCCATTAAACTCAATATAATTTCAGTTAATTCAACCCAAAACACTCATGATAACTCCTTGATAAAAGTTTCCAGACTTTGGCCATGTAGTACACATAGTTTTTTGGTTTCATTCGCAATTTATTAATGGAAGGCTTAGTGTGACTTAATATTTTATTTATGTATTTTAACTTATTATTCATAAAATTTATCTTATTTTACCTTTTACACATCTTTTTAATATTAAGTGGATGTTACATAGTTAATTACCCATATTGGATAAAACATTTACACATAAATCATTTATTTAATTTTCTTATTTTCACATTAATTCATTTATTTATGTGTTCATCACCTTTATCCATAAAATAAATGATTGAATATATATAAATAAATAATTAATTAAATGACCCATTCATGATCTTTATCTAACATATGATTTAATGAGCAGACATCAAATTAACCTTTGACCTACAAGAAATAACTCTAATTGTTGATCTTGGAATGAGTTACAACATTCCACCTGTCCACCTATGTATCACCTAGGTTGGTATCATTATGGTTACATATTAATCTACCAACACTTTCCTTGATATTCTCCATTAATTAAAAACATTTACTACTCACATGAAGGTGAGGAGAACCAAAGGATTTGTTAAAGGGGATTACATAAATATATTTGGACACATAGGTCCTACATAATAATGGGGAGAGGGATGACTGACATGCCATCATTTAATTTAAAATTTAATAATAGATAACTCATGAAATAAATTAAATTAAAACATCAAACATATACAAAGATCTTATTCATGCTCAGGAATGGTCATACATGCAATAATATGAAAAAGTAAATGGATAGAATTTATTTCATTATTCATTCTTTTTTTTATTTATGATAAACATGATTGTATTAATTAATTAATTAATTACCTTTCATCTTAATGATAATCCAATCTTATTTGGAGATACCCATCATTAATTACATTAATGGAAAATAAATGGCAGAACCAATAATGGCATATTAATTATAATAAATTGATTGAGAATTTAAAATTCATTAAAACCATTATTAAATTGTCAAACACAAAAACAGCGTGCCAATCAATAAAATAAGTTTTTAATTCAATGATTTCAAATTTAAGGTAATTTTAATTTTTTCCATTAACGGGAGACTTCATGACATATGAATGCAGCTACATTACCTGTACGTCAATTGTCCTATATCCAAGTCACATTCCTGGGGCTTTGGCATGTTGACTTGGCTAGACTATATGGTGTGTACATACTAGTTACACACCTTGTATCTTCTTTCCATGTTCTAGGTTTTCCTGGTCAACACATGGTATTTAATAAAATCACCACGTGTAATTAAATTCTTAGTGCATCTAGATACAATGTGCAAGGGTATACGAAGTGTGATAGGCCATACACCGTGTAACCTAGTTTTATAGGACAATAATTTTACACATACCAATGGAATCACTATTTGTTCTTCATTTATTCTTAAAACATTAAGAAAATGAAACACTGAATTCACATGATTAATATGTCAATAAAATGTTAACTCAAATCAGATTAAATAATTAATAACATGAAATGAAAATATAAACACAATTGCACATAGATCAAAAATCAAATAAATAATTATAAATTCTAATATGACCACTCTAATACCACTTGATGGTTCCAAGCATAGTGGTAGCATGCGTGGGTGGGCGATATATTAAAATTTATTTTAATAATAATTTCTCGATACCAAGAGCGAAGATCTTGCCCGTCAATTTTCTAATTAATTTATTTTATATATGAAGAAATAAATACATGGGTTTAGGAACATTATTCATTGGGGAATGTTGATTGTCTGAAAAGACCCTTCCATATTACATTCATTTAACTATAATGATCCATGGATATAATCTCTCTAACGGTGATCCACAAATGCTCCTATGATCTCTTATCAACATCACTTTATCTTTAGGTGCTAGCATGATGAGTGGAATGTCTTGAATTGTTTGTTATTGATCCCTCATTATTCGAACTTGAATAAATATATCTTTCAATTCTCATTCTTGAGAGGGAGAGAGGGGGATGAGTTGAGAGATAATTTTGTGTGTGCAATAATTCTCTATTCTCAATTTTGGATACTCTAAAAAATATACAAAATCATATATTAATAGAGTTAGGATTTGAGTTAAAATATTATTTAATTACATAATAGAAATTAAATAACATTTATTACCTTTAATATATCCCATGCCATATAATAATAATTATATTATTTTTATTTTGTGGTAAAAATCAACTTTCAAAATAACAAAAAAAAATTAACAGGCTTGTTACTAATATTTGTCACCGGACTCGGTCTTTGTCTCATCAAACTCCTCTAGCATTTTTTGAATAAAAAAATAATTATTTTATTCATAAATAAATATTTTATTCACAATCTAGTGAATAAATATTTATTGAAATATTCAATAAATAAAATAAATATTTTATTCCCAAGATGAAGGATAAATATTTATTTAATTTACGTGATCAATATAACTTGAATAAAATTATTTCTCAAACTTGAGAATAATTTTTAATAAATTAATTATGCTCAAATAAAATTTAATCTAGATCAACAACAACACATATTCTATGTCCCTCTTGGATTATTTCTCATCGACATTAGGTGGGCTTGCTGAAAGACAAAGATTATTGTCTAGCAATAGGTTAAGGCACCCAAGATAATGAACTTAATGTCGAAATGTCAATAACCACATACAAATGATCATTGTGTAATATAACCTCTTTTTCAGAATATCTCATAAAGTGAGTTCACTTCCGTTTCACCAACTTATATGATTGATATGTTTTTCATTAACTATCTGAAATAAACACGTTGTTACACTATGGCCATGGAATTTAATGTAATGGTTCTATTTCGATCAAAGGACCAAGATATCATCTCCCATAAATATGGAAGGTAGAGATACTTCCTTGACTTATTCATTAATGACATTTCACTCATGATGCACCAAATATATCCAACATCACCATGAACTATTATCATCATTGTTTATGAAATAAATATAAGTACGTGATCTGTAACATGAATTAAGAGTAATCTTAATGTCTAAGGACCTTCACACATTCTTTTATATAGAAATATCCGATGACACCAAAAGCATGTGAAATTTCTACTGGTGGGTCTATTCTTATAATCAACCATCTTGGAGATTACTAAGTGATAACTTCAATGAGAAGAAGCCTCATATTTATATGAGTACTCGCACCTGACAGTCCATGTACTATGTGTCCCATCAAAGTACATTATCAAACCATAGAACATTATTTGAGAGTATCATCATAGCACATCAAGGAACTCATAATAGAGGGGAACTGCTATGATGTTATCAATGTGATGCATACTATAGAACATTATTACATTATATTTATATAGAACAACAAAAAATATGTAACAATAATTTTTATTAATATTCAATGAATCAAATATTAATGTAATCAAAGTACAAAAAATTGGTTTGAAGACACTAAATCTAATAGAAATATGCACATGGTTTCAGGGGAAAGGTTGTGTATTCATAAATATAATGGTGGTTATGAGTTTTTTCAAAAGGTAAATTTTAACTCTACCCTCCTTGATAAGTAGTTTTGTGTATTTTTTTATGTGTATGGGATCCCTGCCTACATGGGTTTTGAGTGCCATATAGTTCATGTGGACTAGTATTCTCTAATATCATCTTAGGATAAGGAAAAGCTTCTTTTGGTGTAGTATATGTAGGTGAGGGTGCTCCTATTATAAGGTGTTTATTGGAACATTTTTAGGGGATTTCTGTGAATATATATTAGGATCTTTGTATTTGGGTTGTTTATTTTCAATTTATTTCATCATTTATGCCTGATGGTATAGAGGATACTATTTTGCACAATATTATAGAAGTTGATTTACATGGATAGTTTCTCGATAAAATTATTTTTTTGTTCAATGAAAGTGTTCAAAATTGGATCTGGAAAATTCTTATTTGTATGTGGTCATGTGGAGATGATATTTTCTAAATATTTTCTCAGAATTTTATATTCACTGTGAAATCTAGTTACTAGCTAGCCATATATACACATAAGAATTGTGCTTATTTAATTTGGTTGAATATTTTGTCCTCAAACTTATTATCTAGGGTTCAAGATTTTTAGTGGATGTTTGTGGATAACATATTTCCAGTAATATAAATTTTTGGAGGTACCATGGTCTAATGAATGATTCTTTTAGAACTTGAAATTATTTTCTTGTTACTTTTATATATGCCATTTTTTATTTTTCTATTGTTGAATCAATTTATGAAATATGGGAGAAGGAATATACTATTAGATTGGATGATAATATTTTGGCTTCATATGTCTAGTATGTGCTTTCAGGTCATACAAAATTTGAAAATTTGTTAACTTACTAACTACATCAAAAGTGGAAATCATGGTCAAACTATAAAGATAATGTACATAGACACTAGAAATATCATCTTGAAAGAATGTTTAAGAAGATGAGTTTTTAATTTAAATAACACATAAAATTTCTAAAAGCTAAACAACTATTTTAAAATGGTTATTTAAATTAACAAAAAAATCCAAGTGAACTAAATTAATCTATGGATGAAAACAAGCAGAGATAGTGGTGAAAGAGTTATGACATATATTCAGGTGATTGTAATGAAAATTATTTAATTAGTATATCTGAATATTTATTCAATAAATTATCACCAATTCAAAATTTAATAAAAATAATATTAGGATTCATTTTCTAATGGTAGAATAAATTCTATTTTTTTTTAAAAATTCATCAATTGGTTCATTCTTTGATTGATGAATAATTTGTGTGGAATTTTATCATTGAATCACTTCGTGAAATGCAAAAACCCATTTCTCACAAAGTCAAAGTATCTATTTGTGTCATTTTCACTCACATAATATCACTCATTAAGTATCAATCCTGAGAATTTTAAGTAAAAATAATCCAAAATATTAATTCCTCAATTAATATATTTATTTGTTTGGAATTCACTCACATGAGATTTATGATTCTCTCTACATCATGACCATGTTTCAAACAAATAAATTCTCTGATAACCTCCCACCCATGATTACATATTAGAGATAACACAAAAATGAACCAAACCATGTGTAGAATCATTAAAAATTAAATCAAAAACATATATAATTATATAAATAAACATCTGATTAAAAAAATAAAAATGAAATCAAACATGGTTCAAAATAGTGGCATGTATACACCCTCACATTCATCACAACCCCGATATAAATAATATTATCTAGAACTCATGAAAATGTGACAAAAAAATAAAGAATATAAGTTGATGCAATTTTATTTTGAAACTACTTTCAGTGATGGAAACATGAAAAACATCACTCTGTTTAACGTTGCATTGTCAAACTAAACTATTGTGCATGTTTTTTGTAGTTCACTACACATGTGGACCACACAAATAAAATATAACCCAAAGAAAACTATGAAATCTCATAGTGGGTGTAGGTGAGTCCTTGGTTACTGCACAAGGAGATCATTATGGAAATTCAATTATGAAAGGAGGAGCTGATGTCAGGGGTGATGAAGCATTATGGTCAATAGGTATGTGACATACATGCTCGATTGGTACAGAATTAGAGATATGTGGTCAGGTCATGCAATGAAAGATTTATTGATAGGTGATAATGAAATAGAATAGGAGGTAGAGTTGGTGTTTATGGAGATCTTCTGCATGGAAGGGAGACCGGTAGGGTTTCACTATAAGCACATAATGGAAACATGGATTTTAGGGATTGATACTGTGATAGAGAGGAGATGGTCCCTTGGTACGGGATCGAGAGCCCATAGTGGTCAAATATGGGAGGCCCATGGTGTTTTCCCAATCGATGAAGATGGAGGGGCCCCTGGATATCTCCCCCCATGTAGTGCCAACATCATAAAATATGGATTTTTAAAAATCTTATTTCAAAATTAAAAGCAGATCTAATTATCTAAATTTCATAAAATAATAAAAATATTAAAAAATAGATATCATTTGAATTAAATATATTTATCTATATTCTTGTAATTATAGATACCGATATAACACATAAAATATAATTAGGAGTTAGAAAATATTATAATCTATACATATAATAATACGACTATAAAATGTTAATCTAATTTATTAATAAAATTAAACTAATAATATTAATACTACTATTATTACTAATACTAATATTTATAGTGATAAAATATTAAATAATATATGTTATTAATAAAAAAAATAAAATATACTAAAAATAATTTTAATAAATAATATCAATTTATAATTAAACCAAAAATTATAAAAATAACTAAAATAATACAAAACTACAATATCAATATAAAAAACTAAAAAAAGTTAGACTAACTAATTAAAACAATGTTATAAAATTATAAAAATGATAGTGAAATCCATATGCATCAAAATCCCATCCTAGTGTTTAAGTATCCTTGATTCTTTATGTTTCCCAAAAAATCACTATTGGATAGCTCATTTTGATGTGGTGAAATGGCATTATTTTTATCATAATAAATTCTTTAATGATATTTTGATTTAGTGGTCACATAGTTTTTTGGAAGTATGGAAAAATCATGGGACTAATTATTTAAGTGGTCACATGATAGTGCATGTGGCCTCATGGTCTTTACCTCCTCCTGGTGTAGTTAAGTTCAATACTGATATATCATTTCCTAATTCTACTCGAGTCGATGTTGATGTAGGGTGAAATGGATTTCTAGGTGTTGTTTTGAATATTTTTTTTAAAAAAAATATCATGACTAGATGGTGCCTTCAAGTCACTAAAGCTGTTGTAGTTTGTATTAGTCTGAAGTTTACACGTGAACTTGGTTATATTTATATAAATTTTTAATCAAATTATTTTTCTCTAATTTCATTACGCAGTGCTCATTTAGCTATTTAAAAAACTTTGGATCTCATTTTGGATGATATTTGGTTTTTTTCTCTGTCATTTGATCATTTTTATTGTTTTGTGAAAAGGGAAGGAAATATGGTTTCCCATCACATTGAGAGATATATGATCTCTTTTAATGTGTCGGTTTGGTTTGGGTGTGTTCCTATTGTGGATTTTTCATTTTTATCCAAGGATTTGGATCCCTTTTTATTAGTTATTATTCTCTTGTTTTGAAAAAAGTGAAAAAATACATAACACGTTGAAAACAGTTCTTTGAAAAATAACCCTTTTAACAATGAATAATTTTAATCAAATCTATTCATTTCATTTTTATAAAAATTTTATTAGTATTATACCCCAAGAATATATAAGCGCATTGGTCATATAGGTCTAACGACCACATTACCCAAATAATTATATATTGCCAATGACCATATAACCATTATATATATACATATATATTCTCCCATATATCTCTAAAATCATTGCTTCTATCTCATCATAAAAATAAAATTTCTATTGCTTCCTCATCTTTTTATAGTTGTGATCGGGGTTATGATCTACACGAGAGACCACGAGGATAAAGATTATATGTTCCTAATATTTTTTATATATTTTTTGAATTTATTCTGATTTATTTTTTATTTTTTTTATTTTTAAAACTTCATAATGTATTGATTTTTATTTATAATTGTAATATTTTACCTCAATATAATATTTCACATTTCATTTTAGTTCAGTGTTTCATGTAACATAAGCCATAAAAATAATATTTAAATGAAAATACACACTAAAATCTAGAAGTGTTACAGAGAGGTGGGGTAGCAGGGAGTTAGGGAGACAGGGAGGAGGGGAGGTGGGGAAGCGATGAGGGATGTGAGGGAGGAATATGGGGGCTTGTGAAAAAAAATCATTATTTTATTTTATTTTATTAATCAAAGGATTTTATTTTTTTCGAAATGTTATTTTTATTAAAAAAATTATATCATTCAATTTTATTTCATTATTAATATTTGGATTTATTTTAAATTATTTCTCAATAATCTATTTTTTATATGACACATTATTTTTTTTTCTAAGTTAATGTTTATCTTATTAGTATTTTAAATTTATTTACAGTTCATTTAAATTTTACTACAAATTTATTTTTAATAGAGTAGATCATATTTATAAAAATTTATATATATTTCTCATCCTATCATTAAAAATTCGAGTTAATTTTAGCTAATTAAAGAAATATATGTTAATTATAGATAATTAGTAAATAAAAAATCATTTATTAGTGAATGATTTTCTATCATTAAATTGTTTATGGTAGCATGTTTTTCTAACAAAAAAATATTTTCCACTAATAATAATTAAAAGAAATATATTTATTTTCTGGTAAACAATTTTTGATATTAATATGATGAAACATCAAGTTATGAGATCAAAATACTACCCAAATGTTTGTTTATTGTATAAAACTATGTTACAAAGAAGGGACATTATTGGTTTTTCATCTCAGATGGGATTTCAATGTAATTTTCTTGTTGGGTGACTAGGTCATGAAGGTTGATTATGCCATCCTTGGAAAGATGATATGGTAGTTAAAATTAAAAATTACTCTCAGAATCATGTTATGTCATCTATTTAGTAAGAAGGGACCAATCAGGATGATAAATTAAAATATTGGGAACCATTGAGGTCTATACGCATAAAAAGCTTTGGTTGTTTATTGGTTAAGGGGAATTTAATGTAATATGTTTTCAAGAGAAAAAAAATGAAGTGGTGATTTTAGGCCTCTAACTCTAATGACAATTTTCCAGGATGTTTTATGGTCTATGGGGTTATTTAATTTGGGATATATAGGAAATCCATTCACTTGGTTTTGGTGAATGTTGGGGAGCACTTGGATATCTAAATTAATTGAAATATTTATGTGGTCTTATCAGTGGATAGATATTTTTACTTTATTCCATGTCTCTCATATATCCTCTACTTATTCAAACCAATTACCTATTTTTTCTCTCCAAGGACCAAGGTGGGAGGCCAATTTGAAATGGAATTTTTTTTTCAGATTTGAAAGCATGTCGATGAAGGAGTAATACTGTGAAGGTATAGTTAGGTCAACATGTAATTCTTGTAATTCTTATATTTTTTTATTAAATTGGAATATGGGATTATTATATTAAGTAAGGGAAAAAATCTAAATTTCTTAATTTAGATTATGAGACTAACCATACTAAGAAGTTTCTAAAGGTGTGATATTCTTTCCCTACTTCAACTCCTACGAACTCACAAATTTTGACTCTTGAAAAGGAGTTAAAAACTAATATTATAAAAAAATAAAGTTTCTATTTCATGTAAGGAAGGGAATCACATATTAAATAAGGATAATAGAATTAATTTTATTTCCATCAGAAGGAAAGATAAAGGATAAAAATTATTTATAAAATGGAGGGGCTTAAAGGAGGAGTCACTAACTAGAAGAGTGAAATCCAATATATTATTTTGATATTTTTTCATGATATATACTCTTCTAGGTGATATTTTATTTCTACCATGGTTACCTCATATAACTCTCCAATGGTGATAAATAATGTGAATATTGTTCTTATAAAACACATCATTATTGGGGTGGAAAAATCCTCTTTCACAAATACATGGCACTAAGGCACCCAGCCCAGATGGATTCCATGCCCTTTTCTTCAATAAGTTTTTTCATATTGTAGGGTCTTATATCATAGAGTTCATGAAAGACATATTAAAAGGTGATTCTTTCTTAAATTTAATTAAAAAACTCTGATAACCTTGAATCCCAAAACAGAAAAGCCTTCTAGAGTTTCTGAATTTATTCCTATTATCATTTGCAAGGTGTTTTATAAGATTGACCTAAAAATTTTGACCAATCAACTTAGAAGTTTGGTTCCTTCCATTATTTCTAAAAATAAAATTGCCTTTATTCCTGGAAAGGATTATATTGGATAATACCATTGTTACCCATGATATTTTTCAATCAATGAAGACCCACTCTATCTCTCTAAAATGGGTGTGATAGACTAGAAATTTGACATGACTAAATCATCTTATATAGTCAAATCATCTATTTTACACTTTTTACATAGCGTGATGGGATTTTTTAACCAATGTGTGGATTTTATTATGTGGCGTGTTTACTCAAATTCCTTCAAGATCAATGTTAATGGAAATATTACATGAATATTTGTTCCTTGTCGTGGTCTTTGTGAGGGAGACTCACTTTCCCTATACATTTTTATCCTTGTATCTAATGTTTTCTCTAATTTTATCAATGGGATGATAGGGAATAATCATATGCAGGGTGAAAAAGTTTGTCATCGTATCTCCCTATTTCCCATTTTATATTTTCATATGACAACATGTTATTTACTCGAGCCTCTTTAGAGTAATTTCATGCCATTATGAATATTTTGTGATTCTATGAAATAACTTTGGGATAGTCAATAAACTAATCTAAATATGAGATCTCCTTTAGTAGTAGAATATGTCCTTTCACGAAATTTGATTTTCAAGGTGATTCTGGAATCCATGAAGTAGATAAACACCAACAAAACATTAGCCTTCCTACAATATTTGGAAGATAGAATAAATGGGTATTCTCCAAAATTGTTGATAGAATTTATAAGAAGATTCAACTATGGTCTGGAAGGATAGTTTCTAAATTAGGTAAATAGACTCATATCAAGGCGGTTATCTAATCTATCAGTATATATGTCATGTCTTTATTAAATATCCTAAGTGGTATTATTGATCAGTTAATTTTTTTATTGGATTATTTTTCATGGGGATATCATGAAGGAAAAAAGGAAGCACACTGGGTGGCATGGGATAAATTATATTATCCAAAGGCTTGTGGTGGTTTGGGTTTTAGGAACTTAAACTCATTTAATGATGCTTTTCTTGCTAAGTAGGGATAGAACTTTTTTCAAAACCCTAAGTCATTGAGTGCTAGGATTATTCATCCTAAGTACTATCCTCACTCAATTTGTTTATTACATGTTTTTGTCCAATGACTAGTTTCTGATGGAGAGTCTTATGGATCTCATGTCTGATTTTAAATAAGGGTATCTATTATGGAATTGGTAAAAGAAAGTGTAACATCCCATTACCAGTATATAGGTAGAATTTTTTTTCTTGGTTCTCTTTGTTTTAATGTTTATCCCTAGTACTTTTAATCACTTATTGTTTATAATTGTTGTTACTAAGCTATTTTTCCCCTTGTTTGAATTTTTATTGGGATTTGGGAGGGTTATTAATCCTATTTATAGTGGTTGGGTAGTGGATATATCTTTTGGAATGGGATTGGTCTTCATAAGGGTAATTCATGATGAACCTTATGTATAATGCTACTATTTAAGGGTAAACCATGATGAACCTTATGTATAACTCTTCTATATATGAGTAAACTATTTAGAAATATTTTTCATAAAACTGAAAAATGATGCTTAGTTTTTGTGATTCTTCTTCATTTCAACACAATATTTAATAAATATAAATAATGAGTTTCCTTTGATACCACTGAAGGGTTTTTTATAGTCCAATAACAATTATCAGAAGCTATGTAAGCGATTTAATCCCTTGTCCGAGGAACACCCAAATTGGTTAAATGAAAAATGTGATAAGAAGAAATAATAAAATGGTGTAAATATAGTACCTTATTCATAGATAATATGAAACATATATAAACTTCATCACAAGGGTTTTATAAAGATCACTAATGGAATCCAAAATATATCCCCTCTCCATAGTGTATCCTTGGGTTTTGTAGATTTATCTGACATTCATATGGGATACATTTTTCCTCCATGGCATGCTAGTGACTCATGTGGAAAGAATAATAATGAAGAGATCTTATGATGATGGATAATTAAGGCCTAACATCATGAAATCATCTACACACTTTTTCATCACATGGAAATGTTTAATATATCCCATTTAAGACACTCTTTGAATACTAATGCATTTACTCTTTCATTTATAACACATGAGGAAATTCCATGGCTAGTGTATTTATATCATGAATGAAGACTCCATTATTGAATTATATCTCATGTAACATATTTAAAATAATAACATTAAATGATCTTAAACTAATTAAATATTAACACACTTAATTTTGAATTGATCATTTGATTAGAGGTAGTGGAATGCATGAAATATCATTTCATGCATGCATCTTAATATACCATACACACAATATATCCATGTACATGCTATAGATTTGTGTAATATCTACTTCATTTCTACATGGGATGATGTATGTGTGTTTAACCCTTTGGGTGAGCCTTATCAAATAATGTGATGTTTTCTAAAAAAATAAATTCGAAGTAAAATAATGATTTTCAAAAAAACATTATGATTTCATGGCTAGAAATTATTTATGAAATTGAAAGGAATGAGTTATTTTTAAAGGACTATGTTTTGAAGAAAAAACATTTCATGTTGGTTTTTGAAATGTGATGGAATGTTTTTGAAGCTTAAACTTGCATCCGATGAAAGGATTGAGTGTTTGAAATGAACTAATGATGATTTAAAAGACTATATCCCCCTGTATGATAGTTTCCCTTAATGAACCTAGAACCCTAGGTTGTTACATGGTAAGAACACACGCTATACATGTATTAGCTCTAACTAGAAATGGATTGATGATTAAAACATTACTATAAATACTTAAGGGAAAGGATTGAATTCTTTGGGATTTTCTCATATATCCACTAGGGCTTTGAAATAAGACTATGTGTACACAAGGAGCCTTAATTCACCAAGACGTGTGAGAATCCATGTGAAAACCTATCATCAGTTCTCTTAAACATATTTCTATTATTGATTTTTGGATAATTGAAGTTATTTAAACATGTCAATGTTATAAAATGTTTTACTGATTTATTTATTGATTTAGATGAATATTCAAGAGTATTTTGTGAAAAACATACTTGTATACGTACTTTTTCTTGGCCATTAATTTTTTGAATATAATGTTTTGGATATGTACTGTGAAAATATTTTCATTCTTTATTTTAATTGAAATTGTGCATGTTTGGTTTATTTGATATGGATTTCTTATGAAATGATTTGGGGGAATCTTACTAGGATTTACTGTTCACACCCTAACTTTAATTTCAGGAGTTCTTACATTTTTTTATGCATGGTACGGGTAAAGGAATGGAACCACATGGTGGTGGTTGATATTCTTGATTAAAGGTATTTTGGAGTTGGTTGTGACTGTTGGAGCATGTGATCCACTTATTACATGGAGTTTCTGGGATAATTTCTTGATTGTCTTATATGATGAATTTGGTTAATATACTTTTCAAGACATGTATATACCTACTTGTGATTATTTTATCACTTGATAAGTGTTTATAATTCCAATTGTTTATCCATTTATATTCGCTGCTTTGTCTTGATGAGTTATTCTTGTGATGAAATCCTTCCCTCTTGATTGTTTTGATTCCCATGAGCTAGTCTCAAACCCATGGAGATGGGTAATGCCCTTTAGGAAGTTTCATAATCAATTTGGGTACTATAGGTGGGATATTTGGGTTGTTTCCTAAAAAATTGGTAACAAAGGCATGGGGTTGATTCCTTCCTTGATGTTAGTATTTAGTTTGGGTTGCCTTTGTAGACAGGAGGTGGGATTTTGAGGACTTAATGGATTCTATCCACCTCTCATCATAACAAGCCCTCTGTTACCATGGGTTGTTGGGAAAAAGTTTCTTTGTGGAGTTTTTTAATATAAATCTAGACATTTTCTAAATATTTTATATGATATTTATCTTTCCCCATTGAAATATGATTAATAGAGTTAATGATCTTGAATCTCTTGACTGATTTTCTATTATAGGTTGATTTTTTATAGCACCAAGCCCCCAATAAGACGTTTGAAAAGACCAAAAGGGGTATTATCCAATGAACCATAGGAATTGAACCCTCTAATTGATCAATAAATAGTAGAGGTTTTTGTTCAGGATTTCTAATATCTTTTATAGTTAGCTTCACCTACTCTCATTCAAGGTGTAGAGGTTGTACCTCAAAGGTATGATAATAGAGATCATTCCTAGTTCTTCACGTGAATCCACCATATTTATAGGGTAGTAATGATTCTAAAGAGGTAGATGATTGGATGAAGGGAGTTGAGTAGCTATTTGAGTTTGTAGAGACACAAGATTCAGTGAAGGTAAAATATACCATCTTTAAACTTGAAGGGCCTAACAAAAAGTGGTGGATTCTTTAGTCCTGGTAGGGAAGAATGTTGGCTTGGAGTTGAAATACTTCAGAGATATTTTCAGTGAGTAGTACTATCTCGGATAAATGGTGTTGGATAAGTCAATGGGGTTTTGAAATGTTCAACAATATGGTAATACAATGACCCATTATTCTAACCATTATACTGATATTGTTCATTTATCACCTGAGGTAGTATCAAATGTGAAGCTAAAATATTGAAAGTTTGATTTTAGAATTCAAGTAGATATCTAATATTAGTTTTTTTATAATGAATCCTATCTCATACGAGGATGTTATGGATAGATATTTAATGGTTAAACATGACTTGGATTGTATTTGGGGTTTTATGGGAGTCCCTCTAACTCCTAGTGGAGGATAGAGTGGTCCCTTCAAATTGAAGAAGAAACATGAAGAATCTAATAGTGGAGACTGTGGTGATGGATCTCAAAAATAGACATATTTTAAATAATCTATAGTGTTTGGAAAATCCCAATAACCTTTTTCAAGTGTGGCGGGGTTGGGAAGTCAAATTATTCATAAACATAAGAACCAAAAATATATAGATATTATGGTCACTTAGAAAACTTATAGATATTTTACCTTGTTTTTATAGCTTCGTGTAGTGGTAAGGGATCAACGATACTGGGAGAATATTTGGTATGGACGAATGAATCAATAACAAAGGTGTTCTGGCCATAGGTATTAGGAATGAAGCTTCTTCACATAGTATAAGAGTCTCTAGGTTAAATTGATGTGGGTCTTATGATCATGAGAAGTACCACTACCATTGATTCATCCTTATTGATTAAATTATTTGATATTGGTTCCTATCATTCCTTCATATCTACCAATATTTTTTAACTATTAAATCATCATATAGAACTCATTCATTATGTTATGGAGATTGATATTCCTCTCATGATGAATAAAGATCAAGGTTTCTAATGTCCCTCTTACACTTTTTCTTTATTAGAAGTTGAGATTTCTTGGGAATTTTTTGTTCTAGATATGAAACCTTAGTATTTCATTCTCAAGATGGATTGATTGATTTCTAATATATGTTTTATAGACATTTATCATCATTTGATCCCCATTACTAAACCGAATGGGGTGTTCTATGTTTTTCTAGGATAATGGGACTCAAGTGTGAGTCTAGTTGAACTTATCCTTTTGAAGTTGGGTAGGATGATATCCATGTTTTTCGTTTAAACTGGAGAAGGATTCTTCATGTGGTGGTGTTCCTCCAATAGTGAGTTTTAAAATGTGTTACTTTATGAATTTTTTTATTTTCCAGTAGGTATAGTAGTGTATTTTTTTATCGAATTGATACTAGGTACCCTACCTATTTCTATTCCCTCTTATCAAATGTCACCAACTAAAATGAATGAGTTAAACACTCAGTTAGTTGACTTGACTTACAAGGGAATAATTCAACCCAATGCATCACCTTAGGCATTGGTATTTATTTTTTCCAAGTATATAGAACACTTCCCCTTTGTGTTTATTACTGAAAGCTAAATCGAATCATGGTTAAGAATAAGTATCAATTACCTTGAATTGATAATATTTTTAACAACTAAAAGGGGTGAATTGGTTCTAAAAGATTGATCTTCATTCTGGTTATCACCATCCTAGGATCAAGGTGTCTAATATCCCTAAGGATACCATCAAGAGAATGTATAACCATTATGAGTACCTTATTTTGCCTTTTGGTCTGACCAATGCTCCTGTTGTATTTATGTCATTGATAAAAATAATATTCCATCAATAGCTTGATTGAATTATAGTGGTATTTGTCGATAAAATCTCATTTAACTCTGAGACTAAGGAGGAATGTGTGTGTCACTTGAGATAAATTCTATACATCATGAGAAAACTCAGAGTTTAATTCAATTTTTCTGAATGTAACTTTGGGAGTTTAGGAGGCTAACACTAAGGTAGTTTTATAGAGTGTTCAATGGAAATACTACCTTATCAAGATGATTCTATATGAACAACATCTTGATGATAAGTTCTAAGTAATTTGGGATTCATTATATGGTGGGGAGACCATTAGTGAATAGTCTATGACTTCTGAGGGAATTTTATGCTTCTGGAGCCACTATGTACTTCCTTTTCCCATAATAAAGGTTGTGATGGGTGATTTCTACAATTCCCAGTGGGAGGTACACCCAGGCATGATGTAAATGTTTATTGATATGAATCATCATTTCTAGTGGACAGGTATGAAATGACACATTACTAGGGTTTTTTTCTCACTGTAATACTTGTTAAAAGATTAAGGTCAAGCATTAGTAGCCTTCAAGTCTACATCATCCACTTTGTTTCTCACTTGGAAGTGGGGTGAGATTTTTATGGACATTATGTTTGGGTTTCCATGTACACCTTAAGGAAAGAATGTGATATTGGTAGTGATTAATCTATTGACCAAATCGGCTTACTTTATTCCCATTTTTGACACCACCAAAGTTAAGGACTTAGAAAATCTATATGTGCAATATATTTTCAAATTACATTGAGTTCTGTCTGCTATAGTTTCCACTAGGTATCCCTAGTTTACTTCTCATTTTATACAGGCCTTTAGGAGGAAATTGGATACAAGGTAATGTTAATCATGGAATTATATCCTCAGATATATGGTTAGATGGAGCTACCTATAAATATTACAAGGGACATGATCTATAATAGAATGTTTGCCATTGGATGACCCAAGGATTGACATTTGGGGATGGTAAAGTATTCCTATAGTAATAGATATCAGTCATCCATAAAGTTAAAACCCTTTGATTCCTTTTATGTTTGGCCTTGTAGATATCCTATTTGTTGGTCATAGGTTGGTGAAGCTTCCTTGGTTGGACCAAGTTTGGTCCAAGAGATGATGATAAATATTTAGATGATTTTTTAGATAATGATAACTGCACAAAGAAATTATAAATCTTATGCTGATCATTATTGATTCCCTTTGAAGTTTTTAGTTGGAGACCTAGTGTTTTTGAGCATTTCACCTCGGTTGGGTCATCAAAGGCTTAGAAAATTGGAAAATTTACCACCAAGATACATGGGACTGTTTGAGTTCAATGAGTAGATTGGAAAGGTGTCCAACTGTTTGGATTTTTCACCTCATATGACATTGATCCATAACATATTCCATGTGTCACAGCTCAGAATGTATCTCTCTAACTCTTCTCATGTATAGATCTAGGAGGAAATTTATGTGAAACCTTATTTATCCATGACTGAGCTTCTGGTTTGGATTTTTGATTCTTAGATAAAGGTTATTCATTGAAAATTTATCCCCTTGATTCAGTTTCATTGGAAACATGGTTCTAATTTTTATAAGACTTGGGATTGTGAGGATTTGATGAGAGAGTAGTATCATCACCTCTAGTTAGAATAGTATTCTTGAAAGACTTACTAGGGTAAGAAATAAATAATTTTGGGGATATTATAACATCTGATTACTAGATTTCATGTATGAACCTTGTTTTGATCATGGTTATAATTATTTTCATATTGATCCCTAATGTTTTCCATCACATATTAGTTAAACCTTTTGTTTCCTAGTTGTTTTTACCCTTTTGAGTTGTAATAAGGGTGTGAGAGGGTTCTTGATCCTAGTTTTAGAGTTTGGGTGGTGTATAATGATTTTAGCATGGCAGTGGGCATGCTCCTACAGCTGGAAAAGCTATTGGAGGCCCACCGGCTAGCCAGTTGGAGGCTGGAAGGTTCCATTCCTATAGGAATCCCACTCGTTAGCCGATGGGGCTTCCAGAATACACTGTATTCTATTGAGAACCATTGGGTAGCTGGTGGAGGCCACCAGCTATTTGGTTATGCCAATAGAGCCGAGAAATGGTAGGTTGATATCATAAATTCACATTTTTTAATCCCCAAATTATTTTTAAACCACCTCTCTTGAATTTCATTTGACCCTAAACTCTTTGGAGGCTCTATAGAGAAGAATTTTTATCTCCCAATATCTTTTATTCTAGGATATATGTTCTAGTTGATGCATTGATTATCTTTTTGTAAGTGTTATCTAGATTTTATCATGGGTTTTCCTATCCAACTTTCTCTCCCTCTTCGAGAGTTGTGATTTACCATGTCTTTGACAGGTCTAAATCTTTATTTAATGAATTTTGTCTCCAGGATTCCCATTTGATTGATCCTACCCTTTCACCTTCCCTTAGGGATGTATTCTGTTTTAGGGGATCATTGATTCTATAAATTAATGTAGGTGGTTTGATAATGAAATTCCTTTCATCTAAGACGATTGATGCTTTCTAATTTTGAAATGAATTTCTAATTTTTTTAGAATTTTTTATTTATGATTAATGATAATGATTTCTACATGGCATGGAATTTGTGTGTCTATTGAACCCTTTGGGTGGCACATTTCATATATATTTTTGTTTTTTAGAAAAATGGTGTTGAAGTAAAATAATGATTTTATGAAAGACTTTATGAACTGATGGCATGAAATGATTTATGAAATTGAAAGGAATTATTTATTTTTAAAGACATGATTTTTTATAAAAAAACCATTTGATATTGGTATTTGAAATGTGATGGTATGTTTTTAAAACAAGAACTTGGGGATAATGAAATGATTTTATGATGATTGAAAATAATTATATCCCCATTGTATGATTGTTTTCCTTGAATCACTTGGGAGATTGTGTAGTTAGGCGGGAATAACACTCACTAGGAATGTATTATATTTACCTAGAAATGGATTAATGATGACAATGTTACTAAAACTACTTGAGGTCAAAGTGTTTATTACTTATGATTTTCTCCAATTCCTACAAGACCATTTACATAGGAATGTGTGTCCACCAAGAGTTATACTTCACCAATATGTGTGAGAATCTATATATAAACCTATCCTCAGGTCACTTAAACATGGTGTTATGATTGATTTTTGGATAATTGAAATGATTCAAACATGCCAGTGTTAGGTTATATTTACTTATGTCTACTTTTATGGTGTTGTTTATTCATGCTTATTTTGATAAAAACATAAATTTATACATATTTTACACTGGACATTAAATGTTTGAAAAGAATTTTTGGAATATGTACTGTGAAAATATTTCCATGTCTTGTTTTAATTGAAATTGAGCATTTTTGATTTATTTGATATGAATTTCTTATGAAATGATTCGGTGTAATCCTACTGGGATTTTTTATCACACCCTATCCTTTCATTTGTGAATTTATAGATTTTATTATGCTAGGTCCATGGAAAGTAATGGCACTGCTTGGTGGTTATCGGTGTTCTTGATTAGCAGGACATGGGAGTTTTAGATGACCGATGGATAATGTGATCCACATATTGCATAGATTTTCTAGGATTATGTCTTGATGGTCTTATCTAATGAATTTGGTTGAAATACCATTTGGGACTTGTATCTATTTACTTGAGTTTATTTTCTCTCTTGAGAAGTGCTTGAAATACCAGCTGTTTATCCTTTTAAATTCCCTTTTTTGTCTTGATGAGTAATTCTTGTGGATAAATCATTCCCTATAGATTTTTTTGATTCCCAAGTTCTAGTAACAAACCCATGGGTATTGGGAATTCCCTTTGGGTCATGTCAAAATCAATTTGGGTACTATTTAATTAGGATCTCCAAGTTTGTTTGTGGTGGTGAGAGGGTTGATATTTGGAGTGACCCTTGGATTGTTGATCATTATGACTTAAGGGAGACTTTTCCATCAATTTTAGGATGAGAACAAGCCAAGGATTGAGAGGGTTTAAATGATAATTGGGAAGGTTGGTGTTTCGATAAGGTGTATTCCTAAATTAATAATAAATATAAATGTGTTTATATTTATATAATTACAAAAGGGGGATAATTATATATATTTATCAGTTTAACCTAATTATAAATATATTTTGGGTTGGTCCATAGTGCACAATAATGTTTACCTTTTCAAAAAAGAATTAAAATATTTTGAACCTATTTTTTTTATAAATATTAAATTTATTGATGCATCATAATCCAATCCCTAACCCTTTAACATAGACCAATATGCATACATATGCCCAACTAAACAGTCTTAAATAAATATTTTAAAATAAAAACCCTTATAAGAAATTTATCCTTATTAACGAGTGTGGGAGGCACCAAGGATGAAGTGTACAGTTGTGAATAGTAATGTACCTATGCAAAATACTATCTTCTATAGAGTTTAAATACACCTACGAACCAATGCAACACACCACTATGGCCACCAACTATGGTTGTATAAGTCCACATCTAGCAAAAATCATCATAAGGTGACTCCAACCACATTATGTATAGGTAGGTGTTTTTAAAGACTTGAACCAACTCGTTTGGACCCCCAAACTACTATGGATTATCTTCTCCTTGAACAAAAGAACGATGTTTGAGAGAGCAGTGATGATCTTACCCATAATGAAGAAATAAGAGAAGAATTTAAGGATTCATGCTACCCGGTAACCCTACTCAAAGCTGTTGAGGTTATCAATCAAAGACTCCATTAACATAGTCACTAGAAGGACTAGTATCTTCAGGGTACCATTGGAAGCGTTGAATTTCAAATTAAAAAAGGTCTCATGATCTCCCTTTTTGTACCACACTCCAAAAATAGCAAGGGTGGTAGGAGACGAAATGTCCACCAGAAGCATAGGTTCTTCATGTTTTTGCCACATTGAAATCCAAGACCAAAATTGGAGGAACTTGTCAGGGAACTAAGGGGTGAAATTAGTGAAGGAGTCAAGTTGGATCACAAAAAATGGTTGCACCCTATGGAGGCTCATGTGTGTCGATGAAATATCTCCTCCATAAGTTTACCAAATGAGTACTTTTGTGGTTTACCTATAGTTACCTATAGTGGATCTAGTGGGATGATCATAACCATGACACACATGAACTCAATAGAAATATGGTGCTATGTGATTGTGGAGAGTAGATTAATGATTGTGTACAAATTCTCAGGTACGAACCATGGGATTTGGTTCTCCAAGTGTTGGATAACCAAATCTCGGGGTTCGTGCTGGAAATGTTGTAGTCAATAATAAATATATGCTTCCCAATCACATCACACCATTTTTCAATTGAGTGTATACATGTTAGGGTGTCAATCATACCAGTGGATCCATTAGAGAAAAACCAAGGAAGCACTCAATTTATATACTTGTGGGGGAGATGTTTCTTCAGCAGGTGTGAGAATTCCAAAGGTGCAACGACTTCTATGAACTAACTTGAATCAATTGCCAATGTCATCCCCCTGGTTCTCTAGATGGCTCCTCCAATTTTGTTCTTGGATTTCAATGTGCCAAAAAAGTGAATAACCTATGCTTATGGTGTACATTCCATTTGGTACCACCCATGCTATTTTTAGAGTGGGTTTAAAAAAGTATGACCATGAGACATTGTTGAACTTGACATTTAATTTTCTACCAATGATTCCCTCATGATATTAGTCCTTCCAATGACTATGTTGATGGAGTATTTGATTTGGAACTTCAACAGCTTCAAGAAGGGTTACTGGGAAGTGTGCATCCATGAATTGTCCTTGTATTGCTTCATTATGGGAAATCCCATCACTGATATCCTGGACACCATGCTTTTGTGCAAGGTGAAGATGATCCACAACAGGTTGGGGGTTTAAACGAGGTGGTACATGTCTTCAAAAAAATGTTGAGATTCTCAAGGTGTTATTTCAGAGAAATCATGGAGAGTGTGCCCACATGGGAATCTTGTATTCATGATAATTGGATACATTGTGCACCTAGAGGTTATAGGGATTAAAAACCCTGAAGAACTAGGAAACAATCTCATTCTAGTATCAATTCCCTAGAGCTTATCTATCTCTGTTGTGAATTTTAATATGAACAAAGATTGAGAAGTATCTTAAAGATCTTATCACTCTTATTCTCCTATTAGATAAGGATACAAATCATGAAATTCCTTCTATCCTTATAGTGAAAAAATAGAAAAGGAAATAAAAGAGATTTAAGACCAAAGCTTCTTCACACCCTTCTATGAAGAGGGAAATCAAGGGGAAAGAAAGGGAACATGATGTTGTATGCTTCGCATATGGAAAGAAGGGATAGTGGAAGAAAAACTACACCCAACCAAAGATGAAATGGAAGCTTCAAGAGAGCTTTTTATCAAGTGAAAATTTTCTATTTATAAAAATTGGGTATTAGATACAGCTAGTGGTTCTGACATATGTATTTAAATATAAGAGGCAAGTAGATTCAAAAAGATTGATTGAGGGGAGGTAGATCTATGAGAATCCAATGGTGCTAAACTTGTTATTATAGCTATCAGGGAATACCACCTCACATTACTGTTTGGAATGATCTTGGTTTTAAAATGATTTTATTATGTTCCATATATTACCAAAAACATTATTTATATATCGATACTTGATACAAATGGATTTATTTTCAAAATTGGGAATAAATTTTTCTTATTTTATAAAGATAGAATTTGTTGTCGTAAGACACATTTAAAACATGGACTTTATGTGTTGGATTACATGAACCTATAATGAAAATTGATAATGAAGTTACTTCACATGACTCATACCACACCTAAATTTGGCATCACTGGCTACTTCATTTAAAGAAAAGTACTTAAATAAACTATACCAAGATGCATATTTATATTATTTTGAACTGAAACAACTTGGTTCATGTCAAGAAAGTTTACAAGAAAAAATGACCAAATCCCCATTTAGTGAGAAAGGTGAAAGGGCTAAAAAGCTTCTTGAATTATTTAAAACTAATGTGTTTGGACTATTTCCTATTGAATCAAGGGGTGGGTACTCATACTTCAAAACTTTGACTGATTATTTTAGTATATATGGTTATGTATACTTAATGAGGTATAAATCAAATTATTTTGATAAATTCAAGGAATATAAGAATAAATTTGAGAACTAGCTTGGTAGGAAGATTAAGAAAATCTACTCAGAACTTGGTGGATAATCTCTCAATAAAAACATCATTGGTTACTTATGGGATTTTGGGACCCTATCCCAAATCACTCCTCCTTGCAAACCTCAGTTTTGACATCCCAACCCGGGTTCCACATGATGGCGCCCCAAGATAATTGGTCACATGACCTTAGGCGTGCCTCCTCATACAGCAGAGGCTTATAACTAGTATTAGGAGTCTAATATAGATATTGTGGAGTGACTTACCCACTTTATCAAAGCCTAAAAATAGTGTAAATAAATAAAAAATATCTAACTGGTGATAAAAAATAACCAAAATAATACCATAACCAAGATAGACCAATATCACATGATAAACCAAAAAAGGAAAACAGTGTCTAAACCAAAGATGTAGATATGTTATGCCCTATATGTGTCAAGTGTTAAATGAAAATAAATAAATAAATAAAGACATTGAAAGCTTCCATGTAGGTCCTGACATCAAGTCTAGTTTCCTTATCCATGCTCCATCCCAAATCATCCATCTAACATAGGGCTATTGACCTTATCATATCCTGCAAACTAGAAGTCTATTCAGGTACCGATATTGAAGCACAAGTAGGGTGTGAGTACAACTCAGTAGGTCACCACTAATGAAATATAAAATAATATATAATATATAATAGTGTATGGGGTTTTATAAAGAATAAAGTTTGATAAATAAATTAAACCATTTTCACATTTCATTAGTCTCTAATTAACCACACATTTCCCTAGGTTCATGATGACACCTGAACCATCAACACCTCATTTGGCCCATGTTGGAGTCTAAACCATCCCTAAAGGGATATCACATTTCATTACATCATGGGTTTTTATTAGTCAAATCATTAAAATTTCACATTGAAACAATGGGGTCCTAGACCAACATTCTAACACCCTATGGATATTTGGTGTAGTAGTACCTATCCTAGAAAATCAGTGATCACATATACACATTAATATATTGGGTTCCTAGAGTAGCAGTCTGGAACCTTGTGGGTATTTGGAACATTAGTCCCTATCCCACAACTCATTCATAAATATCACATAACATGGTTCTATATTTCTAAGCATTTAACATAAATTATAATAATTAAATATTCAAACCTTTTCACAATTTCATTTATCAAGAAAGTAAATAATTTTAAATCATCATTTTTATCTTATCAGAACACCCCAAGGGTTTCTACTAGTTTCAATAAGCACACCCCATGGGTATCTATCAATTTCATAAACAATCAGTCATTAAATTTCAAAATCCCATCTCCCACAACTTTCATTATCACACAATAAACCAATATAATTATCATATAGAAAGATCAATAAATTATTTAATTAAATTTTGAATGTTATTTTCTAAAATGGAAATTTAAATTGCACAATTTCATACACACAATTATTATCAAGACCATGGGATTTTACAATTAGACCACCTAACTTGGGGTCATTGATGAACACTCACTAACCCTTATCTTTTAATCCAATGGATAATGGACCAAAACACAATATCTAAGAATATACAGAATCAAAACCTATGATAAAGATCAACCCCCAAAACTAACAACTATCAAATGGTTCCACTGCTTCATTAGAAGGAGGAATTGAAGGAAACCAAAGAAAATAAAGGCTTACCGAGTATCAAACACCAATCTTAACTGATTAGAGATGAAGAAATCACTCCAAATACACTGGGAGTCACCTTAGGGTTGAGGGGAGGAAGGCTGCATTATGGAATCAAAAACAAAAAGAACCACATGAAGCCTTTAAAATTACTGCTCAGGAAATTCCACAGTGTGTAATTCTATTACATGTCATATAATAATTTTTAGAGGGTTATGTTGAAAAACCTATCGAATCAGGTTGGTATTTATCCTGATTAGTTATTACATGTTAGGTAATAATAATACATGGTGTGTAATATTTTAAAGTCATGAACTAGTACACCATGCGTAACTGTTCATGACATGTGTCTGTAAAAATTTACACACCATGTAACCCATTTACACGACATGTAAAATTTCTACACAATATTTTCAACAAAAACTTATACTTTAAATATCTAAACCACATCCAATGCCTCCCAAACCATTCAAATCACTCAACAAACCTAGAAAAAAATAAGAATCATGGAGAACATACCTATTAAAAGGACATGATCTTATAATCTCCCCAACTTACAACAAATCATCTTCAAGTTGTACTCCCAAAAATCTCTAAACTCCTAAGTAAAAAAGGTGGGGCCAATGATCCTATATATACACTTCCCACTCCCATTTTTCCTCCTGAACATGGATATGTTTTCAAAAAAATCTAACTATCGACATGGTCTTTCCCTAAAACACTTTCTCACTGTGATCCATAACAAAAATCAGAAGCTCTACAATGGATGCATCGACCTCATGCTCAACACCATCAACATCGATCATATGAGAAGTGTTAGTGGTGATATTTATAAAGCTTTGACAAATGGAAAACATTATGCATAACACTATACCTCTGTGGAAGATCCAATAAATATTCCACCTTCTCGATTATCTCTATAATCACAAAAGGTCCAACAAACATGGGTACTAACCTGCCCTACCTTTGCATCCTACAGTGACCCAATCTAGGTGACACCTGGAGGAACACACAATCGCCCACTATAAACTCAATGGGTTTTCAAAGTTGATTGGTATATGAATTATTTTTACCCTGATCCATAGCCATACATTTATGAATCAACTTGACCATCTCATACATCACCTATACGAGACTCAATCCCAGAAACTATGACTCACTCACCTCCATCCAACATAGAAATGATCTTCATAGCCTACCATAAAGTACCTCATATGGTTCCATCTAAATAGTCACCTGATAACTGTTATTATAGGAGAACTCAACAAGTGCTAATTTCCTCTCACAAGACCCACCAAAGTCAAGAACACACACTTGTAGAATATTCTCTAGGACTTGTATAATATGTTTCAAGTGACTATATATTTGTGGGTGGATTAAGGTACTCAGAAATACATGTGTACCAAGAACCTTATACAGTATTTTCCAGAATCTTTAAGTGAAACATGAGTCATGGTCTGAACCTATTCTTTTTTTCACCTTGGGTAGATGAACTATCTTTTAAATGTACAAGTATCCCAAGTGATACACTAAGAAAGTCTCCCAGATAGAAAAAAAATGGTAAACTTTCATCAGTCAGTCAACAATTACCCATATAGAATCATTCTTCTAAGGCATCCCCAGGAGACCGACCATGAAGTCCATGGTGATGTCATCCCATTTCCATTTTGGAATGGGAAATGACTATAGTAAACCACCGAATCATTTATGCTCTGCCTTCACCTACCTACAAGTTTAGCATAATGTCCCGAACATTACAATATCCCTTTTCATACTCGACCACCAATACTATCAATATAGGGAAAAATAAATTTTTGTCAAACTAGGATACAAATGCCAATTCACACCTTGAAAATTGCTCATTAGATCCTATTGCATATATGTAGGGAAAACAAAAAGGATCTAAATATAAATGATCTCATAAACATATATAGTCATATCAAAAGGTGACTCCCCACCTTCAAGGATTTCCCTTTGGGAAATACATTCCAAATCCTGATACTAAATCTCTCTAATGTATATCAGAAGTGTGGACTCAATAGATACTGATATGAGGACCATCTACTCTAGGCCCTCCCAAACCAAAACATGCTTCTCAACGAACAAAGTCATAATCTTCCACTCAGAACTAGACTCCTAAGCTTCCTCACCCATATTCCATGACCTATACGCCACAACTCGATCCCCCTATATCAACACTACTCCTTGTCTGATCCCATATGCATCACAAAACAACGTGTACTTCTCACCCAGTTTGGGTAGGATCAAAATCAAAATGGTAATCAAAAACTTATTCAGCCTAGAAATCATTCTCACATTCCCCATACCCTTAAAAATTTATCCATTTCTTGGATAAGGCCAAAAGTGACACTAAAAAGTGGGAAAAGTCCTAGATGAACCTCCAATAATAACCCATAAAACCCAAAAAGCACATGTATTGAAAACATTCATGGGTTTCTCCCAAAAAAAAACAACTACCTGTACTTTATCTAGGTCTATAGACACAACTTACTCATAGATGATGTAACATAAGAAATATAACTACCCATGAGTTGTTTAGATAATATTTGTTTCCTAAATAAATGTGTGTTATATATTATATAATGTTGTACACGTACAAAATATTGTAGAACCAACAAAACCTTATCTTATTAATAAATATCATTACATTAGTCATCTATGAAACTAATTAAAATTCCGAACATTTCATTAGGAAAAAAATATAAAATAGAATAGCTAAAATGGGAAAATGCGGATTTCCCCAATATTCTAGAATCATCACCCCCATATAAAATGCAATAGAAATAAAAAATAATAATAATAAACCAATGAAAGTCTTAAGAAATGAAAATATAACCTTAGGGGGAATTTTAGTGAATATTGAGTGAATGAATGAAGTGGTATTTATAGGGTACAAAGGGAAATGTGAACATTGGTATTTGACCAATATATTACCATTGTCTAAATATGATTGTTGGTCAATATAACCATTTCCCAATTTTAATATTGGGAAATATACCCATTTTTAATAATTTTACTATTATAATTAGTGTTTATAAGTAGTAATGATATAGGATAATTGATGTAGAATAGAGAAATGATGACCTCGAATAATAGAGTCATGTTGTTTGAAGCCCATTTTTAAGAACTTGGGAGGGAGGTAGTGTCACTGGGCTTCACCCTTGACCAATCCCAAGATGATCTTTAATAAATGAAGCTTAAACAAAATCACCTATGGGATAAGTTCAAGTTAGTAGAGATTACCACCCGGTTGATGTTAGACAAGCCACCCCATAAAACTACCACCATCACACACCATACCATTAGGGAATATGTAGGTGTAATAAGGGGTTACTTGTCGAGGCCTTAGTTACATAAAGTGTAATTCTTTTTTTTATAAATAAAATGGTTAATCCATGATTCCCATTTTATGAATAGTTTTTTGGATAATATATATATATAATTAAGGTAAATATGATAAATTGTTTTTTCAAAACAAAATAAACACAATTTTCATTTTAGAAATGATATAAATTTTAAAGGTATTATTAATAATATTTGCTTAAATGGAATAATCTTTTAAAAACTATTATTTAAATATAAATAATTAAATAATTTTATTCTGTCCCCATAAATTTTTATAAGTGTCAAAAAATATGACCGCACCTTAAACAATGGTATTTTCAATAAAAAGGGATTTTTATATTTAAAAGTGGAAATTATCATATTTAGATAATTATTCAGATAGAAAAAATATTTTCAAAATCATCATGTCAAATTAGATTATGGTGAATTTATATGAATTTTCTAAAAATACATTATTTTTCCACGAATAGTAATAATATAGTTTTGGGTTTTCGATATGTTTTATGACTTCACATTTAAGTTGTAATGATTTAGTAATTAATTAACAATAATCCAAGACCTAAATTATGTTATTTTATTGATATTTTTTATTTTTATTTATTTTAATAAATTTCCAATCCTATAAGTGGGTTTTTCAAAGTCTAAAATGGAAAATTTGATTTTTAAAAACATTACTTTTTTGGAAAATTTATTTCTCCATGAGAAAAGAAGAATTAAAAAAAGGATTCCGGTTCTAGTGGATTAAAATATCATAAATTTTGACTCAAATGTCTATAAACATGATCAAAAACCATGGTTAAGTTAATGGATTTTCATTTTCCACAATCAAGATTCCTAAGTCCTATATGAGAAAATTATTAAAAAATTATTAAACTTTTTCTATAAATACCTACCCATTTCACAATTCCCTATCACGACCCATCCTCGGGACCTGTGCCGTGACTACCCCAAGCCCGCCTTCTATAGGCCAGGGGCTGGCGACTAGCACCAAAGGCGTAAATCCCAATAAAAAGGGAAGCCATTTCCTTTATAAAAGAAAATAAACACCACAGAGTACGCAAACTGAAGTAAACACTAAGTAAACTGAAAACAGAAGTAAGTGCTGAAAAGTAAATGGGCGAGAATACAAACTCAACTAAAGATGAATTACAACTGAAAGTAAAGTAAAACTCAAGGACAACAGCTGAAAGGTGACAAGACGCTCCTGGATTATCCTCCGACTTCCTACCTAAAGGGTAGGTACATTGCTCCTCCTCAGCACTCCACGTCCGTCCGTCTCCTTCAGGTACCGACTCGTCATGAAATCCACCTCTGGGCACCGAATTGATGTAATATCCACCTCCGGGTACCATCCACCTCTACAAGCCTTAACCTCGATCAGTGATGTCTGTCATCTACAACCAACACAATATAGTGTGGGCGAAGCCCGTGTAGGCGAAGCCCGTCTAGGCATGAGTATACGATACTCAGTAGGGACCCCAAGACCCCCGAAGGTCTCCCTGAATCCACATAGGATAAACCACAAAGAAAAGGTAAAAACACAATGTATCATCCAACACTCCTTAGGTATATGCCCATACGTATACCTAAGTCATCAAATCCAGTTCAGCTCCAACTCACGAGCTCAAGTACAATCCAGTCCACTCAGGAAAGTTAAACTTAATCCACACAGGAAAGTACGACCCAATCCACACAAGAAAGCATAATCCAATCCATACAGGATATCAAGTCAATCAAATCGAAGATAATGATCGAAATTCAAGACTCATCTCACACAGGAATCCATTTATGAAGAGGGGTGGAGATGATTAGATGCAGCCTCTGAATCATCTCCTCTGCCGAACCCACATAGGATCCAAGTTTAGTAGTCGTCGCTGCCGAACCTACGGAGGATCCATGTATAGTAGTCATTGTCATCGAACCCACATAGAATCCCAGCATAGTAGTCGAACCCACGGAGGATCCCACCACGGTAGTCGAACCCACGGAGGATCCCAGTACAGTAGTCATCCTTGTCAAACCCACAGAGGATCATAGTATGGTAGTCGTCCTCATCAGAACCCACGAAGGATCCCAGTACGGGAGTTGTCCTCGTCGAACCCATGGAGGATCTCGGTACGACAATCATCCTTGTCGAACCCACGGAGGATCCCAGTACGGTAGTCATCCTTGTCGAACCCATGGAGGATCCCGGTACGGTAGTCGTCCTCATAATCGCAGTGAGCTCTAGGGTTCCCGCACATAGCACGCTCGTTCCGGGAGGATCCGCTCCTCGAGAAAAGGGGTCGATACTTCAAATGTCACGTAGACCTGAGTTGATGTATCGAAAAGTTCCGTCTCAACAATAGGAACTCAACATGACCGATAGCGCATCAATCGGACACCCAGTCTGAGAGTTATTGGATTTTTCGTTCCAGGGGCCCGGTTGGTTTTTAAGTAAAAACCAACTCAACCGTACTCCAACTACATCCAAAACTCGAGCGGAGTAATCCAATGGGCTGTCTCACTAAGAGGAAACCAACAAGGTCGACGACACGTCAATCGGACATCCGGAGCTCAAGTTAGAAGTGTTTCCGCTCTAAAGGCCCGGTTGGTCTTGTGTTCGAACCAACCCGGACGTCCCAAAAGTTCTCCTAAACCTTGAGTGTAATATAAAGAAACTACCGTCTCGATCCAAGGATCACATCGCAACTAACAGTGCATCGATCGGAGGTCCCTAGCCCAAGTTACGAGCATTTGAACGAATCTGACCGATTTTAGTGGGGTTTGGGCCCGCACCGACCCGTCCCAGAACCCCCTGGGTCGGCCCAAACCGGGTCGACCCGACTCGGGTCCAGGTCCAGCCCATTAGGGTGCAGCCCGACCCTGCGTGGGCGGCCCAGCCCGGTGCGGCCAGTCCAGCCTAGGCGGCTCGGCGTTGGCTGAGCGGACGCGGAAAGGGGGGGGGGGGGGGGGCGCTGCCCTCCTTGATTGAAGAAATGGCCCCCACATGGGGGGGGGGTGTCTCTGTGCTAGCTCGGGGTTAGGACCCATGGATTTTCCGATCGGCTGGCCCAGTTGGCCGGCTGGTGCCACTGCCTCGGGACCCCGTGGTCCCACCCCTCCGAAGCGCCAGCGGTCGGTGATTCCAGCTGCCCTTCCCAACACCGTCACGGCCTTAGGCCGCAGACTTTGTCCGACCGGCATGGCGCGATGGCGTCGCGTCGCTCCGCCATGGCCCGCCCTGGCCGCGACCCTTCGTGATGCTTTGGCGCGGCGCTATGGCGTCGCGCTCCTCCGTCACGGACCGTCCTTGGCCGCGACTTCCTAAGGCTTCGCCGGCGCAGCGCGACGGTGCCACACACTTTCACCGCATTCATCATCATTCTCGCGCGGTGCCGTCACACCGCACCGCCTCCGTTCCAAACCACTTCGAGGATCAACAACAAGGGTAGTAGGATCGACCGTGTTTGTGCGGTCCGACCACCTCCCGTTAATTTGATAACATGCGGATAAATTAACATAAAACAACTTCGACAAGGCAAGCACAAATTTAATCCAATAAATTTGAACTTAAAACCCCTACCTCGAAGAAGGCCTTTGTCGGTGTCATGGTAGACGGTGTCACGGTATACGGGCGTCTTTCCATCAACATCGGGAAGGATGATGCCGAGGGTGGCATCAGCATTATTCGTTCTTCATTGGAGGAAGAGGAAAACTCCCCAAGTGCTGGGCGCCATACTTCGCTACTAGCGTTCCGCTGCTTGAAGAAGTCGTCTAGAACTCCTCCCCCTGGCCTCTTTTAAATAGGAGTGGTGGGTTCATCGTTGGCACGCAATTCATAAATGGGGTATTTATGACATAGGCCCCCACTCAAATAATCTGCTGCAGGGGAACATTAAAAACACGGGAATGACCCTCATTAATTAAACACGTTGGCATTTAATTAAAGAGAGGGAGGAAGGTTCCTCATAAACATGAAGGGTTGAAATGTATTAAAGAGGGAGAGGGTGTTTAATGGGGTGTTTGGAAATTTAAGGAGGTGGGAGCTCATGTGGGCCCCACCCCACCTTCTCAAAACATCCTTTCCCATAACTCACAAACCACTAGCGGTATAATAAAAATATAATTGTAAAGAAACTATATTTTTATTCTTCACATTTTTTTTAACAATTCTTCCGGAGAAAAAGCACCTTCGAGAAAGGTGTTCCTAAGTAATTACCGGCACTACGGTTTCATCGGTGCCCTCATATTTCAATTCCGAGTACCAGATCAAAAGTAAGAAAAACCCGCTCATTCTTTCACTAAACGTACCCGAGCTAAACTTCGGAAACTTATTCTGGGCACACCGGGCCTCGGAATCAGGCGCCATCAGAAACTCCGTACTCATATATTTCCAAAGAAAATTAAGAAAAAATATCCCTTAAAATTTACGGGTCTTTACATTACTCCCACCTCTAGGCTTTACGTCCCCATAAAGATATATTTAGAACTAGGGAAACAAAAGAGGGTACTGAGCATGCATCTGAGTCTCCCGTTCCCAAGTGCTCTCCTGGAGGTTACCATGCTGCCACCCAAGGCACATTATAGTAATCAACTGTCCACGTAGGACCCGCTCCTTTTGATCCTCAATCTCCACCGGGACCTCCACAAAATTCAACCCATCACCAATGATATGAGTCAGGTCACACACGTATCTCCTCAGCTGAGATACATTGAAGTCATCGTGCACCTGGGGCAACTGAGGTGGATGGGTCAAGCGGTAAACCACCTCGCATACCCTATTGAGGACCTAGAAGGGTCTGATGAAGCGTAGAGATAACTTGTCTCCTTGGACAAATCTCCGTAATCCACGTCAAGGTGAGACCCGTAAGAAAACGTGGTCACCATCCTCGAACTCTAGTGGTCTCCGCCTCCTGTCGGCATAAGACCTCTGTCAGCACTGAGTTGACCTCATCCGCTCTGGGATGACCTGAACCTTCTCTGGTCCTACAAGAGCTGCAATGATTTCTTCTTTTCCTATAAGAGAAATCCGGTCTCATCCCATGGATGAACCATGTTCCTTTCCTAATATAGTCAATATTGACATGAATGATACTAATCCATTCCATGGATGACGTCGTAAGGCCTCGACGCTACTACCAAGAGATCCAACCGTTACTCTCGCCTCCAAGGGTCGTGTCACTTTGTCAGCAGCACTGTGTGGTCACTAGGTCTCCTTCAGTAGGAATCTCTAAAGTGAGGGTCAAGTAAACAATTTTAAACCGGAACCTCTTAGTATCAACTATATAAAAAGGACAGGGAAGAAAACATCACAAGAACAAGTGTCTTTTATTACTACAACTCAAGGTACAAAGACACAAAACATCAATAAACACAACATCAACAAGGCTAGAAGCCACATGAACAAAAGTATCCATGACCAAAGCTAGTCCCGCTCCTGTCCATCAGCTCTCGAATATCCATGGTCATAAGCCTCAGCTGCCTGAAGCTGAGCTCTCCCCTGTCCACCCATTCCCTGCGGACGGGGTGGTCTTCCTGGTGGTGGTGGTGGTAGGGACTCAAAGCGTTTCCCCCCATCCGTTGCTCGGCCAGCTCCTCTTCCTCATCTACCTACACCTTGCAGACTGCCACGGTCGAACCTCTTCCTGGGAGGTCCCTCTACCACCTGCTTCTCATCTGCTGGGCGGGTCGGGCAATCCCGAGCCATGTGACCCTGCCCGCCGCATGCATAGCACTACCTGCTCCTCATGTGGATGGATCTCCTTCGTGTGCCCCAAACAACCGAATCCACATCCTAAGATTGCTCATCTGTTGGTCTGGCTCGTTTGGACCTCTGCGTCATCTGTCTACTGCCAGCTGCAGAAGACTCCGCTACGGGTCGTCCTCCAGAGGGTCCTGCCGCTGGTGACTGCTCGGTGAGAAAACTCTCCACTAGAAGGGCTCTCTCCAACACCACTTCCTAAGTCAAAATGTTGAGGGAGATCATTGAAGCCCTTATCTCATGCCGCAGTCCCTGCTCGAAGGTCCAGGCCCTAAAGAACGGGTCCTGTACCATATCTGTGGAGTAGTGAGAGAGATCAGTAAACCTCGCCGAGTACTGGGCTGCAGTCATGCTGCCCTTCCGCAGCTGTAGTAACTCCTGAATGCGCACCGCACAGAGGGCGGCTTTTATGAACTCTGAGTGGAAGAGGCTTTTAAAGTCCATACAAATAAGTGATTCCTCGTCGTGTACCTGGAGCATCAGGGTCTACCATGTTCTTGTTGCTGAGTGTAGGAGACTTGATGCAAGGATCACCATGAGGTCAGCTGGTGTCCCCACTAACTTGAAAACTCAAACAACAGCCTCCCGCCAATCCTCAGCTACCTGAGGGTCCATCTCCCCACGGAACCTGGGCCGTATCTGATGTTGAAACTCATGAAGTACACTAAGGCGACATGCACTCTCAGCGGCTGGGGCTGGTGGCATCGGTGGCTCAGCGGGTAGAGGTATCGTCATTGCCTCCACTGTAATAGGGCCCCATACCAAGGCCTCGTCGCTCAGTGGGATATCGTCTCACACAAAGCTCAAAACCCTAGCTGGCTGCCGTCGTGGGGCCATCCTAAAAAGAAACAGGTGTGCCACAGTCAAAACAATATACCTGGTGAGCTGACGCAAAGTAATCACAAAGAAAACTTTTGAATCACAGATGCAATCAATTTTTTCATGCACTGAGTCGGAAATCAGATGTCAGGGTCCTGGTGTATGGATACATCGGCCGTTGCACTAACACTGGACTCCCTGGACTGATAACCACACTCAATACCATTAACACTATTACTTCACATAGAAGAAAGAACAGAGTCCTGAGTTCTACGGTAGAACCGAACTCCTCTAATACCAATTTGTCACGACCCGTCCTTGAGACCCGTTCCATGACTACCCCAAGCCCACCTTCCATAGGCCAGGGGTTGGCGACTAGAACTAAATGCGTAAATCCCGATAAAAAGGGAAGGCATTGCCTTTATAAAAGAAAAATAAACACCACAGAGTATGCAAACTGAAGTAAACACTAAGTAAACTGAAAATAGAAGTAAGTGTTGAAAAGTAAATGGGCCAGAATACAAACCTAACTAAAGATGCAGTACCACTGAAAGTAATGTAAAAATTAAGGACAACAGCTGAAAGGTGACAAGCCGCTCCTGGATCGTCCTCTGGCTTCCTACCTGAAGGGTAGGTACAGATCTCCTCCTCAGCATTCCACATTCTTCCGTCTCCTTCGGGTACCGACTCGTCATGAAATCCACCTCCAGGAACCGACTAGACGTAATATCCACCTCCGGGTACCGTCCATCTCGACAAGCCTCAACATCGATCAGTGATGTCTATCGTCTACAATCAACACAACGTTGTGTGGGCGAAGCCCGTGTAGGAGTGAGTATACGATACTCAGTAGGGACCCTGAGACCCCCGAAGGTCTCCCTGAATCCACAAAGGATAAACCAAAAAGAAAAGGTACAAACACGAAGTATCATCCAACACTACTTAGGTATATTCCCATACATATACCTAAGTCATAAAATCCCATTCAACTCCAACTCACAAGCTCAAGTACAATCCAGTCCACTTAAGAAAGTAAAACTTAATCCACACAGGAAGGTACGACTCCATCTACACAGGAATGCATAATCCAATCCACACAGGATATCAAGTCAATCACATCAAAGATAATGATCAAAATTCAAGACTCAGCTCACACAAGTATCCATTTACGAAGAGGGGTGGAGATGATTAGATGTAGCCTCTAAATCATCTCCTTTGCCGAACCCACCTAGGATCCAAGTTTAGTAGTTGTCGCTGCCAAACCCACGGAGGATCCAAGTATAGTATTCCTCATCGTCGAACCCACAGAGGATCCCAGCACGGTAGTGGAACCCACAGAGGATCCCAGTACAGTAGTCATCCTCATCGAACCCACGAAGGATCCCAGTACGGTAGTCATCCTCATCGAACCCACGGAGGATCCTAGTATGGTAGTCCTCCTCATCGAACCCACATAGGATCTTGGTACGATAGTCATCCTCGTCGAACCCAGGGAGGATCACAGTATGGTAGTCATCCTCGTTGAACCCACGGAGGATCCCGGTATGGTAGTCGTCCTCACAGTCACATCCAAGTCTAGGGTTCACGCACACAACATGCTTGTTCCAGGAGGATCCGCTCCAGAAGCCAAGGGGTCGATACATCAACTGTCATGTAGTCCTGATTTGATGTATCGCAATGTTCCTTCTTGACAATAGGAACTCAATGCGACAGACGGCGCGTCAATCAGACGCCTGGTCTGAGAGCTATTGGATTTTTCGTTCCAGGGGCCCGGTTGGCTTTTAAGTCAAAACCAACCCGACCGTACTCCAACTGCATCCAAACCTCGAGTGGAGTAAGCCAAAAGTTCTGTCTCACTAAGAAGAAATCAACAAGGTCTAAGTCACGTCAATCGGACGTCCAGAGCTCAAGTTATAAGCGTTTCCGCTCCGAAGGCCCGGTTGGTTTCGTGTTTGAACCAGGCCAGCCGTACCCAAATTTCTCCAAAACCTTGAGTGTAATATACTGAAATGGCCGGCTCGATCCATGTATTGCATCGCAACTGACGGTGCATCGATCGGAGGTCCGTAGGCCATGTTACGGGTGTTTGAATGAATCTGACCAATTTTAGGGGGGTTTGGGCCCGGAACGACCCGGCCCAGAACCCCCTGGGTCGGTCCGAACCGGGTCGACCTGACCCGGGTCTGGGTCCGGCCCGGCCCGGCCCGGCGTGGGCGACCCTGGCCGGTGCGGCCGGTTCGGCCTGGGTGGCTCGGCGCTGGCCGAGCAGGGTGGCTCGGCACTGGCCCAGCGGACGCAGAAGGGGGGGGGGGGCGCTTGTAGAGACCCGAAGCTTGACGTACATGGACATTAAATTACTTTTTCGGAATACTTAGTACATAACAAAAACACACACACAAGGATCGTAATAGTTTAGTGTATTTGGAAACTCAGAATATAATCTTCTAATCGTGGTGAAAGATCTTCAACATCTCCCATAAAGATCTTCCTTTTTTTTACCTAAAACCTTTCTTTATATCCTGGGGAAAAGAAAACATAAAAGGGTGAGATCAAATGCTCAGTAAAGGTAAACAAAAAAAATATCAATCACATCATATTCATAAAAACATAACATTTTGGAAATCTTAACCTACAAAAGAGAGCATAATTTCATAACATGGGATAAATCATAGTAGTGAAATGAAATCCCAATAATCATAACTTAAAACATGGAACTTTGTGGCATACACACATAATCATAGAGAATCATATCTTATTAGTCAAGACTCATTACCAAGACTATCTTAGTGGGCAAAGTCCATTTCTGAACCGAGTCACCCTCATTTCAGTCTTGTTTCACTGAACCAGTATAACCTACCATTCCAGCCATGTCTATCTCATGAGATATAAAATCTTTACCCAATGCATTGGAGGGAGATATAGGTCCCACCCATCTCTTAATGCCAATGAGAAAGAATCCTAGAGGGTCATACACCAAATTTTTCCATTAATCTCGATTAAATTATATTTGAATTTAATTAATGAAATAAATATTATTATTCGGACCGAGGAATAATTTTATCCAAGGTATATTGATCACATAAATTAAATAAAAATTTATTTTCTGGCATGTGAATAAAAATATATTTGTTTATTTTATTGAATATTTAATAAATTTTTATTCATCATTATATAAATGAAATACTTATTTATGAATAAAATAATTATTCAGATGTTCATTAAATATTGAGGAGTTCGAATGAACCAGGACTATATATAATGATAAAATAATTATTTATAATCTAGTAATTATTATTCATCAATTTACTCAAGTTGGCGCACCAGAAAATAATATTATTATTATTATTATGTGACATGGGGTTTATTAAAGGTTTTAAATGTTATTTAATATATGAAATTTAATTAAATAATATTTTAAACAAAACCATTACTCTATAAATAGATGGTTATGTCTATTTTTTATTTCATCCAAGATTGAGAATAGAGAATTGTTGCACATAATGAATTCCGTCTCAACTTCTCCTTCCCTATCCATATCAAGAACAAAAAAATGAATGAGATATTTCTTTAATACCAAATAACAAGCAATAAAGAACTAGTTTAAATGAGAGATTTCCTCCTTCCCTATCCTTCTCAATTTGATGATCGATTCTTCTTTCCTTTTTTCTCTCCCTCTTTGAAAGAAGTGATTTCCCATGTCATTGATAGATCTCAATCTTTACTTGATTAATTGTGTTTCTAGGATTATCATTTGATCGATCGTAGACTTTTTTCCTTCCCTTGGGTGTGGATTCCATGTTGGGTGGTCATTAATTACTTGAATTGAGTTAGGGTATTTTTAATGAAAATCCCTTCAATTAAATCCCTTGATGATTGATGAATTTAAAATAAATTTCTATTTGTTTTAGATTGCTTGATTTTTTATTAGTCATGATGATTTACTGAATGGTTTTAATAGAGTCTAATTACAATTATTAGAATTTGTGGAAGTGATTTAAACCCTTATCCGATGAACTTCCATGAAAGATAAATGGTAAAAAAATAAGAAGAAATGAAGAACTAATGTAAATAACATACCCTACATAGAATAAAATATCTAACATCTAAAAAATCCATTACATGGGTTTGGTAATGATCAAAAAAATGGAATCCAAAATACATTCCCTTTTCATAGTGTATCCAGAAGTTTTATAAAATAATTTTATGTTAAAATGGGATCCATTCTTCCTCCATGAAATGCTAGTTCCACATCAAAAAAAGAGAACAATGAAGAGATCTTTTGGTTATGGGGAATTATGGCCCAACATTATGCGATCATACACACACATTGTCATCCTATGAAAATGGTTTATATATATTTTTGAAGACACTCTTTGGCTGCTACAATATTTAGTCATGAATTTATAATGCGTGAGTAAATTCCACATCTAGTGCATTATTAATTAATGAAAACTCAATTCTATCATTAAATATCATGTAAAATATTAATAAAATATAGATTTGAAAAGGATTGAATCAATCTAGTATTAACACACTAAATATTAGATTTATGATTCAATTAAATGCAGTTACATACATGGAATATCATTTCATAAATTTGTCTTGATATACCATAAACTCTATAAATCCATGAATCATATACAGGCTATGGATTTAGGGTATATCTCCTTTAATATCTCACTTTCACTAAATCCTAATAGACTTTTTTTCATTTCACTTTATATAGTATCATTTAAAATAACTTTTGAAAACATATCCAAAAAACATTTAAGATATCTTAAAAAAATCTTTTTGAAATATATCATTAACTTGACCTTATACCACATCATATGTAATAACATATGAATACCCATCCAAAAATTTTTGGGATTAACTCTAAAACAATTTTGGTGCAGCTAACTGTGTAAAAATAAATCCCCATTTAGTTAACCACAAAGTGAGAGCCCAAAGGCCTTTATAAAGTTGAAAGTAAATATGAATCTATTGATCCATAAATTCAAGTAAAGGTAGCCTCTGTTGGATCGGGTTATACCAAATACGCACAAGAGGTGGGGGGGATTGTGACTTTTACAAATTATTCACAAATCATGATGATGACTGAATATGTCTTTTTATCTTTATCATATTGTTTATGTAGTAGAAAATAAAAAGATAAAAAACTCAAGGATGTATGGTGGTTCGGGGAAAATAAGGCCCCTAGTCCACTCCACCAACACTCTACTCCATGAGCTTGGTTATTTTGATTATCTATTCCTCTTATCAATAGACCATCTACAACTGAGTACAGGCATTTGACACCTTTACATGTTAAGGATAAAAACATAGCCTTCTGGAATATACATAGAACCGAATACACAACTTAGTATGAGAAACCACTTACTCAAAATAAAAAGTGTATCTGTCTTGAAATACTTTCCAATTGTTCTTCACTATTGCAACATCACATAACTGACAGTCAATAGATCATCATCTTTAGAAAGAATGATATTCCGGTAGAAGTAGTTATGAGTTGATCCGGTTTTAGTAGATATAGAAATAAAATCGGCAACTCCAACAACAATGGATTTACAATAGATATTCGATGTAGAAATGATGAATCTTCATTGTGTTTCTTCTTCTTTAGAAAATGGAGTTCGATAGATCATGGTAACATCAGATCTGTGTGACTCATATATATCTGTAAAACTATACTGAAAAAACTCAAGGAATTGTTCTTATAATATTTTCACAATGATCCATCCCACACACTTTAATTAAATAAATAACATAGATATATAATAAATACAATTGTTTTACTTTAAAATTTAGATTCAAAAAAGTCGCCTTTGAAATCACAATATTCAAAAGTTTGAATAACAGAGCAATCGTAACTCACCTTAATATTCGGCATAAAAATATACTCTTAAATCTAACCTTAGAATCACAAATAAATGGACTTGAATTAGTCAAAGGCGTGTTTTAAAATTGTTATTTTAATCTGGATTGAAATCAGCCGAATAATCTACATAAAGACCATTGCCCAATAAAGTTGTAATTTAAATCTCTAACGCCAAACATAGGGTTGAACTGCATAGCATACATTCTCTGAACATAAGGTTCAAAATGTAAGGTTGGTCAGGAAAGTAAGATTTTATGATCCATTCTTCAAACATAAGGTTGATCTCAAATGTAAGGTTGATCATCCATACTTATCTCTTCAACTTTCAAACATACGGTATATATTCCATACTTTTATCAGCTTCTAAACGTAAGGTAAATGATCCAAAGTAAGGTTGTTTACAAAAGTAAGGTTGGTGAACCATTCTTTTGAGAAAAAACATGACATTCCATACTAACGTAGGGTTCTTCTTCCATAATTTTCTGATATCCCAAATGTAAGGTTCCTTCCAAACATAGGTTTCTTCTTCCATACTTTTTTATATAACGTATGGTTGATTAACCATACTTTTTTGGTATCCCATAACTGACGGATTCCATCCTTACGTTACACTCCTCAACGTAGGGTATGAAAAGTGTTTACATAACACGATAATGTAATTTCCAAATATATAGAGCATGAATAGTGTTTCCAGAACACGCTAAAGTGATTTCTAAACACTTTGACAAATATTCCACGTGGATTAAAATGATTAAATATTATTCCAAAATAGATAAATAAATAATATTAATTTTCTGAAATATACTCAAAGTAAAATAATTATAATAACAAGTAATGGTATTTGTGGACATCAAAATAATCATAAAGATATAAAGTATTGTTCTCAATGTTTTCCCCTTTAATAAAGTAGTTTTTTGAAAACAACACATGCTCAACAATCTCCACCTTTTTTATAATCACAAAACCCATGAAATAACCAATGAAATTATCTTAAAAAATTAATTTCATATAATATAGAAGCGTACAAAGATAAATACAATATTTTATTTTAAAAAATTCGTTTCTTAATTTTTACATTTTCTCCCCCTTTATATATAAAGAATTTCGTGAGCTATGTTTATCCATATTTCTCTCAATAAAATATGTTGTGTATATCCATATTTCTCCCCCTTTTTGTGATATCAAAAAGAATGATAGAAGAAGGAATAAAACACATTTTAATTTAGTACTGAACTTAAGTAAATGCTATGATAAATTATTTATCAATATTTGAATCTAGATTACTGGAATTATAACATAGACAGTATAGTAAAACAAGTTAATAACACATAATCATGGGATGCCAATGTGTTTTGTAGAAAATGTAATGAAAAGTATAGTAATGACAATGAGAATCAAGGTTGGCCTAAAAAGGTTTGGGAAGTAGGTTTTAGCGCCTCTGAATAACTTCCTTGAGCTCTATCATCGGTAGTCTCAACCTTTTCATCAGTCCATCGCCTTACTAGACTATGAGATCCCTTCCTTCCTGAGTTAGATCGATGTCTTCAATCAAATTGACTCAGAAAAACTCATGTAACCGCTCTTCCTTCCCTATAAACTGATTGAGTTTCTCTGTGATTTTTTTAAAAAAAACTCTGATCCCTAGTTTATCTGAGGTAATTTGGTCAACAAGATACTTTTGATTATCCATAAGAACAGATAAGGGAGAACTATTTCACTTTAAGTCCTACAATCTGTCATTCATATTGATCATTTCTACTATAATGGACTGAAATATCCTTATTAGATTAGGCAAAGTACCTAAGATACCTGCTTGACTGTCCCTAAAAGTTGCAAATTGTTTCTCCATGAAAATTCTAAAATCTTCCAAATATGACTTCATTACCATTTTAGATTTCAGTTTTCCAACTTCGCTAAAATTTATTTCTTAAAAACTTCCAATTCCATTTTTGAAACTGAACAATCATTCATGTTTTGAAACTTCTGTCTCTCATTTTCTAATGTTGTTCTCAAAGATTAATTTTCATCCTGAACTTAATTAAATTTTTGGATTAATTTCCCCACATGATCATTATCAGAATCAGAGGCACCTCGTGCTTGATTCTCAGTCTGAGCTTCCACAAGTTTTAACAAAACTAATGGTATAGATTCACCATCTGATTTCTCTTCATCCTCTCTTTGTACTGGCTTCTCTACTAATTTTTTCCTTCGAGTCCTTTCTTGACTCATCCACAGAAAATTCCTGACCAGTAATTTTAGTTCGAATTTCAGAAAGGTTCTCTTCATGATTCATATTCATGGGTTTTTTCTCATCTTGATAATCTTCTTCATTGATATCCTCCAAGATAGGTTCCTCTAATATAGGTTCCTCTTGAGGTAATCCATTTTGAACAATTTCAGTGTGCTATATAGTTTCAAATATATCCACTTTAACTTATCCAGTATTTTCAATAGTTGGATGCACAATTTATTTTTCTACTTGAGGAGTCACCTCAATTTGAGAAACTATTGGTTGTGCAATTTTATGTACCATAGATTCACTAATAAATTTGTAGCTTAAAGAGGTTCAGTTGCTCCAACATTTTCTTGAACAGGTTCCTCACCAGCTTGATCCACTCTATGCCTTCTCCTCTGAAGTCCTTCCTTACTTTCCTCATCTACAGGTGTATCAACAGTCTCAAATCTCATTCTTCTTGAGGTTTCACTTACTCTTGATTCTACCATGCCTTCCTTAGATTTTTTAGGTTGATACCCCTGAGATGATTCCGGGTCTTCCTCAAATCCAACAAGTATAATATTTCCTTTCACAGTACTCCAGAAGAATTCAATCTTCCTTAGAGTTCCATAATTGAAAATGTTTCTATGATGGAATCTAACTCTGGTATCTATTAATCTTACCATATCTAATTTAAACAGTAATTTTGAAATAAACCTTCCAAAGGGATATAAGTTCATTCTAGCCTCTGGCTGGTAGTAGTAGTTGAGATATCAAACAATATACCTCAAAAAATCATCTTTATTTCACTCATAAGAAAAAAAAAATTAGATACATGTTTGAAAAAAAAATCTTCTCCATCTCTGAAATCCTAGGTGAAATCCCTACTTGCACAAACTTAGCAAGAATCTTTTGATCAGGTTCCAGATCCTTCACTAACATCTTTCTTATACTTTTAGAACCAAATAAAAACAACATAATGTCCTTTGACTTATGTTTATTATTTCCAATATTCTTTAAATCAAAATGATAAACACCCTCATGAGGGAAGTTTAAGATTCTATCTATTTCCACAGATGAAATTGAAAAATCATGATCTTCAATTTTTACAAATACGGTGTCCTCTGTATCTCCAAGACTAAACTGAACAGATTTGAAAAAGTGATGAAGCTCTACCCTATATATAAGCTCTATGTTTTTACCACTGAAATTTTGCTCTATATTTTGAAATGCGATGGCTTTCCACAGCATTAGATCCGTTTGATACAACCATTCTAGGTCGATTACTTTTCCTTGTAGAACTATTCTTCCTACCCTACGCTAATGCTTGGAATTACTAGCTTCTCCTTCCTCGATTATCTTTTTCTTGGCCATTTATATTTCAAAGTTATTAAGGCTCGAAGGTTTAGGGTTTCGAATGTTTAATCGAAGGTAGACGAAGGTGGTAAAGTTTTTTTTGGTTATTCGAAAGGATTTGAGAAAAAAATGAACGTGTTTGGAATTGGAAACAGTTTCTGACATCCTTGATTCCTATGTCATTAAGAACATAGTAATTATTAGATTATTTAAAAATAATTTAAAGTAGAACTGACTAATATTTTTAATTATTCTAAAAACAAGTAATAATAGAAACAAATAAAATAAGAATTAAAATAATTAATTTAAAATTAAAATTTCATTTAAAATTAAATAAACCTAGCTCCTCCTTAATAAAATCAAACATTGTAGTGGGAAGTGGTTTAGTTAAAATATCAGCTAATTGAATTTCAGTACTTACAAATTCTAAGAATATGCCCTTTTTAAGAACATGATCTCTTAGAAAATGATTTCTGATGTCAATATGTTTAGTTATAGAACGATTAATAGGGTTTTTAAATATTTATAGCACTTGTATTATCACATAAAATAGTTGTATTATTAAAATTTAGTCTAAAGTCCATAAGCGTGTTTTTCATTCACAAAACTTGTGCACAACAATTGCCTGTAGATACATATTATGCTTCGGCTGTTGATAGGGAAACTGAGTGTTGTTTCTTACTAGACCATGACTCTAAATATTTTAATATAAAGTGACATGTCCCTGAGGTTCTTTTTCTATCTAATCTATAGCTTCCAAAGTTAGCATCTGAATATGAAATTATGTTAAAATCAGACGTTTTTGGATAGAAAAGTGATTGAAAAACAGTTCCTTTTAAATATCTAAAAATTCTTTTGACAACACTTAAGAGAGATTATTTAGGATCCGATTGAAATCTAGCACAAAGACATACTGAATACATTATATCCATCCACCTAGCAGTTAGATATAATAAACTACCAATAATACCTCTATATAACTTGTTGTCAACTGATTTTCTAGTTTCATCCAGATGAAGTTTTATATTAGTACACATAGGAGTTGTATATGTCTTGTTGTTTTCAAGTCCAAATTGATTTAGTAAATCAGTATTGTATTTTCATTGATTTAAATCATTTCCAAAATCTTTTTGATAAATTTTAATTCCTAAAAAGAAATTTAATTCTCCCATTATACTCATTTCAAATTCTTTTTGCATTAAATTTGAAAACTCATAACAAATATTTTTGTTTGTTGAACCAAAAATTACATCATAAACATAAATTTGAACCAATAAAATATTAGATCTGGAAATTTTATTAAACAGTGTTGGATCTGCCATGCCTATAGTAAAATAATTTTTTTAAAAGAAAAGAACTTAATCTTTCATACCAAGCTCCAGGTGCTTGTTTAAGGCCATAAAGAGCTTTAGTATGTTTAAAAACAGAATATGGTTTTTGTGAATTTTCAAAACTAGGAGGTTTCTCAATATAAACTTCTTCCAATAAGTAACCATTTAAAAAGGCAGACTTAACATCCATCTGAAATAATTTAAAGTTCATATGAGATGCATAGGCTGAAAGGATCCTAATAGCTACTAATCTAGCTACAGGTGGAAAGGTATCATCATAATCTATACCTTATTCCTGATTATAACCTTTATCTAATAGTCTTTCTTTATTTATAGTTATTTTTCCTTGAAAGTCTTGTTTATTTATAAAGACCCATTTAGTTCCAATAACTGGATAGTTCTAAGGTACTTAAACTAATTTCCAAACTTCATTTCTTTTGAACTGGTTTAGTTCTTCTTACATTGATATCATCCAACTTTCATCAAATAAGGATTCTTCTAATGTCTTAGGTTCTAATTGGGATAGAAAGGAAAATAATTCAATAAGATTTCCTATATTTCATATAGTTTTTATTCCAGTGTCTGGGTCTCTTATAATAGTTTCTAAATGGTGATTTTTAGGGTTCTAGACTGTCTAGGTAGTACACTGTTAGGTTCTTCAAAGTCATGTTCTTCTGAACTGGACTGAATTTTATATATATATTTTTTAAAATGATCTTTCAAGTTCTCAAGTATCATGTTATCATTAGAGTTAGATTCATCCATTTGGTCTTGCCTTTTCTCAAAGGGATCAGATTCATCAAATTTCACATGAACTGATTCTTCAACAATATTTTAATTTTTATTAAAAACTCTATAAGCTTTGGGAGTAGCATAATATCCTATGAAAATGCCTTCATCAGATTTTGGATCAAACTTACCAAGATTTTACTTGGTGATTAAGGTGTAAAAATTTCATCCAAAAACTTTAAAGTAACTTACTTTAGGTTTTCTGTTATTCTAGAGTTCATAGGGTGTCTTTTTAAAAATTGGTCTAATTAAAACTCTATTCATTATTTAACAGGCTATGCTTACAGATTCTTCCCAAAAATAGGTTGGAAGACTATATTAATTTAACATAGTCCTAGCCATTTCCTGAATAGTCCTATTTCTTCTTTCAATAATTTCATTTAGTTGAGCTGTTCTTGTTGCATAGAAGGTGTTTTTAATACCCATATTTGAGAAAAATGAATTAAAATTAGGATTCTGAAATTCCACACCAAGATCACTTCTTAATGAAATTATTTTAAAAACTTTTTCATTTTGAATAGCATTTCAAAAAAATTCAAATATCGTAAAAGCTTCATTTTTATATCTTAGAAAATAAATCCAAGTAAATCTAGAATAGTATTCAACTATAACATTACATATAATTTACCATCCAAAATTGGTATTCTTGAAGGAATAAAAAAAATCCATATGTATAAGTTCTAGAGGTTTAGATGTATCAATTTTGTTAATAGATTTGAAGGATGATTTGTGTTTCTTGCTAAGTTGACATGCATCACAGAATCTATCACTTTCAAATTTGAGACTAGGAAAATCATAAACTAATTTTTTCTTAGATAACTTTTGTTAAGAATATATATTTCAATGTACAAGTCTTCTATGCTAGATCCATGATTCATTTATCTTAGCAGTTAATCAGTTTACGTTTTGTTTACACAAGGAATTTAAGCCCAGGGTATAAACATTATCGGTTTTAGGTGCTCCAAATTTAAGAAATTTATCTTTAAAAATAGAAAAAAAAATTGTTAGAAAAATCAACAAAATATTCATCATCATAGAGTTGATAGATACTTATCAGGGTTTTTTTCAATCCTTGTACATAGAGTACATTATTGATTGAGACAGATTCTGGATCTCCAACAGTTCCAATGCCAATAATTTTACCTTTGGCATTGTCACCAAATGTGACTAGACCACCATCCTTTTGAGTTAATGTTTTAAAGTTCGATGAATTTCCAATCATATTCCTAGAGAAGAAACTGTCTATATACCATATTTCAGTTCGGATTCTGTGACGTTCTTATTCAAATGGAATTTAAACAAAGGTTTGTTTGGGTACCCATATTTTGTTGGGTCCAATGGTTTTAGTTAGCAAAGATCTGGGAATCCAGACTTGATTTGTTTTTCTATATTCTATAGAATAATATAAACTGATTGAAACTAAGTCTTTCTTAATCCCAATTATTTGAGGTTTCCTTAATTTTTTTCAGACATGTGACCTTTTTTACACAGTAGTTTCAAATTTTATTTTTTGTACATGGGAAAAATAGTTATTATACAATTTAGGTTTCTCACCTTTACTGCCTATTCCATATCATTCCGTTTTAATCACATTCTTTCCAATTATTTAATTTAGTGTATTTTTTCCTTTTTTAAAAATAAGTGTTGTACTTTTGTATGTTTCTACTTATGTTTGTAGTGTTTTTATTTTAGTTTCATTATCTGTACAGTTTTTGTTTGATGTATTATACTTTTCAATTAAATCTTGATGTTGTTTTAGCAGAGTGTCTCTTTATCTTAAAAAACAGTATGAATATTTTTCAGTGATTTATGTTTCTTAAATAATGAATCATATTTCTATTCAATCATATTGAAGTAGGATGTATGTTTATTATTTGAAGAACTAGAACAAGAATCAGAATCAGATGAGTAATAAGATTCAACCTCATCAGCTTCTTCCATAAAGCACATTTTTACTTTTAGATTTGATTCTTCTTTTTATGATTCAGACTTTGATGAGCTGTTGGAGTCTTCAGAAACACTCCAAGTGGATTTCATTTCTCTTTTGTCTTTTGAATCATAATCATTGTTTTTTAAAAATTTCTTTTTCTTTTCTCCTTTTAATTGAGGGCTGTTAGGTCTAATGTGACCCATCATTTTTCATTCATAGCATCTGACTTCCCTTTGTTGTTTTTCATCATTTATGAAGGATTTTCTGAATCTCTTCTACTTTCTATAGAATTTTATGAACTTTTTGACTAGATGAGCCCATTCCACATCTGAATTAGATGAATCGGAATTCTCTGATTTCACTTTGATTTCATTCTTCATTTTTCTTCTTTTATTTTGATATGTTACCTTCAAAGTAGTAGTTTACTCTTTAATTAAAACTTTATGCTCATTTTATTCATATTACATATTAACTTCATACATCATAAGAGTTCCAATTAATTCACTCATTATAAGATCTTTGACTGGTGTGGATTGCCTAATAGCAGCTGAAATTCAATTCCACTTAGGTGGTAGTACTATTAGAACTTTCACGGCCTGATCTTCTTGTTTGATAGAATCACCCAAGGAAGTGATATTATTATAATTTTTGTAATTATTCCATTCATCTGAGTGATGGTTTCTCCTTCAAAATTTTTGAATGTGTCATATTTAAATTTTATAGTGGCATACCTCATCTTTCTAACATTGCCAGTTACTTCATAGGCAACTACAATAGTATTCCACATTTCATAAGCCATCAGGAAATGATATACTCTATTGAATTCATTTGGTCCAAGACCATAGATGATAGCATTCATATCTTTCAAGTTTATGTTGTACTCTGATTCTATATCAGCACTCAATGTTTCAGGTTTATCTAAAATCACATAGGTAGTTAGAATTTTTGAGTAGACTCTGTATCCAAGGTTCTTTAAGTAGATGATCATCCTTGATATCCAACATCCATAATTTTCACTGTTGAAGTAGGGAGCTCGAACCATTGACATACCCTCTAGTGTATCAGCCATTGTGCTATGTATAATCCAAAAAACTCTCAGATTGTTATAGATTTATCAAAAGAACCACCTCTGATACCAATTGTTGGATCAGGTTATACCAAATACACACAAGAGGGGGGTGAATTGTGCCTTTTACAAATTCTTCACGAATCGTGATGATGACCGAGTATGTCCTTTTATCTTTATCATATTGTTTATGCAGTGGAAAATAAACAGTTAAAAAAATCAAGGATGTATAGTGGTTCAGGGAATAAAAGGACCCTAGTCCACTCCACCAATGCTCTACTCCACGATCTTGGTGATTTTCACTATCTAGTACGCTTATCAATAGATCTTCCATAGCTGAGTGTAGGAAATTGACACCTTTACATTTTAAGGATAAAAATAGAGCCTTCTAGTTCATACACAGAACCGAATACATATCTTAGTATGAGAATATGATTAATCCAAATAAAAAGAGTATTTTTCTTCAAATACTTTCCAAATTTTCTTTATACTTGCAATGGCACACAACTGACAGTCAATAGATCATCATCTTCAAAAAAATGATATTCAGGTAGAAGTAGTTCTGAGCTGATCTGGTTGCAATAGATATAGAAATAAATTTGGAAGCTCCAACAATAATGGATTGACAATAAATCTTCGATATAGAAATGATGAATCTTTAATGTGTTTCTTCTTCTTCAGAAAACATAGTTCGATAGATCATGGTAGTAGCAGATCTGTGTGACTCGTATATCTTTGTAAAACTGTAGTGAAAAACTCAAGGAATTGTTCTTCTAATCTTTTCACAATGATCCAAACCGCACAATGTAATTAAAAAAATAACATAGATATATAAAATAAAGAAAATCATTTTACTTTCAAATTTAGATCCACAAAAGTCACCTTTGAAATCGTCATATTCAAAAGTTTGAATAACAAAGTGGTTGTAACTCTTTATAATATTCAGCATAAAAATATCTTCTTAAATTGATCCTTTTAATCACAAATAAATGGCTCTGAATTAGTCAAAGACGCATTTTAAAATTGGTCTTTTAATCTGGCTTTAAATCAGCCTAATAATCTACATAAAGACTATTTCCCAATAAAGTTGTAATTTAAATCTCTGACGCCAAACGTAGGGTTGAACTACATAGCATAAATTCCTTGAACATAAGGTTCAAAATGTAAGGTTGGTCAGGAAAGTAAGATTTTATGATCCATTCCTCCAACGTAAGGTTGATCTCAAATGCATGGTTGATCATCTATAATTTTCCTTTCAACTTTCAAACATACTGTATATATTCCATACTTTTATCAGCTTCTAAACATAAGGTACATGATCCAATGTAAGGTTTTTTACAAAAGTAAGGTTGGGGAACCATACTTTTGAGAAAAAAACATGACATTACATACTAACATAGGGTTCTTCTTACATACTTTTCTGATATACCAAACATATGGTTCCTTCCAAACGTATTTTTCTTCTTCCATACCTTTGTCTATAACGTATGGCTGCTTAACCATAATTTTATGGCATCCTGTAACCGACAGATTCCATCCTTACACTATGATCCTAAATTCAGGGTATGAAAAAGGTTTCCATAACACGATAAAGTGATTTCGGAATATGTAAAGCATGAACAATGTTTTTAGAACACACAAAAGTGATTTCTAAACACTTTTCCAAATATTCCACATAGATTTAAACACTTATATGTTATTACAAAATAGAGAAATAAATAATATTAATTTCCTAAAATATACTCAAATAAAATCATTAGAATAACAAATAAGGGTATTTGTGAACATCAGAATAATCATAAAGAGATAAAGTATTGTTCTCAATGATCTCCCACTTAATAAAATATTTTGTTGAAAACAACACTTTCTCAACAGCCTCAAGAAAAGAATCAATTCTACTCAATCCATAAAGTTATCTAGAATGATCTCCATCAAACACATGTGTCTCTATACTTATTACCACCAATATGCTTTATATGAAAACATGAATTCTCATATTTTTCCCATTGACCAAGACTTTGTGTGACCGTGGGACATAGAACATGTTAATCCCATATATCCAACTCATTTATTCTTGATTCATAGAGAGTAAATAGATCTTATTTATTAATACATCACATGTCATTCATCCATATAGATAATAGCATCACATTTACCTTATCTAGATAGATATATAATATCTAGGTGTAGTTGTACACTCACATTATCTATCTTAGTCATGTGCCGAAATTTTATAATCATTATATGAGAGAAAAATCTCACCTTAGTTTAGATCCAATGGATAACATGATCGACAACATACCCAACCAACCTTGTATTAGCTATGTCAATATGTAGACTTGTGTAAGTAGGGATTAAATGTATAAAGTTTCTCAGAGTAGGTATCTCACAAATCTATGGTTATTTGGACTCAAATATGATCCATAAAACCCTATGAACCAAATATATCTGCATGACACTCCTTGTGGTTTACTTAGTAGGTAATCAAGTGCACACAAAGAATCATATTCAATGTTTCCTTACCTCATGAGAATATTATATATCTCTACACAAGAATTCTACTCGTGATTAACATAAAATTTCATCATAACCTATAATATTCAATGACAAAAATCAGTTAGGGATGAACTCAAAGTTATAGTTTGAGAGGTTTATTATCATTACTCTTTACAAAATGTATATCTATATATAAATTTATATAGAAAACATGAAAACATGAAAAAGTGTAAATTTCCTCTAATATGATACATTTTAATATTATTAATCTTTTTAATTACACAATACCAATATAATCACCAGTTTTTCATATCATATATGATAAACTTCCAGACCAGGATTATATTTTCTACACTTTCTAGTTTTTGTTAACTCGTTACATCATTTATAATTCCAATCATGTCTTTATGTGGAAATCTGATAGAAATCTCCCACTAAAATATTTAGTACGAAACATATTTGAAAAAATATAGTTTTAATAATAATGGAACTTAGGAATCATATTCCTATCTATTAATCTTCTTGAACATTTTCGAACTTCTTAACTTCACAACATCAAATGTCATGTTAAGAGCTATTATTTTCTACTTATAAATATTTCTAATTTCATCATCATTAGAATTGGAACACTATTATATAAAACCTTTCCCTTGAAATAATGTAATAAAATACATTATTTTTTATCATTCCTCCTAAATTATATTATTATATTGAGTGAAAATTACTTTAACACTATTGCTAAATGTAAATTTTACATTTATCTTTACCAACTTTCCCAAAACACTTTTAATATAAAGTGATAACCACTTCATTACTATAACTATTGTAGTTATTTAAATTTATCTTTACCATTATCCCCTATACTCTTTTAGGATATCAATTTTAATTCAATTTTCATTTTTACTGGCACAATTCATTAAAAAATAGTGTATTTATCTTTTAATTATAATTAAATGTAACCCTTTACAGTTTTCATTATCTTTACATATCCTAAAATATTTTTGGATATTGAGTGAAAAAAATTGTTATCTTATATTGGTATAAAACTTTAGGAAATTATATTCCCTTTCTAAATGGTTACTAAATGTGATAGTTTACATTTTCCTTTACCATCCCATGACCTCAACATTTTAGGATATTAAGTGGAAATCACTTTAACTTTAGACTGGTGTGATAATTTATTTGTTAAATTTGAACTTCTCTAAGTTCAAACATACTCTAAATAGCATCTAAAAACTATATTCTTTTCATAATATCTTATTAAGATTCACAAACCCTTTGTGTTAGTAAAATAACATTATTTCCTTTTAGTGGGAATCATTAAAAAATAAACCATTCATTCCATATCGTATGTTGTATTCTATTAATTTGATACATTGTACTTTGAAAATAATAATTTTTTAAAATATACCACCTATGGGTGGAAGGAACACATTCTCTCATATTTTAAAAACTATTTTGATAAAAAGTTTCTCCTAGAAAAAACATTTTTATCCATATATTCTTCTCAAAATAAGATATATAAATTTATGAATCCTAATCTATTTGTATACATTTCATCATGTTATATTTTTAATTAAATCTATTTATTATCAAATATTTTATCTTATAAAATAAGATAAATAAGATGAAGATATACATATTTTAATTAGATTCATTTGATATTGATAAATTCATTTACATTTAAATCCCCAATGTAGTAGCAATTTACTTCATCTCATGAATTTAAACTACAAGATTAATAAATTCTTCCTTTGATTTTGAACTCTTATATATTTACTACACATTGAAAAGTACTTCTTTATGTATCAAATTTACTCAAAAAGCAAAGAATTAATTTCTATATCATCCATACCTGACATGGACATTCTATAATGTTTCAAAAACTCCTTCATGTATATCTTGGATAATCCAATCATATTGAATTATTACACTTCCTTCTTGACAACCCTAGGTTATAATGGCCCTGATTAGATTCTTATATAATCATTGTTGAACATTTAAACTTGCTTTTCTAATTCTAGTTTGAACTTTTACCTACATGTAATTTATATATAGTACTTTAAAACCTCGAAATAATATGTCTAGTTCATATATATTCCCAACATTTTGAGGAAATCAGATAATTTTTTTTATTTCAATCATATTGTCAAAACATTTCCATAATAAAAAATATGATGAAATACATAACCCAAAAAACCATTATTTAGTTTCCTTTTAAGGCATGTTATAGAAATAAAAAAAACATAAACATTTGTAAAAAATGCATAGTCTCATTTTATTAAATAGAAATTGTTTTCATGGTCTTATCAAGAGATGAATGAGATAATAAAAATATTATGTAAAGTTTATCCAAACATGCATCGTTAAATATATTTATGTAGAAAATCCTTTGATCCATTACTTTAAAATAACCATCATGCTCAAACCTAAAATTCTAAATCATCTTTTGACCTTTAATTATTTTTAAATACTTTTTAAAATATACATTTGATGAAATATATCTATTAGAATCATAGAATTGAATTCAATAACAAATAAATATTTAAGGAAACCTCTAGTATCATTAAGTCATCAATATATTCAATCATATTCAATATCATTTGAAATAACTAATAATATTGAGTAGATGAGACCAAAATTCCTTGAATGAATCACTGTATCATTCCATAGGCATCTATATTCACTTTTTGAATAATTTCAGCACTAGGTTACTCAGAAAAGAACTATACTGAAACATTGGATTTTCCTTTAAAATCTTTTCTCAAATCACTAATATTTCATTAATAATTTTATGAAGCTACCAGTCTTAAGAGATACTTAAATTAAGTTTCTCCTTATCAAGGATTGATCACAAATTTAATCTTGATAATGAGGATGCTATTTATCTAAAATTGAATCTTTTATCAGATGAGTGTAATGTATTATTAATAACTTAATAATGAATTTTATTAAATGGGGTCCCATTAAAATGATGACCCCTATTTCAAATACGTCATATATATTCATGGTCCAAGATCCATATTTCATTAAGCAATGATTCCTCTAAGGAACTAATGTATCCACTTAATTATTTTGGAATACAATAATCACAAACATATCATATATGATTTATGGATAGCTGAGTGGGAAACCCTCGTCCAATATATCAAATGGATAAAATCAACTATATTATTATGGTATCCTCACCATTAGGGCTTCCTAGATAAGTGTTACACAAAGTAATTGTGAAAAAAATAACAAAGGAAAATCCAGGGGCACCTAAATTTTGCATGAAAATACATGAGAGTACAATCTAGTGTCACTTATTTCATGATTTCCTTTCACAAGATAATCTAGTGGAACTCATATTTGGGACAAAATTACTTAGTTGGATGATCAAGGTTTTGAAAAGTGTCACTTTGGAAGGAATATCACACTTAATATTTGAGAGATATTACTCTCACCATAGTATCTCATATTATTCCATTTAATATATGAATACTTATATTAATTTAGTTTGGAATCATATTCCCACCACCAAACCAATATGTTAAAACCCTAATTATGTGTAACTATTTACACATCCCACAAGTTTGTGTTACTCACCCAAAACTAGAAGTCCAGTATTATTCATACGTATCCAAACACATCATATGCATATGGTGCAAGAACACTTTACGAAGCATTTTATAATTATATAATATTGAAAATATCCACATAATTAATCCCAAAGTGACAGATATCCAACCCCATTCACCAGACTAGACAAGTCATCATCCTTCAAGTAGGCAGGTTGTAAGAATCCAAGTCCCTATACCCAGGGATACTTTAATCAATATAGAATTAAATTCATCTTAACTCTAACACCTAATATGCACAAAAATGTTAAATAACTAAATTCAATCTAATAACATCAATTACCCACTAAGCTCAAGGTAGATGAAAAATGAAATTCAATATAGTGTCATTCATAATATGTGATGCATGACACTATTTAGAAATAGTTTAACAATTAAACTAAAGTATACACAATATTCTCATTTCTTAATGAATTTACTATTCATGGATATATTAAGGAAAAAATTTTAAATAAAAGAACAGTTCAAATATTTAAACAAGTGATAAACATTTACGAAAAATTAAAAAATAAAATCTAATTATAAACATTTTATAATTATTATATTTAACCATAAGTTTGAATATAAATGTTTTATATTCACTCTAATAAAAACTCTTTCATATTTATCATTATGTGGAATTCATAATTTAAATATATGATACTATATGAATTATAAACTATTTATAATCAAAATTCATTTATGTAAACATTTTACATAATGTAAATCATATAAATAATAATTATTTAAACCTTGACCATATCAATCATCAAAAAAAATGATGTGACTTAAATATTAACCAAACAAGGTCCCCTTTCATTTCGAACAATTCAATATAATTAATTATGAAAAATTAATTATTTAAAAATAAATATTTTATATGTCAGACTTAGTACATAATTAATAACCCTTTATAAATTAATTATTATGATTTATAAATAAACACTTTTATTTCTATATCATAAGGTATGTCATATAATTTGGTTAAAAGGAATTTGAAATATTAACAATTAAAATTTGGGAAAATAACAGTTTCATTAAAATTTAATCAATTAATTATAAACCACTTATGATTAATGAATTCCTTATAAATTAAATATTCCCAAAATAAATTTAATAATGATTAATAAACATTTTATAAACCATTAAAAAAATTATTAATTTAAAATAATTTGGTAAAAAAATTTCTGTTTACCCTTATGCCAAATCCATATTCTAGATAAGGGTACACACCCTCTATACTTATGTTGAAACTCTATGTAAGAGTAATCTTATTAAAGAGCCCTCATGTAAAGGTATCCTATTTTTCACCTTTACACCACCCATCTCTTTAAATATAATTATTTTATTACCATTATGTACCCATGTTTCACTTATGGGTAAGTGGTCAGTTACCTTTACGTAACCCTTCTTTAAAAATGTGTAACCTTTATGAATGTTTTGAAGAATTGTATAACCATTATGGACTAACATAACTTAAATTCATGTGATGCTTTAAAAACCTATCATACCTTTACACTTAAGGGTAATAAATATCATACCCTTATATAACGCCTTTATGAAAACCATTTATCTAAGGGTTACAATCCAAACTACCTTTGCGTGAAAAGTTTTCAAAAAGGTAATCCTTGGGTTCAAATACATGCACAGGGGTAATGAATTGGTCACCCTTATGCATCTCATCTATGTAAGGGTAAGGCAAAATGACCTTTACACAAATAGTTATGCGTAAGGGAATGTTTAGATGACCCTTACATAGAACTCTTCTACATAAGGGTAGTCCATGATGAACCTTTTATAGAATGATTTTGTGTAAGGGTAAAACATGATGAAACTTTCATATAACTATTATTTGTATGGGTAATTCATTTTCCATGTTTTTTTTTAAAACTAAATAATTCTTCTATTTTTTTATGATTATTATTCATTTCAAAAAAATATTTCAAAAATCTAAATCATGGGTATAACAACCCTACTCTTTATTTCACATCAATACATGATTTAGTACATAATATTACACTTAATAAAACCTAGAATATTGATATGTATAGTTTATTGGGGAATTAGGTACATTACATAACAATTTAAAATTAGAAAAAAAGTTATCTTTGTTGAAATCATCCTTAACTTTCCTGCACTTAAAAATTTATGGGATAACCTGGGGACATACATAAGAAAGAGGTGAGCTATAAAGATTAGGAAGGGAATAAAAATGGAATAACATGAATAATTTAAAAAAAAGTATATAATAGGAATATCAACAGGTCATAAAAGAGGTGAGAATCTTAAACATGAATAATAAGGCATGACATAGCATGTTAATCATAAAGGCAACATGGGAAGTGTTGTAACAACTTAAAGTACGACATAAAAAACATATTTCTAGGGTAACTTCCAAGAAAAAATGATTCAAAAATTCTCATAAAGGAATTAAGTTCACTCCCTATCCCAACATGATATCTCATGAGAGTAAACATTACCCAATGCATTGGAGTGGTATATAATTCTAGGCGCACCCATCACTTTCATTTCATTCTCATGCTTTAGTGTGCCACGTAGATCATACAAAAACGATTCAATAACCCTAATTTTTTATTCCATGATCAAGGAGTGTGTAATAAATATATTTAAGTCCCATTTCAAATAATTATAAGTTTATAATGGTGAACACCCTTGATAGGACATGGTAATGGTATTCCTACACAATTGTTTTGGCATGGGAAATCATGGTGATATTTCAGCATCTTAACAATGTTAGTTAAAAATTCATAAAATGGGTTGATTAGACAGAAAGGGATCTATCATTATTTTTATATAAATTAGGAAGTAATAGGGACATTAAATGAAAAAAACTAACATTAGGAATTGGAAATATAAAGCATAAGATAATAAATAAACTCGAATAAAGAAGAGAAGGTGAGGATCTCTTACTTGAGAGTGTGAATCCAAATGCTTGGGATGAGCTTCGTAATATCTTGGAGGTTATTTGGGAGGACTATAGATAGGGTATTATAGAGTAATGATGTTATACATGGATTTTTAGTGAATATAAATGGGATATTTGGTGGGTTTATAAAGGAAATGACGGGGGAATTCTTTATCATTTCTCAAACATAGGTTTTGGAATCTATATAATAAAATGACAAAAACCCAAAAACTTCCTAGGGGTTTTGACCCTGTTATCTGCCAAATGGGATTGTTTTTCACTATTTTATAAGTTCATGTTCCGAACTGAATAAAATAATACACTTTATTACGTGGAAGTGATTTATACTCTTAAAGAAATAATTTTAAAACCATAAAATATATTAATGGTTTTTGAGGATTCATAATGTATTTATTTAATTAATAAAATAAACATAAAATAAAATTAGTTTAAATTTAAAACATATATTTGGTCTTAGATACCATTTATAGTATTTATTATATCACTTATGGGTCATTTTGATGCCATAATACACATTGTATATTTATATTGTATTTAAATTTTCACTAAAAATTCGACTATCTCATAAAATTATAAACAATTCACAATTGGATAATTTCAAAGTTATGATTCCAAAAATAAGTTTAATATTATATAAATAATTCCCTAAATATTTTTATTTTCACTTTTAATATAATAATCTATATTTATTGAGAAATACTAGGTTTTTTGACAATAATAGTTTTTGAACCCTTATAAAAATTGAATTTACTTCATAAAAAATATATGATCATTTATATTGGATAAAAAATATTTAATAATAATATTTTATGAAATTATTATTTATTTCAAAAATCCATTAATTCATAAAAATATATTCCATAGTTGAATTTGAACATTAACCAATAATATAATTAGTGTTTTATTGTATCAAAATAAAAAATATATATAAATAAAAATAATAGGATGAAAATATATTCATTTGACTATAAGAAATAATTTACATACTAAAATTTATAGGTCCTTGATACATATACCTTTAATACACCAGCAAACTCCCTAAGAGTAAGGTGTGTGATAGTGAGACTTTCATGGGGTGGTTCGATGTATATGGTTTGGGTCGTGATCTCAATGAGCTTGAAATTGTCCTGTAAAAGGTTTCTCCCATGATTAAGTTATTGGATCACATATTGTCCTTAAACAACGGAAAATCATAGCGATTCTATCTCCCTCAGAAGTTATGATAATTGAGCTTCATTGGGTACAATCCTACTGGTTGAGTCCATCACAACTTTTTTTCTATGTGAATTAGATTTATTAAAACCCTATATTTATACTTATAATATGATCACTTTTAAATAGATATATTACCAATGGTAATGATGATTATTGGTATTTTAAATCCAATAGGATATAATAAAACCATATATGTTCATGTGTTTTCTATAACCAGATTACTTAATAATACATTTAATTAAAACACAAGGGGAAATTTTTTTATAACAGTTCGGATCGTTAAAATCTTCAACCCTTAATAAATATAACCCTTCAAATTTTCATTTCCCACAATAAAATACAAGAGGGTAATTATATTTCATCACTTCCTCTAGTTCCAATGTCGCTTCTTCAAACTTTTTGTTTCTCCACAACACTTTGACGAGGTGCATTTTCTTATTCCGTATAAGTTTGTCTCTATGATCAAATATATTCACCAAATTATCATCATAAGAAAGGTAATTATCCAATAGTTCCACCTATGGATTGAGTACATGTGAGGAGTATGGTATGTAATTTTTTCAAGAGGGATACATAGAATACATCATGTACTTGAGATATACTAGGTGAGAGTTCTAGTCGATAGGCCACCACTCTAATGCGATCAAGGATCTCAAAGGGGCCTATGTATCCTGGACTAAGATTTCCCTTAATTCCAAATATAATTAATTTATTCCATGTAGATATATGGAGTAATACCATGTATATAAAATCAAACTCTATGTCTCATTTATTATTTTCAGCATAGCTCTTCTACCGAATTTGAGCAGCCTTGATGTGCTGCTGAATGGTCTTAACCTTTTCCTCCACTTCCTCGACCATTTTAGGAACTAGTAGTTTTTGTTCCACAACATCATCCCAACATTTAGGTTTTTTGAAACTCTTACAATAAAGGTTTAATTGGGATTTATTTGTATTCTTGAGTGGAAACTATTATTGTACGAGAACTCAACCTGGGGAAGATGTTGATCTCATCCTCCTTTGAAGTCAATTGAACATGCTCTCAACATATCATCAATGTCATGATAATCCGATCAGATTGGACATCAGTTTTAGGGTCATAAGATGTGATGAATTACAACTCTGTGTTTAGAGCATATTGAATACTTTTCTATAACTTGGAGGTAAATCTTGGATCTCGATCGGATATAATTGATAGTGGTTTCCTATGAAGCCTCACCAATTCTCTAATCTTTATCCATGTAAGTTGATCTAGTGATAATTCCACTTGAATTGTGATAAAGTGAGATTTATTTGTAAGATTTTCCATGAAAACCCATATATAATTGTTTCCTCTAGATGTCTTAAGAAGTTTGGTGACGAATTCCATGGTGATGTTTTCCCATTTTCAGTTCGTATGGGTAATAGTTGAATCATTCCACTAGAATTTTGTCTTCCAATATTCACTTGCTAAAATACATGGCACTTTGATGTATATTTTGTGACCCATTTATACATATTGTCCCAAAAATAGTGATCTCAGTGATCTCAATACATATTTGGGCTTCTAGGATGAATGGATAAATTTTAACAATGTGCATCATCCAACAACTCCTTTAACTCATGATTTGATGGTACAAATAATCTTGACCCAATTATTATAACACCTAATTAATTAACATTTAAATATGAGGATTTAACTTTTCTTATAGATTCCACTTTCTTATGAATCCCTACATCATTTCTTTGAGTATCCTTTGTCTTTCATAAAAGGGACTGTTGATAAATCATTTGCGAAAGGATTGATGGTATTCCTTCCTTTATGATTCCCATGTCCATCCTTTCCAAATATAAGAAGAACGATCCCTATTAATTATCATAAATGATATAATTTCTAGATTCTTTACACTTAGATCATCTACCACATTATTTTCATTCCCAGTATGGTAATGAATTGAGCAGTTATAGTCCTAGATCAGCTCTAACCATCTTCTTTGGTGCATATTCATCTCTTTCTGTGTTAATATATACATGAGGCTTTTTTGATCCGTATATATTTCATAATTCTCCCCAAATATATAATGCATCAATATTTTTAAAGACAATATCACTACATCTAACTCCAGATCATGTGTTGGATAGTTTTTTTCATGAACATTCAACTACCTTGAATCATAGGCTTTGAATTTTTCAGTCTACATTAACACATAACCCAATCCATTCTTTAGAGATTCAAAACATACAATGAAAATTTATCCACTTGTGGGTAGTGTGAGAACAATGGTAGTAATAAGCCTTCTTTTCAACTCCTTGAGGGTCTCTTCACATTCATCATTCAAAGAAAAATTCACTACTGGAAAATAGGTCTATACCCACAGGTTTTCAAAAAACCGTGGGTATAGGGTACCCCTATTCCCACAGTTTTCCATAACCGTGGGTATAAGAATAGTATGTGAACCTATACCCACAGTTTTAAAAAACCGTGTGTATAGGCCACCTATACCCAGGGTTGTGCTAAAAACCGTGGGTATAGTTGTCTTGCAAGACCTATACCCACAGTTTTAGAGAAACCCATGGGTATAGGGTATTTTCTGAAGACCTATACCGAAGTTTCATCAAAACCGTGGGTATAGGGCCTTTTTTTAATACCTATACCCACGGTTCTCCAAAACCATGGGTATAGCTTTTCCGTGTTATGTTGGGGTGAAACAATTAGGCGGGACACTGAAAAAATCTGCCGGGAACGCATTTTTTCACGATTTATATTAATATATTTACAAAAATATAAATATATTCATTCAAAAATTATATAGCTTGGTTGGTAAACATAATTAAACTGGTACTGTAGGCCACGGGTTCGAATCCCGCTTCCCACTTTTTTTAATTTTAATTTACGACATAAATTATATTAATATATATATAGTGATATATGTATACATATGAATAGAAAATTCCAGGATAGTTGGTCCTTTGGTGTGGCGCGACCCAGGGCTTTTGCGTGAATGCTCTGGTTCGAATCCTTCTGGCAGTATTTTTGAATTTTAATTTACCATGTATTTCATATTAATATATATTTGGTGATATATATATACATAGAAGCAAAAAATTGTAGGCTGGTTGGTCCTTTGGTGAGGTGCGCTCTTGATCTTCTGCGTGAAGCCTGGGTTCGAATCCTTCTGGCCGCTGTTTTCAATTTTAATTTACTACGAAAATAATATTAATATATATATGGTTATATATGTATGCATAACAATAAGAAATCTCCGGTTGGTTGGTCCCTTAGTTCATTGCGCCAGTGATCTGCGGCGTGAAGCGCTGGTTCAATTCCCCACAACAGCGGAATTTTTTAATTTAAAAAAATACTCCACGGTTTCAAAACCGTGGGTCTGTTGTGTGCCATGCTGAAGCTGGTATGCCACACTTTAGACTCTCCCTTTACCCACAGTTTAAGTCCCCAGCCTATGGTTCCCAAAACCGTGGGTATAGGTTATACCCACTGTTTTGGGGGCTATACCCACAGTTTTTAACCATGGGTATAGGCCGTTATTCCAGTAGTGATTGACTTCCTTTTAAGTTAGCTTGGTTAGAGAGTTTGGAAATCATGATAAATTTCTCAAAAAACAATGATAGTACATTGATAATAAAAGGAAAATACATATATATATGTTAAATATGTTTTCATTGGATATAATTTAATAGATTATATCATTATAAGGGTCCATAGATATCACATTGCTTGTAATTATGTTCCCTAAGAATGAGACTTCCTTCAACTAGAACTAAAATTTTTTGTACTTGACATACAGATTCTCATTTGATAAGGTCTTTAGCAGAGTACTTTGATGATCCTCAGGATCCTCATTGATTTTAGATTATATTAGAATATCATATATAAATACAACCAAAAATTGGTCAAGGTAACAACTAAAGGCTCTATTCATTAATTCCATGATTTTTCTAGAACATTAGTGTGTCCGAATGGAATTACTAGGAACTCATAGTGACCGTAACTTATATGAAAAGTAGTCTGAGGGATATCCTCATCCTTCAACCTAACATGGTAATATAATGATTTTCGATCCACCTTTGAGAAGTATTGTACTCCACACACACTCCTAGGAATCCATGTTTTCCCAATAGTTTTAAACCGTTGGTAAAGGTCCTCTAACCATTGGGAAATCTTATCCCAACGGTTTTAGAAACCGTTGGTGTGTGAGGCATTGGGAAATCCTTATACCAACGGTTCACGTTGAACCGTTGGGAAAAAGCTGTTTAGATTTCAACTACCCATGGTTCATAATGAACCATTGGAATAAAATTGGATCCTGTTATAAAAACAAATCGGCTGAACCTTTTGGAAAATCAGCGCACATGGGTATGCCAACGGTTTTAAAACCGTTATCATAAACATATAGGGGGTATTACCCAACGGTTTTGAACCATTGGGAAATGTAGTAGCACACAGGGGTATAACCCAATGGTTTTGAAACCATTGGATTAGAACCCATTTAATTTAAAATGAAACATCCTGCAATCAACTGCAAGCTGTAGTCTATGGGAGAAATGTTCCATCTCACAAAAATACACTACAATAACAAAAAAACACTCATTTTGTGTGTTTATGAACACTGCAACCTGCAAACACAGAAAACACACTAAACACATAGAAAACTCACAAAAACTAACTTCAATCACCTGAAATCACACAAAAAATACACAAGAAACACATAGAAATAATCATCTCATTTTTGAAGGCTTACTCACATCCCTTCCCCTTGTATGGTTCACATATTGATGTGGTAGAGAGACCAAGAACCAACAAAATGTTGTCTTTTTGATCAAATAGGGTGGGGGATATTGGAAATTCAAGTTTATAACTCATATATGAAGAACCCCCTTCCTCAATCTTGATCTATCGGATAAGGGTTATTGGTTTTGATTAGTCCAGGATAAATTTGATATTTTTTCAATGAATTTAATCATTCAATATACTAACATAGAAGGATATTTACACTATGACCATTATAACCCTTTTGTTTCTAGAGTATAATGATGGGGGAATCATATACTATGGGGAAATGACTTCTATAATGTCAATAGATTTAGTTATATTATTGCATTTATCAAGGTATTGGTTTGTGTTTAAGAGAGGGATATTGTTCAGGCTTCTGTGAAACATAGATTCTATGGGGATAGATATTTAATTTATTCATGAGAGATATCAAATGCCTAATTTTCAAGGGGATCTGCTATGATGACATCCAACATGGTGTTTGTTAGTGGTTATGAATCATTTACATCATCTGTTGGGCTCACTTTGGAAATTTTCTATCATATTCTAAGAGGATAAGATTAAAAGGTAATATTCTATCCCCAATCTGTAATGCAAACATTCAGATAATCCTCCATGACAATCCAATAGATTACTACATGAATTTTAGTATATACCTTCCATATATGATTTTTGTATCCATTTAAATTTGAATGATGATCTGTAGGGAGAATCATAAAAATTAACCATTTATCACATGGGATAATGGTCCTCATGGTGGTACACTAGCCGGTGAGCTATGATATGGACCAAATGCCATTAATATTTCATACACATGTTGTGTGAAAAATTCTAACAAGTATAGTAATATATCTTATGAAATGACAACACCTTGAGTGATTAGGTGTTGGAAGGACCCTTACTAGAGTGATAATAATGATATCATATTATAAAATTATATCTAACACTAACATGATTGATAAGGTAGGGGGAATAGGTCCAGAGTGACTAGAACCTTGTACCTATCTGGTGAGCTATGATATGGACCAAATTCCCTTTTTTTTTATTTCATACACATGTTGGGTGAGAAATTATTACATGTATAGTGATATATAATAAGGAATGACAACACCTTTAGTGATAAGGTGCTATAAGGACCCTTACTTGAGTGATAATGAAGTTATCATATTATAATATGATATCTAACCCTACCATGATTGATAAGGTAGTGGTCAATATAATGGCCTCATTTTGAGTGATAGGGTTCTAGATGAACCCAACCATGAGTGATAATGGAATGTTTGGAATGTGATATTAGACCTACCATGGTTAATATGGTATTATTTCATAAAATGGATTTACATTGATCATAATGTATTAACATGGATGTTTTTTGAGTGAGAAGGTTGGTATGTGATATATAGTTGTATGAGACACTACCTTTAGTAGTATGGAATATGTTGGGAGTTGAGTGATGAGATATATTGAGTGAGAGGTATTAGTATAGGGCTTTGATACATGACTCTTTCCTACAAATTGAGTTTGTGGTTAAGTAATAATTTATACTCCCTATTCATATTATTTGGGTCTAATATGGGTTTCATGTATGATGGTAAAATGACGCTAGTTTTTTTGTTCATAAAAATGTATCTATGGTTCGGTATCATGGAAACCTATTTATTATAAAAACATGAATTTATTTATCAAATGACACAATTATATTAAAGAAAACTTATTCAAGATATGATATTCAATGTAATTAAGCATAATTAAGAAAGAAGCTAAATTCAGTTTAAAGCATTCTTGAATTAAAGAGGCTAGGAGAGGGACCTACCTCAAGGTGGAACCAGGCTTTCCACTTCAGCTCTTGGAGCATTCCAACTAAAAGATGATGCTCCCCCACTGGGTATACGCACCTTCATACACATGAAAGGACACCTAGACCCTATACACACACCCACATGGCCATGAGCATGTGAAAGACGATCCTTACACATATTCTTATATGCATATAACAGTCTCCACTCACCTGCATATGAATTTATATATATATACATGGGCACACCTAGCCCCATATGTGCATAATCACTTCCATGGATGACTATACACATAACGGGGGAGCCAACATACATATACTGACTTACCTATGCACATGCAGGAAAGCCACCCTTGACTTGGCGACTCGAAACCAATGAGCAGGGATAAACACACTACACAAAGGATATTAGGAACCTTAGAACACATAACAGATGCTTCATAACTAGTGAGAAACCAACCAATGCCACTAAAGTCTTACCTAGATTGTCAGCGGAGATCCAAATCCACCCGAACATATACAAGTCACCGCCCAACATATAAGAATCATACTACCCGATGAGTCAAATCATGGTCCTGTAAGAAATGGGGAAACATATCCAAGTTTCAAAATGATGCTATCAAAAAGTACATTCCTATTAATTACAAATTACTCTTCCTATAATGAGTACATTCCAAGAACAAAATTATAATTGTTTCTTGAGAAAAATACCCAACAGAAGAATTAAATAAAAATGAATGATAAATAAAGAATAAAGGTGTATGTAAATAAGATTGATCTCATTAAATATATCATAACATCCATGGAAATAATGGTTGTGAACGACAGAATCATGAATGAATATAATGATAATCTTGTTGTAAAAGAGAATGAATTGAATGAGGCAAAATCTTGATGGGTTAATTATGAAAATACATTCAATAATATTAGATAAGATTATGATTGATAATCAGAGAGTCAGGATAAATTATCAATGTTTTAAAAGAAGGATATCCCAAAGGCAAAGGTATGACACTCTTAATTTTTTAAATCTCACTAATTCTATTTTCTCTAAAATTATAGATTCTAAAGACAAAACAAATGGTGTTTGCGCTAAAGGAAGATGTGATAAGTTTACTCCAATATAAAGGAAAATTCATGTTAAAGAAAAACAAGAATACCGCATTGGGAGAAAGCTAAATAATGGTTGGATGATGCCTGGAAAGAAAGTATAATTTATTATATAGACACACCAATATGTTCTATGATCAAAGATTCGAGTTTAACAATTGGTGTTGTTGGATTTTTTTGGCACAAATACTTTAATTATTATAAGAACATGTGATTAACATAGAACTAGAAGGAATCTATGGGGTAAATCCAAGAAAAAGATGACATTTTGTCAGAAATAGAAATAATACCAGAATATAGAAACATACAAGTGATAAGTCTAACAAAATTCTCCAATGATTTCTAAACATTAGAAGAGACAAATAAGAAGTATAAAATCTGTTCAAAATTACACGAGAAAAAATAGAGATCTAATTAAAGAGAAAAGTGCCCCTCCCTATCCCCATTCATTTGATGTTTAATAACATGTAGGGTATTGAAATAATAAAATATTGGGGATGTTGGAAGAGGATATCACTACTGTACAACAAGATAATATTCTCATCATTGAGTATATAAACTACCATGATGATGATAAGGTGGGTTCATCCCTTTTGAGTAAGGAAAAAGTTTTAAAAGGATTTCAAAGTGTTCAAAATCATGAAATCTATAATTATCTAAACATCATTAAAAATATGAAACAATAGGTATTCTGATAACATTTTTTACCACTTTTTTATTATAATTAATGTGTTTATAAATGGGGTATTTTTAATGTCAAGGATAAAGGGAGAGTTTTATACCTTGAACAATATATTTTTGATGTGCTTTTTGGGATGCGAAATAAATGAGAAAACATATTTATTTTAGAGGTGTGTTGTGTTATTGACAAGAAATACAAAGGGGTGGATTTAAGATGCCATGTATGATTATATTTCTTGTCATTATGGAAGATATAATAATCTTTCAACATATGTGTGAAGATGTTCTATAGTTTATGAGTTATATTCAATCATAAATGGAAATGAGACTGTGTATTGCATCTTAAATACCTTGGATGGATAGCCTCAATGTAGAATTCTTTTTAATTTTGATAATTGTTGTTGAGGAAGAATTTAAAGAATTAAAAACAACTATTTAGGGGTAAAAACTTTCTCTTCAGTATATATCATGATGTTTTGAGAGTGTTTATAGTGTTAGAGAAGTCCTCAAGTTGAGTCGAAAAAGTTGTAGATGCAAAAATGATGGAAGTATGGAATTACAGTAGTTGCATAAGGGCAAAAGTAGTGGATACATATAAATACATTGTGCTAGAAAAGACATGTGTGAAGACAATTTACTATTTTGAAAGCGGTAAATTACTACTTGTGTATAGGTAATAAAGAGGTCCATGAGGGAACATATTTATCCTTGTCATTTTTTACTTAGTAGTAATGAGACATGTGTAACTTTTTTAAGGACATGAATTGATTAGTTGAATGAATGTATATATATGATTTCGTATTAAAAATGGTGTGAAAATTATTATGGAATATTCTATACATATGCTGACTTTCGTTTCATGTTTAAAATAAATTCAATGGCGTTCATGGATCTCAGGAATGAGATCTTCCATACATATCTCAACTCATTCATTTTGGTGCTTATTGATGATATCCTTATATACTCACTGACCATTGATATACACATTGGACACCTATAGATTTTCTTTTTGTACACTTTGACCACATTATATGTTTTATAAGATCTCAAAGTGTCACTTATGCTTCCATAAAGTATGTTTTCTTATACACGTAATCTATAATGTGGGAATTTATATGGATCCAAATAATGTATAGGTTGTGGTGTTATGAGAAGGCATACGAAACATGTTTGAGATTGAGGGTTTCCATTGTTTATTTGGGTTTTTCATATGGTTCATTTAAATCTTTTCCCATTTAGAAGTGCCTATGACTAGGATTACTAAGAATGTAGTTATGTTTGAGTGGTCAGAAAAGTTTAAAGAGGCCTTCCTAAAAAGTCAATGATGTTTTTATCCTACTGAATTACTATAAATTATGATTCAGAAATGAGGTCTCCAAATTGATCCCTGAGCATGAATTGGACTTATGGACATTTCTTGCATTGGACATAGAGCTGTAGTATCTATGTAGAAGGTTCTATATTGCCCTCATCATATCACATATGAGAATGTTTCTGCATTGGAATGATATTAAATCAAAAATCATAGTCAATGTAATATTTTCAAATATTTATAACATTTATCATTAAATACAAGTACAAGGGTCCGATGTTTCTAAACATAATGACATATTAATCTTGATCTATGATGGATATAAAATTATTACATTCCATAGTAATTGTACCTGGTTGGATTATGCATTGGGATTTTCCTTCTCCTACTAGACTCACTAAATGGGTTTTACATAGTTTCTACGATATTGATAGTCTAAGTAGGGACATTGATAGAATTATAGATTCTTCAATGAATGTGCCTTATCCGATATACTCGGGTCCTACAAAATCAGTCTGTAGTTCCCTAATTGGGTTCAAAAAACTCAAGTTCATCTCCATACTCATCCACCTTCCCAACCCCCCCACTACCCCACCTGCACAGCCGCCACCCCACCTGCACAGCCCCCCCTGCCCAGCCCCCTTCCCCTACCTAGCCTAACCCCCTGCACATCCCACCCCCTCCCCACCTGCCCAAACCCCCTCCCCCACTTGCACAACCACCACCACCCACCTGCACAACCCCCCTGCCAAGCCCCCTCCCCCATCTTCCCATTCCCCCCACCTACACAACCACCCCCCACCTGCACAACCCCCCTCCCCCATGCACAACCAACGCCCCACCCCCAACCCCTACCCATCCCACCCCATCCCCACCAAACCCCCTACACACCCCCTCCTCCCCACCTCACCCCCACCAAGCACCCCCGCCTCCCCCAAAAATTCCCATAGGGTACTTGATTTTAAGTTTTAATCGTTTTTTTGGATTTCTTGGTGACCCATTCAGGATTCAATCTATAGATACATTGGAGAAATTAGGTGTTTTGGGATATTTTTTGGGGGGTTAGTTTGGGAGAACTCATGTACATGATGTGTAGTTTTGAGAACCCACAACATGTGTTCTTAATAATTGGGAAAGATGGGTTTTGGGAACTAAAAGATTTATATAAGTGGGTGGTTTACATGCCATGTAGTGGTGACTCGGGGTGTGCTAGTGGCAGATGACCATGTAGGGTATAAAGCTATATCTAGTGTGAGGTACATGGATAGGCATTATGCATGGGTAGACCTTGTGTGTGGGGGATATATGGATAGGTATATACATGGGAAACATATGTGGGGTAAAGATTGTGTATGGGGTGATACATTACACGTAGTATGAATTTTTCATGCTAACTGGGGCCTTGTATGTGAATGTACCCAGTTGGGGGTAAACATCATATACCAGAACACATGATATGTACTTTGGAAAAGTACTCACTGAGCATTCTGTGTCACATGGAATGAGGGGACATTTTTGGTTACATATCATTTACCTAAAGTAAAGGTTGGGTACTTTTTTCTCCTTGTTGTGTTTACCCTATTTTAACCCTCGAGTTAGAATTCAACTTATAAGTATTCAATTTTGATCACTTTTTCATATAAATTTCCATGGTGGAATAATTTCTGTGTTTGAATTTGGTCTTTATGGTGTTTTGGACTAAGAGAATTATTTATCAAGATTTCTTCAAGGATTGGATTCAGAATCCTCCAGCAGGTTGGGTTGTGGGATCAGAATCATGTGTGAGGGTTATGAGATCATTAGTTGGAATGGATTGTGAAATATAAGCTAGTTTTATTCAATGTTCTTTCATATAGATCCTGAAAATTATAATCAATTAGTATATATGAAGAGATATCTTTTTATCCTGACATGTTGGTACCTATTTTTCAAGGTTAGAACAGTTAAGGATTACCTCATTTTTTTAAGATTGGAATTATTGGAACCATTGGGATGGGATGATGTTGTGGGACAGAAGTTATGGTCGTATTTCCTTAAGATATTTATATACGTCAAAGGGACTCCTGAGGATACCATAGTGGGATTGTTACTGATTGAGTGACTGGTGCTTTCTATAGCTGTTAATTAATAATGCCCATGTGGAGTGTTCAATCTTGTACTATAGAGCCCTTGTAAGGTAAAACTTTTATGATTGTCATGAGGACCATTGATAATTCGTTGGTTATTCCTTTCTTTTATATACCCCATTGGGTGAATTGTTGATAGATGATCAGTTGGAGACGTTGTTGATCAATGATCATTTGGAGGCTATTTAGGGGTATTTGGGATATTTCTACACTAGGTGTGTCTTGTGCTTTGGATGTACTAGAGGTAACCCTCATATGGTGTATGTTCTTACTATGGAATTTTTCCATTTTGAGGATTTTTTTGAATGGCTTGGGCCAAGATTTTGGGTGCACCTGAGGAGGCTATAGTTGGGAATCACTTTATATTGTCACATTGATGACCATGGGAGCCCCGTCTTTTGGTTTGGCACTAAGGTGGGTCAAAGAGAGCCAATAGTGGTTGTTTTTAGGGGATAATATCATAAGGAACATAGAGAGGGTATGTTATTTGTTTTATGTGAGTTGATCGATGCTTCTAGATCAGCTATTTGGATAGTGGTTTGAAGGCCAGATCATCCCATGTTAGGTTGGAATTTGGTCGTGAGGTTTTAGGATGTTTCTGGTTAGGACTCTAGTCCAAGGAGGAGACATATATGATATCATAGATTAGACATTGTAACTATGTTTTGATCTAGTTATCTCAATTTTTTGACTATATTTAGATGCTATTAGTGATATAATGGGTGATCTGGATGAGTGAAACAATCCTCTATTAGAAAGATCTCTTAGGATAGAGTGGATTTAACATCGTAATGTGTTAAGGCACTCATAGAGCAGGTTTTTCTAGTCATTGATGTATTGGTGCTGCCATAAATATGGATGTTCTCTCACCCCCATATCTTATCTTTTCTCACCCCCAGCACATCCCCCCCACCTGCACAGCCACCTCCAACCCTCTGTCCACCCCCCTCCTCACCTCACCCCTGCCCATCCCCCCTTCCAGCACATCCCCCCCTCCTCCCCACCTCATTTTTACCTCTCCAATATCAATCAAAATGATTCTATAGAGGTAAATTACAACAAAACTGCAACCTAAAATGTTATATTGCTTATGTTCATAAGGGGATCATAATATACAGTACATTTCATCAAAATGGAACCAAAAAATCGAAAATAAATGAAGGCATACATACTGATTTAAGGTGAATGAACAAAAATTACTTGAATCAAAGATAAGATGACCGGTTGGAAAGTAGAGTTAGAACCCTCGAGATCAGGTAGGGAATAAGGGTTCCAAACACAACCTAAAATCATAAGGGGATCATAACATGTACCCATTTAATGAGGAAGAATAGAGCATTGGAAAACCAGACCTGTCATGCAGGGAAGTAGGGTTCGCGTCGAGAGTCAGTTAGGAAGTAAGATTCGTGTCGAGCTATTGAAAAAAATCTTCCATATGAGTGCGTTGAGCTATGTTTTAGGGTAAAACAAAGATGTTTATGGGTTTTCATCAATATTTTGGAAAAAAGCGTGAGAACTGATGAGGGGGGAGCGACGATCAGCGATCGGCGACCGGCAAGCGGTGAGGGGTGGTCGGGATGGGTGCGGCGGTGAGGGGTGGTCGGTATGGGAGCGACGACGAGGATGTGAGGAGTATGGGATTGGCACTGAGGGTTTGGAGAAGTGCGGCTTAGGGATAGGAGAAGTATCCCGATTGCGGAGTGATTTTAGATAGATATATCCCAACAGTTCATTTGAACTGTTGGGGAAAATCGTCTATTATCACCTATATGCCAACGGTTCATATGAACCGTTGGAAATGAATGGAATAGGGTATTTTTTCCAAAGTTTTGTTCAAACCATTAGGAAAAAAGCATTGGGAAAACTTTTATTTCCAGTAGTGACAGATGATATAAAAATTCATCAATCTCTGGTAGAGGGTACTTGTTCATTATCATGATCTTGTTGATCTCATGATAATTAATACAAAGGCACATTGACCCATCCTTCTTCATGATGAAGAGGACTACTGCACCCCATGGTGAAGTGCTTGCGCATATGAACCCTTTATCTTTATTATCCTATATTTGTTTCTTCAACACTTCGTGTTCCAAAATAGCGATCTTATATAGAGTCTTGGATAAAGGTAACACCCCATGTATAGGCTCGATTGGAAATTCAACCTCTCAACTAGGAAGAAGACCAATAAATTCCTTGGGAAACACATCAGCCTATTCCCTCAAATTGGGCATGTCTTAAAGGGTGCTCTTCTCCCCAGACTCAATCATTTCAGCTAGATATTATTGCTCATAGTGAAATAATATATATTCTTGAGATTTTGGGGCTAAATAAGATTCCACCTCCTCCTTATACTTGTACAGAATTAGGGGTTGATTCAAGATACAGAGGGTGATTTTCCTTCTCATGGATATTTATATTAGTTCTATATAGGGAAAGCTAATTGAATCCTAAAATTGTATCAAATTCCACCAAAGGGAGTATGAAAATTATTTTTGGGAATTTTGACCTTCATATTTTGATAGGGGAGGAGTTACATACATGGGATACAATAAATTCTCCATTTTCCATTTTCATCTGTTTCTCCACTTCCATGACATGTGCTGGTGTTTGAATAGTTCTAATAAACTATCTTGATGGGAAGGAATGTGTAGAACTAGAATCAAAAAGTATGTTCTCTATTATTGACTGAATAATTAGCTTACCTATCACCACTTAATTTTTGGGATCCACCCCATTGGTTGGGATAGAAAATGATATCCCGTACTACCTTATAGGTTGTTTTCTATCTCTGATAACCCCTGTCTTAGTGCATTGGTTTGAAAATTTCCCTAGTTCCTTATAGTTGTAGAAATTAAAAAAATGCTTAGGGTTGATTGGATCATTCCTCTACTCCAATGGATTAGTGTGTTTCTCCCACCATAAATTTCTATCTAGGAGCCCTTCCTTCCCTCACATAAATCATTTCATTATCCCCCTTATGTTATTTGAGGGGTACTTCGTTTTTCACCTTGGAAAAGTGAGATGTTGAAATTTCATAGAACCGTTATATTTCTCCATATAACTTCCAAAATTTAACTCCAATTTCCACTTCTTATCCCAATGATACTGTTGATATTATCCAATCTCCATTTTGACTTTTAGAAAACATCATACAATTTTCTCATAGCTATCAAAGTCTCAGATCACTATGACTTTTCATAGACTAGGTTTTATCCTAACAAAGAAGTGGTCAACCTTTAGTTAGTGGGTAACAATAAAGGTGAAGTGGTATCGTATAGGTCTTGTGAATTTTTCATCATATTCCTCGATAGATTCACCATATTTTTACTTGATGGCATGGCAGTTCCTTTCCATTTTAATTTAGATATTGTGAGGAAAATATTTATTGATTTTTTTTTCTAAAATTACATCAACACCATTGCTTCAATGTCTTCCTCAGGATTCATATTCTTGATCAATGTCCACCACTGATCAACTTCTAACTCCATATGATAAACAGTAAATAGAACCTTATCTTATTCAAAACATTTAACAATAGAGAACATATTTTCAATGGATTTTATCCATTATTCTATGATTAATGGGTTGGATGATCCATTGAAATTCAGAGGACATTTTTGGATAAAGATCTCAATTGAAGCTTGTTTTTTATTATGGGGATTTGGGTGATACTCTTAATCCAAGTTTCTGTTTAGAACCAATGTTATCTGAGAGAATATCACCATAAATTTTGTGATTCCTACTCCCATTAGGTTGGGAATCTCATTGGGGGCATTTATCATATTTCCCATTGCATTGATTGTCTACCGATTCCACCTTTTTTTAAACCATTATATAGAATAAAGGAAAAATTATGGATGAATATTTTTAAACTATTAAACACATAAATGTGAATCCAATTTCCTTAAATAGATAAATTATAAATTACCTATATTTTCTTAACTTATGAATTTCTAGGAATCAATTTAGGTTATCCACGATCTATTTCCTAACATAGAATCTTATGGGAATTTTCGGTCCCTGGTTCGTAATGAGATTATGAATTTACCAAATCGTATCCACTGGGAGTATTAAACCAGGTGTGTAGAAAGGCTTGTTTTTGTGCACTAATTTCCACTCAAGTCAAGCTCTACATGGTGTTTTTGACGTTTACCCCAATGTACAAATGTGATAGAGCCACATACACTTGTAGTATCCAGATGGTGATTTTTTTTTATTGATACCCCACTTACACTATAGTTACCAAAATTTAGGGATGTTTTCTAATAGTTATTATTATTCGTATGGTTTACTCTAGATTTTTATAATCCCAATCCCAAAAATAACTAAACTTTTCCTATGATACTAACTATAAAAACCTTTCTCTTTATTTCACACTAATACATGATTTAATACACAAGATTATAGTTAATATAACCTAGAATTTTGAGAATTATAGTGTCTTTGTAAATTAGGTACATTACATAAAAATTTAAAATAGGAAAAAACATCATCTTTATTGAAAAATTACTTAACATGCTCATTCTTAAAACTGCATGGGATAACCTGGGGACATACATAAGAACATGGTGATCTATAAATACTGGTAAGGGAATAAACATGGAATAATAGAAATAATTTAATACATGTTTGAAAATAGGAATATAAATGGGGAATAAAAGTGGTGATAATCATAAACATGAATAATAAGGCATGATATAGCATTATAATCACAAAGGAAACATGGGAAATGTGGAAACAACTTAAAACACTGCATCATAAACATAGGTCAAGGATAACTAACAATAAATCCTGATGGAAAAAGTACCATAAAGGAATAAGGTTCACTACCTATCCCAACATGATGTATCTTGATACTAAACATTACCCAATGCATTGGAGCACTATATAATTCTAGGCGCACCCGTCACTTTCATTTCATTCTCATGCTTAAGTGTGACACATAGATCATACAACCTGGATTCATTCATTATTATATGATTAATGAGTGTGGAATAAATACATTTATGTCCAAATTAAAATAATAATTATTTTATAAAGTTGAACACCTTTTATAGAAAATGGTTATGGTATGCACTACACAATTTTTTTGGCATGGAAAATCGAGGTGAAATTTTGATAACATAATGACATCACTTAAAAAGTCATAAAATAGTTTGACGATAGATAAATGGGTATATCATAATTTAGAAATATAATGGGATGTATTATGGAAATGTACAGTCATATCCCCACATTATTAATTGGAAATGGAAGGAATAATATAGTAAATAAACTTGAATAAATAAGAGAAGGTGAGGATACCTTACTTGAGTGTGTGTCTCAAAATGCTTAGGAGGAGCTTCTTGAGAGCATGGGGGAACCTTGGGAGGACTATAGAGAGGTTTTGGAAGATTAAAGACATTATTAAAGGATTTTTAGTGAAGAGAAATGGGATATTGGGTGGGTTTATAAAGGAAATGAGTGGAGAATTATTTATCATTTATGAAAAATACGTTTGGACACTATAAAAAAAAAAAAAAAAACAAACCATACCATGGTTTTTACCCATGGTTTCTTCCAAATAGAAGCAGTTTTAATTATTTTATAAGGTAAATTCCATAAATTAATAAAATAATACCCTTCATTATGTGGATGTGAGTCATACTCCTAAATAAATGATTTTACAACCTTAAAATATATTAATGGTTTTGGAGGATTCCTAAAGGCATTATAAAATTAATAAAATAAACAAAAAATAACATTATTTTAAATGTAAAATTGATATTTGGTCATGGATACAATTTATAGTATTTATTAAACCACTTTTAGGTTATTATGATGTTATAATACACACTGTATATTTATACCATATTTAAGTTTTACCCAAAAATTGAACTGTCTCTGAAAATTAAGAAAAATTAATTTTTGGATAATTTAAATGTACTAATTCAAAAAAAAATATTAATTTTATCTAAATAATTTTCTAAATATTTTAATGTTCAATTTTAAAACAATAATCAACATTTTTTGAGAAATTATTTATTTATAATAATAGTTTTTGAACTCTTATGAAAATTACATTTGATGTCATAAAAATTATATGATCATTTAGATTTGATAAAAATTATTTAATAATCATAATTTATTAAAATATTATTTATTTAAAAATTCAATTAATTCATCAAAATATATTTCGTAGTTGAATTTCAATATTGACCAAAAATATTATTTGTGATTTATTGTATAAAAATAAAATTCATTTATAAAGTAATAATAATAGGATGAAAGTATATTCATTAGTCTATAAAAAATAATGTAAAATCACATATTTATAGGGTCCTGATACATATCCCCTTAATAAACCAACAAACACTTTAAGAGTAAGGTGCACGATGGAGTCAAGTTAGTTTGTAGAAGTAGCTACACCCTAGACTGACATTAGAGATGTATTCAAGATAGTTTTCAAAAGTAGATGCACCCTAGGTAGGCTCATAGAAACCAAGGAAAAATCTCCTCCAAAATTCTATATAATGGGTGATTCCATGGTTTATCCCTATTAGATCCAGTGAGATGATGTGCACCATTAAACACCATAACTTAATGGAATGATGGTTCAATGTGATTGGGGAGATTAGATTAATGATTGAATACAAATTCTACACCATGAACCATGTGATTTGGTTCTCCAACATCACTAGGTTACTGACGATATGATTCTACCCTTTGAGCCTTATCAATATGAGATTTCCCTCATATTTTCTATCCATCATTACTCTTAGCATTATCTTGATGGTGAAATAGTCATTGACCATTAGAATATTTGAAAACTCTTCTGGTCCCTGATTTAGCATGGGACCATAGCATCGGTGCACTGGGACGTCAAGTTCAGTCATACAATGCATCAAACACACACACATGCATACATTCAGACATACAAATTAAGATAAGCACACACACACATGATTTGATACACATATTTCGATATAAATATATTCATACATACATATAAAAATAAATATTAGTATAATAAAAATACATATTAATATAATTATATAAAAATATACATATATAATATTATGTATAGTTATAAGTATACACATCGAAGCATACATACCCATATATAGGTATGCATACACATATACAAATTAATGCATGATTTTTATTATACATAATAAATAAAATTGTTAATTTATAATACTTAATATATAAAATGAAAAAATATAAATATAAATATAAATATAAATATTATTTATTTATTAAACATGCATATATATATATATATTAATAGTGAATACACATAAAATTTTCAATTTAAAAAAATACATTATTTATTCATTACACATGTGTGTGTGCTCACACACACATGGACGCACACACACACACACTAACATTCAGTATATACCTATATAAAAATTTATTAATGTAATTATTTAAAACTATACATCTACATAGTTATATACAAAAACAAGTACATGCAAGAATTCATAGATATATATAACTATATACAAATCTCATCTAGGAAATCTCCCATGGGAGATTTGTACTACAAATCTTCATTGGGAAATCTCCCATGGGCGATTCATACAACAAATACGCACTGGGAAATATCCCATAGGATATTGACAGTGCCAATATGCACTGGGAAATCTATAGTAGGAGATTTATTGTGCCAAAATGCACTAGAAATTCTCCATTGGGAGACTCACAATGCCAATCAGCATTGAGGAATCTCTAATTGGATATTTGTACATTATTATATTTATATAGTAAATCATTAAACAATTGATTTAATATATATATATATATGTATGCGTGCATGCATATGGGTACTTACACTACTATAAAATTACCGAACAACAATGGTTTAAAATCATTGGTATAGGCCCCAAAATTGTTGTTATAGGTTATACAAACATTTGTATGAACTGTGGGTATTATAGGTATCAATATAGGGATATAAAAACTGTTTTAATGAAACCGTTGGTATAGATCATGACCAAATTTGAATACCCATGGTTTAAGTACACTGTGTGTATAAATCTATTACAATAGTTCCTAGAAATATGGGTATAACATACTTTTTAATAGTAATGTATTCCAACAGTTCATAGAACCATTAGTTTAGCTTCTTATCCCTAATACATAACAACCCCATCCAACACCTCTTCTATAACTTGTAAATAAATTACAAACCACTGTACATATTTATTGTAGAAGAAATATTATATATTTTTCATTTAACCATATTGTTTTAAATATTTTTAAAACCATTGATAATACCATAACATATTTATACAATTATCACAATCAATTGGTTGTAGTAAATAAACATCATACACACATGTATATTTACTATCAACCTAAAAATTGAGGGGATCAATATCTCCCTCATCACCTCTAGTTCCATCATAATCATCACCGACATCCTCATTAGCATCATCGACTAGAGCACCATCATCATCCTCTTCAGAATCATCATCATCATCATCTTTATCATCATCATCATCTTCACCACCACTACCCCCACCACCGTCACCAGGAGTGTCATCACCTTGAACTGAATTAGGACCCTCATGGACATCACTTGGTGCATATTATAAAGATCATATTGTTTTAATACATTAATAAAAAACATTAGAAGCATCAAATGTAATTGATGGACATATAACTATCATTTCTTTCTAGAACTTTTCGGTGGATATTTTATCTCTTTCATACTCCTGTATAGCTATTTTTTTGCATCATATACTTCTAAATGAGTTTTTTTTTGATCGGAGGTGTGAGAGCTTTGAGAGGTTCTTAATGAGGACCAATACCTTGTGGGGATGGTGCATTTACTAGGTCAACATCAGACTCTCCCCTGGTTCTCCTCACCTAATACCTATCTCAAATTATCATTTTGTAAAATGTGTGTTCTTTTTTCTCATCCAGGGCCTCCATGGCACATTTTTAAAAATTTTAATTAAATATTTAATTATTAACTATATATAAATATTTTAAATATCAATAAAAATACTTAGAATCTTTTTTTCTGCCGATTATTTTACAACACTTCCATCCCTTTTTATCCTACTCAGGTAGAATAATTTTTATCAAGGAACACAACCGAAGATTCATAATGTCTCTTACTAAAAATGACATTGATTACTATAATAGTAAATTACTAAATAATATGAAATTGATAAAAAAAACCAAAACCAAATCAATTGTGAAGACATGTGAGGTTAAAAATCTACTCACATCAAGTTAAAACTTTCCCACATTAGATTAAATTATAGTAGTGAGTCAATATGTAGTATTAAAATGAATTATCACATTAGAATAAGATTAAAGGGAATGAATCTAAAAGTTATTAAGTGAAATTCAAGCTCAAATGGGAATCATGTCTAAGGAGTAATCTATGTTAGATTAATAATATAGTGATCATCTCATTTTAAAGTCACCAATTTAAGATACATATGATTTTAAAATAACCTATAATGAATTAAGATTTTAGCTGTTGAAGAAATCCAAAAATAAACCATCATCTAAATAAATCATATACTGTAATTCATAAATGAAAATGAAATTAGTTAACTTTATGGTATCAATCCATTAGTTCATTACAATTATGAACTAGCTAGACTATATGCAATAATTCATAAATAAAAAATCATATTAGATAACTGCGTGTTCTTTATCCACCAATATTCATAATAATGCATAATTGTACACTATTATATACAAACCACATCTCATTTAGTATTGATAATGGATTTTTAGTATTGAAAATTCACTTTGAAATAATTTCATATGTAAATGATGTAATACCATGATAGTGTGCAGTTGTATAGTTTTAACTGGTGGCAATAAATGAACCAATGCACTTTGTAACAGTTTCATATATTATTATAGATTCTTTTATCAAATTGGTCCCTAAATTTAGGATTTGGGCACGTTTTCAGCACCTAAAGTCCCCCCTAAATTTGATGATTTAAAAATGAAAAGTATATGAATCTTTGTTGGAAATGAACATAAGTTCTACTCATTTTTTGGCTCAAACTTCTTTATAAAAGTGAGAAAAATTGGTTCTGAATGTACCATCCTGTTAGTGACAGTCTATTCCATATAAAATTGAAATATTATTAGAGTAAACTTCTCAGTAAAAAAATATATTCATGATCATAGAAGATGATATTTTATAACCTTTACCTTTTTTATGACATATTGCTTCCACCTTTTTCTGAAATAGAATTATAAATTGTAATTCCAATTAAACTAGAATTATCAATTGGAATTAGTTTATTTCACCCAATTGATAATTGAATAGCCTTAGAATAGTCTTATCATCAGTAATGTGGCGATCACTTTTTTAGAGAGTAAAAAATGTACTTAAATGAAATCTTCCATTTTAATGAATTAAAGGTGAATCCCTTAAGGGGGATAAATAATAAGTAGGTGATTCCAAATAAATAACATAAAATAATTTAGAAATCTTAATAGGACTTAATGAATTGAAGTATGTGGCATTCTTTTCACACAGTCCTATATTTCCTCAATTATATCAAGTATGTTGATGGAGGCGGAGGGTGTCATTTGATGATAAAGAAAAGTATAAAGGTGGTAACCCAATATGAACAAAAAATGTTTTTATGGGGTTGTTGACATGAGAATAGGAATAAACTTCTTCTTGATAAATATGATTTTAATACCCTAAAGTATTTAATTTAGAGTTTTATCACATTTTTTATGATTAACGAACATATTTAAATGACATGGTTACTCACTCTTATTTTTACTATATATATTGGAGTGATTAATTGGAGGTCCATAGATAGGAAAATATGTGGTGTCATTACTTGTTTCAATTAATACAGGATGAATTGAAAATTAAGATTGAAAGGAGAAGTTCTTTAAATAAAAAGAAAAGTTTCTACCCCTATAAACACCATTATATTATTTTTCTATAATAGGGAGATAAAAAAGGCTATAATACACACATATATACTTAAAGGTATTTGAGGGTATTTCTAAAAAAGTAAATGGGAAGATTGGAGATCCCCATCTTGATGGCTGTGTTTCTTGTCAATAAGGATGATTACATTTTTATGATTGATTATTTCAATATGTTTCGAATAAGAGAATGTATTGGAAGTTTTTTAAGGATCCTAAGCATGTTGGGGATGGCATGGAGTTCCCAAAAACGTATCATTGCACATGAAGAAGTTTAAATTAAGATAGACACATCATGGAAAATAAAAATGAAATGGGGGTGATATTTTATGTTTTTTGGAATTTTATGGATGTATATTACTACTATAATTTTTGGATTATTATTTGGATTCGGAACTCTAATGATGTATAAAAACTATTTGGTAGACCAAAACTAGTACATCCACCTAAGTAGACAGGGAATCAAATGAAAACCTGACCAAGCAAGAATGTGGTAGCCATCCTATATCCATCCTAGTGGATTATAGAGAGTGACTTGAACCTAAATGGGTAGGTGTGGGAATAGAGAGGTTAAGGGTTCTTAGCCTTATCTTTTCAGGCCGAAATGAAATACCACCAGAGGGAGAGAACTGTAGGTCAATTTCAAGAAGTTGCTTATGGAGAGTGGTTTATTATAAAGAAGTGGTATCATAGAGTTATTTCCAATGTGGGATAAAGTTTTTCATAATTTTTTTAAATATGTTTCATGTAGGGGATTAAATAAATGCTACACAGAATGGAATGAATCCACATGTTCTTGGAAACATTTTTCTTCAATCCCAGGTGCTCAAATTTGGATATGGGGGATCTTTCACCATAATCAACTAATGAATAAAGCACGAAATACTAATTTAATTTTGATTTTCAAAAATATTATATATCCCGAATAATGAATATATCTAAAGAGGCACATGAGTAGAGCTTTATGAAATTAAAATCATAGAAATTTATTCGTATTGATGTTTTTCTAAAAAGAATCATCATTCTTCATTGATTGAAAAATATTATGTTGTAAGGATTTTAACATGTTGAAATGTCATTATGATGTGGAAGGTGTTTAAATCAGTAGGATTTTTGGAGGAATATGTTATGAAATTTTAAATATCACATTAGTATTAATGCTCTAATTTTTTAATAGGATACAATAAAACTCAAGGAGATAATATTTTATGTTTTATAAAATGTGTTTATAGGGTATTAAATACCAATATTTTAGAAAATTTTAATGTTAATAACATAAGAAACATATCCACACATGATGATCAATATTAAAGAGATTTATAAGAATTTAGAAGAAGTAGTTTGAATATATTTTTTATATACCTTCTAGAATTATATAAATAATATATAGATCCATGGATGATACATATTTTTTGAAGATGAAAGTTATAGGATGAAGAATAGAAGCCTTTGATTGGTAAAAATATTTCCCAACACCTCCTTGAACTTAAAAGATTCCCAATTAGAGGTTAAAAAATGAAATATAAAAGAGGTTAATAACTTTCTACAAGAATCATGAAAGATTCATGAATTTTAAATTGAAAATTTTAAGAAAAATTAGGAAATAATGTTTATACTAGTTAAATATGAATAATATTACTTTAAAATAAAGTGTTTAGATCTAGGAAAAAACTATAAAATCTTGAAACTACTCAAGTTGGAACTTCCCTAATTTATTAAAGTAATTATTTTTCCATACAAGGTTCTAATAAGATCCATTTTTTCAAAGACGTTCATATTTCCAGTAAAAATAAATTGACATAACCCATATAAGTATCTATATAAAACTCATGGTGAAAGGTAAGCTTCATCTCTAAATATAATAATCATAACAAATCTATTTTTAATAATCATGCATATTTCAATGATTTGTTTATAAAATTTGGTTATGAAAAGTGATGATAAAACTAAAATAATATAATTGGTGGATAAAAGAATTTATATAAGTGTTGTATACTCTAATTATTCCCATATTGTATTTGATAACATCTAAAAACAACAAGCATCATGTTTTAAAAAATCTAGGCAACAAGCACTCCAAAGAACAAAAAAAGTTTCTTAAGGAATTGGTTGAACTAATATATGTTTGGGGATAAAGAACTCAATTTTTGGGATTATTATTGTATATTTTAAAAAAATATAGAATATTATATTTTAGTTTACTCTCAACATGAAAAATCATGAAGCCTATATAATATAGAGATCCCCCAAAATTTCAACTTCATCAAATAAATTCCTTAGACTTATGTAATAATTTAAATGTAGATATTATTTATATTCACAATAGTGTATCTGGCGCATCTCATGCTCAAATATTTTAGTGAAACCCAAATCATTCATATACATCATAGCATCCTTGATCTTTTTTATGATGCATCCTAAAAAATATTCAATAAAATTAGTAAGAAATAAATTTTCATTTCAAACCATTAAAGGTTAAGAATACCTTAAAATCATTATTCTTCCAATATAAGATCCATTCGTGGTATTGCGTTTTTATACAATCAGTGAATATTGGTACACCCTCTAAGTCAAATATGACTCTAATCTCCCAACCAACATATGACTTATTCTTATAAGATCACCACAACTTCCCAAGTTACATCAACCTTGTGACCTTAGTCGCTTGATCATAAGGATAGTTAAACTGATGTTGTAATGAAAATGTCAATTCATATAAATAAAACAATTATATAAATATTAATTTAAAAAACTTTCTTACCCTTATCTATTCCCATGTATTCTCCATGATTAAATTACACATATGAACCCATGAGGTTGGTTTCACCATAATTATATCGTTGTACTTGGATAAATATTACATAAAACTTATACACTATCTAGAATATTTACCTATCATTTGACTGTCTTCATTTTAATATACCATTATTTGTATTTGATGATTCCAGGATTCACATATACGGGTGATCCCTTGTATCCTCTTAGAATATCCCACTGAATAAGATAAAATAAAAAATTAGAATTAATTAGCAGTATAATTGGAAAAAATGATGTGATATAATTTGACACAATTATAAAAAAACCAATCTAGGCTGATTATTAGGATCTAATGGATCTGTGGGCTATCCAAGATCAGTAGCCTCTAAAGGATGTTCCTATTCCAATGCATGTGCATGGTCATTTACATGCAGTGGAGTGGAAGCTGAATGAGTATAATTATCGAATCCTAGAAGGATATTAGGAAATGGGTATGGTATAGACATGTTAGGATATGGATAGAAGGTATTGGGATACATCATAAGATATGGATATGATATAGGTGGAAACATCCCTAGAGTAAACATAGACATGGTATGAGATGTAGAGCCTTAATAAGATGATGATTGAGGCATGGGTGGGAGCACCCCAAGAGGATCAAGTGGAGTATGAAAAGGTGTGCTAGATGGGATGTCCGTTGGTGGGTCAAGGTGTAAACAGGTGCGATGGGTGCTCCATGTAGCTCTAGTATCACTCCCACTCAGACCCATACTAGTAGAATGAGATGAGGTCAACTCTATTTCAGATGAATGTCCCTAAAAAATTGGATAATGTATAAGAACATGGAAGTAAATGTAATGGAGAAGAAAAATATTACAATTATTAGACTCTTTTAGGAACTAGAGTAGGTAGCCCTAGTTTCTGCATTCATAGATCATTATCAAATAGTATCATCATTTTAATTTCTTAAATACATTTCATAATCCACATAATAATTAAATGTACATTTTTAGAAACAGTATTTAAAAATTATTCATTCAACTTAGAATCCAAACAAGATAAAAAATATATCACAACATATTTTAGAAACTATAATTTAAAATCAAGTTATGCATGTTTTAAAAAGCAATTTTACACTTAGTTTTTTGAATTAAAATAAATGTATTTAAATGAAATGAAAAAAATAGTACTAAAACAAAGAATATGAGAATTTACATATGATACAAGTGATTATTACAAATAACGAACCAAACAAAGTATAAGACATGGAATGGGAAAAAACTATTAAACAATTCAATTAAATACATATATATTTATGAAATAATTGTTTTTAAAACATCCATATTTTGAATATGACATCAATATAATTAATTAAACTTGTATTTATGATGGAAAAAAATTACTCGAGGTTAAAAAAAATGTGTCACCCAACATCATAACCACAAAAACATGGTATAATAATTTCATGGAGATTATACCATAATTGATATAAATATTAATAATCATCTAATCCTAATATCATAGAAACTAAGATTTATACAATAACTAAAATATATTCAAAATTTAATAAAGGTTATGGAATCTTGAAGTTGTATGATATATGAAATGAAATACAAAATTTTTTAGAAAAAATTACTCATATCTAAATGGAAATAATAATGTATCACTTTCATCCTTCCATTTTCCCAAATAATATTCAACACTAACTCAAATAGTAACATTTAACTATAGATATTTGAGTAAATTGGATCTACATACACATAGAGTGTGCATAAATTATGAAAAGGATAATCAGTTAATATATATTACAGAAAAAATCTGTAGTGGATTTATGTAAAAGTAGTTGATACCTAAATTAAAACCACATGTAAATATATTAAAATCACATTTATTGTGAAACACTATAACAAAAATAATTTAAACAATCCATTTTCCAAATAATTTATATGAATCATGGCCTAACATTATCTTGGTTAGGTTTTGATACGTATATAAAAATTAAAACAATATTCAATAGAAGAGGAGAAGGACTTAGAACTCACTAATATGATGTATAAGAAGATCAGAATAAAAAATATCCATGAATAAGGGGAGAATGTTGGAGGAGAAGATAAGGACACCACTCACTTGGGTGGGGGAGAATAGGGATTGTGGGTGAATGGGGGGAGGGTGGGATGCTGAGGGATTTGAGTAGACTCTATACCAATAGTTTTTAAAATACTATTGGTATAGGTTGGGATATACCAATAGTTTTTTAAAAAGCGTTGGTATTTCATTATATATACCAATTGTTTTAATAAACCATTGGTATAGACTAAATCTAGGAACTCTATAGCAATAGTTCATCTAAACCGGTGGTATAGATTTGTGGGGATACCCTGATTTTCCAGTAGTGTTATATTTAAATATACGTGTTTGTATGCACTTATATATATGTGCATATGCATGTATATAATTACATCAATATATATGAATTCATGCATATATGTATATACTGATATTTAAATGTATGTATGATTTTATGTATATGTATGCATGTATGTATGAAAATATTTAGATGCATGTGTGTACAAGAATTAAAATATACCTACAAATATTTGTTGTTTTATATACTTGTGTGTGTGTGTGGATCCACTTATAACTGTAAGAAATTACATTAATTATATTTACATATTATTACAATAATAAATATTTATGTACTTATACTAATTTATACATATGTATATTTGTAAAAATACACATATAAATATTTATATTTTCATACACTTATATGGATTTATATTTGTAAATAATTACTCAAAAATAATTATATGTATGAATGTTTATATCTATGTTTATGTTTGTACATATAATAATATTTAGATTCATGTATGTACATGTATTAAAATATCATTATAAATACTTATATGTGTATATACCTATAAAAATTATTGACCACAGACATATATAAAAACCAATGAATATATATACACATACATATATACATGCATGCATATATATCAATATATTAATATTTAAACACATTCAGACATCGATATGTACAATGGGATATTTATTTTGTATGTATATATGTGCATGTATAATAATGTGTATGTATGTATGTGTGCATGTGTATACTTACAATTCTATATAATGTTATATATGTATATTTTTATATAATTGTATTAATATTTATTTATATACTTGGATTAATATAGATTTATATATGTATGTTTGTATGTAATTGTATTTAAATATTTGGATGCAAGCACGTATGTGTATACTTCACATGCATATATCAATATGTGTGTGTGTGTGTGTGTGTTTGTTTGTAGGTATATACATCACATATGTATAAGTATGTATGTAAACACTCGTTTATTTTTATATTTTCATACACACAAACACACATATTGTATATTGTTATATTGAAGTATAATTAATACTATGTATATAAAATTTATAATAATTATAATATACATAAAATTTTACCGTGAGTATTTATAAGTATAAAAAAATTGGGACACACATTCATTTTTACAATTTTATATTTACATATATATAGTTTGTAGTAATATTTTAATATAATCAATACAATATATATAAAATGTCACAATCAATAAAATATTCATAAAATACATTGTATGTAAGTATTTATAAGTGTACACAAATATAAACACTCATTCCTTTTAATATTTTTATATATACATATATGTAATATGTAGTTCTATTGATTTGAAACATATACTATTAATTTCTACTACAATACTTGCAGTGTCTTTTTGGGTAGAAAATTTACATTGTGTAGCCGTGCTTGTGTGAAAATACTATATATATATATATATATTCCTTGATATTTACATATATGTTTTGGATAAGATAAATTAAAAAATATTTATCTACATATAGTTATGAAAAACATAATTAGTGTATATAGTGCACACAAAAAACACACAATAAATTTATAGTGTAAAATGTATGTTGTATGCATGATTATAAATATGTTTACTGACACACACACACACATGTTTATATGACGTATGTATGAAATTATTTATATAGTTAGATTAATATATACTTATAAATAATTAAATTTATAAATACTTATATACATGTGTATACATACATGGACCCATGCATGTATATATATATAGTTGTATATAGTTATATATATGTATATTTGTAAAAAATTATAGTAATATGTATTTATGTAATTGTATTACTATATGTGTATTTTTGTACATACTTTTATACATTAATGCCCATACATATATGTGTACTTATTATTTTTGAAAAAATTGTTTCTATACATATATATTAGGTACTTAGGGGTAAATTACAATTAATCTCACACACACCTCACACCCATAGGGCCTATAAGGTGGGTCATATACCCCCAATGGGTAACCTACACATTGAGCCCCTTTTATTTATTATATATATGCTCGTAGGATCCCATAATTTGAAGGCCAAAGACCCACTTATCTTGGCCCAAAGGCCCCATTTTCTCATGACCCGTAGGCACCATTTTCAAAGAAATTTTCCCGCCTATTTATGTACATCCCAAATAACACCATACACCCATTTCAACCAACATCACCATTGCCAATTCCAACACTACCATAGTGAATCGTCACTGGTAATCTGACCTCCCTTGCAACCTAATGGACAATCCCCTCTAAGACTATGTTGTGAAATTCCTACACCAACACCACTAGACCAAAAAATAGCCATCCCTACAGACATTGTGTCTCATGGAAGCCACTGAAATAATTTGTGATTAGTCCCACTTAGGCTGTACCACTTCCCCACCTTTGAGTGGGGGTTTGACTAACCCATCTCCTGATGACAATGCTCCCACCTCTGAACCAATTCTTTGCACCACTGATGACTGCTGTGAGTCCTCTGCATCATCATGCGTTGAAGACCACTGTTCGTTATGGCCTAAAATATTCCTGATCATATATTATCAGCTACTGACCATGTTGTCCCAGTTATCTATGCCCATCGTACTGTTCACATGTAGGCCCAACCATAACCACTATAGCTAATAGCAATCAAAGAACACCCCTGATAAATAGGGCCCAAATATTGATGTAGCTAGGATTTGAACCCCAACTGCCTCATCATGGATACAATACTATGGGGAATCTCAACCGTTTTGGCATGCCCCAACTACTTAAATTGTATCTATATGTTGTTTCTTTTGTATAGTTTTTTTATAAACAAATACATATTAAGAGTGTAAAAAATACAGCGAAAATATATACCAAAATATAAAAAAATTAAAGTTCAAATTAATGTATCATATACGAGCATGGAATTATTCAAATCAACATAAATATGATAATGGTATTTTCATAGTTAAATTTCTATATCATTTGAAAACAATGTATTAGATGAATGTTTATAAGTGAAAAAAATAGTTTTCATATGGAAGAGAGGGAATATGAATTGGGTTGTGCACATGGAGCATGGGCGATGAGGGTAGTATAAGCATGCTAATATAATTATTATTTTTACTATAACACTCTTAATCACCAAATATCTCTCCAAGTGTCCCTCATACATGTGTGATGCATCCAACCGATGAATTAACCCTCCATTTTAGGTGGGAAATGGAGAGAATGATAACACCATGATTTTATTATAATATTGATAATATATATATATATCAATAGATAATAGATAATATTGATTCGATTCATTTAGTATTCAATGTTGATTATTAATTTTTTATTTCTATTAATAATATTATTATAGTAATTAATTAGTGCCATTATTAATTATAATTAAACTTGTTTGTAACTAGTATTAATATGTTATTATTATTTTATGTATAATTATATTATTATAACATTCCTTGTTAATTATATATATTTAAAATTTTAATTGTTTATAAATCTACTTATTACCATTTTTATTATTATGCCTAATTGTTATTATTATTATTATTATTATTATAATGTACCCCCATAGGCAACATTGTTAGGGTGTGTGGGATTTTGGGGCAGCAATCATGGGGTTGAGTCCTTATAACATTAGTATATCGAATCATATATATTTATATACACATGTGTGTAATTATTATCATTTAATGTTAGTCAGATTAGAATCTGAATTCTTCATGTTTTTTAAATCACTTAATTGAATAAAGTGATCCTTTTCAACCTTAAAATCGCTAAAAGAGGGGATCCCACCATCAAACCCAAAAAAGGTAGTGTTGACCGACTCGATATGCACACCATCAAGACCCTCCCTACTGGCCTTCAAGCCCAATGTTGCAATTACTCCCACCTCTCGTGCCTCTCACTAGTGTACCATAGTCCATGATTATTTTAGTTATTTACGAATAAATATATATTTATATATTTATTAATAAATATATATTAATATATTTATTAATAAATATATATTAATATATTTATTAATAAATATATATTAATATATTTATGAATAAATATATATTTATATATTTATCAATTAATATATATTTATATATTTATATACATGTGTGTGTAATTACGATCATTTAATTTTAGTTAGGGTAGAATCTGAATTATTAATCTTTTTGAAATCACATAACTGAATATCGAGATCCTTTTCAGCTTTAAAATATTTAAAAGTGGGGATCCCAACCTCAAACCGTTAAAAAAGAGACGTAAGACCTCTCTAGAAGCACACCATCGATACCCTCCCTACTCAACTTCAATCCTGGCATCACAACTACACCCACCTTCATTACCTCTCACTGGTACACCACCCTCCATGACTATTTTAGTTATTTATATATGAATATATAATTATATATAAAGACTTATCTTTATAGATTTACATATAAAAATTTGATTATACAAATAAATATTCAAACTGATCTATATAAAAAATTATATATGATTTTTGTATGTAATTATTTGTGTGTTGATAAATATATATGTATTTTTTTATATTCTAATATATGTAAATTAATTTTAATTTATATATACATTAAAAAACTAATAAGGTATTTATTATTTTGAATGATGATTTACAGGGAAGTGAAGGCATTTAATTGGCTTGGCATTTGGTGGTGAGTACTAGGTTGGCTTTGGCCTTTTATTAAATTGATTAATTACTATCCTTATTAATCACATTTAACTTGTTTGTAATTAGTATTATTATGTTATTATTATTTTATGTATAATTATATTAGTATAACTTTCCTTGTATAGCTAATTATATATATTTATAATTTTAATTGTTTCAAAATCTACTTATTACTATTTTTATTATTACAAATTATTATTATTGTTTTGTTTATTATCATCATTATTATTATTATTATTAAAATGTACCCTCGAAGGATAGAGGGTGGATAGGGTGGGTGGGGGTTTTGGGGCGGCGATTAGGGGGTCAAGTCCTCATACCTATTTATACAATTATGTGTGTTGTTATAATATTTATTATTCTTATTGTTATTATTATTATTACTATTACTATTATCATTATTATTAAACAAATAAGGGGAAATCCCCCCTAATGAATCAAATGACCCCATGTTTTTCTAGGTAGAGAGAACCCATTACACAATTTTATTAGAAATCCCAGTGGACTGGAAGCGATACATATGATTGAAATACCCAATTGACATTAAGTACTAATACATGGACCAATAGGGCCTAGACCAGTTGGTCACCATTGGATTTGGGCATCCCCACTATCCACATCAATGTTACCTATGCAAGAATCCTTGTTACTCGTATTTTCATCACCATCTGCCAGTGAAGGAGTTTCCCATTCATCAAGTTGTTAGTGCATCCCCCCACTGGTGATATCTCCAGCCAGACCATCCACTTTTCATCACCGACACGTCACTCTCCATCACGGACTCGTCCTTGCCATTAGAGGCCAGAAAAGTATCTTGTTTCAAACTCTTCTTATTACTATTTTTATTATTTTACATAATAATAATAATAATAATAATAATTATTAAAATGTACCCTTGCAGGCTGCGGGGTGTAAATGGTGGATGGGGGTTTGGGGCGGCGATCATGGGGTTGATTCCTCATACCGATTTATGTAATTACTTGTGTGTTGTAATATGATTTGTTATTATTATTATCATCATCATCATCATCATCATCATCATCATCATCATCATCATCATCATCATTATTATCATTATTAAATGGATAGGTTGAAACTGCCCTTTTAATTGAAACAAAGACCGCTCTTGTTTTTCTGGGCATAGAGATCTGATTACATGACTTTGTTGGAAATACTAGTGTATTGGAAGCCCAAAACATGATATGAAAACCCAGTGGATGTTAAATACTACCCATAACCTGCATCAATGTCACCTGTATGAGCATACTCACTGCTCGTAGGGTCATCACCATCCGTCGGTGAAAGAGTCACTCATCTGTCAAGTTGGCGCTGCATCCCCTATCAGTGTTATCGCTAGCCAGACCATCTTATCCACATCTCTTGCACTTCGCTCTCCATCACCGAATCGTTAGTGCCATAAAACGTAAGTGAAGTACCTTGCCTCTACCGCTGCACTCCGACAACCTGAACGAGTACCATCTGAGGGAAATTCACCCTCATATCCACCTAGAACACAATTTCCTACCCCAACTTGTCACCCACTGAGTGGGACCCTATCCTTGCAAAAGGAACTGCCCACATAAATCCCATTAAATTTTGGGCATTGGGATTGAACCCTGGACCTAATGTAGTGTAGCAGGGCTTCCAAACCACTTGACCAACACCCCAGCTTCAATTATTATTATTACAGTTATCATTATAATTATTATTAAAATTAGTATAATTATATAATTTACTATATTTAAATTATAACCTTAGTATATCCAATCATATATAGTTATACACATGTGTAAATAGATGAGCACTACTTCTCTTAAAAAAACACATGGGTTTCATTATTATCATTTAATTTGAGTCAGAATAGAATCCAAATTCTAAATCATTTTAAAATATCTAAATTTAATTTAGGGATTTTTTAGCCTTATATTCTTTAGAAATGGGGATCCTAACCTCAAAACATTAAAAAAGGTAGAACCATCAACACCCTCCTTACTCGCCTTCCAGCTCAGCATCGCAACCACTCCTGCCTTGCCTCTCACTAGTACACCATCCTCAATGAATATTTTGATTATTTGTAAATAAATGTACAATTATGTATTTATATAAATATGTGTGTAATTAATATCATTTAATGTTAGTCAGAGTAGACTCTGAATTATTAATGTTTTTAAATCACTTAATTGAATATAGGTATCTTTTTCAGCCTTATAATCTTTTAAAGCCGGGATCCCAACCTCAAACCATAAAAAAAGACGCGGTGTAGGCCCTCTCCAACTGCACGACATCAATACATTCCCTACTCACCTCCATCCCAACATCGGAACCACTCTTAAATTCATTTCCTCTCACCAATACACCATCCTCCACGACCGTTTCATTTATTTATAAATATATATTTATAAATATAAATAAATAAATAAATATATATATATAGCACACACACATGTGTGTAATTAATATCACTTAATGTTAGTCAAAGTATAATTGGAATTATTAATCTTTTTGAAATCACTTAATTATATACAGGGATCCTTTTCAGGCTTATAATCATTAAAAGTGGGGACCCCAACTGTAATGACCCGGACCCGAACAGTGCCAAACGGGTCGGGTGTTGTGACCTTAGGCGCACCTCCCCGAATCCCAAAGGATGCCGACTAGCAGAAAGGGTTTTCTAGGTATAGTGGGGAGACTATACCCTCTCATAGGATAATAATAACGGTACTGGTCCGATTATAATAGTAAGGATGCAGCAGAATAAAAGACTCAGTAGACTTGAACCATACCCACAGAGAAGAAGCATAATCATTATAAATAAATAGTGGAATCAATAAATATAACAACAAAAGCAGAAATAAACACAACAGCATGCTGATAACATGTAACTACTACTGAACAGTAAAACATGCATCCAAAGCAGGTCATACACAACTGAATATAAAAAGGGCGCCAACGGCTAACCAACAGCAGCTACAACAAGTAAGCATGATGATACAAAAAAGTAAACAAAACAAAGTAAACCCTAGCTAGGCATGACCTCAAGCTCCATACCATCTCCATGCAACAACTAACACAACCTTTCTCCTGAAGCTGGCCTCTTTCCTACACATAAATCCATAAAGTCTTCATGCGTCTTGAAGGGCCCATGTAGGGTGTAAGACAAATCTCAATAGGATACCACCCAATGGTGTGTAGCAAATATATGTGTTTAAGCAGTCATGCATTTACAAGGAAATCAATAAACAGTACAATGAAAAAATAAACACAAACTGTACTGGTGCTCAACAACCACCATGGAGTGTGACCTACTTCGGCCAATGTCATAATCTCTATCGTGTAACCTAGCACCATGTGCCACCTGACACCTCGTGTCTCAAGTACCGATGTCCCGAAGGCACGTCAAAAAATAGTAACCCAGCACCATGTGCCTCCTGACACCTAGTGTCTCAAGTACCGACGTCCCGAAGGCACGCCCAAAAAATAGTAACCCTGCATCATGTGCCTCCTGACACTTAGTGTCTCAAGTACCGACGTCCCGAAAGAACGCCCAAGAAGTAACCCGGAGGAACAACGATGTCTTCCCTCAAATCATGGTGAGCCTCAGCCCCCAACCCGATTGTCTAAATGCTATCCCCTGAAGGCTCCTCACCTCTCACGTGGATTTCTACAAAAAGCACCTCTAAAAAAATACCTAACTGCAACTACGGGGGCCTCTACCCACACGAGTGGTCAAAACCACCTCATCATGGAGTATCTTTGTGTGCACACTACTCAAATTTCCGAGTGAGCGGTAATCACAAAAAAAAAAGTACATAAGCCACCAACTCATCTGAAACCTTGTGTACCTGTGACCATGCCGCTCAAGTCTGATGGCCTCGCCAACCAAGTAACCCGGGCCATGCCCAACCTGACCGTCATACTACCTCAAGCCGACGTCCATAACACCCAATCCCATTGTCAAAACCACACAAAGTAACTCGGGCCAAGCCCAAACTGTGATCCGCATCACTCAAGAATATTCGGGCCATGCCCAACACCACCCAAAGGGTCTAGAAGATGCAATTCAGTAATTTCATATATAACATATTCAAACAGAAAACATAAACCGGCAAAAAAAACTAAACAGGTGGATTACACTATGAAATGTGATATTTCATACCAGCACTGAGGTCTCACATTCCTCCAACAATTTATAACAGGCTTTAATAAAATAAACTAAATAGTTTAACACATTAATATTTCAATAAAACAATTTTGGCATTTTCTGGCCAAAATGCCTCGATGAGAAACGACCCCTTACCTGGCCCCATTCACACAAACTGGTAACAGGGAATACCCAAAGGCTTCCCATCGGTCCAACAAGAAATTTAATATGAAATAGTAGATAAGACGGTTTCTACTCAAAATACCTGAAAATGCGCCGAAGGCCACATCACCCAAACAACAACGAAAACACAAAATGAAGTATGCACCACCTACCTGAGACTCGTACGATGCTACTCCTCCGGTAATAGCCACCAATTTGGTCTAAAAAGTGGTAAATCTACAAAAGATTCAATACCATTCAAACTCATTTAATTTGTTCTAGAACAAAAATAAAACAAAACTACCAAAGAGGAATCGAGGCCTTACCGAGGGGGTTCCAACGCATCAATCAACGATTGAATCAGACTTCAGACGAATGATCGGGAGAAGGAAAGAGATCCAGCTGGCTTGGTTCGCGAAACCAGCTTCAAAATTGAGGTTCTACCTCAATACGAGGCTACTGTCCATTTTAATGAAAAAATAAAACTACACGACGTGTACTTCATGAATACACGCCGTCTAGGTCATTTAACTATTCATAAGATGGCAGGATTCCGCTGACTTTCTTTCCAGACCTGCCGACCTAAGTACACGACATGTACCTATGGGTACACGGTGTGTACCGAGTTTCTCTTCTCTTCCTCGCCGACTTACCCACACACCATGTATATCCCCCATACACGTATAGAATACATGGCATGTCCAAGGGGAGCTTGGCGTGTCCTTGGTTCTACCCAGCCAACAGGCCTACACGCCATGTATGGCCACCACACGGTCAGGGTTTACATGGCGTGTTTAAAACTACACACCATGTAGTAAGAAAATTCTACACGGTCATCACACGACATGTACATAGAGAGCACACGGCCGACACTCCCTTAACATATACACGACATGTACTTAAATGTACACGGCGTGTAGTCTGGAAATTTCCAGAAACTTCCCTTTTTCTCCAGTTTCCTCAGAAACCAGTCAAAAATTCAAACAGGGTCGGGATTTTGACCCGTTCTAAAAACCCGGGTTCTTACACCAACCATAAACTATAATAAAACCACATCGGACCGGGATGCACACCATCTATAACCTCCCTAATCGCCATCTAGAGAAATTTCTCAACCACTCCCACCTTAATTTCCTCTCTCCAGTACACAAACCTCAATGAATACAGGTATTTATAAATAAAAATACAATTATATATATATATACACTGATTTTTATAGATTTACATATAAAAATTTGATTATATAAATAATGTTTCAAACACATGTACATAAAAAATTTATATTATAATATATGAAAATAAATTTTAATATATATATATATATATATTGAAGAAAAATTAGTAACTCATATATTAGGAGATTGAAGATCAGGTAAAACAACAGAACACAACCAACTAGGGAACAGATCCAACCAGACATGTGGGTCATTCAAGAGGCCTTGAGTATCTAAATGATGAGCCACCATATTACCCTCCCTTTTGGTAAAGGAGAAGGATCAAGTCAAAAAGTATAGATAAAGTGACTGGATCTTTAAGATCAGAAGGTCAAAAGGCTAAAGGCCAACCTCAATGGTAGAGATAACACAAATGATAATGAGTAAATATGATTCTGAAGTGATGGATTTACACCCTATCTCCAAAGATAATTCCATTCCAAGAAAAATTTCTTGAGCTTCACTAATGTGGGTAATATTGATGCCAAGAAGGAGTGAACAACCACAATGATCAGCCCATGAGAGTCCCAAGTGATGGCTCTGAAACTTATGATTCCTTTGTACGAATGTGATGTATCCAATTTATTTTTTAGGGTGCCACCAATGGGGGATTTCCAAGTACAGGGATCATGCTTGATAAGAGGGTCATAAAACATATGCATGATGTGGTTCCTTGATGATAACCAATGGGAAGTGTTGTCAGCCCAAAAGGTGCATGTCTTGGAGACCTGGTTAAAGAGAATGTCATTTTGCCTCATCCAAATTATCCATGCCATTGTAAAATGGGAAGCCAGGTCCTTGGTAGTAAGGTGTGAAGACTATTTTTTGAGAAGAGTTGTGGGATCCAGATCCATATCTAGGAGGTTGTCAGTATGAGGGCTGAAGGTGCACTAGATGTTCCTTGCTCCAGGGAAGTGGGCCATGGCATGAATAGGATTTTCAGGCATGGACACACATATAGGACATGTAGGGTTGTCTGACATGTGGTGAGTGGCAAGGAACCCCATAGAAGGAAGGATCATGATGCAAACTTGAAACTAGAAATAGAGATCTTTAGGGGGGATATGCAGACACCAGATAGATTTCCAAAGAGGCTCAGCCTCTAGAGTCAGAGTGGTTAAAGCAAGAGCATACCCAGATTTAACAGTAGAAGTACCCTGAGTTTTCCCCACTCCAGCATAGAATATTAGTACCTATATCCCTAGTAACAGGGATATTAAGGAAATTTTTCTACCCCTTTCATTGAACCAAGAGGAGATTTTCTCCGGGCACCATCAACTTCCTTTCTCATTAAAAGTGGAGATAACCTTTGCATCATTGAGACCTTCAAGGGCAGGGGAAGTTTTTTTGAGCCCATTTCCATCATCCATCCATGATTCCATCAAATATTAATAGATGATCCATTTCCAATTCTCCAATAAATTCCCATTAGGAGTGTCGTACGCAACCCCAATAGGCTATGCCAGAGGAAACTATGGTGGGGGGCTAATGGGGCACAAAAAAAATATCATATGCAAAGTATTTAGCCTTAATAAACTCTTTGTAGAGAAAGTGAGGCCGTTAAGTGAACCACCATCCTTGTTTGGTGAGAAGTGTTTCGTTGAAGAGTCGCATGACCATGAATCCCATTCCCCCATGAGGATTGGGTTTTCAGAGTTTATCCCAAGAAATCCAGTGAGCCTTATTCCTTCCTTCATCGAGACCCCACCAATAATTTACAAAGTGAGAGTGGAGCTCATCGATGATGAAACCAGGGAGCTTGAAGAGAATCATAAAAGAAGAGGTAATGGATTGGGAGACTGACTTATTGAGAATTTAGGTTCCTGCTTTGGAGACTCTTTTGTAACTCCTACCTTTATTTTTTTATCCTCCCTCTCCAAGATACTGGATGAAACTTATTTTTTTGATCGACCAATGATCATAGGAAGCTGAATGTACTTGTGGTGTTTATCAACCATTTACCATCTAGACACCTATTAGAGCTCAGCCTTCTATTAAAGGGAATTCCTGCACAAATATAAACATTTGATATAGAGGGTTTGACATCTTGTACAAAAGCATTATCAGAGAGTCGTACAAGTAGGATAATATGCTTTCATTCTTCCAATGTGGCCCTGGAGAATAGGAGACAATAATCAGCAAAGAAGAGGTTGGAAATTCCCCCCCTCTGATGATAGGACTTCACCCCATGAACTAATTTAGCCTTAGAATAATATTGGAGAAAACGTCAACCATTAAAATGAACAAAGAAGGAAAACTGGGGTATCCTTGGTGAAATTCCCTAGAGGGTGAGAAGCTCTGCAAAATTCCTTTATTAATGTATATCTTGAATGAGATAGAGGTAACACATTTCATAATGATGTCAACCCATATTGAGAAGAAGAACATTTTTTTCAGAATGAATTAGATGAACGACCATTCTACTCTATCAAAATCTCTAGTCACGTATATCTTCTAGGCCATGATGCCTTGTTTGGACACATTATGGGTCTTCATATAGTGGAAAGTTTCACATGCAATAATCATTTTGTCCGAGAGAAGCATACTGGGGACAAGGAACTTTGGTTTTCTGAGACAATGGAAGGTAGAAAGGTGTGAAGATGGTTGACCAGAAGCTTAGAGAAAATGTTATAGGTTAAATTTCATAGGATAGTGGTAGGAAAATTATAAATCTGATAGGATTTCTGTGTTTTAGGAATGATAGTGATGATGTTTTGTTGATGGAGATGAATTTGGCCTTCCTGTGCGAGAGGTCCCTTATCAGGCTCGACATATCAGCCCCCACAATGTGACATAATTTTTTAAATAATAGGGTTTGGAATCTGTTTGGTCCTAGGGATTTAGTAGAGTGTATTTTTTTATGGTGAGAATGATTTCCTCATCAGTAATATCTTGGGTGATATTCCCATTCATGGACTTAGTAACAACGGGGAAAAAAATACAGGAGGCAACCTCATTGGAGATGGAGGGCTCACCAGCTGTGTAGAGATCCTAAAAAATGAAGGAAAAGTTCATGGATCTCCTCTTCTTTTGAGACAGTTCATCTATCCAGTGAGGGAATAAATGAAATAAGGTTTTTACACCGCCTTCCAAAAGAATTCTAGTGGAAATAATGTGTATTTATATTACCTTTGATATAAGTGTTGCGAGCTCACATAGACCAATAGATTTAATTACTTATATGGGTTTCATTGAGTTCAGTATCATGTGTTGATATACTAGAAATTATCATAGATAACAGTGGGAGAGAGTGGATCTGGGAGATTCGTTTTTAATGGTTTCATACTGCGGATCTGGATGGTGGAACCTCCCACCACTCCAATTTTTGGGGTTATACATGACCTGGTAAATTTTTGCATGAACGTCAGGTCAAATCGTAGTCTATCATACTTTAATAATTTCTTTAAATTCCCATTCCCTTATCCATTAGATTTAAAAAATAAGAGGTCTTTCATGTCTCAGATTTTTGTGGGCAGTATTAAGGTGAATGAGAATTAGACAATGGTCCGACGTGGTTGGGGTGAGGTTATAGACCTAAAAGAGGTTGAAGTTGGTGAGCCAATCAGAAGATTCCACAACTATATCAAGTCTCTCCTCGATGTGAGTATTCTATGAGCAGCCATAAAACCATGTAAAGTGGTAACCCATACAATACAAGTCAGTAAGACTTGTGCATTGAGCTGCCTGCAGTAAGTCTCTCATATGGGTAGAGGGCCTACTGGAACCCTCTCTCTTTTCTCTTAGAAACATGATCTCATTAAAATCTCCTCTCTTGATAAGAGTTACTAGGATGTCATTCCTAGTTATTATAAAGAGGTCCCATGACTTCTGTTTATTATTTTATGAGGGTCATCCATAGAAACTGACAAAGGACCAAACAGACATGTTGGGCTGATGGACAAAGGCAGCAATATGGTTCAGTGATAAGCTCTTAATTTTGATGTCAACTCCCTCCTTCCATAGGAGGAGGATACCACTGATATGGCTGTGGCTTGGGACTGGGAATAATTCTTCAAAACCCACTTTGGAGTCAATATTGTGCATGTCCATGTTTTCAAGCATGGTTTCATACAAAAAAACCACACTTGGGCGACATATAGTGCTTTTGTACCAGAGCATACAAGCTGTGCATGGGTTGCCAATCCCCCAATAGTTCCAGCATAAGATTTTCATCGGGCTGGGTGAGGTTTGGGTTAGACCGTCTTTCACCTTTGAAATTTCAACAAAAAATTCATTATCTATAGCCTTCCATCATTTCAGGAGTCTCTTTCTTCCCAGAGTTGATTTCATGCTTCTCTTGGGCCCTCAATGTTCTATAATGGGGGGGGGATTCTTGGGTCTCCTCTAATTATCCTTATCCATTTCATGTGTTCTTTAGAACCAGTCGATGTCAACCCTTTCATTTCATCTTCATACTTGGAGGCGAGATGTGAAAGTTCAATGTCTGGCGAGGGAACCGGGTCTAGAGGTTCAAAGAAAGTGGGAGGAACTAGAGGTTTGGGGTTACAAAGAATGGGTGAGGAACCAGGTCTCAAGGGTCCGTGTTGATGTGTTTTGGTAAAGATAGTGTTTTAAGAAGATCCTCCAGTTGTCGGGGTAGGGGTGTAGGTATGGTTTTCATTTCCACAGGGCCATTATTCAGCATGACAATGGTGGTCCCAGAGGCTCAAGGGTCAACTTGAGGGGTTGGGTTTCTCGATTACTTTGGGTGTATTGTATCTTATTAGTCTATAGGAAATCACGATGACTCCAATAAAATAGTTATTTCTTTGTCATTGGAGGTGTGCTTGATTAGGGCCATGGAATGTTTCTCTCTATCCTTATGTTTTTAAGATTATGGAACAAATGTTTTCCAATGATTTTTTTCATGGATCGAGGGACCATAATGAATGATAACATTACCTTCCCCATCAGTTGTCTTTGAGGTGAACTCCTCCATGTGTCTGATGCGTCCACAGTAGAAGACCGACATATTTTCATACTCAAAACCAATCTAGGTTTTATAATTATCTTTTGATAGAATGTTACCCCATAGGAGAGGGAAAACAACATCAATTGAGACCCTTATCCGGGTGTAAGGCCCCCATAGAATATGGTCTAATCGATCACATTCCATAGACACATATGCACGATTCGATTTCTCTCATGATGTGTTCAGATCTGGCCGAGTAGGGGATGCCCAAAATATGAACCAAAAAAGGTGATTTTGAAAGGGTCGTTTTTTGCGCATCATCACTATTTTCCAAATCCTCCATTAGGATCAATTGGTTGTCAATGTTCCAAGGCCTTCCGAGAAGGACCTTGTGTCTGTATTTTATATTGAAGAACATGAAAATGAGACACCCAAATCTAATCTCGGGACTCCATCATCCAAATGTCATATTGATTTCAATGTATTCTTCACGGTAGGAAAATTGATGGGCCGGTTTGGAATTTTTTTTCCAATAATAAGAAGATTCATATGGAGAACCAGAAAGGAGTCTCCATTTCTTGTTTCTTTCATAGGGGATTTTTTCTTTTCCATAAGAGATAGGTAATGCCATTTAGAAACCAATTAATTCTTCATTGTCTCATCAGTCCTCAAATGTACTCCATGAGAAAAGACCTCTATGAGGTAAGATCCCCACGAGTAGTTCACTTCGTGAGACAAGGCCTCCACAAGTAAAAACCACCATGAAAAAAGATCTCTGTAAGAAAAAATCACCACCAGCAAAGTTCACCAAGAGCAGAAAGACCATCGCGGGTAGAAACCTCTACATGAAAAGAACTCTATGAGCAGATAACTCCGCGATTCAAGGCCTCCACGAGGAGAGCACTCCATGAAACAAGGCCTCTGTGGGAAAAAAAACCATCACCAGAAAAGTTCACTGTGAGTGGAATGAACAACGTGGGCAGAAACCTCACTATTTAAATTATTTATTAATAAATATATAAATATATATTTATATAATCATGTGTGTAATTATCATCATTTAACGTTAGTGAGAGTTGAATCAAAATTATTAATCATTTTAAAATCACTTAATTGAAAATATATGGATCATTTTTTTCCTTATAATATTTAAAAATGGGGATGACAACATCCAACCATAAAAAAGGCGATGTCATCCCTCTCCAAACTATCCTTATATCTCGGCATCGCAACCACTCTGGCCTTCATTGCCTTTCACCATTACACCACCCCCCATGACCGTTTCAGTTATTAATAAACAAATATGTAATTATGTACTCGTCTGTCATTATTATCATTTAATGTTAGTCATAGTAGAATGAGAATTCATAATCTTTTTTAATTCTCTTAAATGAATACATGGATCCTTTTCAATCTTAAATTCTTCAAAAGTAGGGATCCAAACCTCAAGCCGTAAAAGGCAGCATATGCCTTCTCTGGATGCACACCATCAACACCCACCCAACACTCCTTCTAACCCAGCATCACAACCACTTATGGCTTTCCCCACAATAGTAAACCACCCTCCTTTATTATTTTAGTTATGTATAAATAAAAAGTAATAATAGATTTATACACACATGTGTGTAATTATTATCATTTAATGTTAGTCAGGTTAGAACCAAAATTCTTAATCTTTGGAGATCTCTTAATTGAATACAATGGGACTTTTCAGCCTTAATATCATTAAAAGTTGGGATCCTAGCCTTAAATCGTAAAAAAGGTGCCGTTGGCCCTCTCTGGATGCACACCATCAACACCCACTCTACTCACCTTCTAGCCCACTGCCATAACCATTCCCGCCATGCCTCTCACCATCATCCTTGATGACATTTTTGATTGTTTATAAATAAATAAATATATATTTATTTATTTACACCTTTGTGTAATTATTATCATTTAATGTTAGTCAAAGAAGAATCTAAATTATTAATCTTTTTGAAATCACTTAATTGAATACAAGTGTCCTTTCCTGCCCAATAATGTTTAAAAGTATGGATCCCAACCTCAAACCATAAAAAGGGAAACTCCCACCCTCTTCGATTGCACACCATAAATACCCTCCCAGGTCACCTTATAGCCCAACATCGCCTCCACTCCCACCTTCATTGCCTCTCACCAGTACACCAACCTCCATGACTATTTTGTTTATTTATAAATAAATATATAAATATATATTTTTGTGTAATTATAATAATTTAAAGTTGGTCAGAGTAGAATCTAAAATATTAATATTTTTGAAATCACGTAATTTCATATAAGGATCCCTTTCGGACTTATTATCATTAAAAGTGGGGATCTTAGCCTAAAATCATAAAAAAGGCATAGTCGGCCCTGTCTTGGTGTACAACATTGACACCCTCCCTACTCACCTTTTATCTCAACGTCGCAACCATTCCTGACATCATTACCTCTATCCAGTGTATTGTCTTCCATGACCGTTTTAGTTATTTATGTGTAAATATATAAATATATATAGTCCTTGCTTTTATAGGTTTTCATATAAATATTTGATTATATAAAAAATATTCAAACAGATGTACATAAAAATTTATATATCCGAATGTATGTAAATAAATCTTAATATATTTATGGGTGTTGGAATATTGGGGTTACCTTCATGGCAAACGCTTTGTGTGCACCATAGTGCCCACTCATATTTATTATTTGATAATGTTGTAAATGGTGACTAATAAATTCAAAGCCACAATTACAAACTATGTATTTAAAGTTTATAAAGCTATAATTTATATTAAAAAATTGTTTTAAATGATTCCATTTATAATGTAATTAATAATAATAATAATCTCTTATAATGAATGTATACAATATAATTAATAATATATTTAATTTGATATTTAAAAATAATTAGTAATAATTAATAATATAATAAATATTAATTATGTTATTATTAGTTTAATAAATAATAATAATAATAATATTTATTATTTAATGAATATCTTTTTTCATGAAAATTATTTTATGTTTTTATATTTATGGATTATAATACCAATAATAATAATACTAACGATGATGTAAATAATAGTATTTTTAATAAATATTATTAGTGTTAAATAATATATTCATTACTATGACTTCATAAAAATAATATATAAATTATTGTTACTTTATTAATTATGATTTTATAAATCATGAATTTTTTATTTTCATTAATTATTGAATTATTAATTATTAATAATATAGAGTTTAGTTAATAATATAAATAAAAAAGTATTAAAGTAATAATATAATTATTAATGCAACTAAAAATTAATATATTAATTTTTTCATACAATAAAAAATAAAAAATAAAAAATTATTATTAATTAAAATAATTATGTTATTAATAATGTGATTCTTGATAATAATTATGCACATATATTTTTTATTGTATACATGTTATGTTTTTAATGAATAATGTTTCTCTAATATAAATTTATTTTTATTTATAAATTATTGAATAATAAAAATAATTTTATTAATTAATTAAAGAGAGTTACAAATAAAATAGATGCATCTAGGAACATGACCATGAATAATAACGTATGGAAAATAAAGTCATGATAAGAAGAAATTAAATACAATGAATGCATTATAATAAATTCATAATATTATTAATAATGTCAGAATAATAGTCATGGTAAATATATTTTATAAAAGATGTGATAATAGTAATAATGTTATTATTTATGAAATAAATAATAAGAATACAATTATTAAAAATGATGCAAATAATTGTATTATTGTTAATTTGTATAAATTAGTAATATAATATTAACAATTATTAATTTAATAACAATATAATTAATATGAATAATATTTTATATTGTTAGTAAGTAGAAAATATTAATTATTTTTATTTAATTAATTAATTATATTTTTATCATTAATTCAGCTATTATTTTAAATATTTAATATTTTCTGTTTATTATTTTTATGAAATTGTTTTCATTTTCATATATTTTATATGTTTTAAGTGCCTTCCTTATATTTCATTTAGAATCTAATTATAATTTATATTTTATAAGTTTTTAGAGTTTCCTAATTTGTTTAATGTCTAAATTTTAACGCCCTGACCCTAGTTGCCCAGAGCCGATGCATTATTTTAATACATTAAAATGATTGCATGAAATCAAATCCTGAATGACCAATCAGTTTACCAGTTTTGGAAAATAGATTACATATATGAACATTAAATTACAATTCTATGAATAAACACAACATATCTAATTCTTTGAGAATGTCATTATTCTCCTAGATTAACCCTTCATATCAGTCATAAAACACTTCTTGGAATCCTGGGAAAACAAAACATAAGAAAAGGGTGACCTCAGATGACCGGTAAGGGTAAACAATACAATAAAAAATTTCATAAATAAGCATAAACTTTTAACGCAAGGTATAAAACTAAAACACAAGCCTCCTAAACATAATCTTCAGCATAATATGGTAACAAGAAATCTAAAAATATCATTTAAACATTCACATGGTTATTCTACTAGTCAAATAATATCATGTAATATCAATAACTAATATTATAATGGGGGAATTAATAATCTCAGATATCATAACCACAACGTCAAGGCCTCGTACCAAAACCCTACATAAACGGGTGAAATCAAAAACTACTTTGTCTCATGAGAACTACAGATGCATCTTGGGGCTTTCATTAATTGGTCCCCAACCAATAGGACTTTTATTACGTAATCTCTAACTTATCAGTTACTAAGTCCAATGCCTTCCTCATATGAAAAATGTGAAACATAACAAATATAAACATTTGTATGAAAACTAAAATACGAAATGTTAATATATTAACCATAAACCTTGAATTGTATCAAAATAGCACATCCACATCCAAACATATCATAAAAACTTTGATACAATATAGTAATTCTATCATAATAAATCAACCTCAATTAATCATAACATACAACAAAGGATGGTGACATAAATGAAAATAAAATAATAAAATCAATAAAAATCTTTGAGAGAACTATACCTTTTTTACTTTGAAAAATTCAATAAATTATAAAAGGAAATATTTCTTTTAAAAATAAACATGTAAGATTGTAGGGAAATATTCAAAATGTTAAGGTGTCATGATAGGTGAAATAGCCACTCGCACCGTATAAGTTAAAAAAACATTCTTTCCTTAATTTGTCGAAAAGGTCATAAAATGCCATGTTTGGAAAATGATAGAAAGATTCATTTCGATTTTTTTTATAAAAAGTCAATCATTGGTAAAAATGACTTCAAATAATTTCTGATAATATTTTGAAATATATTTTATGAAACATGGAAATGGATGATAAATATTTCCCAATAGATACTTACGTATAAACAACCTCAGATAATAATGAGATTGTGAAATTATCTCTTACCATGTAATTTTCATTAGTTGAGGGTTCGTTAACCTCATATATAATGGTTAAATCATGTTATTAAATTATAAAAGGTCAATATACATATTTATGATATCATATATGATCCTCTTATATCATTTTGTTAAAAATATTTCAGTATTGCAATTGTTTGGGTGTTAACTGCTTCGTTTTCCTATGCATGTTTTGTTGTGTAAGTCATGTTTCTAATGAACATGACATATTTTATCTATATTAATAAAGAAATAATTTCATAATAAATATATTTACTCATCGTATTAATTTTATAATCATTATTGAATGGTTAACGTGGAGAATGAATCTCACCACGTTGTGAAGATGGTAGACCATACGTACGCACGAGCGATAGTATCATTCCCTTAATAGTTAAAAGGTATGGAATTAGATGGTATATTAGTTTTAAATAATAATTTTCATGTCATATTAATTATTTATATCCATTATAATCATCATTATACCCATCCAAATAAATTAGTGGTGAATAAAAAATTACACCGCGACATTGAGATGGTAAGTCGTACGTACGCACAAATGGTGATATTATTATTCATAGGATGGATAAAAGGAGGAATATGTTTGTCCCATAATTATAATAAAATCTTATAATTTATATGATACTGGATTTATTACTTTGGTATGGGAAAAAAATTTTAATAGGAAGTAGAAGAAGAAAATAACTTTGAAAGAGTTGATAAAACAATTACCTCTTCTACGAGCATCTCTTTTTGATTTGAAAAAAATGACTCCTTAAGTTCGATTTATACCCCACGTTTTGCTTCTAAGATGAAGGTAGGGAAGTTGATAGGTGATTTTGGAAGGGTTTAGCCGACCCAAAGGGCTTTATAGGTGTGCATAAAAAAGGATAGGTTCCCTTTTATAAGAGAGTGGAGGGGAACTTTTGGAAACTCCAAAATTATTAATTTAAAATAAAATTATTTTCGATTTCAAATTGATCAAAATTGAGTTATTTCAATTATAATATGAGTATGTGTAGAAATAATCTCAAAAAATTATTTTTAGACAAGTTTATGTAACCAAATTAACCTTATCTTTTAGATTTAACCCTTTGTTAAACAGTTAACTCTTACCGTGTTTGCTTGTCATTTTATAATACAGGGTTAATATTGTTACTATAAAATTCCAAATGAAACACAATTGGATACTTTATGAAATATTTGACAGTATAAAATTTATTTGGATGAGCCTTATCTTTTAATGACTTTTATATCATTTAATAAAATATTATTTATTTTAAATTATCATTTGTGTCAATTTTGATACTATTAAATATTTTCATTTTGAAAATAAAAAATCATCATGATAACTTAAAACCAATACTTAAACTATGTCACTAACATGTATATGTTATCTATAAAATTACTTTATCTCATTTATTAATTCACATTATATTTATTTTAATTTTTTTAATATCATTTATTTGATATTTCTATTAATAAAATAATTTCTAGTTCACTATTGTATCATTATTAATGGTAATTATTTATTCTATAAAAATTAGAAATAAATAAATATGGAATCTAAAATTATTTTACATTTAGAGAGATAATTTAATGTTGAAGTTATCTCATGGTTATATCTAAATTAAAATTATTATACTTATAAGAATTGAGAGTGTGGCATTTTGTAACATTCATTGATTTCATTAAAATTCATGTCATATTCACGGAAAAGTGTCTATTAAATGATTCCATTTAGAACCTTAGATTATAAGGGTATAATTTAGTTATAATATAGGATTTTTATAGGTGTTAGGATAATTTTATAATATTATTTTTACCTTTAATTACCCAATTTACCCATATCCGTGGTAATAAAAAATTAATAAAGTTACTCTTCATATTATTAAAAAAATAAAAGTAACCTATTAACATAATTTGGACCCACTGATTCCAAATATTTAATCCATTTTTCAAAATTTAAAATGAATAATTTTAAGTAATCAATTTAGTATTAATCCCCATTGATAAAACAAGTAAATGGATTTTTTAAAAGCCAAAACCATCAAAAGATTGACAAGTGTTTATATCAAATTTCAACGTAAAATTAGTTCCAATGAAATTTTATTAGATTAGATGATAAAACATAATCTAATTATACTTTTAAACCAATTTAAAGTATAATCTAACAGTATAAATTAATTATATGAAAAAGTAGTTTTGAATTAAAATGCCTTATTTTTCACTATTCATTAAAATTTGAATGTTATTAGAAAAACACAAAAATTTTATCCAAACTACATTTTGATGTCCTAATTAAAAATAAGAAGTTTATTTTGTCAAAATAAATATTAAAAAGTGTCAAATATTGGATTTAATGTGGGTTCTCCATTAAAAGGTTGCAAAAGTGCATTTTTTTTAAAAATACTTCTTTTATCTGAAAAATTGATTTTTTTCTTATACGATATCTAGAAAATGAATAGGATAATTTTAAAATTATATATAATATATAAAATTAAAAATTTAGTTAATACTATTCATAATATCTTATTTACTGCTAGGTTGTATATTATATTAAATAATATTATTTTATTAATATATTGTTGTTCGGTAAAACATGGCCTTACATGTATTGCAAGGAAACTCATTATTGTGTGTACCATAATCTTAACACGGTGTTGTGTAAAAATAAATAATGACACAAAATTAAAATTATTTAGAAATTAAAATATTATATATGTCTCAGGGTGTTACATTATCCCGTCCTTCAATAAATTGCGTCCTCACTATTTGAACTCAGGATCGAAAACTAGGGGTTTAATATTTCAAAACATCATTGTTGAAATCCCATACCAAAAAAGGATTAATGAGACCCCCAATTAAAATAAATAAAGGGAAGTATGAAGGTCACTGAAGATAACACATACAAGGGTTCCATATAGGAAAACATGGACATGAATGAAAAATCTAACTAGCATTATCTGATTGAGAGTGATAGAGAACATGATTAGAATAAAGTTAATAATAAAAAAGCTCTAAATATGAGATGATATATGGGACCATTTGATTAATTATAAAATGTACTAGGATATCATTTTTTATTTCAAGTTATATTCCCTACATTTTAATAATTAATTTACTTTACAGAATAATAATATAAGGAAGTATACTTACTTGACAAATAGAGTTTCATCCATTAACTAATTCCTACCCCAAACTCATCTTTCTCTTAAAAATATAATAGAATTAATAAAACTATTCGATTTATAATAATCATATAGGGTTAAAAAAATGAACTTATACTTCACTATTAACGCCATTTAAAAAAAGAAAACTATGTTATACTAACCAAGACATCATGTGGGCCAGTGTTAGGTGATGCACCCTTGTTGCCCTTCGGTTGCAGGTTCAAGTCTCGTGGCCTTGTCGGATGTGATAGGTTGTCACCTAACCCGTGGGTTGTCCTTTTTCTAAAACTATATTATTATAAAATTCTAGAAGTATCCTTTGTATGTTCAACATTAAACGAATGTTTTATACTCAAAAAATAATATCCAATGTTCAACATAATCAATTCCAAATTTGAAACTCAAATAAAATAATTCAATCCAAATTAACTGTCCCATAAGGTTTCTAAATTTCTAAAATCAATCTTAACATCATATTTCCCTCAAATGTAATGTTTCTCTTATTATCACATACCAAAAATTTAAATACCATGATCACATTAAATCATTAATTATTTATGATCCTTACAGAAGAAGTACTATAGTACAATCCTCGTATATTCCATAATTATTATAACCAGTACAATGATAATAAAATATTCAAATTACATAATTATTGAATACCAAAAACAGAAAAAACATTAATTAAATATTTTCAACTATAGTAACATCATATTCTTGACCTTGATACCTTTGATTTTTTTGAGCTATATTTCCTTGACTATAAGGATATTTATTTGTGTTGTGCCCAATTTCACTATAGTTGAAACAATGAATATCAGTATTTTATTTCTTCTCTTTGAATTTTTTTTCATAGTGACCCGTTTCTCCACACTTATAACAAACACCCAATCCTTTAAAGCACGTCCCAGTGTGATTCTTTCCACAATTATCACATACAGAACAATCATTATATCCTTTTTTCCCTATATTCATCTATTGATCCACCATCTTATTATTCTCTTTCGTTCCCTTAAAGTCTTTAGACATAGATTATTATTTCTCTATCATGATAGCAGATTAAACTATATTATCGTATAATGAGATTTTTTGGGAGACCAAATACTTTCAGAGAAAAGGATTTAACCCATCAAAGAAATGATCAATATTACTAATTTTGTTATGTATATAGTTTGTATAAATCCTTGATATCCTTGTAAATTTGACCTTATATTTTGCAACATTCTCATCTACCTTTTTCATCAGTCTCAGAAACATCCTCTCCATATCAGATAATTATTCACGAGGAAATTATTTTTCTAAGAAAATTTCATTAAACTCCCTTCATTCCATATTTTCTACTTATTAATCTTCCTTTGGGTTTTGAATTAATGACCACCAATGATTCTAATCTCTTGAGAGATGATAAACTTTCATGATAACATTTTCTCTTTCATTACTCCCCAAAAAATGAAATATTTTCTCTAAGGAACTTATCCATTGCTCAACCACAAATGGATTTTTAGTCCCATTTAATGTTGGAGGTTTTTGTCTCATGAAGCGGTCTAATATTGATCCTATGAATTTTGGAGCTGGGTACTCTATATGAGTTAGGTTATTATTCGTAACTCGAGTCAGCTTTCCAAGTATGGTTATAATCTATTTTGAAAAAGTTGTATCACCAGCTCCACTATCATTATATTTCATAGGAGGGTAATTCTTATATGGATTAAATGTGTTGATAAGATTTACATTTCTTCCATTAGGTTCATTTTCTAAACAAAGAAATTCACTAGATAAGGTTATTAATCATAATGCATAATTTTCAAAATAAGAAACAAAAATTGAAATTTTTATGCACGTGTAATCGCATAATTATAAACTTTTTTTCTTTGAGGAAAATTTTACTTTTAAATCCTTCATAATGGTTCACAAAGAAAATGGTAATTATCCAAAGAATATCCCCTAGGAGTGTCAAACCAGGTGAATAGTAAGTCCCATTATCATGTACCGGGTTACCCTGAGTCAAACCTAGAAGACCTTGTCAGAGTTATTACTCCTAGTTACATCTATGCTAGAATCACGTCCACTTGTAGTATCCAGGTAGGGAATTATTTTCTTGGAATACCCACATAATTTGTACATTACCAAAATTTTATAATGTTTCTCTATACTTATCCTCAATGTCTATATTTGGTTTATGATCCCGAATCGATGTTTTCAAAATCTATTTCCACGGTTGTTGCTAAACTTCCTTTGATATCGACTATAATGCCCCAACCATAGTTTCCCAGAGATGGTACATTATTTTAATAAATTGTCCGAATTACATGGAATCAAATCCTGAATGATCAATCGGTTTAGCGGTCTTAAAAAATAGATTATATACATGAAATTTACATTAAAATTGAAAGCCTAAATTCAACATAGATAATTATTTGAGAACAAAATTATTCTAATATATTAACCCAACATATTATTCATAAAAAACTTCTTGGAATCCTGGGAAAATAAAACATAAGAAAGTGGTGAGCTCAGATGCTCAGTAAGGGTAAACAATATTGAAAAATATTTCATAAATAGGTATAAACATTTAATGTATTGTATAATACAAAAACCCAAAGCTTCTAAACATAATTTTCATCATAATATGGAAATAATAAATCTATTAATTACATTTAAACATTAACATGGGTATTATACTAGTCAAATAATCATATTTAATATCAACAACTAATCTCATAATGAGAGAATTCATAATTTCAGATAACATAAACACACTATCAAGGCCTTGTTCCAATACCATACATAGAATCGTAAAAATCCAAAATAGTTTGCATCATGAGAACTACCTATGCATCATGGGGATTTCATTAACCAGTCCCTAACTCATAGGGCTTTCATTAAGTGGTCCCCAAACTGTCACGTACAAAGTCTAATGGATTCCTCATATGAAAAGGGCGAATCATAATGAATATAAACATTCATATTAAAACTAGCATATGAAATGGTCATACATTAACCATAAACCATGAATGGTTTCAAAATAGAACATCCATAGTCAATCAAATCATAAACATTTCTATACAATATGGTAAATTTTATCATAATAAATCAACCTTAATTTAGCATAAAATTGAACAATTTATGTTGACATAAATGAAAATAATCAAATTTAATCATTAAAATTGTTTGAGAGAAATAACCCTTTTTAATTTGAAAAAGTCAAGTAATTATAAAAGAAAAAAAATATTTTAAAAATAACCTTATGATATTGTAGGGGAAGCTTCAAAATGTTAAGGCCTCATGATCGCAGAAATAGCTGCTCACACCATATAAGTTAAAAAATATTCATTCATTAATTTTTCGAAAAGGTCATAATGTAACTCATTTGGAAAATGAAGGAAAGATTCCTTTCGAAATGTTTTATAAAAAGTAAAACATGGGTAAAAATGTCTTTAAATTATTATCAGTAATATTTTGAAATACTTTTTATGAAACATGGACATTGGTGATAAATAATTCACAGTAGATACTTACGTATAAACAAACTCGGATAATATTGAGATTGTGAAACTAACCATCAACTTGTACTTTACTTTAGTCGAGGTTGAGTTAAACTCCTATATAGTTATTAAGGAGTGTTATTAAATTATACATGTACCATATCCATATTTATGATATAATATACAATCCTCTTATATCATTTTGTTAATAATATTTCAGTATTATCATTATTTCGGGTGTTAACTACTTCATTTTCCTTTGCATGTTTTGTCTTGTAAGTCATGTTTATGATGAATAAGATATATTTTATCCTTATTCAGAATTATATTATGTTATAAAAATTATATTTACCCATCATATGAATTTTATTATTATTCTGGAATGGTTATCATATAGAATGAATCTTAGCACGTCGTGGAGACAGTAGGTCATACCTACGCAAGAGCGACGATATCAATCCCTTGATGGTTAAAAGGTATATAATTGGAAGATATATTAACTATAAATAAACATTATCATGTTATATTTATTATTTACATCTTTTATATTCATCTTTGTACACATCCAATTATAGTTGTGTTGACTAAAAAATTACACCATGACGTGGAGACTGTAAGCTGTATGTACGTACAGATGGTGATATTATTATTCATAGGATGGATAAAAGGAGAAATATGGTTGTAACATAATTATACAAAAACATAATCCTATATATGACACTGTAGTTATTAATTTGGTATGTAAAAAACATAGGAAGAGGAAATAGAAGAAGAAAATAACTTTGAAAGATTTGATAAAACAATCACCTCTTCTTTGAGTATCCCCTTTTAATTTGCAAAAAAGGACTCCTTAGGTTGGATTTATCCTCAATTTTTAACATCCAAGATGAAGCGAGGAAATTTGGGAGGATATGTAGGAAGGTATTGGCCTATCGAAAGGTCATTATAGGTTTTAATAAAAGAGAAGGAGATGTACCCTTTTATTAGATAAGAGAGGGGTACTTTTTGAAAGACCAAAACTATTAATTTAAAATAAGAAAAATTTAATTTTCAAATAGCTAAAATGTGATTTATTTAGAGGATAATAAAAGGATGGGTAAAAATAATATTAACCAATGATTTTAGATAATATTGGGTCATAAAATTAACCTTATAATTTGGATTTAACCCTTAGAAAAATAGGCTAATTATTAGCATGTTTACTTGTCTTTTTATAATATTGGGTTAATATAGTTACTATAAAATGTAAAAAAGACCCCAATTTTATCTTTTATGAAATATTTAATAGTATAAAATTTATTTGTCTTAACCTTATATTTTTATGACTTTTATATCATTTAATTAAATATTATTTTTTGAAAGCATCATTTATGCCAATTTTCAAACTATTCAATTTTTTTAGTTTTAAAAATATAAAACCATCATGATAACTTCAAAAAAATACTTCCAGTATGTCACTAACATCTCTATGTTATCCATAAAATTATTTTATGTCATTTATTATCTAAAATTATATTTATTTTAATATTTTTATTATCATTTATTTGATATTTATATTAATAAAATAATTTCTACTTCACTATTGTGCCATCATTAATGGTTATTATTTTATTCTCTAAAAATTATAAATAATTTAATATGATGTAGATAATTATTATAGATTTACATATACTATTTATTATTTAATTTATCTCTAGGTTATATCTATATTAAAATTATTAGACTTATAAGAATCGAGAGTGTGACATTTTGTCACATTCATTGATTTTAATAATATTCATATCATATTCATGTTAAATTGTCCATTAAATGATTGAATTTATAAAATTAGATGATAAGGTTCAAATTTATTAATCCAATATAATTTTTACAGGTGTTAGGGTAATTTTATAATGTTATTTTTACCTTTAATTACATGATTTAACCTTAACTACGGTAATAAAAAAATTACTAAAGTTACTATTCATAATATCCAAAAAATTAAAAGTATCATATTAAAATAATTTGGACCCAATGATTAAAAATATAGAATATATTTTTCATAATTTAAAACAAATAAGCTGTAGTAATTAATTTAAAATTAATTACCATTGAGAAAACGTGAAAGCATGTTTTTTAAAAGTAAAAACTATCAAAATATTGTCTATTTTTTATATCAAATTTCAATGTGAAATTACTTATAATTAAACAATTGGATTAAATGATAAAATTAGAATCTAATTAGATTTTAAAATCAATAAAAATTAAAATCTATGAATATAAATAAATTAGTTGAAAAATATATTTGGAATTAAAATACAGTATTATCACTATTTATTAAAATATGAAAGTTATCATAAAAACACCAAAAATTAATCCAAACTAAATTTTTACGCCCATCTTCAATATAAGAAGTTTATTTTGCCTAATTAAATATGTAAAAGTGTAAAATATGGTATTAAAATTGGGTTCTCCTTTAAAAGGTGGAAAACTGATTTTTTTTTGAAAATTATTTCTTTTATCTGAATAATAGATTTTTTCTTATACCATGTCTAGAAAATACCTAAGATTAATGTTAAAATTATATGGAATATATAAAATAAAAAATTTATTTAATAATATTCATAATAAAAAATTCAACTTTTTTGTTAGATATTATATTAAATAATAATATTTTATTAATATATTGTTGTTCGGTAAAATGGGGCATTGAGTGTAACACACACCAAATAATTATTATGTTTAGCATAATCTTAATATGGTGTTACCTAAAAAGAAAGAAAAAAAAATTAAATTTATTTATAAATGAAAATATTATAATGTCTTGGGGTGTTACACAAATGTTATGTTTTCAAAGAGCATTATTTTGTATAATCTATATTATTGTATGTTTATTATTTTGGTGAAAATATTTTTACTTGTAATTATTTTTTATGTATTTAGTTTATGTTTTAAATTTAATTTTGATTGTATTTATAGTTTATTTTTTATAATATTTCAAAATTTCCGACATGAAATATGAAAAAACATATTTTATTTCATGTAGATAATTTTGGGATTTTATAAAATATAAACAATATGAAAAATGTCATGTTAGAAGACAAAGAGCTTTACCATTTATTAAAGATTGAGAAATGTTTTAAAGAAAACAAGAAAAATGATAGGTCCGTATAAAGATACATGCCATTTTTTCTAGAAAGAGAACTACACATAAAGATAAGAAGGATCATTACTAAAATAATAATTTAAATCATCATCATCATTAGCCATTTCGCACTCTGACTATGAAATTCTTTGATTGATGAGATCTTTCTTAATCTAGAGTGATCTGGATCATTGATTCCTTTAAATATGTCCTGGTAGGCACATTCTTGGGCATGCTGGAGTAATCCCATCATGGCCTTCCTTTTCGAGGAACCATAGAAATACATTCATTTACAACCATCTTTTTCAGGAAATGTAAAAAAATCATTAAAAAGATAGGATCAACACTTCCTAAAGATCGAAGATATGTAGTTTCATGAAGAACCATATGCTTTTCCTTGTCACTTCCATAATCCAAAAACATTTCCCTATTTACTAGACATTCTTGAAGAGTTGAAGACATTCTAAATCTCTTGAAGATAATCAATGCTCTACTAAAATATAAGTACAACATAAATTAAATTTAAAACATTGATTCACCATATACAAAATAGTTGAAAATAAAAATAATTTTAGAAAAATAATAAACAAAAAATTAATTTAAATGAAACATACATTATTGACTAAAAACATAACATTTACACTTCAAAAACTTTATCCACATAAAATAAAGTATATATAATATTTAAAATAAATTTAAAAAATTTTATATAATAAGAAAAATTAATTTAAAATAGAAGAAATGTCAAAAAATATTTAAAAAAAATTAATTTACAAAAAAAATGTTTAGTGAAAAAATAGTTTTCAGTACAAATGTTATGATTTAAATCAATAGAGTTTGTGTTGTGTAAATTAATTTTGTATTGTGATATCTGTTAATTTTTTTATTTTCTACTATTTCATATATCTTTAATCCATGTTTTAAGATTCATTTATATTAGTCAGAGAGTTTATATTTTATTGTCTTCTAAAGTCACATAATTGAAATGTAATAATGTTTCAAGTTGGTTACTTTGAAAGCCTAGAAAATATAAACTCTAATACCTAAATAAATGAAACATAAAACATGAATTATAACTATAAGAAATAGTTGAAAAATAATAATGATTTAATAAAAATATTGATTAAATATCATTTTAATGGCACATAATATTGTTGATTCAAAACAAAAAAATTTTACTTTTAATTTTTTTGTAAAAAACATTTTTTTCAATTTATATATATATTTTTTAATTCCCTTTTATTTTTAGTAATTTTTTTTCACAGAAAATGTTTTTAATTTCATTTATATTTTATTTATACTATATTTTATGTGTATAAATTTTTGTAAGTGTAAATGTTATGTTTTAAATCAATAAATTTTTTATCGTGTAAATTATTTTTGAATTGTTTTGTTTACTAATTTTTTTATTTAAAAAATTTATTATATATTTAATCAATGTTTTATGTTTTATTTACATTGGTCATATAGTTTACATTAAATAGGCTTCCAAAGTCATCTATGTGAAACATTATTATGTTTCAAGTAGGTGACTTGGAAGATTATAAAATATAAAATATATAACCAATCTAAATGAAATATAAAACGTGTATTAGAAATTAATAAATAGTTAAAAAATAAATATAAAAAACAAAAAATAATTTACATGACATAAAATTTCTTGATTTTAAACATAACATTTACACTTTAAATAATTTATGTGAATACAACAAAATATAAATAAAATATATGTTAAATCAAAAATATTGAGTATGAAAAAAAATATTAATTGAAAATTAAAGGAATTTAAAAATTAATAATATAAAGAAAATTTTAATTTATGCAAAAAATTGTTGTAAATATAATTTATGAGTAAAAATGTCATGTTTTGAAACAATAATAATTTGTTCCATTAAAATTATTTTTCTTAAATTATTTTTATAATAATTATAACAATAATTTTGAATAATGATGTAAATAATATAATTATTCATGTAGCTAATAAATTAGTAAATAATATAATTTTAAATAAATATTGATTAAAATTTTAATACAGAGAATATAATTTTTCTTAAAAGTGTTATTATTAACAATTTATGATACAATTATTAATTATTTATAATAACTATAATATTAAAATATTTAATATTTCAATAATAAAAATAAATAAATATGATTTTTTAATATTATATATTATCTCATTATTTATTTATTTAATAATACTAAATAATAATATAAATAATAATGTTAACTATAAATAATCTTTAATATGAAATGATTGTATGTGCGAATTATTATTTAATATTAATAATTTTTAATAATGATATGATTGAAATTTATTTTATAGAAAAACAAAATATTAATTAGTTTAATAAATGTGAAATAATTTTTTATATTTAATATTACTTTGTATTTTTATCTTCGTTATTTTTAATAATAATAATGATGATAATAATAATTTATTTAATTTATTTAAGTTATATTCATCATCATCATTATTATCATTATTATTTATTGAAAATCTGTTATCATATATCTATATATATATAAACAAAACAAAAAAAAATTAAAACAATTGAGGAGGCTGCTGTTTCATAGAGAACCTACTTAAAAATCATTATAAAGAAGTCGATGTCTAAGATAACACCTTCTGTATAAAATTTCTAAAAAGTTGAATTGTCCGAAATATCATCTTCTTCATAATTATTTTAAAGAGGGAACTGTTTCAAATATCATCCACCCTTCTACTGGATTAACCCAAGTTTCAGTGGTATATTGGAAATAAGTTTCCTAAAACACATATTTTTGGAAATAGTTTTCAAATTTCTGTTATATGTATAATTTTTCCATTTTATCTGAGCCATTCAATCAAGGCCATGTCGTCTTCATCCTCAGCCACTTGAGATGTACTACAGGAATCAGGTTTTTAGAATTCCATGATGTTCAGATGATTCAGTTGTGCATTGAGTAGTATTTCATCATCTTAGAGATTCGAATATGATATAAGCATCATGAAACTTCATTTTCAAGAATAAAAAAAGATCAATATGGGATAGTATGAAGACTAAATTGTTTTGTGAAATGATGAAATCATGAGAATTCTAGGTCGTGTGAAGAAGAAGATCCTGAAAAATAACTTGGTTACACGAAGGAAAGAATAACTCAAATTCATTTTTTGGTTTCGTGAGTAAGGTAATTGAATCTGCATGAGCCTTCACATGAAGCTAGAGTAAGAAATAAGCATTTCATATTCTATTAAGCAATGTTCATGAGAGTGATGCATGAAATGGTATTCAAGCATGAAGGTAGCGTCTCATGCCAGATTTAGAGATACTATTTCTCAAGCTAAGGTTTTGTAAGGAATATTTGAGGAAGAGATCATGAATACCTTAGTTACATGAAAAATATATAAGGTTCATGTGAGTTGTTCAATCTAAGTCCTTACACAAATCCGATTAATTCAAAGCGAATTTGATGCGTAACCTATTGTGCATGATCAAATATACATAAAGAAGACCATATGAATTAGAATAATATAGTGAATGTGTTCTCAGAGAGTGAAACTATTGGGAAGTGAAAGAATTATTAAAGTAGGGTAATGTGCTTTCACTATTTAAAGTATGCATGCACATAAAATAGAACTTGCATAAAATCCGTTGAATTTGTTTTTTTCATAAAGTACATCATATAAAAATGAGAAGCCCATGCACTGAATTTTATATTAATGCGGTTTGAAAGAGGCACATGAAATATAAATTGCACAAATAGTGTGTAGTGTGCTTTATGCTTTTTAAAAGAAGAAAAAATATGACATATATATTTATATAATAGGATCATAACTTGTGGGACTCGAGATTGTATAATCCTTTAATGGGAACATGAAGTAGAAAAACTATCCTATGGGACTCTAGATTTGGCCGGTGAGATATTGGTAACACAATGGGATGCAGTATAAATATCATGTGGGACTCATGAGTCACTAATGTAGGTGGGAAATTATAATCTCTAGTGGGACTCTAGAGAGGGAACACTATGAGGCTTAGTGTTGATGAGAATATGAATTTCCCAAGTTACAACCATCTGCATATGATGAATAATATATAACCAGGGGGTATAACTGGTTTTAGTGACGAGTAGGTCTTAGTACAAAACCATGTAACAATATTGTGTGTTGTGTTTCTTTTTTATTGTTTCATATATGGTGAGACATGATAATAAAAGCAAAGGAATCGATAATTCAATCAGTCACAAATTTTGAATTAAAATTAAATAATTTGTAAAAAAATGAGTGATTCTATGGTTTAACTTTATCTAAGCTAGTGGGAGCATAAAATTAGCATGATGGGCATTCAAGTTTAGTCATAACATGGATCAAGTCCTATTGAATGACTCATGGGATGTGGGAGAGAACTTTTTGGGTGTAATAAAACACAATGGTATCCAGGAGGTGGATATGGGTTTGGCCATGGTGGATGGGGACAATAGAGAAAGAAATGGGGTGGAAATTGTTTTGTTATATTTAAGAAGTTATCCATAACTATAAAAATGTAATGAAGGGGTGTCACAAAATTTATTGATTCATGCATGTTTCCCTATAAGAAATCACCCACTTATTAAATGACTCTTCTTTGATCATCCTTGTTTGGATGAATACTTGAGATTATGAATACGTCATGACAAAAACTTAAATCAATAATAGATTTATTATTTTTTTAATGTATATATATTATAATTTATTTATATATATTTTAATATATACAAAAAAATATATGTGTGTATCAACAAACACATATTTGCAAACAAACATCATATATAAATTTTTATGTAAGCATGTTTAAATATTTATTTATATAATCAAATTTTTATATGTGTATATATATAAATAAGTATGTAAATAAAATTATATATTTAATTATCAATAATAGAAACAACCGGGGAGGATGGTGTACTAGAAACCGGTAAGGAAGGTGGGAGTGGTTGCGATGTAGGGATAGAAGGTGAGTAGGGAGGGTGTTGATCGTGTGCAGTTGGAGTGGGTCAACACCGCCTTTTTTTATGTCTTGAGGTTGGGATCCCCAATTTCGTAAGGCTAAAAAAGTTCTCCATATTCAATAAATATATTTCAAATGGATTAACAATTCATATTTTACTTTACAAACATTAAATGTTAATAATTACACACACATGTGTATATACATGTGAGTGGATATACTAAGGTTTAAATTATGTTAATTATATAATTATATAAATTTTAATAATAATGGTAAAACTTATAATAATAGTATTTTATTATTAATATTTTTACAAAATGTAAACAATTAAATTAATCAGTTGGCGAATTCAACCCCACAACACACGCCCTAAACCCCCACACACCATAGCCACCTTTCAGCCTATGTGATAATAATAATAATAATAATAATAATAAAAATAAAAATAAAAATAATAATACTAATAATAATGTTTAATAATAATAATACTAATAAGTAGAGTTATAAATAATTAAAATTTTAAATATATATAATTAGCTATACAAGGAATTCTATACTAATATAATTATAAAAAAAAATAATAACAAATTAATACTAATAATAAAAAAGTGAAATTATATATAATGATGATAATAATTAATCATTGTAATAATATTAGTAATAACAATAAAAAAATTAACAATAAACTTTGAATACTGCATGAATCTAATTTATATTATATAATATATATTATTATAATTTTATAATTTTATATATTATATATAATTATATACTATATATCTATATTATAATAAAATCGAGATGATAATGGGTACTCAAGAGCCTTTCACTTGATCCTACTCGACCTAATTAAATCAGGTTTGGGTATCCTTTAATCGGGTCTAAGTAGGGTTCAAGTTCTATATACCTTACCCGATTATTATTTTGGTAGGGTTCAGGTATTCGTTATAGGATTTCTGAAAACCCATACCTTTTAACTCTACATTATATTATATATATATTTTTTAATTTTATTATTGAAAAATTATAATTATGTGAAAAGCGAAAACCTATATTTTTTAAATTTTAATCAATTTTATTATTATTATCAGCTCAATTACCCACCTGAAATGGTGGATTAATTTCTGGCCAACGATTGTGATGCATGGACATTCAAAATTGGATGATTTATAATTTGATAAGCCTCCCCAAAACAACCTCATTCCAAGAAGCACCCCACACACATCCCCAATCAACACCAATTAGTTTTCTCTCTCATGCATTAATTTTTTTCAACCAAAAATCTTTAATCTAATATATTATTCTCAAATAGTATGATAATATCAATCCATCAGCACCAATGATATTTTTACATCGATACAAATAATTCTAGACCCATATATGATACTTTTTTTCGAATTTAAAATTTTTCATTTGTAAGTACAAATTTACATTGAAAATTTACAATATATATTTTAAACATTCTTTCTCGTTATTGGTTTTTACAAACAAAATACTTCTAAAAAAAATAATAGATAAATATTATAGAAAATTAATGAGTATACTTGTCTATACATGTATAAATTTATTCATGTATATATATACATATATTCATTTTTATAATTACATACATAAATATAGTACTATAATTATTTACAAATATTTATATCTAATTACATGAAACAATATGTATGCACATGCATGCACCCATGAAAACATATAAGTATTTATAAATATAATTATTTACATGAATATATAAAATTAAATATATACATACTTGCATTCATATATCACATTAACATATGTATATGTACATAAAAAAATATAGTTATACATAAAACATAAATTTTGTTGAATAAAATTTTGAATGTATTTTTTTGTATTCTTTATGTAGTAATTAATTTTTTTATACAAAAATATTGAGAAATATAACTAAAAAACACTGATCATGCACACACACACATATACTTGAAAAAATTAATGTATATACAATATTCAAATTAATTTTCTAAACAAATCATATATATGAAATTTTTTTAATGTATTCTGTTTGTATAAACTAATAAAAGGTAAGATTTTTTGGAAAATATTTTACAAATTTATAGTAAAAATTCATACCTGTATATATAAAAAATTAAAATTCAAAAAAATGCATCATATATGGGACTAGAGTTATTCATATCAAAGTAACGATCACATTGGTTGTGATAGGTTGAAATTTTGATTCCATTTTAGGAGAATATATTAGATAAAACATTGTTAGTAGAAAAAATGAATGCATGAGAGATAAAATTAAATATGGATTATCATTGGGCCATGTGCATTAGGATATTTAGGTAATTAAATCTATTTCCATTAAAAAAATTCCAAAATAAAGGAGATTCCTCCAGAATAAAGGAGATGGTGCCGACATTCTATTCTCTATGCGTCATTATATGAATCCTGAAATCATTCCACCATTTTAGGTGGAAATTGGAGATGATGAAATCCCCCCCTTTACTCTTCCACATTACCTCTCATATTCCCATATACCTCCCCGAATTATCTTCCTCTTTAATTCCCACCAACACCTTTATTTATGTCCTCCCTTTATTCCTTTCATCACCTTTATTCATTTTTTCCCTTCGCTAACATATTCCATTTATCTTGGTATTGATTAATTCCCCTACTCTCCACCATACCAAGCCCCCTATTTCTAAGTATCCTTCTCACCGTTCTACTAGGGTTTAATATTCCTTTGCCTCAACCTCTACCTCTACCTATAGTTCCCATGAATCATTAGTCTGATATCTCCATTCAACTATAGTTTCATTTACCTCTGATCCCCACCTTCTCTATTCCAAATTTGGACCAGAGCACCACAACTTACAGATAGGTGATTTTAGAATCTTTTGACAACATCAAAATTTTGGTATGAAATTTAAGTGACGATATGTCTGGTATCCTTCACCTATTCCTTCCATTTTCCCTTACTCTATATATACTCCTCTTCCACATGATCCTTAAATTATGAATGACTTCCTCCTTTCTAGTACTATCATCTCTTGGTATACCAAATTCCAAAACTAGGACATTACTTCTCTTAAAATTCAAGCTCTTCCACACTCATTATTACAATTTATTTTTATATTATGTTATATAATCTCTAAATTAATATTTTTCAATTATTATAATATGTTATTATTTTAATAATTGTTTTCAAAATATGTATTATTAGTTTTAATAATTTTTTATATTTGTTCCCTTTTTGTATATAAATCTACCTTGTTTTTTCCAAATACATTTTTTAGGTTTATATAATACGTTATATTTTTGAATTATTTTACTCAAATTTTTTATCATTTGTTATATTGATTTTCATTAATCAGTTAACAAAATTTTTAGATTTTTTATCTTATCTATATATTTTAATTATACCAACATATATTGTTTTTTGTAACCCTAGTGTTTCCCATATTCTCCTCTGATGATTTACATGAGGGAAGAATTCAATCTACCAATGGTTGGTTTCAGTTTCTTCTTCTACCACTGTAGAACACAAGAATGAATAACCCTATAACAAATATCATGTTTATTTGAAAATTTCAAAAAATAAGAATTTATTTTTTCATTTATTCATTTATTTTCAGTGTTCCATGAACCAAGCTCCCTAGAAAGAACTCTGATTTTGTTTATAATATCTTAAAGATATGTTTTTGAATATTATCTCACTCTTATGCATATAATTCCTTTAGATATTGTTTTTATAAATCAAGGTACCAATATAATACCTAAAAATGATAATAAGGCTTCATTTCTGGTGTAAATTTATAGATGGTATTATAACTATTTGGTGATTATTTTTAGGCTATATATTATATCCCTAATTATTTTAATTTCCATATTATTATCTTTTTTTAAATATCTTTAATTATTATCAAGGTAAAATCTATATTCATGTATTTTTATAAATACTAGGGACAGTTATGTTTATTTTACTCCTTCCCTGGATCTTCCCTTGCATCATTTTATATCTATTCTACTCATAAAAAACATACTATTATTTTTAACCTTAGTTTTCAACCCCTATTTTATGTATCAACAAATTATCAAGTTCACATTTCTTGCATCTCAAGATGTTACAACATCTTCTTCTAGATACATTAATTTTCATAAGCACCTCGTATTTTTCTTAACTACATGTGGGAAACTACATACACCTAGTGGTTTGGTTTATATTTTGTGGGTTGATAAAGATTCACTAATTTAAGTCATTTTACATGGATGTATTATTTTCTTTACCTATTATTTATAGTAAAAAAACTATGGTGCTTTGATTCTCTATTGTGGTAATCAACCACATGCTCAAAGGTTCAATTTCTATCTTACTAAGGACCTTAGGTTCTATTTCCCTCTTCTCTCTTCCCCATTAATACTTCATATGTTCACCTTTAGTTCAAAGACCTCATCTTCCCTATCTATTTTTACTTCTTAGGTTTTATACTCCCTTAATAGGTTAACACTTTCCATAAAATAATTAAAATTTTATTCTATTTATTTTAGTTTTTTACATGAAAACCTATATTAACCACTAATTGATAACTATTTAACCATTCAATTATCTTCATGCTCTTTCCATCACCTATATTCTACAAAATATATCCTGGAACTCCATTGATTTATATTTTTTAACTATATTCCTAAAATTTTAAGTATTTCAACTTAGATAAATATTTATTATAAATTATGTTGTGATTATGTTATCATTATGAATGATACATAAATTACATTTATATTATATTACAAAAAATATAACATATAAATAAATGGTGTTGATTCATATTATAGTTATTCGTTGAACATGACTTTAATATATCATATTTTCCTATATGAAATTTCTTTCATATTGTATCATGAAATTAATTTGATTCATATTTAGATTTTTTTTACATTTTTAATAATTCTTCAATGTCTCAGACCCCAAATACAAGTATTGGAATAGTAATGCTTCATGCATGAAGTTTTCTGGTTTAAAATATGTGAGACATTTTGTATTATCTTTTAGGTGAGTTTCTTCCATGTTGACATGATTTGTTCACCTTATCATATGTTATTCATATTAGTACACTACTAAAGAGTTACTATTGGGTTCATGAAGTGGGATTAGTTTTCTCAAAAATTTACTCCATCATTAGTAGAGGATATATTGATATATCCAAAAATATTCTCAATCTACATTAAAATACGAATTCTATCATTATAGCTAAATTAATTTCATTTTCAAAAGTGTTGGCCACTGAAATATAACTATTTGATCAACAATTATTGTATAGATAAAGTGTAGGAATTAAAACTCTTTAGGGTGTTGTTCTTAATTATTTTTCAAGTGTTTAGGCCATTGGGTTGAACAAAAAATGGAATCTTAGGCTTTAGGGATGTTATTAATTTTGGTATGTTATTTTTTAATCTTTCAGTACAATTTTGAATTATCATTTTAACAAGCTGTATAAGTTACTCTATTTTTTATTGGTTTTTATTATATACTTCCAAATTAAATAAACAACTGATGGTCATGGGTTAAAATGAAACAATTTAGGTTCTTCTACTCCATAATCAACTAATGCGGTTTATAACAAAACTGCATCTTAATAAAAATATAATTTGATTTAGGAAACATATTTTATAAATTTATGTAATACCATATCTTATTTATATATAATGTGTAGGACTTCACATGATTTAGCAGGTCTTTTCTAATTCCTTTTCTGGTGTACATCCCACCAGGCAGAACATGAAATTGTATCTTAGGTTTTAGGGATGTTATTTATGTTTGTATGTTATATTTTTTAATTATTTTGTAAACATCAAAATTTTCATTTTAAAATATGGTTTAAGTTAGTTATATAAATTTTTAATTATATAGTCAAAGATTCATGGTGAAATTGATGGTCATGGATTATAGTGAAACAATTTCAGTTCTTTTATTCCAAAAATAAGTGATGAAATTTATAACAATAACTACACATGAACTTAGTGATATTTTTATTTAGGTAACATATTATATGAATTATTATAATACCATATCTTATTTATAAATGAAACCACACCTATAATTCTTTCCAAGTCTGGAAAATGATGAGTTCAAATGTCTTCCAGAACTGAATATTTTGGGGTCCAAAATTGTGATATAGTCTTTGGAAATCTCCAAATTAAAATTTATGAATTTTTATTTAGACTCTGAACAAAAAACAATTTTTTGTATTCATTTTGAATGAAAATGTTTCTATAGATCCAATTTTGAATGGCCAAAATTTTATTCTGTTATAATTTAATATGCCTTTTTATTATTTTCACTATGAGTCTAACATTGTTTTCAGGCATCACTTCCACTCTATACCTTCGTATTTTTATTCATTTCTAGCTTTATGAAATCTAATTTCATTTTACATGAAGCCTTAGAAAACTGGTTACTAATTATGTGAATGGTTTTTATGTATACACGTGGTCAGAATATAGGAATATTTGTGTGAATAAGCTACTCATATCATTATTTTTTAAATTTTTATCAATTTATTATGTAGGAATAACTCTACAATTTATTCATGAATAATTTGTTCATTCTTGTACTATTTATATTCCATATATTGATTTTTTTTTCTTTTAAAAAGGGGTTAATTGAAATAATTCATTGATATATCTTCAATTAAAATTGTAATAAATTTCAATTTTTTGGATCCATACTCATTAGAAAAAATTGATAACTCATTTTAGAAATCTTCTGATTTCAACTATAAGAAAATGTAAACTTACAAAAATTGGGTGACAATATTAGTGCTCTGATTTTTTTTCCATTAAGTATAAATTCTACATGAACCCTTAATAATCAAACTAAAATTTCATATTTTTAATATCATTTTATCTCTTTATTTATATTCCATTACTTATAATCCTAAACTGGATTGGCACATTTGATCTTTTAATTTACTTATGAAGACAATTTTCTATACTTGTTTGATTTTCATTTGTTTCTAGAGGTAATAATCTATAAATAATTGTGTTAATTATGTTATTATATTCACACATTAATACATAAATTCATTATTTTTAACTTACTATGAATTTTAGATTTTGGATGGTCGAGTATTGCTGATTTTTTTCTACAGACCATGAATGTTTCTTGCACTAAGAAAGAATTTAATACACTGTACTACCAAAAATTCTATATGAATATATGGGTATATTAATACATTAAATATAATGATATATATTATAATTTAGTTTTTTTATTATATTTTTATTAAATAAAATATAAATCAACAAATTTTTCTTTTACTTAAATTATATTTTTTTGTACACAACATAACGAGGAGATTATCTCACACTAATGGTTGTTGTGTGTGTTCATAGGTTTTAGAAAAATGTGGTCATTTTGGAGTTATTCTTGTACTTATTAATTTTATAATTGATATCTTTATTGAAGGTATTTTTATATTAATATATTATTAGTAGGATATAATTGGAAGGCTTTTTGATAGTAACCATGGCAACCCCAATATTTATCCAACAAATAGAATGCTCTCCATGTGTATTTTATTTTTCTCACAAAATCATTATGCCTTGGGATTTCCATGATTCTTGTCTTGGAGAAGTATTTTGTAAAAATGAGTAGTGGTTACTTTAAGGGTATTTTATGGGTGATACGTGATCCACTCATGCGGGTTTGTCTTCATAACAATGTACAATGTAGAAGAATTTATTACTGATTTTTTTCTCTTGATGGCCAGGTGATAAGATTGACCTTTTCTAATTTAATGTCAGATATAAGAAAATTTTTCAAGGATCGGTTTGGTGTTATTTGAATGTTTATATCCCTTAAGATGAGGGTAAATTGAGTTTATAAAATTTTACCCCAAATAAAACAACTCCCTGTAAATCAAATTCGAATATGCAATTTAACTCTTATATAATATGTAGTGGATGTAAACCAGAAATAATGAGTATTAAATAGATATTTTTATATCGGTTCTTGTAGAAAATAACTACCCATAATATAGACTACATATGATCTATGTGAACGAAATGAGTTTTACTAAATCAGGTCATTTTCTTAAGGGCTATCCAACTGAGCACAAATAGTTGTCACTTGGTACAAAGGTAAAAGAGGCTTCAACTGGGATATCCATTTATATGGGTTGTCCATAGTATCAACTAAACTCAAAATAGGAAGTAAATTATAGAGAGAGGGAGGGAGGGAGAGGTAATATGGTTTAGCACATAGTCTCTTCAACTGTAACTTATATTTTTCAATATGTAACTGTAGAAGTAGTAACCAAGTTTTGTTTTTCACTTGGTATAAAGGATAATAGTTTTCAATCAGGATATCACTTTAAAAGTCACAACATATAGAGGTGGAGAGTATAAATTACTAAAGAGAATTAATAGATGACATTTACTTGAATAAACTGAATAATAATGTAAATGAGAGAAAACATATTGAATATGATTGAATGAGATTACATGAAGATGAAAAATTAGTTTTTATGTCAAGTTAAAAATACAATGGACCTATTCTTTTACACATATTATTACACAATTTTAGGAATTTTTAATCAATAATTAGAAGCCAAGTATAGTAATGTCTAGTGTCTTTGGAATATTAGCCACATAATTAGAAATAAAGAAACAAAAATAAAAAAACTTTTATTTAATCTTCATAAAGATATCATAACTTACTTTTAGCTACTACACTTACATAGGATAACTTGGGGAATACATGAACAAAGGGATGAGTTAAAAATCCATGTATAGAAATAAACATATGAATAATGTATAGTACATATGTTAGAAAGAAAAACATGATGACATAAAAAGGAATGGAATGAATAAACATAAGGAATTAGAACATGTATAACATGGGATCACTTATTAATTAAATAATAGAAATTTGGAAAAAACATACAACATGAAATAATAATGATTCATGGATAACCACCAAGACCATTTCAAAATGAGGATCATGAGTCAAGGCTAACCACCAAGACCGTTGCATATAAAGGAGCACGAGTCACAACTAACCATAGTGACCATTACACATGACGTCTGATGAGAATAAACATTACCCAATGCATTGGTGAACTATCTAGGTACCCCCTTCACAACATGTTCATGAAAATGTATTCCACATGAAGAATCAATCATAAGGTATAAACATAAGGATTACCCATGGAAAGGAATGAGTGTCATAACCATATCACATGGCATAAGAAATGGTAATATCATAATAGTGTCCATGAAAGAATGGATTTAAATAATAAATGTAAATTTATAAGAGAAATAAGTCATAAATATTAATTATTTATTTAAAAATTAAGTTAAAACATGTAAAAAGAGTGTTTATTAAACTTTATAAATAATCTTCTTTAGTGTGGTTTAATGTATAAGTTTAATGATTTTTTTAAAATAAAATGGAATAATTTTTTGTATAAATCTAGAAATGAACAAAGATAGTATTTCATGATAAATTATTGATTTTATAAAAATAATTTTGGATTATAATAGATTATGTAGTGCACTTAAAATGGGTAAGAAATCATGAAGTTCCCTTTAATTGGGTTTTCTTATCAGGAAGAATTGAGAAGGGAACCTTTTTAAAGCATGTATTTAACCCTAAAATAATGAATAATTCATATGAATGCATGAGTTTTTAAAATATAAAAATAAATAATAATTAAATAGGGGTAATGGGAGAGAAATAATAACCCAATGGAAGAATGGGGGTTCAGAGAGAAACCCTTAACTTATGTCTGAAAGTATTATTCACATATACTTAATGTCCTCAATAATAAAATTTAATCCATTAATTAATTAATTATGAACCTTTTATTCAAGTATTTTATTTATTATAATTTTATTAAGTTCATTTATGAATTTTTGATGAGTTATAAGATACAATTTCATCATTTAGGAGTGTTAGTTTCCTTGGTTATCATGATCAGTTCATTTGTATATGTGTATGAAAGATCATATAAAATGTGAGTAATTAAACAGAATTAAAGTTATATGTTATTAATGAACTTAAGAAATTTTATTTTATCTTATGAATAATTTGGTTATATTTTATTATTATGAATATTTTGATAAACATTAATGATAATTGTTTAGATTAATTTGGCATTTTTTATCATAACAAACTAGTTTTGTCCTATTATTTAATATTATGCTTATATGTTAGATCCAAAATATAAAATATGTTATGAAATCAATTTAGAAATATGTTTTAATCACTATAATGATTTTATGACTAGTATTGAAGATTGTATTAAAAAATTAAAACATTTTAACCTCAAAGGTGATAAATCAACACCTTACAGAAGATGTATTCATTTTAAGAATAAAAGGGAGAATAGAAGAGGTTTGATGATAGATTATTCCATTAATAAAATTAAACTATATAAAAGATAATGAAATTATAATTCCATTTTTATTAGTATAGGTAAAGAGAGAATAATAAAGGCAAATAAACTTAAAAGAAATTAAAATAAATTGAAAGAGGATTTTACCTCTTGAATTATTCTACTTGAAAACCTCATTAGGGAAGATGGATTAGGTCTTTTGTTGATGCCAAAGTATCATAGATGCAGAGAAGGTTTTTTTTAATAGGTTTAGGGACAAATTGGGAAATATTCAAGGCTTTCGAAGTGTGAGTAGAAGAGGTGGTGAGGGGTGGTATTTATAGTCGACGAGGTGAGTGTGTTTTTGATTATTTTATTTATTAGATTAATATTTTGGATCAAAACTATAAATAGTGATGATTACTAGGAATAAATATAGTAAAGAGAGAATGTGAGTTCGATATTATTATTATTACATCAATTATGAATCAAGTATTAATGTTTTTAACAAATAATGTTATATATAGAAATGTCTATATTCCACTATTCACCAAAAATTCAACTATTTTTGAAAAATCCAAAAAAATCACCCTAACCATTTTTCAACGTTTAGAATTAAAAAATTAACTCCATTTAATGAAACTAATTTTATAAATTTAAGAGTTGAAATTTTTATATAAAATTATCATTTACTACAAAATACTGATTTATGAATTATAACTTATTTTATAACACTCTAAAAAATTAATTAAGGTCTCATAAAATTATCTTATAATCATACGACAACAAAATATTAATTTATGAATTAATTTTATGAAAGTATATTTTTTTCAAATCATTATAGTAATTATAAAATTATAAATAAACATTTATGTTTTATAAAATATGAAAAATTAATTTATATTTTTCAAATCATTTATTTACTTATACAATGATATAATTATATACTTTTCTCACTTATAATATGCCTAAAATTTATTTATACTTTCATAGGTGAGGTTACTCTTCTGTTGGATGGTTTATAATTCCTAATGGTTGTATTACTATTCCAAAGTTAATGTTACTACTCCATTTTTTTAGGTTCCTTAACTTCTATAAATACCACATATTTCAATCATTATTCATTTATAAGGTTTTTATTGTGTTATATATGTGATTTTTATTTTATTTATACTATATTACATAATTTTAAGAAGGGAAATGTCATTGATAATTTTTTAGTCATTACCCTTAGCAAATTTCAACCTCGAAATTTTGTTTTAAAAACTAAGAGGAAAAAAGGTGAGGGTACTTATCCTTCATTTATTTCTTCAGTTCCCATGTTTCCTCTTCGTACTTATAGTTCTTCCATATTACTTTGACTAGGTGAATGGACTTTTACATAGAAATTTATCTCTATGATCCAAGATCTTCATCAGTTGTTCCTCATAAGAGATATCATTCCCCAATTATAAAACCTATTAATTTAGTACATGTGAGGGTTCTAGTATGTACTTACTCAATAGGGATACATATAATAAAATATGAACATAAGACATAGTAGGTGTAAGTGCTAGTAGATAGGCCATAACTCCAACATGATATAGAATCTAGAAGGGGAAGATGTAACTAGGACTGGCATTTCTTTTCTTCTCAAATCTCATCATCATATTCCATGGAGATATGTAGAGGAATAACATATCTCCAAACTTAAACTCTTGGTCTCATCGAAGATTATGTACATAGTTATTTTATCGACTTTAGGATTCCTTGTTGTGCTGCTAAATGGTTTTTACCTTTTCCACCATTTCATTGACCATTTTATGTCCTAGAAGATTACGTTCCTTGATTTCATCCTAGAATGACAGTGTTATACATCTTTTCTCATAAAGGTATTTATATGGATCCATTTGGATTCTTAAGTGGAAACTGTTGTTGTAAGAAAACTCAACCAGAGGTATATTTTAGTCCCACCTCCCTTTAAAGTCCATAGAACATGCTCTCAACTTGTATTCTAGTTTATGAATAGTCTACTCAGATTGGCCATCAATTTGAGGATGATAATTTGTAGTGAAGTTCATCTCAGTGTTTAGAGAACATTGGATACTTTTCCATAACATAGAGCTGAATCTAAAATCTTGGTCAGAAACAATCAATAGTGGTACTCCATGTATGATTACCACTTCCCTAATGTATATCTATGAAAGTTGATCTTATGAGAATTCCTCTAAAATTGTAATAAAGTGAACCGTCTTGTATGATGATACACAACAACCCATATAGAATTGCTTCCACTGTATTTCTTTGAAATTCCAATGACAAAGTCCATAGAGATGTTTTCCCATTTCCCTATTAGTATGGGTAATGGTTGCATCATCCCCTTAGAATTTTTCCTTTTATCCTCCACTTGAAGACACACCATGAATTTTGATGAATATTTAGTGATCTCCTTCTTCATATTGTCCCACCAATAATGCTCTTGGAGACCTTAATACATATTTTTACTCCATGGGTGAATATAGAAGGTTTAGCTATGTGAATCATTCAGAAGATATTACTTTATTGGGATTTGATGTCACACATACATAGGAAAAAAATCTCAAAAACTCTTTCCTCACTAATGTTGAACTCTTATGATTTCTCTTTTCTAATAGCTTCCAACTTTTTCTAAATCTCCAAATCATTTATTTGATCAACCTTTATTTTCTACAAAAGGGATAGTTTAGAAATCATTTGATAAAGGATTGATGATGTTCCTTCCTTAAATATTCCAATGTTTATCCTTTACAGGTCTATGAAGACTGGACCTTATAAATTCACATCATTGACAAAGATGAATTATCCTTTCTACTTAGATAATCCACCACCTTGTTTTCTTTACTAGGATGGTAGTGGATTGAGCAGTCAAAATCCTTAAGGAGTACAAACCATTTTTAATTGTGCATTTTAATCTCCTTCTATTTGAATATATACTTGAGGATTTTATGATCATTATATATTTCACACTTCTCCCCATTGAGATAATGCCACTATAATTTCATGGAAAAGATCACAATCTCAAACACTAGATAATGAGTGGGATATTATTTCTCATTAATTTTCAACTTACTTATGGAATAGGATATTAATTTATCATTTTGAATCGGTACCGAACCAAATCCATTATTTGAAGCATCACTGTATAACGTAAATACTTCCCCACTTATCAGAAGTGTGAGTATTGGTGCAGGGATAAGCTTCCTTTTGAGCTTATTAAAGCATTACTCACATTATTGAATCCAAACATGCTTTACCCTCATTCTATTAAGCCTATTTAGTGTGTTATAAAATCATGATATGTTCCTCACAAATCGTTGGTAGTACCCATCTAGACCAAGGAAGCTGGGGATCAACGTTACAGATGTTGTCCTGGGACACTCTTCGATTGTATTTTTCTAGTAAGGGTCAAAAAATATCCATTTTTTGGTGATTACATTCCCCAATAATGATACTTCCTCCATCCATAAGTGTCATTTACTATACTTTGCATAAATTTTCTCCCTTCACAAAGTCTTTAGCACAGTATTCAAATACTCTTTGTGTTCCTCCTTTATCTTAAAGTAAATGAAAATATCATTAATAAAGATTACCAGAAATTTGTAGAGGTAATATCTAAAGACTCTATTAATTAAGTCCATGAAAATTTGTATAGCATTAGTGAGTCTAAAGGTAATCACTAAGAACACATAGTATTTAGGCCTCATTCCAAATTCAGTCTTGGGAGTATCTTTTTTCTTCACCTTTAGTTGGTGATATCCCGACATTAAGGTCCACCTTAGAGAAATACATAGCCCCATGTAGAAGATCAATAAATTAATATATCCATAAATGGGATACTTGTTCTTTATCATATTTTTGTGGAGATCATGATAATCAATTCAGAGGCACTTTGATCTATCATTCTCGATGAAGAGAACAGACACACCCCATGGTGAATCAATTATGTGTATAAAACCATTGAACAAATTCTCTAATAACTGCTTTTTTCAGTTCCTCCAACTCAATGGTGACCATTATATAAGGTGTTTTTGATATTGTAAGAGATCTATGAATAAGTTAAATTGATAACTCAACCTATCGGTCAGGAGAAAGACCGTAATTTTTTGGGAACACATCACTGTAGTTCCTCTCAATGGTCATGTCTTTGAGAATGATACTCTCTTTTATCTCAATATTTTGAGGAAGACATGATTTCTCATAAGGCAGTAATATCTGCACTTGAGACGATGATTCTAAAGGATAATCCTCCTCCTCCTTACACAATTAAATAATTGGAGGATAGTTTTGGATGTAACGAGTGATCTCCCTTTTCTGAAGGTTATGATGGATTTATATAAATATAGGAAATACATGCCAAATATAACATCAAATTCTACCAAATGAAGTATGATAAGATCTTATATGAGTTTCAGTCCACAAACATTAACTAGGGTTGAGTTGTATACATTGGATACAATAATTTCCCCATTTTCTATTCTCGCAGATAACTCAAAATCCATATTTCGAGGTGGTGTTTGAATAGTTCTACTAAAAATGGAAGATATCAAAGAATGCATAGAACCAAAATCAAAAGTACATTCACTATTATTTAATGAATAAACTATGTACCTATAAAAACATCATTATCAGGATACAATTTAGAAGTAGTGATATCATATGACCTTCCATGTTACCTTTGAGGTTGTTGTTGTTGGTTTCCTCCAAAAACCCTTGGATTAGGGAAATAGTTCACATGATTCCCAAGTTCCTTGAAGTTGAAACACTACACTATAGGATTAGTGTTGATATGAACCTTACCTTATTCTTCCATATTAGTGGGATTATTTATATCACTTTACTAGTTATTATACATATTTTCCAATCTTCTATATTTGGTGATTTTCCAAGTTCCCTTTAAAAAATTCCTAGGATGATTCTTACCACAATTTTGAAACATGGGATTTGGGGTTTTATTTCTTTAATGGGATTTATCTTTTTATCCTAACATATTAAACTTCATTTTCCTTTATTTACCTCCAATACCATGAGACAACTGAGATTTTATGATCTTTATTTCAACCTTAAGGGAATAACATACAATCTCCTCATAGTAATAAAAGCCTCAAATCACCAACACTTTTCATGGATTTGGATTTAGTCTTATAAATAATCAATCCACCTTAATTTTTTTGTTCTTGAAAAATATATAGGTGCATCATACAAGTATTTTCATGTTTGATTCAAAAACCCTAATAGAATCACATTCCATTTGCTTCAGTGTGAGGAACTCTATTTCCATCATAAGATGGAGTGTTCGAGGAAAATATTTGTTGAAAAATATTTTAATGAAACCTTCCACTACTAGAAATCCTACCTATACCAATGCATCTATACAAATGGTTATTAAAAACCATTGGTATATCTCCCCTTTCCCAACAATTTTTCCAAACCGTTAGGAAAATTCCACTTTAAGACTACTTTTTCCAATGTTTTGGAAAAACCATTTGGAAAGGGTAAGGATTTCCCAACGGTTTTTCCAAAATGATGGGAAAATACCGCTTTGGGACCACTTTACCCAACGGTTTGGAAAGAATTTTGGGAAAGGGTATTTATTTCCCAATGGTTTTTCCAAACAATTGGTAAAATTCAACATTGGGATCAATTTTCCCAACGGTTTTGAAAAACCTTTGGGAATGGGTATGTATTTCTCAATGATTTTGCCAAAACCATTAGGAAAATCCCACTTTGGGACCAATTTTCCCAACAGTTAGGTAAAAACATTGGGAAAGGGTATGTCATTCCTAACAGTTTTTCTAAAATGTTGAAAAAATCCTACTTTAGTACCAATTTTCCCAACAGTTTGGAAAAACCATTGTGAATGGGTATGTCTTTCCCAACAGTTTTTCTATACCATTTGGAAATTACCACTTTGGTACCACTTTTCACAATGGTTTGGAAAAACTATTGGGAAAGGACATGGATTTCCCAACAGATTTTCCAAACTATTGGGAGAAGCCCACTTTGGTACCACTATTCCCAACAGTTTGGCAAAACCATTAGGAAAGGGTGGGTACCTATCCCAACATTTCTCAAAACTGTTGGGATTGGTACACTTATTTTTTTTGAATTATTTTGTCAAATATAATTAAATAAATAAATATAAAAATTAAATAAATATATTCACAAAGGTAATTATAGGAGAGTTGTAAAGTCTTTAATATATAACCCACAGGTTGTGGGTTCAAACCTCCACAGTAACATTTTTTTAATTTACCAATACCAACGGTTTGGGCAGACATTGGGTGATTTGGTGTGGTGATAGATCTATCCCAATCTATTTTGGAAAACCGTTGGGAATGAACTATCCCAAAGGTTTGAAAACCATTGGTATAGACCTATACCAATGGTTTTCAAACTGTTGGGATATGTCTTTCCAAACTATTTTCCCCAAACCATTGGGATAGGTATTTCCAAACGGTTTTCCCCAAACCATTGGGATAGGTCTATCCCCATGCCAAATCACTAAATGGCTACCCAAACCATTGGTATAGGCTATACCAATGGTTTGGGGACCTATATCAATGGTTTTAAACCATTGGTATAGGTAATTTTTCAATTATTGTTCACATTCCATGGAATCAACTTCCTCTTTGGACTTTGTGTGCATGATCAGTTTCCACCCCTAATTAGATTTCCCATTAAAATTATAGACTATCATTATATGATTTTTCTTATTTTAATAATTGGAGAACATATAATATCTTTTCAATGGAATTAATCCAAGGTTCTATGTGGATGTGATTAGAAGATCCAATAGAAATATGATGCCTTTGTCTCATTAAATATTCAACCAAAAAATTATCTTTATTAGAAGGAGGAAGTTACACACGATTCATGTTATTATTTATAACTTTATCCAGTTGAAAAATAATTATCATGATGTTTTGAGTCCTCATTCTCATAATATTTGGCATGTAATTAGGGTAATCTCTACATTTCATCTCACATTGATTGTTGGCATGAGTTATCCTATTTCCAAGCATTAACCAAAAAAAGTACCATTAGGGGGGTTTAATACTAAGATAATAAGAATATGAAAATGAAAATTTGAACATAAAAGGATAAAATTGTGAATTAAAAGTATATCCTAACTTATGATTCCCCAAGTTTCAGTCTAGGTTATCCATGGTGATATAATTATCTCTAGTGTTCTTAATAAATTACTCTAGTCATAATCTCAAAAAATAAATATACCATTCTTTGATACCAAATATAATATCCCAATACTTTTACAAATATTATTACATGATTTTAGGCATAATTAACCAACAATTAGAAGATAAGTATCGTAATTTTTGGTGGATTTCGAAGACTATGTACGTAATTAGAAAGCATGAAACCAAAATAAAAAAATATTTTATTTAATATCTAAAAGGAGATCCTAAATTAATTTTATATCCTACAACTATATTGGATAACCTGGGGAATACATGAAAAAATGGATGAGATAAAAATCCCTATAAGGGAATAAGAATATGAATAAAGAAAGCCACATGGGTTAGAAAGCATAACATTATGACATAAAAAGTAACAGAACATGAATAAAAATAAGGAATCATAACATGTATAACATGAGATAATGAAATAATGTAATAATAGGAATGTGGAAATATCATACAACATGAAATCAGCATGATTAAAGTCTAACCACCGAGACCATTTCACATAGAGGATCATGAGTCATGGCTAACCACCAAGACCGTTTCACATAAAGGAGCATGGGTCAAGGCTAACCACTAAGACCATTTAACATGAAGTCTCATGTGACTAAAAATTAATAAATTCATTGGATATATATCTTGGTACACCCATCAAAACATGTTAATGAAAATTTTTTCCACATAAAGAATAAAAAATAAGGTATAAACAAAATGGTTACCAATGGAAATAAATGGGATTCATAACCATGTCATAAGAAATAAAAAATGGGTGTATTATAATGTTATTCATGAAATAATTTATTTAAAACATAAATTGACATTAATAAGGTAAATTAGGAATGAAATATAATATTTTTTTTGTCAAAATAAAGCGAAAAAATGTAAAAATAGTGTTTAAGAAACTTTAGAAATTGTCCACTTTAGTGCGGTTTAAGGGGAAAATTTAATGATTCTTTTAAAAGAAAATTAAATAATTGTTTGTATAAAATGAGAAATTAAACAAGATAGTTTTTTTAATGATAAAATAATTTATTTTAGAAAAAATAATTGTGGATTAAAAAATTTTATGGACAGTAGTTGGAAATGGGTTAGAAATAAAGATGTTTCTCATAATTGGGCTTGATTATCAAGAAGAAATGAGAAGGGAACCATTTTAAAACATGTATTTCCCTGTAATAGAAGGAATAACTGATTAGTATACATCATTATGGAACATATAAACATAATTTTGAAAAATTATATAAAAAATTAAGAAGAATTACTTTGGGGTAAAGGGAGATAAAGCCTAACCCGAAGGAAGAATGGGGGTTCAGAGAGAATCCCTTACCCTATGTACAAAAGTATTATACAATTGTCCTTAATGAACTTTATAATCAAATTAAATCCCTTAATTAATTAATTTATAACCTTTTACACATTTATTTAATTTATTATAATTTTATTAAGTTCATTTATGGCCTTTTTTATTAGTTATAAGATATAATTTCATCATTCGGGAGAATTTGTTTCCTTGATTTTCATGATTAGTTAATCTGTATATGTGTATGAAAGGTCATGTAAAATTTGAGTAATTATCCAAAATTTAAATTATATTTTATTAATGAACTTACATAATTTTAATTTTTCTTATATATCATTTGGTTATATGTTATGAGGATGAATCATTAGATAAAATGATAATGACAATAGTTTAGATTAACTTTCCATTTTTTGATCATCAGGAACTAATTTTGCTCTTTTATTTATTATTTAAAATATATATTACTTATAGAACATAAAATAGGATATAAAATAAATTTTACAATCGATTCCAACAATTATAATTACTTTATGACCAGCCTAGAATGAGGTAAAGGAAAATGAAAACATGTCATCCTTGATGGTGATAAATCAATACCTCATGGATGATACTTTTATTTTAAGAATAAAAGGTGGAGGAGAAGAGGTTTTATGAATGATTATTCCATTAATATAATAATTTTTTTATATAAATTAAACTAGAGTTATCATTCCATTTTTAGAATAGGAGGTGAGGAGAGAATTAGAAAATAAATGAAATTGAAAAGAAATTGAAATAAGTTGAATGTGGATTTTACCTCTTGAATTCATCTCATTGTGACACTTATTAGGGAAGACGAATTTGGTATTTTATTTTGACCAAAAGATTTTAGATGTGGGGAAGGGGATTGTGAAGAGGTTTGGGAATAAATTTGACAATTTTTAATGCTTTGGAAGTGTGAGGATAAGAGGTGGTGAGGGGTGGTATTTATTGTTGAGGAGATGGGTGTTTTGATTATTTTATTTATTTCTTTGTTATTATGGATCGAGACTGTGAATAGTGATGATTACAATGACTAAAAATAGTAAATAGATAATGATAGTCTAGGATTATGGTGCTTTCTTCTGTGATGACCTAAGGAAGAATGTATTTTACTTATAATGTTTTATATTGTAAATTTTCATATTTCACTATTTATAAAAAATAAACTATTTTAGAAAAGTCCTAAAACGACACCCTAACTATTTTTTAGCACACAAAATTCAAAAAATAACTCCATTTTATGAAAATAATTTTATAAATATGAGAAATATAATTTATAAATAAAATCATTATTTACTCGAAAAATACTGGTTTTAAAATTATAACTGGTTTTATAACACTATGAAAATTTAATTATGGTTCCATAAAATAATATTATAATCATAAGAAAAAAAAATTAATTTATGAATATATTTTATGAAAATAGTTTTTCTATTAAATCATTATATTAATTATAAAATTCTAAATTAACATTTATGTTTTATAAAAATACCAATACTGAATTTATCATTTTCAAAACATTTAATTACTTATAGAATGATATGATTATATCATATTATCACTTATAACATGCATAAATTTTATTTATAATTTCAAATTTGAGATTATTATCTTGTTGGAAAGTTTACTGTTCATAATGGTCATATAACTATTCCAATGGTCATGTTACTATTCAATTGGTTTAGGTTCCTCAATTCCTATAAATACCTCTTATTTCATTCATTATTCATTTATATAGTTTTTATTATGTTATCTATGTGATTTAAATGTTATTTATACTTTTTAACATAATTATATGAAGTTAAATCTCATTGATAAAATTTTAGGTTGTTACAAAATAGCCAATAAAAAATATCAATCTCAAGTCTTGGGTTTTGGATTGGCTAAAGGAGTTGAATATGAAAATTTTGATTAAGGGAAGAGGTTTCTTAAAAGTGAGATGTTTATTAGGAGGTAATAAAGTGGTTGGTAAGAGGTTTCTAGGTCATCTATAAAGAGTTCACCTATAGGTACAATTAAACTAGAATACCCACCATAACCATCTGTATTTTTTAGAGAGGTTCCATAGAGGAACAAAACACCTACACCAAGTTTCTCAACTCTCAGTTTGTCAAACATGGCTGTAGGAGTGAAATGAATATTTAAATATAAGGTAGGAGTTGTAGTTTCAGATATTATTTTCTTATAATCTTTCTAATTCCATTTCTCATAAAAGGAAGAAGGATCAAAAGTGTCTTGTAACATCAGTTTGGATTTGGAAATCTATCAATAGTCATAGGACATAGAGATATTATATCCTTCAATTAAAATATTTCATTAACACACATTTATATCCTCCTAATAAATAAATATTTATAGACATATAGTATAACATAATATCATTTTAATGATGTTCTGCAAGATAGGATCACTTGGAACTTATTCTATAATAACTATGATTCTATCAACTTCTTAAAAATAGATTTCTTCAAAAACATAAGAAAGGAAACTCTTCCTTTCTTACCTCCACTATCTGGACATCCATAAATCATTCCTTTTCCACCATCACGAGTAACTCTAGGTGGATGGTCTCCAGAAACTCCTCCATGAACTTCTGGTTAGATAACTAGGTTGGCACTCCTTTAATTTCCAGGGTTTCCCTTGACCAAAGCCCTGGGAAAAGAAACCTCTCAATTAGAGATGTTCTTAATTCTCAAAATGATCCTCTTCCTGATAACATTATGAATTTAATTGACACCTACCCCTTCTCAAACACTGATGACTTCTTAGTTTGGGAACCTGCTCACAATGGTATGCTTGATTCTAAAACATTTACAGCCATTTATTTTGTAACTTTTAATGTGATTTTGGGTGGTTAAAACTTTTTGACAAACCTTGGATAAAACCCTAAATATTTACTCTTAATTGGAGACTTTCTCATAACAGACTTCCCACTGATGATTGTCTTTAATCTCCTGGTTTTCAACTATTTTCTAAATGCTGCCTCTACAATCAACACAGAGAAGATTCGAATCATCTATTTCTTTATTATGCCACTGCTTCTTCTATTTGGAATTATATTTTTAACATTTTTGATTACAGATGGTGGATGCATGACTCTGTTAAATCTCAATTAAAGAGATGCGCAGATCTAAATTGTTCTCAACATATTAAAAACATTTTTCATGTTGTTGTCACTGAGCTTCACCACATGATCTGGTATGTTAGAAATTCTATTATACACAATAATTTTTCATCCAGACTTAATGTAGGAAAAACTAGGACTCTCATTGCCATTCCTGAAGATTCTTCATTCCAAAAGGGTCACTACAACAACACGGTGAAATACATTTGCATCCTTCAACATTTATGTATTGCTGGAAACTATTTACAGCCTTGTCGTACATCTGAAGTATTCTAGTGTTCCCCTCATCCAGGATGGATTAAGGTTAATGTGGATGACGCTTCCAAAGGAAATCCTAGTCTTGCGGGTTGTGGCACCATCCTTAAGAATCATAATAGTCAGATTGTGGGTTGATTCTATGGTAGCTATGGCATTGCTTCCTCTCTGGAAGCGGAAATGATAGGTAGGATTCATGAAATCTCTTTTTCCAAACAATATGGCTGGAACAACCTCTATATTGAGAGTGATTCTACCACTATTGTGAAAGCCGTTTGGAATGGTGTGATACATCTTGCGTGGCTGATCACCACTCATTGGATGGACTGCATCTGTGCTCTTCATGACATTAACTACATCATCACTCATATATATCGTGAATATAACATGGTTTCTCATGGTCGTGAAAACAAGGGAGTTAATCAAGACACTAACTAGCTTGATGAACTTCCGGTTGACTTATTTCCTTTTCATAATAAATATTGTAATATGTTTCTGTATTTTAGACTTTTTAAACTCTTTTCCATTATATTTATAGTGCCTTGGTTTCATATCCTTTCCATATATAGTGGAAAAAAATCTTGTGGCAGTCATGCAAATATAACTTTGTAGCACACCTCGATAGAAAAATACTAAAGAATACCACTTGACTTTTAGAGAATATTTGAGATGATAATTTGGGGAGTTATTTGGTTTCGATCCACTAGAAATAAACACTTATTTTCCTTTATAATCTCCCCTTTAAGCGTATACCTACTCATGATTAGAGTTATTATAATAAAAAGATTCATTTTATAAAGCATGATAATTTTCAACCTCTATTAATGTCACGACCCATCCCCCGGGGCCTGTCTCGTAACTACCCCAAGCCCGCCTTCCATAGGCCAGGGGCTGGCGACTTGCACCAAAGGAATAAATCCCAATAACTGGGAAGGTATTGTTTTTATGAATTGTAAACACACACACAACCCAAGTATAAGCGGAAGCAAACACTAAGTAAGCAATATAACAAGTGTGCTGAAAATACAAAGGGGACAGGAAATAAAATCCCAACAGTAAAGTACAAGAAAAAGAAAAAATAGCAAGAAGGTGTCAAGCTACTCTTGGATCATCCTCTGGAGTCCCTATTTGAAGGGTAGGTATAGATGGCCACCTCAGCTCTCCACATCCGTCTGTTACCTCTTGGTACCGTCTCATCGTGAAGTCCACCTCCGGGTACCCTCTCGTCGTCCAGTCCACCTCCGGGTACCGCCTTGTCATGAAGTCCACCTCCGGGTACCGTCTCGTCATCACGTCCACCTCCGGGTTCCATCTAGCTCTACAATACTCAACCACAATCAGTGATGTCCATCATCTGAAACCAACACAACGTAGTGCGGGCGAAGCCTGTGTAGGGGTGAGTATATGATACTCAGTAGGGACCCCGACACCCCCGAAGGTATCCCTGAATCCACAAAGGATTAATCACAAAGAAAAGATACAATCATGAAGTATCATCCAACACTACTTAGGTATATGACCATACATATACCTAAGTTATCAAATCTAGTACAACTCCATCTCATGAGCTCATGTACAACCCAGTCCACTCAGGGAAGTATAACTTAATCCACAGAGGAAAGTACGATCCAATCCACACAGGATAACATAATCCAATCCACACAGGATATCAAGTCAATCACAACAAAGATAATGATTGAAAGTAAAGACACAACTCACACAAGTATAATAATCATGAAGAGGGTGGAGATGATTAGATGTAGCCTCTGAATCATCTCCTCTACCGAACCCACGTAGGATCCAAGTTTAGTAGTCGTCGCTGCCAAACCCACGGAGGATCAAAGTATAGTATTCATCATCATCGAACCCACATAGGATCCCAGAACAGTAGTCGAACCCACGGAGGATCCCAGTAAAATAGTCATCCACGTCAAACCCACGAAGGATCCTAGTACGGTAGTCGTCCTCATCGAACCCACAGAGGATCCCAGTCCGGGAGTCGTCCTCGTCGAACCCATGGAAAATCCCAGTACGGTAGTCATCCTCGTCAAACCCATGGAGGATCCCAGTCCACCAGTCGTCTTCATCGAACCCACAGAGGATTCCATTACAATCATCATCGTCCTCGTCGAACCCACATAAGATCCAGTATGGTAGTCATCCTCATCGAACCCACAGAGGATTCCAGTACAATCATCGTCGTCGTCAGAGTCGCAACCAGCTCTAGGGTTCCTGCACATAGCATGCTCGATTCCGGGAGGGTTCATTTCACGAGACAAGGGGGGTCGATAAATCAACTGACACATAGTCCAAATTTTATGTATTCTAATGTTTTTTCTCGACAATAGGAACTCAACATGACAGATGACACGTCAATCGGACGCCCGGTCTGAGAGTTATTAGCATTTCGGTCCCAGGGGCCCGGTTGGTTTTTAAGTCAAAACCAACCCGAACATACTCCAAATATGTACAAATCTCGAGTGAAGTAATCCAAAAGGTCTTTCTCACTAGGAGGAAACCAACAAAGTCGACGTCACATCAATTGGACGTCCGAAGCTCAAGTTATAAGCGTTTCTGCTCTGAGGGCCCGGTTGGTTTCTTGTTCGAACCAACCCGGCTGCACCCAAAGTTCTCCAAAACCTGTAGTGTAATATATTGAAATGACCATCTCGATCCAAGAATCGCATCTCAACTGAAGGTGCGTCAATCGGTGGCCCGTAGCCCATGTTATGGGCATTTGAATGAACCTGTCTGATTTTAGGGGGGTTTGGGACCGGACCGACCCGGCCCAGAACCCCCTGGATCGGCCCAAACCAGGTCGACCTGACCCAGGTCCGGGTCCGGCCCATTAGGGCGTGGCCCGACACGGCTGGTGCGGCCCGACCCAGCTGGCGTGACCGAGCCCCGCCGACGCGGCCCAGCTCAGTGCGGGCGGTCCGGCCCGTTGTTGGCAGCCTGACCCGGCGTGGGCGGCCTGGCCTGGCGCGGGCGGCCCGACCCCACGCTGGCCGGGCGGGGTGGCTCTGTGCTGTCTGAGCAGATGCGGAAAGGGGGTGGGGGGGGGGGGGGGGTGGATACCCCCATTTATTGAGAAACGGCCCCCGCAAGGGGGGGGGGGGGGTACCTCTTGGCCAACCGGGGGTTACAATCCCTGGATTTTCGAAATGGCCGGCCGAGTTGGTCGGCCGGTGTGCCGCCGCAGGACCCCCGCGGGTCCCGCCTTCCATGCACCGGTGACCGGCGGTTCTGGTCACCACTCCCTGCACCGCCGTAGCCTTGTCTGACCAGCGCGGCACGATGACACCGTGCCCCTCCGACGTGGCCCCGCTCCGGCCGCTCCCTCTTCGTGGTTCCCCGGCAGGGCGTGACGGCGCCGCGGCCCGACTCTGGCCGCGGCTTCTTTCGGCCTCAATGGTGCAGTGCGACGGCGCCGTGCTCCTTCACCGTGATCCTCCTCATTCCCGCACAGTGCCATTCCACCGCACTGCCTTTGTTCAAGCCGCAACGAGTACAACAACCAAAGGGGAGGAGGGTCATCCATGTTCGTGCGGTCTGTCCCCCTCCTGTTAATTCAATATCAAGTGGCTAAATAATTTAACATTGGATGGAAAAAGAATATTCATGAACACAAAACCAACCCCTACCTCAAAGAAGGCGTTCATCGGTGTTGTGGTAGATAGCGTCGCGGTAGATGCGCATCATTCCGTCAACGTCGGGACGGATGAAGCCGAGGGTGGCATCGGTGTTCTTCATTCCTCGTTGGAGGAAGAGGAAAACTCTCCAAGTGCTGGGTGCCGTGCTTAGCTTCTAGTGTTCTACCGCATGAAGAATCCATCCAGAACTCCTCCCCCTGGCCTCCTTTAAATAGGAGTGGTGGGTTCGTCGTTGGCACACAAGTGTTAAATGGGGGATTTATGACATAGGGCCCCACTCACTTAATCCGCTGCGGTGGAACATTAAAAAGGGAGGAAATATCCTCATTAATTAGACACGTTGGAATTTAATTAAAGAGAGGGAGGAAAGGTTCCTCATAAATTTGAGGGGTTGACATGTATTAAAGAGGGAGAGGGTGTTTAATAGGGTGTTATGAATTTTAAGGACGTGGGGGCTCATGTGGGCCCCACCCCACTTCCTCACAACTTCCTTTCCCATAACTCATAAACCACTAGAGGCGTAATAAAAATATAATTATAAACAACTATATTCTTATTCCTCACATTTTTAACATCTCATCCCGAGCAATCACAACTCTAGAAAATGTCTTCCTAAGAAATTACCAGTGCTGCGATTTCATCGTTTCCTTTGGATTTCAATTCCATGCACTAGATCAAATGTTAGAGAACCCGCTCGTTCATTCACTGAACGTACCTGAGCTAAACTTCAGAAAATTATTCCAGGCATACAGGGCCTCGGAATCAGGCTCCGTCAGAAATTACGTACTCGTAGAATTCCAAAGAAAATTAAGAAAAAAATTTCCCATAAAATTTACGGGTCTTTACATTACTCCCAGCTCAGGGATTTACGTCCCCATAAATATACATCTCAAACTAGGGAAACAAAAGAGGGTACTGAGCCTGCATCTGAGCCTCCCGCTCCCAAGTGCTCTTATGGAGGTTCCCGTGTTGCCACCTGAGGCGCATTAAAGGAATCGACCATCCATATAGGACCCACTCCTGTCGAGCCTTTATCTCCACTGGGACCTCCGCAAAATTCACTCCATCGCCAATGATATGAGTCAGGTCACACACATATCTCCTCAGCTGAGATAAGTGGAATTCGTCATACACCTGGTGCAACTGAGGTGGATGGGTCAAGCAGTAAACCACCTTGCTTACCCTATTGAGGACCTAGAAGTCTTCGATGAAGCTTGTAGATAACTTGCCGCCTTGGCCAAATCTCTTTAATCCACGTCGAGGTGAGACCCATAAGAATACGCCATCACCATCCTCGATCTCTAGTGGTCTCCGCAACCTGTCGGCATAAGACTTTTGTCAGCACTGAGCTATCCTCATCCGCTCCTAGATGACCTGAACCTTCTCTGGTCCTACAAGGGCTGCAAAGATTTCTTCTTTTCCGATAAGAGAAATCCGATCCCATCCCCTGGATGAACCACGTTCTTTGCCTAATATAGTCAATCCTGGCAAGAATGATTCTAATCTATACCATGGATGATGTCGTAAGGCCTTGACACTACTACTAAGAGATCCAACCGTTACTCTCGCCACCAAGGGTCGAGTCACACTGTCGGAAGCAGTGTGTGGTCACTAGGTCTCCTTCAGTAGGAATCTCGAAAGTGAGGGTCAATTCAATATTTTTAAACCAGAACCTCTTAGTATCAACCACATAAGAAGGACATGGAAGAAAAAATCACAAGAACAAGTGTCTTTTATTACTGAAACTCATGGTACAAAGACACAAAACATCCATAAACACAAAATCAACAAGGCCAGAAGACACATGAACAAAATCCTTCATGACCGGAGCTAGTCCCGCTCCTATCCATCATCTCCCGGAGCTCCATGGTCTTAAGCCTCAGCTGCCTGATGCTGAGCTCTCCCCTGTCCTCCCGTTCTCTACGGTCAGGGTGGTCTTCCTGGTGGTTGTGGTGGTAGGGCCTCAAAGCGTTTCCCACCATCCACTGCTCGGCCAACCCCTATGCGTCGTCCGCCTACTCCCTATGGACCTCCATGGTCAAACCTCTACTTGGGAGGTCCCTCTACTTCCTTCTTCTCATCTTAAGAATGAGTCGGGCAGTCTCGAGCCATGTGAACCTGCCCGCCGCATGAATAGAACTGCCTACTCCTCAGGGGGCTGGCTCTCCTTTGTGTGCCCCGCACAACCGAATCTACATCCTGAGATTGCTCATCTGATGGTCTAGCCTACTTGGACCTCTACGCCATCTATCTACTACCAACTATAGAAGACTCCGCTACGGGTCGTCCTGCGGAGGGTCCCACCGCTGGTGACTGCTCGGCAAGAAAACTCTCCACTAGAAGGGCTCTCTCCAGCACCCATGCCTGCGTCAGAATGTTGAGGGAGATCATCGAAACCCTAATCTCATGCCTCAGTCCCTACTTGAAGGTCCTGGACCTAAAGAACGGGTCTCGTACAATATCCGTGGAGTAGCGTGAGAGATCAGTAAACCTCACCGAGTACTGGGCCATAGTCATGCTGCCCTGCTGCAACTGTAGTAACTCCTGAATGTGCACCGCATGGAGGGTGGCTGGGACGAACTCTGAGAGGAAGAGGCTCTAATAGTCCGTCCAAAGAAGAGATGACTTTTCATGCACCTGGAGCATTAGGCTCCACCATCTATCTGCTGCCGCGTGCAGGAGACTCGCTGTAAGGATCACCATGATGTTAGCTGGTGTCCCCAGTAACCTGAAAACATGTACAACAGCCTCCAGCCAATCCTCGGCTACCTGAGGGTCTCTCTCCCCATAGAACCTGGGCGGTCTACGATGCTGAAACTCATGAAGTGCACTAAGGTGAAGTGCACTCTCAGCGGCTGGGGCTGGTGGCATTGGTGGGTCGGCGGGTAGAGGTACCACTTGAGCCTCCGATGTAATAGGGCCTCACATCAAGGCCTCGTTGCTCGATGAGCTATTATCTCACACAAAGCTCGGAACCCTAGCTGGTTGTCGTCGTGGGGCCATCCTAAAATTAATCAGGTGCTTCACGGTCAAAACAGTATACTTGGTTAGCCGACACAATGTAATCACAAAGAAAACTTTTGAATCACAAATGCAATCAATGTTTCCATGCACTGAGTTGGAAATCAGAAGTCAGGGTCCTGGTGTTTGGATACGTCGGCCGGTGCACCAACACTGGACTCCCAAGATTCATAACCACAATCAATACCCTTAACAGTATTGCCTCACATAGAAGAAATATCAGAGTCTTGAGTTCTGCGGTAGAATAGAACTCCTCTGATACCAATTTGTCATGACCCGTCTCCCGGGGCCCGTGTCATAACTACCCCAAGCACGCCTTCCATAGGCCAGGGGCTGGAAACTAGCACAAAAGGCATAAATCCTTATAACTGGGAAGGTATTGCCTTTATAAAATGTAAACACACACACAAATAGAGTACAAGAAGAAGCAAACACTAAGTAAGCAATATAACAAGTGTGCTGAAAGTACAATGGGGGCCGGAAATACAATCCCAACAGTAAAGTACAAGAAAAAGACAAAACAGCCGGAAGGTGTCAAGATTCTCCTGGATCGTCCTCCAGAGTCCCTGCCTGAAGGGTATATACAGATGGCCACCTCAGCTCTCCACATCCATCTGTCACGTCTGGGTACCGTCCTGTCGTGAAGTCCACCTCCGGGTACCCTCTCGTCGTCCAGTCCACCTCCGGGTACCGCCTCGTCATGAAGTTCACCTCCGAGTACCGTATCGTCATCACGTACACCTTTGGGTACCATCTAGCTCTACAATCCTCAACCACGATCAGTGATGTCCATCGTTTTCAACCAACACAACGTAGTTCGGGTGAAGCTCGTGCAGGGGTGAGTATACGATACTTAGTAGGGACCCCGAGACCCCCGAATGTCTCCCTTAATCCACAAAGGATAAACCACAAAGAAAAGATACAATCACGTTGTATAATCCAAAACTACATAGGTGTATTCCCATACATATACCTAAGTCATCAAATCCAGTACAACTCCATCTCACGAGCTCCTGTACAACCCAGTCCACTCAGGGAATTATAACTTAATCCACACAAGAAAGTACGATCCAATCCACACAGGATAACATAATCCAATCCAAACAGGATATCAAGTCAATCACAACAAAGATAATGATTTAAAGTCAAGACTCAGATCACACAAGTATACTACTCACGAAGAGGGGTAGATATGATTAGAAGTAGCCTCTGAATCATATCCTCTGCCGATCCCACGTAGGATCCAAGTTTAGTAGTCATCGCTGCCGAACCCACGGAGGATCCGAGTATAGTAGTCATCATCGTCGAACCCACAAAGGATCCCACCACGTTAGTCGAACCCACGGAGGATCCCAGTATAGTAGGCATCCTCGTCGAACCCACAGAGGATCCCAGTATGGTAGTCATCCTCGTCGAACCCATGAAGGATCCCAATCCTTTAATCGTCCTCGTCGAACCCACGGAGGATCCCAGTATGGTAGTCATCCTCGTCGAACCCACAGGGGATCCCAGTCTGGTAGTTATCCTTGTCGAACCCACAGAGGATTCCTATAAAATCATCGTTTTCTTTGTCGAACCCCAGAGGATCTAGTACTGTAGTCATCCTCGTCAAACCCACAGAGGATTCCAGTACAATCATCATCGTCGTCACAGTCGCAGCCAGCTCAAGGGTTCCCGCACACAGCATGCTCGATTCCAGGAGGGTGTGCTCCACAATCCAAGGGGGTCGATACATCAACTGACATGTAGTCCAGAGTTGATGTATCTCAAAGTTCCGTCTTGACAATAAGAACTCAATGCGACATACGACACATCAATCAGACGCCCGGTCTGAGAGTTATTTGCTTTTCCGTCCTAGGGGCCCGGTTGGTTTTTTAGTCAAAACCAACCCCACTATACTCCAACTGCGTCCAAAGATTGAGTGGAGTAAGCCAAAAGGTCCGCCTCACATAGAAGAAACCAACAATGTCGACGAAACGTCAATCGGACGTTTGGAGCTCAAGTTATATGCGTTTCCGCTCCGAGGGCCCGGTTGGTTTTATGTTCAAACCATCCCGGATATATGCAAAGTTCTCCGAAACCTTTAGTGTAATATATTGAAACGACTGTCTCGATCCAAGGATTTCATCGCAACTGACTGTGCATCAATCGGAGGTCTGTAGCCCATGTTATGGGCATTTGAACGAACCTGTCCGATTTTAGGGGGCTTTGGGCCCGGACCGACCCGGCCCAGAACACCCTGGATTGGCCCAAACCAGGTAGACCCAACCCGGGTCTGGGTTTAGCGCTTTAGGGCGCGGCCCGACCCGGATTGGCCCGGTGTGGCCGGTCCGGCCTGGGTGGCTCGGCATTGGCCGAGCGGGGCGACTCGACACTGGCCGAGCGGACACGGAAAGGGTGGGGGGGGGGGGCTGCCCCCCCTTGATTGAGAAACGGCCCCCACAAGTGGGGGGGGGGATCTTTGCCAGCCAGGGGTTACGACCCCCGGATTTCCAAAACGGCCAGCCGAGTTGGCCGGCAGGTGTGCCGCCGTGGGACCCCCGCGAGTCCCGCCTTCCATACACCGGCGACCGGCGATTCCGGCCGCCACTCCCTGAACCGTCACGGCCTTGTCCAACTGGCGCAGCATGACGGCATCGGGCCCCTCCACCGTGGCCCGACTCCGGCAGTGACTTTTTTCGGCCTCAACGGCGCGGCGCCGCGCTCCTTCACCGCATTCCTCCTCATTCCCGCGCGGTGCCGTTACACCGCGCCACCTTCGTTCAAGCCACAACGAGTAAAACAAAAAAGGGGGAGGAGTTTCGGCCGTGTTGGTGCGGTCCGACCCCTCATGTTAATTCGATATCAAGAGGCTAAAGAATTTAACATTGGATGGAAAAATAATATTCATTAACACAAAACCAACCCCTACCTCGAAGAAGGTGGTCATCAGTGTCACGGTAGACGACATCCCGGTAGACGGGTGTCGTTCCGTCAACATCGGGAAGGATGAAGCCGAGGGTGGCTTCGATGTTCTTCGTTTTTCATTGGAGGAAGAGGAAAACACTCCAAGTGTTGGGCACCCTGCTTCGCTGCTAGCGTTCCGCCGCTTGAAGAAGCCGTCCAGAACTCCTCCCCTGGAATCCTTTAAAAAGGAGTGGTGGGTTCTTCATTGGCACACAAGTCATAAATGGGGGATTTATGACATAGGGCCCTACTCACAATATCCGCTGTGATGGAACATTAAAAAGGGAGGAAAGATCCTCATTAATTAAACTCGTTGGCATTTAATTAAAGAGAGGGAGGTAAGGTTCCTCAAAAACATGAGGGGTTGACATGTATTAAAGAGGGATAAGGTGTTTAATGGGGTGTTATGAATTTTCATGAGGTGGGGGCTCATGTGGGCCCCAACCCACTTCTTCACAACTTCCTTTCCCATAACTCATAAACCACTAGAGGCATAATAAAAATATAATTTTAAAACAAATATATTTTTTTTCCTCACATTTTTAACATCTCATCCCGAGTAAACGCAACTCCAGAAAAAGTCATCCAAAGCAATTACTGGTGCTGTGGTTTCATCGGTGCCCTTAGAATTCAACTCCGAGCACCAGATCAAAAGTTAGAAAACCCGCTCATTCATTCACTGAATGTACCTGAGCTAAACTTCAGAAAATTATTCCGGGAACACCGAGCCTCAGAATCGGGAGCCTTCAAAAACTGTTTATTCGTAGAATTCCAAAGAAAATTAGGAAAAAAAATTCCCTTGAAATTTACGGTTCTTCACAATTAAAATGTACCTTACCATATTAAACATACTTTTATATTTTGGATTTATATAAGTTTACCACTACTTAAAATTTTTGAAAAATTTATAGATAATTAATTTCTCTATTTAAGTAACTTTTAAGGAATCATATATGTTGAAACAAATTTAGTATCATCATACATAGCTTTATCCTTCACTTTAATTCCTCTTACAATCAGCTTTATGTTCCTTAAATTTAGAAATTATGTCCCTTTTAAAACTACAAAAACGTTTCCAGATACACAATATAATATTTAAGGGAACCAATGTTTTCATTTACTAATTCGAAATATGATAAAACAAATATTTATTTTTTTAAAGAGTCTCATCCCCTTGTAAACTATATGAAGAGACAATTGTTTGAGTTTCTCTGAAACCTTTGATGAATTCAAATTGGGGTATAACCATAATTTTAATTTAATTTAATTTTTTTAAATATGATCTCATCCATTAATGCATTAAGATCTGACTTAGACACCATCAACACTTTTATATCTTTAAAATAAGATTTAGAAAAAGATATTTCCTTATCTTTCAATTCTTATTTGGATTCCTTAATCTCATCCTTTAAATTTCACATTTTATCGATGATGTTGAACTAAAAAAATATATGAAGAAAAATATTGATGTTTTTCATTAAATTTAGATTTTTTCCTCTTTATTTACTAACTATTATTATTTTCCTCTTTCCACATCAACATGAGAAGGTTAAAATTCTATTATTCTTCTTATGTATTTCATCATCAAAGGAATATCTTCACTAACATATTCATTAGATCCAACAATGTCATTACTTACAAAATAAACATTGTTGAATTTTACTCCTTAACTCAATGAGAGGTGGATCCCTTTATATGTAGATAGAGGAAAATGGAAACAAGATAAAAAAACTAACATGGGACTCTAAAATAAACATAACTATGTCCAAAACGTCCCCTCAAGATAGAATAGGTACATCTTTAAAGATGATTCCCACAAACAGAAATCAAAGAGGGAAGAAATCACAAATACCAAACACGCTCACCCAAAATATGGGTCATGAATGTTTTGGATGCCCAAATTGGTGAATTGAGAATATTGTTGAGCTCTTTTAATCCTTTGGTGAAGATATCAGCAGTATGATGTGATGTTGGAATATAAAAAAAGTTGATATGTTTTTACTCAATGTGATGGAAAATAATGTGATAGTCAATCCCAATATGCCTTGTGTGTTCATGGAAAACTGGATTAGAAGTAATCTTCATAGTCACTTGATTATCACACTAGATGTGAGTAGAATTATATGGAGGGAAACCAATTTCACAAAGATGGTGATAAATCCATATAATTTAAGTATTGACCATGTCCATCCCATGGTATTCATATTCAAAACTGGATCTAAATATGACAGTTTGTCTCTTTATTTTCTGTGATATTAAGTTACCAACCCTAAAAACCACAAACATAGAATTAGACTTTTGAGTTGATAAGAATCCATATTATTCAACATCATAGAAGGTCTCAATGTACATATGCTCATGATGTGAATACCATAGAACATGTGGAGGTTATTTCTTAATTTATTTTACTATGTGAAGGATAGAATCCCATTTGCATTTCATCGGATGTTTCAATAATTGATTGACCTTGCTGATAGTGCAACAAATATGTAGACAAGTCATGGTATGATAATTGAGTTTTCCCACAAGTCAATGATACATATCTGGGTGATGATATGGGTCAGTGGTAGCATGGAAGGAATTTTCCCCTAGTTCAAGAGGAGTGTCAATGATAGCTGTCTGAGAAAATACAGTACCCTGAAAGACACCCAATGCATATTTTCATTACGAAAGGAATATGATAGTTGGAGAATAAAGACATCAATTCCAAGAATATATGTCAAAAGACTTTGGTCATAGGTATGAAACTATTTTTCAAGATAATCCTTGATATTGGAAATTCCATGTGAGTTGCTACTAGTAATAATGATATCATGAACATACACAACCAACCTGATGCATCCATACAATATTTTTTGATAGAAAATAGTGTGATCCTTCATACTCTAAGATAGAACAAAGGTAGTGATGAAGGTTCAAAATCTACCAAACCACAAATAATGATACTTATTGATCCCATAAAGATACTGATGAAGCCAAAAGACATGATATCTTGTCCCTGAGGCAAAGAACTTAGGAGGATGTTGAAGATATACATCTTTTTCTAGAAAACCATGGATAAACACGTTCTTGACATCAAGATGATGAAGACACCAATTATGAGAAGATGCAAGAGATATAGATAATCAAACAGAATTTATTTTAGCAACCAAAGAGAATGTATCAAAATAATAAATACCATATCTCATAGTAAATAATTTTCCCAAAAGATGAGATTTAAGTCGATGAAGAGTACGATCAACATTTAGAAGGACTGTATAAATCCATTTTATTCCAACAAACTATTTACCGACTGAAGGGGAACCAGATCCCTTGTGTGATTTTCGTCTAAGTCTTTTAATTATTCCTACATTTCTTGAATCCAAATAGGGTGAGATGTATCCTTAGAATCCATATAAGGAACATATATCATCTTTAGATCAGAGAATCCTTTTTATTAAGTAGTTTATATTAGATTATTCTATAATTATAGAGTAGCTTTCCATAATGATATAGGAAAGTCATATGTTCCTAGTGTAAGAGAATCAGAAGATGTTGGTGAGTTGGTTTCCTTGGATTGGATTGGGGGCATGTTTTATGGTCAACTAGAGAAAAAAGAGACAAATCAGTGATCATTAGAGAGGGATAAGGGAGGTAGGGCGGGTGAAAGGTGAGAGGAAGAGAGTCATCCATAATTGTATTAAAGTGGGAAGACGATGGAGAGAACCAAGAGTTTTCAATAAAGGATACATCAACAGATATGATATAACATTGTGAGTCTAGAGAAAAATAGCGGTACCCACGTTGAGTGTGAGAGTAACCCCAAAAGTTGAAATTGAGGGATTTTGGTGAAAATTTAGATAAAAGGGAACAAGTTCCATGAATATAAAAAAGACACCCAAACACACAAAGTGATAGAGTGTAAGGAGGGAGAGAGGGGAACAATGATTGAAATGGATTTTCTCCCAAAAGGATATAAAAAGGAAGATGTTTTATAAGATAGGTATAAGTAAGAATAGTATCCACCCAAAAAAGGAAGAGGAAACTACATGTGAAATAATAAGGTATGAACAATTTCTAAAATATGATGATGTTTATACTTGGCCACACCATTATGCTGAGGGGTATTGGGTAGGATGTACAATGGAGGACACCGTGATCTTTGAGATAATGCTAAAGGGTAGGGTATACATATTTTTTTACATTGTCTAAGAAGATACACTTAATATTCATGGATAACTGAGTGTGAATTTCATGTTAAAATGTTTTGAAAATATCACACACCTTTGAATGATCATGAAAGATATATATAATTTTCATATAAGATAGTTTATCAATAAATGATACATAATAATGGAAACCTGAATGATTAAGGGGCCGTTTGGGACCCCATACATAATAATGACCTAAATCAAAAGAGTTAGCTATAGGCATTCACAACACAAGGAACATAAGTCACCCGATGATGTTTAGAAAACATAAAGGATTCAAAACAGATTGAATGGCGTGGAATAAAATGGTGGAAAATATTATATAATACTGATGTTATTGGAAGAACATGGTGTAAATGTAGGTTAAAGGCGTGAGAATAGGTGGATGAGAAATCAAGCGATGATGGGGTATCAAACATGTACACCCCATCACTAAGACAAACACTACTAAGCTCATGATTCATCAACTGCTAATGAGAAAAAACACCATAAAATAGAAAAATCGAAACAAAATTTATTCCTTTTCTTAGTTTACTGATTGATAGAATATTAAATGAAATATAAGGAATATGATCCAATAAATCCACGAAAATAGATGGAGTCAAGGGGCATGTTCCAAATCATACAATATGGATTGTAGATCCATAAGAAACTGTAATTTAAGTGGAACCGGCATGTAGATTATAGGTAGTAATCATACCCAAATAACCTATGAGTTGATTAGAAGCACCAAAATCAAGAATCCAAGTTGTTGGTTGATGAGATAAAAATGCTATAAGGACACCTGTCTAAGCCATAGAGGCTGAAGAGGAGGTATAAAATAATGAATCTTGATGATACTGTATAAGTGAAAACTCAACCATATAGAGTTTCAGGTTGTTATGTATATTGTATGTTATAGAGGATGAATCCATGTATATAGGGATATGGGGAATAGGCTACAAGAAACAAACCATTAGGAATAACTGGGTCAGTAGTAGCATGGTGTGAAGGAAAAACACATAGCTGAAAAAATAAGATGTTCGAAAGTTACACCCAGAATAGTGCACTGAGACAACATCAGGGGATAAGTAATGAATATAGTAAGAATAGATGGAGATGGTCAACATGGGATAAACAAGTAAGGTAGGAATACAAAAATGGTAGGAGGAAACTATGTGCATAGTCTGATGATTTCATGATGTTGGAGATAGATTCCAAATGTGAGTAGGGGAACTGGGAGGCCAAGACATGGAGCACTATATGTATCTAGCAGGAGGATGAGGTTGAGGTGTGACTGGAGGACCTTCTAGGTGATGCATTATGGCTTGATATAGAGGAAAATAACTAGCAGATCACTAATTAGGGAGACTATATTTAGATCCAAAACCCAAAAATGATACCATCATTAGTAGGTTCTAAGGTTGAGGAGCAGTCACTAGGGGATCCACATGGGTGTATGTGCATGATTTGGAGAGGTGACATGGTCACAAATACAGAGGAATGCGTCTAGGTCTATGTCAGTGAGGAGAGGATGGAGGGATGGGGCATGGAGGAGATATGGTCCATGGAATGTAACAAAGGCATTGGGTGGGGCGATTTATAAGGAAATTTTGATGGGGGAGTGGGGAATCACATAGGCAATGGTGGGGCATAGTGAGGGGTTTGAGAGAAAAGAAAGATTGTGGTAGAGAGGAAAATCATGGGTAGGAATGGGCTGGGTTAGAACTCTTATAATACCATGAACCATACTACTTTCCTAAATGATAAGTGAGTCCCTTTATTTATAGGGAGATGAATGTTATAAAAGATAGAGAAAACTAATGTGGACTCCGAAATACACATAACTATGTACAAAAAACTTATTCAAATTCAAATCATTCATTGTTCTGATCAACTATAACTTCCTCAAATGCTCCTAATAGTTTTGATATATCCTAGGGGACTATGAAAAAACACCTGAGTGGGGGGTAAATAAGGCATGCACTGATTTTACCAAAATAAACGTCCTTTTATGCTCAACCACTTTTGGGTATTAGCTTCTGTCACTTGGTTAGATGAAAATGAATCTTTTTTATTTTACCATACTAAGAACTTATATCATCTAGGGATAAATCAAGTGTTCAATGATTTTTCAAAAAACAATGTTCTTTTAATCTCAAACACGTTTGATTTTTAACTTTTGTCACCTTTTAGGATGAAAATGAATACTCCTTGTATTTTAACCTTCCAAAAACCTATATGATGTGCAGATACTGAAAGTAAAAATAACACATGTATTTTTACAAGGTTCAGCCATAATGTGGGTAATATGCTCCATATCATGTCAACTTCCATTTATTAAAAAATTTACCACTCTAATCAAGTAAAAATTTACAATAGTTGTCCATGGACCATTTGAAAACTCTAAAAAAAATATTACACATGAATGATCTTTATATTATATAGGTGATAAGCCTCTACTATATGATTGAAGGGAAGGGGTCTTTATAATTCTTCTAGTGTATTCATATTCCACTAGATCTTTTCTTCCTTTATACATCTAAAGTTGATCACAGTCTTCCATAGATGTCTCTAAAACCACAATGATGATCTCCTTCCTCAAATCTAATTGACTTTCCCAACCTTGATATCTTTAAACTCAACACATGCAACTCGGCCTCTAAAACTCTACATCGTTCAATCCTTCATAGAATTTACAAAAATAAAATAAATCTCATCACTTCATTGGGACCCAAAAGGTTTCACAAGATCAAAATACTTACTCTTATTATTATTCTTCACAATAAAAAATTTCTTCCTCTTTTTACTTCACTACAATTCTCTTTGATACTCACTGACCACACACACTGGTCAACAACCACAACACGACAATCCCTCCTTATTATTCTTCTTTTCCCAATCTTCTAATCAACTCATGTGACTATAAATATAAATTAAATGTTTTTTCTATTTTAAAATTACTATAAATGGTATGGGGAGAAGGAAAAACAACAACAATAACAAAATAATCATTATTGAATACCCATTTCAGGTAACTATGATTTTCTTTTCTCTTATTTTTCAACTCAAGGAGTATTCCAAAAATACCCTCATTAAATTCTTATCACTTTTGAAATGTGATGGAATAAAAAGTTTTTTATTCTTCTCCAGTTTAAATTATTATCAAAAGAATCCATAAAATCCACACTCCAAATATGTATAGTTGTATATAGATCATGCAACAAATCATATCTAGATCGTGGTATTGATCATTGTATTCTAGATTAATTAGATCAAGAAGTATTTTAATTTCTCAATACTTTGGAAAATTACTATAATTCAATCATAGTTATTCATAAACACTTAAACATCCTTGGATCAAAATTATATAGGCTATGATAAACAGAATCTCGATGATCAACGATTCTTTATTTCCATTATTCTTGAAAACATGATAATTAAAATCTCAGTATTATGAAATATATTCAATAAAACTCTACCTTTTATCATAATTAAAATATGATTAGATCACGGGTTATCTAAGAATCATGATATTTGGAACTCAAAATCAAAACTCAAGCATCTTTATGTTTATATTTCCTTATAATTAATCAATACTAGAAAGCCATTTTCATTTTTTCCTAATATTCCCTTTTCATGGATGAAGATAACCTTATTTTTCATCTCATATTTTGATCACAAACTTTTCATGATTTTTTTGATTTTTATACAATGAAAAAACACCTCTTTAATCATCACAAATAATTTCAACTTCATCAGATTTAAAATATGAAAATGTTAATTTTCATCCAGTAGAACATCAAATTTTTTTGAACCATTGAAGTTTTACATTAGGTTATTCAATGGATTATGTTTGGAAATGATTATGTTTAGATACATACACTCTATGGTAAAAATGATATTTTCATCTTTGAAATTCTTACACTCTTCACTTTATCAATTTTTACCAAACCTCAAAGTCTTATAATGAAAAATTAAGTATTATGATGGATCTTTACAACTGGAAAAGACTTAAGATTAACAATGTCATGCGATGTAGTTCAAATACTTACGATTGCCCCAAATATTTTCACTCAACACCTTATTGTCTTACTTTAAATAGGAAATTTATGATCATAGTAGACAAAACCTTACACTTATTATTTACCCATTTTTCATGAACCCCAAAGTGAATACTTTTAAAAATTGTTTTGAATAAAATTATTATTTCTCTATTATTTCTCCAAACTTCTCAAATCTTCTGAAAACGTATTAAAAAAAATATTAGAATTATAAAAAAAATTCCCAACTCTTTAAAATAAGATCAAATTTGATGTATCAAATAAAATAACCTCTTTAGAGTATTTCCAAGAACTCATCTTCCCAATAAGGTGTGTCTCCTCTTCAATAAATCTCAAGCCTCCTTCATTTACTTAAAATAAAATCCAAGAGTGTATGAACACTGATTAATTAGTCAAACATACTTTATACTCCTAATATAGGTTCTCTAAGTTTAGTTTAAATAGAATATATCTATCCAACTATTCTAAAGAAAGTGATGTTCTTCTTTTCCATTTAATCCTCATGGAATAAACTTCACCTTCAAGAGTGGAAACTCACTTCTACACCTGAGACCTCATATTCAGTTGATATCCTAAAATTGAATTGAACTATGATAAAAAATACAAAAAAACATAACCTTTGTCAAAAAAGTATATCAACAGCTATAATAACTCTAGGAATTTCAACAAGGGAACAAGAATTATCTAGAAAGGTAAGGGACTATTTTTCACCTCATTCAATAGCTACTGACCTTTTGAGAGAATAATTTAAAGATAATTTGGCCTCATATATCAAAATACCATAAGAAAAATCTTAAGGAGATTGAGGCACATGTGTATCACCCACATATATCTAAACATCAACCGGATAACCAAAAACCTTCTTTTCCCAAATAACCCCATCTTCTATATAAATCTCTACTTGAACATCAATTTTAGTAGCTTAATAACTTATATATATTTAAAAATATCCATCTTTGAATTTAGGAACCTGATTCTCAACATTATGAAGTATTTTATCTTTATATATATGATTTTAAACTTCACATACTTTATCATGATCTTTTGGGAAGGAAGGTTAATATTCCTGATCTTTTAACACTACAGATATATGTCTATGCTCCCTAGAGATCTCCCCCTAAAAATTATTAGGATATTCATCATATTCCTATAATATAATGGGAATTATATTATTTAGAAATTAAATCCAATGTGAAAAACTTTTTTTAAAACTACATCTACCATGGTGTTTAAACCATGGAATTTAGAAGACATAAATTCACTTATATCATCATATTTATTATCAAACACAAGTGTTAAAATACTTCCAATCAGATAGAAATCGGAATTTATATTAATACAATAGTGAAACATATATCTCAATATTTATCTAGGTAAATTTACTCATTCCTCTATGAGTAGTAGGTATACTGAAAGTGAATTTTATATTCAATATGAATGAAATTTAATTTACATAATATGCTTGTTTTTCTTATAGATTCGTGTGGTGTAATATACTAAAATGTTTCCAATATCATCAAATATGGAAACTTTTCATGAATAATACGAAGGTTCATTGAAATTATGTAATCACATGAAACTACCAGAGGTATTTTTTGAGTTTTCTCTCACTATATATAAAAGTTCCTTAGATTTTTCTTATTTTCTATATAAATTAACATATCAACTTAATAATCACTCCCATACTTTAAATTTTTGTCTTTTTTATCAAGAATTATCTCTTCATATAATTATTTATGTAATAATTTTGAAAATAATTTTATGAAATAAAAAAAACATTACTATCTACTAAACACAAAGGTGAATAGGCACTTTATTTTTCATAGGTGAAGTACAAGTTATTATATTAAATTTTAATTTTCCCCCATACACGTTATTGTACATGATACATTCTATTAGTTAATAAATTATCCCTACCACATTGATTTATCATCTCCACCAACCTCCTCCCCACCTCAACCTCCCACTCCAAATCTATCCTTCCTACTACAAGACCCCTGGCTCCTCATATCTTCTGCACCACCCACCTAATCCTGTATCGACCTCCCTACCTCTATATCCACCTTTTGGCCTCCACCTCATCACCCCAACATCCAAATTTTTCCATGTCTTTAAAAATTTTAATCTTTTAGTTTTCTTTTTTGTAACTTCCCAACCCCAGTTACCCATAATTTGTGCATTATTACATAACATTTGCATGATACAAGGAATCATGTCCCGAAATACCTATTAGTTTAGTAGCTTTGGAAGTACAAGATACATACATAAGTTTTCTATTAGATCATGAAAATTAAAAAAAATAACATTGTGTCCCTTTTGAACACACTCATATCCTTTGTCCTATAACTGCAGGTTAATCATGATATGCTTATTCACATCTTAGAAAAAATAAAATATAGAAATAGGTGAGCTCAGATGCTCAGTAAGGGTAACAATACAGCTGAAAGTTTCATAAATTAGCATAAACATTTAAGACAATGTATAAGACTAAAAAATAGCCTTTTAAACTTAAACTTAATCATAATATGGAAATGATAAATCAAATAATAGAATTTAATTATTCACATGGATATTCTACTAGTTGAATAATCACATGCAATATCAATATCCAATTTCATAATGATGGAATGCATAATACCAGACATCATAACCACATAGTCAAGGCCTCCTGCCAAGACTACAAATAATATTTTTTCAAGGCCTTGTGCCAAGACATTATTTTGTCTCATGAGACCTATTGATGCATCGAGGAGATATAGAAGTCTCCACCCATCACTTACTATGTCTAATGAATTCCTCAATTGAATGTTTGAAACATAACATAAACATTCATATTAAAAATAGTATAAAAAATGTTAATACTTTAACCACAAACCATGAATGGTATAAAAATAACACATCAATAGTCAAAAATATCACAAAACCTTCAATAAAATATGGAAGATTGTATCATAATAAATCAACTTCAAACCAGTGTAAAATCCATCAAAGGATGTTGAAATAGATGAAATCAAAACTATTTGAGACAAATATCTATTTCTATTTTGAAAAAATTTAAAAGTAAAATAATTATAAAATTAAACATTTATTTTTAAAATATTCTTATAAGCTTGTAAGGGAAGCCTCAATGGTGTTATAATGGTGGAAAATAGTCGTACCCACCATATAAGTTAATAAACAATTATTACCTTAATTCGTAGAAAAGGTCATAAAGTACCTTGTTTTGAAAACGATGTATATATTCATTTAAATTTTTTTATAAAAAGTAGAAAAAGGTTATAAATGACTATAAAACATATTATAGGAAATAGTAAAAATGTTTTGAAATACATTTTATGAAACACGGATGTGGATGATAAAGAGGTCATAGTAGATACTCACGTATAAACGTCCTTGGATAATAAAGAGATTGTGAAATTTAACCCTTACCTTGTACTTTTCCTGGGTCGAGGGTAAGTTAACCTCTTGTATAATATTTAAATAATTTTTATTAAACTATACAAGAACCACATACATAAATATGATATCATATACGATCTTCTAATATTTCTTTGTTAATAATATTTTTGTAGCATCATTATTTGGGGTGTTAACTAATTCGTTTTCCTTTATATTTTTTGTTAGGTAAGTAATTTTTGTTATTGATTGGATATATTTGATTCATATAAAAAATGATATTAAGTTCTTAAACATTATTTTTAATCATAAAATTAATATTATTCAGGAATGGTTATTATGGGGAATGAATCTCATCGCGTTCGTGGAGACGGTAATCTGTACGTACGCATGAGCGACAATACCATTATATTGATGGAGAAATCATATTTAATTGGATGGTATATCATATATAAAGAATCATTAACATGTTATATTTATTATTTAAATCCATTATACTATTTATTATACCCATCCAAATAATGAAGTGTTGAACAACAAACTACACCACAACGTTGAGACGGTAAGCCCTACGTACGCACGTATGGTAACTTTTTCATTCATAGAATGGATATAATAATGAATATGGTTGTTACATATTTATAATAACATAAATGTATGTAGAAGGTACTGGAGTTATTATTTTTGTTTGGAAATGACAAATAAAGAGGAAGTGGAAGAAGAAAAGAACTTAGAAAGAGGTGATGAAATTATTACCTCTTCTTCGGGTGCTTCCTTTTGATTTGATCAAAAAGAAACTTAGGTTAGATTTATAATAAAATAAATGACTCTAGGTTGAATTGAGGGTATTTTTGAGTATATTTTAGCAGGTTCTGGCTAATACAAATGGATTTCGAGGTGTGAAATTAATAGAAGGAGAATTATCCTTTTATAAGAGAGGTGAGGGTCACTTTAGGAAAACCTTGAAATATTATTTTAGTATACATCTTATTATGTTTATAATGGATACAAAAGGATTTATTTTGAGGATAAGGTGGGGATGGGTCTAAAATATCTCAACAAATAGGTTTTAGAAACATTTAGGTCACCATATTAACCTTATCTTTTAGATTTAACTCTTGGTTAAATAGTTTAACATTTACCATGTCTCCTTGTATTTTTATATTATATGGTTAGTAAAAATACTATAAAATTACCAGAGAACCCCAAGTTGTTAATTAATGACATATATATTATTATATAAGTCCTATGGACGAACCTTATATTTTTATGACTATTATATCATTAAATAATATAGTATTTGTTTTAAAAAATCATTTATGGAAATTTTGACATTATTTAGTATTTGGTTTTTTGAAATTAATAAAAACATTATTTCTTTGGGGAAAATAAATTTAATCAACCATAACATGTAATATTAACCTATAAAATTAGGGAATACATCAAAAGTCTCAATTTACATTTATTTTGATATTTATAACATCAAATATTTTAACCTCTCATTAAAAAGTTAATTACCACATCATGATTGTGTCAAAAATAAATTTTATTATTTAATGTGTAAAAATTATAAATAAAATACCATTATGTAGGAAATATTTTTATTTTTCTAATGAATATTTATTGATGAATTTATCTTATGTATAACTATATATTAAAAATATTTTAGTTATGAAAATTTGAATTAATCACTTTTGACTCTTCTTTAAATATAATAATAATAAATGACATAATCTAATAAAACTGGACCAAAAGGATCATATTTTATTACTAAGTTTTATTTTTGTCGAAATAAAATTATCCAGTAGAATTAGGACAAGTGTTAGGGTAATAATAATATCATTTTTACCTTTAATTACCCTATTTACTTTTAACCATTGTAAATAAAAGTCCAAAGTTACTATTCACCAAAAATTATTTTCATCTTATTGACAAATATTTCACCTAATAATATCAACTGTGTCTCTCGGATTTTTGAAATTCAATTAGACGAAGTGGTAAAATTACGTTTTATGCAAATTTGCAAATGTGGCTAGTAGGTGGGTAAAAGACGTTTAAAAGTTCAATAAAATTTTATACATCTAATATTATTATAAAATGACTCCAATGAATTAAATTGAACTAATATATGTTTTATGTATCTATTTGTACTTAAAAAAATTAAATTAAATAATTAATTATTTTAATAAAAAGTCAGTTTTAAACAATAATACAATGTTTTTCACTATTCATCAAAAATTGAATGTTTTCCAAAAAATACCAAAATTTCACCCTAAGATAATTTTGATATTCCAAATCCAAAAATGAAGTCCATTTTGAAAAATAAAATTTATAAAATTTCAAAATGTGGGTATTACTATTCATAACGGCTAGTTTGATTGGTCATGGTGTGCTAGAACTCGAAGTTGAATACATCGCAAGCTATTGTATTATTCAAAGAAAAACATACCATGGAAGCTGGGGGTGGTACATTATTTCCTCAAAATAATTTTGTCCTCGAAATTTCTAGAATACTATTTCATAAAAAGATTCGGGTGGTTCTTCATCATAGGTTCCTCGGGTTCCCACGTTGCCTCTTCCATTTTATGGTTTCTCCATAGAACTTTTATCAGACGACTCGTCCAGTTTCTCAACACTTGTTCTCTGGTATAATGAATCCTGATATGCTCTTCACAATAAGATAGATCAGGTTCTAGTACTATTTCTTTATAGGTGGGTACATGCTTTGGGTCAAGCATGTATTTTCTCAACAGTGATACGTGGAACACATCATTAACTTTGGAGAGACTTGGAAGACTTGCCAAATGGTAAGCTACAACTCCAATTATTTCTAGAATTTTTAAGGATCCAATGTACTTGGTACTTAATTTACCCTTACTGCCAAATCATATAACACCCTCCATGGAGATACCTTCAGGAAAACATAATCACCCACTTGAAATTCTGAATCCTTCATTTGGTTATTGACATCGCTCATTTGCCTACTTTGTGATGCTTTGATGTGGGTTTGGATAATCTCGATCTTTTCGATTTATTTCTCAACAATTTCTGGGCCTATGAGTTTTCTTTCACCAACATCATCCCAACAAGTTGGTGTGAGACACCTCTATCTATATAATGCTTCATATGATGCCACCTGAATACTTGAATAGAAGCAATTATTATAGGAAAATTCTACAAGAGTTAAATACTGATCCCAAATACCTTGAAAGTAAAGTGAGAAAGATCTCAACATGTCTTATAAGGTTTTAATAATTCGTTCTGATTGTCTATTAGTTTGAGGGTGGTTGGAAGTGCTCAAACAAAGTTCAATATCTAGGTCCTTCTGAAGTATTTTCCAGAATCTTGATGTAAAATGGGGATCACGATCAGAAACAATCGATAGGGGTAATCCTTGAAGTATTACAAATTCAATAATATGTAGTCTTAATAAACGTTCATGTGGTAAATCTTCTCTTAAAGTAAGAAATTATGATGAATTGGTAAGATGATCAACAATGACTCATATTGAAACATTACTTATAGGATTCTTTGGTAGCCCCATGAAAATGTCCATCGTAATATCATCACATTTCCACTTAGGTATGGGAAGAGGTTGCATGACTCCTCTAGGATGTTGTCTTCCTACCTTCACCTAATGAATAACTATACATCTTGACACATAATCAGCAATCTCCCTCTTCATGTTGTCCCACAAAAAATGTTCCTTCAAATATCTATACATCTTAGTGCTACCAGGGTGTATAGAGAAATTGGAGCTATGAGCATCATCCAAAAATTCCATTTTTAGATCAGGTTTGTCAGGAACACAAATTCTATTCCCAAATTTCAAAATTCCATCTTCATATATGAAGTTGATAAATCTCTCATCATTCACAGATTTAATTTTCTTTTGAAAGTCCTCATCATCATTCTGAGAACTTTTTATCCTTTCTAGTAAATATGGTTTTGCAACCATTTGAAAAATTATTAATGTTTCACCTTCCATGATTATTCCCATATCCATCATTACTAGATCCATGAATATAGGATCCCTTTCAACACTCATCTTGTTCAAAAATCCATGATCTTTTCTACTCAAAGCATCTTCCACCTTATTTTCCTTCCCTGGGTGGTAGTGTATAGTGAAATCATAATCCTTGAGTAGGTAAATCCATCACCTTTGCCTCATGTTGAGTTCTTTTTGTGAGAAAATATAATTCAAACTTTTTTTATCGGTAAAAATCTTAAAATTTTCACCATATAGATAGAGTATACATATCTTCAATGAAAATATTATATCTGCTAACTCAAGATCATGAGTGGGAAAGTTTTGTTCATAAATATTTAGCTCCTATGATGCACAGGAAATAACTTTATCATTCTACATAAAGAAACAACCATGTCCTTTCTTTGAAGCATCACTATAAATAACAAACCCATCATTACCATATGGTAGAGTCAATATAGGATCATTGACTAATATTCTCTTTAGTTCTTAAAAACATTATTCAGACTCTTTTTTCCAAAAAAATTTAACCCCATTATGTGTGATCTTGGTTAATTTGTTAGCCAATTGGGAAAAATTCTTGACGAAGCACTAATAATAACCTGCTAAACCAATAAAACTACATACCTCAGTTATAATTGTCATTTCCAACCATTCTTGGGTTTGCTTGGTCTTTGAAGGATCAACAGAGATTCTATCCTTGCCATGAAAAGAAATTTCCTGAATCAAGAATTCACACTTGATAAACGTCCCATATAATTCATTTCTTCTGAGGGTTTTTAGAATAGTACGCAAGTTATTTTCATGATATTAGTAGAATTTTTAGTATAAAAAGATATCATCAATAAATACCACTACAAATTCATCAAGATATTCCTTGAAATATCTATTCATTAGATCCATGAAGACAGAGGGTGCATTAGTCAGTCCAAAAGGAATTATTGTAAACTCATAATGCCTGTAACTGGTTTGAAATGAAATCTTCAGAATTTCTTCCTTTTTAACACACAACTAATGATATCCATACCGAAGGTCAATATTTGAAAAATATTGAGCTCCATGAAGTTGATTAAATAAATCATCAATGTGAGGTAGTGGAAATTTTTTCATTATTATTATAGAATTGATCTCCCTGTAGTCAATTCACATGCTCATAGATCTATATTTCTTCTTAACAGAAAGAATATGGTCTCCCCAAGGAGAAACATTAGGGTGAATAAATCCTTTATTACTCAATTCCTTTAATTGTTTCTTTAGTTACACTAATTCTACAATGGCCATTCTATAAGGGGTCTTCGATATAGGCCTTGAACCAGGAATTAAATCAATGGAAAATTCAATTTCTCATTCTCGAGGATGTCCAGGTAAATCATCTAGAAATACATCAACATATTCATGCACAATAGGTACATACTCTATTTGAACATTCCTTTCCTCACCCATAGTTATTTCACACTCTTCCTCCTCAATAATTGAATTTAGTAGAGCCATAGTGGGTGGATCTAGATAAGAATCAGATGGTGACCTTTATTATCTGAATACAAGGTACGCCTTATCATCATCAAAAATTGTAGCCTCCTTCTTCTTACAATAATTTTTTTCATCATGGTCCAAAATCCAATCCATACCGAGGATTATATCAAATTCAATCATGAGTATGACAGTGAGATCAGTAGATAAATAACATTTATATACCATAATGAGAACTTATTCACAAAACTTTGTTGCAATGATACTTTCATTAGAAGTTTTGACTGACAACTCCCTTGTTAAATCAAATTGGAAATATCTAATTTTCTTAGAAAATTGGGAATATATGAAATGATGCCATGATCCAGAATCAAATAAAGCATTGGATAAATTTGAGGAAACCATTAAATTACCTTCCACCACATCATTTGGAGATTCAACCTCAACAGTAGTGATCACATAAGCTTGTACATGCTCCCTTGGAATTTTCTGAGGTAAGTTTCCTTGGCACTTAGGAAATTCATTTTCATAATTCCCCATTTCTCTATAATTGTAGCATTCATCATTGAAAGCCTCTTTCTTCACTTTGAAATCACGAGCTTGGTAGTCTTTTTCACCACACTTGTAATAGACTCCCATTCCCTTCAGGAAATTACCAGGGTGTTTATTCCAACATTTACTATAGGATGGAAATTCAACTTTTCCCTTCTTCCCCTTATTTCCATTTCCTGAGTGTTCAACAGATCTCTTATTCTCCTGCTTTTCTTTGAAGTTGTAATACTTAGAGAATTGTTTTTCTGTCTTAATAGCACATGATACTATATCATCATACAATGAAAAGTATTGTAAGGATAATGATCAATAGAGAAATAGTTTTAACCCATAAAATAATATATCAATCTTACTCCTTGGGCTACATATATAATCATAATCATTCCTTTCTAACCTTATAAAGTTATCCTCATTCTTTGCGACATTCTCATCCTTATTTTTCCTTAGACTTAGAAATTGTCTTTCCATATCCAGTAGATGGTCTTGAGGAAAGTATTTTTCTTAAAAAATATCTTTAAACTACCTATATTTCATTTATGATACCTCTTCATCCTCATTTGTGTTTTGAATTAGTGACCACCATTGATCTGCATATCTAGTGAGGCGATAAACTGCCATGAAACACTACTGGAAATATGAATTTTACCAACGGTTTTGGCCAAACCCGTTGGTATAGTTCATTAATTTGGACCTATACCAACGGTTTGGACAAAACCGTTGGTATAGGTCACTTATATGGACCTATACCAATGGTTTTGGACAAACCGTTGGTATAGGGGGGGGACCTATAGGACCTATACCAACGGTTTTGGCCAAACCGTTGGTATAGGTCCCCCCTATACCAACGGTTTTGGACAAAACCGTTGGTATAGGTCCTAAAATCAAAGGACCTATACCAACGGTTCTCAAAACCGTTGGTATAGGTCCTTCGATTTTTAATCGAATCTTCTTACCGAGAACATTATATAAATAAAAATTTAAAATTATTATAAAAATACATATATATATATATATATATATATATAAATTTATGAAATTATGTTCACAAAATTCATGTTAGGATAGTGGTTAAGTCATTCAATTATAAACTAGAGGTCCTGGGATCAAATCCCACCGAATGTTTTTTTTTTGAAATACATATACCAACAGTTTTGAGAATCGTTGGTATATGTTTTTATATTACTTATACCAACGGTTTTCAAAACCGTTGGTATAAGTCTCTACCAACAGTTTTCCCAAAACCGTTGGTATAGACCTATTGTCACGGCTTACTTGCCAATGGTCCTCCAAACCGTTGGTATAGCCTATACCAACGGTTTGAGGGCCTATACCAACGGTTCCAAACCATTTGTATAGGGTATTTTTCCAATAGTGAAAACTTTTTTCCTTTCACTACTCCCCAAAGCATGAAATATTTTCTCTAAGAAACTTATCCATTTCTAAAAAATGGATTTGTAGTCCCATTGAATGTGGGTGGCTGTTGTCTCATGAAGCAGTCTTACATTGATACTCCATGTTGTGGATCAGGGTGTTCCATATGGGTAAGCTTATTATTCATAACCTGAGTGAGTTGTCCCAGTATGGTGATAAGCTGATCATCACCAGTTGCATCACCAGCTCCACTATAATTATCTTGAGTATGAGGGAAGTCCCTACATGGATTATGCATATTAATACGATTTCCATTCCTTCCACTATGATCCATTTCTAAACAATGGCATACACTAGATTAGTTTAGGAATCACAATACATAATTCCAAACTTTTGAAACACTTAACATAAATTTAAAATTTTATCAATATAATATATATAATCATAAAAATGGTTTATTTGAGGAAGTATATACTCATAAATCCTTCATAATTGTTTTTAAAGAAAATGTGAATTATCCTAAGCATATCCCCTGGGAGAGTCGAAACCAAGAGTTCAGCAAAGCTCATTGCCGTGTACAAAGATACCCCAGGTCTAGCCTGAAACTCCTTGTCATAGTTTTCACTCATAGGTACATCTATACCAGATCTACCTCTACCCGCTCGTATCTAAACATGGATTTATTTCATGGAAAACACACTAAATCTCTACATCACCAAAATTCTCGGATGTTATTCTATACTAATCCTCTAAGTCTATCTTAGGGTAATGTTCTCTAATCAGAGTTTTTCTAAATCTAGTTTCCAAGGTTTTTACTAAACTTCATATGATACCAATCATAATTCCCTGAACCCATGCCTAGTTTTAGTGCATTATTACATAATATTGGAATTATATAAGGAATCATGTCCCGAACGATCGATCGGGTTAGTAGCCTTGGATATAATAGATAAATACATAAGTTTTTCATTACATCATTAAAAAAACACTGTGTCCTCTTTGAACACACTCATATCCTTTATGCTATACCTGCAGGCTAATCATGATATAATTCTTCACATCCTGGGAAAAATAAAACATAGAAATGGGTGAGCTCAGATGCTCAGTAAGGATAACAATATAGTGGAAACTTTCCTAAATAATCATAAATATTTAAGGAAATGTATAAGACTAAAACAATATCCTTTTAAACATAAACATCAGCATAATATGGAAAAAATAAATAAAATAATTCCATTTAATTATTCACATGTATATTCTACTAGTCGAATAATCACATGAAATATAAATTTCCAATATCATAATGATGGAATACATAATGTCGGACATCATAACCACATAGTCAAGGCCTCGTGCCAAGACTACAAATACGAATTTGTCAAGGCCTAATGACAAGACACTAGTATGTCCCATGAGACCTACCGATTCATCGAGGAGCTATAGAGGGCTCCACCCATCACTTACTAAGACCAATGCATTCCTCATATGAAAAGGTTGAAACATAACATAAACATTCGTATTAAAACAAGCATATGAAATGTTAATACTTTAACCATAAACCATGCATGGTATAAATATAAAAAACCCATAGTCAAACATATCACAAAACCTTCAATACAATATGGAAGATTTTACCATAATAAATCAACCTCAAACAAGTGTAAAATCCATCAAAGGATGTTGACATAGATGAAATCAAAACTATTTGAGAGAAATATCTCTTTCTATTTTGAAATCATTTAAATTCACATAATTATAAACCAAAACATTTATTTTGAAAATATTCTTATAAGATTTCAAGGAAAGCCTCAAAGGTGTTATAATGGAAAAAAATATCTGCACCCGCTGTATAAGTTAAAAAAACATTCTTACCTTGATTCATTAAACATTTCATAAAGTACCTTATTTGGAAAATGATAGAAAGATTTATTTCAAAAAATTTATAAAAAGTAAAAAAAGGTTATAAATGAATTTAACCCGAATTATAATAAATAGTAATTTTTTTGAAATACATTTTAAGAAACATGGATGTGGATGATATAGAGGTCCCAGTAGATACTCACGTATAAACAACCTCGGATAATAAAGAGATTGTAAAATTTAACCCTTACCATGTACTTTTCCTTGGTCGAGGGTATGTTAACCTCCTATATAATAGTTAAATAATTGTTATTAAATTATACAAGAACCACATACATAAATATGATATCATATATGATCTTCTAATATTTATTTGTTAATAATATTTTAGTAGTATCATTATTTTAGGTGTTAACTGATTCATTTTACTTTATATGTTTTGTTACTTAAGTCATTTTTGTTTTGGACATGATATATTTTATTAGTATACAGAATGATATTAAGTTCTTAAACATTATTTTTAATCATAAAATGAAAATTATAATTGAATGGTTACGATGGATAATGAATTTCATCGCGTTCGTAGAGACGGTAATCTGTACATACGTACGAGCGACAATAGAAATCTAATGATGGTGAAAAAATATGTAATTTGATGGTATATCATATATACAGAATCATTAACATATTATATTTATTATTTACATCAATTATAATAATTATTATAGTCATCCAAATAAAGAAGTGTTGAATAGAAAACTACACCTCAACGTGGAGATGAAAAGTCTTACGTACACTCATATGGTAACATTGTCATTCATAGGATGGATAGAATAATGAATATGATTGTTAAATATTTATAATAACATCAAAGTATGTAGAATTTACTGGATTTATTATTTTCATTTGAAAATAACTAATAAAAAATAAGTGGAAGAAGAGAAAAATATAGAAATAGGTGATGAAATTATTTCCTCTTATTTGGGTGCTTCCTTTTTATTTGATCAAAAGGATCCTCAGGTTGGCTTTATGATCAAAGTAAGGCCTCTAGGTAGAAGTGATGGTATTTGGGAGGATACTTGAGTAGGGTTTGGTAGATAAAAATGTATTTGGAGGTGTGAAATTAAGAGAAGGGGAAGTACCCTTTTATAAGAGTGGTGTGGGTCACTTTAGGAAAACCTTGAAATATTATTTCATTATACAATCATATTCAGTTTATAATGTCTCCAAAAAGATTTATTTCAGGGATAATGTGGGGATGGGTCGAAATCCTCTCAACCAATAGGTTTTAGATAGGTTTATGTCACCATATTAACCTTATCTTTTAGATTTAACTATTGGTTAAATAGTTTAACATTTACCATGTCTCCTTGTATTTTTATATTATATGGTTAATGAACATAATATAAAATTCCATGAGAACCCCAAGTGGTTCATTAATGAAATATACATTATTATATAAGTCTTTTGGCTGAACCATATATTTTAAGAACTATTATATCATTTAATAATATAGTATTTTTTTAAAACTCATTTATGTCAATTTTGACATTATTTAGTATTTGGTTTTTGCAAAATTCATAACAATCTGATTTCTTCAAATAAAATTAATCAACCCTTAAATGTAATATTAACCTAGAAAATCCATGTAATGCAAAAAAAGTATAAATTTACATTTATTAGGATATTTATAACATCAATTATTTTAACCTTTCATTAAAAGGTAATTACTGCATCATCATTGTGTCATAAATAAATTTAATCATTTAGTTTCTAAAATTTTTAAATAAAATACCATTATGTATAAAATCTTTTTTCCTTTCTAATTAATATTTATAGTAGAATTTATCATATTTATAACCCTATATTAAAAATGTTTTAGTTATGAAAATTTGAATTTAATACTTTCAACTCTTCTTTAAATAAAATAATAATAAATGTCCTAATCTAATCCATGTGGACCAAAAGGAGAATATTTGTTTCCTAATATTTATTTCGGTAAACTTAAACTTATCCAATATAATTAGGACATGTTTTAGAGTAATAATAATATCATTTTTTACCTTTAATTACCCTTTTTACTTTTAATAGTGGTAAATAAAAGTCAAAAGTTACTATTCACCAAAAACTATTTTCATCTTATTGAACCAAATTTCACTTAATGATATCAACCGTATCTCTCAGATTTTTGAAATTCAATTAACAGAAGTGGTAAAATTATGTTTTATAAGAATTTGAAAATGTGCCAAGTAAGTGGGTAAAAGACGTTAAAAATTTAATAAAATTTTATACATCTAATATTATTATAAAATGAATCCAATGATTTAAATTGAACTAATATAGGTATTATGTATCTATTTTGACTTAAAATAAATTTAAATAAAATAAATAATTATTTAAATAAAAATTCATTTTTAAACAATAACGTAGTATTTTTCACTATTCACCAAAAATTGAAATTTTTTAGAAAAATACCAAAAATTCATCCTAAGCTAAATTTGATATTCCAAATCCAAAAATGAAGTCCATTTTGAAAAGTAAAATTTATAAAATTGGATTTTACTATTCATAACTGATAGTTTGATTGGTCGTGGTGTGAAAGAACTTGAAGTTGCGTACATCGCAAGCTATTGTATTATTCAAAGGAAACGTACCGTAGAAGCATGGGGTGTTACATTTGTCTTCAGTATTCAGTGTTATTTATTCCTATCATTTTTTTAAAACCCTATGTTTATTTTCCCCACCTCTTAATATTTCTGTTTAAGAAGAAGTTATTCTAAAATTGGCGAGCTTCTCTTCCTTCTTTAATGAAACCCACACCCTTGAATATGAAACCCAAAACATAGTTTCCTATTTCTCTAATAATTTTCTATGAATTCCTCTCCCTCAATTCATCATATCCTATAGTCTTATCAATATATAATATAATCTCACCATTATTTTTTATTCTATAATCTAGATCCTTTTTTAATCGATTGTATTATACTCATTGATTCATGACTTCATAATATGAACTATATTTGTTTCAATTTCTTTGAGTATTATATTCTATAATCAGTACATTTTTTTCAATTACTGTAACTTTTTATTCCATACATAACTTCGTTTCTAAAATCTATATTATTAAGTTTTATAATTTATGTAATATGTTCTATTTTTCTATATTAATATAACTATTTTTTAATATGAATTTTTTTAGGTTTCCCTAATATGTTATCTTTTTTGAATTAATTTTATTTCAAAATATTTTTATCTTTGAGTATATTGATCTAAAATAATCATTTAAATATATTTTTGGATTTTTAGTTTCTCATCTACATATTTTTAGGATACCTGTATAGATGGTTTTTTCAACACCATAGGGTTTTCCCTAATATCCTATATAGATTTATATGAAGGAAGAATTTAGTCTACCACTAGAGGGGTTTAGTTTCGTCATTGACCACTATATAATACCTAAATAGAAAAACCTATAACAAATATAATGTTGATTTGGAAATTTATTCAAATAATATTTTCATTTTTCATTGATTTGTTTATTTTTAGTTTTCCATGAAATGGGCTCCCAAAAAACCACTCCACTTTTATTTGGTATAACTCAAAGGTATGTTATTGAATTCTATATCACTACTATATGGATAAGTCCATCAAATATTATTATTAATTTTGGATCAATGTTTGAAAATAATTCCCAGGAAATGATAATAATCCTTTCTTCCTAGTGTAATTTTACAGATGGAATTATACTTGCAAGTCAGTTATTTTTTATTTAAGAAAAATTTGGTCCCCTAAATTATTTTAATAACAATTTTATTATCCTAGTTTTATTCTCATTTTCTACCAAATTCACGTGTTTTCATAAAAACCTTGCATTTTTATTAACTACTTGTGGAAACCTAAAAACACCTCTATGTTTGGAATATGTATTTTTTGGGTTGATATAGATTTATTAAGTTAACACATTTTACTTTAATTTTTTGTTTTTGTTAACTTTTATTGATCGAAAAATCTAAGGAACATTGATTATATATTGTGGAAATAAAAAATACGATTGATGGTTCTATTTCTATATTCTTCAGGCTCTCTGGTTTTATTTCCCTCTTCCCCTTTCCCTTTTTTACTTTACATGTTCTCCTTTCCTTCATAGATTCCCACTTCCCTCTTTCCCCCTCTACTTCATGGGTATTTTTTACTTCATAGGTTCGCTCTTTCCATCAATTAATCAAGATTTTATTCCATTTATTTTAGTTTTATTACATTAAAACCTCTATTAAACACCAATTAACAACTTTTCAACCACTAAATTATCTTCCTATTGTGTCACATCACCTATATTCTCTATAATGTATCCTAAAATTCCATTGATTTAATTTTTTTATATTTTCATAACATTTGAAGTTTGTTACATTCCATTATAGCTTTATATAAAATATGTTGTGATTATTTGATCATTATGAATGATACATAAGTTATAATTATACAGTATTTAAAAAATATATCATAAAAATCATCCTTTGATTCATATTATAGTTATTATTTCCACATGCCTTTGATATAAAATTTATTCCGACATGAAATGACTTTTATATTATATCATGAAATTCCTTTGATCCATATTTTGATTTTTTTTATATTTTCTTGAATTATCCTAGGACTTAGTCTCAAATTACATGTCATTATATAGTTATGTTTCTAATATGCATTTGTGTAGTGGAAATTATGCAAGGCATTTTTAGATTGGCTTATAGGTGGGTTTTTTCTATGCTAATAATATTATTTTACCATAATATATATTATTCACATTGTTACACTACTATAGAGTTTATTTTCGGGGAGTTATGTGGGATGAGTTTTCTGAACAACATACAATATCATCGATATATTATATATTGATCTACCCAAAATATTTTCAATTTATAGTACAATTATAATTCCTTCATTATCAATTATCAAATTTAATTTAATTTTTAAATACATGGGATACTGAAATATAACTATTTGATTAGCTATTTTTTTATAGATAATGTATGGGATTGAACAAGATTTATTGTATTCTTACTACTATTTTTTCAAGTGTACATGATATTAGGGAGAAAAAAAATGACTTCTTAGGTTCCAGGGCTATTAATTAGTTTGGTATGTTCTATTTTTTATCATTCTTTACAATTTTGAGTTTTCATTTGAACATATTATATAAGTTACTAAATTTTTTGATAATTTTTTTTATATACTTCTATATTCAATAATAAATTCTTGTTCATGGATTATAGTGAAACAATTTTTTTTCATCTATTCCAAAAACAAGTGATCTAGTTTATAGGAAAACATCATATGAACTTAAAGATAGTTTGATTTAGGTAACATATTTTATAAATTTATGTAATACAATATCTGATTTATAGATAAGGTGCGAGACTTCAGATTATTTATGGTGTTTTTATTAATGTTTTTTTGGTGTACATGAAATTAGGGAGAACATGAACATGTTTATTAGGTTTCTAAATTGTTATTGATTTTGGTATATTCTATTTTATGATCATTTTTACACTTAAAAATTTTCATTTAAACACATCATATTATTTAGTTTTCTGATATTATTTTTATTATATATTTTTAGATTCATTGTTCAATTAATGGCCATGTATTATAGTGATTTTTTGTGACATCTGTTACATAAACAAGTGATGCTGTTTATAACAAAAACTGCATATAAAATTATAGATAGTTTGATTTAGGTGACATATTTTACATGTAACACTATATCTTATTTATAAATGACACCACACCTATAATTATCTTTATTAAGGGAAAATGATGAGTTCTAATGTATTTATAAACTTAATATTTACAAGTCCAAAATTGTGATATAGTCTTTGGAAATCACTAAAAACAAAATTCATATTTTTTTATTGAGACTCCAAAAAAACACTTAAAAAAATTATTCATTTAAAATGACATTGTTCATGTAGACTCAATTATAAATTGCCAAAATTTTAGTCTCTTTTCATTTAATATGTATAGTTCTTAGTTTTTTGATATTTATCTTCTTTACCATTTTATTTTCCTATACATTGTGTTTTATCTTTCCAACATATTATCATTGATCTATATAAACACTAAAATAAAATTTTAAATATGACTTTACTATAGTTTTCATGCATCACTTCCATTATATACCATCATATTCTTATTCTTTTCCATCTTTATGAAAAATAGTTTTTTTTAACTGAAGCCTTAAAAACTATATGATGATTTGGAGAATTTTTGGTATGTATACCTATGGTTAGAATGTGGGAAGATGTGTGCTAATATCATACTTATATCATGAATTGTTTTTTCAAAAAATTTATTAATTTATTTAGTATTCAAATCTCAATAATTTCTTCCTGAATAATTTATTTATTCATGTAATATTTATATTCAATATATTGATTTTTTTAATTTTCAAAATATAGTTAATTTCAAGACTTTGATGAAATATCTTCAACTAAAATTATTATTTTTTATAATCTTGATCTAGAAACATTAGATAAAATAATAACTTAGCTCATCAGTCTTCTGATTTTAACTAGAAGCAAATGAAACCTTAAAGAACAAGGTTACAATATTAGTGATTCTAAACAGTTTATCACTATTTATAAATGATCCACGCACCAATACTCTTAAAACACACATAGTTATATACTCATGATAATATAATCTTTATAGAAATACAGGATAAAATAATAACCTTTCCACAGATTATAGTAAAAAATTTTATGGCAGTCTTGAAATTCTGGCTTTGTAGCACACTTAGACACAAGAATCCTTAAAAATCTCATTTTAATTTTAGATAAAATTCGATAAGTGAATACATGGAGAGATAATATTGGTGATCCTTAAAAAATAGAAACTTATTTTCCACTATAATAATCCTTCTGAGTCTCTACTGGATGATGATGATATTCATATTTTGAGGAATGAGAATTTTCAACCTCTATTCAAATTTAACTTATCATTCCAAACATACTTTCAATGTTTTCATTCATAGAAGGTTACCACTACTTCAACATTCTCACAAAATTTTTATATACACCAATTTCGTCTATTTAACAATATTTCAACAAATAATATGGGTTTGATGTAACGCCCATACCCCAGTTACCCAGAGTCAGTGCATTATTACATAACATTGGCAAGATCACAATAAAGATCAAGTCTCGAAAGACCTATTAGTTTAGTAGCCTTGGAAATACTAGAAATATTCATAAAGTTTTACATTACATCATAAAAATGAAAACTACAACAACATTGTGTCCATATTCTACAGTCTTATCCCCTCATACTATCCCTTCAGGTCATTCATAATTTACTTTTTCACATCCTGGGAAAAATAAAACATAGAAAAGGGGTGAGCTCAAATGCCCAGTAAGGATAACAAAATAGCGGAAACTTTCATAAATAAGAATAAACATTTAAGGCAACGTATAACTAAAACAAAAGCCTTTTAAACTTGAACTTCAACATAGTATGGAAAAAATAAAATGAAATAATTCCATTTACTTATTCACATGTATATTCTACTAATCTAATAATCACATGCAATATCAGTAACCACTTTCATAATGATGGATTGCATAATGCCAAACTATCATAACCACATAGCCAAGGCCTCTTGCCAAGACTACAAATAATATTTTGTCAAGGCCTTGTGCCAAGACACTAGTTTTTCTCATTAGTCCTACCGATGCATCGAGGAGCTATAGTGGGCTCCACCCATCACATATTAAGTCCAATGCATTCCCATATTAAAAGGTTTAAACATAACATAAACATTCGTATTAAAAATAGAATAAAAAATGTAAATACTTTATCCATAAACAATGAATAGTATAAAAATAACACCTCCATAGTCAAACATATCACAAAACATTCAATATAATGTAGAATCTTTGTATCAAAATAAATCATCTTCAAATAAGCGTAAAATCCATCAAATGATGTTGACATAAATGAAATCAAAACTCTATTTAGAGAAATATATCTTTCTATTTTGAAATCATTTATGAGTCATATATTTATAAAATAAAACATTTTCTTTGAAAATATTATTATAAGCTTGTAAGGGAAACTTCGACAATTTTATAATGGTGGAAAATAGCCGTACCCACCGTATAAGTTAAAAAAACATTCTTACCTTAATTATGTCGAAAAGGTTAAAAAGCACCTTGTTTGGAAAATGACAGAAAGATTCCTTTATAAACCTCTTATAAAAATTCAACCAAGGGTATAAATGACTTTAACCCATATTCTTGTAAATAGTAAAAATGTTCTGAAATACATTTTTAAGAAACATGGGTGTGGATGATAAAGAAATCCCAGTAGATTATTACGTATAAACAACCTTGGATAATGAAGAGATTCTGAAATAAACACATACCTTGTACTTTTCCTTGGTTGGGGGTAGGTTAACCTCCTATATAATGGTGAAAGAATTGTTATTAAATTATACAAGAATTATATAGATTAATATTATATCATATATGATCTTTTAACATTTATTTGTTAATAATATCTTAGTATTATCGTTGTTTCGGGTGTTAACTTACTCGTTTTCTATTATATGTTTTGTTACATAAGACATGTTTGTCATGGATAGTTTGTATATTATTCATATCCATAATGATATCAAGTCCTTAAACATTATTTTTAAATAAAATGATAATTACACTTGAATGGATACGATGGAGAATGAATCACATCGCGTTTGTGGAGACGGTAGTCCGTACGTACGCACGAGCGACAATTTCATTCTTTTGATACCAGAATAATATATAATTGGATGGTATATAATTTATAAATAATCATTATCATGTTATATTTATTATTTACATGAATTATAAATCATTATTATACCCATCCAAATAATAATATATTGAATAATAACAATTACACGACGATGTGGAGACGGTAAGCCGTACGTACACACGTATGGTGACATGTCATTCAAAGGATGGATAGAATACTGAATATGGTTGTACCATATTTATAATAATATTACAGTATATAGGAGACACTGGATTAATTATTTTATAATGGGAATAACAAAGAAATAATACATTGAAGAAGAAATGAATTTCAAAAAGGGTGGTGAAAACATTACCTCTTCTTCGGGTTCGTCCTTTTGATTTGATCAAAAGGGTGCCATAGGTTGGATTTTTGATACAACTAAGGCCTCTAAGTTGTATTGAGGGAAGTTGATAGAGTATTTGGTCAGGGGTTGGCCGAAACAAAAGGCTTTGAAGGTGTGAATTAATGAGAAGGGTGAGTGAACTTTTATAAGAGGGGTGAGGGGCACCTTTGGAAAAGCTAGAAATATTATTTTCTAATAATTTCATATTCGGTTTCTAATGGCTAAAAAGTGCATAATTTAAAGGTTAAGGTGTGTAAGGGTCGAAAACCACTCAACCAATAGAATTTAGATAGTTTTGGGTCATTATATTAAACGTATCTTTTAGTTTTAACTCATAGTTTATTAGTTTCACATTTACCATGTCACTCTGTATTTTTATATTATATAGTTAATAAACTTACTATATACATACAATAGACCCCCAAGTGGTCCCTTAATAATACAAATATCATGATATAAGTCTCTTGGCCGAACCTTATATTTTTATGAATTTAATATCAATTAATAATATAATATTTGTTTTAAAAACTCTTTTATGTCAATTTTGAAACTATTCAATAATTGATTTTTGTGAAAATCATAAAAGAATTATTACTTCTAAAAAAGTTAATTAAGTCAATCCTAACATTTCATATTAACCTAGAAAATTAGTTTAATTCATAAAAAGTCTCAAATTATATTTATTTGGGTATTTATAATATCAATTATTTTAATTTTTCAGTATTATTGTAATTACTACATCATCATTGTGTCATAAATAAATTACATTATTTAATGTCTAAAAATTATAAATAAAATATAATTATGTAGGAAATATTTTTATCTTTCTAATGAATATTTACAATTGAATTTATCTTATGTATAACCCTATATTAAAAATGTTTTAGTAAATTAAATTTGATTTTAACTCTTTTAACTCTTCTTTGAATTAAATAATAATAAATGTCCTAATCTAATACAAGTGGACCTAAATGACAATATTTTATTCCTAAGGTTGTTTTTGGTTGATATAAATTTGTCCAATAGAATTTGGACATGTGTTATGGTAATATTAATATCATTTTTACCCTTAATTACCCTATTTACTTTTAACCGTGGTAAATAAAAGTAAAGAGTTACTATTCACGAAAAATTATTTTCATCTCAATGAACCACATTTTACTCATTGATATTAACCATGTCTCTCAGATTTTAGAAATTCCAATAACAGAAGCGGTAAAATTATGTTTTATGAAAAATTCAGTTTTTTAACTACCACTTAGTAGTTTCACTATTCATCAAAAAATGAAGTTTTTACAGAAAAAAATACAAAAATTCACCCTAGGCTAATTTTGATATTCTGAATCCAAAAATGAAGTCCATTTTGAAAAATAAAATTTATAAAATTTATAAAAGTAGGTATTACTATTCATAACAGCTACTTTGATTTTTTGTGGTATGTTAGAACTCGATATTGCGTACAACACACGCTATCACATTATTCAAAGAGAAGCTTACCGTAGAAGCTTGGGGTGTTACATTCTCCCTTCCTTAAAATAATTTCATCCTCGAAATTTCTAGAATACTAACACATGAAAATTCTCGGGTGGTTCTTCATCATAAGGTCCTCGGGTTCCCACGTTGCCTCTTCCATCTTATGGTTTCTTCACAAAACTTTTACAAGACACATCGTTTGGTTTCTCAGTACTTGTTCTCTCGTATCAAGAATCTTGAAGGGCTCTTCGCAATAAGACAGATCCGGTTCCAATTCTAATTCCTCATAGGTGAGTACATGTGTTGGGTCCGGCATGTATTTCCTCAACAGAGATACGTGGAACACATCGTGAACTTTGGTGAGACTTGGCGGCATTGCCAATCGGTAAGCTACAACCCCAATTCGTTCTAGAATTTCGAAAGGCCCGATGTACCTAGGACTCAATTTACCTTTCTTACCAAAACGTATGAATCCCTTCAATGGAGATACCTTCAGGAAAACATGATCACTGACTTGAAATTCCAAATCCTTCCTTCGATTATCAGCATAGCTCTTCTGCCTACTTTGAGATGCTTCGATGTGATTTTTGATTACCTTCACCTTTTCCATTGTTTCCTCCACCAGTTCTAGACCTACAAGTTTTCTTTAACCAACGTCATCCCAATAGGTTGGTGTGCGACATCTCTTTCCGTATAACGCTTCATATGGTTCCATCTGAATACTCGAATGGAAGCTATTGTTATAGGAAAATTCTACCAAAGGTAAATATTGATCCCACATACCCTGAAAGTCAAGTGAGAAAGATCTAAAAATGTCTTCAAAGGTTTGAATTTTCCGTTCTGATTGTCCGTCTATCTGAGGGTGGTAGGCAGTGCTCAAATGAAGTTCTGTATCCAGGGATTTCTGAAGACACTTCTATAATCTTTAATTAAAATGGGGATCATGATCAGAAACAATTGATAGGGGTACTCCAAGAGGTCTGAAAACTTCATTAATATATAGTCTTGCTATACATTCCAGTGGTTGATATTCTCTTATAACAAGAAAATGTGCTGACTTGGTAAGATGATCAACAATAACCCATATTGCATAGTTCCTTCTAGGAGTCTTTGGTATCCCCATGACAATGTCCATCGTAATATTGTCCCATTTCCACTCAGGTATGGGAAGAGGTTGCATGACTCCTCCAGGTTGTTTCCTTCCAGCTTTCACTTGTTGACAATCCATACATCTTGACTCAAAATCAGTAATCTCCCTCTTCATGTTGTCCCACCAATAATGTTCCTTCAAATCTCTATAAATTTTGGTGCTCCCAGGGTGTATAGAGAAATTGGAACTATGAGCATCATCTAGCAATTCCCTTTTTAGATCGGGTATATCGGGAACACAGAGCCTCTTACCAAATTTCAAAATTCCATCTTCATACACAAAGTCTCTCAATCTCCCATCATTCACGTCTTTAATCATCTTTTTAAATTCTTCATCATCGGTCTGAGAACTCTTAATCCTTTCTATTAAAGATGGTTTGGAAACCATTTGAAAAAGAATTGATGTTTCACCTTCCATGGTTATTCCCATGTCCTTCTTCACTAGATCCATGAAAATTAGGTCCCTTTCAATTCTCATATTGTTCAAAACTCCATGGTATTTTCTACTCAAAGCATCTGCCACCTTGCTTACTTTCCCCGGGTGGTAGTGTATCGTACAATCATAATCCTTGAGTAATTCAAGCCATCCCCTTTGCCTCATGTTGAGTTCTTTTTGTGAGAAAATATACTTCAAACTCTTGTGATCAGTATAAATCTCACATTTTTCACCATAGAGGTAGTGCCTCCATATCTTCAAAGAAAAGATCACAGCTTCTAACTCAAGATCATGAGTTGGATAGTTTTGCACATGAATTTTTAACTGTCATGATGCATAGGCAATAACCCTATCATTCTGCATAAGGACACAAACAAGTCCTTTCTTCGATGCATCGCTATAAATAACGAACCCATCATTCCCCGATGGTAGAGTCAATATAGGATAATTGACTAATCTTCTCTTCATTTCTTCGAAACATTCTTCACACTCTTTTGTCCAAACAAATTTAACCCCTTTACGTGTGAGCTTTTTTAATGGGTTAGCCAACCGGGCAAAATTACGGATGAAACGTCGATAATAACATGCTAAACCAATAAAACGACGTACCTCAATTATACTCGTCGGTGCTGGCCATTATTGGATTGCCTTGGTCTTAGAAGGATCAACAGAGATTCCATCTTTAGAGACAATATAGCCAAGAAAAAAAATCTCCTGAAGCCAGAATTCACACATGCTAATATTCCCATATATTTCATGTCTTCTCAGAGTCTTTAGGATAATGCACAAGTGATTTTCATGATCTTATTATCTTTTGGAGTATACCAACATATCATTAATAAATACCACCACAAATTCATCGAGATATTCCTTGAAAACTCTATTCATCAGATCCATGAATACAGAGGGTGCATTAGTCAATCCAAAAGGCCTTACTGTAAACTCGTAATGCCCGTACCTAGTTTGAAATGCTGTCTTCGGAATGTATTCCTTCTTTACACAAAACTGATGGTATCTATATCAAAGGTAAATATTTGAAAAGTACTGATCTCCATGCAGTTGGTTAAATAAAGCATCAATGCGAGGTAGAAGATACTTGTTCTTTATTGTTATAGCATTAATCTCACTGTAGTCGATACATAACCTCATAGATCCATCTTTCTTTTTAACAAAAAGAACAGGGGCTCCCCATGGAGAAGCACTAGGGCGAATAAATCCCTTATTACTCAATTCCTCTAGTTGTTTCTTTAGTTCAACTAATTCTATAGTGGCCATTCTATAAGGGGTCTTCGATATAGGCCTTGATCCAGGAATTAAATCAATGGAAAACTCAACTTCTCATTCTGGAGGATGTCCAGGTAAATCGTCTGGAAAAACATCTACATATTCTTTCACAATAGGTACAACCTCTATTGGAACATTACCTTACTCACCCATAGTCATTTAATTATCTTCCTCCCCAATAATTGAATTTAGTTGAGCTATTGGGGGTGGATCTAGATAAGAATTATGTGGTGATGATTCTTCTCTAAAGATAAGGTGTTCCTTATCATCATCATCAAGAATTGTAACCTCTTTCTTCTTATAATAAATATTCACATCATAGTCCGAAATCCATTCCATACCGAGGATTATATCAAACTCAATCATAGGTATGACGATGAGATCAACAGATAAAGAACATTTATGTGCTCTAATGGGGACTGATTCACAAAACTTTGTTGCAACGATACTTCCCTTAGGAGTTTTAACTAACAACTCCCTTATCAAATAAAATTGGAAATATCTAATTTTCTTAGAAAACTGGGAAGATATGAAATAATGAAATGATCCATAATCAAATAATGCATTTTCTAAACTTGAGGAAACCATTAAATTACCATCCACCACGTCTTTCAGAGCCTCTACCTCCGCAGCAATGAGAGCATAAGCTTGGCCTTCATCCCTTGGCCTTTTCTGAGGTAAGTTCCCCTGACGCTTAGGGAATTCATTTGCATAATTCCCCATCTCCATGCAATTGTAGCACTGAACATTGGTAGCTTCCTTCTTCCCTTTGCAATCACGAGCTTGGTGGCCCTTTTCACCACACTTGTAATAGACACCCATTCCCTTCAAGAAAGTACCGTGGTGTTTCTTCCCACATTTACCACATGATAGATATTCAACATTTCCCTTCTTCCACTTATTTCCATTCCTAGATTGATCAACAGATCTCCTCTTCTCTTGCTTTGATTTAAAGTCATAAGACTTAGAGAATTCCTTTCCGGCCTTGATAGCACATGAGATAATGTCTTCGTACGACGAGAAGGATTGTGAGACTAATGCTCGAAGGAGAAATGGTTTTAACCCATCAAAGAAATGATCAATATTACTTCTTGGGTTACATATATAATATCCAGCATACCTTTCTAACCTTGTAATGTTAGCCTCATACTTTGTGACATTCTCATCCTCCTTTTGTCTCAGACTCAGAAATTTCCTTTCCATTTTTTCTCGATGGTCGCGAGGAAAGTATTTTTCTAAAAACAGATCTTTGAACTCCCCCATTCCATATATGATACTTGATCATCTTACTTAGTGTTTTGAATCAATGACCACCATTGATCAGCATTTCTAGTGAGGCAGTAAACTACCATGATAACTTTTTCAATTTCACTACTCCCCAAAGCCTGAAATATTTTCTCTAGGTAATTTATCCATTGCTCAGCTACTAAGGGATTTGTACTCCCATTGAACGTTGGTGGTTGTTTCCTCATGAAGCGATCTAACATTAATCCTCCACGCTGCAGATTAGGGTGCTCTATACGGGTAAGTTTATTATTAATAACCTGAGTGAGTTGTCCCAGTATGGTGATTAGCTGATCGGCACCAGTTGCATCACCATCTCCACTATAATTATCTTGAGTAGCAGGGAAATCCCTATATGGAGTGCGTGTATTGATACAGTTTCCATTTCTTCTACTAGGCACCATTTCTAAACAATGGCATAAACTAGATCAGTTTATGAATCAAAATACATAATTCCATACTTATAAAACGGTTAACATAAATTGTACTATTTATGTATATAATCCATAATCATAAAAAAAATTTCTTTGAGGAAGTATATACTCATAAAACTTTCATAATGATTTGTAAAGAAAATGAGAGTTATCCTAAGCATATCCCCAGGAGTGTCGTAACCAAGAGTGCAGTAAGGCCCGTTGTCGTGCACCAGTTCCCGTTCGAGTCCTGCTCAAAGCGTTGTTTTTGGGTTTTACCCCTAGGTACCTCTGTGCCAGAGCCGCCTCTACCTGCTCGTATCCAGACAGGGATGTATTTTCAGAAAACTCACAAAATCTCTACAATACCAAAATTCTAGGAAGTTCTTCTATACTAATCATCAAAGTCCAACTTAAATATACGTGCTCTAATCAGAGTTTATCTAAATCTAGCTTCGATGGTTTGTACTAAATATCCTTTGATACCAACTGTAATGCCCCGAACCCAGTTACCCAGAGTTGGTTCATTATTACATAACATTGTCATGATCAGAAGAAAGATCAAGTCTCGAAAGACCAATTAGTTTAGTAGCCTAGGAAATACTAGATATAATCATAAAGTTTTACATTACATCATAAAAATGTAAACTACAACAACATAGTTTCCATATTCCACACTCTTATCCCCTCATACTATCCCTGCAGGTCATTTATAATTTACTTCTTCACATCCTGGGAACAATAAAACACAGAAAAGGGGTGAGCTCAAATGCCCAGAAAGGATAACAATATAGCGGAAACTTTCATAAATAAGAATAAACATTTAAAGCAATGTATAACTAAAACAAAAGCCTTTTAAAATTGAAATTAAACATACTATGGCAAAAATAATATGAAATAATGCCATTTACTTATTCACATGGATATTATACGAATCGAATAATCACATGCAATATCAGTAACCACTTTCATAATGATGAAATGTATAATGCCAGGCTATTATAACCACATAGCCAAGGCCTCGTGCCAAGGCTACAAATAATATTTTTTCAAGGCCTTGTGACAAGACACTAGTTTGTCTCATGAGACTTACCAATGCATCTAGGAGCTATAACAGTCTCCCCCCGTAACATATTAAGTCCAATTCATTCCCATATGAAAAGGTTTAAACATAACATAAACATTCATATTAAAAATAGCATACGAAATGTAAATACTTCATCCATAAACCATGAATGGTATAAAAATAACACATCCATAGTCAAATATATCACAAAACCTTCAATACAATATAGAAGTTTTGTATCATAATAAATCAACTTCAAATAAGCGTAAAATCCATCAAAGGATGTTGATATAGATGAAATCAAAACACTTTTTAGAGAAATATATATTTCTATTTGTAAATCATTTATGAGTCATATATTAATAAAATAAAACATTTTCTTTGAAAATATTCTTATAAGCTTGTAAGGGAAACTTTGACGAATTTATAACGGTGGAAAATAGCCGTACCCGCTATATAAGTTAAAAAAACATTCTTACCTTAATTCTGTCGAAAAGGTTAAAAAGCACCTTGTTTGGAAAATGATAGAAAGATTCCTTTATAGACCTCTTATAAAAAGTCAACGAAGGGTATAAATGACTTTAACCCATATTATTGTAAATAGTAATTTTTTTTAAATACATTTTTATGAAACATGGATGTGGATGATAAAGAAATCCCAGTAGATTATTACGTGTAAACAACCTCGGATAATGAAGAGATTGCGAAATAAACCCTTAGCTTGTAATTTTCCTTGGTTGGGGGTAGGTTAACATCCTGTATAATGGTGAAGTAATTGTTATTAAATCATACAATAATTATATACATTAATATGATATCATATATGATCTTTTAACATTGATTTGTTAATAATATCTTAGTATTATTGTTGTTTCTGGTGTTAACTTACTCGTTTTCTTTTATATGTTTTGTTACGTAAGCCATGTTTGTCATCAATTGGTTGTATCTTATTCATATCAATAGTGATATCAAGTCCTTAACCATTATTTTAAATCAAATGATAATTACACTTGAATGGATACGATGGAGAATGAATTTCATCGCATTTGTGGTGACGGTTGTCCGTACGTACGCACGAGCGACAATATCATTCTTTTGAAATTAAAATAAAATATAATTGGATGGTATATCATATATAAAGAATAATTATCATGTTATATTTATTATTTACATGAATTATAAATCATTATTATACCCATCCAAATAATAATATATTGAATAATAACAATTACACCATGACGTGGAGACGGTAAGTTGTACGTACGCACGTATGGTGACATGTCATTCAAAGGATGGATAGAATACTGAATATGGTTGTACCATATTTGTAATAATATTACATTATATAGTAGATAATGGATTCATTATTTTATAATGGGAATAACAAAGAAATAAGAAGCTGAAGAAGAAATGAATTTGAAAAAGGTTGGTGAAAACATTACCTCTTCTTCGGGTTCTTCCTTTTGATTTGATCAAAAGGGATCCTTAGGTTGGATTTCTGATCAAAACAAGGCCTCTAGGTTGTATTTAGGGAATTTGAGAGAGTATTTGGGAAGGGGTTGGCCGAACTAAAAGGCTTTGAAGGTGTGAATTAATGATAAGGGGGGTGCCCTTTTATAAGAGGGGTGAGGGGCACCTTTGGAAAAGCTAGAAATATTATATTATAATAAATTAATATTCGATTTCTAATTGATCCAAAGTGTGTTATTTAAAGGTTAATGTGGGGATGGGTCGAAAACCACTCAACCAATAGAATTTATACTGGTTTGGGTCATTATATTAACCTTATCTTTTAGTTTTAACTCTTAGTTAATTATTTTGACATTTACCATGTCACTTTGTATTTTTATATTATATAGTTAATAAACTTACTATATACATCCAAGAGACCCCCAAGTGGTCCATTAATGATAAAACTATCATGATATAAGTCTCTTGGACGAAGCTTATATTTTTAGTAATTTAATATCAATTAATAATATAATATTTGTTTTAAAAACTCTTTTATGTCAATTTTGACACTATTCAATAATTGATTTTTATTGAAAATCATAACAGAATAATTACTTCGAGAAAATTTAATTAAGTCAATACTAACATTTCATATTAACCTATAAAATTAGTTTAATTCATAAAACGTCTCAAATTATATTTATTTGGGTATTTATAATATCAATTAGTTTAAGTTTTCACTATTATGGTAATTACTGCAACATCATTGTATCATAAATAAATTAAATTATTTAATGTCTAAAAATTATAAATATAATATAATTATGTAGGAAATATTTTTATCTTTCTAATGAATATTTACAATTGAATTTATCTTATGTATAACCCTATATGAAAAATATTTTAGTAAATAAACTTTGATTTTAACTCTTTTAACTCTTCTTTGAATTAAATAATAATAAATATCCTAATCTAATCAAAGGGGACCTAAATGATAATATTTTATTCCTAAGGTTGTTTTTCGTCAAGATACACTTTTCCAATAGAATGTGGACATGTGTTAGGTTAATATTAATATCATTTTTACCCTTAATTATTCTATTTACTTTTAATCGTGGTAAATAAATGTAAAAACTTACTATTCACCAAAAATTATTTTCATCTCAATGAACCACATTTTAGTCCTTTATATTAACTGTGTCTCTTGGATTTTCGAAATTCCAATCACAGAAGCGGTAAAATTAAGTTTTATGAAAAATTCAGTTTTTTAACTACCACTTAGTAGTTTCACTATTCATCAAAAAATGATGTTTTTCATAAAATTACCCAAAATTCACCCTAGGCTAATTTCGATATTCCGAATCCAAAAATGAAGTCCATTTTGAAAAATAAAATTTATAAAATTTCAAAAAGTAGGTATTACTATTCATAACGACTAATTTGATTTGTTGTGGTGTGTTAGAACTCGATGTTGCGTACAACACACGCCATCATATTATTCAAAGAGAAGTGTACCGTAGAAGCATGGGGTGTTACATTGTAAACAAAGTGAGCAAGGTAATATAAAGATTTATCCATCCCTTGAATGCCTCTTTCTAAATTAGATTTATATTCCTTAACATCATAAATGGTGTCCTTTTAAAACTCCTAAAATTATTATAGATACCCAATATCATATTTCATGAAACCAATATTTTCTTTTACTAATTAAAATATGATGAAAAATATTTTAATTATTTATGATGATCCTTAGATCGTTTTAATATATATTAAGAGACACTGTTTTGAGATTTTATGAGGCCTTTGATAACCTCAAACTGGGAAATCATCATATTTTTCATTTAATAAATGTTTGTTTTAGATATCAAATCGAACCTTAATGAATGAAGTCCTGATTTAGAGACCATATCATCTTTTATACTTTCAAAATCAAATTGGGAAATATATATTTCTTTATTTTCACTTCTTCCCTAGTTTTTTTAATCTAATCCTTTAAATTTTCCATTTCGTTCTTCACTATGTTGAACTCAAAAAACATATATGAAGAAAAAGATTAAAATTACCCATTAAAACTAGAGATTTTGTCATCTTTATTTATTGAGGTTTCTTATCCCCCTTTTTACGCATCAACATTATATGGTTTAATTTATGTAATTCTTTTTTTGGAATTCACCAAAAAAGGAGTCTCGTCAATTACTTTTTAATTAGATCCAATAATTCCATTCGTTAAAAAATAAATGGGTTAAACTATAACTTCTGAATTGGCCTAATCATCCAGCTAATCTTCAAATGTCTTTGATATTATTTATATAGACTAGGGGATCATAAAAACACACTTTAAATGGGGGTGAATCAAGTGTGGATTTATTTTACCAAAAACAAAGTTATTCTTTTATGTTCGAAACCTTATGGTTTTTAACTTATTTTACCTATTATGATGAAAATTAGTCTTCTTTATATTTTAACATTCCAAAAAATATTATTCAATGGAGACACTAAAAGTAAAAATAGGATAGGTATTTTTACAATGGTTTTCCCTTGTGTGGGTAAGCTACTCCTTATCGTGTTAACTCCGGTTGAGTCACAAATTTTCAACTACAATCGAATCACCAATTAAAATGGGTTCCCATGTATCATCTTGAAGCCTAGTTACTCAATATTAAACACGTTTTGTCCCCTTATTACACAGTTGATAAGCCTCCACTATATAATGCAAGTGAAGGGATATTTATAATGCTTCCATATTCATCAGCTCCCATTGGATCTCTTCTTCCTTCATATTTCTAATGTATATCGCAATATATCTAGGGATGACACTATACCAAAAAATATGATTTTCTTCCACAACTAAAATTGAATTCCACTACTAGGACACCATTAGACTTAGTATATGAAACTCAGAATCTGAAACAGTACAACTTCCAGTTCTTTATAGAATCTATAATTGGACACTGAAACACATAACTTATTCAAGACTAAATAGGGTTCAAAAGAAAAATAGTCTTACTCCACTTATTCTTCCCTAAAACATGAATTGTATTTCTCCTCTTCTCTATTAAGAGATATATTTCTCTTGGATACTAAATGATCACACATATTGGTCAAATAACAAAACACGATAGTTTCTCCATTTACTGATTATTTTTCTTGATATTCTCATAAACTCATATGAATATTTGGCTATAATAAATGAATTTTATCATTTAAAAATACCATAAATGTTATGATGAGAAGAAAAAACAACCACTAAGACAAAATCACTATTATGGAATACACATTTCATGTTTCCATGATTTCATGTGCTCACATTTTTCAACGCAGACAATTCCAAGAATACCCTCATTAAATTCTTATAACTTTTAAAACAAAAACAAAAAATATATTCTTTGTCGTTATCCATGCATGAATTATTATTCGAAAAAGAATCTATACAACCCATCCTCCAAATCTTTAGAGTTGTACATAGATCATACAAAAAATCATATATGGGGTGGGGAAATCCTGTTGGTTTTCTAGATTAATTAGATTTTGAAGTCTTATCATTTTTCTAGTCTTGGGAGAATTCCTAGACTTCAATATCAGTTTTCCCAGAACACTAGAACATCCTAAAATCAAAATTATCTAGGCTATGATAAAAAATCTTGATGTTTGGTGCTTCTTCATCTGCATTATTCTTGAAACCTAAATAATTCCATTTTTAGGATTGAGGAATATATATAGAAAAATTATTCCTTCAATCATACAAAAGACAAGTTTAAATCATGGATTATATAAGAATAAAGATATTCAGAACACAAAATCACAACACAAGCATCTTCATATTTGTATTTGCTTAGAAATAAATAATTATAGAGGCTCTATTTTTCACTATATTTTGATATTTCATTTTCATTGATAAATATATGCATATATTTATTATAAATAATGGTTCAAAACATTTTCATGGTGTTTGTGATGTTTATACTATGAAAAATACACTTTCATCATCATAAATAATTTCAGCTTCATCATATTTGGAATATAGAAACTTGATTTTTAATCCATCATAACTTCAAAAATTTCCCCAAGTATTGAAGTATTAGGCTTGGTTATTCAAAGAATTAAGGTTGGAAGGACATAAATTTAGATATTTACACTTAGTGAAAGAAGTACGAAATTTATCTATAAAACAATTATGATCTTTACTTTTTCAATTTTCAGTAGACCTCAGAGCCATACAATGGAGAATGTATTCTTATAGAAAAATACTTATGATTATATAAGATATATGATTGACAAAGCCATGCGATGTAATTCAAAGCCTTATGATAGCTGCAAAGATTTATGCACAACAACTATAGAATTAATTTCAGTATAATCTTTATGATCAAAATAGGAAAATCCTTATGCTAAGGATATATCTATTTCATTGAACTAAAAAACTTCTAAAAATAGCTTAAGATGAACTTCTTATTGATCTAAAACTTCTAATTACATCTAAAATAATATCAAAACTTCTAGAAATAAATATCCTAATTATAAATATATTTCCAAACTACTTCACCTCAATTATAAGTTGTTTTAAAATTTAAAATAATCTCTTTAGATTATTTCTATGAACTCATCTGCAACCTTATGTGTGACTCCTGTTCAATTAAAAAAAATACATCTATATTCACTTCAACCAATATAAAAGAGTTTATAAACACTAATTAAATTTCCCAAAATACTTTATACTTATATGGGTTCTACAACTTTGGGTTCTATGGAATATGTCCATCCAATTATTTTATAGACCCGTGATATTCATATTTTCCATTTATTCCTCACGGCAGCAACTTACCTTTAATGTGTGGATACTCACTTCATCACGTAATACCCCATATTAATTTTAACTCATATTATTGACTTGATCTATGATGAAAAATAAAATAAAATGTAATTTCAATACATAATAAGTATATCAACAGTTGTAATCACTCTAGGCTTCTCAACATGGGTACATGCATTAGTACGAAATGTAAGGGAATGTTTATCTCCTCATTCAATAGCTATAGGCCTTCTAAGAGTATAATCTAAAGGGATTTTATCTCATGATATTTTAACCTCAAAATAATCTTATTAATTAGCCTTAATATCAATAGCATCACTTAAACGTATGTACAACTTAGTGTGTCAACAACAATGTGCTCTTCACACGAAACCTACCAATTCATATCAATCTCAACATGGGCACCAATTACTATAGCTTGGACTATTAAAACTCTTTGAATATATACATTTATAAAATTAAGAACATGATTATCAACATTATAAACATGTTTCTCTTCATTTGTAGGATTTTGACCATCACCTACTTAAACATGATATCTTGGAAGGGAAGGTCTATATTCCCGATCTTTTAGTAGTATAGGTACAACTCTATGCTCCCTAGAGTTCTCCCCCTCAACAACATTTGGGTATTAAATATATTTCTATTATACAATGGGAACAAGATTATTTAGAGAGTAAATCCGATGTAATTGAGATAAACATTTGATTTGGACCCCTCTCTCCTGGCACGCTCTCCTGAGCTAGATCTTCTTCCCTCTCCTTGGTTTCCTTCCACTAGTACTGGTGAGTCCTCCTAGCCTCTGATTTCTTCCGATGAACTCCTTGGAGCATTCTATTTCCTTTTTCTTTGGGTTTCTCCTCTGATTCCTTTTTGTTTAGGGTTTTATCCCCGAACCCTCTTTGGATTTCCCTTTAATTTCTTCTTCTTTGGGTCTCAACCCCATGTCTGTTTTAGGGTTTCAATCCCATTTTATCCTTCCCCATTCCATGGTGGTTAAGGGTATCAATTTTGTTCTTGTTGAAGAGTTTAGATGGTGCTACGGTCTTTGGTTTGCTCTCGATGGTTCTTAGTTGATGTTTTTTGGTGCATCTGGTTTTTCTTTGGTTGCGGCTTACTATGGAATTTTTACCCCTTGTACTCCTCTAAGGCCTCTAGATCCACTGCTTCCTTCCAGGTCGGTCAGGTGAGATGGATTTCAAGTTGTTTTGGGCTGTGCTGTGCATTGTGGTGGGGGGTTCCATGTGGCCTGGCCTGGGTTCAGGTGACAGTGGGGTTTTAGTTTAGATGGTTTCTTTCGATGAAGATTTTGACTCCATTTGAAGACTACATAATTATCCTATATTGATCTGTCTTCACGAATCACTTCGCCTCTCTAGGTCGGTCTGGAGAGGTGGCTATCATGCATGATTTGTGAGGTGCCGTTGGAGTTGTTATCGGTGTTCCAGGGGAAAAATCATCATTCGGTTGATTCCTTTTGTAGGTGGTATGTGTTCTGATGATGGGGGACCATGAATTGATACTGTTAAGGTGCTTCAACGTTCTGGTGTGGGGTTGATCGACAACGATGATGGTGATGGGGGGCCGGAGATTAAGACATTCATGGTGAGGGAGTCTCTGTGAGATAGCAGCAATGGTGTGTAGGCAATGGTGGTCGGAGAAGAGGCCGACGGTAGCTGTTCACTGGTGGCCTACTCTGATTGGATGACGGTGACGTGCAATGTTAGGGGTGCCAAATGAGGTGGATGCATGGGTGTGGGGTTAGTTTCATCATAATTTTGGATGAATTTTGACATTTAAAAATCTGAATTGTAATCAGAAAGGTTTGGATACCACGCTATGGTTTTGGTTTTAATTTAGACATTTTGTTTGTATGGTTATCGGTTTCCCTTAAACCGGCTTCTTAGAAAATTAAAAAATGGATTTGGAGGAGTAAATAAAATGTGAAACACTTTTCTATAAAACTCTAACTCTTATGTAGTTTAAAAAATGAAATTTAGAATCCATAAATTTACTTAGCTCAACATCCTTCTTATCAATCATGTGGGTTAAAATCATTCCAATGAGATAGAAACTCAGATTCCTATTACAATAGTTATTTATATATCTCAATATGTTTCAAGGTAAATCTACTCATTTCACTATGAGTATAAGATATAATATAAAAATGTTGAAATAAGACTGTATGAAATTTTTTTTATCACCCTTTAAATGTGATTATTTAGCATTTTATTAAAGTATATCACACATACATACAAAAAAAATAATATATAAGATAATAACAGTTATTTCCAAAAAAATTTAATTATTCATCTATAAATATTATTATCCACATGTTTCCCAATTTCATATAATTAATGTTTTATATTTAAACTCTTAACAGTTTCATGAATCTTATAGTTTTCAGTCCAAATAATTTAAGTAAATAATTACTTTATTTTCATTGATTTAACACATTTCCAAAATCCTTTAAATAAATTTGATATCTATGACAGAAATTTTATTCTCCCATAATACTCATCTCTAATTATTTTTCCAAGTGTTTTGAAAAACCATTACAAAAATTTTGATTCATTGAACAAAATATAACATCATCAGAATAAAATTTTTCATGTAAAAAATATTTTTATTAATTTTTCTTAAATAAAGAGGGGTCTCTCAAACCAAAAAAAATTAAAATTTTAAAAATTAATAGAATTTATACATTCATACCATGCCCTTAGTGCAAGATTAACACCATATAAAAGTTGAGTAATTTTGTAAAAAGAATTTTAAAATTAGGTATTTTCAAAACTACTGGTTTTTCAACATAAACTTATTCAATAAAAAACATTTAGAAATGTGGATTTGACATCCATATGGAAAATTTCAAAGGTCATATTAAATTAATAAGATAAAATAATCCTAATGGATTCTAATCCAGTTATATGTACAACGGTATATTTATAGTATATCCATTATTCCAGATTATATCCATTGGCTACTAATTTGGAATTATTTATAGTAATTATTTAGTGATAATATTATTTATTCCTAAACAACCATTTAGTACTAATAATAAGATAATAGGAGTATACATCAACTAATTCCCATAACTTTTTCCTTTTTATCCAATTTTACATTTATTGAATGGGTAATAGGAAACTATCATCACCTAATCCCTTTATATATTTGGATTCTAGATTGGATAAAAAAGAATAAAATTCATCTAGGTTTCTATCATTTCTCATAACCATAACTCTATCATAAAGGCTTCCAATAACATCCTCAGACTAATCTTTTTAAGGGTTCTAGGGTGTTCAGTAAATACACTATTAGGTTTCTTAGTTTCAAACATTTCATGAATATATTCTTTATGATCGTGTTCCATAACACCATCCTTTTTATCCTCAAAAATTGGTTAAAGTATAATTTTATCCATAAAATCATAATGATCATCAATCTGATATTTCCGATGATCAAAAGTATTAATGTAAATGAATTTACCATGTGTATAATCTCAAATTATCATTGATTTTTTTTAAAACTTTATAATATTTGGATTTATTAGGGTAACCTAGGATGGTTCCTTCTTCTTTTTTTAGACCAAACATACCAATATTGTCCTAAGTGTTCAAGAAAAAAACATTACATCCAAAAAAAATGATGTTTCCATCCTTTGATTTTATTTTATTCTATAACCAAGAAGGTGTTTTTTTAATATAGGCCTTATTAGAACTCTATTTATAACATAAAATTATGTGTTAATAGATTCATCCCAAAATTGAGTAGGACTTGTCGTTACATATTCACACAACATTTTTTAAACAGTTTTTTATATGATATTATTATTATTCTCAATAAAAACAATTTTTGAGGTGTTAAAGGTGTATAGATTTTTTTTCAATACCATTTTTGAGTTAAAATAATCAAATTCATGATTATGAAAATATTTCCTATGGTCCCTTATTAGTGAAATAATTTTTTCATTCCATTCATTTTGAACTAGTCTGGAGAAATTTATAAAAAAGTGATATGATTAACTTTTAAGATGAAAAAATGTAAACTCATTTAAATATATAAAAATAATTAACCAACACATAAACAATGAATTTCCCACATTGGCTTTTAGTTATTTATAGTTCATTTGATTCAACATAATTTTATGAAAATCAGAAATTAAATTCTTCATAATTTATTTTTCAAAAAATAAATATTAAAATTTTCATGTATTTTGTGCGATATCCATGATTCATTAATTTTAGTATTCAAATAGTTAATTTTTTTACACAAATAATGATAATTTAATGTATAAAAAATTTCATTTTTTGGATAATTAAATTTAAACATTATTCCTTTAAAACCGAGTAAAAATTATTGAAAAATAAAATAAATAACTTTTTCATATAGTCAAGAGATACTTATTAAATTATGATTTCATACTTCAGTGCATATATTTTTTTTAATGAGGAATTATTTTATATTTCCAAAATATGAAACTCCTTTGATATTTTCTTTTAAATTTTCATGAAATTTAACGTAGTCACAATTAACCTTTTATATCGAGTGAGAGTTTTAAAAATTTACACTCATATGTCATGAGAAGCCACTATTTATATACCCATTTTCCCTATAATCCTTGTGGTTTTTTTCTTATGAAAATAAATTAAATTGGTATATTTTTATGGTGCCTAAATTTTCATGGGTCCAATAGTGTTATCAATAAATTATTTGGGAACTCATATGTATTTAGTATGATCAGAAATTTTAGATTTATGTTTTTAACGACACTAAGTAAAATATAAATTATTTATTTGATATAAATACTTATTTTTATGACTAGATTAATTTTTATAGTTTCCAAGAGTTCTATACTGAATTTTTTTAAATTTAACATGTTTTTATTCTTTAAAATAGGTACAATCATTCACCATTACTTCTTAAACAATGTTACTCCTTTCAGACTTTATTTTTAATAAGAATTTGGTTTATGAAGATCTCCCACTTTGTAATCATACTTAAAAACTTTTTTAGGTAATTTACTTCAACCATCAATTATTTAATTATTCTTTCATGGATAACATGTATTGAAATAGATATATCCCTTTTTTATTTTAATTTATAATTCTTGGATTAGAGAGTGAAAATATATTTTGGGTGTTTAATTCTACTTTTAATGTATTTCATTTTTATCTTATAGCATCAAAAAATAAACTTTTTAATCCCAATTTGAGTAGTTTTCATTTTTTAAATCAGATTCAGAATAATAATAACAATAATAAATAGGTTATACCTCTTCTATTTGACCCATAAAGCATATGTTGGATTTCATTTTTCATTTTTCTCAGCATATGATTTGGAATATGTGTCATAACTGGAGTCTTTTGAAGTACTCAATGTGGATTTCATAGCATTTTTCGGTTTTACTTTAAATATGATTTCTTTGAAACTTCCATTCATATTTCATATTTTCTTTTCATTATGGACAATCATGTTTGATTTGTATTAAATTATTCAACTTATTGATTCATAAATCCTTTGTATTTATATAAAAGTTTTTCTATTTTTTGATGGATTTATCAAATCATTTATTTTTTCTAAAAAACATGTCAAAAGTCCTAGAAAGTTGAATTATATCATCAGTTGAATCTAAACCAATTAAATCATCCTCATCAGATTATTATGAGAACAATGATTCTATTAAAAGTTTGGTTTATGATTTTTATATGTCACTGTTTATGTCTGAACATATGATTATCTTAAATGAAGTTGGTGAGTGTCTCCAGTTAGATGTGTCTATAGAGATGAATGCCAATTTTCATGGTAATATTTAGGAGGTTAATGTTTTCAATGTTTTGATGTGTATACATCCTAGAATGATCCTAGGGTGGATTGCCCCCATGTGATTTTCTATAAGATGTTTTCGCATGTGATTGGTCTATATTTATTAAACCTTATTAATATGTTTTTAGGGGTAATATGGAGATCATTCTGTTTTCTAAAATTATCATTACACTGATTCAAAATATTGTGTGGTTATTAAAGGTGGTATATTTTTGTCTTATTAGCCTTTTTAATGTAATTTAAAAAGTTATCTCAATGGATTCAACTATTATATTAAGGATTATTTTTTCATATATTATTTATGATGTTAAAAGTGCATTCGTGACGTAATGTTTGATCACGGATATTAAAATTGTGTCTTGTGATGTGTTCTATTCCATGAATATGATATAATTGGATTAAAAATTATCCTTGTACTTAAATATTGTTATGATTAAAGCTTGTAATCAGCTCGATTGGGGATTCCTTGAGTTCATTCTTTCTAAATATGGATTCCACCATAATTTTATCCAAAATATTATTGGATGTGTTTCGACGGTCTCTTATAAGATCAAGATTAATTAAAAATCAATATAATCTCTCTCCTATTGATGAAGTTTGATGCTGGTGGATTCTATCTTTCCATATCTATTTTTCATCACTAATGATGTATTTTCTAAAAGAATACAGTTATACATGGAATGCTCTATTTTGTTGGGGCATGTAGAAATGACGATATCATCTAACATATTCTTCGGCATATTATTTTTTGTTTCTCTCTAGATCCACTAATGAGGAGTGATATCTTATTTATCATCACTTTCATTGATTCTATGATTATTCATGGAAAAAGATTAATTTTTATAAATCAGAGGCCTAATTCAAAAAATGTGTTCTTCAAGAGTAGTAAAATTAATTTCTTTCTATTCAAAATTACAATTAGTTATCCAAACATAATATATATTTTGGGATCCCTAATTTTATTAGAAGTTATAAAAGGGTGATTTTTTCTTCAATTTTTGATAGGTCCTGGAGATGAATTAATGGTCGGTGGGTAAAGGGTCTCTCAAGAGTTGGGAAGACTATATTGATTAAAACTACGACACATGTTATTCCTCCTTATATTTTTTCCACATTTAAATTACCATATTCCATTATTAGTAAACTTCACTCAATGTTTTTCAATTTTTATTGGATGAGGTGGATGGAAGAAGAAAGATGCACCTGGTTTCCAGGGAAAGGTTGTGTCTTCCAAAATATAAGGGTGGTTTGGAATTCTAGAACAAGGGATATTTTAAATCTACCATCCTTACTATGTAGTGTTGGAGGGTTTTTGATGTGTCTTATATCCCTTCCTACATGGGTTTTGAGTTCAATATACTTCTTGTGGACTAATTTTCTTCATGATCATCTTAGCTCGAGGCTATGTTTTTTTGGGCCTAGTATTTAGAGGTGAGGGTTATCTGGTTTTAAGGTGTTTATTGGAACATTTTTTATTAGAGGTCTGTGAAAATATGTAAGGATCCTTTTATCAGGGTTATTTACTGTTGATTCATTTCATAATTTATGATTACTAGTATTAATGATATTATTGTGATTGATATTATAGAAGTTTATTTCTCTGGATAGTGTCTCGATAACAATAATTGTTTTTTCAATGAAAGGGTTTAAATATGTATCTTGAAAATACCTATTTGTATGTGGTCATATAAAGATGGTATTTTCTAAATATTCTCTTCTAATTTTATATTCATAGTGAAATATGGTTACTAGCTATCCATATAGAGACATGGACACTATGCTAATTTTACTTGGTAGAATATTTAGTCCTCAAACATATTACCTATGGTTCATGATTTTTAGTGAAGGTTTGTAGATAACATGTTTCTAACCAGAGATGATTTTTTGAGGAATAATGTTCTATAAATGATTATTTTTCAACATTTAATTATTTCACAACAACATTTATGCATGCCATTTTTATATTTTCTAGAGTGGAATCGATTTTGGAGAATTGGGGGAAGGAATCTCCCATCAGATTGGATGATTATATTTTGGATATATATGTCTGGTATGTGATTTTAAATCATTCGAAATTTGAAAATTTATTAAAATACGAATTAATTTAGAAGTGATGATCATGGTCAATCCATAGGGAGAATGTACCCATACACTAGAAAAAACCTTTTGAAATAATTTTTTGAAAGATGAGTTTTTATTTTAATTGAAATCTAAAATTTATAAAAGATATAAAAATATTTAAAAATTGTAATTTAAATTAACTAAAAATATCCAAGTGAACTAAATTAATATATGGAGGAAAACAAGTGGAGATAGAGGTTCAAGTGTTTTGATATCTGTTCAGGTTGTAGAGATGTTAATTATTTAATTCTCACATATAGATATTTATTCATTTAATTATCACTGATTAAAAAATTAATTAAAATAATAACTCGATTCATTCTCTGATGTTAGACTACATTCTATTTTTTTAAAAATCACATGAACAATTTTTGTGACATTTTATCATCAAATCAATTGGTGAACTGAAACTACCCATTTCTCATAAAGAAAAAGTATCTATTTGTGTCACATTTTCTCACATAAGATAAATTTTTAGGTATCACTCATGAAAATTGGAAGCGAAAAACAAATAAAATATTAATTCTCTAATTAATATATTTATTTATTTGTAATTAACCCACATGTGATTTATGATTCTCTCAAGTGTGCAACCAAGTTTCGTGAAAATATATTATCTGATGATCTCCCACCTGTGATTAATTATTAGAGATAACACAAACAAGAAGAAGTCCATGTGTGCATAATCCTTATAAATTAAATGAAACACGCATATAATTAAATAAATAAAATTATAACTAAAAAAATTCAAAATTCAATCAAATATTGTTAGAAAATAGTGGCATACATACAACTTCAAAATCATCAAAACCCCAACACAAATAATATGAGCTATCCATCATGAAAATGAGTATTGAAAAATAAAGAATATAATTTGATTCAAGGGTCTTTTTAAACTACTACCGATGATGGAAACATAAAAACCATCTCTCTGCATTTTAATGCATTGTCGAATCGAACCATTGTGCACATTTGTTGTAGTTCTGTGAACATGTGGACCACACAAATAAAATATAACCCAAGGAAAACTTTGAAATATCATAATGGGTGTAAGTGAGTTCCCTTTTGATGCATAGGTAAATCGATATGGTATTTTGTGTATGTAAGGAGGAGGAGCCAAAATCAATGGGTGATGAAGCATTTTGTCCAACATAGTTATGGCCAACATGATCGAATGGTATATAAGGAGATATTTTTGTTTATTTAATGGGATAAAAGATCTAGTGATAGGATATAATGACAAAAGAGAAGATGTGGTAGCTTGGTGTTGATGGATATATACTACATAGAAGGGATGTTAGGGTTCTGCATGTAAGGAAGGGCACATAGGATTTTGGGGATTGATTCCATGATGGAGAGGAGATAGTCCCCTATTACGGGCTCGATAGAATGTAGTGGTCAAATAAGGGAGGCCCATGGTTCCTGATCAGATGATGAAGATGGAGTATCCCCTGGATATCTCCCCCAATATGGTGCCAAGCAATATAGAAAATGGATTCATAAAATTCTTATTTCAAAATTAAAATAATCTAATTATTTAAAATTATAAAAATTATAAAAATATTAAAAATTAGACATCATTAGTATTAAATATATATATATATATATAATTATAAATACTAAAATAACACATAATATATAATTATTAGTTAGAAAATATTAAAGTCCATACAGATAATAATACTAATATTAAATGTTAATACAGTTTATTAAAAAAATTAAACTAATAATGTTAGTACTACTATTATTATTACTAAAAATATTTATAGTGATAAAATATTAAATAATATATGTTATTTATATATAAAAATAATATAAACTAAAAATTACATTAATAAATTATATTAATATATAATTTAACTAAAAATTATAAGAATGATTAAAATAATAAAAAACTAAAAAATAAATGTAAAACACAAAAAATGTTACACTAAATTATGAAAATAAATATATAAATTTATAAAAATGTTAGTGAAATATAGATTCTTCAACATCCCATCCTAGTGTTTCATCATCCTTGATTCTTCATGATTACAAATTTTTTTCACTATTTCATATTTCATTTTGAAGTGGTTAAATGGCCTTATTTTTTTTATCATAATAGTATGACTAATGATTTGAGTGGTCACTTGGTTGTGAATGTGGCCCCATGGCCTTTACCTCCTCCTGGTGTAGTCATGTTCAAAGAAGATGTAGCATTTTATGATTCTTCTTGGTTCAGTATTGATATAAGGGGACATAATTGTTTAGGTGTTGTATTTGATATTTTTTAGAAAACATTTACTACAGGATGGTTACTTCATGTCGCTGAAGCTGTTGTAGTGTGTATTAACCTAAAGTTTACACATGAACAAGGTTAGAGTAATATTAATTTTTACTTGGATTATCATTCTATAATTGTTTCAATCAACGCTCATTTAGCTATTTCAAAAACATTGGGGCTCCTTTTGGATGATATTTGGTGTGTTTTTTATGAAATTTGATCAATTATAATATTTTATGAAAATTGAAGGTTGTATGGTTTCCCATCCCATAGAGAGATGTAATATCTCTTCGGATGTGTCAGTTTGGTTTGGGTGTGTTCCTCTTGAGGTTTTTTATTCTATATCCAAGTATTTGGATCCCTTTGGTTAATTATTATTCTCTTGTTGTGAAAAAAGATAAAATACATAACACATTAAAAATAATTATTTGAAAAATTACCCTTTTAACATTGAATAATTTTAATCTTATCTACTCATTTCATTTTTATAAACATTTGATTGGTATTATACCCTAAGAAAATATAATCCCAATGGTCATATAGGTATAACGACCACATTAACCCAATATTTATTTAATCCCAGTAACCATGTAACCTATATATATATATATATATTCATCAATATATCTCTAAATTCATTGATTCTCTCTCATCATGTCAATACAAATTCTATTTTCCACTCTTCTTTTTGTAGTTATAATCGGGGTATTGATCTTTATGGCAGACCATGAGGATAAATATTATATCTTCCATGTATTTTTATATATTTTCTCTATTTATTGTAATTTTATTTTTGTTATTTTTTGTTATTATTAGAACATCATAATGTATTGATTTTTATTTATAATTGTAATATTTTACCTCAATAAAACATTTCACATTTCATTTTAGTTAAGTGTTTCCTATAACATAAGCTATCAAAATTGTATTTAAAGGAAAATACACTCTAAAATCTTGAAGTGTTATAGAGAGGTGGTACCGCAGGGAGGCAAGAAGGTAGGGAAGCGATGAGGGATGTGGGGGAGGAAGTAGAGGGTTTGTGGAAAAACTCCATTATTTTATTTTATTAATCAAAGGATTTGTTTTTTGAAATATTTTTTTATTAAGTGTTTTTTATATCATTCAATTTTATTTCATTATTATTATTTGTCATTTACTTAAAATTATTTCTCAATACTCTATTTTTTATATGAAAAATTATTTATTTTTCTATGTTCATGTTTAACATATCAGTGTTTTAAATTTATTTATAGTTAATTTAAATTTCAATGAAAATTTATTTTTATTGAGTATATAATATTCATAAAATGTTATATATATGTATCATTATCCCATTAAAAACTCATGTTACTTTTAGATAGTTAATGAAATATATATTAATTGTATCTAATTATTAAATTAATATTCATTTATTAGTGAAATATTTTCTATCATTAAATTGTTTATAGTAGAATATTTTTTGAATAAAAAACTATTTTCAACTAATAATAATTAAATGAAATATATTTATTTGTTGATAAAAAATTATTGGTATTAATACGATTAAACAAAAGGTTTTGAGGTCAAAATACTACCTAGATGTTGTTTTCCTATATTAAACTGTGTTAAAAAGAAGAAACATGATTGTTTTGGCCTCTAATTAGGGATTTTAATGTAATTTTCATGTTGGGTGATAGGGTCATGGAGGTGGATTATTCCATATTTGAAAATATGATATGGAATTTAACATTTCAAATTAATCTAAGAATAACATTGTGACTTGGATTTAGTAGGAAGGGATTACCGAATGGTTCTTCATGGGATTCTATGGTAGGCCTAATCAGGATAATAAATTAAATTGTTGGGAACCAATGAGGTATATGTGCATTGATATCATAGTTCATTTATTGGTTATAGGGAATTCAATGAAATCCATTTTCCAGAGAGAAAAGGAAGCAGTTTTTTTAGGCCTCCAACTCCTATGACAATTTTCTAGGATGTTTTGAGGTCTAGAGGGCTATCTGATTTACGCTATATAGGAAATCCATTCACATGGTTTTGGGGAAAGTGAATGAGAATTACGATATCTAAATTAATTGATAGATTTATGGGGTCTTATCAATGGATAGATATTTTTATTTGTTTCATGTCTCCCATATATCCTCTATTTCTTTGAACCAATGCCCTATTGTTCTTACCAATGACCAATGTGGGAGGCTAGTTTGAAATGGAGGTTTTTTCAGATTTGAAAGTGTGTGGAAAGAGGAGTAATAAAATGAAGTTGTGTTTACTTTAGCATAGAATTATTATAATTCTTAATATTTTTTTTCTAAGATTGGAATAATGGTTTTTTGTCATAAGTAATGGAATAACACTAAATTTATTAATTTTTATTATTTTATTGACTATATTTAAAAGTTTCAAAAGGTTTTATATTCTATTCTTACGTCGACTCTTATGATATGGCAAATTTTGTCTCTTGAAATAGAGTAAGAAACTAATCTTAGAAATAAATAATTTTTCAAGTTCATGTGAAAAAGGGAATAAAATATTAAAAAGGATAATAGAATACATTATATTTCATTCTGAAGGAAAGATAAAGGACAAACTTTATTTTAAAATTGGAGAGGCTTAAAGGAGGAGTCACTATCCAGGAGGGTGAAATCGAAGATATTATTTTGATAATTTTTCATGATATTTATTTTTCTCAGTGATATTTTATATCTACCTTGGTTTTATCTTGTATCTCCCTAGTGGTGACAGATTATATGAATGTTGATCATCTAAAAGACATCGTTTTTTAGGAGGAAAAATTGTATCTTTAACAAATAAATTCCACTAAGGCCCATGACCCCAATGAATTCCATGCCATTTTTTCAAGTAGTTTTAGCATATTATAGGGTATGATATCAAAGAGATCATGAAAGACATATGGAAAGGTAAGTATTTATTCAATGTAATTAATATTACTGCAATCATCTTGATTCCTAAATTGAAAATCATTATAGTGTTTCTAAATTGATTCATATAACATGTTGTCATATGAAAATAGGAAATGGGAATATTTTGTGATTATATGAAATAGATTTGGGACACCTAGTAAACTATTCAAAATATGAGATATCCTTTCATAGAGGAATTTGTCCTTTAGAGAAATTTGATCATAATGGTTATTTTTTTATCCAAGTAGTAGATAAACACTAAAAAAACCTTTCCCATCCAATTTTTTTTGAATATAAAAGAAATTGGTGTTCTCCACTATTTTTCATAGAATTTCTAAGAATATTCAACTATGGTTTATCAGGGAAGTTTCTAAATTAGGTAAAGAGACTCATATCAAGGCGGTTTTCCAATCTATCACTTTATATTTCATGTGTTTTTTCATTCTCTAGAGTGGTCTTGTGGATTAATTAAATTTTTTATTGGATTATTTTTCAAGGGGATATCATTAAGGAAAAAATAATGCACACTGGGTGGTATGGGATAAATTTTTTTCACCAAAGGCTTGTGGGAATTTGGGTTTTAGTAACTTGAACACATTTAATGATGTTTTTCTTCCTAATAATATATATAACCTTTTGAAAAACCCTAATTCTATGAGTTCCTAGATTATTAATCCTAATTATTATCCTCAGACTAATTTTTTAATTCATGTTTGGTGTCGATTCCTAGTTTTTTATAGAGAATCTTATAAATCTTACATTGGATTTTGAATAAGGGTCTCTATCAGTGAATTGGTAATAGAAAGTGTTACATCTCATTACCAGAATTCAGGTATGATCTAGTTTGTTCATGGTTATATTTGTTTTAATGTTGATTCTTAGTTATTTTTGTCCCTTATTGGATATAGTTGTTTTTTATGAGATTTTTTCACCTTCTTTTAATTTTTAGAGGGATTTGGGAGGGTGATTGATCCTGGTTATAGAGGCTGGGTAGTGGCCAGTTCCTTTAGCATGGGATTGGTATATGTAAGGGTATTTCATAATGAAATGTATGTATAATGATTCTATATAAGGGGAAACCATGATGAACCCTACATAGAACTCTTCTATGTATTGGTAAACGTTTTGGCTAATTTTTTCATAAAACTGAAAAACACTGCTCAGTTTTTGATATTCATCTTCTTTTAAAACAATATTTTATAAATCTAAATCATGGGTTCCATTTGAAACAACTAGAGTGTTCTGTTAGAGTCTAATAATAATTATTATATGTTGTGGAATTAAATTAATCCCTTTTCTGAGGAACTCCCAAAGAGGATAAATGAAAAAGTAATAAGTAGAAATGATTAAATGATGTAAATAGAGTACCTCAAACTAAAGGGAATATGAAACATCTAAAAACTCAGTCACATGTGTTTGATAAAGATAACTAATTGAAGAAAAAATATACCATCCCTCCATTGTGTATCCATGGGTTATATAGAATCATCTAAAATTTAGATGGGATCAATATTTCCTATATGGAATGCTAGTGCCTCGTGTGAAATAAAGAATAATGTATAGAACTTTTGATAATATAGAATTATGTCCTATCATTGTGAAATCATCTACACACTCTTTCATCACATGAAAATGGTTTATATATCCCATTTAATACACTCATTGACTACTACTACCTTTACTCATGCATTTATAACACATTAGTATATTCCATGGCCAATGCATTCATCGCATGAATGAAAACTCCATTCTTGAATTATATATGATATAACATATTTAAAATAACAACATTAAATGATTTTGAATTAATTAAACACTAACACACTTAATATTAAATTGATCATTTGATTAAAGTTAGTGGAATGCGTGAAATATCATTTCACGCATGCATCTCAATATACCATACACTCAATATATCCATGTACATAATATAGATTTTTGGCACATATACTTCATTTCTAATTGAAATGATGTACGTGTGTTGAATAATTTGGGAGAAGATTTTCAAATAAAGTGATTTTTTTCTGAAAAAATAGATTTTAAGTAAAATAATGATTTTAAGAACAAATTTATGAATTCATGGAATGAAATTATTTGTCAAATTGAAATGAATGATTTATTTTAAAAGGTAAGAGTTTTAAGGAAAAACATTTAATGATATTTTTTGAAATGTCACAGAATGTTTTTGAAACTTAAGCATGGGGATTATGAAATGAATGAATATTTGAAACAAATTAATGCTGATTAAAATAGTGATATCCCCTTGTATGATGGTTTTCCTTAAATAACATGGAATACAAGGTTGTTTGGTGGGAAGAAGACATGCTAGAGATATATTATATCCATTTAGAAATTGATTGACAGTGATAAAATTATTAAAATACTTAAGGGAAATGAGTCTATTTTTTGGAATTTTCTCATATACCCATTAGGCCTTTGACTTAGAACTATATTTAAACTAGGTTTCTTAATTCACCATATTGTGTAAGAATCCATGTGAAAACCTATCCTCAATTCTCTTAACCATATTTCTATGATTTGTTTAGATAATTGAAATGATTTAAACATTTGAGTGTGATAAAATGTTTTACTGATGAATATTTTGAATGAGAAGATTATTCATGACTATTTTTAATGAGAAGATTATTCATGACTATTTTCCTAAAAACATACTATTTTACATACTTTTCTCTAGCCATTAAATTTTTGAAAATCATGTTTTGGATATGTATTGTGAATATATTTCCAGGCCTAGTTTTAATTGAAATTGAGAATGTCTTGTTTATTTGATATGGATTTCCTATGAAATTATTTGGGGGTATACATTTGGGATTTATTTCTCACACCCTACCATTTATTTTCATCATTTTTTACTTTTTCTTATTCCTGGTATAGGTAATGGAAAGGCACCTTCTGATGGCGATGGATGTTCTTGATTAGAGGGACTTCAGAGTTTGTGGTGACTAGTGGATCATGTGATCTACTTATTTAATAGATTTTCTATAAAGTTTTCTTAATGGTCTTATCTATGACATTGGATGATGTATTATTTGAGACCTGTATCTACTTACTTGTGTTTTATTTTCTCTCTTGATAAGTGATTTTTTATCCATTTATTTTCACTAATTTGTCCTGATGAGGAATTATTGTGATGAAATCCTTACCTATTGATTGTTTTGATTCCCATAAGTTAGTCTCCAACCCATAGAGATTGGGAAAGTCATTTGGGAAGTTTTCGAAATTGATTTGGGTATTGTAGGAGGTATATTTGGGTTGTTAGATGAAAAATTGGTATCAAAGGCATGAGGTTGAGTCCTTCATTGATCTTAGTATGTAGTTTGGGATACCTTGGTAGACATGATATGAAATTGTTAGGACATAAGGGTTACCAAACAACTCTCATCATAACAAGGCCGATGTTACCATGGGTTATTGGGAAAAAGTTTCTTTGAGGAGTTTTTTAATATAAATCTAATATTTTGACAATGCTTTGATATGATATTTAGCTTTCCTCATTGAATTATTATTAATAGTGTTAACAATCATGAATCTATTGACTAATTTTATCTTGTTTTCTGTTGATGTTGTTTATTACCAATCCCCCAATAAGACTTTTGAATAGACCCTAAGGGGGATCTTCCAGTGAACCATATCAAGTGAACCATCCAATTGTTCCAAAACATTAAGAAGTTTTTGTTCATGCTGTCTAGGATCTGGGACATATAGCTTCACCTATTCCCATTCAGAGTGTAGAGGTTGTACCTTGAAGGGATGATAATAGATATTGTTCCCAATTATTCCTCTTAATACAACATCATTCTAAGGTAACAATTATTCTCAAGTGGTTTATGATTGATTAAATATATTTTAGCAGATCTTTGATTTTTTGGAGACATAAAATTCAATGAAGTTAAAATATGACATCATCAAACAAGAATGGACCAAAAAAATTTTGTAATGTCCCAGAATTTCTGTATAATTTTTTTATTATATGGAAATGTTTCGAGACCGAAAAATATGATGAAACGTGATTCTGAGGCATGGAGTTCCCGGAATGGTCCGTCAAAAATTGTTGAGCTTTAAATAACGCATGTGAGCAATTTTCCTAAAAAAGTGTAATAACTCTTAAATTGTTTCCTAGATTAAAAATCTGAGGACACCGTCACATTTAGGATGATTGTTTTACCCTATGAGTGACTTAATTTTAGTCGGTGCATGCTTCCAGTGATAAATCCAAAAAAATGGCATAATAGTAAATAAAATAATTAAATAAAATTATTTTATTTTTCAAATGCTTATAACTCACGAACGGTGACTCAGATTAAAAATCTGATACCACTTTTGAACTCATAAGGGTATACTTTCCTTAGGCAGAGACTAACATTGGCCGGCGTAGGCCACCAGTGGAAATTAATTTTTGGCTATAAATAAAATAATTAAGTGAAAATTATTTTATTGTAAAATTCTTAACTTCTAAACGGTAACTGGGATTGAAAATCCAAGAGTACAATTGATCACGTGAGGGCGTGTTCCCCTTAGGCAAAACCTGAACTTGACCAGCACGGGTCGACAATGACTGTTAATAAATTCATGAACTTTTTTTAAATGTATGTTCAGTAAATGCACGAGCGAAGTTTTCTATCTTTTGAACTGGTGCTTGGATTAAAAATCTGAGTGCAGCATTGAATACACAGTGCTGGGATTCTCTTAAGGGGGGCTTAACTTCGACCATAGTTGGTCTGGTGAAAAAGTTAGATTTTTTCAATTTTTAAAGAAACAATAAAATAACATAGAGGTTGTTATTTTATTCTTTATTTTCCTAAAACCAATAGAGCATTAGTGACCAAGACCGTGGAGGTAGTCAGACATTTAGTATGGGATATTAAATGCTCGGTTACACTTGGGTTCCGTAACCACCCCTCGTTTAATTAATGAGGAACATTAATTACGTCAATGAAAGAATCTCATTAATTCCTTAGTGAATTACTCACTTTATCCCCACTATTTATGTGAGGCTTGGGGTGGAGTTTTTACATGACTTCACCATGAAAATAACCTCTGGCGAAGTGACGTGACATCTTCCACTGACGGAGGACAGAAGTTTGGGAAGCAACAATCCGAGATCGAAAAACTCCGACAACCTCCCAGCATCTGGGAATCTCCTTCCACAAACGACTACGATACCTATGAAGGTTTACGAGGTCGATGTTTTCATTTAATTCAATAAATTCCAACATTTCTTCCTCTCGTTCTTGAATCTGTGGGTGGTCAATACGGGGGATTTGAACAGGGTTTATCATTATTTTTTTGTTTTGGAAAAATTACTCCCTCAGGTTATAATGATAATGCGGAGGGCATGGACCAAACAAACAAGGCCCATACCCACAAACAATTGTTTTTCATTGAATTATTTAGATGTGGGTTTTTCCAACTTGATGGAACCTTGAAACCGAGAGGAGAGTAAGTACGAAGACATCCCAAGAGGACCGTAGGCGCGTCTAGAAGGAAAAACGGACCACCAGAGCTCACCCAGTGGCCCACAGAAGAAGCGCCAGCATGGAGCTGGTGACCGAAACTAGTGGAAGAGGGTTGTGACTGGAAACCGCTGGCCATAGTGGAAGAGAAGCACTGCTTGATGATGCAGTGGTCGGGAAAGTGGCTGGCAGAGGCCGACTGCAGAGGTGGAGTCAGCGCACTATCGCGCGCCGCACTGAAGGAAGTCGCGACTCGAAGCCATGGTGATACAGGGGACCTTCCTCCTGTGTGTCCCATGGGTGAAGATGTGGTGTCATGTGGAACCACCATTTAATGGAGCCGAATGGCTCTATTGATCTATTCGGGAGCAGTGACTGCGCGACCCCGCATTGGTCGCAGCACCCTGGAGGCCAAACCACCGCGGCGCCGCCCAATCGGGGTGGGTCGGCCAGAGCTTGGTCAGGTTTTCCAGAACTAGGTAGGGGTAGTCCGCACTAGTTCATGGTAGCCTGAACCGAGTCAGGTTGGCCAGAAACGTGTTGGTCCGACCCGACCTGGTTCAAGATGGACTCAGAGCCTTCTCTGGCCCAGTTATGCATAAGTGGCCGTATCTCGCAAACCAGAAGTCTGTTTGATGAAAAGTTTGCAACGCTGTGATCCTTGGAATGATATGTTCCTTTTGAGATACTCCATAATATTTTTGGATAATTTTTTAATAAATCTAGGTTGGATCGACTCCGAAAGAAACCGGGCACTCGAAACTAAAATGCCTATAACTTACAGACCGGGCGTCTGGTTGACGCGCCGTATGTTACATTGGAACCCTTATGACATGACGGATCATCGGGTTACTTCTTAGTCAGACGTAATTCTAGTTGAAATTTGACCAATGTATTGAAAAGCATTTCTCCCAGAATCAAGAATACTATGAGTGGGAATCCAGTGGCTGACAGTGAGGCGAAGGTTGGAGACAAATCATACAGAGGGTAGTGCCGGGCAATCCTGTGTGGGTTAGCACCAAGTGATCCTATGTGGATTAGCAACAAGAAATCATATGTAGATCAGCAGTACGCGACCCAATGAGGACCAGCCTTAAAGCGGCCCGTCGTGGATCAATGATATACCGATATTGTGTGGGTCAGATCCTATGTGGGTATACGCTCAGCGATCCTGTGTGGGTCAGCGCATACAGATCATGTGTGGGTATGATCCTATGTGGGTCTTGCAGGGGTTAGTACCTATCGACTTCGAGTAGGTCGGATCCTATGTGGGTCAACGAGGGTTAGTATCTATCGACTATGGGCGGGTCGGATCCTGTGTGGGTCAGTGGGGGTTAGTACACATCGAATCCTAGTGGGTCGTATCCTATGTGGGTCAGTGGGGGTTAGTACCTGTCGATCCTATGTGGGTCAGACTTCATATGGTTAGTAGTAGTGCCTCTCAAAATAATGAGATGATCTAGTTTCTTGACTAATCATCTGTACTTCTGTGCTTTACATATACCTGTTTGGAGCTGTGATTATTGATTTGTGCTTTGTGATTGAGATCATGCTTTGTGGTTTTACTTTGTGAAATTATGAGAGACCTTCATGGGTCTCAGGGTCTGTAATGGGTATTTTTATACTCACCCCTCCATGGGATTCTCCCACACCTTGTTGTGTCTTGGGCAGACACCGGACAACCTTGACTGAGACTCGGGGAGCTAGGACCTGACGGTGGATGGTGGTGAGGGTTGACGTAGAGAGTTGTGGAGACAATATGTACCTACTCTTGAGGAATGATCCTTGGTGGAGGACCTCATGATATCTTTTCCATTTTCAGTTGTATTTATACCTTTTTAATTTTTGATTTATTCCGTCCCACTTTACTTTCAGTACACATCTTTACTGCTGTTGTTTTATTTTTTGGTTGCATCTTGTTGTGTTCTTGGAATGTGTGCTTGTTCAAGTTTAAATAAAATACCTTCTCATTTTGGGGATATGACTTATAGGTGCTGGTCGCCAGCCCCTAGCCTATGGAAGTTGAGCTTGGGTTAGTCACGACATGGTCCCCGAGGGACGAGTCGTGACAAAGTGGTATTAGAGGAGTCGGTTCTACCAAAGAAATCGGACTATGTTATTTTTAATGGAGCAATGGTGTTATGTTTTTTGAGTATGGTTTTTAGTTTGGGGAGTCCGGTGTTGGTGCGGTGGTTAGAGTATCCATACACTAGGACCCTTAATTCTAATTTCTGACTCGGTGCAGGAAAACAATTTTTTGCATGTGTTTTGGAAATGTTGTTTTTCTTTTGATATCTTTGAGTCAGCTCGCCAGGTATAACCCATTAACCAAGGTGCCCTTGTTTCTTTATAGGACTCCACTGGGTATATAGCCATCCATGATTCCAGTTAGATATCACGATGATGGCCCACCGAGTGATGAGGAATCAGTTCAGGGTCCTCTTACGGTGATAACACCTTCAGGTGGTATACCAGCATCACCACCACTCGGAGGGTAATAGTTTCCACCAGCCCCACTAGGAGATCATGCATGCTGACTGAGCATGTTTCACGAGTTCCAGAGAAAAAAACCTATAAGGTTTCGATGCAAGACAAATCCCTAAGTTGCTGAGGACTGGCTGGGGTATGTGGCATAGGTTTCCACTTGGCCGAGACACCAATAGATCAGATGGTGATCCTAGTTGCTAGCCTCTATTGTGGCTCAACAGGGAAATGAAAAAGTTTATATTACCTTGATCTTTTGATGAGGTGAATTTTCCAAGGATAAGATTGAGAACCTTCCTCTAGGAAGGGGTCTCTTTCTAGAAAAATCTAAGGGGTATGTGTTCCCATGATCTTCTACAACTTCGACAGGACGACATGTTAGTAGCTGAGTATTCATCGAGGCCTACCGACTATTCTAGAGACTCGATGAATACAATACGAAAAGTGTTTCTAGGATCGCACCTTCGGGAGAGATGTGTCTATGGACATCCTCGCTAGTAATATTCCTCCGTTTATTCTTACTTATGTTAGAGTGATAGAGAGAACCATTATGGTTGAATGTTCTTTGGATAATCAGATACTTCTAGTGAATGTTAGCAGTGGGTAAGCAAGAAACCGACATCAGTCTTAGAGACTTGGATGTGTAAATTGTTCCAAAAAGAGGGAGTGATAGGGATAGATGAATCTGCATGGTAGTAGATATGGAAGAGGAGCTAGGAGAGTAGCAGGAGGTGGTACACATTTCAAAATATTATAACCACTACCCCAATTTGGTCCCCACCAGGCTCAGGGAGCTTTAAGATAGGGAAAGGGAGTAGCTGCATGAGGTCAAGAAGTGTGACCCAAGAGATTCAAAAACGATTCGAGGTACAATATGTGTCTACTAATAGCTGCCATATTAATAATAATAGGTACTAATCATTCATTTTTGTCACAAATATTGTTCAAGACCTAGAGTTTTGGTTGGAACCTCTTTGTGGCAGCATCGAGGCCTTACGATGTTAGTTTGGGTATGGACTAGTCACCCAAAGTTCATACTCAGATTGACTGTCTTAGGCAAAAGGATGTGGTATATCTATAGCATTGGAATGGGGTCTTCCTTTGTCAGAGAAAAGGGAAACCTAGGTATCATGGTATAAACACATGCATAGAAGGGTGAAACAAATCACTCTTGAGTCGGCCAGCCTTCCCCTCGTGGAAGTAGGAGTTTTGAGTTATCAATTCCCAACAATAGTGGAAGGGTTCGAGAACACTTTTTCTAAAGATGATTCCAAGATTACCTCCCCATAGGGAAAAGGAATTCTGCTCTAACTTGTACCTTGGGATGACCCCGATATCTACAACTGCATATCAGATGGCTCCCACAGATCTTTGATAGTTGAGAGTTTAGTTGGGGGACTTGTAAAGGAAGGGATTAGTAAGACTGAGTGTTCGACGTTATGTGTGGATTACCGAAATTTTAACCAAGTGTCCATGGAGATTGAGTACCCACTACCAAAGGGTCGATGGATAAATCAATCAGTCAAAAAGGGGTATCATTCCCCATTGATGGAATGGTTCCCGTAGTACTTTCAACAGTTGAGTCAACGAGATGGTTAGAGTTTCTCCAAAACTACTAATTCTAGATAGTCTATACTCCTGGGAAGGGGGACGTGGTGGATGACGCACTCAGCAGGAGGTCTGGTCTACAGTTGCTGAGTGAGGCAATAGAGAAGCTAGCCACATTTTAGATATCCTTCATGGATAGTGATGGATCAACTTACGTCCAATCTTTGACTATCACCCCCCCAATTCTTCAACTACTTCAGGAGGCACTACTTGAGGATGTTGACTACGAGGCCCAATGTGCTCTGACATCCTCAGGATGGTCTCCTGATGGATTTTCTGAAGTGGGGGGGGGGGAGAACCTCATTATTTTTATAGGACACACTATGGTACCCATGAGTCTTCGATATGAGGTGTTGAAGGAGTTTCACACATCCCCTTTAGCGGTACATCTTGGAGTGGCGATGATGTACCAGGATCTCCGATGTCAGTATTGATGTCCAGGAATGAAGTAGGTAGTGGAAGTGTTTGTATCCTGATGGCTCACTTGTCAGTTGGTGATGGCCGAGCATCAGGTACCAGCCGGCTTAACTCATCCACTTGAGGTACCAGAGTCAAAGTGGGATGATATATCCATGGTCTTCATGATAGGGCTCCCATGTACATCCAAGTGACACGATTACATCTGGGTGATCATTGACCAACTCACCAAGTCATCCCACTTCCTACCCATCTGAGAGTAGGGATCAGTAGAGATCTTGGGGCATCTCTAGATTCAGAAGATTGTACGGATTCACAGAGTGATCTATACGATCATCTCAGATCTCAACACATGTTTTACATCCCGCTTGTGGAAGGGATTTTAGGAGGCATTCGGGACTCAGCTACACTTGATCATGAATTTTTACTCATCAAATAGATGGTCAGACATAATAGACCATAGAGATACTCGAGGATATGCTTCGTGCTTGTGTCCTCAATTTTGGCTCTAGTTGGGAGGATGACTTGCCACTTTTGGAGTTTTCATAAAACAAAAGTTATCAATCCACCATCGGCATGGCACTGTTTGAGACCTTGTATGGATGACCATGCAGATCACCTCTTTACAGGACAGACCCAGGGGAGTCATCACTTATGGGTGTAGAGTTGGTACATGATACCGTAGAGAAGGTGAAAATCATCCAGGAATATATGAAGACTGCATAGAGCCGGAAAAAGTCTTATGCTGACTGGAGGTAGAGACCATTGGAGTTTGATGGGGGAGACCATCTCTTCTTAAGGGTCTCACCCCGATGAGGATTACGGAGGTTTGGCCGGGGTGAAAAACTATCTCCGAGTTTTATCGGACCCTTCCAGATCCTCAGACGAGTAGGCAAGGTGGCGTAACATCTAGCTCTCCCCCATAGATGCACCAGGTGCAAAATGTTTTCCACGTTTCCATGATGATGGGATACATGCATGATCCATCACATGTTATCGACTAAGGCGATGTGGACATCGACGATGGGGAGACGTTTTCAGAGTTCCCGGTAGAGATAGAGGATCAGTAGGATCAGGACCTTCTAGGGTGGTCGATTCCTCTTGTGTGAGTTCATTGGCATCATTGGAATCTCCAGGAGATCCTAAGGGAGCAGGAGGCTTAGATTCATGCTCAGTACCCCCATTTGTTTGATTTTACTTTATTTTGGATTTCAGGGATGTAAATCCCTAAGGTGGGGAGAATTTAATGTCCTATAATTTCTAAAATTTTTTTATATGGAAATATTTTGAGACTGAAAAATTTAATGGCACGTGATTCTAAGGCCCAGAGTACCCGGAATGGTCCATCAAATGTTTTCGATCTTTAAATAACATACATGAGAATTTTTCATGAAAAAGTAGAATAACTCTAAAATGGGTTCCTAGATCAGAAATCCAAGGACACCATTGCATTAAGGATGTCAATTTTACCCTATGTGTGACTTAAGTTTAGTTGGCACATTCCTCCAATGAAAAACCCCAAAAAATTGCATAACCCTAAATAAAATAATTAAATAAAATTATTTTATTTTTCAAATGCTTATAACTCATGAATGGTGACTTAGATTAAAAATACTAGACCACCGCTGAACTCATGAGGGTATTATTTCTTTATAAAGATACTAACATTAACCGGAACGGGCCACTAGTGGATGTAATATTTTGGCCATAAATAAAATAATTAAGTGACAATTATTTTATTGTAAAATCCTTAACTTCTAAATGGTAACTCAGACTGAAAATCCAAGAGTACCATTGAGCTTGTGAAGGAATGTTCCCCTTAGACGGAGCCTAACCTCGACCATCGAAGATCGAGGGTGACTGTTAATAATTTTATGAACTTTTTTTAAAGGTATGTTCAGTAAACACGCGGACTACGTTTTATATCTTTTTAACCGGTACTCGGATTAAAAATATGAGGGAACCTTTGAATCTACATCACTGGGATTCACATAAGGGATGCTTAACTTCGACCATAGTTGGTCAGGTTAAAAAGATAATCTTTTGTGATTTTTAAATAAATAATAAAATAACACGGAGGTTGTTATTTTATTATTTTTTTCCTATCACCTATTAAGCGGTGGTGGTGGGGACCGTGGAGGTAGTCAGACATTTAGTAAGGGATATTAAATGATCAGTTACACTTTGGTTTGTAACCACCCCTCGTGTAATTAATGAGTCACATTAATTACGTCAATTAATGAATCTCATTAATTCCTCAGTGTATTACTCACCATTCTCCCCTATATTTAAGTGATGATTGGGGTGGAGTTTTGACACGACTTCACCAAGCAAGGAACCTCTGGTGAAGTGACACGACGTCTTCCACTAATGAAGGATGGAAGCTTGGGAAGTGAAGATCCGGGATTGATGAATGTCGATGACCTCGCTACAATTGGGAAACACCTTTCGCCAACAACTTTGATTCCTCTGACGGTTCATGAGGTAGAGGATTTCATTTAATTCAAGAAATTACCTTGTTTCTTCTCCTCATTACTGAATTTGCGAGTGGTCGATGCGGGGGATTTGAACTAGTTTTATCATTATTTTTATGTGATGAATAAATTACTCCCCATTTTTATAATGATGACCCAGAGGGCGTGGGCCAAACGAACAATACCTAGAACCTCTGTCACTTGTTTTTCATTGCGTTTTTCAAAGGAGGGTTTTTTCAACTTAAAGGAACCTTGAAACCGGGAGGTGCGCAATGACAACGACACCTCGAGAGGACTGTAGGTGCATTCAGAAGGAAGAACGGACCACCAGAGCTCACTCTATGGCCCGCAGAAGAAGCGCCGATATGGCAGAATTAGATACCAGCACCGTTGGACGAGGGCTATGGCAGGAAACCACCAACCGCAAAAGAAGATTGGTGCCGCTCTACACCGTGTTGGTCAGACAGGCGGCTGGCAGCGGCCGACCGCTGAGGTGGAGGCAGCACGCTGTCACGCGCTACACTAAAGGAAGATGATTCTCAAAGCCATGATGATGTAGGGGACCCACCTCCTATAGGTCCCATGGGGGATGAGGATGCACCATGTGGCACTGCCATTAAATGGACCCGAATTGCTCCATTGAGCCGTTTGGGAGTAGTGACCGCGCGACCCCACATGGGTCACGCCAGTCGGTGGGCCAAACCAATGTGCCCTAGCCCAGCCAATGTGGCTTGGGCTGGTCCATGGCCCAGCAGCCCGAGTTCGCCACGACCCTGTCCAACCAAGCTGGCCCAGGCCGGGTCCGACTCAGACCCCTCTCGGGCCCAGTTATGTTTAAGTGGACGTATCTCACAAACTGGACATCTGTTTGATGAAAATTCTATGGTGCTAGGATCCTTGGACTGAAATGTTCCTTTTAAGATACTCCATGAGAGTTTTATAGAATGTTGGAGTACAGACGGGTTGGATCGACTCCAAATCCAACCGGGCCCTTGGCACTAAAATGCTTATAACATATAGACCGGGTGTCTGGTTAAAGCTCCCTCATTTGTGTTGGAACCCTTATGATGTGACAGATCATTAGGTTACTTCTTTGTGGGAATTTGTACTAGTTGAAATATGACTAATGGATTAAGGAGTGGTTCTCCCAGAATTAGGCGTACTATGAGCAGGAATCCAGTGGCTGGCAGTGAGGCGGAGGTTGGAGATAGATCATACAGAGGTTAGTACCGAGTGATCCTGTGTGGGTCAACACCTAGAGATCCTGTGTGGATCAACACAATGAAATCCTTTGTGGATCAACACTATGCGACTTGACAAGGACTAGCCTTAGAGCATCCCATCATGGATCAGTGACATACTGATCCGGTGTGGGTCAGATCCTATGTGGGTCAACACTCAGTGATCTTGTGTGTGTCAGCGCATAATGATCCTCTGTGGGTCAGATCTTGTGTGAGTCTTGTGGGGGTTAGTACCTATAAACTCCAGGTGGGTCAGATCCTGTGTGGGTCTTGCGGGGGTTAGTACCTATCGACTCCGGGTGGGTCAGATCCTATGTGGGTTAGCTGGGGATAGTACCTATCGACCCCCGGTGGGTTAGATCTTGTGTGGGTCAACGGGGGTTAGTACATATCGATCCTATGTGGGTCACACTTCATATGGTTAGTAGCAGTTCCTCTCAACAGAATGGGATGATCTAGTTTCTCGACTAATCATCTGTACTTCTATGATTCACTTATAACTGGTTTGATCTGTTTCTATTACTTTGTGATTTGTGATTGAGACCATTATTTTTGGTTTTCTTTTTTGGAATTTTGAAAGAGCTTTTTGGGTCTCGGGGTTCCAATTGGTTATTATTATACTCACCCCTACACGGGCTTCACCTGCACCTTGTTGTGTCTTGTGCAGACGATGGACAACCTTGGCTGAGACTCAGGGAGCTAGGACTTGACAGTGGACAGTGGTGACGTTTGACATGGAGAGCTATCGAGAAGAGTTGTACCTAATCTTAAAGTAAGATCCATTGTGGACAACCTTAGGAGATATTTTCTATTTTCATTTTTAGTTGTACATTTTTTAGTTGGTCTTGTATTCCTACCCCCTTTACTTTCAGTACACACCTTTACTACTGAAATTTTATTTCATGGTTGTATCTTGTTGTGTTCAGGGATTTTGTGTTCGTACAGGTTTAAAGGAAATGCATTCTCATTTTTGGGATATGACTTTCTGTTGATAGTCATGAACCCATGGCCTATGAAAGGCGGGCCTGGGGCAGTCACGGCACGGGTCCCGAGGGACGGGTCGTGAAAAAGTGGTATCAGATTATTCAGTTCTACCAAAGAACTAGGACTCTAATATTTTTAAGGGGAAAATTGTTTAAAGTGTGTTGAGTATGGTTTTCAGTTTGGTGAGTACAAGGTTGGTGCAGTGACCGATGTATCCATACACAAGGACCATGAATTCTGATTTCTAACATGGTGCGCGAAAACACTGTTTATGTGTGTTTTGGAAATGTTATTTTTCCATTGATCTCTTTGAGTCAGATCACCAGATATAACTTATTAACCATGGCACACCTATTTCATTACGGGATGCCACCAGGTATATTGCCAACCAAGATTCTATTGAGATATCATGACAATGGACCACCTAACAATGATGTGTCAGTGTATGGCCTTGTTACGGTGATATCACCTTCAGGTGGTGTACCAGTAACACCACCACTCGGAGGGAAAAGGTTTCCACCATCCCCACTAGCAGACCATGAATGCCGACTGAGCATGTTGCACGAGTTCCAGAGGCAGAGGCCTCCAAGGTTTCGAGACAAGATAGATCACCAGGCGACTGAGGACTGGTTGGGGGTTGTGGCATAGGTTTTCTCTTGGTCAAGACACCAACAGACCAGATGCTGATCCTAGCTGCTAGCCTTTTTCATGGAATAGTAGGGCAATGACTTGGTTTAGATTACCCTGATCTCTCAATGAGATGACTTTTCCATGGACATTATTGAGAACCTTTCTTAGGTAAGGGGTCTATTTCCATTAAAAGAAAAGGGGTATCTGTTCCCAAGAGCTTCTATAGCTTCGTCAGGATGACATGTCTGTAGTTTAGTATTCATCGAGGCCTACCGACCATTCCAGGTACTCGATGAAAACAAAACGAAAATTTATTCAGGGCTCAAACCTTCGAGCGAGATGTGTTTAGGGTCATCCAATTTGGCACTATTCCTCTGGGCATTCATACCTATGTTAGGGTTCTAGAGAGAACCTTTGTGGTTAAATGTTCTTTGGCTGATCAGATCCTACCAGTGAATGTTAAGAAGTGGGTAAGAAGGAAACCGAAGTCAGTCTCAAATACTTGGATGTGTAAAATGTTTTGGAAAGAGGAAGTTATTGGGATAGATGAATCTGCAGGGTATCAGACGTGGAAGAGGAGCTTGGAGATAAGCAGTAAGTGGTACACTTTTTGACATGTTGCATCCACCACCCCAATATGGTCCCCACCAGGCTCAGGGAGCTAGAGGAAAAGGGAAGGAAGTAGCTGCATACAGTCAAGGAGTGTGACCCAAGGGCTTTAGGAATGATTCAAGGTATAGTCTGTGTCTACTACTAGCTATCGTATTAATACACATAGACACTAATCATTCCTTTAGTCACAAATCTTGTTCATGACCTAGAGTTTCGGTTGGAACCTGTTGGTGGAAATGTCGATTCCTTATGACGTTATTTTGGATATGTACTAGTCATCCATAGTTCATACTTAGATTTACCTTTTTAGGAAAAAGGATGTGGTATATCTACAATGTTGGAATGGGGTTTTCCTTGGTTGGAAAAAATGGAAACCCAAGTAGCATGGGATAAAATCCTCCATAGGAGGGTGCAATCACTCACTCTTGAGTCGGCCAGCCTTACCCTCATGGCAGTAGGTGCTTTTAGTTTTTAGTTTCCAACAGCAGTGGAAGGGTGAGGGAAAACCTTTTCTAAATATGTTTCCAATATTACCTCCCCACAGGGAAAGGTACTTCTTCTTTGGCTTATACCCAAGGATGAAAACAATATCTACAACTGCATATCAGATGGCTCCCAAAGAGATTTGGAAGCTGACAGTTTAGTTGGGGTGCCAGTAAAGGAAGGTCTTATTAAGAACCAGTGTTCGAGGTTATGTGTGGATTAATGGAACTTTAACCATGTGGCTGTGGATAATGAGTGATCACTACCAAAGGGTCGATGGGAACATCAATCAGTCAAAAAGGGGTAGACTTTTGCATGGATGGAAAGGTTCTCATAGGACTTTAAGTAGTTGAGACAATGAGATGGTTGGATTTTCTCCAAAACTATGACTTCGAGATAGTATATACTCCTAAGAAGGGAGATGTGTTGGAAAACACACTCAGCAAGAGGTCTGGTCTACAGTTACTATCTAAGGCAATAGAGTAGCTAGTCACGTTGCAGATATCCATCGTGGATTGTGATGAAGCATCTTACCTCCAGTCTATGACTATCACTCCCCCCACTTCTTCAATGGGTTCGGGAGGCCTAGATTGGAGACGTTGGCTATGAGGCATGATGTGCTCAAATATCCTTAGGATGGTCTTCTAATGGATTTTATAATGGTGGGGAGCACATCATCCTCTTCAGAGGACGCACTATGGTACGAGTGATGCTTCGAGAGGAGGTGTTTAAGAAGTTTCACACATCCCCTTTAGTGGTATATCTTGGGGTGGAGAAGATGTACTGGGATCTCTAACATCAGTACTGATGGTCCGCGATGGAGAAGGCAGTGGAAGAGTTTGTATCCCAATGACTCATTTGTCAGCAAGTGAAGGCAGAGCATTAGGTACCAGCAGGATTAGCTCAACCACATGAGGTACCAGAGTGGATGTGGGTTGGTATATACTTGTATTTAGTGACAGGGCTACCACATACATCCATGGGACATTATTCCATCTCGGTGATTGTTGAACAACTCACCATGTTGGCCCACATCCTACCAACCCGAGAGCATGGATCTGAAGAGGGCATGGGATGTCTCTACATTTAGAAGATTGTACGACTTCACGGAGTACCATCAACGATAATATCATATTATAACACACGTTTGACACCCTTCTTGTTTAAGGGATTTCGGGAGCCGTTCATGACTCAAATACGCTTGAGAATAGCCTTTTACCCTTAGATAGATGGTTAGACAGAGCAGACCATACAGACACTTGAGGAAATTATTCGTACTTGTGTCCTCGATTTTGGTTGTAGTTGGGAGGAACACCTGCCACTGGTGGAGTTTTCATACAACAACAGTTATCACCCCACCATAATCATTGCACCGTTTGAGGCCTTGTATAGACAACCATGTAGATCACCTCTTTACTGGACAGACACAGGGGAGTCGACACTTATGGGTCCAGACTTAGTACAGGCTGCCAGAGAGAAGGTGCAGATCATCCAGGAGTGGATAAACACTGCACAAAGCTGGTATAAGTCTTATGTCGAAATTAGAAAGATACCCTTGTAATTTTATGGGGTGGGGGAGACCATGTCTTCCTATGGGTCTCACCCCGTCGAGGATTACAAAGGTTTGGTAGGGGCAGAAAACTGTCTCCAAGGATCCTTAGACCCTCATAGATTCTCAACAGAGTAGGCGAGGTGGTGTAACTTCTAGATCTTCCCAAACAAATTCACCAGGTGCATAATGTTTTCCACATGTCATAGCTAAAGATATAAGTTCATGATCCATCGCATGTTATGAATTGGGTAGAGCTAGACATCGATGATGTGGTGACGTTTGTGGAGTTCTCGGTGGAGATAGAGGATCGACATGATTGGGTCCCTTGTAGGTGTTTGATTCCTCTTATGCGAGTTCATTGGCATCACCAGAATCTCCAGGAGAACACAAGAGAGTGGAAGGCTCATATTCATGCTCAATACCCCCATTGACTGATTTTCCCTTATTTTGGATTTCATGGATGTAAATCCCTAAGGTGGGGAGAAAGTAATTTCCCAAAATTTATATATAATTTTTTTATTATATAGAAATATTTCAAGACCACCAAATTTAACGGCACATTATTCCGAAGCCCGGAGTGCCTGAAATGGACCATCAAAAAATGTTGAGCTTTAAATAACGTGTGTGACTAGTTTTCTTAAAAAAGTGGAATAAATCTTAAACAGGGGCTTGGATTAGAAATCCAAGGACACCGTTGTGTTCAGGATGGTGAGTTTACCCTATGTGAGACTTAAGTTTAGTCTAGTCATGGCTCCAGTGAGAAAACCCAAAAATGGAATAACCGTAAATAAAAGAATTAAATAAAATTATTTTAATTTTCAAATGCTTATAACTCACAAAGGGTGACTTAGATTAAAAATTAGAGACAACAGATGAACTCAGGGGGGTATGATTTCCTTAGGAAGATACTAACATTGGGTGACATGGGCCACTAGTGGAAGTTAGTTTTTGGCCATAAATAAAATAATTAAGTGACAATTATTTTATTATAAAATCCTTAACTTATAAACGGAATCTCAGATTGAAAATCCAAGAGTACCGTTGAGTTCATGAGGTCCTGTTCCCCTTAGGAAGAGCCTTACCTCAACTAGTGCAGGTTGAGGGTGACTGTTAATAATTTTATAAACTTTTTTTAAAGGTACGTTCAGTAAACGTACAAGAGACATTTTCTATCTTTTGAACTAGTGATTAGATTAAAATCTGAAGGCATATTGGAATCTGCAGCACCAGGATTCACTTAAGGGAGGATTAACTTTGACTACAGTTGCTTGGGTGAAAAAGTTAGTTTTTTGTGATTTTTAAAGAAATTATAAAATAATATGGAGGTTGTTATTTTATTCTTTTTTTTTCATACCACCTATTGAGAGGCGGTGGTAGGGATTGCGAAGGTAGTCATACATTTAGTATGGGATATTAAATGTTTGGTTACACTTCTTTTTCATAACCACCCCTCGTGTAATTAATGAGGCATATTAATTACGTCAATTAATAAATCTCATTAATTCCTCAGTGAATTAATCACCATTTACCGCTCTATTTAAGTGAGGCTTGGGGTGGATTTTTGACCTGGATTCACCAAGAAATAATCCTATGGTGAAGTGATGCGATGTCTTCCATCAACTGTGGACAGAAGCTTGGGCGGTGACGATCTGGGATAGACAAACCCTGACAACCTCACTCCAATGGGGACTCTCCTTCCACCAACAACCATGATACCTCTGACGGTTCATGAGGTAGGGGTTTTCATTTAATTAAGGAAATTGCCACGTTTCTTCTCCTTGTTCTTGAATTTACAGGTGGTCGATGAGGGTGATTTGAATGGGGTTTATCATTATTTTTATGTGATGAATAAATTACTCCTTCTTGTTATAATGATAATGCAGAGGGCACAGGCCAAATGAACAAGGCCCGAATCCTCCACCACATGTTTTTCATTGCATTCTTCAGAGGTGTGTTTTTCTATCTTGAGGGAACCTTGAAACTGGGAGGAGCACAATGACGGCGGAATCCTAAGAGGACCGTAGGCGCGTCTAGAAGGAAGAACAGACCAACAAAGCTCACCTAGTGGCCCGTGGAAGAAGCACAAATGTGGAGGTGCCAAGGAATGGTGCCGACAGATGATTGAGGTGGCCAAAAAACCACTAGCCACAGTGGAAGAGTGGCGCTGCTCGACACCGTGGTGGTCGGATAGGCAACCCGCAGCGGCCGACCGTATAGGTGGAGGTGGTGCGCCGTCACGCGCCGTGATAAAGGAAGCTGCAGATCAATGTTGAGGTGATGTTGGGGACCTTCCTCTTATGGGTCCTACGGGTGAATAGTCAGCCCAATGTGGTGCTACCATTTAATGGATCCGGACGACTCCATTGAGCTGTTCGGGAGTAGCGACCACATGACCCTGCATTAGTAGCGCCAGACAGTGGGCCGAACCACCGTGGTACAACCGAGTAGGGGTAGGTTGGGCCAGTTTGCAGCCTAGAGAGCTGAGACCGCCATGGCCCAGGCCAACAGGGATGGGCCGGGTCGACCAGAACGAGGTCGGTCTAGGTCAGTCTGGGTCGGGGGTCGGACCAGACCCAGACCCCTCTTGGGCCTGATTATTCTTAAGTGACCATATCTCACAAACTGGATGTTCGTTTGATGAACCGCCTATGAAACTAGTATCCTTAGAACTAGATGGTACTTTTGAGATATTCCATGTTAGGTTTGAATAATGTTGGAGTACGACCGGGTAAGATCGACTCCAAATCCAACCAGTCCCTCGATAGTAAAATGCCTATAAGTTACAGACCGAGTGTCCGGTTGACACGCTGTCTATTTCCATAGAACCATGATGACATGATAGATCATCTGGTCACCTCTTCATGGGAAATCGTGCTATTTGAAATATGACCATTGGCTTGAGGAGAAGTTCTCCCTGAATCAAGCGTACTATGAGCTGGAATCCAATGGATGGCAGTGAGGTAGAGGTTGGAGACATATCATATGGAGGTTAGTACTGAGCGATGCTGTGTGGGTCAACACCTAGCGATCCTGTGTGGATCAACATTAAGTGATCATGTGTGGATCCGTAGTACCTGACTCGATGAGGACTAGCCATAGAGAGGCCCGTCGTGGATAAGTGACATACCGATACTGTGTGGGTCGGTGCTCATCGATCCTGTTTGGGTCAATGCATACTGATCTTATTTGGTTCAGATCCTTTTTGGGTCTTGTAGGGTTAGTACCTATTGACTTAGAGTGGTTCAGATACTGTGTGGGTCAGCGGGGGTTATTACCTATCAACTCCAGGCAGGTTGGATCCTCTGTGGGTCAGTGAGGGTTAGTACCTATCAACTCTGGGTGGGTCATATCTGGTGTAGGTCAGCAGGGGTTAGTACCTATCGATCTTATGTGGGTCAAACTCTGTATGGTCAGTAGTAGTGCCTCTCGATAGAATGAGATGATCTAGCTTATTGTCTAATAATCTGTATTTCTATGATTTACTAATACCTGGTTTGAGATGTATCTATTACTTTGTGCTTTGTGATTGAGATCATTCTTTTTGGTTTCCTTTGTGGAATTCTGAGATACCATAGGGGGTATCGGGGTCCCTAATGGGTATTGTTATACTCACCCCTGCATGGGCTTCGCCCGCACCTTTTTGTGTCTTGTGCAGAGGGCGAGACACCTTGACTGAGACTCGGGGAGCAAGGACCTGAAAGTGGATGATGGTGATGGTTGACGTGGAGAGCTATGGTGATGAGCTGTACTTAACCTTCAGGTAGGATCCTTAGTGGAAGACCTAAGGAGCTATTTTATATTTTCAGTTTTTGTTGTACCTTTTTTAGTTGGTCTTGTATTCCGACCCCATTTACTTTCAGTACACACCTATACTACTACAGTTTTATTTTGTGGTTGCATCTTTTTGTGTTCTTGGATTGTGTGTTTGTACAGGTTTAAATGAAATTCCTTCTCATTTTAGGGATATAACTTTCTGGTGCTAGTCTCCAACACCTGGGCTATGGAAAACGGGTTTGGGGTAGTCATTGCATGAGCCCCGGGGGACGAGTCATGAAAAAGTGGTGGATTCTTTAGCCTTAGTAGGGAAGAATGTGGGAATTCAGTGGAATGAATTCACAGATCTTTTCAGATAGTATTACTATCTACAATCAATGGTGTAGGATATGTTATTGGAGTTCCTTAATCTTTAGAAACATGATCAGACAGTGACCCAGTATACCAACCATTATACCAATATTGTTCATTTTTCACTTAAGGTAGTATCAAATGTGAAGCTAAAATCATGGAAGTTTGATTTTAGACTTCAAGTAGATATCTGATAACAAGTTTTTCTACTGAATCCACATTGTTTTCTGATACTCTAGAAAGAGATTTAGTGGTTAAACATGACTTTTCATGTAATTCATTTTTTATGGGAGTTCCTCCTACTCCTAGTGGGGGCTCAAGTGACCCCTTCAAAGGGAAGAGGAAACAAGAAGACTCTCATGGTGGAGACCATGGGGATGGATCTCAAAAAAAGACATATTTATAAATCATATAGAGTGTTGGGAAAATTATGATTAACTTTTTTCATTTTTGGAATGGTTGGGAACTCAAACCATGAGTATATAGAAGTATCGAAGATCTATAGATCTTATGGTCACTTAGGAAACTTTCATATATTTTAACATGTTATTACTACTCTGTGTAGTGGTATGGGATCAATAGTACTGGAATGATATGTGGCATAGTCTGATTAAACATGAACAAATGGTTTCTAGCTATAGGTATTAGGAATGAAGCTTTCTCACATAGTACTTGAATCTCCTTGGTAAATTGATGTGGGTAATATGATCATGAGAGTTAACATTACCATTGATCCATCTTTATTGATTACATTAATTGATATTGGTGCTTCTCATTCCATCATATCTAAACATATTTTGGAACTACTAAATATTCATATCAATCTCATTCATTATGTTATGTAGATTGATATGCATCTCAGGATGTAGAAAGAGAATGGTTTTTGATGACTCTCTTACAATTTTACTTTATTAGAAGTTGAAATTTCTTGGGACTATTTGGTTTTGAATATAAAACCTTTTTATTTCATTCTTAGGATGGATTGGTTGATTTTTCATATATGTTTTATAGAATGTTTTCTTTATTTGATTCGCTTTACATCCCCTAATGGGGTGTTCCATGTTTTTCTGGGAGAATGGGACTCATGTTTGAGTCTAGCTGACCCTCTCATTCTAGTGTTGGGTAGGATGATATCAATGTTTTCATTTGAACTGGAAAAGGATTATTCATGTACTGATATTCCATAAGTATAATATGATATTAATAATGTTTTCCTTTCTGAATTATATGGTTTTACACTAGGGAGCGAAGTGGAGTTTTATATTGACTTGATACCTGGTACCCTAGATATTTTTATTCCCTCTTATTATATGTCACCAACTAAACTGAGTGAGTTAAATTATTATTCAGATAACTTGATGTCAAAGGGAATTATTCAACCCAGTGTATCACTTTAGGTAGTGCCAATTTTTTCCCCTGAAGTTTGACAGAACAATTCCCCTTTGTGTTGATTATAGAAATCTGAATCAGATCATTATCAAGAAAAAATATCCATTACCTTGAATTGATAATTTTTTTTTGAAAAAAATTAAGGGGGTGAATTGGTTCTCAAAGATTTATCATCATTATGGTTATCACCAACTTAGGATCAATGAGTCTGATATTCCTAAGTCCTCCAACAGGGGCATGTATAACCATTATGAGTACCTTATTATTACTCTTGGTCTAACCATTGATCCTATTATATTTATGGAATTTATAAACATAATAGTTCTCCAAAGGAACCTTCTCCCCAATGTATCCAATTTAAAATTTTAAAAATCAAAGTCCCACCACTTGATGGCCAAAAGCACCATTCATCATGGCGTAAAGGCCCCATACTTGCTTCATGAATTGCACCAACATGCACCTAGGTCTTCACCCTTGCTGCATCATCAACCATAATAATGCCTAGGAATCTTCCAAGGGAGGTTTTTAGGATTTGAACCTTGGTCATAGACATAATTATGGAGTGAAATTATCACTCACGGTAATTACCCAACCATAAATATGGTGTGGGTATCAAGGGTATTCACATGCAGCACACCATGAAAATCTTGGGCCTTACCTGCCACACATGATCCATCTTCACCCAGTTAAATTTAAGTATAGGAAGACTCTATCATTCATCAGTTACCATATAATGGAGAGTTTCCACCATACATGCACCACTTAACTAAGGCTCAATGGGTGATTCACATATCTGTAAATACAAACATAAATTAACATATATTTTTTCATATATATATATATAAATACAAAAAATTCTTCATACATATATAAATACAAGAATATATATGTACATTCAATGAAATACACCTATTTGTAAATGAATACAAACACACATATATAAATACACGCACATATATAAATGAACATATATAAATACAAAAATACATATGTTTGTGTGTGTGCATGCATATTTTTTGAACAAATATTTATTAATATATATATATATATAATTTTTTTGAAACAAATATATAGAAGAAAAAATATATAAATATACAAATATATAAATGAATATTTATATAAGTATATAAATATATATAAAAATTATAACTCTATTTAACGGTAAAATATATCATTCACACGTTGTTGTGTAGAGGTTCAAAGCTCACCAATGTTGAAATAATCAATAATTTTGATGGTTTCACATTAGTTCATGCATAAGGATTCCTGGTCCTAGACTTTAGTGAACCTGAATTCATGCATGGGTTTACTAGGACAACATCAATGTGCCTATGGGGTAAATATTATTTATAATATTTTTAAAATAATTTTCCACTCCTAGTAATTACTATTGATAAAAGTTAATGTTTAACAATGAAAAAAACATATTGATAAAGTTAGGATATTATCATTGCTTAAAAAAGCATTTATAAAACCTACCCTTATCCATGGCAACTTAGTGATGATAAAATCCACTAGAATTTATCAATGCTCACATTATCAATTATTTTTTTAGTATTGATAAAAGTTATTTGTAGTGATTTGAAAGACAATTTTTGTGGTGGTGTTTCTTACACTATTTTGAACAAAACCCTTTTTTATTTCTAGATTAATCAATGATTTATACATTTTTTACCTGCACCTTCTTCATTTCATCATTTTTGTATTGGAATATAGTCTTATTCAACTTTTATTTTACACTTAAATAAAATATTTTAGTAATATTGTATATAAATTTTATTATATTATTGATTTAAAGGCTTCATGTGAACTTAAGAAACATGACAAATGTTATATTCATGTATCAAATGGAAAATATTTTTTTTAGAAAATTATGGTTCATTTGTTTAATAAATTAAAATTTAATATATCTGTTTATTATACGGGTTTATGACATCAATTTTATTATATGGTTTAATTTTTTTTATTTGTTTCATATATATCCACTCTATTCATTTTCATCATTTTTTCTTATAATATACTCTTGAATGGATTTATACAATTTTAAAAAAATTTATAAAATTGATGGGATACACATATAGTAATATTCAATGATTAATGATATTTATTACAAATCTTTAGTTTTTCAGTTGAACTATTATTTAGTTACTATTTTTATATGTTTTATAAAAATTATTTTTTCCAACAACATTCATAATTTTAAAAAGAATTCATTTTTTAAATCATTGTAAATAATATATGAACTCGTTCTCATTTGTAATAATTAAAGATATTTTTTATATATATTTAAATATTCTGTTAGTAAAATAATTATTTGATCATGATTATTAAAATTTTTATTAAAATTATTTTTTTCCCCAAAATTTCTAATCAAATAAAATTTATATATTTATTAAATCACATTATGTATTATATATAAAAAATATAATTAATTTTATAAATTGGAAATTTTTATTTTTATTTTCATTTAATGAAATACTAAATTTAAATTTTCATAATTTCCCTGAGGGATTATGAATCTAAGTAGTGGTTGTTTGTTGGGACCCCCCTTAACCCTAAAAGTGTGTTTATTCAAAAACATAGAGATATGGATTTGGAGGAGAAATAATGGAATATTTCCATAAAATATTTATGATGGTATTTCATGTTTGATGATTCTATATCTTAATTACTATTATAAATAGTATTTTCCCAAAAAAAATCAATAAAAAATAATTATTTTTTTTATGATAGGATTTTATTTTAGTAAAACATTGATTAAATTATTGATTAAAAATGTTAATTATATTTTAATAAAATCTTGTTTTAGAGTAAGAGTGTTATTATTAAGATGGAAATATATACTGTGGTTTTTAGGACTCACGAGTTATCTTTGAAATAATCAAAATTGGAAAAACAAAATCTTTTAGCAAGGTTAGTTTTATCAAAATTATTTCTCTTTGAATAATATACCATATTGTTAATGATTTAATGATTTTATTAAGATGTATTTCTTATTCATGAATCATACTCATATTTTATGAACTACTCAAACAAGTTATGTTGATTTTAGGATAATAATTTTGCTAGATTAATTGTTATTTTGTTTGTTTCATTAAATGCATGTTCTAAAATTTTTATTACACAACCATAATAGATATTATAATTCTTTTTTGAAACTCATATTTATGCAATTTGGGATTGAATTTTTTTATATGTTTTGATTCTTATTTGATGAAACTGTTAAACAAGAGTTGTTATTTTTTTATATACAATAATTTTTTAAAAACTATTTTTCATCTACTATTTAAATAAATTATGTAAAATTATATGATTTCTTTAAAAAAAACTCATTTGGGGTCCCTTATTTAAAATAACCTATTCCAAAAAAAAATTCAAGATCGATTATTTTTATTTAAATATTGTAACAAATATATTTATCACATCCTTCAAAACAATGTTAGTTGATGTAAAAAACAAAAAATAACCAACCAATAAAACCTTAAGATTTACTTGATGCAATCCCATCGTCGGACTCATAACCAAGATGAATTTATGATATGGGATGTTAATTAAAATTATTAATTTAGGGGGGTTTAGTGAGTATATAGGGAAAAGGTTGCACCTACGATGATAGATTTAAATTTAAAGTGGAAGCACCATTCAACACCATAAATCGATGGATTTCATTTTTTTTAAAATTAATTTCAAGTCATGCATTAAGAGGGTGTGAAGAAAAAATATCATAAATATTCTATTATTATATGTATATTTTTTTTATTACATAGATAAAATTAGTCAATAATTATATAAACAATTATATTAATATTTTCATATTCAATAATAATATAAATATAGTTATATTTTTTAATAAAAAATCATATTCAAAAATTAATTTTTATTTATTATGATTAAAAAAAATATATTTAAAATTACATTTTATTAATAACTTATTATTAGAAAAATGAAACTTTATAAATAAAATTATATTGTTTGTCAATGTACTCATATAAATAAATTTTATTTTATTTTAGTAAAATAAATGAAATTATATATGTTAAATATAATTATTTTTATGTAATATATTATTTATCAAATAAAAAACTATAAATATAATATCATATAAAATATTGTTATATTTGTAGTCATAATAACTGAAAATATAATTATATTTACCATTCTAGAATTATAAATATGACAAAAAATATATTTATATTTTAATATAAAAAATATTAGAAAGATTTTAATTATAAGAAATATAATTATGTTTATGAAGTTAATTTTCTATCCAATAATAAATTATGAATAATATATAATTGTAAATACAATTAAATTTGAAATTATAATAAATAAAAATATATTTAAATTTACATAATTACAAAAAATGGACTAATTATATATATTTATCAGTTTAATGTAATTATAAATTTGTTTTGTGTTGGTCCATGATGCACAATACTCTTTCCCTTTTAAAGAAAAGATTTAAATCATTTACCACCAATTTTTTTTATAAATATTTCATTTATCAATGCAGTATAGTCCAATCACTAACCATTCAACGTAAACCAATATGCATACATATACCCAACTAAACACTCGTAAATAAAAATTTTAAAATAAAAACTCTTATAAGAAATTTATACTTATTAACGAGCATGGTAGGTACCATGGATGAAGTGTAAAATTGTGAATATTAATGTACCTATGAAAAAGAATATCTTACACAATGTTTCCTTACACCCATGAAATAATGAAACCTACCACTTTGGCCACCACCTCCGGCAGTAGAAGTCCACAACTAGTAAAAATCATCGTAAGGTGTCTCCAGCCACATTGTGATTAGGTATGTGTTTTTGAAGAACCAAACCACCTTGTTTGGACCCATAAACTACTATGAATGATCTTATCCTTGTACAAAAGAATGATTTTTGGGATAACAGTGATGATATATCCCATAATTATGAAATAAGAGATGAATTGTGGATGTGTGCTCCCCGGTAACCTTAATTGAAGTTTTTGAGGTTCCTAATAAAAGACTACATCAACATAGTCGATGTTAGGACTAGTATATTAAGGGAACCATTGGCAGAATTGATTTTGAACTTCATAAATTTCTCAGGGTCACCCTTTTTGAACCTCACTCCAAACATAGAAAGGGTGGTTGTAGATAGAATTTCTACCAGAAGCATTGGTTCTTAACTTTTTTTCCACATTGAAATCCAAGACCAAAACTAGAGGATCCTACCAAAGGAATAGGGGGATGAAATTAGTGATGGAATCAAGTCAGGTTAGTGAAGTAGCTACACCCTAGGAAGGCTCATTCCCCCTGAGAAAGAATCTCCTCCACAATTCTAGAAATACTTCCATGGTTTAACTCAACTGGAGATAATGAGATGATCAGAACCATGACACGTAAGCACTCAATGGAAATATGGTGAAATGTGATTGAGGATAATATATTAATGATTGATTACAAATTACTGAGTACAAACCACAATATTTGGTTCTACAGATGTTGTAGAACCAAATATTGTGGTTTGTGCTAGAGAATTAGTGGCCAATCATTAATCAAAATTACCCAATCACATTACATCATCATTCCATTGAGTTCTTGTATGTCAGGGTGTTGATCATCCCATTAGATGCACTATAGGTAAACCAAGGAAGGAATAATTTTTTAGATTTCTGGAGGACATGTTTCCTTAGTAGGTGTGAAATGAACTAGGGTGCAGCTACTACTATGAACGAACATGACTCAATCACTAATGTCAGCCCCTAGTTTTCAAGAAGGCTCCTCTGATTTTAGTCATGGATTTCAATGTGCCAAATGAGAGAAGTACCTATGATTATGGTTGAAATTACTTTTGGTAATTACCTTTCTAAGTTCGGAGTGAGGTTAAAAAATGGAAACCATGATACATTTATGAACATGACTTTAAATATTCTTACAATAACACCCTCATGATACTAGCCCTTTTAGTGATAGTGTTGATGGCATATTTGATTTCAAACCTCAAGAGACTCAAGAAGGGTTACCGGGGAGTGTGTTGCCATGAATTCTCCAACTATTATTCTATTAAGGAAATGATCTTCATCGATATACTAAACACCATTACTTTTTGAAAGGATAAGACCATCCACAGTAGGTTTAGAGTCCAAATGAGGTGGTATAGGGGTTTTAAAAAAACCAACCTAAACACAATTTGGCGGGTGTCACCTTACAATGATTTGTGTGTAGGTGTGGACATGTACTTCCAGTTTGGTTTGAGACACCTCCAAAGCTGTGTAGTTGATAAAAGCGTGTCTAATTACTTCTCAAAGTAGAAAAATATCATATGTCAACCGTAAGAGGAAAAATTTATAGTTTACTATGGGTGATCAGGTTTTTATTATGAGTGAAACATCAGTTGGGGTGGATACATATAAGGATGATGGGAAAGTTATCACCATGTTTTGTGGGACTATTTGTGACCACTGAATGTGTGGGGATAATGGGTTACCATTTGGACCTTCTAATATGTTATTGAGGAATTAAATATGTGTTATATATTTCTCAACATTAGATATAAATGCCTAATCCTGTGCATGTTATAGATTGTGGGGACATTTTTTAGAAACCTGAATCATCTTATTAGCAGCTTCCAGTGTGGATTTGGGACCATACTCAAAAATTCATCTAACATAAAATGGTACAACTAGTTCAAATTCAGTGAGATCATGGATGAACCAAATTGGAGACATGGGAGTGTTATTTTGATTTTCTAGCTCAATTACCTGAGTTGTTTGAGAAACATCACTAGAGATACTTCTTAGGGATGAGAATTAGATAGTGGTTGATATGTTTTGATATACAAAATTTTTTAATATAATAAAGACCCTCATTAATAATAATTTATTATTTTTATTATGGGAAAATTTTTCTTTCTAATAAAAATAAAATTAATCAATGATTTAAAGGAATTAGGTGAGGGTAAAGGCCCAGTTAACACCCTATAATACTATATGTAATATTTACAGAGCTTAGCTATGAAATATTATGAGATTATACTGGATATTGAACCTCGACACTGATAGAATATAAAAATACTAAATATACTATATAACACAAACATGATTTTTCAAAATATTTTAGTATCGACCAAACAGTGCATCATATAAGAAATATTAGACCATAATTATGTTTGGGATGTGGGGTTACACTTGGAATGGAAAAAAATTTGTGTGCATTAGATGTTTGGTCAGATCACACATGAGGATAAATTATTTAACATTTTTATTATATATTTTTCCAAAACATTGAATATATCTCAAATAGTGTGTCATGTGAGAAATTTGAGACCATTTTTTGTCGGGGATGTGTGGTTTACAATAAGCATGATATAACATTTGTGATCATTGGGAATTAGGTCAGATAGCAAGTGAGGATTACCATTTAATATGTATTTTTTTATTATTATTAATTTATTTAATTAAATTTTTTATCTACACTCTCTCATCCAAGACGTCACTCTAACCTCCATTAATGGATGCGACCAAGATAAGAAACCATTAAAAACACATGTTTTTAGTTGATTACTAATGGAAATGATTTAATGAAATATAATAATGGAATCTTCCATAAAATTTCTATCAAATCATGGATTAAATATGTTGTTTTAAAATGTGTTTTGAAATGATATGATTTTGAGGTTTTGAAATAGTTGACTTATTTCAGATTCAATGTGGTTTAATTATCCATTGAGTCTAGATGACCCTAACACACCCTTATGGGAATATATTGAAGTCATAGTTGACCAATCTAGGAGCGATGAGCTCCCATTTGAATCCATCCACCTATGTAGGGGATGAACTATGGGTTCTGAAAAAAGGGTTTTTATCTTTTTATTTTATTTATTATATCTATTTATATCATTTATCAATTATTTTTATGTAATATAAATAAAAGTAATTGATTATAAATAAAAAAAATTTAACCCAAATAATTGAATGAAATTATATTAAAAATTATCAAAATCTAATTGTGGGAAATAATCAAAGATAATTATAATGATTTATAAAAAATGTTGATTACACTATATTATGAAGGGAAATTTATAGAATAAAAAATATCAAATGATAATTGAATTGAAATATCAGGATATAATTTATATAATTTTTAGATTATAATTACAATTATTTATCAAATAATAATTTCTAAAAATTATCAAATGATAAATATGATTTTTTTCAAATAATAATTATTAAAATTATCAAATGATAATTTCATATTTATGAAAGGATAAATTTTTTAAAAATATAATTTTTTTTAAAAAGGGTTGTTTATAATAAATCATCAAAAGATATTTATAAATTATAATGTATGAAAAATTATAATCAGATAATTATAAATGGATAATTTAGAATAATTTATATATAGATAATTATAAAATTTAAAATTACAATAATTTATTAAGAGATAATTATAAAAGTTTAATTTATGATAAATCATCAACATATACTTATACAATGATAAATTGTGAGAAATTATCAAAAGTTAACTACAAATGGATAATTTATTCGAAATCATTGAAAAATGATTATCTAAAGTTAATTTGTGAAATTTTATCAAGAGATAGTTATAAAAGAATAATTTATGATAAGTTTTCAAAAATAATTATAAAAGGATATTTTTTTATAAATTATCAAATGATAATTATAAAAGAATAATTTATGAGAAATAATAAAATGATATTTATTAAAGGATAATTTATGTGTAATTATAAAAAATAATTATAAAAGGATAATTTATGATAAGTATCAATATATTATTATAAAATGATAATTTTTGAGAAATTATCTCAAGATAATAAAAATATATAACTTTTCATAAATTATAAATAGATAATTATGAATGGATAATTTATGATAAATTATCAAAAGATAATTATAAAAGGCCAATTTATGAGGAAGTATCAAATTATAATTATTAGAGGATAATTTTTAAGAAATTATCAATGTGAAATTATTCATATTGAGAATATTGTGAGTGCATGCATTGGCATATAATGATAATTTTGAAATTTTTCATGGGATAGAAAGTATCACTGCATGTGATATTTTATTTTATTCGGAAATAAAATAGATGGTTTTTTTAGGAGACATTAAAGAGCCACAAGAAATTATGTGTCACTGTTCATGATAATAAGTCCCTAAGGAGGTGTTATTGAATGATGAGGTTTGCACTCGAGCTATCAAACCACATGGGCTGGTTTATCCTTTTTGTTGAAATTGATGAATCATGAGGCTGGATGTTCCTTCCATTTTCGTCCATGTATATAATACTAACATGATAGGTGATTCATGATTAACTAACCCATGATTGTTATGTGATGCATGTGGGTTCATGTCTATCCATGATTCTTTCTTGATTTACACAAATTTTGCACGATGATGTACTTAAGACCATATTGAGTTGTAAAAAAGTGTGTATTTATGTATTTTAACACACTCATTAAATATTATGTATGATTCCACTATTTCATTATGATATACTTGGTATATTTTATGTTATTGTGTTATACATGGATGTAAACTGATAAGTGGTCCAATAATGGCTCGATAGCCCTTGAGGGGAAGAATTTTTAAATGCTGAGTTTGACTTGGTGATGAGACGAAGATGTATCACTGGGTATGATTGCCTAGTGTTGACTGACTTCAGGGGAATTATGATCATGTGTGATCACACTCATGTTTGATGATTGTTGGGTATAATGATCATAAGTGATCCATCCTGTAAAGAAATAATTGGGAATGATGGTCTATGTGACCCGACCTGGAGATAGCATTGGGAAATGATGACATAGTGTGGTTGGACCTAGAGGCCCATGACATATATGGCTATTGAATATGTTTAGTCTATCTATAACATTGGTATGTTTCCATGATTGTTCTGATATTTTCTGGCATAGTGTCAAAGCTAGTGTAGATGGGGTTTTGGGTGTCTTGGTTAGACTATAAATGCTCTTCATGATTGTTTCTCATGTGTACATTTATTTATTTTTTGTTATACACTCTTATGCATGTGAACACTTTCTAAGGAAGCATTTTTGGTTTCTAATTGAGTATTTTTACTCACACCCTACTCAAGAATTGATGTGAGCTTGAAGACTTCAAGAACTAGAGTCTGGTGAAGGGAAACTACCCTATGGTGGATTATTGAGTAGTAGAGCATGGAGATGTACCATACCATGATATAATCTAGAGGAGACATTATTCTTTAATAATTTTTAACTATATTTTATTATATTCTTATTTTTATACTAGACATGCTTTCCACTTTTGGAGCCATTTATTCATATGTCTTGTTTAGTTCACTTTCTCCATGTACTCATATTATGTTTATTATATTTTTTTCTATTATAAATTGGTTATTTATTTATAATTTGATCTCTAATTTAGGTTATAGTATCGCAATGGTTCCACTTAAGAGCCTCGTTGATATTAAACAACCTCATGCATACAGGGAGGTACACATGAGGTCATGTGGAATTCCAGATCAGACCCAATGGTTTAGGTTGAAATGTTACAAATAAATCCTTCCAATTAATTTAATTAATATGGATAACTTATTCATAAATATGTTATGAAAGGACATGATTAAATGTAATCAATTTTATGTCTAAACTAGATTACATGTTCACAATTTTATGTATAAACCTTATTAAATTTTCACAGTGCTATGAACAAACATATGTTTCATGACCATAATGTTATACTTGGACATGGTTGCATGTCCAAGTGTTTATGCAGGGGATTAATTTTATGTACACAATTTAATGAGTTAACCTATTTCCATTTATATATGATCTCAATGTTGTATGATGATGTGTTTACCACAAATCTATGTCTTATCCCAATGTTATGATCTCGTGGAACATTTTCTATGATTCCATTTTGTTTAATGTCTTATGTACCTCTAGTCAATAATTCATGACCCAATATTATGATCTTTGGTGTCTGCATGGTACAATTTTAAAATATTATTATCATGTTCTCATAAACATATGTTAATGTTTTTATTACATATCTACTTTCTTTACCCATACTGAGCATTTGAGCACACACATTTTTTTTTCAATTTCCAATGTTATAAAGAATGATTTTATGTAGGGTATTCTTGTGAAAAGTGATAAAGGGTCCAATAATTATTAGTGATGATAAATATATTTCACCAATTTAGATGATTGTGTTCATAGTCTGAAAAGACACAAAAATATTATGGCTCTATAGAATGTATTTGGGTAATATATTATATATTCTTCTAAAAAGATGTAGTATATATATTGGAGAATACTAGGTAGCCATAGTTTTTACCAAGGGAATGGTTTAGTTAACCTTTGGAAACTAATATGAGAAAACATTAGTGATGTCCCTAGGGATATTTTTAAGGATATTTCTAGGGATATCTCCACGTATAAGTATAATGTTGATCCAAATTACAATTAAATGTCCTAGAATTTTTGTAAAGGATAGAGTGAGTGGTTTTCCAGCAATTTCATACATTTTTGGATACTACATGTGGAGGTGGATATGGCATATAGGTACATAGTTCAAATAACTTCAAAAGGGAAAACTGAGATGGACTCGATCATCACTTGGTGCATGGGAACATGTCTTATTACACAGCTAGTTTACACTCCCAAGGGATATTCTTTGTAAATCCTCAAAATCTTTATGATCCGTCATTAAGTATTTAAATAAAAGACGACTTTAATTATCCTAGTATAAAACTAAGGAATAATAGATAAAAAATAAGATACCTTGATTTAGACACCCTGAAAGTGATTTATCATGAATATGTGTTTCCCCACTATGATTATTATTTCTTAAAATATTCATTTTTATTTCATTAAATTTCTAGAAACCAACGTAATCATGTCAATGTTAAATGAAATAGAAAATGAAATTATTTTCCTTCAGAACAATCAAATTTTATGGGATCTGAAATGAAAATCCTCATTGTATGCTAACACATATTTCTCAAGATATGACTCATTCTAAACTATAAAATGAAATACAATTAGGGAACAAAATTATATTTAGTCTTCTGTGAGGTTTCATCCACCTGATTTTAGGGGATTTTTTGATCCTCTAGTTTCTGATAATTTTATTAATTCGACTAAAAATTTATTTTTTATTCTCCATATTATAAATCATAAAAAATTAATGTTATATATCTACCATTTAAATGGTGAGAAAGATCAATGGTGGACTCTTACTATGAATATGTGGTAGTGAGAAGAAATTGAGTCCATAAAGTTGGATGAGATTAATTTTTTTTTCAATAACTAGATTCCTCATATTTAGAATGAAAAAATGGAGAACGATTTCCTCAATGTTATGAAGAAGGATAAAGAATATGTTGGTACATGGATGGAAAAATCTTCAATGCTTGTAAGGTACTATTTGGGTATTATCATTCATCTTAAAAGTATGGTCGTTCGATTATTTTTTGAATTAAGCCCAAATTTACAAATTGAATTGGCCTCAAGGGACTATGGATATTATGAAGATATCATCAGATGTGGACAAAAAGTGTAAATGGAAGTTGGAAACCCTCATGGTTCAGGTGATAAGAAATGGAATACAGGGTTCCATGGAAATTAAAATTATATTTCACATTGAGGGAAGAAAAAGATTATATATCCTACATTCCAAATCTATTGGAAGGAAAACATAGTTTATGAACTGAATGAAATTTGAAGGAGTTTCAAGTATATGAATCATATCCGTTGAGAAAAAGAATGCATAGGTCATGTTAAGAGTATAATAAATGAAAATAATTGGGGAGAGAGAGATGAATAGAATTCCCCAACCACACTCCAGTGTTTCAAGTGAAAATAATATTTTTATTATGAGAATAAATTCCCAAATCCAAGGTCTAATTGGGATGATAAGTGCAACAAAATTTAAAGAGAAAGGGTAAAAGGAAATATTAATATATCATAATGGGTGAAGTGAATCATGATAATTAGGGCACAGTTATCCTATCCTCCTCAATTTGGAATATCTTGTTTGATTTTATATTAATGAGCCCTATAAAAATCATATTGTTTATCCTTTAGTGAAATTTCTTTTAATATCCTCCCTATATGTTTATTTTTGAATAATTAAATCATATTTCAAAATCTATCGGTATTAGGATGAGCCCAAACATCTAATGAATGTGATTTTCTCTATATTATATATCACATAAGGAATAAAGGGTTAATTAACATTTGTATGTTTATATGTATCCATTTATGATTAACTTATGTGTTATGGATATTGTCATGGGTTTATAAGTATATGTTTTATCATAAGATCAAATTCATTATCTCCCCTTTTGAGGTTTTATGTGATGGTAATTTATCAAGATTCATGATATTTTAAGAGACATTTATTACAATACAACCCATTGGTTTTTTATATTTTTTAGTGACAAATTATTGTAATGGAGAATGTATTTACACTTTTTGGGAATATTATAAATGTTATTGGTAAGATATAGGGCTTATCTTTACCATTATTATGAGGTGATTTTTGGGTTTTTATCACTATATGATGCTAGAACACTCGAGCATTTATATGGAACCTTATAAATCCCTTTATAGAATGAATTGTAGAACTTGAAAAAATTGGAATGAAGTTTCCTAAATAAGTATATTGTGACCAAAAAGAGATAATGAAATTAAATTTAAAAAGTTATATCGATTCAGAAACACATAGATGAAAATGTAAAAAAAATAATATACCAGAACTCCTCAATGTGATATAGAATTTGATATTTGTGAGAAGATATTTCTTTAAATTTCTCTACGAAAGAATAAAGCTAAAACTAATACCTAGTTATATTTGTTCATTTGAAATCCTTTTTCATATTTGGTTTGGGTCTTAGCACATGGATCTTCCATTGATGCTCTCTAAGGTTCATGACGTGATCTATGCACTTTTTATAAGGATGTACATACATGTTCCATCCCATGTACTGAACTCTGAGTACATACTACCAGATCATGATATTCATTATGTGAAAAACCAATATATATTTTGGTTCGAATAGAGAAGGTTTTACAAAATAAAGACCACATATATCATCAATATTTTTTGGAGAACTCACCAGCTTGAGGAAGCTATGTGGGAACCCATGAATGTAACGATGTAGAACTATCCTCACTTTTTGGTACTAATGTTATGATTTTTTGGAGAGAAATTTATTTTAATTTATATAGAATGTAACACCCATATATTTTTTGAAAAATAAAATAAAATAAAATAATCATTTTTTTACTTTTCAATACATGAAACACTGAGTTTATCTTTCATTAAATGCAACACTGAGTTTGAATAATACATGACATATTATTAAAATATTAATGTTTAAAATGATAGTTATCACCAAGATGTTGGAGTGGAAGGTATGTATATAATTAAATAAATTATGAAAACATATTTCTTAAACATGTATATAACATTAATTTTATGGTTTAACACTAATTAAAAATGAAAATAAAAATAAAATCTTTTTGAAAATAAAAAATTCCTTTCTGAATAACTATTTTTATGAAAATAAAAATGATTTACCAAAAATAATTTTAAAAACCAAAATTTTTAATTATTTTAATTAAATATATATATTATATAATTAATAAACTATTTAACATCAGTTTTAAATGTTTTCTAGATAATATTCAAGAATAAATCCAATTTTATGCTTCAAATTGTATTTTTCTAAAATGTTCTTTTATTGCCTTTTTCAAACTTATATCAAAAATAATTTTTGAATTTTTTATAAATATTATTTGAAAAAATAAATTTAATTTTTTAAATCATCATGTCAAAATTTACTTAGGTTTATGTCTTGTGAATTTTCTAAAAAGATTATTTTTTTTATGAATTGTGAAAACTACTGAATTTTAATTGAAAACTACAATTTTGTTTAGATTACTTAGGATGTAAGATTTTATATTAAATTGGTTTTAAATTAAATTTAGTTCAATTATATTTAAATAAATTTGATTCAGGTCATTTTAATAATCTTAATTTTGAACATTGATATAAAACCATGTAAACTTTTAAAACATTTCTGTCTGAAAACCGGCTTTCTCGTCACATCTACAAAATTAATTTGAAATTAATTTTTACCTTCCTATTAAATAAATTTTAAAATTCAGATTTTATATTTTGAATCACAAAAATTTATATTAGATAATAATTTAAACAAAATTTTTAATCATAAAAAACGGTAAAAAGAGTGAAAATTATTTACCACGACTGAGGTAAAAATGGGATTACTAGGGGATAAACTAAAAAGGTAAGGGGTAAAATGACCATAAAACTTTTACAATTTTTTTTTTCATTATTTAGTTCACATAATTTCTTAATATATATAATAATTCATTTTAAACTATTATTTAATGGAAAAAACATGGTTTTAACATTTTCTGTTCAAAAATTACAGGTGCGACACCAACCTCACTTAAAAAAGGTCACCACATAACATCTATTAGTCACACTTTGAAAACATTTTTCCTCTATAGAAAACTAAAAAAATAACTTAAAAACATCCATAATCTAAACCTATAATCCTTATTTTTTGCATAAATCCAACCATGTATATATTTTTGGGAAAACCTAAAGAGGTAACCCGAAGAAGGGTTAACAGTATTCAACGAGCATTTTTATTTTATTTCTTCCAGCACCTAATTAAATTATTATTAAATCATTATGATATAATATACTTGGTGAACTAAATATAATGAGATATTTTTATTTTAATGTAATTACCTAAAACCATATCCTCTTAAATCATGTGGGTTACGAAATCATCATTCGTCTATACAGCGAACTACCGTCTTACAAATCATTTTCTTTAGATTTTCCATTAACACCTCTCAATGTTGGGTATGATAATGGATATAAATTATATAATTGATATTTATAATATAATTATAATTATAATTTATTATAACATATATATATATATATTTACTATAGATTCTGTATGGGTATACTAATGTTGCTCGTGTGTACAACAGACTACCCCTAGTGAATCGAGGTTATTCGATTTTCACTAAATATTTTCATGGATGATAATAAGGATATAGTTATTTAAAATATGTTATATAAATGAAATATTTGTTATATTAAAGACATATTGATCATTCTAAAAATACAATACATCATTTTATTTCTTATATTCTCACCCATTGAACAACTACAATGACAGTTGTGTATGTATGGACTACCACCTAGACGAAGTGTTATGAATCTCTTTTTTCATCACCACAACACATGGATGATATTTAGAAGTTTTTTTAATAAATAATTTGTTAATTATGATATTATTATCATTATATATATTCAATATATTTATTAACTCCATATGTTAAGGATTGTTGAAAATTGGTAATGTCAATCATGCGTATGTATGACCTAACTTCTCTGTGATTAAAATGTACAAAATTTCACAAAATAATCTTCAATGATTGGTATTAATAGTATAATTGATTTATAAATTTGATAATTGTGTAATTATTATTATTTTGGACATGATTGAACCATGATCAATGTAAGAGGACCAAAAATATCCAATCAAAACATATAAGATAAAAAAGATGTTATTACCAGAAAAACAATTTTAACAGGGAATTGGTAATAAACAAGTAATAAATTGTCATAAGTAAGTCATAAATGGTATAATATATGTATTTATTTTTCTATAATACAAGTATAATAAAATTAAATATATTATACCAGTGGTTTTAGGGTGTATAATGGACGTCAATACTTATGGTAAGATATTCTCATCTGCCTTTTTACTTAATGAGACACTTGACATATACCCCAACTATTTCTTTTATGTGGTGTGTATATCACGTTTAATGAAACTGAACCCATTATCCTAGAGTTGGTGCCTTAATTTATTACATTTTAATTGATATAATGAATCACATCCCTAATGATTGAATAGTTTATTTTTCTTGGGAAACTACATATATATTCAAAATTCAAATCACATTTTAGACATAAAATACAAAAAGCATTATCTTTCACAATACCATTAACCCTTATCATAACTCTATATATTAGTAATAATTTTTTTTGATAAATCCCTATTGAAAAATAAAACATATGTAATAGGTGATGTAAAATTCTCAGTAAGGGTCATCTATAATAGAAACTATCAACAATAAATAAGAATCAACAATTTTAGAAAGCTAAATAATTGGAAGACATTCCATTTATTTAATAACTTGAGAATAATTTGTCCAAAGTAAAACATGATCAAATAATTCCATGAAAATAATGAAATGATCTAGAAAAATAAACTAGGGATATTCTGCTAGTTGAATAATCCCATGTGAATGAACAATTAATCTCATAATCATGGAATGCATAATTTTGGAGATTTCAAACATTCCATCAAGGATTCATACAGATAATATAATACTATGAAATAATTGGGCATGTAATATTTAATCATCAATTATTCATGAAAATTTCACAATAAACGGTTAAATATTTGGCCAAACCTCATTATAGTTTGTCTCATTAGACCTACCGATGCATCGAGGGGATATAATGAGTGTGTTCATTGCATGGTTTCTTGATCGGTTCATTTGGGTATAATTATGGTTGATCTTTTAAAATTTATTTAAAACATAATAATTAGAATATTATAGTTTTAATTATCTTCCAGAAGTATTAATGTTCCTATATATCCCTTTTATTTTCTACATTTGGATAATTCATTAGATAAAATGTTAATGATAAATGTTTCATTTATTTTGGTGGTTTTTTTGAACATCATGAAATAGTTTCGTATTATTTAATTGTATATCTGTATTAAAGTAATATAACATGAAATAGGTTATAATATACCTATTAAAATAATATTTTACATAAAAAATTATTTAATGGTTAGTGAGGAAGATGGTATTGTAAAAGAAAAAACAGTATTCACGGGGGTGATTAACTTGCATAACATTGATAATAATTTTCATTTATTTGAATAATTTGAGGTAATAAACAGGATGGATGTAATATAATACATTGGAAACATAAAATTACAAAATATATTGGATTATGAAATTATAATTCCATGAAGAAAAAATTACATGAGGAGAATTTTGAATAAGAAAAGAAGATAAGGTATGCGTTTTGAGAAATTTACCAATAGAATATCACCACCTTGAGAGAGCCTTGAGGACCTTGGATTTGGTCTTTTGAATATAGAATTAGAACTTGTACATTATCATAGTTAGTAGGAGAGTTTTTGGAAGATATTTGGGGAGTTATAAAGATTTTGAGTCGAAATTGTGTGGTAATGGGTTGTATTTATACTCGAGGAGTGGTGGGTTTATGTCATTAAAATAATGATTATTTTATATTTAAGGAAACTCACATTGAGGTGAAACTAATTTCAAAGCCTTTGACTGGTATTTAATGTTATATATTCTATTTATGGTTGATTCACACCTAAAGAAACTATTAAATGTTGTATTTTTTAGTTATTTTAAGACATTACCATTTTAACATTAACCCATTTCAATTTTTACCTATAGCACGATAAATAATATTTTTCCCATGGAAACTTATTTTATGAATAGAAATTAAATTTTGCTTAAAAACTAATTTTTACCTTATGATTCCATATATGGAATCTAATCTATCAAATTAGATTCACATAATTTGATGATATAGCTTTAAAATTAATCCATCAGACGCAACCAAAAAGCGTGGTTTTAAAGTGAAAAGTTCAAAGGTTTGAAATTGTTTTATATCCAATTTCAATGTGAAATTGATTAAAATTAATTAATTAGTTTTATTACATTATAATTGAAATAAATATACATTAAAACTAAATTAAAATATAATTTCTCTATATAAATAAATGAGCAAAAAAAGGTTTAATTTATTATTTATTATTTTTTAGTATTCTACAAAAAATGAAACATGTCCCAGAACAACTGGAATTTTACCCTAAGGTAATTTCTATATAACTCATTAAAAAATAAAATAATTTTTTTCATATAAATCTATAAAATTTTAAAATTTTTTGATTTAAAATAGTTGCACCACTAAAAGGCAGAAAAATTACCTTTAGTTATATATATATATATATATCATTTTTACGCTTAAAATTGGATTTATTATTATAATAAAACTATCAAACATATTGGATGAATTTAGAAATTTTTTTTAATGAATATAGAAAATATAAATTTAAATGAAATATCTCAGTAATAGTGATTAAATTAATTTAGTGATACAAAATTCCACTATGGTTATAAAATTAGTTTTTTTTTGTAATAACACATACTTTAGGTTCAGTTACCTTTTTTTCATATCTAATTAATTATTAATAAATGAATTCATTTTATAAGCACATGTAGACTATATTTTCATAATTTTTTAATCAATTTCATCCCATCTATTCCAATGGAATGTTGATAACTATCATAATTAAATAATAATATGTTAATAGTTTCATTAAGTATGGTGTTATGTATAACATAATCTATCAATGAAATTGAATTTATTTTAGAACAGATGTACCGTAAAATAATTGGGTGTTACATTCTACCTTCCTTCAATAAATAGTTCCAATAAAATTTGAAATTTATCTTCACAAATCAACAGTTTTTAGTTTAATATTACTTTGTGGGACCTCACATCATAAATATGGTTAAAAACATATTCCCTTAATAAGAGGGAAATGGAAATGTGAATTTTTACCATAAAATTAGCATATAGAATTGGATAACAATAGTGAAATGTGAAAATTAGGAGATGGAAGAGAAATATAACCACCAAGTTCTAAAATAGAATGGTTAAGGACAGTATCATTAGAAACTTTACCATCACATAATAGTAAATATGGTGACCAGTTAAATGATCATTGATTTCAAAGTATGAAAAGTAAAAAAATATAGTTTTTTTTCAAAGTTACTTTTTACAATATTTGAGTAATATTTTTAATATCTAGATAAGAACTCGAGGAAATTTAGTTACTTGATTACATTCTATGAAATATAAATATTTTCATCCTTTGGTTGTGCATAAATCTACTTACACTTCATCCTTTACACTAGAAAATGAATGTTCATAATGATTTTTTTTACCAGAAACACATTAATTGTTCATAATATCCACATGTAATTCCTTCAGCATTTATATGATTAATGAAACCCAAATGGTTATAACATGATATCCAATATAAATAATCACAATTTTACCTCAAAATATTATCTCTAATTCTCGTCAACATCCATTCAATAATTAGATAATTTTAAGACTTGTCTAAAATATTTGTACCAAAATTCAAAGATAAAATATTTAGAAGGAAAGTTATGAATTTTACAAAATAAACATATCATTAGATTCCAACCGAAACATAATTTACATCTTATTGTCACATAACAAATTTATTAATACATTGATCAAAATAATAAATTAATTAAAACATTCATTCATCTAAAAATAAAATCCCATTTTATTGAATATATTCCTTAAATACAATCATGTATAAAACTGAAAAAAGATTACAAAAATAATAAAATCAGTAACCAATTTCATGGTCACTAATAATATCCCATAAACATCCACTTTTCCTTAATTTATTATTATTGGAAACATATTTAGGGATATATTTCCTAAATAATTTGTTTTAAAAAATTTCAAACTGAAACATAATTACTTCCCTTGGTTATAAGTACTATTCATCACATGCTTCCAAATCCTTAGAGAAGATGTAATGTGGTACATCCCTTATATATCACATGATTATTAAAAATAAGGAATCATTGAAAAAATAATTCTTTAATCCAAATACAAAATATCTTTAATCATTCAAATTCATTATTAAACCATTAACAATGCTTCATCATCATCACTATAACCATTATATGTATAACCTTTCTAATTCACTTCATGATTCTCCTTTTTGGAAATGGGATTTCATAATTCTCATACATGCACCATTTAAAACATTAAGCCATTGAAAATACCATATGGAGACTATTATTCCAACATTTTCATTTTTCCTCATAAATTACATTCATTATATCCTTATGTTCACTCACAAAACATCTTCATGTTCCTCTAAGACATTAAATTCTATGTTTCTTCTCACATTATCCTAGTTAATTCTAGTTCTATCCATTAACTCAATCCATAATCCAAGTGTGAGAAACAATAATCATAGTGATAAATCACATAGTGATGAATAATCATTTACATGACTTCTAAATCAATAGACCTTATAAATATATTAATCCTTAGGTTTAATCTATGTTAACCATTGTCATTTCCAAATCAGTTGTATGATTTCATATACATATAATTATCCTCCATTCAGTAATATATTTATGTTTTCTAGTCCATGATTTCCTAAATCTATCTCCAAAGGTTTTTAATAAACTTTATCTAATACAACATTTAATGAACCCAACCCAAGTAGCCCATATATGGTGCCTTAATTTAATAATTTGGCACATATACACAAAATCACATTCTAAAGAACCGAATAGTTTAGTAGTCTATCTAAACTAGATATATATTTGAAATTAAAATTTCATTTTAAACATAAAATAAAATTGTATTTTCATTGAGAACACCATTATCCCCATAAGAGTAAACCAAAATATCAGTCAAATTAAACTTCTGGACAACCTAGGATAAAATTAAACATAAAAAAGGGGTTATCTCAATTACTTAGTAAGCGTCATGTACAGTGGAATCTATCAGGAATAAATAGGTATAAACAATTATGGCATGATAAATAACTGGGAAAAATTCCATTAAAAGAATAATTTGAGTATAATATGGATGAAATAAAACATGATCAAATAATGCCATTAAATAATTAAATGGTCTAGAAAACATAACCATTGAAGTTCTGTTGGTCAAATAATCACATGAAAATGAATTACTAATCTCATAATTATGGAATGCATAATTCCTAGAATATAAAACATGTATTCAAGGATTCATACCAAAAATCTAATAATATCAAGGATTTTTGGAAGAATATTTCATCATCAATTATTCATTCCAATAACCTGATAAATGGGTAAGTCCTTGGCTAAAACCCAATCAAGTTCATCTTAAGAGAACTACCGATGCATCGAGGGGCTATAGCAGGCCCCTACCATCACTTAATAAGTCTGATACATTCCTTATATGAATTTTTTTTAAACATAGTCATCATATACATTTGTATTGAAAATAACATTCAAAATTTAAATAACTTTCAACATTAAGTAAATATAATCACAAACCATAACACGTAATATGGAGAAAGGTATCAAAATATTACAAACTAATAAAAAAATTAATGAAATATGGAAAATTGTCTCATTATATATTAACCTTCGTAAATCACAAGACAAAACAAAGGATATCAAAATAGATGAAAACAATTTAAATAAAATCATTGAATACTTCATAAGGAAGATAATATTTAAACATTCCAAGTTGTCCTATACCACATTAAAGAATTTGAATTATAAGACCCAAGAAGGAATAACATCAAATGAAACGTAAATAATCATTAGAATAAAGATATTATTGATATAACATGTTAATATATATTTATATACACCACACAACAAAAATAAGTGGTAGATAAGGCATATATCTCATGTATGTAAAAGTGAGACTAGAAACCCATTACCTCACACATAAAATTAATGTTTTGTACTTTAACCTCAAGTATAGTAGTTTAAATAATGTTATTAACTCATTATAGAAAAACATTCATTTTTATAATACCTTATGTAATGATTTTATATCATCTTATGACCCATTTATTAATAATATTTCATTATTATTGTTGTTTCATTTGTGTTTCATGGTTTCATGATCATTTCTTTTGGGTATAATTATGGATGTTCTTATAAAATTGTCTTAAAACATCAGAAGTGGAATGAAATATTATTAATTAACTTCCATAATTATAAATGTTTCCATATATCATTTTAATTTCTTAAATGAGGATGATTCATTAGATAAAATGTTAATGATAAATGTTTAATTTATTTTAGCAGGTTTTTTGAACATCATGAAAGACTTTCATATTATTTAATATTATGTTTTTATACTAGTTAAAAAAAATTAAATAGGTTATAATATATATAATTTAATAATAATTAATAATAACAATAGATTTATGTGAATCTAGGAATACTGTAATAAATAACCAACAAAAACATTATTCATGTAGACGATTAACCGACATAGCTGGGAAAATAGTTTCATTTCATTGAATAAGTGCCTGAAATAAAAAAGATATATAGATATATATTAAATTATAAAAATAAAATTATAGTATTTAAATGATTATGGAATTATTAATTCTTGATAGATGAATGTGATGATGAGAAAGTAGAAGAATAAATAAAAATAATAGTGGTGTGTTGAGAAAATTACCACTTGTATATCACCTCCTTGAGAGACCCTTGAGGACCATAGATTTAGAATTTGGGTAATAATAGAAGAAATTTGAAGTGATAAGAGTTAGTATGAGAGTTTTGGTAGGAGATATGAGGAGCTACATGGCTTGTGATTTGAAATCGGGTGGCAGGGGGTGGTATTGAAACACCAGGAGAGGTGGGTTTATATGATTAAAATAATTACAATTTTATATTTAATGCCAACAAAATTGAGGTGGCATAAATTTACAAAACTTTTTATTTAAATTTATATTATCTAGTATGTTTAGGGTTTATCCAAAACTAATCTAACAATTAGGTGGTGTTGTTTTTAGTTATTTTATTCCTTTAACTTTTTATCATTAAGTAGTTTCGTTTTTTACCTGTACGGTGGTAAATAATTTCTTAAACATGGTATAATTTTCTATGAATAGAAATTAAATTGACCTTGATAAATTGATTCTAAATTATAATTCCAAATATGTAATCTATTTTAAAAAATTAAATCCAAATAATTTAAAAAATTAAACATAAAATTAATCATACATACACAATGGAAAAACTTATTTTTAAACTGAAACGTTCATGTGTTCAAAATGAATTTATATCCAATTCCAATGTGAAATTGATTCCAATTACCTTAATCAGTTTTATATATATACTATTTAAATAATTATAATTTAATGCAATTTGATAATATATTTTAACTATAAAAATAAATTAAATGAAAAGTAGTTTATTATTAAAATTTATTATTTTTTACCATTCATAAAAAAATGAAATTTCCTTGAAAAATTCAAAAAATTTACCCTAAGAAAATTTTTATATTATTATTTTAAAAATTAACATTATTTTTTCAAATAAAAATTACAAATGAATCAAATTTTTTATTTAAAATAGGTGTGCCATCAAACTGTAGAAAAACTACATTTAGGGATTTATATATTTTTTATGCTTAAAATTGGATTTATTCTTATATTTGGCCTATAAAAATATTGGAATTTTAAAAAATGTTATTGAATATATAAAATATATTTTTTAATAATATATATCATTTATATTTGTAAATTTATTTATTAATATAAAATTCTATTGTGGGCATAAGAATAATTTTAAAACACTTCCTTTATGTTCAATTAGATTTTATTTTCTTTTATAATTAATTAGTAATCAATGAATTAATATTATAAACATATTTAAACTATATTTTCATAATTTATTATATACCATTTATTCTATCCATTCTAATATCTAGGTGATAACTATCATAATTAAATAATAAAATTTTAACAGTTTGTTTAAGCTTGGTGTTCATTGTAACATATTCTATCAAAGAAATTGAATTTATTTAAGAAGAGACATACGATAAAATAAAAGGGATTTACACCACACATTAATGCATTTTTTTTACTTTCCTCCCAAAATTTATTTTTCATTACATATCCATTTGGGTACCTCTCTTACTAGTTGTTTATGGTTCAAAAGTTACAAATGCTGTAATGGATTTTTGTCTCAATTTACCTTTTTTGAGACAAATGTTATGTTTTGAATATTTTGTCTTTTATAAGATGTATATATAGGTTATTTTAATTGTATTATAGTGAATTTATTTATCATCAAGAAATTTAATATATCATTTAATTTTATTATATCATGGGATTATGATTCAATGATACCAAAGTGGTACTGGTTTGATAATACAATTAGATCATTTAATGGTATTTTCTATGGTCATGCTTCCAATGATGAAATATTATGATCTATCTCTCTAGAAACTAATTAATTTTATTATCCTTTGGTTATTTCATGGCAATTCATGGGTTTACTTCATTTTTCTCCCTTTTGGTAATAAATATTTTTAAAATAAAATTTCTTTGAAACAAATTTATTTATTTATCTCATGAGTCGAAAACAATTTTTCCTTCGAAAACATATTTTCTAAATTAAAGTTCATTTTTTAAAAAAATATTCACATAATTAATTAGAGTAATTTTTAAAGAATTTTGACATTAAAAAAAAATAAATGAATAGATTTATTATGTTGTTTTCTAAATAATTCCAGTTTGGTTATTATTTAAAATGTGAAAGGAATCATTATTTTAGCGTGTACGAAAGGAATGAAATTTTCCATTATCATGACCATTATTTTTTGAAGGTTTCTCTATATTTTTTCAAGGTTATTTCCAAAGGAATATATTTTCAAAAAAAAATTATGAATTTTTATTTGTTAAAAGTAATTTTCAATGAAATTTTATATTAATCAAGAAATGTTTCATATGTTCATTAAAAAACATTCCCTATATAAGGAGAAATCATTTTATGTTACTTATTATTTTATAGGGATATTAACCAAGGATAAAAACATTATTATTTATCTGAATGATTTATCATGAAAAGATGAATATGAAACCAATTTCTATTCCATGGGTTATACCATAATAAAATTATCATGTGACCTACTTCATTTTCTGTAGGTTATAATATGATGAAATCTTTATGAAACTCATTTCATTTCATGGGTCATGAAATGATTTATTTATGATATTTGGGAACACATTCATATTATTTTAATTACTTTATGGGTGTACCCATATCTCAATCCAATATATTGGGTAAATATGAATAACTATTGAGTAAATATGTTATGTGTGGGCCTGATTACATGTTCAAAATATTATACATATACCTATATTTTATGTACAAAATGTTTTTCATTGAACTAGTTTCATGTCCATAAGTTTTTGCGAGGGAATGATGTCATTCCCACAACATAATGAGTGAACATGTCTATATTTATAAATGTTTTCAATGTTATTAGTTGATGTATATTCCAAAAATCTATGTCTTATGGAAATTTTATGCACTCATGGCTCATTTTATTTGATTCTTTTATGATTAATGTCTTATGAACATTGAATCATTATTTCATGACTCAATATTATGAGCATTGATATGAATGGTATTTAAAAAAAATTATTCTAATTTTTTCTTACCATTATGTTCATGTTATGGTTATGTATATCCCATGTTTATCCATATTGATCATCTGATATCACCCTTTCTTATGATTCCTTTACCAAGGCAATGGAGAAAATTTTTATATAGGGTATGTCTATTATGAATACTGAAGAGAAAGAACATTAATTAAGATGTTGAAGATATTTCACAAAGTAGAAGATTGTATACCTAGTATCCAATGTCAATAAACTACAATGGTCCTCAAGATTGTGTTTTTGTAAAGTGCTGAATATTTTTCTGAAAATATATAATATCTATGTAAGTGATGTTGGGTATACCATAGCTATGATACCGATACATCAACCCCTTTGAGACTCTCTTTCACATTGTAGCTATGGATTATCAAATTGCACCCCCCTGACCCTTTATAATGTACAATAAATATTCCACGTATCCCTCTTGAGTAAGTACATACTAGATACCGCACATGATCTTAATTTATAGGTGGTAAAAAATGAAAATTATAGAAACCAAGTTTTTTCTTGTTAAGACTTTGAAATATTGCAACATATGTTTTCAGAGCCAAGTACTGAGATAATGTGAGATTCTAAGGCCCAATGTGACCGTAATTAATTTAAAAAATATTAAAAAATATTTTTTATTATGTGTAAAATGTTTCTTAAATAAAATGGAATAAATATCAAATGGAATCTTGGATAAATAATCTAAAAACATAGTCATGTCTAAAAAGTGTTTTTTACCCTAAGACTGACCAAAAATAGGTTGGTGTGGGGTGTTCAGATAAACCTTCTACTTGTGGTACGTTTAGTAGATTAGTTAAATTATTGATTTAATTAATTTATTAAAATAACTCAATGGTATAAAAATATAATTAATCTAATATATTGAATCCTATAATTTTATTAATGTAATCCTGGGTAGAATTAAAAAGCATTCTTCATCATTCCATTGGAATGTTGACTTTTGACAATAAAGAATCTCTATTTCGAAAAAGATATGAATGTAGTGAATGTAACGACTTACATGAATCATTGGTGAGTTTTTTATTCGAAGATAAATGATCCAATATCTAGGTAAGACCTTTCAATTCCAGGTTTACATCCTCATTGATTAAATTGGTTCCGCAAGATCATCTTCTTGCCTTGGATCGGTTCCAATTTTGGACTTTTCATGTACTAGTGTACTGAAACATAATTGGTAATTATTATTTTCTTACCCAAATCTCCCAATTGTGTTTATATGCCAAGGAATCATGGGCAAATATTTATAAATCTTTATTGCCTCTTCCTATCTCCCACAATTTCTTCATGTTCTTCACTGATTGGACACTGTAGTACCATTTCATCATTTTTGGGCATAACCGAGCCCGATCATACCCCCATGACCGCAATCAATCATTATTCAGGAGATGTATAAAAAAACAAGGGTTGATTTTTTTTGGATTTAATGTTTTGGTTGAACATTTTGATAATTGGAAATCAAATACCAAATGGTAGAATTATTAAAGATGTATGTGATGTGTAGGTTTCATTTAGGATAAATTGACTATAGATTTTTAGCCACTGGAGTACCAAAATCCCCCAACTAGAGGTCTATCCACTATTTTCAGGAAAATAAATATATCAAATAGATGGTTTAAGACTATATTTGGTGTGCATTGGGTGGATGTGATATTCTTTAAAAACATTTACTACACAATACGCAGTTTAAAAAAACACAGAGTTGTAGGCCTTGGCTATGGTGGCTAGTGTTTCAAAATTTTATTAGTATCACACACCATGTGGGACCCGCACACACCAAGTGAACTCATGCCAACAGACACGGTATGTAATCTATGAGTGCACATAGATCTGAATGTCTAGGAATAACACATACCAAAGTACACATACACAATATGGATACACATACATGACCAATAAAATAGGAGGGACCCCGAGTGCAATGGACACCATGTAGATCACCCACAATCAGTGTATCCCTTCAAGATAAGTGATTCAAGTACCCCTAGGGACATTTCTAGGTGATAGATAAGGAACACATGCCATGTGAGTCCCCCCCACATTGTATATCACTTTGTTCCTTTTTTTATAAAAATTAAAAATATTGCATCTCCATCATTTGAATTTAGTTGTTTTCCCATGACTATACTATCCTATTTTTTTCTGCATAGAAAGTGATGGTTCCCTTGGTTGTTTATATTGGTATTTGATGTGGAATTTTTGGATTTAATTCTTATATAGGTGATTCTTGATGTTGAAAATGATCAAGAAGAGGATCACTAGAGACACTAGCGGGGAACCCCCTATAGAATATGGGTGTATGTCCACTGTTTATTGAGTGGAGGCCCCTATTAGATTTGGAATGGGTCCTCTATGACTATAGTGGAACCAAAACCCCCACCCCTTTTCACTAGGGTGCGGGACCTCAACCTCTCAAGTGGACCCCCTCCACCATCAATAAGGGAAATGTTATTCTATCTACAAAGTGGAACCCCCATCATGTAGGGAATGGGTCTTCATGACACTATATTTGTCCCCCCCATAGCTTGGGTGTGGGTCCTCTGTGTACCAACTAGAACCCCCTAGCTTGGGAGTGGGTCCCTAATATACAAATTGGAACCCCCTGATGCATCAGTTCATAGTTTCTCTATGGATACTTATAAAGTTGAACCCCTTAAAGAACTAGGGAAAGGGTCATCTAATTCGAGATTTTTCCCCACTAATGTTGTGGTGCAATGGAAAGGTATGGGCCTTATCACGGCTTCCTTTGTGAAGATGCGTGATATTTTGGGCATCATTTTTGGAATTTTCAAAGTGTTTGTGACTCTTTTACAGAGCTGTGTGGAGAAATGGAGATCCCCATTTTCTCTATTTTGGAATTCTTTTTATGGGAATGTATATATATATATACATTTATATATATATACACCAATATACATACCATTTCATTTTTTTACTCTCCTTCCATGGGTTGAGAAGATGTGTGGGGAATTACAAATGCATTAATTATTTAATTTCTCATGGATGTAAGCTGTTAATCTCTTAATATTGTTGAAAAAGACTTGATGTGATGTACATCTACACACTTTTTTAAGTCCCTTATTCCTAGATGAGGTTACTCACTCTCTTGGTTTCAGTTGAACTACATATTGTTTATTATATACTATTATTCTATTCCAATTATGTCTCTTATTCCTCCACCTTTCATATTTTATGGAATCCTACCATCTTTGTATATACTCACCCATATTTTGAATATCCCACAAATGTCATCTGTTATGAAGACAACAGATAGGTCAGTAGTGATTTTTGAGGAGCATATGGATGCTTGCTACTTTGGGTTACCTACGGTGGCCATAGCTTGGAGATCATGATCCATGGTCTCTCAAAATTATACCATAATGTGTTTTAATTATAGGAAATATTTATAGTTGGTGAATATTATTCTACTTTTCATTTTACTTTTCACTCTTTTACTCTTGTACACCCTAGTGGCTTTGTGGCTTGGTTTAATTTCTCACTATTGTTCCGTTTATTATAATTCCACTAGACATATTCATTTCAGATGGTTTGGTATGTGCATATAGGTAAATTAGGTGAAATCCTCCCAATTAAGATATGCCTTTCGTAGAATGTCTCCAATCCCTGGCCTATAGAGTCGGTCTTGGGGTAGCTACGGATCGATCCCCAATTAGGTTCGGATCATGAATGATTGGTATCAGAGTATATAATTCACTGGGACATTATATGGAGTTTTCCCCTTATGAGCATTTTGGTTGGGAGTTAGGGATACTATGTGAAAGTGTTTTGAGTGAGGCTCTTAGGAAAGTTAATCTAATTATCATATAGGAGGATGATGTATCCATTCACCATGACCTTAACTACCTTCTTTTTTTACTCAGTAGAACAATACATTTGTTGTTGGGTTCAATGGTAGATGAATCACATAAGACAAAGAATTTGAAAATCCTTCATGATTCAGCTCCCCATTGACACACACACACACACACAGACACACACACATATATATTCTCATCTAACCACGGTACATCTTGATTAAATTTTCAGTATTACTCCACGATGACAGTCAGCCAAGATACAAGTTTTGGATTGTGATGATGATATAATGAGAGATGAGGACTCAGTTCAAGGTCAATCCCATGAGATTCTTCCTCCTAGAGGGAAGTTAGGATTAGCTGTACCAGTTAAGTCATATATCATCCTATCAGAGCAGGATGATGATGTGTGCAAGATTAGCGCAATCTATGAGTTCCATCACTAGGGGAAAATGAGGTTGTGCAGTGATCCAGATCTATAGGTAGCAGAGGATTGGCTAGAGCCAATAGTGTGTATATTTAGTGTTATTCAAACACAAATAGATCATTTAGTTGTGATGGAAGATAGTATTTTCCATGGATCACCTAGGCATTGGTGGAGTCTTTTTTCCCAAATGCCCAATGAGTGGACACTCTTAGGACCCAGCTTCCTACAATTGTACTGGGAGGAGTAATACACCTCATGTTTTTGCTTGGTTCTATTTTAGGCACTTTTTCATATTCAATAGGAGGGATTAGAATGTATGAGTATACATCGAGGTTTACAAACCATACATGATACTCCCTTTACATGATCGGGGAGGGATAATTATGAGCACATATTTTTGGGCAGGGACTCCATAGAGATATTCATGCTAGTGCGGTGACCTTGTGAATACCCACCTATATTGGTGTTTTATAGTGACATATGGTGATAAATAGATTCCTTTAAAAGTTATGAAAGATATTTAGAGATTCTAGTGGAAATTTCATGATTGATTCATCTACAAAAGCTATCAGACATTAGTTGAGAGGATCCTAGTGTATGAGACCTCCCCCTGATGAGACTCAGTCTTGTGGTTAGAGGTAGCATATAAGGCCAAGGAATCCTAGATATGGAATGTGAAACATTTTTGATTGGATAGATCACATGTCATGTGACCGACCGACCATATACCCTAAGGATCATTGGAAGGTTACTGACGTACCTCCATAGAAGATACATCACCGTGATCATGCATCTCCCAGTAAATTGTTGGAAGTCCCCCATGGATGTTGAGATGTTAGAGGAGGGGGAGGGTGATGGATGATGCTATGGGATCTATCCACCACAACCACCACAATTCAGACCACATTAGGCTCACAGAGCTGGCGATCGAGGCCATGAAAAACTGATAGCTCTAGAGGCCAATGACCCCACAACACACAAGATGATTACATGTATGATATTTTTTTATACTCTTACTTTATTACGAATAGAAATAGATTCTTGTCATTCCTTCAATTCTATATTCCTAGTTTGATATATAAAGATCCCAGTTAAGGTGCTAGCTTTGTAGCATCATCTTGAGGATCCTACAAGGATTTATTCTTCTGTATATTTTATCTACCAAAAGTTTGAGTTTTCTCTAGGTGGATAGATGTTCACATGGGATATCTTAGTCATCAAATTCAATCCCTGTGATGTAATGTTCGACATGGATTGTTTATCAATGGTCTGATCCAATAATGACTATAACTGAAGACATTTGAGATTCATATGCACTGAAGGGACATGATTCTCCTTTGTGGGTGAGAGAGATCTCATGGTCAGAAAAGTTTTTTCTACAAGCAGGAAGCTACAACCCATCACCCATTAGTTGGTGAGTATAGCCATTGGTGTCGTAGTCTCTTCAAGAATATATATTTCATTAGTCATTGAGGATTATATGGAATTACTTACCAAGAACATTTTGACACTATATTTATGGTGAGATACGAATTTTCATTAATATGCATCCTTGAAACTCTCAAATATCTTTTGTGGTATATTAGATGGCCCCTATCGACCTCTAGGAGCTGTAGGTGTTGTTAGAGGACCATCGAGAGAAGGGTTTAATTGGGCCCAATGTGTCCCCCTAAGCCTCTATTATGTTTTTCATAAAAAATAATTATGTAATTTGGTGTATTTACATGGATTATGACCACCTTAACTAGTCCATGATAAACAAAATTTACCCCTTAATGAGGATTGATGACCTCTTTGACCAGTTTTGTGGCCCAAGGTAGTTCTCGAAGATCGATCTCTGGTCCATATACTATTAGTTGAGGGTTCAGAAGGCTAATATTTCAATGCTGGAATTCTGATATCTCTGTGGACACTATTAGTTCCTAGAGAGGCACGCTGGTGTGAGGAATTCTCCCACCATGTTTATAGGTTTTGATGAACTGGATTTTATAGACATAATTTTACTAAAATATGGTTTTCTTCATCAAATACATTCTCATTTATTCTAAATCAAAGAAGGATAATGTAGAGAAATTGAGGATGATTCAACATTTTCTTTGAGAGAACCATATTTATGAAATGATCTTGAAGTGTCAGTTATAGATTTTTGAAGATCACTTTATAGGGAATGCCATTTCTGAGAATCATTCTACCATGTAATCGGTGAAGATTGATAGATTGATTTCATGGGAGCCACCCATGAACATGTCAGACATGTGGAGACTTCTTAGATCGGAGGGGTACAACATGAGGTTTGTGGAATTCATCTCCAAGATTACAACACCTTTAACCAAATTGACATAGAAAGGTTAGTCATTTTCCTGTAATAAGTATTGAAAGAGGTCCTTCGAGGTGTTGAGTCTAAGATTGACATGTGCTATGGTGTTGAGACTACTTAAAGAGATAGTGGAGTATAAGGTGTGTTGAGATGCCTCAAGATCTTGGCCGGACTATATGTTGATACATTATTTTCTAGTTATCACATATGGATTGAGGTAGTTAAAATACCATTAGAATAACTATATGACACATGAAATACAATTGTTAGTGCTAGTCATCACACTATAGATGTGGAGGCACTACCTTCATGGGGAGCATTTTGTGGTTTACATAGACCATCCCTGTCTCAGGTGCGTCTTTAGATAGTGAGAATTAAACATGAGATAGCTATTCTTGTTGGAGTTACTATAGGATTATGACATTGAGGCAACCTATAATATTCACAATGAAAACTTAGTAGCAATCTCCCTTAGCAGGAATTCCTAGGCTCGATTGGTACAGGAGGATTTTATATAGATGGATTCCTTGTAGCTGACCTTGGTGGAGGATGAGGGTAAATCTTTTCTTCAGTCAGTTGTGTTTAATCCTCTAGATATCAAGAATTTTATATATTCCATGTTAGGGGATATTGAATACAAAGTCATGTATGAGAATATTTCTAAAAGAGATTCACTATATGGATATTCTAAAGGTGGGAATCATGTCATATTTTCCTATGTACAGATGGTGGTACCATTAACACTGAGGGATAAGGTGGTGTGAGAGTTCAAAACTTCTACCTTAAATATACATATTAATGTTAGGATGATGTAGAATTACTTTTTAGGGTAGTTTTTCTGGTTTGACACAAGATGGAGTGTTGTTGATTTTATCTCTTGATGCCTCAACTGTTAATAGGTGATTCTTTTGTGCTAGGATCCGAAAGGTTTGTTGTATCCCCTTATCATCTTGACATGGAAGGGGGATGGAATATCCATGGACATTGTTGTAGGGATTCCATGCACAATGAAGGTCCATGATGCATTCTGGGAAATTTTTGACGGACTCATTAAGTCAACAAAACACCTTTAATCAGGGATCAGTGTTCAATGGAGAGTTTCAGGAGAATGTAAGAACATTAGATTAAGCTACTCCAAGGGGTTACCTAGACTATTGTCTCCGATCATGACACAATTTTTACATCACTTTTGTGGAGAGTCATTTTAGATGCATTCAAGACCCAGATGAAGATTTGTAAATCCATTCATCACTAGACTGATGTGAAGACTATGTGCCCAATCCATGTGTTAGAGGATATGCTTGGATTTTTATATTAAGATTTGGATAGAGTTTGGAGGATCAATTTACCATGGTAGAGTTTGTGTAAAATAATAGATAAAAATATACCATCATTATAGAAATGTTTGAGGCAATGTATGGGAGACCCTGCAGTTCACCCTATTACTAGATAGAGATTTATATGTCCTCTCTTATGGGTCCATATTTGGTGCAGGAAATGACATAGAATTCCTGGTCATCCATGAGAGGATGGGAGCCTCCGAGAGTAGTGAGAAGTCTTATGAAGATCATTATCATTTTACCTTGTAATTTTTGTAGAGAGAATGAATTTTTATAAGATTATCCCCATAATAAGGACCGTTGAGGTTTTTCCTATGAGGCAAACTATTTTTGAAATTAATTTTGTAAATCAAGATTGTACAAAGTGTTGGAGAGGTTTCTTACCACCTAAACATACCCCCGCATTTGGAGTGGGTGAATGATGTCTTCCATGTGTCATAGTTAAGGTGGTACATGCATAAACACAAGAAAAGCATCAACTTGGGAGATCTACAGATCGTGGATGGATCCACCATTTCAATGATCCTAGTGGCATTTGAGGATTTATAGGAGAATACTCAATTTTTAAGGAATATCCCCTTAGTTTAGGTGTTGTGGTAGTACGAGAACATGCATGAGAGATCTTGGGAGAGGGATAGCCAGATGCAGGCTCAGTATCCCTAGTTATTTGTTTTTTTACTTTTTGTGGACAAAAGGCTTGAAGGAGATAATGATGTTGACAACTGGTTTTTTACTTGTAAGACTTTGAAATATTTCTACACATATCTTCAAATTTATACACTGGGAGGGGGTGCGATTATAAGGCCTGGTGTTCCCTGAATTAATTTTATTAAAATATTAAATAAATTTTATATTTATTAAATAAAATTGGATACATATTAAATAGAATATTGGATCAGAAATCTAAGACCACTGTTGAGTCTGGAAGTTGATTTTCCCACTTTTTGAAACATAAAATTGATTAGCATGGGTATTCAGATAAACTGTTCATTACTAGAACGTTTAGTAGATTAATTAAATTAATAATATTATTAATGTATTTAAATAATTAAATGTATTACATATATAATTATTCTCCTATGGACAATCCTCCAGGTTTAGCTACATAAATCATAGGACAATTCAAAAGCATTCTTCCTTCTTGTGTTACAGAATTGAATATTGACGATAATGAATCTTTGGGTTAGAGAAGATTGGGACACAATAAACGCAAAAACAACCCTCTATTATTAGAGATCCCATTATTCAAGAAATAATGATCCAATATGTAGGGTTGACTCATAAATTCATTGTTTATTCCCTTGTATATTAAATTGATTGAGACTAATTATCCTCTTACATTTGATCTTCTCCAATTGAGGGATTTTCATGTTCCCTCATACTAAAACATAATTTCTTTTTTTTCTAACCCATATGTCCCAATTTTCTTCCTTGTTTAATAACTATTGTCTAACGAATGAAATTTTTTTATTGTTCATATCTCCCACAATTTCTTCATGTTCTACACTGATTTGACACCGCGGTCCCGATTGGACATTATCGGGTGGTACCGATCCGGACCGGACCCACAAAATCACAAAAAATATGAAAATCAGAGATGGATTGAAAATAATAATATATTATTTTTGGTATATTTATGGTTATGAGTGACATTTTCTTTAATATTCAATCAAATCCTGAGTGGTGGAAGAACCAACGATGCATGAGATGCATGGGTTATTTGTAGGATGGATCAATAATAGAATTTTGGCAATTGGAGAGCTGAAATCTACTGGTCAGAGGTAGATGCACTAATTTTTAGAAAAGAAAAGGCCAAAAAGAAGGTGAGAGACCATATATAGTGCATGGAGAGGGGATATGAGATTCATGGAAAATTCTGACAACATGTCATGTAGTTTGAAGAACACATGGCGGATCTGGCCCCAACTATGGTGGATAGGTTTTCGATGGATTATAAGAATCACATGCATTGTGGGACCCCCACATGCCATGTGGGACCCCCACACACCAGGTGAAATTTTTCTGGAGGACTCTACAAGTTAATAGATAGTATAAGGACGTGGCCACGACCAGGCACACCTTTTACCAAAGCACACATTCCCAGGACTAACACATAGACATGGACTAGAACATGGGCCCGACCCCGACTGGAATGGACACACCATATAGATCCAATACACACTATATATCTCTATGTGGGTAGTATGATGTTTAACTCTAGGGAATCATCCATGGTATGGAGAAAGACCATATACAATGTGGGTTCCCTCACACGTTGTGTGGCCCTTGATTAATTTTTTTGGAAAATTATAACTCTTCTATCTCCTTTATTTAAAAATTAATTTCAGAACTCTAGTATCCAATACTCAGTTTCTTCCACAATAGAAAATGATGGTGCCCTCAATTATGGGTCTAGGGATGTTTTGAGAATTTTTTTATGTGTAATGCTTGTTAAGTCAATGCTCATTGATGGTAGTGGTTAGGAAAAGGATCATTGGACACACTAGAGTGAAACCCTTATATCACTAGAGAATGGGTCCTCTACTTTCTGACTGAAAACCAATTATTGGATTGGTAATTGGTCCTAAATGACTAGAGTGTAACCCCCATATCACACAAGGGAGGGTTCCACTACCTATACAATAGAACCCCCATCATCTTAGGCACATGTACTCTTTCTACCGAGTGAAACCCCCAATCACATAGGTAATGGGTACTTGTGACACTAGAGTGGAACCCACATCATCTTAGTCATGGGTCCTATTTCAAATGAGTGGATTCCCCAATCAGATAGGGAGTGGGTTCTTATATAATTAGATTATAACGCTCTATCAGCATGTGAATGATTCTTCAAACTACAGGGTGAAACAACCCTGATGAATTAGGGTGCAGGTCCTCTACATATACATATAGAGTGGAACCCCATGAAACACTATGTATCGGGTCCTCAACATTGATATGTCTCCCCCTCGACTATGTGGAATAGTGGTAAGGCATGGACCTAAACATGGATAATTCTGAACAGATGTGTGAGATGATGGGCATCATCGATGGACTTTCAGAACTATTGAAGAATATTTTCCTCAGCCAATTTGTTATATGGAGATATCATTTCTCTCTCATTTTAGCTTCTTATTTTGAGCATATATATATACACTTATATTCATACATTTAGATTTAGTTTTAGTCCTACCATGGGTTATGAAGACGTATGGGGTATGTCATGTGCATTCCATGTTTAGCTTATCTTGGTTAAACGAGGTTACTCTCCATATATGGGAGCAAAATACTTCATGTGTATTCCATTTACACACCTTGTTGAGCCCCTTCTTTGTGGATGAGGTTACTATATCTCTCTGGGTTTGGGTTGATAGGTATCATTTTTACTATACACTATCTTTTTATTCCTATTATGTCTCTTACTACTCCACCCTTTAAATTTCTATAAGTCCTTCTGGGTACGTATATACTCACAATTGTATGGGATTTTCCTGCATGTATGATATATTATGCATATAAATGTCAAGTCGACAGTGAATTGAGAGGATCTTAGTGATAAATGGTGTTTTGGACCACATATAGTGGTTGTTTCTTGGAGATTAGAAGTTAGTCACTCTTAGAAGATTGTTTTCTATTTTTGTTATGTTGGTACATATTTTTTGGTTGGTCATTTATTTTCCCCTTATACTTTTTTAGTTTCCACTCTCATACTCTAGTACAACTGAGTGGTTTTTTGTTATTAGTTTAAATTATTTCTATATCATATTTTGAATATAATTCCTATATACTTATTAATTTATATTTCCAAGTTTTTGTATATAGGAATATCAAGAAAATGCCTCTAATTTTTGATAATCCTTTCGGTGGTTTTCTCCACTCCCTGTCTGATGGAGTCAATCTTGGGGTAGTCATGGATCTATCCCCAGTTAGGGTTGGGTAATGAAAAAAATTATCTACTTTATGTGTAGAATTTTTTGATGATCATGGACCTTATAGATAATGTTATATGAACTAAGAAAAAAGACACGGTCAAGTTACTAGGGAATGACCATAAATATGAGGAGGTGACATGGGAACTAGAGGTAGACATAAAGTATAAGTATCCTAACATATTTTCACCATTGTATTTAGTACCATATTTTGAGGGAAAATCTATTTAACAAAGGATTAAGGTAATAAGCTAATTTTTTTAAAAATTAAACAATATTTCAAAAAATATACGACATGAAACATAGAGCTGAAACAATCCAAGAATATTTAAATATGTTCATTATAAATTGGTCAAAAAATTGGTGGGTATAAATATGATTATATACTATAGTAAATAGATAAAAAAATTCTACTCAATATTGGTGCATTTATAAATTCATAGGATATAATCACTTCTTTTTTTAATGAAGACATTTTATTCTTCCAAAAAATATCTTTTAAAAAAATGATATATATTTATTTTTCTAGAAGATAATTTAATTATTTTCACTCAATTTATTAAAATATATTTTATAAATTTAAATTATTTTTTCAAATAATCATATAAAATTATCTTAGGGTTAATTTTTTGGATTTTTTGAAAAATAATTATTTTTCCGTGAAGAGTGAACAATAAAAATTTATTTATGATGATAATTTATTTTCAAAATATTATGTAATTTAAAAGTAGTATTATTAATTAATATTTTATTTCAAAATTAGATAAATTTTCTAATGTTAAATTTAATCAAATAATTTATATTTTAATTCCCTTTATTATAAATCATAGTATAAGTTTAATTTTTAGGTTTATGATTTTCTTTGAAAACTATTTATGTGTATAGTATTTATCCATTTTAATAAAATAAAATAAATACTAATGATGAATTATTTAAATTAAATGTATACATAATATATCTATATATATGAACTTTAATTCATATAATAATATTTATTAGTAATAAATTTAATAAAACAACACCTTATGGTTCAAAAATAAATATCTTGAAGACAAATTTTTTAACTCTTTTTATGGGTTCATATTTTAAATTAAATTCTACCTGTTCTATTAATTGAAATTAAAAAAAAAATATTTCATATTTTTAATCATCATAAATAATATTTTTCAATAATCCCGACCTATTTGTTGTAGTAATCGAATTAAAAAAAAGTAAAAATTAATTATCTTGGTCAATGTAAAATGGGTTTATCGGGTGTTAAACCAAAATTTAAGAGTATCTATACCAATTAAACACATATAAATCATATTTTCTATAAATATTTAAATATTATCCTACCCACATTCTAATAATTTTTTTTACAATGACCTTATCATTTTTTATTCTTTAAAAAAAATTAGTGGGTCTTCTACCTCACCTATAAAAGGACACATCCCATCCTCACTTATCCACACATCATGATCCATAAGGATTTTCCATGACCTAAATAAATACCTTATTCACACCAAAACCCATTTACTAGAGGTTTTTGGATCTGAAAACCAACTAAGTGATGATTTTCATTCAAACCTAAAGAGTTTTTCTGAAGAAGAGGTATCATTTTTATCTGAGCCTCTTGATTTATTTATTTTACCACACAATTAACATATTATTCAACCATAATGATATATTTATTAGATTATCTTCCATACATTAATCTATTATTATTTAAATTTAATAACCAAAATCTATATCCTCTTTTATAAACTAGAAATGAAGCCATCGTTCAACTATACGATGGACTGCCCCCTCAAGAACTGATTTATTTCATTTTTAATCATTTCCTCTGATAGTTATTTATGAATATTTATTTAATATATATATATATATATGTGTGTGTGATATTCATGAAATATTTTTAATTCTTGTAGGTTAATATATCATATATTTTATTACCCTTCCATTCATAGAAAATTGGTAAAGTTGTTCGTCTGTACATGTGGATTACCACCTCCATGATGTAATGTAATTCATTTTTCATTACAATATCACATGGATGGTATATATAAGTGTATTTAAAGAAATTATATGACATTATGGACATAATTATGATTATGGATAATTAAAATAATAATTAACTTCTTTCTATCCTGACTATTGAGAAATGGAAATGTAACTATTTCCTATGTTCGACCAACTATCTCCATGATTGTAACGTATATCATTCATCATAACCATCATCCATGATTTGTTTTAAAAGCATAATTTATTTATAAAAATTATAATTAAATAATAATAATTATTATGTAGATGGGGAAATAATAGTCCCTTATACCTTAGTCGACTTTCAAAAGTTATTTTGGACATATGATTCAAACATCATCAAAATAACCTACATGAACCTAAATTATTATGTGATTGAATATAACATGATAAAAAATAAAATTAAATTAAAAATAAAATCAAATAATATTATTATAAAATTAAATAATTACCATAAATTTATTATTCTGGAAGGAAAATAATGCACTTGATGAATCAGACTCGAGTTAAGGGTTCTCTCTACAACACCCTTTCAAAGTAATGAACATTCCTTCTCTAACTAACTTTCAAACTCTAAAATTCTATGGAATTGTTATTAATTTAGTATATATGTCTCTGTAATAAATATATATTTCTTATAATACCTTCCTTTAATGGGTTAATGTATTCCATATGTTCATTTTTTGAAATTCTTTCCTTATAAAATTTCATTTGACTATGATATGAGAATGATTTATGCGTCTCATTTTCTTTCCAGGGGTAATTACTATGTATATTTATTATGATTGATTTCATTTTTATGGAAAAAAATAAAAATAATTTTATGATGGGTGAACCCAAGTAACACTCCAATTCACTGGTTAATAATTTATTAATATTAGATGTTATGTATGGGACTAGGTTGTAAACAAATTCTATTATGGGATTTTCCCCATAATGTGATGTTACCCAGTAAGTGATCCCTAACTCATTTTTATTTCATGTTAAATGTTTCCCCCATGTTTTATATTATTCTATTATACCAAGTTCATTATTTTATAGATCTATGTGATTACTCATGAGCCTTCTCCTTTATGATATCATGTTATAACTCTGACTCACATGTTATATTTCTTTATAATTTTTTTCCCTTACTAGGATTTTTATCTCACCAATTTATCTATGTGTTCCATAGGTTATCATTTTTTTTTCAGAGCATGGGTAGATTTAGTATCTAATTATGAAGATTAAAATAAATTCAATTTATCTTTGAATCACATTAATGTATTATGAACCTATTATTCTAAAGACAATATCCTTTTTCAATCCATGATTTGAATTAATTGATATTTATGTGAAAAACAGAAAATAATATGTGTAGGAATGAATGGATCAATATATATATATATATATATATATATATCCTTAGGGACCCTAAGGATGGTTTTTTAAGAAGATAGAATCTCTAGAATATATATAAGGATGTTAAGAAGATGTTTTTGAATATTTTTTTAGAAAAATGTCTCAGGATATGGGAGGAAGAGTGGAGAAGTGGTTTCCTTATAAAAGAGATGATATAAGACAACTTGGAATTACATAATTTATTAAAATAATATAAATTTATTTTTATTTTCACATGGTACAAGAAATGATATATTTAAAATTTACGAATATGATGAGCCATAATAATCTCATACAATAAAATTTTGTCATGTGTAAGTTTTGATTTAAACTATTCCTCATATTTGTATCCTCTTGTTAAACCTTTTAATAATTTCAGAGATAATGGTTATTTTTACTCTTTATGAGTAAAGAAAGATTAAAAAATAGGGTAAATCTACAATAAGTGGAAAATATTTTATATTCTCAACCATATCCATTTACATGGGAAAATATAATATTTTTATTCATTATATATCATTATATAAAGTATTATTTTATCTAAGATAACAATAAAATCAATTTTAGGACTATTTACATCATTGACTCTGAAAATAAATATCAATATATTAATTTAGTTCAAATAAAAACATTTATTGAATAAATAATACATTATATATATTTATAAAATTCAAGGAATAACATAAATAACCCAAAAAATATTAGATTTAATGTTTCTAAACATAGTTACTTTATTTTTATATTGATTGCACAAGACCTCTGTTGGATTTGTGTAATCAATTCAGGAAATTATTTATTCACATAAAAACAAAAAAAAATACAATCATAAAAACCCAAATTAGAAATAACTATTTAGAAACATTAATGACATCTTTTTTATCCCAATAAAATTATATTAAGCATATAAAAAGAACGAAAGCGACATTTTTGAATTTTCTTTTATATTCAAATATTTAAATGTGTTTATCAATATCAAATGAAAAAAAATATCCCATATTTTCAGTTATTTTAATAGGGTGGTAGAATTAAACTCATCCTATAGAATAAATTAATGTATTAAGGTGATTTTAAATCATTTTCAAATTATTATTAACCCTAATTAACCAAATTTACAATTTATTGTGGTGATAAATTTTAGCATTGTTAATATTCATTATATCCAAATATAAATTTATCAAATTTACTAAATTTAGATATTATAATTTGGAGTGTTGAATATATTTTTTCAAAATTTATTGTTATAAGTGGTTTAAATTATTTTCAAACTAATCCCTTAGATCTAGATGAAAACAGTTTTCTAAAAAAATATTTTTTTAATTGTAATTTCTTTATAAAATAATTAAGCATAATGATTCCACCAGTGTCATTAATTGGGTCTTTTTTTTCAAAAAACGGTAACTAATTATATTTTAAAATCAATTTAGAACAAAATTTATATTTAAATTTACTTTAATAGAAAAGTTCATTTACCATAAAATCTGTATTTTTCACTAATCATGGAAAAACTAACATTTTAATAAATAACTCTAATTTTAATCATTGGTTAATTTTTATATGATTATTTCAAAAATAATATAATTTTTATAACATATATTTTCCATAATATGATGTAATTAATTATAATATTCACTCAAAAAAGTTAATAAATACTATTTTTGATGAGAAACTTTTGTCTAAGCATAAAATGTATTTACTAACAATTGAGTACTTATTTTCTATACATTAACAATGTATTTTTATTTATAGAGAAATTGGTGTCCATATATATATATATTATAATGTTTTTAATTCTATTAATATATTATAATTTAACACCTAGGATATAACAGTTATATTTAAAAAATAATATTTCATAATCAATAATTATTAGTGATATATGTCTTGAAGTCTATCAAAAGTATTATTATTTTAAAATCATAGGGTATTAAATTATCTCAATGAAACTCTTATACGTGTAAGAGTACATGAAAAATGAATGGTTTTAAAATTATTTAAAATAAAATTATTGCGATGAAATTTAGTATTTCATGGATTTTTTCCATAACACGATACATAATAAATGTTTTAAATGTTTAAATCTAAATTCCATTGTTATCTATATATTTTTATTTCAAATTATAATTATAAAATTTAAAATAAAATTTTGGGTATATAATGTTAATAATGATTTATAAATTATGAAAAAATCATAAAACATTATCATTTGTTAATTTTTGGAAGTGAATGAAAAATAATGTCATCAATTTTCCATTTCTGTTCCACTATCCATTTTACAATTACATTCTCATGTCATATTAATAAAGTATTTATGAGAACACCACCTCATTTTTATTATAAAATGGGACTTGTTATTACCTTCCAAAAAAACATTTCATGTTTTAATTTTTCTATATATTCTACCCAAATATTTCTCTGAACATATATTTCTATGTTCAGAAGTATTTGGTCCATCCAAAGTCCTTCATCCGAAAAATTAAGAATTAATATGGATGAGGAAATCCTGAATAAAAATGTATGGGTTACCAAATTCCATTCTCCATTCTTATTTAGGTTCACATATCTTAAAAATATTTTAAACTAATCTTTTTTAACCATGATTCCATTAACTAGGTTTTTTCTTCCATTTTATTCATCAATTATTAGAGAGCACCCCTTACCAGTCACCAAACATTTTCGTATGTCCTTACTACATAAAAATATGGGGTTTTAATCTATTTATTTTTATTTAAACTATTATAAAAATTATTTCAATAATGTAAAAAATATTTATAAGTAACCCTAAAATATTAATTTATTTAGATGTTTTTTACAAAGCCCAGATATTCATTAGTTTTCCCATATTTGAATCTCTTTCAAAAAACATTTCTTACAATGGTAGTTTTACATTACCTTAATAAACGATTATATTTTATTAAAGATATGCCTTTGATTTATATCATTAAAATTTTATTTCATCATTGAATATCATATTAATATTAAATCAATTTAATGATTATGATTATGTAAAGGTAAAATATAAATCATGACAATGAAATTAAAAGTAATCATACTCAATTTTAACCATAATAAATAGGCTTATCAAGGATGGTTTTATGAATGGAAACTATTTAGTTAATTATTAAATTACATTTATTCTATAATGATATTGAAAAAATACCTGCAAATTTCTAGTGATTATGTAACTATTTGAAATTAAATTTTACCCTTTCAGTTATACCACAAATATTTTGGATATTTTAAACCAACATTCCTCAAAACAACAAATATGAGAAATTCCAATTTAATAACTGAATGAAATAAGATACAATTAAATTAAATGGAATTATAGTAATTAAATTAATTTTAAAACATTATCAATAATGTAAATAATTACTATAATGATTATATTCACGAGGTTAGAGGATGAATGAGGTGAGGTGGGACTCTGAGTAGGGAGATTTTAAACTAAATTTTCATTCATTGAGTAATATCCTTTATTATTTGATTATTTCAATAAAATATTTTTTATTATTATTTATTTTCAATGATTTATATATTATGTCATATTTATTATTTAAGATTTAAATTTATATCACGTAATCAATTCCTTGATAGCTTCATACCACACATGTTATGATCTTTATGAGGGTTTCATTTCCAATTTCACTTTTAAAATGAGATTATTTATGGTGAAATTAATTTTTTAGTCATTTATTTTTTTATATCTAAAACCTCATCTATTTTATTATCAATCAAGTAAATATGTTTATTTTATGAAACCTCTTCTCTAGATTTATATTATTTCTTATGGTCATTTTATGTTGTCTTTGAATTTCATTACAAAAGTATCAAAGTGTTTTTTTAATTATTCTTCACCATCACATTTTCCTACAATATTATTTATTCCTAATTTAAAGCATTCCTCTAATAGTTTTCATTATTTTATTATGTAATTTTTATTCTCATTTTTTTATTTATTTCCTTCAATATAACATTTATTAAAAATTGTTTTTAAAACTATACATTTAATGTTTTAATGTATTTATATCAACATTTTATCTCTAAAGATTTATAATTAATTTATTATTATATTATTACTAATAATTATAGATATTATATTTTTTTATTTTACTTTTCCTCTCAATAGGGTATTGGTTATCATATTTTTGTAATAATATTATTTATATGGGTTAACTAAAAATATTTGTCTATACATATTGAAATGTATATTTTTATGAGTTTTATTTGTGAAATTATAAATGTTAATATCCCATGTGTGTAATTTTTATTATTCTTATTTGAAGTTATATAAGATACTAGGTGATCCCTACATATAGACCCCCAATGCACTGCGTAATTGTGTAGTCTTTGAATAAGATATTTTAAAACTAATCATATTGGTTATTTAGTTGGAATGATGTTTTGAAAGGATATTTTATATGATTCCCCAATATTTATTCAAGTTATATATAATATTTCATTTTTTTAAATTCAAATATTTGGATTTTAATAAAAAAATTATTTATGAAAAGAAGGAATTTTATAATCATTTTATTTAAAGAAAACTTTATGCTCTTTAATTGGTAAAACTAATATAAAATATTCCATAATTTCTTATGTTATGTTCAATATAATTTCATTTTATTTTGGTTGATTGTGATTTTTTGAAACTATTTTTTGGATGAAAATTGTATTATTGAAAGTGATTTTTATACAATCTGAGAATTATATATTTAAAATAAATACATTTTCAATGGATTTTAGGTATTTTAATGGCCTTATAAGTATTCCATTTGATTTATACCACTGAATAAGAATATTGTACATATCCAAAACATTGAAATTATTTATATGGGTATTAAGGATATGTAAAACCAATTTTGATTTCCTTGTTCAAGGTATGATATTTCATCCATGAATGATGAATGTGTATCATTAAAAGAGTTTTTATTTGTGGAAAAATTGTTCGTTTGGTATGAAATTTATTGGTTTTCTTATACAAGGGACCTTCCTAATTATGTAAAACACTTAACCAAAAGTGGATTAGGAATTTATCTAATTCAGTATTTTATATAGATCATGTAGTTATGGGGTTTCAATTTTAAAATCTTCACAGTTGGAATCAAAGTAGGGTTTATATGACTATGTTGTTTATATGTTATTGAATGAGGAGAATGTAAAAGTTATCGATTCCATCAGGAGTTGATAAATTTATAGGTGATCATTACATCAAATTAAAAGATACCCCATTGAGGACTTATTAGATTGGAATAAAAGGTGATTAATGTTATTTTGGGAGACATTTAACTGATTTATGGAAGAATAAATGATCGATAAATAGATATACATTGGGGATGGATTATGATTTGATATTGAGTTGAGTGTGGTCATTTGGTTTATAGTTTATTTTTATTAGAAAAACATTGACTGGTAAAAATTACCTTGGGATTTAAAGGTTAAGATGAAAAGGTGATTTAGGGAGAAGATTACTATATTTTTTGGATTGGGTGATATATTTTCTAGGGTGTGATTTTATATCCAAATGCTAATTATTATTTGAGGGATATATATTGAGTTAATTTTATAGAGAATATTTGATCAATGTGATCATGAATCATGGTTTAAGAAATATAGAAATATATTTATTATTTATTTGGATTGATGATTTTTAGGATAAATATTATGTAAATTTATTTAGAGAACATGTGATCATGGTTATCCTGGTCTTTTGGGTATCTTTTACAAATACTAATTATTTTTAATTATTGTTCTTATATTACACATATTCTTCACTATCACTCAATTATATGATATTAAAATAATTATTTTACTCTTTTAAATTCATAAATTTATAAATTATTACCTCTTTTCCCCCTTAAGGATTTATAGTTCACAAAATACTTTTTTAAGGCCTTTTTGATAGCCCATTATTCTTTAATAGGTTCATATAATCTCATAATTTAATACTAGATTCTATTTTAAGTTTATTCTATCCTATTTTTGCATAATATGTTTTTCATTTTTCCATGGGATTTTCAATTATCATTCATAAATTTTATTTAAAAGGATTCATAAATTTTAAAATATGATCTTTAAAAGGGTTTTATTGTATCAATTATCATTCCTTGGGTCATGTTTCATATTATACACCAATTATCTCCTATATAGTGTACTTAATAATAAATTGAAATATCTTATCATAATTTACATATGATTTAGTAGGTTTTAAATTATATTAAAGGTTCTATCTTTCACTGCATATTGATTCATATGTTACCGACGTTCTAATATTTTTTCTTAACTCAATATATTTTCCTTGATTAATAATCCTTGTTGTTTGAAAATTCTCTTATATGATTTACATATTCATCAATTTAATTTCATTATTTTATTTTCAATTTTTCTCAAAAAAATTAAATTTTCGTTCTATGTTATTTTTATCAGATGAGTTTTAATATTCTATTTTTTTAAACTGGTTGAGGGTCTAGAACCCTTTATTGAAGATGAAATATAAAATCATCTTTTGATAAATGGGAAAGAGGTAACCCATTACAATGACAATGGAAAATTCCAATAAACAAAAATCCATAGAAAAAATGGTCCCATGTTATCAAAAGAAATAAAATTCCAAGATAATCAAGGGAAAAAGATTCATCATGCCCCCTGAGTGAAAGATGAAATAATGAAATTGGTCAGTGAGAAAGTGTTGCCCCCCTCCCAATAAGTTGCACTGTGATGGAAGTACAATGAGGCATAACACTCCTTCTATACACAAAAGTGTTGAGAAGGACTGAATGATAGATGACAACACATCTATCTCTCTTTCGATCCACACCCCTGACAAAGCATGTGAAAAAATCACATCATGTCAACCAGATGTAACACAACTCAAGTACAATAACATTGAACAAAATCAAAATAGGGAACCCAACCATCCAAGATGACAAGTGGCTGTATGATGGGTGTTAGAACACCCATCCCTCATTCGAGGCCTCCCACCCAGAAGTAAATGCAAGAAGCAGTACCACAACTTGATGCAATGAAATGCAAGAACCCAAACTCATAGAGACAAATACAACTCAATCAAACAACCAAGAACCAGAAGAAGCAAACAACACAAGAGAAGAACAAAAGCCGACTGCAACATAGGGGACCATTGCACGACCCCATACGACATCTGAAAATGCCACAACCGAACCACAGCAAACCGCCACTCACCAAATGATGAACCGCCACTGCTTTTGAACCCACAGAGTTGACAATTCATGCCGAGAGAGTACATATCTAGAATAGATCTAGGGATGAGAATAGTCGGTAGGTCGCACATGGCCGATGATGAATGGAAGGATGGAATCAATTAGATAACTGAGAAAATGCAGTCCTCATGGACGATTAGTGAGAAACCACCATGAAGAACGAGAAAAGAAATCCTATAGTGATGGAGCATAAAAAACGAGCTCAAACCCAAAGTGGATGAAATTCGTTTCCCTGAGAGTGGCGAGAAAACCCTAGTTTGCCCAGAGCGGGTGACCAAGAGAGTGCGGCCATCTCTAGATGTTCTTAAGGATCGAGAATTTTAATATCTATATATCATCTAATGTAAGATTTTTCAGCCTATGTGTCAACATATCAAGAATCCATGACTCTACCACATTATTCCACCCGCAAATCATCCTCCAAAATCCCTAAACCTCTACCCCGACCCGCCAACATATCCTCTCATCGCCATCTAGGTTTTCAGCTATACTGTATCCCTTTGAAGATGATCCTCCTCTTCTCTGACTAATCCAGAACCCTATCAATGATAGTCATCAGCTCCTCCAGATCTCGACTATCCTCTCAAGCATTGACATCGACTTCGGTACATTGGGCATCGACTCCCCTTTCCAGATCCCCAACGCCTGCATCTTTTCCACAACCAGCTAATCCGCCTACGACTCTGCCACAACCGGGTCCTCTTCTCCACCTACTGTAACCGCGACAAATAGTTTGTTGTGACAAATCGTAGGTATAAACCTGTGTAATTTTTTTGGATTTGAAAGCACATCTAAAATCATCCTTCCGTACTATGCTCAAGCGACATATTCCATATTTCAGTGTTGGTTACCCCGTCAAATTTCTAGGGTTTCAAGTTTATTTATGTATATCCATCTCCACTACTAACAAAATCATAATCCTCGCACAGCTTCATATCCTCCATGTACTATACCTAGTTCAAACTGTAAAAAATGAGACCTCCATATCAATTATGTTTTCATCGTTGATGTATTAAGCCTACTAACCTCTTTGATTTAATTGCAGTTAAACACAGTTCAGTTATACAGTAATACTACATATTTGAACACAAACATAATTCTTTATTCAGTACTTACTTCTTTTTATTTTCCCTACTTTAATGACTGTTAAAAATTCTGTGTATTTAGTTATTTATTGTACTCTAAATTTTTTACTTTCCTTCATAGCAACACAACTAAGACATTAAATTTCTTTGTATTCAAATGAGGATGCCAGTGCTTTAATGATATGTGTACGTTCATTAATTGACCAGCTGAAATTCATTCACTTACAAAAGTAACGGTAAGCCCAAAAAAGTAATCTTCTCCTTTATCCTGCATTATCCATTGGAATGTGTACTAATATGACTGCAAAATTTACTCAGGACGTCCTTGGTTCAGCAACTGCAGTGCCTTCCGTAAGGCATGTTATCTAAGTTCATTAGGATATCTATCCATTCAATACGAAAAAATATTGTTTAATGGTTTACATAAGTTTACTAAACTATCATACTACTTAATCCTATTTCAATAATCCGAAGACTTATTTTTTTAATGTCATCTATGGTCTTATATTCATAGTATTTAACTAAAACTGCATAACAAACCATAGCACTTACTACAAGCACAATCTAAGTACTACTTGACTGTAGCATTTATGTGTTCTATTCTATTCTCAAAGTACTGTATATCATGGTTATGCGGTATTTTTTAGTTTCTTAAAGATGAAATAATAAGATATACCGAACAAATATGCTCTCCCTGTCAATATATAGAGATGCACGACTTCAAAAAAGATTTCTACGACAACAACGTCATTCAGGCTGTCTTATAAATACTAACCACTACTAAAACAGTTTCATTATTTAAGAATCAACAACATACATGTTTACTATATTACCAAATCCATGTGTAGAATGACCACTAAAAACATTACTGCACCAGAACCTGTGACGCCATCTGGGAGGCGACAAACACAAAGGGGTATGTCTTTGTTACCCATTACTTTTTAAACTGTGAGAAATATAGCCAAACGTTATATTCAAACTCTTTAAAATTGTAAAATGTTGTCTGAAAAAATATACTATAACAGTAATGACAGTTTTACATTAATAATGCCTATATGAAATTGTTTTACACCAGAACTAGTCACACCAGCTACTGACACTGAATTACATCACCATATTCTATTATAATCTATATCAATCAACGGTTAGTTATGCTTACTGTCTCCCATTTAATTATTTTGAATACTATTTGAAAATATACTAACCATGTATTCCTATAATTATGTCATTCCCTGTTCCATAGTCCCTCAAGAGTATTTAGAGCTATCAATGATATACGACGGATCAATGAACAAAAAAAAATCAAACAAACACCATGATATGACATTGGATTTCTTTCTGTAAACATTTACGCATTTAAACTTCTGTTAAATTTATTATGAATACCATACATTACGATTTCACAACTTACAGTCCTAATATATCTCTTACATGGTACAGATTCAAATGATTGTACTATTACTGAGTCAACAGATGCATCCTCATCACAGTAATCACCAAACAACGCACTACGTGAAGTATTCTATATAGTAAAATATTGACTCTTACGCATTCTACTACTTTATCAAATAGCACCTATTATAATAAAACTAGAAACTGCATACTTTTGTCATCCAAAGGTTTGTTTCACACTACAACTATCATCTCACATTTATTATGTATAAATCCCTTCATATATAGTAACTTTTTAATATCATCTAACATCTTCACATATCATGTTTTCCAAAGGAGATATTACCAAAAATTCTGGTTCAATAGAAACAAATGATGAAAAACATTGAATGAGAGGTACATACATGGATACTACTCATTCAATAACCTCTGAGATACATCCTGCATTCAACTTCAGAGGTATGTCAACTTGGACATTCTATTACGAACATTTCAATTTTTAGCTCTCTTTATTCTAATAGTAAATATTCATAAAAAACAAATAACTTGATGATTAATGATGCAGATATGTTAATACAACTTCAAACTGCTGAACAAACAGGTTAATTACAATAACTATAGACATTTATTACTAAACAGATTGTGTGTGTAATATAATGTTAAACATACTCTATATTTATGATTTCATAGCATCTATTCCAATCCTTTTCTCTTCAGAATATTTCTACTGCGGATACCCTTCTAACATATTTGAGAACTATGGTTCTACCTTTTGGTATGAATAGAGGAATACAAAATATATCTAGAGACATGTCCCCCATTACTCAATATGTTGCTCAATGAAAAAAATATCATTACAACCTTTTCCTGAATGTCCTGTATACCTTAGAACATTGATATTTAGTAAAAGCTAGCCAAATTATAAATCATTCCAAGATCACATGCACATTTACAACTCTATGTTTGAATTCACATAATTGGGAGGAAAACTAGACAAATATGTGAACTGTGGTGGGTATCCAAATATTTTTAGATTAAATGGAAAAAACCACCATCACATTCGTAGTTTATGTCCTTCCGATGGATGACCACCCATGTTTTCTCAACTCTATGTATATGACACTGTAAATGACGCTCAGAATAGAGTACGAGAAATCAGGTATGTAATGCAATAGGTGGGAATCCATAAATATTTTCTCTTGAAATTATCACTACTACTACACACTTTATTATTCAGTTTTGATGACGGAAATAAAGACTCTATTATTGATGTCAGTATTTTTCAAAAGCTACAGAATATGATTCATGAACATAACAGTTTATCACATCAATTTGGAACAGGAAGGGAAGTTATTGTGACACAGGGCATTACAAATTTAAAACTGTGACTTCATAGAAGATGAGGAAGGGATGCACAAACATACAACTTACCAACTACTTTTGAGATTGCAATGCTCATTTTCAGTGACATCGAAGATCTAAATAATGAGAGTGATATCATCATTCAAATAAAAGATGGTGGCATCCAACACATTGATGAGATTCCCCTGTTATACCTTCCTCTTCAATATCCATTGGTTTTCATGGGTGGAGAGGGAAGATAAGTTGAAAATATATCCCATCTCACTACACCGTTTAATGACAATGAAAAAGTTAGGAATGTTACAATGAATGAATATTTCTCCTTTCAGCTTCAATCCCATTTCAATGATTCTTCCAGCCTTCTTTTATCTAGGGGGATTCTTCAATAGTTTATTATAGATTCATACAAAATGATTGAGTCTCAGAGATTATCTTTTATTTGCTACAACCAAAAGTTCTTAAGGGAAGAACTATACAATGGGTTGCAAGATGATTTCCTTAGGGGTGATCAGGATGGTTCCTTATGTGGGAAGTGTATCATTTTACCTTTGACATTTACAGGCAGACCAAGATATATGATTCAGAATTACAAAGATGCAATTCCAATCTGTAATTGAGCAGGGTATCCCGTTAATTTTTTAATATTTACTTGCAATCCAATTTGGCATGAAGTTTCTCGATATGTTAATGTAAACAACCTGCACCCATCAGACTGTCCTCAAATACTTTCGCGAATTTTTAACATAAAGTTCCAACAACTCATGAAAGATTTATGAGAAGGATCCTTCTTTGGAAATTTTCAAGAAGGTATATAACTACATCTCTAAGATCTTCATGTTTTTTAATTACTACTTAAACCAGAATTTGTTAAATGTTTTTGAAATTTTATTCTTCGTCTATTAAATTTCCAATGTAGTTGTTTGTACAATGGAGTTTCAATAAAGAGGACTACCGCATGTACACATTCTATTATTTCTTATTCAACAAAGAAATGTGGTCACTCCATCAGACATTAACAGAATTGTTTCTGTAGAAATTCCAAAAAAAGGTGCCTTCCCTAAACTACATGTAGCGGTTGGAAATTTTATGATCTATGGACCTTGTGGTGAATCCAACCATTCCTCGCCTTGTATAAGGAGTGGAAAATGATCAAAGTATTATCCAAATTTTTTCCCCAAACAACAACAGATGATGAAGGTTATGTCGTCTATCAGAGAAGAAATACAGGTTGTACTATTCTCAAAAATGGTTTACCATTGGACAATTGGTTTGTTGTTCCATACAATACAAATTTGCTGTTAAAATATAAATCTCATCTCAATATCGAAGTTTGAAATCAGTCATCCTCTATCAAATACCTTTTTAAATATATTATTAAGGGCCATGATCATGTTACCACAACACTCTTTGACAGTAGTAATAAAAATCTTCACAACAAGGGTGTATATGAGATTAAAATGTATTATGACGGCCGGTATATCTCACCTTGTGAATCTTCTTGGGGGATTTTCTCTAATGATATCTACTATAAGTATCCTCTAGTTGATAGAATGAATTTTCATTTACCAGGAGAAAAAATGTCACATATGCCGACTGTGATAAAATTGAAGAGATCTTGAATAAGAGTAACATTTCTGATACCATGATCACATAATGGTTTAATGAAAATAAAATGTATCTAGAGGGCAGAAATCTTACGTATGCAGAATTTCCAACACGATTTTTCTACCACTATTATGAAAAGAAATGGTGCCCATGCAAACCGGGTTCAGTATTGGTAGACTATACTATGTGGCACCCTCTTCTGGAGAACTACATTACTTGTGTATTCTATTAACAAAGGTTAGAGATGCAACTTCATATGAATCTATCAGAACATTGAACAACATTACTCATCTTACATTCATAGAAACACGTTCTGCCATGGGACTTCTTTCTGAAGACAATGAATTTGTACATGAACTACAATATGTATCTTCCTGGGGAATGGGATATTCTTTGCGAAGACTATTCGCCAAAATTTTATCCTCAAATTCCATTTCTAGACCTGACATTGTTTGGTTTGCAACCTGAAAAATCGTAAATGATGACATTTTATATGACCAACAACAGCGACTTCAATTACATGGTATAGCCATCTTACATTCCTGACTCAAATATATTGTAATTATTATATTTCTTTCTAATATTAATACACTATCTTTTAGACTTGACAATGACAGATCATCAGAAACAAACGTTTTCTTTGGCTGAAATAGACAACATTCTTCGCATCAATGGAAAATCACTACAATGTTATCCTCCAATTCCCCTTCTAGATTATACAATATATCCTTAACCACATTGATTGATTGCGGAAGAGCTTAATTATGATAGGGAAAAACTACATCCTGAAAATTATGTCTGCGTTATATTCTCTTGAGGGTGGATTATTTTTCAGGCATGGATTTCGAGGTACGGGTAAGACATTCATCTGGAGAGTTTTAACATGTCTACTAAGGTCTGAAGGAAAAATTGTTCTATCTATTTCTTCCAGTGTAATAGTATCATTAATCTTACCTAGAGGGAGGAAAACTCATTAAAAAATTTGAATACCAATTTCTATAAATGACCAATTGGTCTGTAACATTCAACATGGGAGTGATGTTGCACAACTACTATAGGAAACCAAATTGATTATCTAGGATAAGGATCTAATGATTCATAAACACTTTTTTGAAGCTCTAGATCGTACATTAAGAGATATTATTCCATTACATACTGAAAACTCTTCTAATTTAACTTTTTGTGGTCTAACAGTGGTCCTGGGTGGAGATTTCAGACAAATACTACCAGTGATCCCTTGCGTAGACAGAACTCACATTGTCTTTGCAAGTATAATATGATCATATCTATGGCAGCACTGTCAGGTTTTTACAATGACTTATAACATGAGGTTGAAATCACCATATACTGTTGATGATCCAAACAAAGTTTGAGATTTTTCAATGTGGATTTTGGACATTGGAAAGGGTCGCATTGGAGAGCTTAGTGATGGGGAGGTGTGCATTGAAATACTATCCACCTATCTTCTTGCAATAAATAAATCCCCTATGACAGCAGCTGTTGAATTTTATTAACGATATTTCACTGAAAAGTGTACATATGTATCATATTTGAAAGGTCGTGCTATATTAGCATGAACGAGTGACGTTGTGCAGGAAGTCAATGACTACATGTCAAGTCTTACTACTTCTGAAGGAAAAGATTATTTCAGCTCTGATTCTGTTTGCAATGCCAGTTTTGATACAGATCAGCCAGAGAACATATATAAAAAATATGTCTAAAATGGTACCACTGTCTCTAGGCAACCTGCACATAAAATTACTTTGAAAATCGGAGTACCCATTATGTTGCTTCTAAATGTTGACCAATCAGTGGGGCTATGCAATAGTACTTGTCAAATTGTTACACAGTTGGGTAATCATATCGTTGGAGTAGAAATTTTAACTGGTTGTCATTCTGGATATCATGCATTCATCCGATGAATAAATATGACACTCAATGATATAATATGGCCTTTCAAATTACAAAGAAGATAATATCCTTTGACTATTTCTTATGCATTGACTATTAATAAAAGTTAGGGACAATATCTATCTTCTGTATGTTTATATCTTTATAGGCCTGTGTTCTGTCATGGACAACTTTATGTTGCTGTATCTAGAGCGACGTCACCAGGTGGTTTAAAAATTTTAGTTGATGATAGAGAAAAACCTACCTCTAACTGTACACAAAATGTTATCTACAAAGAAATTTCTGATAACCTATGATAGGTATCTTTTCATTTCAAATTTATACAATTCGATGCTTTTAATATTTTCTTATATATAGGTACATATAATTATAATTGATTCTTAATCTGTCATATCTGTACTATATTTTTAAACATGAAGTACTGTAATCATGTCACACAGAATATGTCCTCAAATGAGATTACTGTTGATGCTGACGAAACATTGAAAATAGAAGTGCATGTATTGAATATGTGTTTGAACTCCTCACCCAACTATAGTGTTGCTGCTATCGATCTGATTATCTCTGATGCCCAAGTGAGTTTATCCAGTTCAAAAATTTTAGTTCATGTACTATTTCCATTACACCAATATATGTACTTCTTTTGTAGTATAATTTTTCATAACTCTAAAATGTGACAACTGGTTTTAAAAAAATATAGTTTTTACAAATATTATGTCTTATATAACATCAACATGATAAAAATATGATAAAAATATGAAACTTATGCAACATTTGTTTATAAATATTTACTTAAAATATAATATAATGTTTATTAAATTAGTAAAATTCAATTTTAGGTGAAAATAAATATTAATACATTAATTGGTATTAACATAGTTCTTTCATGTTAATGGAAAAGTCAAACATGGTGTTTTTAGGATAATATTTAGGATTGTGTAAGAGTATTTTCTAAATTAATATTAAATAAGATTACTAATCAATTATGTCAATTCATATTGATGAATTTTTTAAAAAATATAACTCGTTAATGATCCATGTTCTTAAAGAGAACATATGTAAGGTAATAAAAGAAGAAATTCTTATGCTAAAAATGTTATAATTCTATATTTTGGTGACAATATTGTGATTTTTATTTTTTCATAAAGGAAGTTACAAGGATATCAATATGTGTTTGAGAAATGGAGAAAGGATTTTGTGCACCATCCTTATTACGTGGAAAATTGAATAATAAAATATAGTCTACTAGATTAGAGAACTCTTTTGGAGAAGATGATGATAATGTTGAAATGTAATTGGGATGATTGTTATTGTAATCTTAAAATTATATAAAAAATTAATATCAGTGAGTGAAATTTTTACAAGAATTTGAATAGGTTAATGTAGAGATGGCCAAATGAGAAGATCAAAATATGTGGATTTGTGTTGTATAGGTTGTCTTGAATATTGATGAAGCCATCCAATAGTTTCTGAGGTTTAAAAATACTAAAATTAGAGTGGATAAATTTTTTCATTATGTTTTAAGGATATAAAATATGTTGAATAAGGCCTTTAGTTGAGTTAAAGAGGTTCTAGAAGACATGTTTATGAAGTCTAGAATTACAATAACACTATAAGGGTAAAGCACTAACTATGTAAAGGTAAGATGGACTGGATTGAACATTTTGTATAGGTATCTTCAATTGGGTCATTTAAAGGAAGACCAAAACAATGTGTAAATGTAATGAGGAAGACTATTACATACATAATGGTAGACCATGTACTACATAAAGGTTATACTAAAGTGACTCATCTATGTAAGGGTCACCGCACTCAATGTAATGATGGTCCAAAATATCAAAGATTTTTATAAGCGTTATACCATGATTTAGTAGTCTGTATAAAGGTCATAATTTACTTATATAATAGATGTCAATTAACATAAATGGAAGAAAAATAAGAAAAAAATAATTGGTCATTTAAGGGTTAATGGACATATTTTAGTGTAATGTTGATGTTATGAAAAGGTATATTATGTTTCTATGATATTTTAATATTGTAAAGAATTATTTTTCATGTTATTATTTTCCATGATCTTAATGGTTATAAATATAAATAATTATAGTGGAATAATATTGATCCAAGATGAGATTATCATTTTAAGACTTCAAAACTTTAAAATATTGAAAATTTTGTTTAGAGATTAATCTACAAGAAGTGTGAGATGATTGAAATGTTGAAGAATTAGATATCACACCGTACAAAGATGTGAAATGAAGATTCTACCATGTTTTTGTGTGTTATCACTAGGATTTCTGGTGAAAATGGCAATATCTCAAACTGCTTGTGAGAAACGATGAGTCGAAATAAGTTATGCAGGATACCATGGTGGTTAAAATTAGAGATGAATGATTAATGATCAAAATGGAATTTACCATTCCTTAGTTCATTCATGTTTAATGTTTTAGTATTATTAAGTACTGAAATGAATACATAGTTTGTACTAAACCACAAGCTAGGTCATTCTATTTTGTGAATTTATCTATATATGGTAAAAAGTTTAAATTTATTTAGATAAATGATATTTCTATACATAATGAGGCTGTAGATATTCATATGTTGTTTTGGAAAAAAATATAAATTCATTGGGTGTTTTAATTGGAGATATTATATAAATTTTAAATGATAATAATGACCATGTTTTCAGAATATTTCAATGCTACTAAAATAATTGAAATAATATTCATAATATTATTCTCTGAATAGTTATAGGAGAAAAAATGAGATTGGTTTTAAATTACACAATATTGTGGTAACCTATTGAAAAATTATATTAGAGGAAATATTATTTAATATATGATAATACACCTTTGTGTTGTGTATGAAATAAAAGAGGGTAATATACAATTTTTCTTCCACTATCGATATTTTTCATTAAGAGTTTGGGGATCCTCTATTATAAATTATCATGGAGAAAACATGTGTAGAAAAAGAAAAAATGAATAATGTTTTATTGATTAAATCATAATAGTTGAAGACCTATTCAAATATATATTGAGGACCCAAGATTAACACTACTATATTCATAGATATTGAGCTATGTGATGTATTTTGAATTTAGCGTGATTGTAGATTACATGGTAGTATTCCATGTAAGCATAATGTGAGGTTATGTAAGTGTGTAATATGCACTAATGGACAAGTTTGATATCAGTATGACCCTAGTGTGAGACTTGTACCAAAATTGAGATCACTTTAAATTAATTTTATAAAAATGTGTATACTTGATACGTTCAAACATGGAAAGGAGTAGGCTTTTTGAGAGGATTCAAACCATGAAGAAACGTTATGTGTTTTTCCTTATTTTCCAGCATTACATACCATGGTGTGGGTTGAATGTGCACTAAAATATCTGAACATATTTACCACAATAGTAGATTGATAGTGAATATGGTATAACTAATCAAACGAATGTGAAACTTAGTCAAAGATAGGTTTCACTGATTCACCAACCCCAATATGCCACCTTGTATAATCCATTAGGAACTACTAGTGATATCAGAGTTATTGCATGTCTTCCTTTGATTGGATTTATATGTTTCAATTTTTTTCTTGATAATCATGATGTGAAATATGAGTAAAATATTAATGTTACTATGAGAAATTATATTTGAAAAATATTAATTTTGATGTTGATGTATGGACCATTATATAGAAAAATAAAGAATATTGTGGCATAGTGTCATGAATGAACTCTCACAACCAATGAACCAAGAACGTTAGTAGGCCCACAAGAATCCCAATTTCATCTTCAAATCACCGTTGGGTGAAAAAAATCCATGGGTATCATTTATAAGCTAAATGGGATGAATTCTATAGTATATATAAAATTATGAATATATATAACTTCGCAAGAAATTTAGGAAAGACCCACCCATATATTGACCAACCATTCAATAACCCCACATAAATCTATTTAACTTAAATAATAATAAAATAAAAAATATAATAATACTCACTAATATAAATAAATAACCACAAAGAACATGGGTAATGTATAAAAAAATATAATGAAGGATAGATAATGTTTGAAAAAAATCTATACATTATAGACTGACTTGGTAGATATAGGTATATCAAATGACAATAAAATAAAATAAACAACACCCATCCTAGTCTCCATTTGACTACATGATTCACCATCCAACCTTAGACCACAACTTCTCCTATATTGACTTGAACTGAAGCTAAAATTAGAATTATAAATTTGGTGTGAGCATAAATCATAGTAATAATTCCAAAAGAAACCAAACACCAGAGAAACATATTTCAATAATATATTCATATTATTCTAGTTTTAAAATACATTCACCAAATACATTTTTTATAGTTTTATTAAAATAGAAGACATGGTATGTTTCCATGTTTTCTTTAAAACGACATCCTTTTAAAATAAGAGAGTTTGAAACATATAATTGAAGTATATCCCTACTGATTTAACATAAAAATCCTCCCTAAGACATTTTAAAATTGAAAATTTAATTTTAAAATAAAGTAAATCATAATAACCTAAATTAAAAATAAAAATAAAATCATTAATATATGCTTAAGGGAAATGTAAAAAATATAGTTTGTCATCTTAATAATAAATAAATATGACCAATAAAATTTAATTAAATGTCAATGATCATGGTAATACTAGGATCATTATGTATTTTCTTGGAAACTTCTAAACCTTCACTATAATATAATACTATCATGAGATTCCAAGCAACATTCACTAACGTCTATTGTTTACCTTACTGGAATAATTGAGGGAAAAAATACCATAAAAATAACAAAGATTATCCAATCTCTACTATTCAAGGAATGATCATATACTAGTAAAGAATATGTACCCCTTTTTCCATCTTAACTACCCATGGAATCCCATGATAAAAAAATTAATGGTTGGAATAATAACTAACACCTAATAATGGTAGGACAACAATCAATGATTAATCTCACACTCAACTCCAAGAACCATTAAAAAACATCCATATATATTTTATTGATAATTATAATCTATATAACCATAACTTCAAGGAACTATTACCAATGGTGTGTTTTTGTTTTATTAATTTCCTCTTTCAATATTTCAATCGAGTGTTCTAGTGTTTTTTAGAAACCATGACGTAATAAAACATTTTTATAAGTCAACAACAAAAAAATTTAATTTTTTTGTGAAATAATATGATATGATTTGAATCTTAAAAACCATTTTATATTTCAAAAAACATTTATAAATCCAATTCATTCACTTTATTGGGAACTCAGTGTGAAAGTTTGAGTAAAGACAACTTAAATTGTATTTTATAATAGTGAAATCATTTTTATTGAAACAAAGAACAAGTGAATCATGATTTTTCAACCAAATAAAGCATAATTTTTTTAATAATATAATTTAATAGTAATAAAATTAATTTAGACACACTATAAATCATAATTTAAAAATCTAAGGGGCTAATGTAAGGGTCACCTATCACATATCAATGGAAACATGCTATTTTTTATCAAGAGTTGTCCCAAACAAACATGGAGGGTCAAGAGAATCACTTAGAGACCCAAAGTAAATCCTAAAAGAACAAAATCTCTAATTAAAATTTTCCTCATGTATCTCATGGGACTCTAATACCATCATTGAGTAATTAAAATTTAAAAAATAGACAAGTGAATAGAATAGAGGCTTAAGTAGATATTTCCTTAAGAAGTCAAGCGTGAATTTAAATAAACACCATGTAATCACCATGGATATAGAAGAAAACCATGATGATAGATATCTAGTTTCCTACAATCAAAATCGAAGAGAATAGGTGGATTTGGGTTTAAAAATTTAGAAGGGAGAGAATATGTAATTCTCAATTTTAAAACCAGGAGAGCATACAATGATTTGCTACACGGTTTTCCAAATCATGCCCTAACTGCATAAGAAACAATGTAATCATATAAAGTTATACATAGTTTCAGAAACTATGATTCAACCATATAAAATGGATCTATTAATTAATATATAGGTATGTACAATTTTTCATTTTTAGTATTAGTCGTCTATGTTAACCATGTTCCCTATACAAAAATTTAAATATTTGAAATTATCAATGAAAATCGAACCAGAACACGAGGAGAATATCATAATCTCACAAATAGAAAAGAATTATATAATGTTTGGAGTATTATAAATCTTCCCACAATATAACATTATACCTAAAAAAATTCATAGTTTTCCTTAGAATTCAAACCAATCTAACGTCTCTAACCATTTAGAGAAGGCAAGGCCACAAAACTAGTATAAAAAACCCATCGAAAACTTTTAAAGGCTCTAAATAAAATAAATCTCCAATACAAAACATGAAGATGATCAATCTAATAATGATATTTCTAGATAGATACCCACAATGAGTATCCTCACCATTTATAACCTCACTAGAATGGTGGATCAACAAAACTTTTGGAACAAAAAAGGACCAATATGAGACATGACCCATGATTCCAACTAAATATACCAAAAATAGTACACTGGATAAGATATATCCACTATATCAATGAAATAACCAAAATATTCGAAGACATGAAACAAAACCAACACTTTTCCCAAGACCAAAGTGTCAAATAATTTAAGGACATCAATGATATAGAAAGAAACAATGGAGTTGCAAATAAATGGTGTAGATAAAGGGATAATTCCAAATATATTTCAAACATTCTTCAAAAGAAAGAATAACATGGAAACATGTCAAAATTGAAACTCTAAAATCAATGGGTGTTATGTCTCCCACCCATATCCTTCACATTATTAGTAATGTGGAAATATTAAAACAAAAATCATTCATCATTAAAATAACATGGGCTTTGACCTTGGAAAAAAGAAAAAAATAGTGTAACTATGGACAACATGACTGGACCATTAAAGAACCTTTGTGTTGTTTTGTTTTAAAAAAGTTTTGTATATGTTGATAACTAAATTTATTTGTAAAAAATTGTTTTTTTATTCATGAAGTAGAACCATAACCATCGTAATGAAGATTCATTGGATTCATTAAGTCGTATCCATCTACATAATATTTAGATCATCAGATCTAAAATAATCGTAGGTATAAATTGTGGTTCGTTGGATTTTTTCCTTTTGTTGTAATCTTATAAAGAAATAAGTTTATTATGGAATAAGTTACATTATCGCTAAAGAGGTTTGTTGAAGAAATTAAAATGTTTTCATAATTTCTAAGCAATGTCATACGATTCATTGCTGATCATAAATTTCTCAAAAGTCATGAAGGATTTTTGGATAATAGATTTTGATGAAATGGAGTAGAGGTTTGAATAATTTCAATGTTTCAATATAGGGATTCAATCATATTTCAATATCCATCATAATGGGAATTACATCATAATGAAAATTATATCAGATTCGCTAATAAGGATACAACATTTGAATTCACTAAGAAGGATACAGTATTGGGAATCATAGAGAAGGATAAAAAATTCGGATTCACTGAGAAGGATACAAAATTTTGATACATATAGAATGAAATAGAATTAAGATTCAATGAAAAATAAATATAAATCATATTCACTATGAAAGAAACATAAATTAGATTCTTTTATAAATAAACTAAAATCATATTGACCTGATTATGAATAATACTCAAAAAAGAAAATTTCAGATGTTTTATGAATATATGAGGAGACCAAACAAGAAATTATATTTTTCATAAATATCAAATAAATATAAGGTAGTTTAAAGACATCAATGTTAATGTCTTAAATATGAGATATTTTTCAATGTTTTAGAAAATTATGGTAGCAGGTAAATTTCTCAAGTTTCCCCATTTTGTTTTCTAAGAGACTTATAAATATTTTCTCAGATAATTTTCTCTATGTGGACTTTTATACAAGAGAAAAATAGTGAGTGCTATAGAAATCAAGTGATATTCATTTCCAAAAAGAGATCTATTGAGGTTGGTCAGAATATTGAATGTTTGTTTACCAGATTTGGGAATACCGTATTGAGAAGTTCATATTGAGAAGATCATATTCACTCAATCAAATTGAGTCAATCGGTCTGAGGTACATAATATTGAGTATTTGAGCAGAGTTTGAGTTTTGAAGATTTATAATTCCATTATTTTATTAAAGCCATCTTATTGGTACAATCAGATACAAACTCTTCATGTTAACAGAATCAAATATTTCATCATCATATTGGGTGAATCAGAACCAACATTATCTAGTTGAGAGAATTGGATATAAGTATTCGGACTGAGCAACTATTTATTTTTAACAAAAAATTATTTATTATTTTAGTTGGAAGAAATGTTTTATAAGAAAACATCGCAAACTAACAGGATTCACTATAATTATTTATATCAGGTGATAGAAGGTGTCTAATAGGATTTGGCCCAAGTTGTATTTGCTTATTCATAATATTAGATTTCCATAGAATCATAGGAGCGGATATGGAAAGAATGTTGGTTGTCACAATGAGGTCAGACCCTGTAAATCTTGTTTTTTACTTGATTTACTATTCAAGCATGCATGAGTATTTATTAATTTTTGATAAGTAAATAAATTTTAACATGTCGTAGGGGTTAAGTATTTAAATGTTTTAAAACTTATAAAAATTGAACAACTGAATCACCCCCCATCAATTTTTATTCGATACTTTGGAAATTCCATTAGTATTAGACGGAGGATCCCTTATTGTATCCTTATCATAGATAATATCAATTATATTAGTAGTATATGAATTCCTATTTCTAATCGAAAAAACTATTATACATGAAAAATAGGATGATTCCTTTTCAAATATCACTTGGCCTCAATGTTTTTGATTCTATTACTATTGGTTTTCCACCTACTCAGAAAGATGATCCTATGAAATTATCTTGTAAGAGAAATAATGAAGCTGATGGAAAGGCCAGGAATTAAATCCTTATTTCCTTATCATATAATTTTTATCAGAATGTTATGGGTCTCAATACATCAAAAAGTGTGTGGGACAATATAAAGAGTGTTTTCAAAGGGAATAATGATGTTAAGGAAGAAAAGCTATAAATCTAGAATAGTAAGTATGAAAAATTTAGAATGAGAGATGAAAACAGAATTGATAAATACTTCACCATAGTAGATGAAATTTTTTTCAACATCAGAGCATTTAGATATTTCTTTGATGATTCTATAATTTTGATGAAATTTATGAGAAAATTTCCAAATAGGTTTGATTCTAATCTTTAATCATTATATGTTAACGATGATTTATCTCTTGATGAATATCGTAACATTATTTTTCCTTATGATAGGATGAAAACTATAATCTTTAAAAATAAGATGAAAGAGGAAATGGATTTTAAAGCTATGAGAGAGATTAAAATCCAAGATATTGAAGAATATGATCCTTATGAATCTAAAGATAAAGTGGATATTTAATATAATGATAAGATTGTGTATCATATCTCTAAAAACTATTAAAGTTGAATATAAAATTACAGAGGTAAACTTCCTCTCAATTTTTTGAGTGTGGTGGAATCACATAATTTGTTATGAATTTCTCCAAGAAGAAAGTTGGAGAATAGTGAGATGATTCCGATGAAAAACCTTTATGGAAGAAGTGGAAATAAATGATAAATAAAAATCTTCCAACAAATACAAGAAGAACTTTACTGGAATCAAATGAAGTATATTGTGTAAGAAATTTGAACCAGAATCAACTGAACAAAAATTCTTCTAGAGATAAAAGTTTAGAAAAATTTAAAACCTTTATTGAAAAAGTTGATAAAAGAAAAGATTCTTCATAGAGTAAAGAAGGTGGAGAATAATCTTATAGATTATATGTACTCAGAACCAAACCCATTTTAGAAAAACACTCAAGAAAAAAATTGGAGTTATAAAGAAAGAATATGAAGAAGTTTGTGATGGATGAAAATATGTCACCAAGGAGGAAGAAGATATATTTAGGATATCTTACGTACAAACATTGAATTGTTGAATAGGAAAAAATTATTGAAGATTTCAATATGTGGTTTTCTACTAATGGAGGAGAAGTTAACATGTTTCAATAAAAAAATATTATGTCAAAAAGTTCTTTGAGGAAGGTGAATTGAATTTTCCTCAAATCATTCAAATTAATAGATATGACTTTTAGTGTTGTTGACAAAGCTAAATATGAGAATCAGATGAAATATTCACTAACAAAAATTAATGTTTCATATGATTATTTTAACATTTTTGGTGCTGGAAAAAGTATTGGTAAATATTTTGTGGATAAAATATGTGAGAAAACTATCAAATCTACAAATTTAGAAAACTCACTCAAAATAAAAGATGGTCCACGTCCTCAGTATGTTAGAGATGAAATAAGTTTCCAACCTCAGCAGGCTTTCTACAAAGAAAGATCATTCAAAAATAGAAAATCTGGATTTGATGGATATTTTCAGTGTTGTGTAATCTATGGGAATATAGCTCATAATTTTTGGCACAACATATATCTACCCAAGAAAAGGATTATGTAATTTGGAGGAAATAGTGAAATTAAATTGATAAACATTCCGATCTTAAATAAAGTTGAAAAGGTTAATTCTCAATATGTTAGGAAATTTCTCCAAAAAATAAATTTCAGTGTCTAGAAGAAGTTTTTTGGAAGATTTTTTCTATCTGTTCATCATGCTGAATGATTTATGACACTCATTCTAAAACAAAATCATTATGATAGAAAAGAAAAATAAGCTGAAAATACAATTGTTGAGGAAAGAGCTTTTTTTGTGGAGATAGATTTGAAAAAATGTAAAAGGAACAAACGATGGATACATGATTGTTGTTATTCTTCAAATATGATTGGTGATATAAAAAACTGGAAACATGTGAATGTCATTATGGATGAGTAGTTACCTTTAGTAATGATAATTCTTAAAAAATTAGCAGAATCTAAACAGTTGATATTGATGTGGAAAAGTTGAAATCCAAGGATGTTTTATTTATTTATGGGGTAAAACATAACTTACTTAGTGTTTGTTAAATTTTTGATGATGGAAAAGATATTTTTTTTAGAAATTATTTTTTATCATCAAAAGTGTGAATAAAGGAAAATTTATTACAAATGGCAAACGAACTAGTGTGAATCTCTTTCATATGGTAGAATTAAATAATTACTATTACTTGAGTGCTGAATATGAAATCAAATTATGTCATTGAAGACTTGGTCAACTTGGAAAAAACAACTGAATAAAATTTCTAAAGTTGACGTATTCCAGAATTTTCAAAAATTGAAAATAAGAGATGAATATGTTTGTATTACTTGCCCAAAATTAAAGATGGATAAAAAAAGTCATAAAAGAGTTCATATTAAATCTACCATACCAATTTGTCTTATTCATTCCAATTTATGTGGGCCAATGGGACATAAATCAACCAAAGTATACTTATACATTATTTATTTTATTGATAATTTCACTCGGATGTCATACATCATTTTTACGAAGCACAAGTCATAGGCCATTCAAATGTTTAAATTAATTAGAAAAGATTTTGAGAATGAAATTTGGGTTTCCATAATGAAGTTGATAACACATAATGGTACTTAATCTACAAACAATAATTCTGAGTAATATCTGAGAAAACATGGTATCAAACATCACTATAGTTCTCCATATAATCCAAAACAATATAGATGAGTAGAATGAAATAATGAAATCTTGCTGGAAATGGGAATAAGTATATTAGCAGAATACAAAATTTCAAGGTTCTATCGGGGAGAAGCTGTTATTACTACTGTACATGATCAATATAGATTTTTGTTGAGATTGAAACACAACATGAATCCTTATGAAATTTTTTATTACAAAAAAATTTCAGGGAAATACTTCAAAGTTTTTGGAAGTCCATGTTTTCTCAAAATAAAATATCTAGATTTCGGAATGTTTGATGAGAAATATGAGGAATGAACATTTATGGGTTATTCACTAAATGGATTATGTTGAAAATTTTGGAACAAATGTTTATAAAAGTTTGTAGAATCGTATGATGTAAAGGTAATTGAAAATAAATGTTCCTCAACTAATGTTGATGAGAATGTTGAGCAGGATAAACTATAGAATTCCAACAATAGTGAATGTAATTCAAAACATCCTTGATATGATTTATTGGAATTTTGTGATGAGGAAATTACCTTTTGGAATGAAACATTGATATTTTGTACCTTATAAAAATATGTTGAATACGAAAAAATTATTGGGAATCATAAGGTAGTAGTGTAGACAAAAAAAATTTGAGATAGATAATCAGACATCACATATCTCAAATGTTTTACCAAAATCAATTTCATAATTTATTCAACAAAAATAATCTGTGAATTCTATGAAATAAGATATGGATGAGATTGAGAAGAATGAAATATGGGAACTTGTTTCATTTTTAGTAAATAAACATATTATCAGAACAATTGGGTTTATAGAAACTATTTAAATCAACATGGAGAAGTTTCACGAAACAAAGCCATGCTTGTTTTTAAAGGTTATGCATAGGTGGAAGGTGTTTATTTTGAAGAAACAATTTCCCCAGTTTCAAGATTAGAATACATTAGATTGTTTCATTTAGTGTCAACACATCAAAATTACAATGTTTATTAGATCTATGTTAAGTCATATTTCTAAAATGGTGAGATTGTGGAATATGTTTATAGTTAATACACATGTGTATTTTAACATGATGAGGATGAAAATAAATCTTGTAAATTGAATAAATTTTTTATGGGATCAAATAGGCTCCATGTCCATAGTATTTTAAGTTTGGTAATGTTTTGATATTTTTGATCTTTTCTAAATGAAAATTTAATAGAAACACATATGTAAAAGTTGATGACTACAAAAATCTAATTGTAATTGTTTGTGTAAATGATATAATTTTATTTTGTGAGGAAAACAATTTTTGCAAAGAGTTTTCTGTGGAAATGAAGAAGAATTTTGAAATTTCAATGTTTGGAGAATTGACATTCATCCATGAATTACAAGTTCAACAAAAAGAAAATTAAATTTTATTATCTCTAGAAAATTAAGTCATGGAATTGTTAAATTAGTTTAGGATGGATGAATCCCAACAATTTTCTACTCCTATATTAGTGAGCATAACATTAGGTAAAGATGATTCCAGAATTAGTGTGAATTAAAAGTCCTTTAGAAGATTATAGGAAATAATCTTTATCATATATACCCAAGGACTAGTATTGTTTATATTGTGAATTTTTATACCAACAATCAAAGTAATCCGAAAGAATCACATATGATGGAATTAAATATGATTATGAGATATGTCAAAGTAACAATGTCAAATGGTTTGTTATACAAAATAAATAGTGAGACGATGTTCCATGGTTCTACTAATCTCGATTAGGCTGGAGATTGTAGTGATAGAAAATTGACATCATGAAGAACACTTATCATGGGTGAATGTTGTGTGAATTATCATTTTAAGAAACAATTTTTAGTATCTTTTAGAATAGCTAAATCCAAATATATTTCAGAAATTCATGATTATACTAAAATGTTGTGGATAAAAAAATCAGCTTGATTATTTGAAAGTAAGTGTCTCTAAAAAATTGGAGAACATTGTGATAATCAGAGTTTGATTGATCTTTATAAGAATCATGTACAAAATTCAAGATCAAAATACATTGATATAAAGTTTCACATTTTAAAAGATAAAGTTGTTGCTAGATATGTTTTTCTAGAATAAGTTTCAAAAATATCTCATATTCCTGATATCTTTAAAAAAAATCCAAAATAAATGTTTGCAGAATTTGGTCTGTAAATTAATGTTCAACCTTTTCCCATGACTTTGAAAACCTAATAAGGAATCAACCCCCATAATGCTTTGGAAAATGTAGAAAATGGGTGATAGAAAGTAAAAACTTTGAATGAAGTTTTTACATAACTTTTTTATGAATCTAAAGTTGCGGTTTTCATAAAAATAGGAAGAGAAAAATAAAAGTGAGAGAATGGAAAAGTGAGAAAAGATAAAACTGGGGGGGAGTTTATCTTTACAAGGTTGATTTTTTCCCACTAAGGGATATAATTCCTTCATAAACATTACTTTATCCAATAGTGTGGTCTTAGGATACTCTATTTTGAGAAATTAAATGATTTGATAAAAGAAAAAAAAACACGACTGTTTACATAAGTTGAGATGTGAAAAAATTATTCATAGATGGAAATGTTTTTAACAATCATTGTCAAAATATATTAAAGGTATATTGAAGAACCATTGTGGTATTTTTTAACCATTTTTTGTATTTATTGAGAAAAAAATATTATTTTAAAAATAATTTTTTTTATTTAGGAATCAAACCCATATCCATCGCAATGAAGATTCCTTGGATTCAGAGTATCATATCCATCTGCATCATATTCAGATCATCAGATCCAAAATAATTGGAGGCATAAATTTTTATTCTCTATAAATTTTCCTTTTTCATAATTATAGAGAGAAATATATTTCTACTGTAATAATTGATGTTGTTGTTGAAGAGTTTTATTGAATAAAGAGATTTTAGGAGTTACCAAGTCTTTATACATTCTAATCCAAGTCCAATGATAGTTTTTTGATCATAAAGTTCTCAAAATCATGAAAACATTCATGATAAAATCTTTTGAGGAAATGGGGAATGGATTTAAAGAATTTCAATGTTACTGTATGAGTATTACATATTAATGGTATATCCATTGTAATGTGAATTCCTTAATAATGGGAATTCCATATTGATGAGAATTCAATTAGATTCATTATGAAAGATACAAAATTCAGATTCACTGAGAAGGATACGATATTTAGATTCACATAAAAGGATACTGAATTCAGATTCACTAATAAGGATATATAATTCGTATTCACTAGTAATGAAATAGAATTCAGATTCACTAAGAAAGAAATGGAAATCATATTCACTGAGAAAGAAATAGAAATTAGATTCAATGATAAATAAACAAAAATCTTATTGATATGATTATGAAGAATAATCAAAAAGAAAATTGCAAATGTTTTTTGAATAGTTGAGGAGATAAAACTTGATAATTAATTTCGCATAAACATCATAGAAATATAAGGATGTTTGAATAATTCAAAGTCGTTGTTTTAAGTTTGAGGTATTTTCTAAGTGTTTAAATTTTAAGGAAGGGGAAATATTTCAATGTTTCCCTCTTCTATTATTCAAGTCGCATATAAATACTTTCTCATATAATTTTATCTGTGTGGAAAATTTACACTAGAGGAAAAGGTGGAGTGATAAAGAAATCAAGTGAAGGTTATTTACGAATAGTGATCTCGTGAGGAGGATCAAACAACTGAAATTATGTTTACCAGATTGAGAAATATTGTATTAAGAAGGATCATTTTGAGAGGATCATATTCATTAAATGAGATTGAGTCAATCAGAATGAGGCACATCAAATTTATTATTTGAGAAGAGTTTGAGTATTTTAGATTGAAAATGTCTTCATCATATTAAGTCCTTCGTATTCATTGAATCATATCCAAACTCATCATATTGAGAGAGTCAGATTCATCATCATCGTATTGAGTGATTCAGATCCATTATCATCTGATTGATAAAATTGGATCCAGGGAAATTGTACTAATTATTTGGACTGAGTAATTATGGAGTGGTTTAAACAAATTCTTTTTTTTGGATTGATTATTTTATACACAAACATTTTAAACAGATGAGAGTCAGTATAATATTTTCTATTGGGAGATAGAAAGTTCCTAAAAGGGGTTTTAACAAGTTGTATTGACTTCTTCATAATTGTGGTTTTCCATCGACCCATGGGAGTGGAAATGGAACGGATGTAGGTTATCACACTGAGGTTGAACCAAGTAAACATCTATTAATTACTTTCTTTACTATTATTTTTTCCTGAATATTTACTAAAATTTGGTAATGATGTAAATATGGATGGGTTTCAGGGGTTATGTTTCTATTTTTTTTTGAAACTTATAAAAAATGAACAATCGATTCAACCCTCCCAACAAGATTTTATTTTATCCTTTGGAACTTCAAGCACTAATCATGGTGTCCCCTTAATAAAATCATGATAATGCACCCAAAAAATCTTTCCAAATATTTGTACCAATCACTGGAAGAACATTCCCAAGGTAGTGGCATGCCAATTGATCCTAGAATAAATCCAACCACAACATTAAATTCCCCAAATGCATAAAAATACACACCCGAATCAAAAAGGCACAAGAAAAAAAACCCAAAAGTGATAAATCCATAAGTCCAAATCCACTAAGACATGTATAAAAAGCAATAAAGTCTATATGAGATCAGTAGTGATATATTTAGGACATCATAAAAGTTTTTTATAAAGAACCACATGAATCGTAGTGGAAAGGGGGACCAAAATATTATTTTCAATTCAATAAACATTCAAACACATAAGGAATCATTATTTTAAAGGGGAAATGGAGTGATCTTATAAATAACATTTACTGGTTCAAAACTCTCTTTGAAGTATGGATAAGATAAATGTTTAGAAATACTACATGTAAGTACTATGAGACATGTATTTTAATTAATACCTATGGAATTAACTCCCTATAACTCATTAGGACTAATCTAGGAGGAATTCCTTAAATTGAAAATGAATCATGGAAAACCATAAAAATCAACATAAATAAAATCACTTTCTACCAATCATAAATCTAAGATCAATTTATTGACCTAGAGATAAATCACCATTACTCCACAATATCCCAATTTCCCTTAAAAATATACACATGTTTCATGCCCAAAAAATATTAAATTCATATAAAAACATATAATTTTTGTTTCAAATCATACATTATATTTTGAAAACCAATTTAAAACTCTCAATTATCACAATTAAAACATTATTAAGAATCCCATATATATTAAAATATATTTTTTTATTCCATGCATTGTTTCATATTCATGGGATTTCAATAATCTCTGATCAACTAACACACATAATCTTAAATCAACATTTGAAATTTGTTTTGAAAATCCAAGACAACACCTTTATTTCCAAATGTCACATACTCAAATTATAAATTTTATGAAATGATTTTAATCTAAAAAAATCTCCATTATATTTTTAACTAACTTTTTTAAAGATTGGTATCTAATAAATGATGGTATTTTATTGACTGTATAAAGAAATATATCTCAAAGGTTTCAAGGTGGAAAAATAAAGTCCACTAGATAGTCAGTTGGGATCCACTAGAAACCCTACAGTGGTGATGGAACTAGTTCGACATAAGTACATGACCCACCTACTAGATGTAGGGAAACCACTGGACAACTGGCGACTAGTAACCATCCCTCTGATGTGCCGAGTCTGAGGTTGTAATAAATATACCATGTGGGTTTTAATTTCACTCACTTTTTCAAATTTTTTTATACACATATCTTAACACCACATATTATTTAGAATAAGGGACATTCTTAGATGAAACTATCGCTCCCTCATTTATCATCCCACTATTATTTAATAATTAATTGATCAAGTGATTTTAAGATTGTTTTTTCATCTTAGATCTATTAAAAATCCTTCATCCTCAATATGATATGAGCATGGATCCAATCCAAATATCCATAAGTATATCTAAATCCATATAACCAAGACACTACTAAGCATCAATAAGGGTATAAATACTGTTAGTTTGGAGACTATACCATCAATATCATTTCACCACCATAGAAAATGAATGTAATAAAATTTAATTAAATTAAAATAATAAGAGTAATCATATAGAAGATATGATGATGGAACAAAATCCACACATATAACTAAATAGGGATCCCATTATTGCAAGCCAAAACGAATTATATGTTCTTGAAGAATAATTAATAAAACACCATTGAGTCCTCTAGTCTCTATCAGGTCTACATACCATCCATGTTCCTCTACTCACCAATCAACTAGTAGCCCATTTCCATTTCATGGATATATATACATAAATTATTCCCATGTAAAGATATGTCTATGTGCGGATTAAATAATAAACCCATTAGGAAACCACAAATGCATTCTTATAAAAATTTCTCAAGTACAATTTGTATATTACATTATGAAAATAAATATAGATGACAAAATAATAAATCATATACCAAAACCCCATTTGATAATTAAATCACCATGATCTTTGGTCATTCCTACTTTGAATCTATGCTGTTAATATAACCAAAATTTTGGAATTTTTCAAGAAGTGGATAGAATGACTATGACATGATACTAATCTTCTTAAATCCATTGAATGAACATGATACTTGGTATAAAAATCAAATATAGTTTCAATACATTACTCAGTATCCTAAAGGAATAGAGTTTTTTCTGGGCCACATGGATAACTTTATCCAAACATATTTATGGGCCTACAAACATCATCATCTCACATATTTCTTACTCACCCACTAATGTTTAATCATAAAATGAAGGTCCACCTATTCTTAGTTACAAACAAACCTCCAAATTTAATTTAACACTCATGAAAGTGTCAAATATTAAAGGAAAATCATATAATATCATCATAAGTAGTATAACTAATAAATAACTACATGTTATCATCATCAATTATGAAAAAAACTAAAAAGCTTACTCTTGATATCAATGGTCATAAACAGGCCTCAAAGGATACACACTCCCACATGAGACCACACTCATGCATTAAAACAAAAAATCCAACACTAAAATCATACCATTGAATAAAGTAAATATAAAATACCCAAGTAATAAGGATATTATTACCTAAAAATTTTCGTTGAAGAACTTCATGTTTCATAAAATTATTGATGAGAGAACACATCGCACAACTATAGAGAATAATTTCATACATCATGGATTCTTATCCTAGATTTTATTTCAAGGAAAGATGTTTGAAATTGATAGTGAAGAAGATTACACATAGATTAGTTTGGTTATATAATAACATAGTTTAAATATTTCTACCCCTTCACAAATTTTGAAGTATGTTGAAAGATAGGACATCAATTCACAAGATTTTTTTCCAATGTAGAATTGGTCAATAATTCATAAAATATTCTATAAGATAATCTTGAGTCTTTCCAAAGAACATAAATCAATCAAGAAAAAATAAATATAAATGATATTATAGAATGATAAAGTCTCAATATTATTTATTTATAATGGAAGTCCTGGAAACATCCACTATTCATGAAGGAATGAAACTCTGGTTAAAAGGGATATCTTTGACACACTCAATCCTTGACTAATCTACCAAATAATTATTAATATATTATAAATATATACTCAGTAATCTATCCAGAATTGGTTTATGATGATTATTCACATGTAAATTCCATTTGAAGTTTCTTTATAGATAGTTGATCTTGATCCGTTCAAGAAACATTTTCAACACACTACAAATTTGACAACCTATAGAGAATAGATGAAATATTCATCAAATCAAGATATAAATAATAGATCCAATAGTGATCCATGATTAGTTCATAATAAATATGATTTTTTTTGTAATATATCTAGGTATAACTCACTATTTATATAAAACATGATTAGTCAAAGATTGATGAACCAAGGGGATATGAAAGTAATACCTATAGTTTCAAGAGGTAATGTATCTAATTTAAAATAGAGGAATTGGGTTAGAAATGGGAATTGAAAATTTTGGAAAACTAAGCGAAATTAAAACCCTTTGGGTGAACTTAATTAACCCACATAATAGGAACATTGACGTACCAATGCGACTCACTGGTCTATTGGTGGCATAATAGATTGGCAAGTGACTGGCCACCAGTAGGATGATGGATTCTAATCAGCTAGTCGATGAGTTATTAACTTATACAGATCCTCTTCTAGAACCTTCAAATGGTTAGTGGATCTATACCTTCTATTTGGTGGTTTTGTTTTATCCCTTTTTTAGCCTTGGTTCCCCTTTTATTTATATACCCTACCCATGAACCCCTAGTCATAGTGATCAAGAAATAAAACACCCAAAAATGATTTATAAAAATAATTAATAGGATAATAAAATAGATTCAATGAATTTAGTGAAACAAATCAATTGAAGAAGTTACAATTATCCCCCAATAATGTCTCTAATGTATTCTCATTTTAGATAAGTATCCTAAAATAATAATGTCAATAAATTGGTGTCATTGATCCCAAACATCATATTATTTCTCCCATGATTCCTCTTAAATTTGTCTATGATTCTATAAAATGTACACTAGTGGTACAATATTCTCTCAAAGTACTTCCTAACTCTATTTTAAAATCTACACATATCTCTCCAAGTATGGTGAGTTGGTTTTTAACTCATTATCATTAGAGTTGATGACATATGTGGGATATGTAATTTACCTAATGAGATAAGAATCATAAAAAACCCCATTCATACCAAGATAACATGATTTAAGACCCAAATGATATATATAGAGACCCAAGAATATCATAAATATATATTACATCTCTTTATATGAATATTAATTACGTGAAAAAAGATCAATCCTAATAACCGTAATATTTTAGTTCCTTTGGAAACATTGAACACAATCTACTTATTTCTTGAAATATATTCAATATATCTCATAATGACCATCCCCTTTAGTACACTTACATTAAATCCTTTATTCATAACAGGGGAAATGAAACATAAGAAAGGGTGATATTATATTCTCATTAAGGGTAAATAAGGGATATATGTAAGAATAACAAGAGTGTGATATTATTACAACATGAGAATAATATTCAGAAATCACACCCTAAAAATCAAAGATCATAATAGTCGGTCATGGAATAAATATTTATCATTCAAAAGACACAGATCATAAGTGAATAAAATTACATGACCCATGAGAGAATATATTGGTATAATATATATAATTGTGAAATACACATAAGCATATAAAATATAATATCAAGGATACTTGTCAATACGCTATTAACTTGTTAGGCGTGGGTTAACAAAACATTTACCTGATTCAGGCATTGGATAACCTCATGTGTACCCTATTTTTGGATTGGTAGAACCTATTGTATACCCATTTATCTCATAAAACATTAGTCATTACACAATTCATTTGAGGAAGATATGTGTCCCACCCATCACATAATTAAAATAACACATATGTGTGCTACAAGATCCAATAATATTCATTATATCAAAACTGATTAAAAAAATATTATTCATTAATATTGCATCATATCATAGCTACTATAAAATAGATAGTTATCATAATAAATTCATCATTTCATCATATCATAACTGATGGAATTTTTTTTGTGTTTCTTAACAATTTTATCATGGTATAACACATGGAAGAGAAATAGGTTTTATATTCATTATGTCATGATAAACCATTAAAATAAAGTATAATATTGTATCCTTAGTATATATCCAAAAAAATATTATGTTATTAATTAAGATTTATTCCAAGATGGTTAATGGTTTTGAAATATCACATGGAACAGTTATTCAGTAAAATAACTTTAATTTGAAAATTAATTTTAAAAAATGGAAAATAAAAGATCATTTTGAAAATCCTTTTCATTGAAAATAACCTTGAAAATATATAAAGTAAGATTCAATGTAAATATATTTTATGATGGTGGAAAATTCAATTTATTTCATACATGTTCGAATAAATATTCCTTTCACATTTGTTGTAAAATCAAAATGGGAAATTCTTGGAAAATGTTACTAAGATTTCCTTCCAATCATATCGTTGATATGTCTTACAAGGTTAGAAATATCTTTAATAAATAATTTGAATACTGTTAAGAAAATTGAATTCTTTTTTTGAAATAATTCTCTTCAAAGAAAAGGAGTTTTTGACTAAAGAGATAGATAAAGTTGTTTTTTTTATAAAATACATTCATTTGAATTATTCAATACATAAATAGAGGAAAAAGAAGGGTAAAAAATTATTCTCAGTGAATAACTAATGGATAGGAAAATTCATGACTTAATTGAGAGGTATATAATAATATTTCATCATAAGAAACATAATTATAAATAATAATGATAAATGATAATATTGTATCATAAAACCCCTATCACTTTGGAAACATTGAATTGTAAGACCCATAGATAAAAAACATTAAATGAAAATTATAACTTCATGAGAATAAATTAATTCTTGATATTACATATTAATGTGTCTGTACATACACCTTATAAAACAATACAGGTTCCTAAGATAAAATATATGTTAAGGAAGTAAAATTTATACATAAAACCAATTACCATTTGGTAACTATTGATCCATAAACTCCAGGAAATAGAGACACTAAAATTGATATTTAAATCACCATAATTTTAAGGATGATAATCTTAAAATATATTCATAGGTAGTATATACACTAGATAATTGATATAGGTGTAGAATATGGAATGTGTCTCCAAGACGTTAAAAGTGATATGGGGATCCCTTAATGCTCTTCTAATATTTTGAATTATAAACCCCAACAAATAATGACATCAAATGAAACATTAAATATCAAGAGAAGGTTAGATTCATAAAATAAGATTTTGAAGGGTTAGTATATATTTCACAAGAAATAAATTATTAGTGAATTTTAATATGTCTCTCTAAAATAAAAGAGATTCCAGAAATCCCTTACTCTATGTCTCAATTAGCTTCATACTTTTTCGAACCTCCTTTTATTTGGGTATCTTACTTAGTTTTGTACTGAAATCCTTCATAGGTTAGCTTTATTCTCAAAATAAGTCTTCTAGTATTATATGTGGGATGTGGGGAAGGAATTTTTTCAATGCATGACTAAACAAAAAATGTTTCAAGGTGTGAACAGGAGAGTATTGGGTGTGGAATTTTATGAGTGAGGTGAGTGGAAAACATTAATTTTTTTTAAAATGAATATTTTGTACCCATGTTTTGTTATTTTATAAAGGGTTTAAAATTGATTATCCTAGATCCTTAGACATGATAAGTTGTAAATATTTCAGGAAAATATATTTTAGACAAGTGTTTTGGTCATTTTAAACCTTATTCTTTTAGTTCAACCACCTGGTAAACCAATTTTACCTTAACTGTATTAATTAATTCTTACTATTGACACTATTAATTTTAGCCAATAGATAATTTTGACTTAATAAATAATATACATTATCCTAATTCCCAATATGGAATCAATTTTTCAAATTTAAATTCTCATTATTTGAAATTTTTTATTTAAAAATGGCACCATAGATGCGATAATAAAGTTGGTTTTCTTTGATAAAATATGCAAATGTTTACCATGTTTTTATATATAGGATCCATATGAATTTTTTTATAATGGCCAAAATTTGATTTAATAGATATATAATTATAATAATTTTTCATTAAAACTAATTTAAAATTTAATTTAACTTTATAAATAATTTTAATGAAGATATTTCATTCCCCGAAAATTTATTATTTTCATAATTCATCAAAAAATTTCACTTTTTTAAAAATTATCAAAAAAACATCGTAATATAATTTTAACCCGGTTATTTCAAAATTTAATTTCATTTTTTCAAATTTATTTTCTTATAGTTTTAATAAATAATTTTATTAATGTTCACAAAAACAATTCAAAGTAATCTTTTTGAAAATATTTTATTTTTAAAACATACAATGTCTTTACTGAAAAATTATCTACTTTTTTATCAATATGTTTTATTTACATTAAACTAGTATAATCAATATTTAAAAATTATTTAGTACTGTTAATATTGAAAATTTTATAATCTGGCTTATATTTTCACTATTCAAATTGTATTAATAATATATCATGGTTTTGGTAAAACTTAGGGTCATTTGTAACACATGCTAAACCTAGTGTCGTGTGTTGGGAAAGGATAAATCAATTTTTCATTTAATGAAATACCAACATAGTGTTGTGTATAACACAATCTAACTTAGTGTTGTGTGTAAATTGAAATATTTAAAATAAAAATTTCATTTTATATTTTTTTCACAAAATCTAATGGTGTTGCATTTTACCACCCCTTAACATGAATGTAAACCTAGAAATTCTACTTGGTGATCAATGGTTTGACATTTTTGAAATTTATTCAATGAAACCAACAACATTAAAGGGTTATTATAAAATCATCTTAAAAAAGTGAAAAGGATGTTGGAAATTCCTCAAGAACAACTCATATTGGGATTTTAAATATTAGTACATAGGTGGGAATTGAAAACATGGGCATTAAAGAAAAGAATAAATAATCGTAGAGAGTGATGGAGATCATTGATCATAAGAAAATTGGTAATTCATAAAAGTTTATATACAAAAAAACCATATACCAAATAGTGAAGAAGAAGGTCATCGATGTGATAAAAAATGATGATCATAGAAGAAAATTTTATTCCTGGATCACTTTTTTAGTGTTATGGAAATAATTTTCCATCTATAATGATAATATATAAAAACTTCTTACCTGATATCTTTTTTTTTCATTGGCGCAATTTAATCATATGGTTATGCCATGATCAATTTCAACTTCATCTTGTACTCGAAGTGGATAATTTTTTAGGTCTGAACACTAAATAAAATACATAAAATAATGATATGACATTGCTTCTATATTTAGTTAAAAATTTTAACATTGGTTATCCAATATGGATAAATCTTCATATGTACAAATAATATTATAATATATAAAACCAAATACAATTTCTAAAATAGACCAATTCATAAATGGTTGACTTTATGACCCTTCCAAAAGTTGAAAATCTGAATCATTATAAATAAGGTCACCAAATTTTCAAAAGGAACTTATCCTCAATCCCTCAATAAACATAAATTATTTATTAATTGTCACATATAAAATTTGAATAGCTACATCATGTACTCTCTTGATACATGTTAATAACCCGAATTACTATAAGAACTTATTGAGAACGAACATTAATCTTAATTTATTACATAAAACACAAATTATTGGATATATTACTTAAATCCAAAAATGTTGTAAACACCATCAATGGTAGCATAAACCAATTTTAAAAATAATCATTAGTATGTTTCAAGGTCATCAATACAATACAATTTATTTTGTTAATATAAATCATATCTTTATCTAAAAATCATTATCTCAACATTAATAACATATTATGTGTTACCTTTCCTTAATAAAAATATCATGTGGCCATTAAATCATTTTTATAGGCCATCATTATAATTTTGAAAACACATAATGAAAAATATATATTTATTTTTTATATATTTCATGATTCATATAATATAATCCTTAAATTTAAACACATAATTAATAAACCCTCCCACTTCCTTAAAAAATAATCAACCAGGATATATCATCTTATTACTTAATACCTCTTTCCTTTCAGATGTCATTCCTAGTTTATTCATCTTTAACAAAAATACCATTACTCATAAATACTCGTTTATTATCTTCATGGTATTCCCCTAAAGGCATAAATTTTCCAAATTACCATTATTTACACATTAAAAACATTAAAAATTATATTATACCATAGGGAGACCAATATTCCCATCAATTTTATATCTCACATTTTCATTTTCCCTGAGGAATTTTTTATTATATTAACTTCTTCTCCACACATAAAATATCTTCTTTTTCCATTATGACATTACATGCATGGAGTTATTCATCCAACATTATTGACCTGTAGAATAATAATTTTTCATTCCTAAATGGTCTACAATACCTGAACACTCAGTAAACTCTATCATTCTCATCATTGGTGAGTCCCAAAGTTGGTTAAGGTGTATATTGTTAATCATGTTTAGGGGTTTCTAACTAGGTATAATAAAAATTTCCCTCACAAATTTTATCATTATATTTGGGTTTTCATAAAAAAAATTGTTTATCACATTAAATATTAAACCAAACCCATATTCTTATATCAATTTACTATAACCAAAAAACTTACTGTGAGAGAAACGTTTCATAATTAAAACCACATAATACTGAAAATTACATATAGAATGTATAAAACATGATAGCTTCTTTTTAATATATGAAACCATTATTTTAACCATATATATTCATATTAATCATCTATTTAAATCCTTTATGATGGTTAATAAAGTTTTTTTTCATTTCCCAAAGCATATCACTTGAGACTTTCAAACCTGGTGTGTAGATCGGCTACTTTTCATGCAACAAGTTACAATCAAGTCCATCTAAATGTTCCATTTTATGAGTTATTACCCCTAAGTACCTATTTTCCCGATCCACATCCAAATTTAATATCTAGAAAGGGATTTGATCTCTTGGAAACCACTTTCTCTATCCTTTTCCAAAGTTATGTGACATTTTCCAAAACATTGACAAAAACATATACTTGTCCTTAGAGACATCTTAGAATATATATAGGGATATAACTAAGGTTTTATTATCCTATATTAAAAGTGTTAAATAAAACATCGAATGATAGAAAATATAGTGACCTAGTCTTCTCATACATGTATATAATAACTTTTTAGATGAATATTAATTACATTACACGAAGACGCACCTGAGGATCATAATAGTTTAGTGAGTTTGGAATCTTGGATCACAATGTTCTAAATTAATTAACTATCTTCAATGTATCCCATAATTATCCTAAATGTACAAATAAACTTAATTTATAACCTAGGGATAATAAGTTTAAGAAAGAGTGAGCTCAGATGCTCGGTATGTGAAAGAAATAGAGATATGCATGTATAACATGATAATTGGGGTATGAGAACATGATTATAACAATAGAAAACCATACCTTACATTTAAATGATCATAATATTAACGAATAAAATGAATGTTATAATTTCATAAGACATGAATAATTAGGGAATAAAATAGCATGATCCCCAAGTTCATAACATTGGAATAACACATATAATTTCGATATACACATAACCATGGAAAATATTATGTCAAGGCTACAAACAAAGAAATTCATACCATATTTGGATTGGGATGACCACCCATGTTCTATTATAGGGATTGGGATAACATCCCATGTACCCTATTTTAGAGTAGTGATAACCTCCCAAGTACAATTTTAGAATATATAACACTAATCATTGCCTAATACAATAGAGGGAGATATAGATCCTACCCTTCACAAATGGAAAATCATACATATGTGTGCCACAAGATCCTAAAAAATTGATGATATCAAAACCCGTGAAATGATATGAGTTTTTAAAACATTTCATCATAACATAACCTATGTAAAATAGATATTTGTTTTAATAATTTCATCTTTTCATCGTAGCATAACTCATAGAAGAAGGATCAGGGGTCTTTTGAATTTTATCATGGTATAACACATGGAAGACAAATTGTTTTAAAAAATATCATCTTCTGATAAACCATTTAGAGAAAATATAAGAATGGTGTCCTTGGTACATATCACAAGAACACAGTATGTTAAATTAGAGGATTTCAGCTTAGATATGAATAATTTTTAAAGGTTACATGGAACATTTCTTGAGGAAAATAAATTTTCCTTAAAAATCACTATTTTTAAATAAATATTCAAGAAAAAATTAAATCCATCTATTTAAAAAATATTGATACAATATAATGGTATATTCAAATAAATTAATTGTTTTGGTGGAAAAAAATTCTATTCAGGCTGTACACAACAATATAAACATTCCTTTCACATTTTTGATAAAAACAAAATGGATATTATTTGGAAAATGATACAAATATACTTTTAAAAAAAGATTATTTCACATAAAAAATGTGTAAAAATTTCATTAAAAAAATATTTTGAACAAGGTTAAATTATATTTGAATTTTTTTTTGAAAACTTGATTTTGGAAGGAAAGGGATTTATAATAAATAAAGAGATACATATTTCTTTCATTGAAACATTATTTTGAACTCTTGAGTACATAAAGAGAGTAAAATTAATGGAAAACATGTATTCTCATGAAATAAATAGAGGGGAATAAAATTCATTAGTTTAATGATAGGGATAACATAGTATTTCATCATCAGAAAAAAACATATAAACAATCCTGATAAATGATGAGATTGTATCACAAAACACTTACCACTTTTGTAACAATGAATTATATACCCCAAGAAGGAATAACGTTAAATTGAATATATAATATCATAATAATAATTGAATTAATGGTATTAAAACTTAAATTAGTTTTATATAAAACACCTAAAATAATATTGTTTCATAACAAAAAATATCTCTCAATGAAGACAAATTGAGACAAAAATCCCTTACAATTTTGGTATCTTTTATAGCCTAAAATCCATTAACAAGAGATCCAAAAATGGATATTTAATTCACCATAATTATCCTGAGAAACATCGTAAAATATATTAATTGTTAGTATATACACTAAATAGTATAAATAAGTGGTGATTATGTAATTTTTTCATAGAAGTAAAAATTAAGAGGGGAATCTCATTCCACGTTAGTATTCATTTGAATCATATTCCCCATTAAAGCATAATATCACATGACACATTAAATATTATTATAATGGGGAGATTTAGGATATAATATATAAAAGATTATGTATATTAACCACACACATGAAAAAAGTGTTAATTTTTCATATATCTTTGAGAAATAAATGAGAGTCAACCAATCTCTTACTGTAAGTCTCAAGTTCCCTCATACAAGTTCGAACCTCCTCTTCTTGGGGTATCCTCAATATAATTATTATAATATCTTTTCAAGATAGGTTTTATTAGAAAAATAATTATAAGATGAGTGGATGGAATTTTTAATGGTATTTGGTAAATTATTGGTTGATCCAATAGAGTTGTAAGTGTTGAAGTGGAGTTGAGCGTGGTTGGCCTTTAATAAGCGAGGTGAAGGGAACACTTGTAGTCTTCTAAAAATAAAAATGTGTACCCAAATTTTTCACATTACAAAAGGATCTAAAATGGATTATTATATAGAAATATTCTCTATAAGGTTAAAATATTGACATCCAATATATTATAGACATTATTTTAGGTCATTTTAATGCTTAAATTTTTAGTTAAACCATTATTAAACCCATTATTGTCTGAACTGTAATAATTAATTTTTACACTTTTCACTATATATTTTTCAATCAAAATAAGTTAGCCTTAATTAATAATATATTATATCCTAATTAAAAATATGGAATCAATTTTTACAAATTTTAATAATAAAAAACAGGAAGGTTTTTATTTAAAAATATTCTTGTGGATGTGATGAGAAAGTGAGTTTTCACATGGAAAATGCACCAAAGTTCACAAATTTTTTACGTATAATTTCAATGTGAAATTGATTCCAATGACCTAAATTGAAGTCGTATATATAAATTTTATATAATTATATATATATATAAAATTTAAATTATAATTTATCTTTATAAAAAATTTAATCAAAAACACACTTTTTAATTCAATTTGAGTATTTTGAACTATTCATCAAAAAGGAATTATTTTTTATATAATTCTCAAATATTCAAAATAATATATTTCTTTCATGATTACATAAATAATAAATTTTATTTTAATAATTTATTTTTCAAAAAAGTTCAATTATTAAATTTAGTATTATTCACAAATAGAAATAAAAAACTTTTTTCTGACTAAAAATGTATTTTGAAAATGTACAAATACTTTATTAAAAAATTATGTTCTTTTTTATCAATATTTATTCATTATATAAATCCATTACACATAATATTTATTCTTTACTTATTACTATTCATATCCTTATGTTTAATTTCATGGATATAATGGACAAATTCAAATAATATTAACAATATATCATTGTTTTTCTAAAACTCGGTGTTGTGTGTAACACAAGATAAACCTAGTTCTACGTGTAAAAAACATAATATAGTTTAGAATTTAATTAGAGATAAAATAAGGTTTGTGTGTAATTAAATTTTATGTTGATGTTGAGTTTAATAAAAAAATTTAAAAATATAAAATTCATTTGAAAAATAAAATAACTCACAAAATCTGGGTTATTAGAATACACCATTGTCACAACTCACCCAATGATCTAAAATATTCTAATAAAATGTGGGTTAATAATTCATTTATTCTTCAAACATCAATGGTCTAAAAATGGAGTAACTCTCTAGAAAACTTGACATCCAACAAAAAACACTAGTGGTTGGAATGAGGTATATTCTTTCTTTGAGTTATTCTCAACCTCTTAAAAATAATTTATACTATCTCAGAGGTCTATCATAACAAATTGGTCCCCAAAAATTATAGCATATTATCCTAATGATTATAAAGAGAAAAACCGAATTTCCATATATAACGATCCTCATAAGGTTCCATATGACTCAAATCCTAGTAAATTTTTTTGAATAACGACTCAACAATGTCTAGGAAATAATTCCAACAATAATAGATTTCATTGACACAATATAAAAGAATATCGTCCAATATATGGATCGTCCACTTTGATATTATATCATTCTTGATATCTTTCATTATTCTCAATATCAGTTGAGTCCCTTGGGAAATCTGTATGCCCTTCCAAAATGTCAACATAAAACATGCATCTTAGTAAGCTATAATGTTAAAGGGAACACTATATAATTATAAAATCTCATAGACATACATATTTTCCATCTTATCCACGAATAGAGTCTCACATATCGGTAAGATATGAAAATAATTATTGAGTTGGTCAATAATGACCCATATATTATCACGACTTATCGATGTCCTGTGATTCCTTTTCAAAAAGACCATCATGAAGTCCACCCACATCCATTGGGGAACATGATGTGGAATGAGAAAAAACTAAGATATTGGTACCTAACCATTATCATCCGGTAGATGAGGGATTATAAAACAAAACCAGCAATATTGGTCTCCATCCCAATCCCCCATAATATTTTCTTAAATTAATGGTACAACTTTTCCTCTCTATTTTTCATCACCACCAAGAGGTATGGATGTACCTCATATACTCTTCCCTAATGGAAATAAGGACTAAAGCAATCGCATTTAATGGACACTAGGGAATCTGATCAACACCAGTGAGTCCTTCAGTCATAATAAAAGAATGAGGTCAAGATTCTCGACTAGAATTCAGAAGTCTATAGTAGAATATGTGATCACTAAAGGGGAATGAACCATAAATACCCGGTCCTCTAAATAATATATCCTCTTATAAGTAAAAAGGTTATTCTGGAAACACTTATCCTCTAAAGTTCATTCACCAATATCCTCTTCAATTTTAATTTTATCTATAAGGAAATATTTATTGATTATACTCTTACCTGGTCATAATATATCATAAATTCAACTACCTAAAGTTATTGTACCCAATGCCTCTACCTTATATTCATGTCCCCATGTTTGAATATATAGTGAATTCTCTTATGGCATGAGTAGACAACAAACCTCTTATCATAGAGATAATTTCAATGATGCTTTAGAGTGTGGACTATAGAATCCTACTCCAAGTAATGTATAGGATATTTCTACTCATAGTTTAATGAAAAACGTGACCCATAACATATTACCCACTCACTATTCATCAACGCTTCCCCTTATGCCAACTCCAAATGAATTAAAGTAAAGGGTTTTGAAAATACCTAGATCAAGACATATCAATACTAATGATATGCTTAACTTAATAATAGCTTCTTCATAATGGTCTGGGGACTAAAACTACACTCCCTTTTTATCATTATACCCTGGGGTACTCATAATTGAGATATGTCTTAGAAGAAATATTTTTAGTATTCTACTACACCTAGAAAAATAATTACCTCATTATTTTTATGAGTAATTTTCTCAAACATGACTACCTAAACTTTTTTGGGACTATAGATAAACCAATATTATAAAGAATATCCCCCAAGAACTACACTTCTGGAATCCATGTGATACACTTTGACTACATCAAATAAGTCTGATGTCCCCAAATTATACTCAAGACTATCTTAAGTTGTATTTATTTATTATCATGAGCCAATGAGTAGATGAGATGTCATAGACAAAATCCTTTTATAATGAATCAATATTTGGGTGGAATATCTTATCCATGAGATCAATAAATACCATCAATATATTTTTTAGTCCTAACGACATCACCACAAAATTTTACAACCCATACCTAATTTAAAATGTTGTCTTTGATATGTCCTCCTCTATAACCTGCAACAGGTGATACAGTGATTGGAGATCAATATTATAGAACCATTGATCTCCCCAAAGGTAATAAAATAGATCATTGATCCTTATAAGGTGATATATGTTCTTCTTGGTTGCTTGGTTCAATATCTGGTAGTCAATGAAGATTCAAAGAAAACCGTCTTCCTTTTATAAGAAACAAATTGGCACCCCCAACAATAATTATTCATCCTAATAAATTCCTTTTGTTCTAATTTATCATGTTACACCTTATGTTTCCTCACCTCAACTGGTACCATATGCATGATAAGGGGTATCAAAATTAAATATACACCTATAATGAGTTGTATATCAAACTCAAATCCTCTATTAGGGAGTAGTCCAATGAATTAATCTAAAAAGACATCTGGGTAGAGACCCATATATGGAGGAAAATATAAAGGGGATTCTAATGATCTTGCTAAAATAGACATGATCATAATTTGTTACTTGATCGCCCAAAATTGGCTTTATTCTAAACCAATTTTTTTATTCTATGTCCCATTTTCCAATTATCATGTTTTCATCTCTATTGGGAGATATAAACATTACATGTCTTCAACATAAATCATTGTGATCTTGGAAACTAGTTAGTTATTATATTCAATGAATCACATAAAAGTTTGCATTATACAAAATCATGAAATAAAACTTATTTCCATAATAATTAATAACTATATAAAACTCTAGGCATCATTGAAGTAGGTCTCCTTTCATTTACAATGGTGGGAAAGGGAAAGTATCTCATAATATAACATGATCACTATGTTAATTCAAATAAAATATTATGCATATATGATGGAATCAGAAGCACTGGAATTAAGAAAAGTAGTATAAAATGTACAAGTGATCAATACCTGTCATTGAATACTTAATGGTTCTTCACCACCATCTATTGTATTTTGATCTACTCCATAAACATGACATTCATCTACTCTATGAATTTTTCCCTCATATATACTACTCTAAGGATGATTCATCATCTATTCCTACTACTGAGAACCCTGGATGGATCAATGGTCTGTAGATCACACCCATCCTACACATCTGTGGAACCATATCCTTATATCCTTGGAGAAAAACAATTGATGATTCTATGCCATTCCATGCTACAAACACTATATATATTGTGTTATGTAGAACTAGTGATAATTATCAACCATCCAATAGTTAAAGAATAATGGTACTCCTCTTAAGGGGGATAAATAATTATTACTTTGGTTTATATGTATACCACTATACACCTTTTAATCCATATTCTCCCTCTTCCTACTATAACAAGAGACCTTTATTATAAGGACTTGGCCTTAGAAATAACTTATTCTAGTTATTTTGAGACTGGAAATCACATTATTTCACCATATATCTTTTATGCTTAGAGTGTAAAAGAATTATGAAAATCTCTTACATAGTAAACCCATACATTACATGTGGATTATTATACTCAATATCCATTTTTTCAATAAAACAAAAATATTTAAAATAAAATATGATTTCATATGCTGATATATCTTTAAAATTTTCACTTCATCACTTCAATGCACCAACTCTTCATTAAACCTTGTGAAAAACATTTTAAAATATGGGATGATAAAAAAAATCAATAAGAGACATTAAATTTAAAGTATCAGAAATTTTGTAATATTTTTCAGTAATATGGAATTATTTCGAGACCATAAATTCTGACGTTGCGTGATTCCGAGGCCTAGAGTTCCTGGAATGATCTGTTGATGTTTTCTTAGACTTTAAATTGCACTTGTAAGTAGTTTTCATGAAAAAGTGGAATAAATATTAAATGTTTACCTTAATCAGAAATATAAGGTCACCATTGTGTTCATGATGGCGGGTTTACCCTAGGCATGACTTAAGTTTACTTGGCGCAGGCCTCCGATGAGAAAACCCAAAAATAGCATAAACGTATATAAAATAATTAAAGAAAATAATTTTATTTTTCAAATGCTTATAAATAAAAAACGGTAACTTGGATTAATAATATGAGACCACCACTAAAATAATGAGGATATTCTCTCTTTAGGATGATACTGACATTAGACAGTACGAGCCACCAGTGAAAGTTAGTTTTTGACCATAAATAAAATAATTAAGTGAAAATAATTTTATTGTTAAATCCATATATTCTAAACGGTAACTCGGATTTAAAATCTGAGAGTATAGTTGAGTTCATTGGGATGTGTTCTCATTAGGAGGAGACTAACCTCGACCAAAACTAGTCTAGGGTGGACATTAATAGTCTATTGAACTTTTTTCGAGTACGTTCAGTAAATGTGTGAGCAGTGTTTTCTAACTTTTGAACTGTTGCTCGAATTAAAAATCTGAGAGCACCGTTGAATCCGAAGCACCGAGATTCGCTTAAGAGAGGATTTACATTGACCATAGTAGGTTTAGATAAAAAGTTGAGTTTTGTGACTTTTTAAAAGAAAATATATTAAATAATTTATTTATTTTATTTCATATGCTCCAACGGAAACTCAAAGGGTGGGGCCAACGATGTGTCAAGGAAATAGGTGGCTTGAAAATTCAACCCTAAGTAACGACACAGTTTGGGAATTAGAAAGCTTCTTAATTAATGAGCCCCATTAAATTCCAATGTTGTTATTTACCCTACCCCTCTCCTATATATATGGAGCTCAAGGAGGGGTATCAGCACAGATTCGCCAAGAAAAGAAGTGTTGAAGGATCACCGCAATGTCGGACCTTTAGAAGATGGAGCCGATACCAGTGCGAGGTGAAAAGTGATATCAAACCACAAATAGAAGGACGGAATATGAGAGGAATCATTGGGAATCGGTTGTCAGAATGAAGAACATGATCCACCTTCAAGAATGGATGCTCTCCAATGGGTTTATGAAGTAGGGGGTTTATTCATTTATGCATTTTAAATGATTTTACTCTTCCCTGTTCTTGAATAATATGAAGAACGTAGGTCAACCGACTGACAGGTTGACCCATGATTCATTCGCCATTGTGGGAGGTTGTTGCGGGGTATCTTTGTGGGGTTTATCTTATTTGTTAATTCAATTTATTATCAAACCCTTAATCACCCTCATATTTACGAGCTAACACATGGGGTGCGAGCCTAACAAACCCGACCCGAACCCTCCACTATCTTGCTATCCTTGCACCTCCATGGAAGACTGTCAGGGCGGCAACACCGACTGGCTACATTGTTAATAACACTTCGATGCATGCGGCAGGAGAAGGCCTCGACACAAAGCCTCGGTGGTCATCAGAACAGAAGGAACCAGCCGACCGCAAAGGAGGCGCGGTGCATTGTCGGGCACCGCCGATGAGTAAGGGAGGTCGCCGCCCATCAGCTGCATCGATAGGATGAGGGCGGCCAACACATTGGCTGGCCGCAGGTGGCGGTGTGGTGCACCATCACACGCCGATGAAGAAATCGGCCAGCACCCCTGTCGGTCTCGATGGAACCGGCCAGACCCGCCCCAGAAGGTCCCGCGTGTCCTTTGGCGGTGCCACGTGGCACCCTCGCTGCGAAGAAATCCGAACATCCTTTGGCCTTTTGGAAAAAACCTGGGGGTCGCACACCCAGTGGCGTCTAGGGTGCACACCAAATGGCGGCTAGGGTGCACCCCCAGTCCGCCGCCCTCCCGAGCCACTGCCGCTGTTAAGAAAACCAAATGGCCTTCGGCCATTCGGGAAAAACAGGTGGTCTCACCCCCAGTGGAACCTAGGGCGCACCCCTTGCAGGTCACACATCCTACTTCCAGGCCGATTCCCTCTTGGGCTGCCACTGTCCCAGTCCACTACCCTCCCGGGTAGTTGTCGTCCTGGTCCGCCGCCCTCCCGGACGACCGCTGTTCCGGTCTGCCACCCTCCCAGGCCGCCCTGTCAGCCGCCGCCCGACCGGGCCACCGTCCCTCCAGCCACCGCCTGACTGGGCCACCTTCCTGCCAGCCGCTCCCCGACTGGGCTGCCGCCCCGCCGGCCGCGTTGGGCGGACCAGCCCAGACCCGGTCGGTTCGGCTGGGTCGGATGGGACCAGGACCCAACCAGGCCCAGAAACACTTAAAGGGCCTTATCTTGAGAACCAAACATCCGTTTGACGAACCATCTGCAGTGTTGGGATCCTTGGAGTGAGATATTCCTTTTGAGTTACTCCACTAGAGTTCTGGAGAAACTTGGATTACGACCTGGTTAGATCACATCCAAATCCAATCGGCCCCTCTACACTAAAATGCCAATAATGCATAGACCGGGCGTCCGATTGACGTGATGTCTATTGCGTTGGAACCCTTGTGACACAACAGATCATCGGGTTATTTATTTTTGAGACTTCTTTCTGGTCGAAATATGACAGATGGCTTGGGGAGCGATTCTCCCAAGCTCACTATGTACAGAACCCTGTGACTGGATGAGACGTGAAAATTACTGACTTTTTGACTTGGAGTGACTCAATGATCCAGTGGGGAGCACCTCTATGTGATGAGATAGACCCATAGTGGGGATAACCTCTGTGTGACATGATATATCTTTGGTACTCAATGGGAGGAGTTCCTCAGAAGGATACGAGGGGGAGCACTTCTGTGTGACGCGACAGACCCACGGTGGGGAGCACCTCTGTGTGATGTGGCAGACGCATGGTGGGGAGAGCCTATGTGTGACATGAAAGACCCATGGTAATCAATAGGATGAGTACCTCATTAGTCCAAGGTTAGTGGGAATATCCTCTTTGTGACGCAGTAGGCCCACTGTACTCGATAGAGGAGGAGTTATCCAGCAGCCGAGGTGTTCGATGTTGTGACTTGGGATGTTACTTGTTGATATCCCTAGAGAATCTTGTGGATGGATATCAGCATTAATAGTGATCCTCTGTGAGTCAACATTATAATCATTTTTCTCTACATTGTATATATGTTTTGAGCTAAGACTATAATTGAGATGTGTCTATTACTTTTTGTTTTTTGATTGAGATCAATCTTTGTGGTTTTCCTTGTGGAATTCTAAGAGACCTTCGGGGGTCTCGAGGTACCTACTGGTTATTGTTATCCTCACCCCTTCACGGGCTTCACCCACACCTTATTGTGTCTTGTACATATGAGGAGAAGCTGGGCTGTGGTTTGAGGGAGCTTGGATTGGACGGTACTCAGAGGTGTACCATTACAGGTGATGTGACGCGGGGAATATTGATTGTGAGCTCTACCTACCCTTCAGGTAGGATCTGTGATGGAAGATCCAGGAGCATCTTTTCAGCTTTCATCTATTTTGTACTTTTCATTTGTACATGTACTTTTCCAGTTGGGAATGTCTTCCACCCCCTTTACGTTCAGCACTCTTTTCACTATAACAATTTAATTAGTGGTTACTTCTTCTTACATTCTACTATATGTGTTTGTATAGGTTAAAAGGTAATGCCTTCCCATTTTAGGGATACACCTTTCCGGCGCTAGTAGCCAGCCCTATGCCTATGGAAGCTGAGATTATGGTAGTCACAACATGGGCCCTGAGGGACGGGTCGTGACATTAAAGAAAAAAACCATCTATCCAATGAAAAAAGATAGAACATTTCTTTAAAAACATACCTTATTACCATGAAAAATTGATCATCATTTCAGAAATATCATTATCATACGTTTTAAAAATAAAATGAATTTTAGGAAAATTAATAAGCAATCACATATATGTAGTTGGTGTTTGGCTTAGTGGTAAGAACCCCTTAAATCTACATGAAAAATGGGGGTTCAAAACCCATTGGGCGTAGGTACTGTTGCATTACTGTAGCAGTGGCGTACTATAGCAACGACGAGCACTGTAGCAGCGACAGGGCACTATAGCGGCGGTAGAGTACTGTAGCGGTGGTGGGTACTGTGCAGTACTATAGCAGTGCAGGTTCTGTAGCAGTATTATTCACAGAATGGGCTTCGGGCCAAAAATATGGGTCTACGGGCCATGTAATGGGCTTAATGCCCACTGGGCCTTCGGGCTATGTAATGGGTCTCCCTCTACCCAGTTAAAAGAGGTATTTTCTTTCCTTTAATAATAAATGAGGCTTTGACCCCAACCTTTAAAAAAACATATAAGTTAAGTATGTCACATGAAAAAAATACTCAAATTGAATAACCATGTGGTTGACATCGATACATATCACTCATAAAAATGGAATAACCATTCGTCTGAATTCCATACCTGTCACTCTATCAAATGGAACAACCATACAACCGACTGCTATACCGAACTAATTAGAGGTTGTAATGTAACCACCCATACTTTGTTTATCATGGAACCAACCTTCGAATGTACATGTACCATTATATAATCATTACATAATATATATTTCAATTTTGAACATGTCAATCCTAAAATTCCATTTTCAAACATAAGAAAACATTTCAATTTATTGTTATATCCCATCAATTTTCAAAACCAATTGTAATCATTTAAAAAGATATTTTTATATCAAAGTGACCTATACCAATTTGAATCATTTGAATGAAAATAAAAAATTTCCATTTTAAAAAAATCATTTCAATATAAATAAATTCATAAAAACCCTTTTAAAAACAAGAACATGGAATAGAAATATTTAGAAGAATAAATATTTATTAAATTTAAAATGATGTTTTAGTTAATAAGACCCTTAACTTGAGTCGGATGCATCATGTACAGACATTATCTTCCTAAATAATAAAATTAGGTTAATTTTTTACATTATTGAGACCGTTTTAAATTTTTATTATTCATTTTATATCACTTATTGTCATATTATAACAATTAAAAATTTATTTAAGTTCATGTTAGTAGTTTTGTCGATATCCGGTACTTGAGTCAAAAATGAATATTGTATGATGTCAATAGTCAAAGTGGTCCTAAGTAAATCATCTCCAAAATAATATTTATGAAATAATAATAACATTTATAAATTATTTATACTTTTATATTGATATATTAAATATGGTTTTGAAAAATGAACTATGGTACAATCATGGAGATGGTAAGCCGTATGTACTCATGGGTAAGGTTTCCATTTTTCTATGATCATTATGGAAAATTTATGTATTATATTATCTTCATATAATGATAATAATATCAATTATATAATATTAATCATTTTTATTTACTATATATATTATTTATGTGATGTGGTGATTAAAAATGAATCACATTGCTTCGTGGAGGTGATAGTTCACATATACACACGAACGAAGTTATCATTTTCATGTTCATGGATGATATGAGCATAATTGATATATTTTTTATATTATAATGATAAATATTTCATGAATATAACATATAAAAATTAATTCCATCATTATAAATAGTATTTAGAGATAGTAATGGAAAATTAATTATGTCTATTCGTGGAGGTGATAGTTCACACGTACACAAAAATGAATAATTATTTTCCAATTTGATGGAAGTGGAGATGGATTTAGTAGATGATATTAGAATACTAAAATATCATTATATTAATGATACTTAATGTATCATTTCATCATGGTTTGATAATATTTTAAGGTATTGGAATACTAAATAATATTGAAACACTTAAAAAAATGATACCACTTCTTTAGGCGATTTCCCTTGATTATATCCTTACCATGTCTACAGAGGGTGATCTACCTAAAATAAGGCCTATATAATAGTTTTATGGATTATAAGAAGGAATTTTGGAATATTATGGTTGATCAAAATTGGTTTTTGTGTGTGATAAAATGATAAGAAGTAATGCCATATTATAAGATAGTAGAGGGGTAATCTAAGAATTATTTAGAGAATTAAATTAATATAAATTAAATTTTTATTAAAAATGGATCCAAATTGAGTTATGTAAAAGATATTATAATTCAAGGATGAATAAAATTCATCCAATGAAAATTATACAGATTTTCATTTTTTACCCTTATCGTTTTTATCCCTTATTTTACACATTTACTCTAAGTTTGTTATCATGTGATTTACACATTGAGGGTTAATATAATTACTATAACATTAAAAAACACAAATAAATTATTCACTTATGGAATTTTAGGACTTATCCTAATTATTTGGATTAATTTTATAATTTTATGAATGTTATACCATTTAATATTTTTTTTAATTTCCATTCACCCAATTTTTCCACTGTACATTAGTTTACTTTAACAAAATATCATAACACCTTAGTATCTTCTCAAAATTTATATTAAGTCATCCCTAACATGAAATGTTTATTAATAATATACTGTTATGACTTTAATTCAATTAAATTATGTTTATTTTAACATTATTAATATCCTTTATTTGATTTTTCCATTAATTAAACAATTACTACTTCATTATTATGTCACAATTTTAGATAATAATTATATGAATAAAAATTACAAATAATTTATCATGATGTATATAATTATTTTATATTTAAAATTACTCTTTATTGTTGAACATATCACATATATATCCCAAATTATAAATATTTTACTTGTTAAAAAAATTATATCTAAATGAATTTCACATTGAATAAAATAATAGAAATGTATTAAAGTTATCCAAGTTTCTCCAAGAGATCAAAAAAAGGGCCAAGGATGATTTCTTTATAAATTTACTCCTAAAATAAAATTTGGAAAATTTTTAGGGTAATTTTTTATTATTTTTTAATATTTTTTTCACCCATAATTACCAAATTTACCATTAACATTGGTAATAAAAATAATTACTAAAGTTACATTTCATATTTTTACAAAAAATAAAAGGAATATATTTACTAATTTTGGACTTTGGATTACAAATAAGGAATTAATTTTTTAAAATTCAAAACATAGAATTTGATAAAATTACATTCGAATTAATCATGTAGATGAATCAAGAAGATGGGGTTTTAAGTGAATATATTCAAAAGATTGAAATTTTTATAACCAAATTCAATGTGAAACTCATTAAATGGCCTAAATTGTATTAACATATAAAAACTACATCTAGGAATACATTAAAATATCAAAATATATAATTTAACACTATAAATAAATATAATAAAAAAGTAGTTTTCAATTAAAATGTAGTATATTTTTCACTATTCATTAAAACATGAAAGTTATGAGAAAAATATAAAAAGATAAAACTGTGTAAATTATTATATTAATAATTAAAATAATAAGTTTATTTTTTCAAATATAATTTATAATTGTGAAAAATACAATATTTAAAACAAATTCTCCAAGAAAAGGTAGCAATATTCATTTTTAAAAAAAATCATCTTTTATTTGTAAAATTGGATTTGTTCGTATATCATGTATTTAAGAAACATATGATGAATGATAAACATTATATTGAATATATTATTTAAATATTTCATTAGTATAATCCAATATGGTTGATTTTATTATTTTATAAAAAAACTTGTTTGGACTTCAATAGTTTTTAAGAAAAACATTTCAATTTTTTTTAAAATGATTTTATCTTCATTTAAAATTAATTATTGACCAATTAATTAATTGTATACACATGTGTAAACCATAATTTCATAATTTAGTTAATCTTGTTCAATCCCATCATTCTAATGGTTTTGTGATGAGTTCTATATTTCAATAATAATATTTGTTGTTCATTTTAGCTTGATGTTGTGTATTATATACACTATCAAACATAGTGTTTACTTTTAAAAACATAGGATGTTATAGTCATTATCATAGTAAGAGGTCCACATTATTTTGTTTCAATAGGGGATGAAAACCAATTACTTTTTCATCCTACATGACCTTCTTGAAATTCATGAAATTGAATATAACCATGTGGTGTTTTGTAAGGTCGAAACTCTGAACCTAACATATGATGTTGGGAAGAATTTCTATCTCAAGATTCCAATATTTATTTTCATTAATTATAGATATAAGTAGATAAAAATGAATTATATTATTTAAAAATGTGATGCATGTTAACCATTTACCTCATCAACAATCCATATTTACTAAATTCTTTCAGTATTATAATCAATTCCTCTAGTTTCTCAATGAGGTTGAAGAAACCCTTGATGAATTTTATATATTCCTACAAATCTTGTGGTTTTTAGTACCATATAATACTAATGGATGTTGGTTTTTGGAATGTCTTTAACATAGTTGACCATGGACCTCATCACCCATCCTCTCATAGTAGGATCAATTGGAAGGACTTATATCTAAAGTGGGCCAACTACCTATGCTACTAAACTAGGTGCAGGAGAATGCTCAGCCGCACCTGCCTAAAAAATGCAGTGGAACATCGTAATACTTTCTAACTAAATCGATTTAAATCATGTCAATTTCGGGTCCCATAAATCTCTTCTAATTATTTATCGTTTATGACATGAAGGAAACATTTTTATCAATTAAGATAGATCCTAACATGTCTTTGGGATTACATAACTGTTCTTCTAAGAGTAGATACACATCACATAGTATAAAACTCCAATAACTAACCATATTTAACCATTATTTTATAGTACACACAGTCAAATATATATACTGACACTGATTAAATTTTTATATGATTGGAAAAACAATAAGAATAATTATTATTTTATAAATTTATTTTCCTATTAAAAAAGTTCACACCATATTTATTTTCTATTATTTTAAAGAAAAATTCATAAATTATAGAGTTAAATTTTTTTAGATTTCTTAATTTAATATATGTATAATATTACTTTTTTAGAGATTTTTTAAAAGGGATTATTATTATGTTAATATTGGAAAATAATTATTCTGTTAATACCATATGATTTTTTAATTTACCATGATTTAATATTAACATAATAAATTTATAAAAACAATTTATTAACCAATCTTGAATATAAGGAATAAAATTATTCATTTAACAATACTATGTCAAATTTATAAATCCCATGTTTGACAGTAAGAAAATTCAGGGATCATTTATTGCAAAAAAACTGGTGTTCATAATTTTATTTTAACAATTATTTCACAATATATAAATCTATTATATTTTAATTTTAGATAAATATAACTATTATTTGGTTAATTAGAAACCCATTAATTATCATAAAATTAATAACCTTGAAAAATATTTATTAAACATACCATTTACGTTTAATAATTAAAATTTTATAAAAATGTGTGTTTACACATAACATTAGTGAATGTTAAAATTAATTATTACTAAACATATAAATATTATTTAATAAAATTGATTTCATATTTTAATTTTATTATGTAATAATTAGGATATAAGTCCCATTTTTATTTTTAGGTTTTAAAAGTAAATTAATTTTAAATAATTTATTTTTATTGTAAAAACCAAAAAACTGTAATAGTGAGATATCTAACAATAACATGCATAAAAACATTTTTAAAACATGTGTGAATAATATTGGTTGATGGATACTCAAACATACATCAAACACCACTCAATTATTTTCTAGTTTTGTTCCACATGCCTTTTGAAGCATGTGCTCTCACTATATGAATAAGGAATATTTACAAAAATGTCATCAATAACACCTATAAAAAGAGCTCATGTCCACAATATTTCCCCAGAAATTATAATTCCTTTTCTAAAAAACCTATATCGTAGTATAATATAAAATCACTCTCCACATCATAGTATAATTGTTCTTTCTAAAATATAAATCTAAGGAGACATAATGTGTTACCCAATGGAGACCATTCAAAGGGAGAGGTAATGTTCTCAGCCAACCTCTTTTCATTCTATTTTGTCCATACCCTCTCAAACCTATAACATCAATGAAATTATAATAAAATTAGTATTAATAATATTCCAAAATTAAATTGAATGATTGGATTATCAATTCTCTACCTTCCCCAAAAAACATTAAAAAATGACGATGTCACCATACATATGTGCGGACTACATCCTCCATGAATGGAGCGCTTAATGTTTCCACACCACCTTACAGAGATAGTTATAAATGTATATTTAAGTTACTAATATTTTTTTATAACACTATTTATCTCATAAAATTATAAAACCGTCACTAGAGTTCTCTGGGTCTATTGAAAATGAACGAAGTACTCTTGTGTACATGTGGGCTACACCCTCTATAAAAGTGGCATATTTTGTTTTCAGAATATAATTATATTTTTTATAAAATAGTCATATAACATTATTAAGACCCTTAAAAATATTAATAATCTAATTATTCTTCTCTAATATTGATATTATTTCGAGTAATCAATTTCATAACAATAATCACCCAAATATTATAGCTTGTTTTTTGGGTCAGTCTAACCACCTACATGAACAATTATATACATTTTTATCAAGGGTAACTAAGGAAATATAAATAATGGTGATATTGGAAAATAATAACTAAATAATGATCATTTTCTTTAATGGTAATGGAAATATCAGACTCGTTATTAATATAAAACCACTCATTCATGAATGTACCCAAACAAACTCATCATTCGATTCATCGTCATGAATTATTACAAAAATACTTATTAAATGAAATTTGAAAGTTATATGTCCCTGTAAAATATCTATTAATAAAAATATAATGATATCATATTGATAAATCTTAAATCATTCAACCAGAATAAACACCACCATTACGAAACTAGTACTAAATAAAAAATTGAATCAAATCACATCTGACGATGAAAATAAAATATAAAAAATCAATATATTAATTATAATTGATTATAAGTGAAGTTCATAATAGATTATGGTGATTATCAATTTTATTAAATATTTTATTTATTTTTTAGTTATTTTTTACAAAATGCTAGAGCATGTTATATTAAGTGGGATTATAGGTAAGGATGTTTTCATCTCAATTTTACTTTTGATATATTCTTAATATTCACCATATGTTTCGTTTTTGTGCTCTATATATTGGCCAATAATTTCACTTATTATACATTTTCATGAAATTAGAGTCATTTACTAATTAATCTCATCCTCTACAATTCATGGGTCTCGAATTTGAATGATAACAACATTATAATGGGGTTTTCATCTTATTTTCTTATCTCATATACTTATGTCTTATCCTAAATATGTTTTATTTAATATTGTGTATATGAAATCCTATGGATTAATTATATCATACTATTCATGAAACAAAAAATGATTTATAATTCCATTATGAGATATCATTTCAAGGGTTTCTTATTTAAGTGTTTCTATAGACATAAGCTATTTTGATAGCTCAATATTCTTTTCTTGAGTTATAATGCCTATAAAAAGCTCGTTTATTTCATGCATGGTTACATCATAAAAAATATTTAATTTCAGTGTTCACCCTCTTCCTCTTTAGAAAATAACTGTTTTTAATTCACTGATTTTATATTGATGATTCTTTTTCTCAAAAAGTATATGAACAGTTAGAAAAAATCGCCTCTTATTTATTCATAGTTTCTTATCATTGTCTATATTTTCCCCTACCATCAAATGTTCTCATTTTTACACGTAAATATAACTACATATGATCTCGTATTACCATCTGGTTCTACATTTACTCTTTTTGAATGTTTTTTTACTTATCCCTTTTTATTATGTGGGTTTCAATATTAATATATAAATTTATTAGAGTGATTTTTCAACATTATCATTTTATATATATTCAACTAAACATTTCTGTGAAATAAACTTTATATATTTTATAGGATGTATTGTTTATGTTTATTTTTAATTGATATATTTAGAAGATTTTTCACATCACCATATAAAAAATGATCTATTACTTGTTATATTATAATGTTTGAAATAATTTTTTCTCTAGAAACTTTTATATCACATCTCGTATATTTTCTTATTTAACTCAAAACTATTTAATACCATTTAAATTACTTTTTATGAATTAACCCCTATATTCTCTTATACTATTATGTGGGGTTAAAATTTTGCAAATACATTAATGATTTTTTGATGAATAATCAAACGACTATATAAAAATATGATTCTAATTCTAAATCATTTCCACTTTGGATAATCCATATTTAAATACTTATTTTGAAGGTTGTTAACCAAGATTCCATACATTTATTTATTCTGGAAACTATTGACTAAAAAGCATACATTTTATCTATATGGTTTTAATAATATATACTAAATATACTAAGTTGAGGAGTATTTACTATAATGTTACTGTATATAGTTGGAAACATATTTTTATTACATGGGATTATCTAGTTATGATTTTTGGGGGAATTATAAATTTTTTACCTACGAGATTCCTTTTTAAAAGTAATTGAACCCAATTTTCTTTTAGTGGGGTTTTTCTAATATGGTGAATTGTTGATTTCATGTGGTATAAGTGTGTATACATGATTTATTAGTGGGGTCCTTTATTTCCCTTCAATGAATTGGTTATGTATTTTTTCTCATGATACAATGATTTTCAAAAAATACATTTTATTTCATCACGACATGAAGCGTGTACATTTGTCTCATAGTTTTATAATTTCACAGTCCTTATATATATTCCAAATATCATTATTATGCTATATTTCTAGGGAATGTTACATGACCATGAAATATGCCAATAATAATTCTCCATGGATTATGTTAATTTTATCATGATTATTCTCTCTTTTTCCATTGTATATGTTTTTTCATTGGAGATCACATGACCTTATATCATATCTTATGGAAAGATATTATTGTTACAAATTATTTTTACTTAGAAATATCACTTATTCAGATTTTTTCACATTTCTCTATGATATAAAACATGATTAAATTTTAATATGTTTTCCCTTAAAAGGGAATTGATCTTACCTATTTCATATGTTTTCATTCACCATGTTATGAAAATGAGTTTAAATTTTGAAAGTCCACAAGGGTGTCTAGTATTGTCCAATTGTGGGGAAATGTTCACAAATATCATAAAATAATATTCTTATATTGTTTATCTATAGTGAAAATAAATCAGTCATTCATGGGATTTCTGTATTTGTTTTGTGATATGAAATGTTTAACAGTGGGAAATGACATAAAATAATGATATTCTTAGATTACTTAGTCTCACCTTATTCCAATTTTGTTGTTTAAATAAATTTTTATTAGCGCTAGCAAAAAGAATGAAAGTTAGGGTTCCCCAGTTGGTATCATTGCACGTTTTTTTATGGAATAATTAAATATTTTCTAAGGAGTAGTTTATTTATTTATGTGGATTGGAATAAAATAACATTTCTAAAGCCCCAAGGGATATCTCTAAGTGTTAATTTTATATATGTTATGATATCCTATTTTTTTATAATGTAATTATTCTATTGTTTCCTTCAAATTACATTCCATTTTGAATTATGACATGTCGATGAGGTTGTATCACATATTAAACTTTCAACAATCACCCTATAAAATTATTATCAAGTATCAAAAAAATCTTCCCTCAGTGTATGATCCTAGGGCCTAAGACTATACAAATTAATAGAAACTCTGAAGGGACATGCTTTTAAAATTCACGCTTTCTTTATAAACAATTTTTATGGATTAGTTTCTAGTTTACCATACATGTATAAGTTAACACATATGAGTGAAGATGAAATAAAGTTACTTTGGTGGAACTAAGACTTATATACATTGAAATAAATGAATAATTGTTTGACATCTTGATGTGATATTAACATGTGGATTTTTAATATAATCAACTAATGATGTTATTACTCATGTTAACCATTTTTTTATTAATTGTTTGAGTTGGAAGGAATTTTTTTAAAAATGGATGCAATGGATAGATTAATATTTATCTTCATGGGGAATCAAATGGGATATAATCATGTATTGAAAAACATATTATTATGATCACCTCACTTTTTCAATTTATGATTAAAAAAATTTTATTTCAAAATTTTAAAAAACCATGGTACGTAATAATTGAGTTTTATAGAATCTTAGGTTTAGAAGATGATAATGTAAAGATGATCCTGCTTCATAAGTTTTGAATGAATATCCTAAAGGAATATATCAAATTATTATGGAAATGTTTTACATGTTGAATGGTTGGACATCAGACTACAAATTTTAAAATGTTGGTGAGTAATCCAAATAATGCAATGATGAAAAATGTACAATGATTTAGATTATACCTATTTATTCAATAAAAAAATTAATTCCTTAACCCAACTGATTACAATGATAATAGATATCTTTAACCTCATATACATCGAGGATAATGATCTTTCTTTGATATATATTACATGGAAGTGGTTCATAATAATTAATATACATAATCCTCCATTCTATAGTTTTAGATGTACGTATGTAGTTTGATGCTTATCACCTTAGTTTTTATAAGATGTATCATAAGAGTATTAAATCACCATATTGATGATTTTATTATGAATGAATACTTCTATTTATGTGTCTGTCATATACTAATTATATGTTTATTGCAATTTTTTTCATTGAAATATTTTTAGATTATTTTTTTGTAATTTGTTATGTGTATTATCCCCATTACCCCATATTAATTACCAGAATAATGAAATCACATTTAATATATCAAATCAATTTATGATCACTTGTCACTCTAAGGTTGAATGTGAACTCTATGGGATAATTATTTTTTTTTATATGTCCAAATTCCAATCAATTAGGTGAATTTAGGTTCATGTGTTTGATAGATTATCAGTATTGGTACATTCCTATTATGAAGGAATAAATTAGTTTCTTTTTCTTTCCCATTATTCTAACTTTGATACCACATTAATAATTTAATTATGAGTCATTTATATTATATGGACATTCATATCTGTGTTCTTGAGTAAGGGATAATTAAAATTCCAAATATGATATTAATATAATTGGTATATAATGTAAATCATTGATAATTAGGTATTTAAAAATATATTTATGTTAAATATTTTGTTGTATAGATTTATTCACAAGAAACACTGGACTAAAAAGAATTATGATATAATAAAATAAATTTATTTAAATCGATTGTTTTAATATAATCATTAAATTAACTAGTATAAATATAAATAATCACACTATAACAACCATTCAGAATGTATATGGGTTGGCATTGAGAAATATTATTCTTCATTAAGGGGGTCACATTTCCATGAATGGAAATGTGGTGGGGGTATTATGGTTTTATCTAGGTCACACCAAATCAAAACTACAAAATTTTTAGTGTAACAAAAATCTTATATGTGATATTTTTGAAATATAAATATATTTTTATGAGAGATATGAAATCAAAAATACCACCCATCATTTCCATTACAAAATATCTTACATTCATTTCTTACACGGAGATCCTAAGGGGTTATATAAGTATAATTTAAGATGATATAAATATGTAATTATTAATATAATAAATTATTTATATATCACATTTATTTTATAGATTTATATTTTTTTACTTTTAATAAAAAAATGTTCATTTTTAATATTAATGCATTGATAAAATTCAATTAATGTAGTTAAAAAAATAATTAAGATCATATTATGATTAAAAAAGAGTTTTCCAAAAAAATCCTCAAAAGGAACTGTTTATATTTAATTAATTAAATTAAATATATAATGGTTTAATATATTAATTATAACAATAATTTATTAAAAATTATTTAATTGCTATTTAATGGAAAAAAATAAAAATAACACTTAATATTTTAAAAAGATATTTTCATATGAAAACTATTTTAATTATATTTATATTTTATTATTTAAATGTTAAATTCTAAAAATGTAAAATATAAATTTAAATACATGAAAATAATTTTTTTATTTATAATTCAAATACAATCTTAAGGTGAATTAATGAGATTTTTATAAAAAGATTTATTTTTTGGTGAATAGTTAGAAATAGAGTCTTTACTATTACCATAATAGTTTTTTACTTTATCATGATCTAAGAACGACTTAGAAAATTTTTAAAACATTTTTCATGAACAATAATTTACTTAAGAAATCATTTTATTTATTTAAAAAATATGTGGAAATAAGAAAACCTAGGATTAGCCTTTTTAATAATAATTGTTTTTTAATTTTAATAGAAAATTACTTTCATTTTTTAATTATGTATTAACATTTTGGAAAAATATTTGGATTACATTAAAATTCATTTAAATCCACTTTAGTTATTAATAAACCATGTAATTTCATAAAAATCATAAACAATGAATATTTTTTCCAAAACATAACATGTATAATTAAAAATAATTTTTTTATAAAAACAATTTGTTTTACATTACAAGGTAGATTATTAAAGTTAAATTCTCTTAAATGTATAAATTTTCTTTTATATTTGGAATCACTTATATTGAATTTCTTAACAATTAAATTTTTATTTTTATTAATTAAAATTATATTAGTTAGGTGAATATTAATTACCATGATAGACACAAAAAATTGTAAAAGTGAATAATATATGAGTAATAGAATTCATTTTTTATTTTTTTTTGACAAAATTGGTGTATGAGGGATTTTATACCATAGGTAATCCCACAATCCATTATTTTACACATTTGATCCATATTCGATGTAAAATATGTTCTCTGTTTATATTAGTAAGTTATATTTAGAAAAATGTCATCTCCTTGACCTATAAAAAGAGAACCACTACACCAAATTTCTCCACTCATTATATGGTCTTAATTAGAAAAAACCCAAACCCTAGTATCCCATTAACACTCTCCCCAAATCCAAGAATCATTTTCCTTCCCAAAATACCATACTATGGATACATAATGTGATACCCAAGAGAGAACATCTATTATCAATTGTAATATTATCTGCTGAGCTTTTTTAATTATTTTATTCTTTTACCCTCCCAAATCTATTTATCCATAAAATTATGATAACATAAGATTTAATAACATTCTAAAATTTTATTATACTATTGTAATATCACTTTTATACCTTCCCCCAAAATAATTAAAGATAAGAAAATGTCTTCTTCCGTATATACAAGTTGTGGCCTCCCGGATCATCGTGCTATATTTATCATCAATTCCTTACAAGGATTTTTTAAAATGTATATTTAAAAATTCAAAATGAAATTTAATTTTTTTTATGATTCGGAAATTATATAAAATTCCTTTTTTTCTTCTAGTCTATTTAAAATTAATTTTTCAGTCATGCGTATGTGTGGACTACCACCTCAACAAAACTAACATATTTTGTTAACTAAAATATTTTTATTATTTATCTATCTATGATATAACCAGATTTACCACCAAAAAAATTAATCTATAATATTTATTCTACTGTAATAATGATATTATTCAAATTAATCACTTTCATAACTGTACTCAGCCAAAAATTAAATTGTGCCCTTTTTTTGAGTCAGTTTATCCACCAACAAGAACAATGATAAAAATTTATATCATGGGTAACTAAGGAAACATAAATATTGGTTATAATGTGATTTAAAAATTAAATTTTAATTTTTTGGTTCTATAAATGTAATATTAATATCTAACCCATCATTAAAATACAACCACTTGTTTGTGACAAATTCCCAAAAAAGTTTAGCACTGATTATATCACAGAGAATCCTAAAAAACATAATTATGAAATGGAATTAGAATAATATTAATCATCATAAAAACTATTATCATCTTCTATAATTACATTATAATTATTTAATTTGAAAAAATAAAATATAATTGACACGTTCTAAATGAAACTAGTACTAATCATACAATTGAATCTGATAACATCTGAATATTAAAAGAATATATAAATAAACAATAAATTTTTAATAAGTGATTATATGTGAAATTTTTATAAGATTATTTTTATGAATACGAATATGAAATAGGTTATATAGATATTTATTTTTTTATACATGATGGTAGAGAAGATTTGGTTAAACAGGATTAAAGGTAATGTATTTTTGTAATTTAATTTTTCTTCAATGAGATAAGATGCACATCCACTAATTTTTTTTTAATTTTTTATTTATATAGTGGCATTGTATTGATTTTATAATAATTTTATTTCTCATATAATTTATTTGAAAATAAAACTAATTTTACCTATCATTTTTCTCTAGTCGAAATATAATTGCATTGTAAGGGGTTTCTCAACTCAATATTTTTTTTCTTTGAGAGTAATGAAATTTACACCACATGTTTTATTTTGTGTGTGTATATAATATCATATGCATTAATTATATCCTACAATTAATGATATTTAAAGGATTTAAATTTCCATCATGAGATATATTTTCAAGGTTTTTTAATTTAAGTGTCATTAATGAAATATTGTATTTTGATAACTCAAATCTCTTTTCCTGTATTATAAATAATATTTATGAACTTCCTAATATATGAACGGTTTTTTAAAAAGAAAATTTATTTCTTGGAAAAATTATCTTCCCCAATATGTAAAATGACATTTACTTCAATGCTTTTACCTTTATGGTTTTTTCCAAAAGAATATCAATTCTATAAATATTTATCATCGTCTTTAACTATGGATTCTCCATCATTTCCATATTTTTTCCTTATCTAAAATGTTTTACATTATATTAGGAAACCATATTATGTGTTATATTATGTGACCTTCAAAATCAACTTTTACACTTTTCAAAAGGATTTTTTTGTTATCCTTTTTTCTAAATGTTTTTAAATAAATGTATTTTTAATTATTGATTTGGGTTTTTTTTCATGATCATTTGTTTTATCTTCCACTCTAAATTTCCATGAAAACCCAATTATGTCTTTTAAGGGTCCAATTATTTAATGTTATTTTTAAATTTTATTTCCAATATTGTCACTTCAACATTTAGAAACTTACGAATATCATCTTCTAGTATATTGTTATAAAATATTTCTATAATATAATTTTTAGAATATATATTCCATTATTTTCTATATATTTAAATTATTTACAAGGAAATTATTTTTCATGGATTTGCATCAATATTATATTATTCTAATTTTGTGGGATCAAATTTTGAGAATCCATTAGTACTATTGTCTTACCAAATCATCCACTATAGAAAAATACGATTTTTATTTTAGTTCCATTACTTTGTAAACACTATATTTTCCTATACTTATTAAATAGTGTTACTCATGATTTAATACATCCATTTATTGGGGAAATTATAAACTAAACCATATATATTAAATTTATACAATGTAAATACCATATACCTTATCATATTAATTGATGATTATTATCTAATAATGTTGCTGAATATCTTTTGAAACCTATTTATATTACTAGGGTTTATTCCTTTTTGATTATTAATGGAAATATGAATGATTTCATAATGTGATTCCATTTTAAAGGATATGAAAACCATTTTATATTGTTGGAATCTTCATGATATAATGATTGATTTATTTAAATTTTAAAACATATGTATAGATGATTGATGTGTGGAGTCTTATATCTCCCTATAATTATTTAGTTATGGATTTATATATTTCAAGAGACAAGGATATTAATAATTAAATTTTGGACATTTTTTATCCATATTTTTATAATTTTCCTATTATTATGTTTGTTATAATATTATTTATTATGATATGTTTCAAGGTAATGTTACATTTACATGCCATATGCCTATGATTATTCTCCATGAATCATGTTAATTATCTCATGATTCTACACTCTTTTTCAAAGGTATATATTTCTTCATTTGAGAATATATATCATTATATTTTAATTTAGGGAAAATTATTATTATTCCAAATTATTTTTAATAATATATTATCTCATACTAATTGGTTATCATATACTAATGATAAAAACCCATGATGAAAATATTATAAATATTCCTTTTCTATTTGCTTGATATCACCCTCATTCTTATGTTTCCATTACCAAATTTATGACGATGAATGTATCTTATGATAATTTAATAAGGGAGCTTATTGTAGTTTCATTTAGGATAAATATTCACAGGTGTGACAAAATAAGTTGTTTATGAAGCTAATTTTAAATGAAACTAAACACTTTATTCATGGTATTTTGACTGAATTTTTGAGATATAATGTTTACCTTATAGAAATAATGTAAAATTAATATATTTTTACCTTTCTTAAGATCAAATATTATAAATGATAGAATTTGAAGATAGTGTTTCTTAAACTAGACATGGTAGTACAAGTCTTGGGGGAATCACTACCTAAAGAAAAATTTCTACTAGATAGTGGGTTATGGAGTAGGTGGACCCTTTTACTTTTGTACATCCCACATTATGAGGAATGAATCCTATATAGGAATTGAAATCCCCCTATAACGACACTATTCAATGAGGTATGGGTCCCAAAATATATTTTATATAGGTAATATAAGAGGTTTTTTTATCATTTATTGATATTACATAATCCCTCATCTATTGGGGAACAATCCTTTATCAATGGAGTTATTTATTTCGTTTACATATTCACTTGATCGATATGAATTCTCTAAGGATGCACAGTTCCAATATAAAGTTCCTAAATTTTGGTGTGGGGGATATTATGGTTATTTTTCTCTTAGATAAAATATTTTACATGATTTTCCCCATTTCCTTTCACATGTGATCTATATAGAATTAGAGTATAGTAATTTTATGATGCAACCTAGACCATCAAAAATCATAAGTGTTTTACCTATAGATAAGTTAGGAAAATTAGTCTATTTAGTTCATGTATTTTCCTATATTCCCTACTTAATCATAGTATATTGTTCTTCATGGATATTAATTAGGATGACCAGATACTTCCCTATGTTTTTTAATTTTCTTTATATAAATCATATAATGGTTTTCGCTCTTTTTTCCCTTTTTTTATGAAGTTTGAGATTACCTTATATTATGTGTTTCCTTTGTATTTTTATGGAATTTGATTGGTTATGTTTATACTCACTATTATATGGGACTTCTTCCCATATGTGTTCTCTTTGTATAGAAGAAGCCGAGTTCAAAGATGGTCATAATTATTTTAATGTTGGTTCAATTTTTATAGAATTGTTTATTGGTGGAATATTATGGCAATAAATGATGTTATATGTTATTTAAGATCTATTCCAAGATATCTATATAATAAAGAGATGATATCCCATTTCATAGATATAATTTATAGTGTAACATTATCTTATGTACTAATCATCTTTGGGGGTTTCCCATGGGGAATCCTCTTGTATAGTTATCATCCACGCATCCATTAGTATACAGTTCAACATTTATTTATACTGATTATGGGGTTTTGATATGTTTTTTTACTGCAATAAAATATGTTATAATTTATTATAGTCTATGATCTTCCATGTATACTTATTCCTTATTATTGATGTTCTCTAGAGTTGATTGTTAGATTATCAATTTCCTTTTGTATCTATTCCTTAGGAAATTGATAATCTAACAATCAACTCTAGACATTTATGCATCCATTTTGGGGTATAACCATAATATTACATTCATTATGTAGTGGACAACTGTGATCTCTTATATCATCTCTATGTTGGTTCACTCCAATATGATTTTTTCATTATGGGTTTATCCTATCTAATTAGTTAATAGACCCATATATAGAAAATTATTATTTATGTTTAGGTACATGGTGATCACATTCTAATTATTTATCAATTTACCAATTATAATTTGATTTAAAGGGAGTTAATTCAAGAGGCTTCATTGGTGTGTGTCATTTCTCTAAGAGTAGAGGAATTTTTTCTATATATTTATCTTATTTAAAAACTTTTTGTAGAGTGGATGTTAATTTCTATTCGTAAATGAGACTACCCATAGATACTGTCTCCTATGGTAATTCTAATAGCAGAGACTTCCTATATATAAAGATGTACCTAATTATCTAGAGATGAATAGTTGGTTTAATTGATTAACTAACTTATTTATTCTAGTTCATAGGACCTTTTCCTAGATAAATATTCTTTCATGAGATCCATACATGGATAAATCATCCTATAGTTATTGATTAATTTCTCCAAATAATGATGTCACCAATCTGGAATGGTCATATATTTACCCCTTATTCCAGAAGTGGTTTAATCTAGATATTTTGATTATCATTCATGTAGAGAGATGTTGGATACTATATATACAATCATGATCTTTTACAATTATATATAGAGTCCATTGTCCTCTTTTGGAATTATCTAGAAGTGATTTTTATTAGAATTGTTCAATATTCTTAGTTCAGGAAGAGCCTATGGAGATTGAAATCTAGATGGGATTGTTCTTTTATGTTGATCTGTCGATATAATAATCCCTGAGCATGAAATTATTATTGATAATTATAAAAATTATAAATTTTGGAATATTCTATAGATCCCAATGAAGAAATCCTAATGGATTATATTGATATATTTATATTATAAACATTTAATTTGGACTAAGAACCTCACTGTTTAAACCATGATAGCGTAACTAGGAGGCAATTTTAATTAAGGTGTTAATAGTACATGAGTAGGTTGTGTTGGATGATACAAAAAACCACTTCTAAAAATACAACCTATAGATAGATCTTCTCAATCATACAGATATTACAGACAATGTTATTTAAATATGCACATAATGGAAGGATATGATGGGATGATGCCATGAACAGTTTGAATTTTGATTGACATATTCTCATTAATCACTAATGTAATTTTATAAATAAGTGAAATATATTATTCTAGTGACATTTTTTTATGAATTAGAGTTACTACGAATCCCCATACCAAAACCTATTCAGATAGAAAATTTACACTAATTTTGAATGTATTTTACATAAACCATTTAATATAGTTAGATTATACATACTAGAGGAGTGGAGTATTTGTGAGATTCTATCATGGTCAAGATGAAAACAAATAGTATAATTCTTATTATGGATTGGTTACCCATTAATATCATTATACCATTCCTTAAATTCTGACCATCATCCTTTCATAGATTCTTTGAAAAATCATCTTTATATAGATACAATTTTTTAATCAGCAAATTGAAATGAGTATCGCCTTCAATGGTGCTTGGTAACCCATCTTATAGTGATCATTGATAAAACATAAGATCCTATAGTTGATTACCAACAAATAATAAGTTAAGATAATTTATGTTTTAGGTGTATAGGTGGAATCAATTATTATGATTATGAAAGAATGTTAGAATACCATTTGGATTTCAATCCACGGTCTTCCAGCACTAGAAGACTGATATGTGTAATGATTTTATTTAGATATTTTACATTTATGTTTTTTAGGGGAACATTTTTATGGATATATTCTATAATAATGAACAAAATTATTTATTTCATGGACACATAGACTGAATCTCTTCTTGTGGAAATTATTATTGGAGAATGTTGTTCATTTATGTATTTATCATGTCATTCCTTAAGAGTTGTATATGTGAATAAAAATCAAATTGTGTGTGCTCTGGATTTGTGGAATATAAACACCTGATGCATGTAGAAAATGTGTATGGGATTTAGTATTTCCTTTATAGAGAATGAGGTTATGATGGTGGTGAAATTATAGTGGAGACAAGGGGCATGCTAACCATTTCCCTTTCTATGAAATTATATGTCCATTTGATATATTATGAACATACAAAGATATCATTATAGTTGATGGTTCTAAATGATATATGGAGATGTTTCTTACCATAGATCAACGATGTCATTTGTGTTATAGAGGATGATAGTAGAGTTTGAAATTGAGTTTTATTACATGACCATGAATTTTTATGTGAAAGAATCATTGGTTTTTCACAATGACGGGGAGAACATATACAACTTCCCCTTTCTAGATAGTGAATTACAATCCTCGATCTCAAGTTATTTCATGATATGTATCTTAAAAAGGATCTCCGCGATGAAGTGAGTTCCTTGATAAAGTACATCCAGTAGAGTATCTTTATCATTCCCAATGTGTAGTAGTTAATGCTAGATGTTTAATTATTTTTTCTTTATGAGTTATTTTATCAGTTGATGAAGTTGAAAGGTGTTATCATAGGTTATAGAGATGATAGAATATGTTCATCTAATTGGTTATGACCATCCTCTTTAGATTATATTGAAATGGGTCACTAATGAATATTTGTTTGTTATTGTGTATCATGAGGAGGCTGGTTGTATTTCTTGATGTTATTCTTTGTATCATTTAGGAAGGACTGAAAATATCAAAACCATGTAACTTTTGGTAGTGGATATGATATTCATCAAATCTTAAGGATAATAACTGAGGTTATAGATTATTGTTAAGTAATTAATATTTATTATGCCTTATTTTTGATGAATATATTTATCATAAAACATTGGTGTTTATTCTTTGTTACTAGGAGATGAAGGATAGATATAAAAGCCCCAAATATTCTTTATAACTTGAAGATATTCTATATTTGGGTTGAAATAATTATATTATTATCAATATATGTTTTTTCCACAAATAAATCATAAAAATATGGTAGTCATCTTGGATTTTCTGAATATTTGTTATTTTAATAGTCCTACATGATGTTTTCTTGTTGGAAAACAATATTAATGTTTGGTATTGTATTCAGTGGATTTCTTCATTACAGTCAAACATACATTGAGAGTGAATTTTTTTTTATGAAGTATAGGCTTTTCAATATTATTTTATTATAAACATATTCTCACACAGTGGTATTTCTTTATGAAGACCTTCCCATAGATACTCATATATATCTATGTATTATAAATAAAATTTAGGGGGAGTGTGTTGAAAGTTCGTATTTTTTCATTGATGATTGGATCTTGGTTTCTCTTTGGGATTGGAACACCAATGGTGAATTTTGTACATGTGAATATGGATTTTTCATAAATAGAAAGTCATTTTACAATATTATTGATCTATAAGTTTAGTTTTTTTCCATTTTTAGGATCAAAATGATTTAAGGTGTGGAGGATTCAGAACCACAAAATTTTCTAAAAGACAAACTTAACACATTTTTTATTTTTGAAATATCATAACCCTTAAGAGGATAAAATATTAATTTATTATTTAAAATAACCTCAGGAAATTTATATAATCATTCCATTGGTCTCAGATCATGGTATTTACCCTTCTGATTAGTTTTTGGGATAGTTCATTCCATTTATTTATTTTTTATATATTTATTATTTATTTTAAAAATAATTTTTCGATTCTATATTAATAGAGAACAATGGTGGAAACAACCGCAAATGATAATTTCAATAATGAAATTGTATCCATAATTGAGTTTTTTCTGTGATGAATTATAATTTATTTATTAATTCATTAGATAATAGAAAAATTATATTCATTTCTTTATGACACCAAGTAATAATAATCTTATATAATAAATAATTTTTTTTATTGGTGATGGTGATGAGGTGTTGGGGTAGATATGAGGTGATAACACAGAATTTTTGAGGAATTATAATCCTTTAATTTTAATGTAGTTTTTCAAGGTATGTTTATGTTAATTAATTAGAGGATTTATGAGGAGAAATTTTAATGGGAGCCTAAGGTGTAATTATGGAAAAAGATATATGATTGGAAGAATATATACAAAACCAAAACTATATTTCACTATTTAAAACTACAAAAATCACTCATCTATCTTTTCTCGTATGGTGGAAGAATATCTTGAGTTTATTTTTCACATACTTCTATTGATAAAAAAACCCTTTTTAAACATATTATTACATAATTATTTACATAATTATCCATCAAATACAAAAGAATGATCAAAAGTCCAAGTTTCATTAAAAGACTTGGGACATAAAACATCGACATGAAAATAAAATGTCATTATTTTAATCTAAGAAATGAGTTTATAAATACCATTTAGATATTTAGCTACATTATATATCCAAATGAATACATTAAAAAAATTAGTGGGTGAATAACCCCAGTAATGGAATTAAAATCATATTGAAGTAGAAAATGTGAGTTAAACGTAAAAAAAGATATCATAATAGAGAAGGATCAAGAGTCATCACATGGGAACATAACATAAGGGAATTTATATTATAATATCATGGAAAAATAAGAAAATTGGAAAAAATAAAACATGAAATATTCATATATCAAGGATAACTACGATCAAAACATCACATTGTTGGTAGAGTCCCAAAATAGATTATATTTTTTCTTAATCCCATATATAATTTCACCTATGAATAAAACATCACACAATTCATTGGATTGCTCTCTATATGAACCCAAAATTATATATTCATGATTATTTGTACCAAAAAAATGAAGTTGGACATTAGAAATAAACATATGAATTGAAAATGGAACTAAATTGGTTGCATAATTTTTCCTCATATCATTATTAAGAATAATTCATAAAAAATGGAATATGATAACTGAACATATGGAATATATTAACCCAAAAAATGTTGGGAGAAAAAGGAAGTTTTGTATGTAATAGTGATATATATAAATAATTTAGAATCATTTAATAACATCAAATAGATTTTTAATGTGAGTTAGATATAGAAATTTCATAACGCAAACTTAAAGGGTGGTTCAGATAGATCCCTCGCCCAAAGCATCATATTTATCCATATATATAGAATCTCCTGCATAATAAATATAGATTTAATATAATGATATACCATAAAAAATAATCACATTTATGATGACATATATTATTTTCTTATAACATATTCCCACCTATTTATTAATTATTCCTTATTAAAATCAATATTTTGTGTGATAACTTCTTCCATTTTTGAATGTTTTCTTTCAGAAATCTCTCTATTTATACATTGATCATGTTCCCATCTTATAAAAAAAATTTAAACATGATATTTATATCATATAAATTCATTATATATATATATATATTCATAAATTAAATGTAGTGATAATAATGAATTACACTATTCATGGAGATGGTAGATCGTACATCTGCATAAACAATGATTCCATTTTTGATGGATGAAATGAATGAAAGGTATATAATAATTCACATTTTCATAATTATAATAATATCATAAATAATATATATATATATATATATTTATATTAAACCCTTATTAAAAAAGTTATGAGAGACGGTTACAGAAAATGAATTACATCGGTTTGTGAGGAGGTAGTTAGTTGTACACATGAATAATGATTTTGTTTCCCATTTGATATAAGAAGAGATGGATATAAGTGATTACATTAAAATAATAACTTATCAATATATTTAAGACATTATTGTTATTATTTAATCATATACTAATAATATTTTAATGAGGTAGAAGAGGAAATAAGACTGAATCATTTTGTTAATGACTATACCTCTTCTTTAGAGTAATTATATTTATTTAAAAAAACATTTTAAGGTTGGTATTATGTCTAAACTAAAGCCTTTATAATCTTGGTAGGGATTTTAGGAAGTTATTATCATATTTAATTCCCCAACTAAAAGTATTTATGTGTAATGAAAAGATGAGAAGATGTACCTTTTATTCGTGAGGGGAGGGGCACTCATGGAATTTCATAAAATATTAAATTAATATAAATTAATTTAAATATATTAAAATTAAAAACCGATATAATTAAGATATATAATTATGTTGGGTCAAAATAATATAATCTAACAAAATTTGGACATGTGTATATTATATTCCTACCCTTATCTCTTTGTTTAAACCAGCATTAACCCTTTTTGAAAATTTAAATGATAATGAGGTTTTTACTGATCAGGGATTAATATAGTTACTATAAATTATAAATGGGTCCATAAATGTAAAATAGTCTATATTTTAAAACATATACAAATAGGTTGGATGAAGAAAACAATTTTATAAATTTTAAATCATTTAATTAAATATTATTAATTAAAAAATAACATAATTTTCATTTTTTGCTCTATTCATTTAATTTGAATTTGAGAAAATATCTGAAATCAATGGAATTTGAATCCAATATATTCATAACTCTATAATCTGTTATTTTTATCTAAAAAATTTGTGGGATAGAATATTTTTTTCAATTTGTATTACTTTCAATAAATTGAAAATCATTTATTTTCTTTTATATTTGTAGAATAAATTAAAAGTTGGTATTCACTATGAATTTTAGGTAATTATTGCATCCCTAAAAATGAGAAATAAATTTTAAAACCTGACTTAGGTTCCACACATTGATTCCTCGAGCCAATTAGTGACATAACCTTAAGTGTGTCACCCCATATTCCAGAGACTTCTGACATGAAGTGAGGGTCTAATGTCATTCAGGTGGAGACTATACTATGTTTGTCATAGAATATTTCTAGTGGAAAATAAAGAAAAAATAACCAAATGAATAACCACAATTATAAGGATTACAAGATCACATGATGACCAAAACTATAAATACCATTCCAAAAATAAACAACAGATATTATTTGAAAATGTACGTTCTAAGTATAAAAATAAAAACTCAAAAGTATAGACATTGACAACTACCAAATTGGGTCCCAAACTATGTCTGGATCCCTAATCAATGCTCCATACCAACTCAACCATCTAACTCAGGGCATTTTCCCTTATCATATCTTTAATCCATGAGATCTATCCAATAATTAATCATGCAACTCGATTAGGGTGTGAGTAAAACTTAGTAGGCCACCAAAAATGGTGTCGAATAAATATCGAGTCAACTAACATTGTATGCATTTTTATAAATAATAAAGAACAATGCATAAATAATCAATTATTACATTATTAACAATCCTTTATTTAACCACATAAATCCTCAAGTCACCTTATACACCCATATCACAATACCTTCTTCAGACCATGCTGAAGTCTGAACCATCCCTAATTGATATGATATATCAGAATTCCATAGTTACCATTCTTTATTTCATACTTTAATTTCTATGTTACCATTCATTATTATACTTGAATTCAAATGATACCATTAATCATTTCTCAATTAAATGACCATGTTACCATTAATTATTTAAAAATTTAATGACCATGTTTCCATTCCTCATTTGATAATTGAAAGACCATTTTATCATTCTTCATTTAAAAATTTAATGACCATGTTACCATTCATCAAAACATAATTTATTTAACAATTAATTATTCACAAAAATTTCCCTACTAATTCAATAATAATTTAATCACACCAATACCTATAATTAATTCAACAATTAATTAATCATATCAATCCCATTAATTAATTCAACAATAAATTAACTATCTCAATCTCATTACTAATTAAACAATTAGTTGACCAAATATTTCACCATAATTAATTTAAAAATTAACTAACCACATTAACCCCATTAATTAATTACGTAATTAATTAATCAATATCAAAAATTCAATATCCCATAATTAATTTAACAATTAATTATTCCAAATAAACTATTTCAATATCCCATAACTAATTGACTAACTAATTTTCTCTAGTCAACTATCTGAATATCTAATAATTAATTCCACAATTAATTATCTCATTCACAATCTCAACACATAATAATTAATTACACAATTAGTTATCTCAATTCAAAAATATTAATTTCACATAATGAATTTCAGAAATAATTATCTCAAATATATAATCTCAAATATCCCCAATTTCACTTTTAACTTAATTAATTTATTCTAGAAATTAATTAATTCAATTAGGAACTCAATTTCTAGACATCAAATAGAAATTATATCATTACATGTACATAATTACAATAATGAATTTAGGATTTGAATTATAAACCACCTACCAGAATTGTGTGACATTTCCCAATAATAGAAAAATCCCCAATTTCAATGGAATAATGACATAGAACGAGATCTGGATCATATTCACTAAATCATGATCTAATAATCAACATCTCATAATCCAAGATCTATATTGAAAATTATAGATCTAAATCCATCAAAATTGGTAATAAAAATCTTTTAATATATGGGATATGAACTAGAAAGTTAAATGAAACCACATGGGGTATGATCCTCTCACTTAGAGGGGTGAAGATCTTCAATCGAGGCTTTGAATCACCAAGAACAAATGCGAAATAGATTTACAATTTCTATGGGAGGTATTTAATTGATTGAAATCAATTATGGATCGTTCTAGGGTATTCAGGGGGAATAATATGAGGGTTCGAGAAATTTTTTAATAATATTTAGTGGATAAAGATAATATATGATGGTTTGATGCTCGAGGCGCACGGTTTCCCCTAACCGTGCACCTTAACTGTGAGCCACTTCTAGGGGGTGTACACTATCTCATTTTCTAGTGCATGGTATAAATAAATGTGTTCCATCCATGCAAATCCCCTCTGTTAAAGCTTCCATGGTTTTATAGGATAGGGTTCCAGGTTAGGGAAAACCATGAACCCACCATGAAGTATATTGTTTCTCCTATTTATCTCAAATTTTCACCCAAAAATACACTAAGGTAAACCCGACACAAAAATTTTCTCATGAATAGGAAAAAGCGTATCTGGGATCCAGCCCAAGACATCTCTAAAAAAATGTCCGGTTCTTACAATCTCTAGACCTTGTAACAACTCTTCCTCGAGATCTACTCCAAATAATCTCTAATATTTTGATTCAATAGGATGGGGCTACTGATCCACCATATCTACTTCTCTATCCATTATTTCATCCTTCACATGGCCATGTTGCCACAATACCTAAACTATCACCAAGATATTTCCTCACAACACTTTCTCACAGTGATCCAACACATGTATCGATTGATCCTCAAAGGAGGCGTCTCTCTCAATATCAAAATCATCCACATAGATCACATGAGAAGGGATGGGTTGATACCATCGATGTTGGGACACATGGAAAACATATTTCATAGCACTGTGTCTCTTTTGATGATCCAAACAATATTACATTAACCCAACTCTCTCCATAGTATCAAATTTTCCAATGATAATGGGTGCCATATTTCCCTGTATTTGTATCCTATAGTGACCCTGTAGGTTCCGGGTGTAGCAGAAGCGTGTTGGTGGGTTTTCCCAACTTTAATTGTAACGTTAAGCAACGTTCAATATGATATCCGTGACGATTTAAAATGCCAAATATTCAGAATTGAACAAAGAACGAAAAACTTAAGAGGGAATCCCAGAACCATATGGATAAGATCATAATATGTTGGTTATAATTAATTTAATTAATTCCCAAGAATTACCTTGGTGGAATTCTTTCTTCGTTGATTTCTCTGGTCACAATCCTTTTATCCGTTGTTGCGACGTAGAATCCAAGTGTAGGATTCCTCTAGCGGTGATCCACATGTGTGCCACGTATTTATGGACGTCACCGAAGGGATCTCCGGGTGATAGCGCGGAAGTGCCTTCACTTTCGATTTCCTCCTTCAACCGCCTTGATCCGGTGGAGGATCATGCTCTCGTAACATAAGGGCGTTCTTGGTGGAAAGGGAATTCTCTCTTAGCTTGAGAGTATTTCCAAATTCGTTGTGCACAACAATGGATCTCGTTCTATGATAATAATGTAATTAGGATTATAATACTTAGAATAATAAAATGAATTAATTGCCCGAAAGAATTTAACAATTATATTTAATTTATAGTAATACCCATTGTCTTAATAATGATAGTTGACTATCATTATTACATGACATGTTCCGAACACATTACATTTAATATCATTTAATTAAATAAACAATATTTTCTCATGAATCCCAAAAAAAACAAACTAAACGTCATGTATATAAATATACATGGCATGTACTTTTTTGTTTTCATTTTATTTATTTCCTCCACCATATTTATTAGACCTTGAGTAATGGCTATTTATTTATTAAATAAATGTAACTACATTACTCACTAATAAATATATATTATTTCACCCACAATATTTTCTCTCAAATAACTAGTGTCAAAATAAATGAGATCAGGCATTCTTAAATAATTATTAGACCACAGTTGGGAATAATCTTTATTTAACTTGTTAAATTAATATTTAACTGAGATACATGGACACACTTAGTGTGTGACCCTCTAAGCCTCTTTCTCAGTGGCATTAGGCGGACCCTGCATAAAGTCCAAGGTTAGCGTCTAGCAACACGCAAAGGCACCCATAGAGAAAGAAGTTAAGGCTGCAATTACATGTCACCTCCTACGAATGCTTACTGTGTAATATAATCCCTTTGTCACAATATCTCTAATCACGTGGGTTGCATGCAAGTTCCATCAACCCATGTTCTTGATTATTCTTTCTTTGACTTCCCAAAATTGAACTCCCCCATACCTTACCTTGGCCATGAATTTATATAGGCTATATCAATTCTATCAAAGGGCCTGAGATATCTACTTCCGTTATGGAACAGAAGGGACAAATCCATTCTCGTGTTATCTATTAATGCAGTATTACTCGTGATGCACCCAAAGTATACTACCTCACTGCGAACAGTGTGTTGTCACAGTTTTCATCAATACATCTAAGTGCGGGAGTTGTAATACCCATTAGTAATAATCTTAAAGTCTAAGGACCAATACACACATCCACTGATAGGAACGTCCAATGACACTATGAAATGTGGATTTCCTACTTGTGGGTCTCGTTCTCATAATATCCTCCTGGATATTACCAAGGGTGCACACCATGAGAAGGTGCCTCAATGTTTTATGATTCCTCACCCCTAATGGCCTGTATTATTTGTGCCCTCAAATAATATCTTCCGGAAATAGAACATATATTGAAGAACAGTGTTATGGCACTTCCGGGTTCTCATCATAGCAGGGTTCCACTATGACCCATTAATGCAACAACAGTTTTTAGGACATTATCACATGCATTGTCACGCAGACGAACAATCACGATGTGATATGAATTTTATTAATGAAGAGAGTACAAAGTAGTTGGTTCTATGCCAACAACTCCAATAGACTCCCACTTGGACTAGAGCCAACTACTAACAACCTTTAACCCGCTTGCTCTCGCATGATATTCATGCTTATGCTGAGATAGACCTTTAGTCATGGGGTCCGCCACGTTCTCTTCCATGGACACTTTTCTGACTTCAACTTCTCCCCTTTGATAGAAATCCCTCAACAGGTGATACTTCCTTAGTATGTGCTTTGTTCGTTGATGTGACCTAGGTTATTTTAAAAGACCCACCACTGCAGTATTATAACAATATAGTGTAATTGGATCGTTACTACTAGGAACCACTTCAAGCTCCTGGAAAAAGTTCTGGATCCAGATGGCTTCCTTGGCTGCATCAGAAGCCGCTATATATTTGGAAGTCGTTGTAGAATTAGTGACAACTGGATGCTTTGAAATCTTCCCGCTAACAACTCCTCCATTGATATAGAAAAAATATCCAGATTGCAACTTCAGATCATTCAGATCTGTCCGAAAACCAGCATCAGTATACCCTCTAATGACAAGATCCTCATCTACTCTATACACCGGTAACATATCTTTAGTTCTTCTCAGATACTTAAGGAGAGTCTTAATAGCATTCCAATGTTGTTCTCTTGGATCTTCTTCATATCTACCTACCATGCTTAGTGCATAGGCAACATCAAGCCTGGTACATAACATGTCATACATGATGGATCCTATAGCTGAAGCATATGGGATCTTACTCATTCTATCATTCTCTTGTTGTGTCCGAGGACACATTTTCTTAGAAATATGTAAGCCATGTGACACTGTAACCAATCCCCTCTTTTATTGTTCCATACTAAATATCTTTAGTATCAGGTCAATGTATGTACCCTGGCTTAGTCCAAGTAGCCTCTTAGTTCTATAATGAATGATCTTGATCCCCAAAATGTAGGCTCCTTCACCTAAGACTTTCATGGAGAATCACTTTTTCAACCATTCCTTATCTGACTATAAGGCTAGTACGTCATTTCCAATAAGCAAAATGTCATCAACATATACTACTAGGATAGCGACCACATTCCCATTAAACCACCTATAAACACATGGCTCACATTTGTATTTAATGAAATCAAATTCCTTTATGGATTCATCAAATCGAATTTTCCATGACCTGGATGCTTGATTAAATCCATAAATAGATTTCTGCAACTTGCAAACCCGTTTGACTTCACATGGTGTCACAAACCCTTCTGGTTGTGTCATATAGACATCTTCTTGAAGGTTCCCATTAAGGAATGCTGTTTGGACATCCAACTTCCAAATCTCGTAGTCATGGTATGCTTCTATGGAAAGTATGATTCTTATGGATTTAAACATGGAAACTGGCGAGAAGGTTTCATCATAGTCAATTCCTTGACGTTGTCTAAATCCTTTTTCCACTATCCTTGCTTTATAGGTGCTAACTTAACCTTACATTTCCATCTTTCTCTTGAATACCCATTTGCATCCAATAGGCTTTACATCGACTTGCTCATCGACGAGAACCCAAGCTTAGTTCTGATACATGGAATCCATCTCAGAATTCATAGCTTCTAGACATCTTGTAGATTCTGAGCTTTCTAATGCTTCCTTGTAGGAGATATGTTCATCATTTTCCAACAACAATGATTCACCATCCTCGGTGACTAGGAATCCAAATCTCTCTGGTTCCTTTACCTCTCTTGTGTTCCTATGCAGTACTTGTGTTTCTAGAACCTCTACCACAGGGAGCTGTGGAACTTGTTCCTATACCAACTATTGTGTATCTTGAGCATCAACTTCATCGAAGTCAATATTTCTCCCACTATCCTTCTTGAGGATGTGCTCCTTCTCAATAAGGACTACTTATCTAGTGACATTCACTTTTTGGTCTGGAGGGTTATATAGGTAATATCCTTTTATTTCCTTGGGATATCATATAAAGATACACTTCATGCCCTGGGGTGCTAGTTTTCTGCCTAAGAAGGCCTTAAAAAACACCTCGCATCACCATACACGTGTATGCGACAAAATAGGCTTCTTTCCATTCCATAACTCGGAGGGAATTCCATTTGTGGCCTTAGTTGGTACTCGGTTTAATGTGTATGCTATTGTTTGTAATGCATATCCCCAAAAGGATAATGGAAGATCCGTATGACTCATCATCGACCTCACCATGTCCAACAAGGTGCGGTTCCTCCTTTCACTAACACCGTTCCACTATGGTGTGCAAGGAGGATTGAGTTGAGATAAAATCCCAGACACTTATAGAAGATCGATGAGCTCTTCGTTTAGATATTATCCACCTCGAACCGATCGAAAATTCTTTATCTTCTTACCAAGATGATTCTCTAATTCATTCTTGAATTCCTTAAATTTTTCTAAGTCTTCTGACTTATATCTCATTATGTAGACAAATCTGTTTCTACTCAAATAATCAGTAAAAGTAATGAATTAAGAAAATCCACCTCTATCTTCTACTGGAAATGGTCCACACACATCCGTGTTTACCAATCCTAGAAGCTTTGTGGACCTTTCACCTTGTGCACCAAAAGGTGGCTTGGTAATTTTTCCTTGTAAACAATCATGACATTTATCAAGTGGTTTTAGCTCAGTAGAGTCTAATAGCCATCTTGGAAGAGCTTTGTCAAGAGCTTCTCTTTCACATGACCGAGATGGTGATGCCACAACTGGGTGGTGTATGAGTCATGTGAGTTTGTTTCGTTATCGATTCCCAACACTTTGTTTTCATAATTTAATACATACAAACCATTATTTAAATATGCCATACCATAGCATACAATGTTCTTATAAAAGATACAACCCTTATTTCCAAACTTGAAAATAAATCCATCCATATCCAAAAAAGATATAGAAATTATGTTCTTGGTAACACTAGGCACAAAATAACAGTTTTGTAAAACCAAAATCATGCTAGTTAGCAATGAGAGGTGGTAATCACCAATACCCAACACAACTAACTTTGCGCCATTAGCAGCTCGAAGATACACCTCTCCTCTGGAAATATTCCTAAATCTACTTGGTTTCTGCATTTGAATATAGATTTGAGCCCCACAAGATGTATCTAATACCCAATGTGTAGAAATAGAACGATTACACTCGATAACGAACACACCTTCAGTGTCCCCACGCTTCTGGGTGCAGTTCCTCTTCCAGTGGCCCTTCTTGCCACATGAAAAACCCAATGCCTCCCATTCCGTGCCCTGCCTCTGGATCTTCCCCTTCTTAGAGGGACGGTGCTTGGGGGCTTTAGAACGTTTATAAGTCTTTGGACCCTTTACCATGTCCTTCCTTTACTTGTTCACCATAAGGACTGTAGTTTTGTCACACCCCATGTCCTTGTCTACCTGGAAAATCAAGTTCAGAAGCTCTGACAGACTCTTCTCATTGCCGCTCATGTTATAGTTGACAATGAAGCTAGAGAAGGTCCTAGGCAGTGATGATAGGATGAGATCTGTACGCAACTCATATAGGAATTTAATCCCTAAGATGTCCAGGCGTTCAATGTAGCCAATAAGCATGACAACATGAGGCCCAGATGGTGCAGACTCTCTAAGATTAGTTGTAAACAAAGAATTGGAGATCTCATACCTCTCCTATATCGCCTTCTCTTGGTAGAGATGTTGAAGGTGAGACATCATGCAATACACGCCCATGTTTTCATGTTGGTTCAAGAGCTCATTAAACATGGCCGATAGCATGAAACACTGGACATATGTGGCATCATCCATGTGTTTCATGTAGAGAGATAATTCCTCATCCCTAGCCTCTTTCCCAGGTGCAACTGGAATAGGCTCTTCCAGCACATAAAATTTCCTTTCGTGGTGAAGGGCGACGCGTAAACACCTCTTCCACTCATGGAAATTGGTGCCAGTGAGAAGGTTTTCCTTCTCAAGTATGGTGCGCAATGATATGTTTTAAGTAATTTTCTTTCCATTTCTACAAATTAAGATGAGCAAAGGTTTAGTAATTTATTACAAAAATTGAGACAAATAAATAAATTAATACTTATTAGTCTCCCACTATTTTATCAAAATCCAATATCCCTCTCCATTGATTTCAGAATATTCTGTTACCTGAATATTCTAGTTGAAAGGATCCATATTTCTCTTCACATTACCCCAACTAGGTTTGGTCAAGAAACATGGAGGGTTTAAGGTAGGCATTCCAAATTCCAACTGCATTAACTCGCAGCTCATTGATCCACTAAGTGGACTCCCCAATCCTGAAATCCTTTTATATTGGATTTCCTCAACCTTTGCCTCTTGGTCACACCAAGTCCTGCTGTGGCAGTCAAGCCTTGATGCAAACCAAGTCAAGTCAACCCAAAAATTTGAATTAGAATTCCCTGATAATTAAAATCACCCCAACTAGGGTTGTTCAAGCACTTTGAACTATGGTTTGATTCTAACCATGATTATGAAAGGCTATACCAACTTAATATTTCTTTTGAGTGATTTTATCCTTATATGTAAATTTCCATTTTATTATCTTTGATTACATGCTTGTTAATATTAAGTGGGATATACTAATGTGATTAACCATTTCTAAGATAATATTTGCATATAATCCTCTTTTATTTTAGTTTCATTTTGCATGCTCGTTTAATTCATTAATTGTGTGATCATGACAACACTCCCACAATAAAAAACCATGCAACTAACATAAATAAAATAAATGGTATGATCATGATCTTTTTTCTATTGGTTAGATTATCTTGTGGTTGATAAACTAACCCAAGACCTAGGGGAGAAACACCTTGAACCTTTCGGGTTCGTGTTTACATCTTTCCACCTATCCACCTTTGTTTCTCTTTAGATTGGTTTCACCTTGGCTGCTGACTTGAGCCGCCTCCACTAGCTTGGGAGCTCCATCAATTACATATGCATTTATCTCACACACAGGTGAGGGGTAAAAAGGGGTTTTACATAAAATAATCCTTGGGCACGCAGGCCCTACATATTAATAAGGAGATGGATCGCAGGCCAACAAATTTAATTTAAATAAATAAATTAAAAGAAACCATTCACATACAAAGGTCTCGGTCTAGCTCATGATCATCCATACATGCAATGATATTTATGCATAAATAAAACTAGCCTTAAATTATTTAATCGTTCTTGTTTAAGATAAATCACGGTCAAATTAATTAATTATCTTTAATTAATCAATCCTTTTATCTTAAAACCTTTTTTTGAATATCCTTGAGATTCTCATCCATCATAATTTTAAACAAATAAATTCATTTAAAATTATCCTTGTACGTAACTTGTACCATGGAGGCAACCTGGTGAATTACCGTTCATTACGCAGATGTTATATTAAACACATATATATAAAACACCTCTCAAGTGTTGTGCCTCAGCTTTACACCTGCACCACGGTACACATCTCAAGGGTTTGTATAATATAATAATAAGTTTTAATAAATCTGCATAATTTGGGTGAGTACACGGCGTGTAGTTCCGACTACACGGCGTGTACTTATCTTCACCATCCATCTGAAGTACACGTCTGGGGACATGGCGTGTTAATGTAATTCAGAAATTTTCGGAGTACATGGTGTGTACAGTGGGACACACGCCGTGTAGTTTCTTCATTACACGATTTCCAACTGGGCAGGCCGTGTACGGAGTACATGGCCCAACCCTAACCCGAAGGGACTACACGCCATGTTCATTGCACCACACGACGTGTATTCCAGAAACCGTGTGCCACCTGTTTCTGCTCAACACACGGTGTCTTAAATTTGTAGAAAGAATCCAATACATAGCCTGATTTGGTGGATCAGTCAATGCATTAAACCTAGACTACACGGTGTGTACTTCGGAATACATGCAGTGTATTCTGGTGTTGTACGGCCAGAAATGTTTGGCTCCTCCCGATAAGTTCCTCTATTTTATTTTAATCAAAATTAAATGAAAATTTCGTTTCGGTGAGGTGAATGAGAATTGAGGGAGGAGGAACATATCTCGAGATTCAGATTTCCAGAATGATTAAACATGAATTGAAATAACTAAATTATTAAATGCGTAAATCACCAATGAAAAACTAAATAATTATAATCAACGATATGACCGCTCGGATACCACTTGTAGGTTCTGGGCGTAGCGAAAGCGCGTTGGGGGTTTTCCAAACATTAATTTTAACGTTAAGAAACATTCAATCTGAGATCCGTCATGATTTAAAATGCCGAATCTTTAGAATAGAAGGAATAACGAAAAACATAAGAGGGAATCCTGGAACCATATGGATAAAATCATCATATGTTGGTTATAATTAATTTAATTAATTCACAAGAATTACCTTCGCAGAATTATTTCTTTGTTGATGTCTCTTGTCACGATCCTGTGATCCATCGTTGCATCGTAGAATCCAAGTGTAGGATTTCTCTAGCGGTGATCCACACATGTGCTACATATCTCTGGACATCGTCGAAGGGATCTCCAAGTGCTAACGCAGAAGAGACTTCGCTTGCGATATCCGCCTTCAACCACTGTGATCCGGTGAAGGATCTTTCTCTCGTAACTTGAGGGCATTCTTGGTGGAAAGGGAATTCTCTCTTGGCTTGAGATTATTTCCAAATCCATTATGCACAACAATGGCTCTCGTTCTATGATAATAATGTAAATAGGATTATAATACTTAGAATAATAAAATTAATTAATTTCCTGAAATCATTTAATCATTTCATTTAATTCTTAGTAATACCCCATGTCTTAATAATTATAGTTGACCATAATTATTACTTGAGATGTGCCCAACACATTACATATAATATCATTTAGTTAAATAAACATTATTTTCTCACAAATCCCTAAAAAACAAACTACACAGCGTGTATATAAATATACATGGCGTGTTCTTTAATTTTTTCTTCTTATTTATTTCCTCCACCAAATTTATTAGACCTTGAGTAATGGCTATTTATTTTTTAAATAAATGAAACTGCATTACTTTCTAATAAATATATATTATTTCGCCCACAATATATTCTCTCGAATACCTAGTGTCGAAATAAATGCGATCAGTCGTTCTTAAATAATTATTAAACCACAGTCGGGAATAATCTTTATTTAACTTGTTAAATTAATATTTAAATGAGATACATCGACACACTTAGTGTGTGACCCTCCAGGCCTCTTTCTCAGTGGCATTAGGTGGAGCGTGCCTAAAGTCCAAGTTTAGCATCTAGCAACATATCAAGGCACCCATAGAGAAAGAGGTTAATTCCACAATGATGTGTCACCTCCTAGGAATGCTTACCATGTAATATAATCCCTTGGTCATGATATCTACAATCAAGCGGGTTGCATGCTAGTGCCGTCAACCCATGAGCTCGATTATTCATTCTTTGACTTCCCAGAATTGAACTCGCCCATACCTTACCATGGCCATGGATTTATTTAGGCTATATCAATTCTATCAATGGTCCTGAGATATCTACTTCCGTTATGGAATAGAAGGGACAAATCCTTTCTCTCATTATCTATTAATGCGGTATTACTCGTGACGCACCCAACGTATCCTACCTCGATGCGAACAGTGTGTCGTCACAGTTTTCATCAATACATCTGAGTGCACAAGTTGTAATACCCATTAATAATAATATTAAAGTCTAAGGACCAATACACACGTCTGTAAATAGGAACATCCAATGACACTATGAAATGTGGATTTTCTACTGGCGGGTCTTGTTCTCATAATATCCTCCTGGATATTACCAAGGGCGCACACCATGAGAAGGTGCCTCAAAGTTTTATGAGTCCTCACCCCTAATGGCCTGTATTATTTGTGTCCCTAAAATAATATCATCCTTCCATAGAACATATATTCAAGAATAGTGTTATGGCACTTCCAGGTTCTCATCATAGCAGGGATCCTCTATGACCCATTAATGCAACAGCTGTCCATAGGACATTATCACATGCATTGTCATGCAGAAGAACAATCAAGATGTGATAAGGATTTTATTAATGAATAAAGTACAAAGTAGTTTGTTCTTGGAAACCAACTCCAACAGGCCCAACCTAGGTGAAACATTAAGGAATAGATGTTAACCCTATGTAAACTCAAATGTTCACTGATTTCTACCAGCATACGACTTATTTTTACTCTAAGAAATAGCCATACACTTCTGAATTAGATAAACGAGATCAGATGTCACCTACACAAGTCACGATCCTAAAAACTCAGACTCACCATCCTCTATCCACCATAGTGTTTATCTAAAATAACATAAATAATGAGCCTCATATTGTTTCATATATATAGTCACAAGATAAAAATTGTTATAGCTGAACTCCACGATTTCTGGTTGCTTCTCCCATTACCCACTAATGTTATGAAAATATGTTAACAACATATCGTCAAGTACAAGTATAGTACACTCTGAGTACCCGTCTGTGTATGGGTGGAAATATGTACTCAACAAAACATTCATACCCATCACCTTTTATTTGACCTCTCATTTTTGAAATTTAAAATGCGAGTCATGGTCTGAAAAAATAGTGGGTTGCACTCTATGCAAATGGACTATCTCTTGAACATACAATTCTCCTTATAGATATACACAGAAAGTCTCCCATATTGGCATGAGATGTGAAACCTTCATCAGTCTGCCCATAATAACCAATATTATATCATTCCTCTGAGGAATCATTGGGAAACCCACCCTAAATTATATAGTAATTTTCCCCACTTTCATTTCAGAATAGGAAATGAATGTAATAAACCACAAGGTCATTGATGTTCAGCCTTCACATGATGATAGGTATACTATCGTGTCACAAACTCTCCGATCTCATTTTTCATCCCGTACACCAAAACAATTGAAATATTTTATGGTATATTTTAGTTTCACCTAGATTTTCCTCCCACATAAAAGAAAAAAATTCTATAATCTTATCCTCTCACATACTCGTAGGTATAATAACCTGATTCTTAACATATATGATCTCATCCTCATCTACGCACTAATCAAAAGGTGACTCACTGGATTTAACACTTTCCCTCAATGAAAAAAACTTCGTATCCTCATATTTCATAGCATTAGAACTAGTTTGTAATTTCGGGGCCCTGGTTCCACACCCTGTTACCCTGAGCCAGTCAGTCACATGACCTCAAGCACACCTCCCCGTATGTAATATCATGCTAACTAGCTGTTAATTTCTAATATAAGTGAGGGGGGTACTATAACCTCTTTGTTAAAGTAAAATACCAATAGAATATAAATAAAAAATAACCAAATATATATCCATAACAAGAAGGATATAAATATCACAAGATGACAAAACTATAAATACAATATCAAAATTAAAAAATAGATATATCATGATAATGTACGTACCATGTGTCAAAAAGAAAACTCAAAAGTAAGGACACTAACAACTCTGAAGAGAATCCCAACCCTCAAATAGTTCCCTCATCCATGTTCCATCCCAACTCAGCCATCTAACATAGGGATTTGTCCCTTATCATGTCCTGTAAGCATGAAATCAATTCGGGTACCGATCAGGTAACCCGAGTAGGGTTTGAGTACAACTTATTAGGCCCCCACGAAAGGTCTATAAAACAATATCCAGAAAAATAATATCTTTTATAGTTTCATACATAGTATATTACAATGCTTAAATAAACAGTTATCACATTATCAGTTATTCTTTATTTAACCACATAAACCATCAGGTTCGCTTATACACTAGTATCTCAAAACCTTCTTCAACCCATAATGAGGTCTAAAATAGAACCAAAAGATATCATATCACAGAATTCCATTATTATAATTCATTAATTCATAATTTAATGTCCATTTTACCATTCATCATTATACATGAATTACCATGTTACCACACATCATTTCACAGGTTAATGATCATGAAAACATTCATAATTACTGAATTGAATGACCATGTTACCATTCATCATTTCAAAATTGAATGGCCATGTTACCTTTCATCAATTAATAATTTAAGGACCATATTAATATTTATCAGTGCATAATTAATTCAATAGTTAATTACTCAGAGAAATTTCATTACTAATTCAAAAATTAGTTAATCATACCAATCCCATTAATTAATTTACCAATTAATTAATCATATCAATCCCATTAATTAATTCAACATTTAGTAAATCATCTCAATATCATTACTAATTCAATAATTAGTTCATCACATAATTCCCCTTAATTAATTCCATAATTAATTAAGAACATCATCTATAACATCCCAAGTAAGTAATGAATAATAGATATTTTTATCTATGTCTATTTATTAATTAGATAGTGTTTTAGAGGCTTAAAATGAGAATAAATCCAATCTTAAGCATGGAATACACTAATATTTTAAAAGATTGTTTTACTACCTTTTGATGGAAAACCATATTTAAATCAAAATTTTGACAATTTTATAAGCTCTATTTGTAAAAATAAACTTATTATTTATTATTGGGACATTGAAATTTACATTGGATAATTTTTTGGTATTTTTCTGGAAATGTTCATTTTTTTAATGAATAGTGAAAAATACCGCATTTTACATCAAAACTGTTTTTTCGTCTAATGTAATTATATGGATAGATTATCTTTTTAATTGGTTTTAAAGTTTAAATAGAATATATGTTTACCATGTAATCCAATGGTGGACATTGGAATTAATTTCAATTTGAAATTGGACTTAAACTACTGTCAATATTTTGATATATATTGTTTAATAAAAACACGCTATTTGTCATGACAGCGTGAATTAATTATTAAATTAATTAATGTAACTAATATGTTTTGAATTTTGTAAAATAGAAATCATTTTTTAATTTGGAATATCAAATATATCTTAGGGTGAAGTTTTGGTATTTTTCTGAAAACGTCAATTTTTGATGAATAGTGAAACCACTAGGTGGTACTTAAAAAAAGTGATTTTTCATTTAAATGAAAATTTACCACTTCTGTGTTTTGAATTTCAAAAATCTGACATACATGGTTTTCATTAAGAAGTAAAATTAGGTTCAATGGGATTAAAATAACTTTTTGGTGAATAGTAACTTTTATGTTTTTAATCGCGATTAGAGGTAATTAGTGTAATTTAAGGTAGAAATAATGTTTTAATAATATGAAATGAACTTGACACATGTCCTACCCTTATTGGATGTGTCATGGCCGACCAATAAAATCCATGGGTCAACTTTGGGACCCCATGGAGCCACTTTGGTAGGAAAATGACATTAATATCTTTTATTTAAAGTAAAACTAAAAATGACACAAACATATATTGTTTTACTTAAACAATTTTTATATGTGGTTATACAAGTCATATTTTTTACTATAAATATTCATTGAAAATATAAAAAGATTTCCTACATCATAGTATTTTTTTTAATAATTTTTAGACATTAAATAGATTAAATTTTTTGTGACATCATGATGATGCAGCGATTACCTCATTATTTAATGATTTAAATAAAATGAAAAGATAATGTAAAATATAAGACCTAAACTTGTAAAAAACCAATTGGATGGGTATATTTAGTACCCTTATCACCTTATCCTCGAAAAAAATCAGTTTAGGACCTTTAAAATCCGAAACTCATTTCCATATAAAGTGACATTTTGTAACTTTCCAAGAGTGCCCCTCCTCTCCTCTTATAAAAGGCCCCCAACTCTAAAGCATTTGGCTCGGACAAAAACTGCCCATTTTGTCTCTCCACATCCCTACATAACTCATAGAATCCTCACTTTGGGCAGAAGTCTTCCCAAGGAAGCCTTTGAGCTCAAATCAAAAAGAGTTACCCGATTTAAAGGTAGTGCCTTCTCTTGTGTTCTTTTGTTTTATTTTATTTCTCCAACCCCCTAAACTCTTTTTATTCATTTCTTTTGTAACAACTCCAGTATCTTCAATATACTAGGATGTTTTTATGATATTTATTCGAGCTAAAATTACACACACATACATCTAATGGTTAAAGAACATATTGTTTCCGTGGATGGAGAATTTCTGCCTCACGAAATGATGATTGTTCAATATTCTTTTAACACCTTCAAAGGTGGCCATTAAGATGTCACTATATTTATATATGGTATATAATATCTTTATGTTTTACTTAAGCTTCTTTATTTTTCATTTATGGCATACCTTTATGGTTTCCATTACGGGTAAACGCGATATCTTCATTTTAGAAAGTGCGGACTACCGCCCCCTCAAAGTGATTTGATTCGTTAATGCCATATGTGGGACATATAAAGGATTTCTTTAGTGATATTATATATGATATTATACTAGAATTATAATATACCTTTATATCATTATTATCCCATTCCATAAAATATGAAATAGAAATAAAAGTAGCGTCCATGCATACGTACGGCTTACCGTCTCCATGAACGGTGCATTTCATTTCTTACCTCTAAACATTATGTAATATTATAAATTCATGTATATACTGGATATATATGATATATATGATATCTACATCATGATTATAACTCTGGATATAATGGATACATGAAAAAATTGTAATTATTAAGTGTTTTTTTTGACTCAAGTACCCATGATCGTTAAAACGAAAGTTATTAACTTAAATAATTACATAGTGTTCATGACAAGGTAATAAGTGATATAAAAGGAATAATGAACTTGAAAAAATGTCTTAAGAAATTAGAAATTAACTCAAGTTTATTATTCATAAGGCTAAAGAATGATCTAGTCAAGTCGGACCCGAGGTATGAGACTTCGTCTCAATCTCCTTTCATTGAGGCCTATTTTGTTTTATACACAACTCTCTTTTATACGGTGTATAAACCCCTTTGACTTTTACACTTATTCAAAAGGAATATTTTTTATATGAAGAATTTTACTAAATGACAAAAGGAATGTTTTTTTTGTCGTACATATGCGGCGACAATGACTTCTCTGCCGCTGTGACCATTATTTGATTTTCGGCTTCCTCTACAAGCCATAACCTTACTTTTTTTAAATGAAAAATAAATACCATGTTTTAATTTTCTTTTATTTTGGTATTGAAAATGGTTTTAATAATGTTTTTATATCAATGTTTTGTATTGATATCTTGTGATTGAAAATTGGAAATGTTATGTTTCCCATATGCATGTTTTATGTGATACGATTAGGTTATGGTTCATGGGCATTGTTATGAAGACGGGTGGTTGCGTGATAAACTAAGGGTGGGTGAGCCCGATATAGCTCTCCAATGCATTGGGTAATGCGAAAGAGTGAAACGTTAAGGTTTCTTTGAAGAGATTTAGGGAATATACTGTGATGGGTATTCCAAACATAGACATGAGGGTTACTCCCGACATATGAATGTTATGAATGCATCAAGTTACCTTTATGTCTTATGATTTCTATGATTTATTAATGATTTTATGAGGTATGTTAATGTGATTATGTTTTATGGGTAAATTATGATTTCATTCTTATGTATATATGTACTCATGTTTTCCTTTCCATACATTTTATAACCCTTATTGAGCTTTTTATGCTCATCCCATGTTTTTGAAATGTTTTTCACCGGTCAAGGGAATGGTACATGATATGATGATTGTGTCAAGGAAGTGTCAAGAAAGAATCCATATTTTATTTTGAATATGTTTTCGTTGATGGAAAAAAATTAATACTATATTTTATGTAACCACCTTGTTTAAATGTGAAATGTAATGCAAGTTTTATGATCTAATTCTCTAAAACTCTGAACGTAAAAATATCCTCAATGTGTAATCTTGTAATAACTCAAGATTAAGTAAGGTTTAAGGCTGGGGCCTTATAGTTGGTATCAGAGGTAGGTTTAGATAACTTTAGGAGTTAGAATTATATTAAATTATTATCCAAAAATATTTTTTTATGGTCAAATGGAAATGATATAGCATTTTAAGATTATCATGTTGCTTCATCTAAGACATGTTTGTTCAGAATGGTTTTCTGCAGAAGAAATAGGGAAGCAGTGCTAGAAAGGCATACAGAAGGAAATAAACTTCAGAATCAGCATACTGAGATGGTCGGAATTGGAACTGAACAGTTTGTTGCAGAAATGGCACAGTTGACTCAAGCGATAAATGGTGGTGGTATCCATGCAGGAGATCAGCCAGATCAACTGCAGAGGAACATGTCAGTGGTGGAACATTTCACGAGGCAACATCCCCCATCATTCAGAGGATCATCTGACCCTGTGCTAGCTGAAGCATGGATTAAAGCACTAGAGAATATTTTTTATTTCAGGGGGTGTTCAGATAATCAAAAGGTTAGTCTTGAAATTTACTGTTTGGAGGGTGAATAAGATCAGTGGTGGTCGATGGTTAAAAATATCAGGGGCATTGATGAGATTGATGCTCTCGACTGGGATGAATTCAATGGTATGTTTCTTGAGAAGTATTTTCCTAAGGCTGTTCGACTTAGGATGGAAAAACAATTCCTGGAATTGAAGCAAGAGAAAGACTCAGTGGCTGCTTATGAAGAAAGGTTCACTCGATTGGAAAGGTATTCTCCAAAATTTATCCAGGGCCTTGATAGTAAAATCAATCGTTTTTACTCAGGAATAAAGCCATAATATCGAAGGGCTTTATCTTTTCGTGAGTTCAAGAGTTATGAAATGCTTTTTTGATGTGCTGAGAAGGTGGAAATGGAGTTTGCCGATGATCAAGTGTTCTATAACAACCAACAGAAGAAGAGACCGAGGTGGCAGTAGAAATGAAAGAATTCTTCAAAGAAGTATGATGGTATGAAAAATAAGTTTCCAGTTTGTGATAAATGTGGTAAAAGGCATGCTGGGGAATGTCTTCTGAATTCGGGAAAGTGCTACCGATGTGGTAAGATGGGACATAAGGCTCGTGATTGCACTGAAAAAGATCATGGTGATGGTAAGTCCAAATTCGATTTACAGTTAGTGAAATGTTTTAAGTGTGATGAGATGTGTCACTATGCAAACGAGTGTCCGACAAAGAGCTTGAGTGATGAGAAGAAGTTATACTACAAGCAGAAAGGGGTGGTGAAATCCTTTGCAACTACTTCAGCAGATGTTGGGTCATCAAACGAAGTTGTATAAGGTACTTTGTTTGTTTTTTCAGATTATGCCAGTGTGTTGTTTGATTCGGGGTCTACACATTCATTCATCTTTGAAAACTTTTCTAGTAAAATGGGAGTACCATCTCAAGAAATGACTCCTAAACTTGTGGTAAAAACACCTGGGGGTAATGTTGAGGAAAAAATAATTTATAAGAATCTTCCTATCCTTATCTGTGGAAAGATCCTACTTGAAAACCTTATTGTTTTACCTCTAGTAGAGTTTGATGTTATCCTGGGTATGGATTGGCTCTCTATTTACCATGCTATGATTGACTGTAGAGATAAAGAAGTTTCTTTTTATAAAGACTTTCAGTTTGTGTACAAGAATGAACCCTTACTGTTGATAACATATCAAGAGGCCGAGAAACTTGTAAAAGATGGAAATGAATGTCACCTTCCACATATAGTTGAAAACAAGGGAGCTGTTCAGATTAATGATGTGACAATAGTAAATTAGTATCCTGATGTTTTTCCTGATGAGTTTCCTGGAATAATACCAGATCGGGAAGTTGAATTTACTGTTGACTTAGTTCCCGATGCTAAGCCAATTTCAAAACCCCCTTATAGAATGGATCAAATTCAACTTTTAGAGTTGAAGGAGCAATTGAAAGATTTATTAGAGAAAGGTTTCATTCGACCTAGAACATCACCATGGGGTGTTCCTGTTTTATTTGTTAAAAAGAAATATGGTTCTATGAGACTTTTCATTGATTATAGAGCCTTGAATAACATCACTGTTAAGAACAAATATCATTTACCTCATATCGATGATTTGTTTGATCAGCTCCAGGGAGCTCAGTATTTTTCAAATATTGACCTGAGATCAGGGTACCATCAGTTAAAGGTAAAAAAAGCATATGTTCTGAAGACCACGTTTCGTACAAGATATGGCCATTATGAATTTGTAGTAATTCATTTTGAGCTAAGCAATGCACCTTCTGTATTCATGGACTTAATGAATAGAATTTTCCATGAGTTCTTGGATAAGTTTGTGGTGGTTTTCATTGATGATATTTTGGTGTTTTCTAAAAGTAAAGAGGAGAATGAATGACATTTAAGGGTTATTTTGAAAACCATAAAAGAAAATAAATTGTATGGGAAATTCAGCAAGTTTGAGTTTTGGTTGCAACAAATTTCTTTCCTTGGTCATATTGTTTCTAAATATGGAATAAATGTGGATCCTGCAAAAACAAAAGTTGTTGAAGAATGGCCAAGACCCACAAATGTAACTGATATTTGTAGCTTCCTTGGTTTGGCAAGATATTACCGAAGGTTTTTTAGAAATTTTTCATGGTTATCTAGTCCAATGACTAAGCTAACTCAGAAGGGTGTTAAGTTTATCTAGACAATAGAATGTGATGATTGTTTCTAGGAACTGAATAAAATATTGGTGAATGCTCCAGTTTTGGAACTACCTTCCAGGAATGGTGAGTTTGTTATCTATAGTGATGCTTAATTGAAAGGACTTGGTTGCGTCCTAATGCAGAATGATCAGGTAATTGCTTATGCTTCGCAACAGTTGAAAACTCAGGAGGTAAATTACCCTACACATTGTTTGGAATTAGCTACTGTTGTTTTTGCTTTAAAAATTTGGAGGCATCATTTTTATGGTGTATAGTGTGAAATATATACTGATCACAAAAGTTTAATGTATATATTTACTCAGAAAGAATTGAACATGAGACAGATGAGATGGCTAGAATTAATCAAGGATTATGATTGTACAATTCCCTACCATCCGGGAAAATCAAAAAAAGTGGCTGCTGCTTTGAGTCAAAAAAGTAATGCATCATTAACAATGTTGTATTTGGAACATTATCCTTTGGTTAAGGATTTGATGAACTTTGGAATTGAAGTTGTTGGTGCAGGATGTTCTTCTGTTTTGTTTCAGGTATTAGTGAAATCTTCTCTATCAGATAGAATCAAGAAAGCACAGAAGCAAGACAATGAGTTGCAGAAAAAGGTAGAGCTGGTTCAGAATGGTAAGTTGCCTGAATTCAACAATGATAATGATTGTGTTTTTAGATTTGGGAAGAGATTGCGTGTGCCTTGTGATTCACAGTTGAAAAGAGAGTTGTTATGTGAAGCTCATAGTTCTCCGTTTTCAGTTCATCCTGGCTGTACTAAGATGTATAGAGATCTTTGAGAGTATTGCTGGTGGGATGGAATGAAAAGGGATATTACTGATTTCACTGTGAAGTGTTTGACTTGTTAATAGGTAAAAGCAGAGCGGAAGTTACCAAAAGGGTTGCTTCAAACTTTACCAGTGCCAGAGTGGAAATGGGAAAACATATCCATGGACTTTGTTATGGGATTACCAAAGACATCTCGATGTAATAATTCAATCTGGGTTATTGTTGATCGCTTGACAAAATCTGCTCATTTCCTTCCTATTCGATATACTTTCTATCTATATTAACTTTCTCGATTGTACCATAAAGAGATAGTCAGGTCACCTGGAGTTCCTCTATCCATTGTATCCAATCCTGATCCCAGGTTTACTTCTAACTTTTGGAAGGGCCTTCAAAAGTCGTTGGGTACTGAATTAAATTTTAGTACAGATTTTCATCCTCAATCAGATGGAAAGTCAAGAAAAACAATTCAGACTTTGGAGGATATGCTACGTGATTGTTCTATGGATTATCAGGGAAGTTGGGACCAACATCTTTCTTTGGTTGAGTTTTCTTATAATAACAGTTCTCATTCCAGTATACAAATGGAACCATTTGAGGCATTATATGGGAAGTGGTGTAAAACTCCAGCTTTCTGGGATGAAGTGGGTGAAAGGAAGTTGATGGGACCAGAATTGGTAGAAGAGTTGGTAGAAAAAGTTCAGCTGATACAGAAACACATGAGAACAGCTCAGAGCAGGCAGACGAGTTATGCGGACAATAGGAGGAAGGTTCTCTCTTTTGAGGTAGGTGATCATGTTTTTCTCAAAGTTTCACCATGGAAGAGTGTGATGCGATTTGGTAAGAAAGGAAAGCCGAGTCCAAAATTCATTAGACCATATGAAATTCTGGAGAGAGTTGGATCAGTTTCATACTGAGTGGCTCTACCTCCGAGTTTATGTCAGGTACACAATATTTTTCATGTTTCCATGTTAAGAAAGTATAATCCTGATCCATCTCATGTTTTGAGTCCAGAGGTGGTTCAGCTGGAAGAGAACCTATCTTATGAGGAAAAACCCGTCCAGATTCTTGATCACAGGGAGCAAGTGTTGCGGAATAAGGTGATTAATAAAGTAAAGGTTTTGTGAAAAAACCACATGAGTGAAGATGCAACTTGGGAATCTGAAAATGCAATGAGGGATAAATACCCCCACTTATTCGATAAGTAAATAAATTGCTGGGACACAATTTTCTTAAGGGGGGAAGGATGTAGTATCCCAAGTATGGAATGAATAATAAATATTTTTATCTTTTTCTATTTATTAATTAAATAGTGTTTTAGAGGCTTAAAATGAGAATAAATCCAATTTTAAGCATGGAATACACTAATATTTTAAAAGATTATTTTACTACCTTTTGATGGAAAACCATATTTAAATCAAACCTTTGACAATTTTATAATATCTATTTTTCAAAATAAACTTATTATTTCTTATTGTGACCTTGAAATTTACATCGGATAATTTTTTGGTATTTTTCTGACAATGTTCATTTGTTTAATGAATAATGAAAAATACTGCATTTTACATCAAAATTATTTTTTCGTCTAATTTAATTATATGGTTAGATTATCTTCTTAATTGATTTTAAAGTGTAAATATAACATATTTTTACCATGTAATCAAATGGTGGAAATTGGAATTAATTTCACTTTTAAATTCGACTTAAACAAGTGTCAATCTTTTGATATATATTGTTTCATAAAAACACGCTATTTGTCATGACAACAGGAATTAATTATTAAATTAATTAATGTAACTAATATGTTTTGAATTTTGTAAAATAGACATCATTTTTTAATTTGGAATATCAAATATATCTTAGGGTGAAGTTTTGGTATTTTTCTACAAAACTTCAATTTTTGATGAATAGTGAAACCCCTAAGTGGTACTTAAAAAAACTGATTTTTCGTTTAAATGAAAATTTTCCACCTCTATGTTTTGAATTTCAAAAATACGACATCAATGGTTGTTATTAAGAAGTAAAATGTGGTTCAATTGGATTAAAATAATTTTTTGGTGAATAGTAACTTTTAAATTTTTAATCGCGATTAGAGGTAATTAGTGTAATTTAAGGTAGAAATAATGTTTTAATAAAATGAAATGAACCTGACACATGTCCTACCCTTATTGGATGTGTCATGGCCGACCAAGAAAATCCATGGGTCAACATGGGGATTCCATGGAGCCACTTTGGTAGTAAAATGACATTAATATCTTTTTATTTAAAGTAAAAGTAAAAATGAGACAAACATATATTATTTTACTTAAAAAAATTTATATGGGGTTATACAAGTCATATTTTTGACTATAAATAGTAATTGGAAAGCTAAAAATATTTCATACATCATAGTATTTTTTTTATAATTTTCAGACATTAAATAAGTAAATTATTTGTGACATCATGATGATGCAGGGATTACCTCATTATTTAATGATTTAAATAAAATTAAAAGATAATGTAAAATATAAGACCTAAAATTGTCAAAAACCTATTTGATGGGTATATTTCGAACCCTTATCACCTTATCCTCAAAATACATCAATGTGGGACCATTAAAATCCGAAAATCATTTGAAAATAAAGTAACATTTTGTAACATTCTAAGAGTGCCCCTCCTCTCCTCTTATAAAAGGCCCCCACCTCTACCTCCTTACCCACACCTCTCAAGCCTTTGGATCGACCAAACCCCACCCATTTTGTCTCTCCAAATCCCTATATAACTCTTAGAAGCCTCACATTGGGCAGAAGTCTTCCCAAGGAAGCCTTTGAGCTCAAATAAAAAAGAGTTACCCGATTTAAAAGTCGTCCCTTATCTTGTGTTCTTTTGTTTTATTTTGTTTCTCCAACCCACTAAACTCCTTTTATTCATTTACATTGTAAAAACTCCAGTATCTTCAGTATACTAGTATGTTTTTATAAGAAGGATTCGAGCAACAATTACACACACCTACATCTAATGGTTAAAGAACATACTGTTTCCATGGATGACGAATTTCTGCCTCACGAAATGAAGAGTGTTCAATATTCTTTTAACACCTTCAAAGGTGGCCATTAAGATGTCACTATATTTATATATGGTATATAATATGTTTATGTTTTACTTAAGATTCTTTATTTTTCATTTATGTCATACCTTTATGGTTTCCATTATGGATAAACGCGATATCTTCATTTTAGGAAGTTTGGACTACCGCCCCCTCAAAGTGATTTGATTCGTTAATGACATATGTGGGACATATAAAGGTTGTAATTAATGATATTATATATGATATATACTATAATTATAATATACCTTTATATAATTATGATTCCATTCCATAAAATACGAAATAGAAATGAAAGTAGCGTTCATGCGTACGTACGGCTTACCGTCTCCATGAACGATGCATTTCATTTCTTAACTCTAAACGTAATGTAATATTAAAAATGCATGTATATACTGGATATATATGATATATATTACATCTACATCATGTGTATAACTCTGGATATAATGGATACATGAACAACTTGTAATTATAGAGAGTTTATTTTTGACTAAAGTACCAATGATCGTTTAAACGACAGTTATTAACTTAAATAATTACATAGTGTTAATGACAAGGTAATAAGTGATATAAAAAAAATAATGAACATGAAAATGGTTCTTAAGAAAGTTGAAATTAACTAAAGTTTATTATTCAGGAGGTTAAAGAACGATTGAGTCATGTCGGACCTGAGGTATGGGACTTCATCTCAATCTCCTTTCATTGAGGAATATTTTTTTTATAAACAACTTTCTTTTATACGGTGTATAAACCCCTCTGACTTTTACTCTTATTCAAAAGGAATCTTTTTTATACGAATAATTTTACTAAACGACAAAAGGAATGTTTTTTTGTACGTATGCGGCGACAACGACTTCTCTGCCGCCGTGACCATTATTTGAGTTTCAGCTTCCTCTACAAGCCATAACCTAACTTTTTTTTAAATGAAAAATAAATACCATGTTTTACTTTTCTTTTATTTTTGTATTTAAAATGGTTTTCATAATGTTTTTATATCAATGTGTTGTATTGATATCTTATGATTGAAAAGTGGAAATTTTATGTTTCCTATATGCATATTTTATGTGATAGGATTATGTTATGGTTCTTGGGCATTGTTATGAAGACGGGTGGTTCCATGATAAACTATGGGAGGATGAGCCCAATAGAGCTCTCCAATGCATTGGGTAATGCGAAGGAGTGAAACATTAAGGTTTCTCCGAAGAGATTTAGGGAATATACTGTGATGGGTATTCCAAATGTAGCCATGAGGGTTACTCCCTATGTAAGAATGTTATGGATGCCTCAAGTTACATTTATGTCTTATGATTTCTACGATTTATTCGTGATTTTATGAGGTATGTTGAAGTGCTTATGTTTTATGGGTAAAGTATGATTTAATTCTTATGTATATATGTACTAATGTTTTCCTTTCCATACATTTTATAACCCTTACTGAGCTTTTTATGCTCATCCCATATTTTTGAAATGTTTTTCACAGGTCAAGGGAATGGTACATGATATGATGATAGTGTCAAGGATGTGTCAAGAAAGAATCCATGTTTTATTTTGAATATGTTTCCGTTGATGTAAAAAAATGAATACTATCTTTTATGTAACCACTTTGTTTAAATGTGGAATGTAATGCAATTTTTATGATCTAATTCTCTAAAACTCTAAACCTGAAAATATCCTTAATGTGTAATCTTGTAATAACTCAAGATTAAGTAAGGTTTAAGGATGGGGCCTTATATCATCACCATTAATTAATTTACCAATTAAATAATAAATATAAAAATCTCAATATCCCACATGTAAGTCAACAATTAATTATCTCAAATAAACTATTTCAATATATAATAATTAATTCATCAATTAATTTTCTCACGTTAAAAATATCAATATCTAATAATTAATACTATAATTAATTATCTCAATCACAATCTCAATACATCATTACTAATTCCACAATTAATTATATACATTAACAAATATTAATATATTATAATTAATCCCACAATTAATTATCTCACATATAAAATCTCAAATATCCCTAATTTAATATTTCACTTGACAATTTAATTCTTCAAATTAATTAATTCAATAATGAACTCAATTTTTAACTATATAATATAAATTAAATTATAATATACCCATAATAGATATAATTGAATTATGATTTGAATTATTAAACACTGACATCAATTTGGTAACAACACTTGCCAATAAAAGAATCCACTATTTTAATGGAATAATGATGTAGAACGAAATCTAGACATTAATAAATAAATTAGGATAAAGAAATCCATATATGATAATCCTAGATCTAGAACCAGAATCCTAGATCTAGATTTAAGAAAAATAGTAAAAAAATCAATCAACAAATGGAAAAAGAATGGGAAAGCGAAGGGAAACCACAAGGGATAAGATACTATTACTAGTAGGGCTGTGGATCTTGAATCTGGGATTCAAATCACCAAGAACGAAGGTTCTAATGGAATGGATTCCCTCTGGGAGGCTTTGTAATTGAGATAAATATATTATTGATCAATCTAGGGTGTTCAAGGGTATAAGACATGGGTTTTTATAATTCATTAATAAAATTCAAGGATTAAAATCTCATATGAATGGTTTGATTCTATGGGCACATGGTTTCACCTAACCATGCACCTAAACCATTTTCCACTTCTAGGGGGTGCACAGTTTCTCATTTAATGGATAACGGTTAGAAAAACTATGCACATTCCCTAAAAATGCCTGCTTTCCATAGTTTCATGGTTTTCCAGGCTAGGGCTCATGGTTAAGCAAAACTATGTTCCAACAATGCACTTTCCTCATTCTCTTATTTTTCTAAAATTTTCACCTAAACACACCACCAATTATAATGCAAAAAAATTACTCAACAAAAGGGAAAAGAGTACATGTAATCAAACCTAAGACATCCCTAAAAATGGTTAGGATCTTATAAAAAATAAATAGGGATTTTTTTTTCAAATATACTTCTAGAAAATAAAATATCCTCCATTTCATTATAGATCTAAAATTTCTACATAGTAAAATATATAAATTGATATATTTTGCTTCTTTATATAAAACATAATAAAAAGGTCAACATAAAGGGAATATTTCAAAAAAATTACATTACTTCTAACAATGGTTGTATATGGATGAACAAATCATCTAAAATAAAGTAAATGTATGTGTTGTGATTATTTTTTATTCTTTATAGTATTATTTTCAACCTTAATTACCTGATTTACCCTTATCATGGTGACAAAATATTTAGTATGGTTAATCTTTCAAATGAGAAAAAATAAAAGGGAAATATATACCAAATTTGGAACACTTGACTCCAAATATGTAAAAAAAATTAAAAATTAAATATCTATATGTGGTTAAAATTAATATAAAAATAAAATTAAAAATGAAACATATATTTTTTTTTTCATAAAAATTCAATTTAATTATAAAAATGTTGTATTCTAAAATGACCTAAAAAATTAATTGGACAGACAATATTTTTATTCTATTTCATAAAAATTAAATAATGAAATTTCAAAAAAAATGAAAAATTTAATAAAACAAAATATAAATTTCATTAAAAATCATAATTTTACACTATTAAGTAAAAAATAAAACATTTTAGAAGAAGCACAACATTTCAGCATATGATAATTTTAATACTTTTATTTCAAAAATTATATGATTTTTATAAAATAAAATTTCTAAATGACCTATAAAATCATTCTATTATTTCCCCAAAAAAATAAATATAATCCATTTCTGAAGAAAATATATTTTCATCGAATAAAAAATTTTACAAAACATTGAGTGATTATTTACTTAACATTTATCAATATAAAATTATTATGTAAGAACATTATATAGATTTCCTAAATTAGTCATTCATGTTCATACCTTTCAACTCAATATCCATGTTATAATTATTATATTTAAATAATAATATTTCATAGTTCATTTAGGCTCAGTGTTTCATGTCATATATACTATCAAAAATAGTTTTAATTTAAAATTTTAGGGTGTTATATTCATCCACCCATAATAAATTTCACCCTTGATATTTTTTTTAAATACTAATGAGACTAATTGTATTGGAACTTCTTATTCAATGAAAACATCGGTTCCTATGTTTCCTTCTTGTATTTATAGTTTCATCCTTATACATTTAAAAGGTTATTTATCTTGTTTAATATCACATTATATCTATGATTTGACATATTCACTAGTTTTTCCTTATAATAGAGGTCATTTTCTAGAATTACTATATATGAATTTTTTAGATTTTATGGATATAGTATGTAATTCCTCAATAGGAGTACATAGAAGACATATTGTACTTGAGATACGGTTAGTGAGAGATCAATTTGATAGTCCACACCTCAAATGAAACCATGAATATCAATAGGGTGAATGTACCTAGGAATTATCATACCCTTATTACTGAATCTCATGCCTCTCTTCCTTGTAGATATATGGAGAAACACTTCAAATCCTCCCTCAAACTAGTTGTGTTGTTAATGATTATCAGTATAGCACTTTTATCGACTATGAGCGGTCTTAATGTGTTACTGAATGGTCTCAAACTTTCCTAGTATTTCACCAGCAATTCCATGTCCCAATAACTTTTGTTCACAGAAATCTATCCAAAAAGAAGTACTTTATATATATATTTTCATAAAGGGTGTCATAGATATATCTTTGGATTCTCTAGTTAATTTTTTTTTTCATTACTCAACCAGAGGATGATGTTGAACTCATCCTACCATTAATTTAATTGATATTTTCCCCAACAAGTCTTCAAATGTCTAGAAAGTCCACTCAGATTACCCATTAGAATAGGGATGAAAAGACATTATTCTAGGGGTGAAAAGCCATATTGATGTATAAATAACTATTTAGATCATGATGGATAATCATCCATAATTTAGAGGTAAATATAAAATTTTAGTTAGATACATTCAATACTAGTTTTCCATGCATTCTCACCACCTCCCTGATGCATATCCATAAAAATTGATTGACTGATAATTCATATCGAATGATAATGAAGTGAGAGGCCTTCATAAACCAAACAATAATAACACATACACCATTATTTCATCCTAATCACCATGAAATACCTATGAAAAATTCACTGGTTATGTTTTACCATTTCTATATAGTTATGGGTAGTGGCTGCATTATCCCCATAGACTTTTTTCCTTAATCATCCACATTTTGAAATACTAGACCCATTGATGTATATTTTATGATCTCTCTATCCATAGTGTCCTACCAATAGTGATCATAGAGATCTTGAGACATATTTGTGCTCTCTAGGTGGAGGGAATAGGTCGAGCTATGTGAATAATTAAACTAATCCTTATTTATCACATGATTTTTTTTGGTATACATAGTTTTAACCCAATTCTCACAACTCCTTCTATAATTACAATTTATAAGGATATCATTTTCTTATACCATCCACCTTCTTATAAATTTTGACATCATCTCTTTGAGTATCCTTTATCTTGTCCATAAAGGATGGTAGATATATAATTTTAGAAATGAATTGTAATGTTCTTTAATTTATAATTCCCGTTTCCAAGTTCTTATTATATAAGAACATTGATTCCTTCTCAATTAACATCATTGATCAAGTCACTAGATGCATTTTACTTAGAGCTTCTATGACGTTTTTTTCTTTCCCATAATGGCTATTCATTAAGAAGTAAGTGTCTTTGATTAGGTTTAACCACCTTTATTAATTCATATTATTCTCCTTATCTATGAATAGATATTTTAGGCTCTTCTGATCTTGCTATATTTCACACTACTCCACATAGATAATATGACACTATATTTCCAATGAAATGATCACTACTGCCAACGTTATATCATGTTTTGGATAGTTTAGTTCATGATATTTTATTTTCATTGAGGAATACTCTTTCACATTGTGATTTTTCATTAGTACTAGTCAAAAACTCTTTTATGAAGAATCACTATATACCATAAAAACATCCCACCTTGAGGGTAGAAAGAGGATTGTTGTCATGATAGACCTCATTTTAAACTCCATAGACATTTCATCAGATTCATTGGTCTTGAAAAAAATTTTCCCCCTTATTATTTATCATTGTTAGTGTGTTTAAAAATCACAATAAGATTCTCACAAATCATCAGTACCACCTAGCTAGTCCAATGAAACTATTGATCTATATTAAAAAATATTGTATAAGATAGTCCTCAATTTCCATTATCTTATTAGGGTCCGCATATATCAGCTTATTTTTGTTATAATGCCCCTCAAATGATACTTCCTTCATCCATAACACAAATTTAATTTACTTTTCATATATCCTCACCATTGACAAGTCTTTATCATAGTATTCAAATGATTCTCATGCTTCTCCATTATTTTCGAGTATATCAAGATATTTTCTTTAAATACTACCAAAAATATTTCAATGTAATCTTAGTGGAATCTATTCATTAAGTCCATAAATATTTTGGGAGAATTATTTTGACTAACGGGAATCACTATGATCTCGCAGTGTTCATACCTTGTCCAAAAGGTAGTTTTGTGACTATCTTCCTTATTCACTATTAATTGGTGATATCCCGACCAAAGGTCCACCTTAATGAAATAATGGGAGACATGTAATTGATTAGATAATTTATTTATTCCTGAAAAGGGATAGTTTTTCATTCCATATTTTTTGGAGTTCACAATCACTAATAGAATTGTGCATTGACATTACATTATTTTAGATGAAGAGGACTGAAACACCCCAAATAGAATCACACAGGCTTGTTAAACCCATTACCAGATTTGTCATATATTATTTTTTAGTTTTTATATATTAATGGTGGATATTATATATGAATTTTAGATATGGAAGAGATATTGGTATAAGCATGATTGAAAACTCAACCTATCATTCAAGTGGAAGAAAAGAAAAAACTTGAGGAATAAATAAGTATAATCCCTCAAAATAGATATATATTCAATCATTATTCTCTCCTTCGTCTCAATAATTTGAGATAGAAATAATTTCCCATAAGATAATAATATCCATGCTTGAATATGATCTTCCACGGAAGATTCATCCTTCTAATTAAAAGTGTATACAATTGGATGAAGGTGTGGGATGTGAAAAATGATCTCCCCTACTGATCGATGAGGTTGGATTTATATAAGGACTTTCAGTGCATTACCAATATAATATCAAATCATAACAAAGTATGTAATAGTTTATATAGTGGAATATTAAATCCATAAACATTGGTTTCAGAGGATTTATATACTTCGAATCTAAAAATTGTGCTTTTTTATATTATAACAGATAGCTCAACTCATATATTTTGAGTTGGTTTTTGAATAGATATACTAAACATGCATGATATGAATGAATACATGTAACTGGAGTCATAAAGTGAAATCATTATTCCTTAATTAATATCTAGTGTAAATGTCACCAAATCATTGTCATGATCCATCTCCTTCAGCATTTATTGGTTAGATTCACTTTTTCGCAAACATGACATATCTACCCATTCCCTTTATAAATTTCCATGATGCTCCTTCCCAAAATTTTGACAAATGGGATGTTGGGTTTTCATTCTTATTGATATTTTTATACATATCCTCCTATAGAAAACTCCACTTAACAGTTTTTATCTCTTGGCCCATGAGACCACTAAGACTCCCTGACATCCATCCCATACTTGACGGAACAGTAAACAATATATTCATATAATTAGTGGTCTCAAATTACCAAATGTTGTTATAAAATTATATTTAATCAAATAAATAAGTTTTATAGCATACAATCAAAATTTATATTATATCTAGAGACATACTGTGCAAGTCCTGTGATGTTTTCCTCATATGGCCTGATAGACTCATATTCTTTTTTATTAAGTATGAGGAAATAATTCTATATTTTAGGATGTATAGTTTAATGAAAATATTTATTGAAAAATATTTTATTATATTTATCACATTCCATTGAATGAATGTCCTATTTGTAATTTGTATTTGCAATAAGTTTCCAACACTAATCGGTTCACCCCTCCATACGATAAACAGTCACCAGAACATTATATTACTCAGATTGTTGGAGGATAAAGGGTATCTTCTGAATGTGGTTAATACTTAGTTCCAAAATGAGGGGATCATAATATCCACTAAATTTTGGAGGCCTTTGTCTTATAAATTACTCAACCACATCTTGCTCATTCCTAGGACGAAAAAGATCCACATGATTCAATTTAATCTTCATAGCCTGATTTAGTCAAGCCAATACATCCAATAATTTCTTATCTACCACATACATAATTTTAGGTATAATATTATGAAAATGATCACATTTCATATCACGTTTTTTTGGAATAGTTTCTCCTATTTCCTTCCAATAACTAAATAATTAAAACAAGATGATAATAATTTAATAAATAAGAAAATAATAGGGAAATATATAAACATAGAAAGAATAATTTATAAATTCTAAATATATCCTAAATTATTAGTATAATGGTTTCAATCTATATTATCCCTAGAATTCTTTTTCTAACCAAACAATCTATCCAATTCCTTCATAATGGTTCATAAATATTTTTTTAACTTCCCAAATCATATCCCTTAGGTGTGTCAAACATAGTGTACAGAAATTCCCCTATATCATATACCATATTGCAATTGATTTGTTACCCAATGTTCTATTTTTAAGTTATTACCCCTTGGAATCACTGTTCTAGATCCACATCAACTTGTAGTATCCAAACAGTGATGTAATTACTTGGTAATCACTCATTCAATACTTTCCAAAATTATTGGATATTTTCGTATAACTAGGGTTATCCCAGGGGTTCTCACCAAATTATTATATTACTAATCCCAAAAAAATGACTCATTCATTTGATAGATACTGTATTCATACAATGGTTTTTACATATATTTTTACAAAATTTGAAACATAATTATCCATCAAATACTAAACAAAGATATAAATTCCTTGTGCCTTTGGATGACTTGGTACATAAAAGATAGACATAATAAATAAAATGAATTTACTTTTACCTCCATAATGAGATCATAAATATCTTTGAAATATTATAACTATATTGGATAACCTAGAGAACAAGAAGAAAAAATGTGTAAACTAAAAATATTAGTAAGGGAATTAACATGATAGGGAAGTATAACATGTGATTCAAAGATATAACATGATATCAAAATAGGGAAGGATATTTTTTAATCACAATGAATCATAACATAAATAAGATGGTATTTTAAGATCATATATTCATGGGATGTTTGGAATAAAAACAAAACATGATATAATTATTAGTGTCGGATAACTATTAAGATAGCATCACATGGTGAAAAAAGTCCTATAATTGATTAAGATTAAACACTCATCCTAGACATAACATCTAATGAGACAAAAATATTATCCAACTCATTATATATTTATATTTTTACACATATAAGGACATGTTCATGATTACATGTACCAAAAAACGAAATAAATCATTAGGAATAAACATAATAATTTCCCATCGATTCAAATGTGATGCATAATCTTCCCACATATCAATATCTTGTAGATTTCATAATTAAGGAATTTTATAATTGGAATTAAGGAATTTATTACCCCATAAAATGAAGTTAGAATAATATATATTTAAATTTGAGAGAAATATTTACATGATTTAGAATCATCTTATAACATCAAAGATAGAGAGATAATGGAACACCCTGAAATTCTAATGTAAAATATTATATTTAGTAGTGCGTATGAAACAGGACACAAAGTGCATAAGGTAATATAGTATATGAATAAATTATAATATATTTACTATTTAAAATTAATTCAACACGGATTTAGCATTAATTACATGCAAGATAAACATTCACCAATTTCATTCTTTACATAAAAGACCAAGTTTTATCAAACAATAAAATGTTATTAAAATATAATAAGCTAAAAAAAGTTGTTAAATTAGTATTTATGAATATTATTAACTATCTCATGAAAATTTATATTTTAAATTAATTTAAAATGAATTCATGTGTTACCAATTAATTAGTAATAAAAATTAGAACCAATTTGTTAAAAAAAGAAATATTTTTATTTTTTTGCTTCCAAATGAGTTTTTTTTAATGAAGATAATTAATTACATTGGTAAAATTATTTTAATGAAATATATATGTTATATATTGAATCAAATATTTTTAATATTTATAAATTCGGTTTTATAGGCATAAGATAAGAATATACCCTGTTTCACACATAAAAACTAATATTTTTAAAGGAAATTTTACCACCTTTTAATGGAGAACCCATCATAAATTTTAATTTTTAAACATTAATTGACATAATATTTCAAAAAAGGATTAATATTTTAAAGATAAAAATAATAATTAGGTAATGGGGAATTGAAGATAATTTTCTGAAACACTTCCTTATTTAATGAATAGTTAAAAATACCGATTGTTTAGGTCAAAAATGATTTTTCATCTAATTTATTTATTAAATTATATTTTTATTTTAATAGGTTTTAAAGTTTAAAGAGATAATATATTTATTAATTAATCCAATTTATTTCATTTGAGTAAACTTCACTTTGAATTTGACTAGAAAACAAATCAATCTTTTGGGCATTTTTACTTTTAAAGACCGCATTATCATTCATCCCGTATGATGATTTTTAAATTAATTTCAACCACTTATATGAATATAATTTGTAAAAATGTATTAAATATTTATAATAAAAATAATTTATAATTTTTAACAAGTTGAACTTATTTTTTTACCAAAAATATTAGTGAAAGTGATGAAAAATCATTACAAAGATTATTGTTGAATTAAGCTTAATAAGGGGTTAAACATTAACATTAAGGCCCAACACTATTGTTATGCATGAATTCTTTTTCAATAAATATTTTGACCCTATCCTATATTGGATCAAATTTTTCTATTATTTGACCCACTTGGAACATGAAAAATGTGGGTATAATTTCATTTTTAAAATATTAAAAGAGTGTCACTGCTCCTCAACTATAAAAGGCCACCACTTATCCCCATTCCTCACAGCTCTAAAATCACCTAATTTAATTCAAAATATGTATCAATATCCTATTTAAATCCCTAAAAATTAACTTTAAGAATCATTTTTGGGCATAAATACTTCCACAGAAACCATTTGATATAAACCAAAAGGAGTTACACGATTTTTTAGGTAACACTTTGCAATGATCTTTATTATTTAATTTAAATATCGACTACATCAAATATTTTTCTTAAAAATTCATATATTAACAAAAGTATCTTTAAAATAGTTATATATTGTTATATTTATTTTCTACCTACACTAATACAAACTTGCATCTAATTGGTTACGAACATACTGTTTCTGTGTGTGTCAAACTACTGCCTCATGAAACGATGATTGTTCATTTTTCCTCTACTATCACTCATGGGGAACACTATTATGAAAAATATAATTATATATTTTATATATTATATTTATTATGTATTTAAAGTACTTTAATTATTTTATAGTACATACCATTATACATTCCATTTTGTGTAAATACGACAACATTGTCTCTGGATGTGTGAACTGCCGCCCGATCAAAGTGATGTGATTCGTTCACATGATTCATGGAATATATAAAGGATATTTTATACTAAACATATGTGACATAAAAAAAATATGATATTCATGAAATAATTAAAATTATGTAAATATAATTTATACCATTTTCTCTATGACCCTTTCACACAATTAAAAAGTGATAACGTTGTTCGTGGAAGTGTGGACTACTACCTCCACACCATGATGTGATTCCTTTTTCATCAAAAGAATAATATATATTAATATATATTATTAAATAGTAAGTTATTTATGATATAATTATCATTATGTAAATTTATGGTGTTACCGACCTTATTTCCGTAATGATCATTAAAAAAATGAACATTACTCGATTATACGTATGACCTACTATTTTCATGATTGTAACGATGATTCATTTTCCATAACCATATTTAATTAATGATTTTAAAAGTATAAGTTATCTATAAATTTGATAATTATGTCATAATTATTATTCTTGTGATGTTATATAATTACCCATTTGATAATATTTTACCCACCAATGTTTTTTTACACATAAACCAAATTTGGTCAAAAACATCCAATGTAAACACAATTGATTATGTAGTTATATACATCAAAGTAAAAAAGTTAAATAAAATAATTCATGAAAAATAAAAAGGCTCTAAATAAATTATAAAATTAAAATAATTTTATTATATATGAGGTTAATAGATGTTCACCCTAAAAGAAAATCAAGGTGAAGGATTTATTCTCAATTTTCATTCCATTGATCCTTATTTGTTGTCATACACATAGTTTCTTTTACATGGTGTATATAAAACCATTTTAAATGTTATATCATGAAAATAATTATTACAATGATATTATAAGTTTAATTAAATGTTTTTCTTTCATGTATATTTTGAATCAAATGTTTCAAATTTGTATGGGACACTTTCGAATGTTTAAAGATTATTCTTCTCAAGAAAATTTTAAATTATTATTATTGAAATCTCACTTCCTTTTATGATTATTGATATTTTCTTGAAACAATCACTTAGTTGGTGTGTAACTGATTTTTTGTATATAATTTAAATACTACCACTTTTCATATAACATCATGATTCATTAATTCATCATGATATTTTTGAGATTCAATTTGAATTATTTTATTTTTGGGTATTTGAGTTAATGGTTACAAAGTGGTAAAGAATTTCATAACCCAATTTAATTTCATTGGGTTATATTACTTCTTCATTATCTCTAATATTATATGATTATTTCTATAATTACATTTAATAACTATTGTTGTATTTCCTCTTCAAAATGTTGATTTATAGTTGGTACACACAATCTAATAGTTGATTGATTCTCAATCCAATTTTAAAATATTTTCGAGGGTTTACTTTACAATGTCATTCTATTCAAGATTGTTTACACTTAAATTTCCATTAGAGGAATTAATTTTATAATTGTATCATAAACCATTTAATTGTTTTCTCCTCCAGTTATTCAGGACTAATATTAAGTTATAGTAAAATGTTTTTACTCTTTGGTACTAAAAATTATCTAGAAAATGTTTTTAACAAAACATGACATTATTTCTTTCTTTCATCAGAGAACGTATTTTCCACTAGAAACCCCATTTTCTAAAAAAAATCAAAGATTTTTTTAACCTAATTTATTCAATAAATATTTAAATTTTTTCTCTTTTACCAATGTTTTAAAAAGAATCTTCTTGTCACTTTATAAATGAGACATTTTTCTAACCTTTTACCATAAAAAGGAATATTGTTTTTACCACATATGAAAAGTAAGTATTTATTCATCATTATTTCATTGATGTTTCCTTTTCATGTTTAGAAGGATAATTTTTAATAAAATTTTTTTTAGAAGTTATTTTCAAATAAATGGATTTTCAAAGGGTTTGTCAAAATAAATTATATTTTCCTAAAGAATATTTTTAAATGATATTTTTATAATATTTCCCATCATCAAAGAATACAAACCATTAATTTATTCTATATGGGATATGATGCATTGATACCATCCATATTATTCCTCTAAAATATTTATGATTTATTTAGAGAATGATAGTATTCAGATTCACTTTGATTATTTATTTTTTAGTCCCTATAAAATATTCAATCTCTTATTATCATTGAACATTTAACTTCCCCAAAAATATCCATTTCATTTATCATGGATATTACTATTTCCTAAACCATATACCATTTTACATTTTTCCATAAGAAAAATGCTTTTAACATGAAATTATGGGATGATCCAGGAAATTATATAGCTCTATGATGCATCAACATGTTCTCATGAGACAAAAAATATGGGAAAATAAAACCGATCTCTATCTTTGGTTTTAAACCATATCGTTACAAGTTTTTATGGTATATATTTTCATGTTCCTTAGACATTAAGTCTGTTGAGAAAGAATTTAAATTATTTAGTTTTAGTTATTATTCATCCATGATATTTTTGTGTCAAAATATCTTAGTATACATTTATATTTCAGTTATTTAGATGGTATGTTTTTCTTTTTCATAAATTTCAATATTTATTTTAAATTAAGTAGTTATTTTAATGGAATGTATTTTTATTTTTTACCTTCCTATATTGTTTACACACTTTAATTAAGTTTATTTATTACATGGAATGTGTGTTTATTTATTTATCTTTCCATATTTACTATTCTCATTGATTTTTTTATTACTACTACTATATTTTTTTTCGTTTGTGAGTATTCGAGCTCACACTTGTTCTATTTCTCTCCACAGGAATCCATTAAGAATAATATGAAAGAAAATAATGGATATAAAATATGGAATAGATTTATCCTCAATGTTATTTTTTAGAAAGATGAAGAAAAAATTTATTGTAATTAGTGTATTAATTTATAATAAAAGACCCATTTATTTTTCTGGTTTACCAAGACTAATAATATCTCAATCCTTGGGGAATTGATTCCATTTAATCATGAAAATGAAATTTATAGAAGACAACAGATCCAAAATATCTAGGGATGGGTTTCTATTATTGTTATCAAAGGATGTTTAGTAGTAACCTTGGTAACATGATTTAAGAAAACATAGATTAGATAACATTAACTTAAGGTAGAATTTGAGGGTAAGTATAGAAGAACATTTTGAAGAATTTTTTATTGTTGAGATTATATGGGCATTCCTAGAAATAAATAAATTCCTATATAATACAGGTGGATCTGGTTTTGGAACAGATGTACCTGGGAGAAATAGCTCTGAAAAAGTGTTATAATCTTGACTTGGGGTAACACGGTACATGAAAATTGGCCTTAGTGCGCACATGGTTTGACACTCCCGGAGGGATATTCCTAGTATAATTCACATTTTCATTGTGAAACCGTATAAATGATTTGAATAGATAATGAAAATTAATATCCTAGGTTAATCACAAGTTATTTTAGATTTAAGATAAGGTGTCATGTTTTTGAAATTACATAAATGATATTATGGATAAACCCTAGACCAAGGAAGGACCTATGTGAAGATAAATGGAAAAAGTATTTATATATATAGCTTGTATTGAATTTTTTTTAAATAATAGATAATAATTAACCTTATTTCAATGATATACATTATATTTTTTTTGGAAATTATATTAATATGTGTTTTGAAAAATAAAACATGTATTTTGGGTGAAAACATAACATGTCCAGTAAGGCTGTAGATCTTGAACCCATAACTAAAGGATGCTAAGGGTTTCATTCCAACCACTAACCTATGCAATGTCCTAGTTAAATTTTCATCAGTTTTTTAAATAATTTGATGAATAAATGTTTATTATGAACTAGTAATATGACTTTTTGGACTACATATTAATCTATTAACCATATTGGTTTTGGAAGATAGTTGAAGAAAAATATTTAGACTTATCACACTTTTATAAGCCATATGAAACATAAAAAGTTTTTTTCATTGCTTCGGGATCAAAATTAATTTTTGAAAGAATTTTAAAATTGATCAAAGAATAACCAAATGTTGAAATTAAATTTATTGATATATATCAATTACTCATACATAAGTAGTAAATAAATTCTTCAGTATTAGGAAATTTATCTTCAAACAAAAATATTATCATAAGATGTTAATTTTTGTTGAAATGATGCCTTTCTAAATCATCAATGATTTTTGGATTTTTGGATTTTTGGACCTAAACATTATATTAATAATAATTATTTTTTATTTATGAACACAATAAATTTCTATAAATAATTACTATTTTCGTCCAAGTACGTATCTATACATACCATTAAAACTCTCATATTTAGAGACCTAGTTAAAAGTTTCTCCATGTTTCATTTTTAATTATCATTAAAACTTATCTATAGGATGTTTTATGAAACTTACCCATGATTTGTGATTTTTTTATGAAATATTAGACAATATATTATAATGATCAAGTTTAAATTCTGAGGAAGTTATATAATTAAGGTGCAGAGAATGTAACACCCTGAAATTCTAATGTACAACATTTTATTCAGTAGTGTCTATGAAAATTGACATGAAGCGCATAAGGGAATATAATATTTGGATACCTTATAATATATTTAATATTTAAATTCATGAAAACCTGTGTTAGAACCTATTACACGCAAAATAAACCATCATCAAATGATTATGTTACACGCAAGACCAACTTTTATCGAACAATAATATATTATTAAAATATAATGAGGTATAAACTAGCCATTTAATTAGTATTAATGAGTATTTTTAACTAAATAATTAGTATTTATGGTTTATATAAATAAAAAATAAATTTATGGGTTACTAATTAATGATAAATGAAAACAAGAACCAATTGGATATTAATGGAAATATTATTATTTTTATGCTTCCAAAAGAGTTTTTTCATAATAAAACTAATTAATTAAAGTTAGTGAATTATTTTAATGAAATATATATGTTATATTTTAAAAAAATATTTTTTATATTCATCTATTTGGTTTTATAGGCATAAGATAAGAACAAACCATATTTCAGACATAAAAACCAATTTTTTTATCGAGGAAATTTTCCGAACTTTTAATAGAGAACCAATTTTAAATCTTATTTTTTATCTTTAATTGATTTAATATGTTCAATAAACCTCCTTTTGTAATTATAAACATATGAACTAGGTTATGGTAAATTTTTTATATTTTTTTGAATAATTAAATTTTTGGATGAATAATTAAAAATAATAAATTTTAGTTTAAAATTTTATTTTCATATAATTTATTTATTAGAATAAAATATATAAATTTAATTGGTTTTAATGTTTAATTATATAATATTTTAATCAATTAATTAAATTTAGGTGATTTTAATTAATTTCACAATGTAATTGACTACAAAAAATAACCAATCATTTGGATGTTTTTACTTTAAAAAACATGCATTGTCATTTCGCCCATGGGATGATTTTTAAATTAATTATTTCCACTTATGTGATTATAATATATCAAAGTTGATTATATATTTTTAATTATCATAATTTATAATTTCTAATATGTTCAACTTAGTTTTTGACAAAAAATAGTGAATTTGATCAAAACTAATTGCAACGATAAAGGTTAAATTAAGATTAATATGGGACTAAACCTTAACCTTAGGAACAAAAAAGACCTATAAACTTGTCCAAAATCTATTAGATGGAAATATTTTCACCCTATACTCTCTTTTATATAATTGGGTCCATTACTGGATCCAATTTTAACATGAAACATGTGGGGATAATTCCTTTTTCATAATATTACAAGAGTGCCACCCCTCCTCCATTATAAAAAGAAACCACTTTTACCCATTCCTCAAACATCTAAAAACACTTAGGATCGGCCAATATATTCCCAAATAGCTTCCCAAAATCCCTAATATCATCATTTAATCCTTAATTTGGTCATAAATCCGTCCTAGGAATCCATTTTGTATAAATCAAATGGTGTTATCTGCTTTTTAAGGTAACGCTTTCCAACAATGTCTAGTATTTTATTTACTTTTATTCCACCTCAAATATTATTCTTAAATTTTAATATTATAACACAAATATCCTAAATATACTTTTTTTATTATGTATTCTTCCAACAATTACACACACTTCCATCTAATGGGTAACAAACATACTATTTCTGTGTACAATGAACTACTACTTCACAAAATGATGATTGTTAATTTTTCCATTACCACCTCTCATGGAGAAAATTATGGTGGAAAATATATTTTTATATGTTATATATTATATTTATTATGTATTTATTCTTCTAAAATTATTTTAAAACACATACACTTATACATTACATTTTGTGTAATCATGATAACCTCTTTTGTGAAAGTGTGGACTACCGCCCCCTCAAAGTGATGTGATTTGTTCACATGATACATGAAATGTATAAAGGATGGATTTTACTAAAAATATGGGAAATGAAAAAACTATATTTTATATTTATTAAATAATTATTATTAATTAAATATAATATATACCATTTTTTATCACCCTTTCACACACTTAAAAAGTGATAACGTTATTCCTAGACCTGTGGACTATCACCTCCTCAACCTAACATGGTTTATTTATCATAAAAAGAATTATATATATAAGTATATATGATTAAATAATATGTTATTTATGATATAATTATTATTATCAAAATATATTGTGTTACTTACTATATTTTCATAACTATCATTTAAAAATTGGATCTTTACTCATGCACATTTCTGGCCTACCATCTCTATGATTGTAACGTTGATTCATTTTTCATAACCATATTTAATGATTGATTTTAAAATTATAATTTATGTATAAATATGATAATTATTTCATGATTATTATTCTGGTGATGTTTTATAATTACCTCATTGACCATAGTTGACCTACTAATGTTGTTTTTGACACAAAAATCAAATTTGGTAAGAAAACACCAAATGAAAACATTATTTATTATACAATTGCAAACAACATAGTAGAGAGGGAAATAAAAGTAATGATAAACAATAAAAGGGTTTTAAATAAATTATAAAATCAATATATGTTTATTAGATAGGAATTTGAAGGACGTTCACCTAAGAGGATACTCAATTTAAGGAATTTCATCTCAATTTGAATTGAATTGTGACTTATTTATTGTTAGGAACATAGTTTCTTTTAAAAGGTGTATATACTACCATTAGAAATTATATATCATGAAACTCTTTATTCTCATGATTTTATAAGCTTAATTTAATGTTATTCCTTCATGGATATTATGATTCAAAATTTTCAATGTGTTATAGGTCACATTGGAATGTTTAAAGAGTATTCTCCCCAAGAACATTTTTAATGATTATCTTTGCAATCTCACTTGCTTTGGTTATTGATAAAATTATCTTGAAAATATCACTTAATTTTTCCCACCTAATTTAGTATATACTGTTTACATATAGCCACATTTTCATATAATATCATGATTCATTCATTCTTCATGATATTTTGAGCTTCAATTTGAATTATTTCATCTAAGGGTATTTTCGATAAAATTTACAATGTGGTAATGAATTTCATTATCCAATTTCATTTCATTAGGTTATATTAATTCCTCGTTATTTCTAATATTATATGATTATGTTTATAATTACATTTAATATCTATTTATGTATTTAATATTATATATGTGGATATAAATTTCTTACACATAATCTACACATTCATTGATTATCACTCCAATGTTATAATCTTTTCAAGGGTTTACTTTATAATCTCATTTTTTTCAAGGTTTTTCACAATTAAATTTTCATCAGATGAAATTATTTGATCATTTTATAAGAAAATATTTAATTTTATTCTTATCCATTTATTCATGATATTTATTAAGTTATAGTACCATTATCAACTCATTGGTACTCAAAATGGTTTAGAAAATGTGTTTAATACAAAACGAAATTTTTTCTCTCTTTAATCAGAGAATATTTTTTATTCTAGAAACCCAATTTTCAAAAAATGTTTACAAAAATGTTTTCAACATGATTTAGTAAAGACATATTTAACCATTTTTTCTTTTACCACTGATTTCAGAGGAATCTTATAATCACATTCTAAACAAGATATTTTTCTTACATTTACCATGAAAAAGGAATGTTATTTTTACCTCACATAAAATGTATAGATTAACTAACCATTATTTATTTTATGTTTCCTTTGAATGTTTAAAATACTACAATTTAAATTTTTTTTTTAAAAAAATGATTTTAAATATGTTTTTGAAATTGTTTTAAAAAAAGTATATTTTCCTTAAGAATATTTTTGAAAGATCATTTTATAATATTTGTACTGGTCCATGAAAACAACCCTTCATTTTAATCCACTTGGGAGATGGTTTATTGGTGCCATCCTTATTATTCCTCTGAATGGTTTATAATTGATTTAGACAATAATAGTATTGAAATTCACTTCTTTGATTTATTTGTTAGTCCACTTGAAATAATCAATCTCCTATTATCATTAAACATTGAATTTCCCAAAAATTATCCATGTCATTTATCTTGGATATTACTATTGCCTAAATCATATACCATATTACATATGGTGTTGACTTTGATAGTTATTTGATTATTTAAGTGAATATTGATAATTCTGTATTCTATATTCAATACAGTTATTTGATGTGGTATATTATTTATTTCCATTTTTCAATATGAGTAATTATTTGGACAGGAAATGATGTGAGGATATAATAATTTATATAGCTCCTCCATGAATTGACATGTTCTCATGAGAAAAACAAGCTGCACAAATTATACGGGTCTCTATCCATGGTTTTAAACCATCTTATGACAGTTCTTCATGGTATAGTTTTTCATGTTTCTTATACATAACATCCATTAAGATAGAATTTACCTCATTTATATTCAGTTATTATTCATCAATGATATTTTTTCTCTACATATCTTTGTATTCTATCCAAAATAACTACTATATAACTTTGGAGAGATGTTAGTAACTCATTTGTGAATTTTTTAGCCTAAATAAAAAATATATTTTTGTTTAAATAATAGATGAGAGGATGAGGCTTTTACAATTTAGTGGAGCACACTCTGGGGATTACTTAAAATATTATAATAATTTTAAATACATTTCATGGGAAAAGGTTCCAAAATGAAATAATTCAGATATTGGATGAGGATGGGACAAATTATGATCATAAAATAAACTTTGGATGATTTCGTATTAGTTCTTTATAATAATCCATTTTTTATCCTAGGTTAAAATTTTTGGACAGCTACAATGATAACAAATTATTTACTCTTTTGGGGTCAATATAGTTAATATAAAAGATAAATTGGTACATAAAAGGAGTATTTTTGATACTTTATAACATATATTAATCATTTTCCCAAGGAAATTTCTTTATGAATATTATATCATTTAATAACATATTATTTATTATAATATAATATTAATGCATTTTGGTACAAATTGAATTAATTTAACTTTGAAAGAACATTAAAATAATGGAACTAAAATATAATCCACTCATACATCAAAAATATGTTCTTTTTGACTAATATATTTTTGGGACATAATAATTAATTCAAATTATATTGCATTAATCATTTTTAGGACAATTTATTTTATTTTTCTATTAACTAAATAAATATTGTCTTTCCATCGTGTATGAATTTAAGGTTATTATTTCATCCCAAAAAATAAAATTTAAATTACCCTGGTAAAATATAATTCATATTTTAAATAAACCTTATCTAACATAACATATTCTCATTTTATCACTTTGCGAATAAATCATTGATATGAAAACAAAGCGAATTACTTTTTTTACTTTTTATTATAGAATATAATATAATTTTCAAAATCAATTAAATATTAAAAAACCTTCCATATTATTAAAATTTGGATGTAAATGGAAAAAATAGACTCATAAAATAGAATAAAGTAAAGATTTATGGTCATTTTTATTCCCTATCATATTATTTTGTCTAATTAATTTCATGATTTTCCCTTACCACAATGACTATTATTTACTATAGTTACTATTCACAATGACCAAGTATCCGAGAGAACTATTTAAAAAATATTGAAATCAGGATTATAAATATGGAATGAAATTTTTATTACTAAATTTATAATAGTGGCAGAAACTAATTTTTTATTAAAATGAAAAATAAAGAAAACAGTTTTTTTAGAAAAATATATTTTTAAGTACAAAAATGTTTTTATCAAATAAATGTATAAAATTCATAAAAAAATATAATAATTCGGTAATTTTTAATCAAAATAAAATAAAAAAATTAATCAAAATAAATATAGTATTTTACTTTTTAAATAATTTTGATAAAAATATTTTTTTCAATAAAAATCAATATTTTCATTATTCACATTAAAATAAAATCTTTTAGAAAAATATAAAATTTTCACCTTTTTATAACTTTACATTATAATTTTAAAAATTATATTGCGTGTTTTATATGTGTGTATTTAAATAATAATTATTCCTTGTTCATTTACACTCTATGTTGCGTCGTTTATATATTAGCGATTTTTTTTCATTTCATAATCTTATATTGTTACATCTTTATAACATATAGAATATTGGCCATTCTTTATTATTTGACTATCCGGGATTTAAGGTGAACATTAATGAGTGTAGACAATTCATTATTCATCTTCACCTCATTTTCTACTCTAGGTAGTTTATCAAATTTTAGATTTAAATAATGGATTTCCATGATTATTTATTTTAAATTATTTCAAACAAATTGATAGAAAATGTTATCTAGGATAACTCATTTGGAAAAAAATATTCAAAATTAAATGGGAAATATATTAATTAATTTTAAATTTTTTTGACTTAATTACTACAGTCATGGTAATAATATTTATAAATTATTTTTATGGATATTTTATTCACATTTTATCAGGAATGATTTTTTATGAATGATGTTGGTTTTTTCCTATGCTACAAAATGAATGATAACAAAATTATTATCATTATTTGGTCTATTTTCTATATATTATAAAAAATTGTGAAAGATGTTGTGAAATGACGAATGGAGAATAAAAAATAAACTTATAATTCCTAAAAAAAATAAATGTATTCATGTATCATTATTATTTTACTTTTGATATGAACATGAACCCAGTTTCGTTGGTCAGACATTCCACTAACCACCATTATTTGACCCCCTCATCCCCACTATTAATACCATGGTCTAATTATAGTTCAATATTAATGTAATTAAGTAAAATTGATTATCGAGGTTCATAAAAGGATCTGGGTGTGCTACGAGGTTATTCAGTAGTATTCATGGGAATGTCTTCAAGAAAATATGGTATTTTTATATAGTGGTGATGATAGAAGGGTTACGAGTCTCCATATAGGTGTGATTAAGGTATAATGGGATTTGGGGTTGTATGTAACTATAAGGGTTATTAAAGTAAATAATAATAGCAGTGATAACAATATGAAACATGGTGGATGAAGCATTCATGACTAAGAAATCCCAACTAGATAGTACGTAGTACTCTAGGACACAAATTTTGTGTCTCCTTTATTAAATCACTAATGTTTATGCACATTTATAAACACTTCATGAGATATAAAATTGTCTCATGTGCCTTGTATTTTAGAATCACATATCTCAATGTGATCCTGAGTACATTCTATGTCAACTCGTTGGACCAATTTGTTTTCATCGTAGACAAACCATATATAGTGGAATAATCCAATTCTTAGGTATTGGGAATACATTTTAGGTAGGGTTATAGTTCCATGCATAGTATATAATATAGTACATGTTATGTACCCTAATACATGATAAGAACTCCCATGAAAGTGCTCATACAAATTTTCTAAGGATCCCACACATCGTCTACGCCATGTGGACAAGCCGTGTAGGTATATCACATAAAAAAAGACATGGAAAACATGTTACTAGATTCTACATAGAAATATATACTGTTAAAAATAGATTAATTATAAGTAAGAGAATGTTCAATTTATTCATCATGTTTTCTCACATAGTCTTCGTGTTTGAACAAATGAATAGTCACTTCTATGTGATTTTACATTGGTGTGTCATAATGTTAGTCTCATCATCGGTAGGTGTTTCTTCTGAGTTATTTTATGCAGATAGATATTATAGCTTCATGGAGATGATGATGAGGTTGGTTGTGATATTTGAAACATATATGAGGTCTTTAAATCCCACATCAGTAGATTTGTTTCAGTTCATGGTTCCTCGGTATAATTTATAAAGTATATAACCTCTTGTTTATATAGGTTGTGGGTAATCAAATTATTTAGTAGGTACCCCCTTGGCCAATGCACATCCCACATTATGAGGCATATTCCCAACATAGGGATTGGTAACCCACTGCAATAGATTAATCTTTAGTGAGGCAATTCTCCCCTACTATAGAAGAGAGAGATAATGTAGAAGGTTATTTGTGGAGTAGATGACGTTTAAGAACTCCCCTAAGTACTAGGACACTATACTTCATCAATAGATTTATTTATTTACTATACATTGAAGGAAAATATTACCTTAGTTGATATATGTTCCCAAAATAGGCATAGTTCAACTCTACAGTTCATGAATGGTGATGTTTGAATATTATGGTGTTTGGTTGTTTGGAAATCATACTCTGTAGGAGAGAATTTTAAAGTTGTAATATAATTCTTTATGTATTTTTCCTAAACTATCTAACACCATCTACAAACATTTAATGCCTCTGGGCTCTTAATATCCTTTTCTATCCTAAGTTCTTCATTTACTAGTAATATATATTTATATATATATATTAAAGATGGTGATACCTTGGCCAAAAAAGGGAAATGATCGTTTATTGATTAAACAAAATGTTACATTATTATGAAATATGGGATTTCTGGAACAAAGTATCACAATAATGAAAATGAAATCATAAGAAAGATCATCCAAATCAAAAATATCAATGTTGACTCAATTATTGGAATGTTCATCCACCGCCAATTTCCCTCTTGGTATAAATGTTTTATGATGTTGTTTTAGCTAGAAATGGAATGAAAATAATCAATCCATCAATCTATGAGTTTCTATAATATACAATTCAAACCATTATGAATGGTTTTCATGATATAGTTAGTGTCACATTAAAGAAAACGATTATTCCATACTTCCCTTTCGAAAAAATGAACCATTGGGATAACACTAATCATTTCATCTTCCAGAGATGACGAGATTCCACATACACCATAGATGAAATTGAGTACCCTTCCACAGTGATCATGAAATATTAAATTATAACATGAAGGAATCTAATTTCCTTTTAAATCATAATCTATAAATTTTTTTATCAATCCAATAAAAATATTCCTATAAATGTATTAAAAGGTCCAAAATGTTACCTTATAATTTCCATAAACACTGAGTCTTCACACGATAGTAAAACCATCAGTAAAATTATAACATTAATCATAATGAATATATTATTATACCTTAATCGATGAAATAACCATTATGAGGGATTCTTAAAGGATGAAAGATATGTGAGTTTGATTTCAAGAGTTTTATCGATTCTACAGAAAATAAAAAATTTTATTCAAAAAAAATTTAATATATTACAAATTTGGGGAGAAAACTATACACCTACATTATTCCATAGTTAGAAGGAAATGGAATATGTGTCTAGTATTTTGACTTAAAATTGATCATAAATGGATATCATCATGGTAATGGAAGTGTTGTAGTATATAATTGGTTAGTTGGAATCATCCAATTGTTTATTAAAAATTTATAACCTAAAAAAAGTTAGATAAAAATGGATTGAAAGAGGAAGTTAGTAGGAATCGATTATATATAGCAATCTAGATGAATGTCATAGGTTATGGACTTTTCCAACGATTGTAAATATTTTTTGTCTAGGTGAAATCATGGCTGGAATAAATATAATTACAATGATAATATAGTTTAGAATCCAATATACCAATCCAGGTAGGTTTCTAGACCAACATGCCAACACTTGTTAGAAAAAAAACAAATGTTGACCAAATGAGTGACATCCTCTGGAAGATCCATCTGTGTCATGGTCATTAAAGCCTTAATGGGGATTAGAAGATCAGGATGATTATGATGGGGATGTTAGAGGGAATTATGGTGAGTACCAATCCAGTTGTTAATCCAAAAATTAAGATCACAATCCCTTATTATGATCTGTATAGATTGTGAGATATTATTGAATAAAGATGACTTGATTTTTTTTATAATAGAGGAGTCATGGTTTTTTAGGATACCCCTTCTCAAATTTAAAAAAAAATTGGATCTGATAAATATGAGTGGCACTGAGGAGTTGATGTTTTATTATGTTTTCCTTTTTTTATTTCATCATACTAATTTTGTTTATACTCATCCCTTCATGGGAATTTTTCACACTCATTTTGTGTGTGAGTAAAAAATTCATATTTTAGAGATGGTCATGGTGCAAATAAAGGTGGATCCATTTTTTATAATCTGGTACTTAGTGGAACATAGTTGTTCTAGGTTGTGGAAATTTAGTATGGTGGGATCTTCCTAGGAGTCCATGCTTGTAGGAGATGATATCTTATTTCATATGCCTATTATATAATGTAAATTTTTTGTTTCTACTAATTATATTCCATATTTTCCAATGGGTATTTTTTGTATTGTTTTTATTAATGCATCGATTATTGTACAGTTCATTTATTTATTTACACTTATACTGTTTTTTATAATATACATATTTTATTAAAGATTTACATCAGGTTATAATAGGATAAGGCCTCACATATATATATTTATGTCTTCTTTATGCTATTTTTTTGTCCTAGTCTAATTGAAGGAGTTATTGGGGTGGAACACGAATATTATCTCTAACCTAGGAGGGGTCTTGGTGGGTTGGGTCATGTAAAATACGATAATGAAAAAAACTCTTGATGATAAAATTACTTCTCTCAAGAAATAACTAAAAGGAAAAATATATTTTAAAAATGATGGTGGATTTTAATTGGAGGTAATGATTATTATATAATAAGAAAATTTCTTTAATATCATTAATACCAATGAAAATTTATATTTGGAAAAACAAGATGTTAAATCTATAATTTTTTTATGGTTACCTATGGAATTATATGGGTTCTCTTAATAATCAATTTAGAAGGAAATCAGTTATATAATATCAGAAAAGGATGTATTTGAAATCTAAAAAATATTTTTACAATTTTATCCCTTATAAAAGGCCTCATAGTTTATGGAGATAAGATATTGGATTAAAAGGGGATTATTAAATGAAGAATTAAACCAATGGTGATTAAATTTGTAATAATCATGGATTGGATACAAATAAAAAAATTATTATTGAATCCAGGATTAAAAAATATCAAAAAATATTTTTTAATAGATTCAGTTTTTATGGTGACATTGGTAAAACCATTGATATGTGTTCATAATCCATTGATATATGTAATTCTAATAAATATTTTGTGGTATATTATCATGGAAAATAGTATAAGAGATCTGAGGTCTTTGGAAAATTATTTAAATGTTTAATACGTTGTCATATGGAGAGATATTGTAACATAATAAATTATAAAAGTAAATGAGAAAATAAGTGGTTCATATTAAAAACAAAATTAATGGTTCTAATAAAAATAAATATAGTAAAATTAAAAAATATTTATATTATTTCAAGAAATGAAAGATGAAATGTAATGGAGTGTACATAAAACACCAATGGTTGATTATAGACAGAAACCATCATGGAGAATAGAAATAAAAATATAGAGGATTAAGATAGTTAAAACTATCCTCATGGAAATAAATAATTATAGGACATAATGTTATCTCATTCAAGGAAAATTAAAAATATACTTATAGAAACATGTGGTTATTTTTTATCTGTCCTCATCTTAAAAAAATGGAATAATTCTTGTGCAGTATCTCTAAGGAGATAACCATAATGAAATTTCAGGATATAATAAATAATATGGATGAATTAAGGGATAATGTTCAAAATAATTTTTTTACATATTGTATCATTCAAATTAGATCAACTATGATGATGGTATTGAAAAAACATGGATAAAAATTGAATGAAAATGGGTATATCTTCAATAAAAAAACTATATTCCTAAATAAGGGTATTATTGGAATGTAACCCTTTCCAAAATATACTTACACTACATAAATGTTTTTATTTTATTAGAGGATCAAGAGAGAGATATGATCCATGTGGTAAATATAATGTAAAAAAATCAATATGGAATAGTTGGGGGTGTTTTTTATATTATATGGGTAGGTGATCACATAAATTATTCTTATTGTTTTAATGTATAAAAAATTTCAATCTCAATAGAATTTCATGTGTTATTTTAAGAATATTTTTTTTGTATATGTAATGTTGAGTCAAGATGATAATATGATCCCCACATATATAGTTCAATGTTTAAATTTTTAATAATATTTACCCCATTTGGTGTCTAATATAATTACATCTATGGAAAGATCAATCCTTGAAGATGATGATATTCTACTTTAAAATGTTGATGCATCAATATCACGAAAAATCTGAAACCAAGACCTATTTATAAGATATTTATATAATACTTGTATATTTTATTATCATGTTATTACATAATTTACATGGATTCTAAAAACGATATGGATAAATGACGAATTTTTTATTCAAAAATATATTTAAAAAGCTATAAGAATTATGAGAACGAATTGAGGGGGAATGTTGTAGGAGATAATTTTGAGGGTGATAATTAGAAATATAATAACTTGTGGTAGGATAAATCAATGGAAACATGTTGGTTATTATCCACACACAATGTGTTTTAATAAAATATAGATAGAAACATGAGACACATACATTGATTTAAGGTATATCAGTATAGTAATTTGAGGCTATGTTTTGGAATGGAATAATATTATGAGTCTCACATGTCACAAGAGATCATATAGGCTATGAAAGTTCATGGAAAACATGTCCCTATAAATGAATGCTGTGAAATGTGATGTCATAAAACATGATATATTCAATAAGTCATCGATAGATAAGGATATTTAAAGCATATGTGTAATATAGGTGGTGATATTTGATATAATAGAGTAACAATAATTACATAGAAAATAGAAACATCATATTTCATAGATTAGTTTTTAATTTTAAATGGAATTAAATATGTTCCACCATATATCGCATGTGATGTGTAATATTTTTATACATACCAAAGTTCTAAAATGAAGCTAATTTATTAGTAGATAATTATTTAACCACGACATACATGTGTAATGTGTTTATTAACCATCTGATGCAATTTTGGAGGATATAGACACATAGAATCATATTGGACTATGATTCTAGTATAAAATTCATTACGTTGGAAACACATGTAATTTATAAAGAAGGTTTTAAAAACTATAACCATTTGGGTATATAAGAATTATATTTGTTTGTGGTTACTATTAGATATTTTTAGAGCTTTATTTGATAAAAAACAGACTTTATAGTGAGAACCCCTTATTTTTTGTTTGAACTTAGAGATTAGGTCCCAAAGGGTTTTAGTTAAAAATTTACCCCTTATAGGAAATCTAGGAGTTTAAGATAAAACAACTATATCATCTAATAAAATTATATATAGGGCTCCCTAAGAACATGATTTTTCTCGAAAATATTGATTTTTTTGTTCAAATGGAATACAGAGTAAAAAAACTAGTTTTGAATAGGGTTCACATGGAGTAATAGAATTAATTCTCATAATATTTTTACATGTAATTGTTTAAGTAAACAATTAAATTTTTGTATTAATAAATACATTAGAAATTTATTAAATGGGAAAAAGTATTTCATATGATTTTCACTATCATAAGACCATAAAGGGGTTCATATTTAGCCATTTTCCATGACATTAAAAGGTGGATCACTGTTACATGATGAAAATGAGAAACCTATATCATTATGTAAAATCACACTGTATATGGTATTATTCCCTTCATAAGGATCATGCGCTTGATCCCAAATAAAAAATAACTCCTCCCTCCCAAGATTGAGATAAATTGTAGATTTCCCATACATGTGTCTTTAATCCAATTCATAATCATCTAAAAATAATAAGACATATAACATATGATACATAAATATTTTTAACTTGATACATGGTATCAACCATTCAATCTCATTATCAATGCAAAAAATATTGTCACTAGGAATAATTTGACAAATATTTCATAAAACATAAGAGTTTTCTATACTTGGAAATAAAATCCCATAATGGATGATCAAAACTACCTTCCTCTTGACCAACCCACTACCCAAAGTTTCAATTTCATATCCTAGTGACCACATACCTTTTTGAAGTATTCCCATTAAAAAAATCTATGGGAGTAGAAATTTATTTGAAATAAATTTTTTAATTCAATGTGGATTAATTTACTTGTGAATGATATTGATTGACCATGCAATTTTTATTTTATTGTTATATATATTGTTTCCATGTTTCTTTTTTTTAATATAGTATATACTGTAACATCCAAATGTAATCCTTGATTGCATCATCAAATTTAAAGATTTCATGAAATTTCGGTAATAACCATATGACATGTGAGGCTGTTTCACACCACACATTTATGAATTAGAAATTTTCATAATCTATATTAACCATTACAAATCCACACTCTAGATGGATTCTCCTACCAACCTAGAACATCTGGAGTATGGCGTGGAGTGGGTTTTTTTCTGGAATATCATCTTAATGTATCGATATCAACCCTAGTGTTATCTCAGGATAACCTTGAGAATTGATTCCCCACATTCGATTTTTTAGGGAAGGCCATGGAGAAGCAAGGGCCACATATTTAAATATTACATCACCTTGATTGTCTTACCCTGATGAATATAATAAATTTCCAACCATACCATATAGAGGTAGAGTATGGTGTCAATAGTGACCCCACTAATATTTAAGAGTTTCCTAGGAGGGTACTATCTAGTCTCGAGTTTCACATATCCCCATACCACAATGAATATTCTAAGAAGGTCACTGATGAGATGCCAACATTTTTTATAATCCTATGAACCTAGAATTAGGGTGAACTAGGGAAATATTTATTCTGAATCTCAATAGTGGGTTCACACTCCAATTCCCATTCGTTCCTATTATTTCCATCATAATACATTGAAGTTAAACAAGGATCTTCATTAGAGAGATCATATTCATGAGGGTCACCACCCACACTGTGTGACCGTCATTATTTTTGAGGTTTTAACTCTGGTCTCGTGGCTGAAAATATCCATGAGGAGTGATTTAAAAGTATTCTATGATCTAGGGGTTGGACTCTACATATACAGACATCATTACACTTGATTCTCTCTAATACATCTTGGTTGTGTCCAACTTATCAACTAGATATTCATTAATATGAGATGGTGAAATTTTGATGAGGTCTACCCTACAACACCATGGAAAAGATTTTTTGTTCATCCATAAATAAATTTAAATAAATTCCTCCCCATAGTTCAATAATTAGTAACTCTCGAGATCTTCAACAAATAATCATCTATTATTATCCACCCCCACATTTCCAAAATTAGAAAATATGGATGTAACCCTTTGAGAATATATTATAATTATCTCCCCTAAATCATGCTATGAAAAGCTATGAATGATGTCCTCCATAAACCACATGTTGTCAATTTCCTCCCTAGATAGTTTTAATTAGAAGCTTTAGAGGTACTCCACAATGTATCTCTTATAATGGTCATCCCTATAGTGTTATAATCAATAACTCTAAAGTTCCTCCTCAAAGTAAACATCATGAAGGTACTCCCCATGAAACTAAAATTATAATCCATAAAGTTCCCCATCATGGTATTATACCAAATATCATAAGTCCTAGAGGTCCTCCTTATGGAAAAATAATAATAGGAATCTCTTGAGTTCCTCCTCAAGGAAATGTAAAGATCAATTATAGAGTTCCTCATCACAAAACATATTTTGGTAGTCCTCCATATAGTATGAAGAATATCCAAAAATGATTTCCTCCCGTAATTGACTCATTAGTTATCTTGAACCATTGTGTTACTCCACATGAATTCCAATCTATAAACTCTAGAGTTCCTCACTTTAGAATATATTTTGAAATTCCTCTATGTGATGAAGAAACAAATATGACATTAAAGTCCTCCTCATTATGAATTTTTTTTACCATAGAGGCCCTACATATGGATACCAAGCTAATTAAACTAATATTCCTCCCACAAGATTTTTATTTAGATGACCTCCCAATGGTAGAACATTAAGCCTAAATGGATGTCCTCCCATTGATTTTGAATCAAGAATCAACTATTTTGTTCCACCCCATAGTAATTAGTTCGGATTATCACCAAAAAATGACATGTATTCTTAGAAACAATTTCCTCCTCATGTCAATGATACTTTGTTGTTTCCCTCTTATCATGTGGAATATAAGAAATAATGACTAGATATATCTGGTTCCTCAATGTACATCAGTGATGTATCAACCTAGTCAAAATTAAAGTAAGTTAATGATAATGATCTATGACTCATATGAACCATGAATTTATGGGGGGTCTAGGGGAATTAGGTATCTATATCTCTTGAAAATTTAGCATAGAATAACAGTTAATGGTTATATTAAGTCAATGAATCTCACCAAAAGGATAAAGAGAACTCCATAGTCATGGGGAATGAACTAGATTAGGATAGAGTATTAGTTTGTTCTATCCCATGGACACTCCTTAGTGTGACGTCCCCGAGACACTAAAAAAGGATGGATTACACTAATTTTGATGCAACATATGGAGAATCTCTATCATCTCAAGACCAAATACATGTCTTATGGGGATTGTCCGAAGCCTTTCAAGATGATATGTCATATTTTACAGAAGGTTGATTTGGATACCTTTTCAATGGCCTGAAAACAAATGTAAGGGAAATAGTGTGAGTGTATTTGAAATTCCTACCATACTATCTTGAATCCACACAAGTAAATAGTAACATGAACACAACCTTACATGTGTATTAAATAGTGGGTTGAATATGAAGATATTTATTTTACATTTTTAAATAGATATAAGGGTTGACTATGATAGATTATTGTAAAACCATTAATTAAATTAAATTCTTAAGGACTAGGCCTTTATATTCCTGTTAGACAATCCAATAAACACTAATGATTAATAAATCCTATAAAAATTATTCCAGATTAGAGTGAATATTTTACCAAATCATGTATGAATCACCCATGAAGTTAAATAAGGTGTCTCGTCTGAGGAAAAAATATCAATCATAATGAAACACACAAATATGATTATCTACCACTTTGAAAAGTTGTTGCATAAATATCAGACTACGATAAAGGCCCAAAGTTAATGAAGTTCACAACATAATTCCTTAAGGAAGTAATGAAGAAACACTATCTCACTAGACTATGGAAATTTTTTACTAATTCTATAACCACCAAAAACATCAAATCTATAATGGGGAAAATACATTGTTACAGAAGAGAAAAATACACCCCCAGTACACATGGTTAGTGTATTATTTAACACTCATCCTATAAATAAATTTTTCATTTCTAAGATAAGTGTTTCATAACAAGAAACACAACTATATATTCTATGTCTAAAATTTATCGATTTGAATCCTTCATTAGGAACTCATTATTTAATTATATTGGAGAAAACCTCTATATTACCTACCAAAAAAGTATTTTAAGGGATCACTAAGTAGAGAAAGTGAAACCTAAAAATCTCAATATATCCTAATGGCTTGCAAAGAAAATAGATATCTGAGGGGATTTTGAATTTTCTCTTATAGAATATTCAAACGATGAAGAATCACATTATTACCCTTAGGTGGATGATTATTTTAATATTAATACATGGATTGTTAAATTGAATGGAATTTATTCTATACTCAAAGATAAAATGTGGCATGAAATGGAAATAGATGTTTGAAATGAGGATACATCTATTTGAAATTTGGTGTATATAGAAATGATTGAAGAAGGTGTGCACACCTGACATCAGAGGAGAACTCGTGATTTGGGATCTCCTCAAAACACGCAGTAACCATATGATCTATGAGATTTAGATAAAAAAATTGGAATGGGGTAGATACACCCAGTTCCGACCCACTTATTGATAAATCAAATTCACATTAGCCTGTGGTTTTGACTTCTATAAATGATGTTGAGTTGGAGATTATAAATCAACTTAATGAATAATTTTTCCAATGAAATGTAACAACATTGTGAATATATTAGATTGGGGATAATATATTTCATCAAATAAATTTACTAAAATAATAGATAATTTAATAATAATTAAGAGTTGATTATAGTAATTTGAAAAACATGGGACCCAAATAGATACTCTATTTAACCTTAGATAAAATGGATTAGCAGTAGTTCCCTCTACCACAGAGAAAATTTCCACTATTCAATGTGAGATATCTTAGGATGAATAAAACTGGTTATTAATAGTATAAATGGGTAAGAAAAAAAATATATGGCCCTACATAATACCTCTACTACATCATTGTTATAATTGTTAGTCCTAGTATAATTCCTTAATTATATTATTTCTCACACTACCTTATTATAATCCCTAAAGGGGAAACCCAAACTAGTTTGGCCAAAGTGTAAACTATATATTGAGTGGGTGAACATGAATCCTCCTCAAAAAACATATTGATATAAATATTTACTAATATTAAATTGTATGAGAGATCCATAGTAGAATATTACACACTTCCCATCAAGATTATTTCCCACAATGGCTGAACTAGAGAGATAGGTGGATGAAAAGATCAGATTCTTTGTAAAAATCATGGAAGGAAAAACATTGTTTTATTATAGTAATTGATCTATGATGAGTTTCTACGATTTGGTATGATCTTTGATAAAAATTCCCTTAATATATTATCTCTCTGTTGAGGAAGAGGGTGATCATAGACCTCTTAAATTATAAAAAATTTGGAAGGGGGATTTTTTCAAACATTATCACCAAGTGGAAATGTTTAACTAATTAAACTAAATGTAAATATTCCCCATGATTATTTTCTTATTATGTGTTTAGTAAATATGAAGAGTTAAAACACCAATGTTTCTCCTGAAGTACCCAGGTCATTTCCAGATGTTTTCAACCATAATAGTGTTCTTAAAAGATTCCATTTAGAATTAAAATAAACATATTAGCTGGAGACATAAGAATAAGAAAAGAAATATTGTAGATAAAAAACAAAATACAATGACACTAAAACGAGTTCCTAAAACACACAAGAATTTCAAATATGAAAATTTGCGTCATTCTAATTAATAGGGGCTAGAAAAGTGACCTAATTTTGATGAAATAATGGAGACAAATTAATTGAACATATATGATTTAAATAATAAAAAATTATTCCTTTTGAAAATAGTATGATCCAAAATATTCATCCCTAACTTGAGGAAAATCATTATCTCATTTATGGAAATTAGAAAACTCATTGAAATTGGTGTGAATTATTTCGTTAATTTCTTCTCCTTCCAAATTTTGTTAGAAAATAATTTCCATGAATATTTCATCTTTGTGGGGATACTCTATAAGGTGATTGATTTTGAGAATGTAATTTTTAGAAAACCTCTAACATTAGTGACTTTTGTTTCTCCCACTACTCCAAACGAACTAAAAAGGAAAAAACATCCAAAATTTTTCTGTATACATTTGAGGGCTGGATAAATAAAAGATTAGTCAAACTAGTATATGTGATCATCTTATCATTTTTAAGTCAACTATTCATGACCCTAATTCCATATATGACACTTGATGTGGGATCTACTTCTCATAACCATATTAATGAAAGTTTAATTGACTTCATTTTAATAAAAATTATGAATTAGATCCCCTGGGAGAACCCAAGTTAGTCTATACTCTATTGGATTTTCTACCCCCATCACATGGAGGATGGGAACTACCCTATAAAATTGGTCCTTCATCTGATATAGAATCACAATATAGTGACATAAATTTTAACCAATGTAATGGAATATTCAAAAAAGTGGATGAGTAATATAAACCAATGTTATGAATCTGTGATCAGGGAAGTTCACATAGAGTCATGGGGATATAAAACATTGGTGGACCCTAGAAATTAGGAATCATTTAAATATATGTTATATATGTTTCAAAAACTGATAGATAGGAACTCCAATGATCTAAATAGGGAAATTGATCATATATATAACGACACATGTATTTTTTTTACATAATTACATTTAAATACTAATTAGGAAATATATCATTATCTTATTAACATCAAAACTAGAATGTTCGGTTTAGGACAACCATCTATTGGCAAGGATGCCTCCTAAAACTTATCAATATATGAAGTCACTAAAATATTTTGATTTATACAATAATCCTAAAAACTATGAGAAACCTCATGGTATGAATCATAGGTACTTATATAGAAAGTATATAATCATGAATAATTTCGTATTCATATATTAAAATATATCAATCTTTAATTCACTTCCCCTTTCATATGAATTCATGTAATCCCTTATTGAAGTTATATAAATTACTAAAGAGTTCAATATTTATGTTTTTATAGATAATACATACAGCAAAAATATTCAGTCTATAGAATCCCATAGGGTACTTTATTTTAAATTAAGAGATAGTAAATCTTCCATAAATGGGAGTATTAGGCCCTGGTACACATCTAGAGATATCAATGATATCATTCATAATAAACCAATATTATAATGGTTCTGACATAAATGTTATATCCACAGGGATCCATCAACTTATGGGATGTATTAAAGGGGGAATGTTTCCTTTTAATATAAAAATTTAGGAGTGTTATTATATCACAATTAAACCACTGATAAGAATTAAGCTCAAACTCTATTTTGGACATCTTGGATATGGCACTGAATTCATTATGGTCTACCAACACATAAAATTCAACATATTTATTTCATTGGAGTACCTATATAGGTACATATTAGGTACCTAGTCATATCACCAATTTTGGATGAGATATATTAATTGGAATAAATTTACTTCATGGTAAAAATATCACTTTTGTGTCTTGAGACTCCCAATAAATAGAAAAAGGTACTATAAAATGAAAGGGAATCATATGATGGTTTATAACATTCTAATTTTCCTTGATGGATCATATAGAAGTATTATAAATCCATAATGGGAACATAGTGTAGACTTCAAATAGTTCACCTACTAAATTAAGATGATATATTCATATTTGGGAGAACATCTGGTTGTATTGATTGATGATAAGAACCCTCAATCTAGATTGCACCAATATGATTTACAATTGTATGTTTCCATTAAGTAGCCACAATATATAGGGGAATTGAAAATTTAATTTTTTATATAGATCAACATTTCCTTCGATTACCTCTATATTAATATGGTTTTAAAATATGTGCAGTTAATATAGAAATTGATATGTGATCGACTGTACTTGAACCCTTTAAGAAACGCATGGGTTTTAGGCCCAGTCTCTTATGTTCCCAATGTATCGACTACACTAGAAGAACAAAATAAATGTCTGAAATGATTTTATGGGGATAGAATTAAAAATATACATTCATCCTCTCCTAGATAAAGAGGTGTAGATATTACTTCTTATCCACGGAAATAAAAAGATATGTAGGAAGATATTAAAGATGATGCTTTGACATTTGATGAAGGAATATAAATCATTGTTTATAACGTTAGGTAGTGGAATCATATTTCAATCTAAGACTCATAGACCAAATTCATCATTTTCAACATGACTCTTAAATTATAGGATATTTGAATATCCTTCCTTAAGAACCATTGAAATTTATTTTGACTGAATCACATGGAAGTTCAAAAGATAAATAAACATCTGTCTACAAATCAGTTGGGTCTTTTAAATGACCACTGTTACTATAAACAAGTATCATGGTGAATGAATATATGAAATATTTCACATATGGAAGCTAAAGTTGATACTCATATAAATTACAACATCATCCAAGAGTTTTATCACTCAATTCCATTCTCGATCATCATCCCTAACATGAAAAATAATAGGGAATGCATAAATTTTATTGATTTCCGTGATCTCATATTTCACTCACCAAGGTTAATTTAAAAATCTAGATAACTAATATATTAATTGATGTGAAATAATATTTTTAAGAAATATCTAATTAGGATGGGTAATATAATTACAATAAAATCTGGATGGCTTAAAAAAAATAGGATACCACTACCTTCTAGGACCCCAAGGGGTATAGTCTCATCACCTAATTCCCTTTTTCTTGAGGAATGGTGGAGCTAAACACCAATTTGTTCTTAATATTATTTTCAATTATATTAATAAGAATAATATATAATATAATTTGGATGATATGGTAGTCAAATATCAATTAAAATATGATCATTTATTCAATATTTAGGTAGTGTTAAAGAATCTATGTCAACTTAGTTTGAAGATAAACCCTAGGAAATATACATTCAGGGTAAAATTTGGAAAATTAATTATATGTATAGTACAAAATATTTATATATAATTAAAACATAAAAAGTATATGGTGAAACTTGTTATGAACCCTCCTTTAACACTAATATTGTTGAGAGGAATCTAGGTGCACATTTATAGTTTTAGAATCTTCATATCCCATTGGAAATTATTTTCCCTCAAAAAAATGATGAAGTAAGGGATAATTTTACATTGGGATGGAGATTTTAAAATATCCTTTGATTATATATAATATTATCTTCATCCCCCACATATCTTGATGCCACTATATGAGGGAAACCATCTCATACACTATGTTGAAAACATGAAATGGTCACATGAAACCCTTGATGCTCAAAAGAATGATGTGATAAGGGGAAAAATTCTCTATTATATTTTTTGAGAAATTTTTGATAATGATACTAAATATTCAATTATTGAGAAGAAAATATTCAAATTGATTTTCAAGGTACAAAAATTTAGACAGTATTTTTGACACCATGAGGTCTAGCTAGAATCCTGTATTAACTCTCACAAATATATCCACAATATCATGTGGTTAACTTTTTTACTTACTAAAATGATTTATAATTCTGTAGAAATTTAGTATACAATTAATTTCATAAAAGGAGATCAAGGGAAAATAATTATCAAATTTCATCATGGTGCACCCTATCCTATGGAAGATGACATTAGATATGGAACTCCCTAACAAAGATGTCTTCTCAAATCATGAATCCTTCAATATGTAGGACATATACATTGATGGTTCCTCTAAGAGACTAATAAGTAGAAGGAAAAGAAATTAAATTCTCAATTAAGATGGTTTGGGGATAGTGTTTGTACCACAAGATAAATAGATCCTTCCTTACTTCTTCCTTCATTCAAAGGGATGTACCACTAATAGTGAATCAAACCAGACCATAATTGTTTGCATGGAACTAGCAATAAAATAACTTCTTTCTTGATTAAACATTAATGGTTATTCAAATATGATGATCAAGAAAATAAATTGTGGCATTTTCATCAAAATTAAGTGTTTTCCCTCTTTATTTATTATGTATGGGTGCAATGGAATAATTCCACCCAAAGACAACACAATCACACATCATGTATTAGAAAAATGCCTAAATGGTTTCCCTATCCAATGAAACTACATACTTAGAAGTCCTAGATTCGTAATTTATGATCATATCACACATTATAGCATGGTCATTCCATTTATCCTTAATTATGTGGAAGAAATTAATGAAATTTATGACACCCTATATGAAAGAGATCATTTAATATCACTAAATTGTTTTATAATACATGTATTCCTCTCATTCTAGAGTTACCTCAAAATAGGATTATCCTCGAGGATTGACCCAACAGGGAATTTACATATCTATGACAAAACAATTTTCTATTTTACAATGTACCAAATTATTAGAAGGTCCCATAAAAGTAAGGATTTTATGGAGACCTCCTCAAGTGAAATGAAGGAGTGGAAACCCACATTGTTATAAATGATTTCCACATTGGTAACTATTGATTAAAAAATTTAGGTACTATTATCATAGATAAAATTATTATAATTGGAGACATATATTAATTGATTATTTTAGGATACATAAAGTTTACACTAAAATAAAATTACTACCAGATACATTTCATTTTCATTCATCAAACACTAGTGTTATTTCATGCCACCAAATACACTTCACTATTATCTTATGGGGGATAGATTTTATGGTTCAATTCCATATCTCTATAATTAGGAGGTTTATTTTCAATCTTACTTCTACAAATTTCATCTCTAAATTGACTAATTATGTGCCCCTAAAAGAAGTTTGAAAAAAACTTCATCATTTTCATGAATTCTAATTCATTAAATTATTTGGAGTCCTACAAACAATAATAAAAAACAATGGGGATAGTATTTAGTCTTCTAAATTGAGAGGTTCATTCAGGAGTACAATTTCCAGTCTATCCTCACATACTATCATGCTATGTAGAACATATAAAAAGAGTAATTAAAAAAAATTAAATCCAATATCTATAAGAAGATGTTGGAAAAACATTAATTTAGTGGTGAAAATAAGTTATTTTATTCTATATGGTCTTATCATACCATAACTCATACCACCAAGCAGGTGACTCTATTATCACTCATGTACATGACATAGGTGGTTATTATAACTGTAGTTTTTTTTCCTTTACACCACTTATCCATAAAATATATTCTATTCTAGTAGTAATAGTCTTATATTAGTATGGATAAATTAAATAGAATCTATGAGAAGATATTATACACATTCAATATCATTGAGATCCATCCAAATTATGTTTCATGAGATATCTATATGATGGTTCACCTCAACTAATTCATCAATGGGGAAATAGTGTTGGACCTGTGAACTACTATGAGTCCAAAAAAATCCACGAAATCATGATATAATTTTACAAGGACCTTATTATATACATATAGTTTAGTCTAATAGATACAAATCCTTGATTATATTAAATGTCAAGAGTATCACTCATTTCAAAAAAAAATCATTCTCAAGAAATACATTCCCTTTCTCCATATTGGGTCCTATAAATTCTACTTCAAATGAATATAAACTATGTGGAAATGGTCCTTGACATAAAAAATAAAATACACCAATTACATTGCACATTACTATAAACTACATGAAAACATTCCTTAATTGAACTTAAATAGAAATATATTGTGTCCTTATCAGATAATGTTAAAATAAAAGAAATGTGGACCATTATGATGTAATTTAATCTAATTAGTGTGGTCTATTATATATAACATGATTCTCTTAGGTAAATTCTTAATATATATAAGGGTTCTTAGTGTATTAAATAACTAGTTAAATTTTATATTTCCCCAATAACCCTATTCCAGAAAAAAATCCATTTTGTTTTATTAGCACAAGAGTTATATTTACGTAGAAGTTATTTTTTTAAACTATATGTGGACTGATTCCTATAATCAAAAGATACATAGTGCTACCCAGATCTCTTATATTAGGCATATATTGAAAATATCCTTCTCATTTAATGATCACCCTCATCTTACTGCATTGTTTCTCCTTATTCTCATTGAGTTTATTTCTATATATCATACAGTAGGGGAAGCCATCCCATAAATAATAACTACAAGTGGATTTATTTGTATCATCACTATATACATAATGATACCCAAATTTCACAATTCAAGTCTATCTGAAAATCCCATGATATTTAGTTGTATTTCCTAGCCACATACTAATTAATACCTAAATTTCCACAAAATTCCAGCATTATAATATATCCAACTAACATTCTCTTACACATGATCATGATCATTATAGAGACCACTTTGTATGAATTTAATATGGATTTATTCTTATCCTCATAAGAAACGTAATAAATTCCACATGAAATATCTTGGACTCAGCTATATATTTCACCACCATCAAACTTCGAAAACATTACGGTGTATGAATTTTCATATCACTTATATTGGGATTTTCATCTGTGACTTGACACTAGGAAGAGACCAATAGACATTAAACTATAAAGACCTCAATCTATGTGGAGGCCATTTATGAAAGTATAATTTTTGGGACATTAAACTAATTTAAAATGCTCCTGGTCATATAAAATTAAACTATATGGTGTATCTCATATACCACTTAAACATCTTGCAGCGATATGGGTTGTATAAAATATTTTTATTAAAAGATATATATATATATATATATATATATATGTCTATAATATACTCCCTTATTTATAAATATAAAAATAGATAAAGTTAATCAATTTTCATTAATTATTAAATTTATTTTAGGACTCTATAATTATCATCAGTCTTTTTATTACATAGCTCGGTCATTAGATTGGATATTTATTGAATTTTCCAAAATATGAGCCAGATATGATAAAATTCCATTTATCAAGAACAAAATGTGGCTTAATTGGAATTAATATATGATATGTACTCTTTTCTAGACCACTCATACCATGACCATCTATAGATTCTATGCCTGAATCTTCAACAATGATCAAACCGTTACCGATACTCATTAGGTTTTATTCTTTCTTCACTCACTAGTGTGCCTAAATATTTATCCCTTTCCCTCCTTAATATGAGATAGATATATGTAGAGGGACCTTATTATAAATTTCTATTAGATTGATTTCTATTATTTAACAATATATAGTTACTTCAATATATTTATGTTAGGAACAACTGGGGATTTCATCCACTTCAAACCCCTCTCCCATTGTATGGTTTCCCCTCATTCATGTCATGTATTTCGACATTAGGAAGATTAATTTTTTATGAGAACTATGTGTATCTTGATTCATGGTATTTTAGTTTAGGTAGTTAAATATGAAATTTATATCTTGGATAAATCCACATTTCATCATCCACTAACACTACCTCACTACATTCAACAATATCCCATCCTAAGGTAGTTTTTGAGTACATGTGTTCTAATTACATTTTGAATATGTTCATCTCGTATACCACACTTAGTATGTCAAGTGTTTGAATACCCACATACCATTTATGGTTATTGGTAATGAGTATATCTGATTCTAAAATATACCATTCTATATGTATTAGATATTAATGACACATATTCAGCATACTGTCTATTCATACCCTATATAAAATCCCTCTATCCCTATATTTACAAAGATGTACTCTCATGGGACCCATCATTTGAATTTGATAAGTGTTTATCATTATAATTAATGTTTCATTTCATAACATCCACCACCAGAACCGTCAATTAAAATAAATCACATTATGATTCACATAACAATAATAACCCAAGCTTTCATTAATGGAAATCCCTCTTGATCTAATTAACTTTCTATTTATGTAAAATGTTTATATAAAATGTAAAATTCATTGGTTTTATGTTTTTGGATTTTAAAATAATATAAAGAATTGTGATCATCGTTAAAATAGATTTTGAACAGTGATCACATGATTAGTATGAATATAGGGCTTTAACAAATCCAATTTACTCAGACAAAGGAAGCAATGGCCTCATCCAGTAGATGTGCCCCATATGAAACCCATTTGTTAGAGCTCATAAAGGAGGTTGCGTATTTGGGCTTTGCTCTTGACCAAGCCCAAGCTGATCTTGAATATGTTAAGGTTGAGTTGAACCACCTCTGAGATAAGTGGATGTTGATAGAGATTACCACCGGGGCAATGTTATCCGAGCCACCCCAAGAGGCGGTTGCCATCGCACACCTTACCCTTCGGTATTATGCGGGTGTTATATGGGGTTATGTAACAAGACATTAGCAATATGGTTATGTACATTATTTTTGTATATAATAATGAATATAGTTTCATTTTATTGGTGTTACCTTGTAAATAGTTTTTTTAATGCACAAATAGTATTTTTAGTTAATATTCAACTAAGAAATCTATTTTGATGGATTAATGGATTTTTGAATTAAATAATATTTTAAAAAAATATTATGATTATTATTAAATTAATTTTTACTAAACATAAATAATTGAATAATTTTATGAATGCAATCGTTATTTCTATTAAGGTTTGAAATCCATTTTTGTCAAAACACGTGAATTTTCGATAAATGACGGTTTTTATTTTAAAAGTGAAAATTAACATATTTAGAAACTTATTTAGATAAAATAAATATTATTTATATAATCAGGATGTTTAAATTATCAAACGGTTAATTTTTCATAATTTTCCGAGACAGTCAAATTTTTGGGTAACAATTAAATACCGTTTAAATATATAATGTGTTTTATGACTTCATAATGACCCAACAGTGATGTAATAAAATAATATAAGCTTTATGTTCGGCAAATATTTGTTTTAAAATTAAAATAATGTGGTTTTGGGTTTTTTGAGAAATTTTAAAAAGCATTAATGGACCCTTCAAGGCTTATTAAACATCTTGTCTTTTTAAATTTTTTTCCTTGGGAGTGTGACTCAACTTGTAACACCCCGAGATTTTATGAGAAATATTTCTTTTAATTTATTTGATGTCTTGTGTTGTACGATACACCAATATTATCTTGTGCTATACGCAAATCCATATTAGCTTACATTATACGAAAACACTATTCTAGGCTTATGTTGCACACCAGAGCAACCTTCCACGATAGCGTGTGTTATACGCAATACTGAGTTTCACTAAACAAGATATTATTATAATATTATTATGAACTAGAATTTATGAGTAGTAATAGCCACTTTTGAAATTTTATAAATTTTATCTTTCAAAATGGACTTCATTTTTGGATTCGAAATATCGAAATTAGCCTAAAGTGAATTTTTGTTATTTTTCTGAAGACTTGCATTTTATGATGAATAGTGAAAACACTAGGTAACTATTTAAAAACCAAATTTTTAGCTAAATAATTATTTATTTTATTTAAATTTATTTTAGGTAAAAATTGATACATAATATATATATATATATATATTCAATTTAATTAAATGGTGTCATTTTATAATAATTTTAGGTATATAAAAATTTTATTGAACTTTTTACTGTTTTTACCCACCTCCTAGAAGCAATAGAAAATTTACATAAATAATAATTTTACTGATTCTGTGAGTTCAATTTCAAAAATCGGAGACACACGGTTGATATTAGTAAGTAAAATGTTGTTCAATGAGATGAAAATAATTTTTGGTGAATCTTAACTTTTAACTTTTATTTACCACGGTTAAAAGTAAATAGGGTAATTAAAGGTAAAAATGATATTATTTTTACCTTAACACATTTCCTAATTCTATTGGATAAGTTTAATTCGACCAAAAAAAATTAGGAATAAAATATTATCATTTAGGACCACTAGGATTAGATTAGGACATTTATTATTATTTAATTCATAGAGGAGTCAAAAGAGTAAAAATCAAAGCATAATAACTAAAAAAATTTTAATATAGGGTTATACATAAGTTAAATTCAACTATAAATATTAATTATAAATATAAAAATATTTCCAATATAATGTTATTTTATTTATAATTTTTAGACATTAAATAAGATAAATTATTTATGACACAATGATGCTTCAGTAATTAACTTATTAATGAAGTATTAACATAATTGATGTTATAAATACCCAAATAAATGTATTTTGAGACTTTTTGTGAATTAAAATAATTTACTAGGGTAATATGACATTATATTACTGATTTTATTAACTTTTTTAGAACTAATAATGCACTTCTAATTTTCACAAAAATCAATTACCAAATAGTGTCAAAATTGACATAAAATAGTTTTTCAATGAAATATTATATTATTAATTGATATTATATTCCTAAAAATCTAAGGTTAGGAAAAATGACTTATATAAGGTTATATATATTAATAATTAACAACTTGGGGTTATAATTTCAGTTTATTTTATGTTTATTAACCATATAGTATAAGAAAACAAGAAGACACTGTAAAAGCTAAATTATTTAACTTAGAGTTAAATCTAAGTGATACGGTTAAAATAGTAACCTAAACTTGTCTAAAACCCATTTTTGAGAGTATTTAGACCCATAACCACTTTATCTTCAAAATAAGTCACTTTGGAGCCATTATAAACAGAATATGACTTTATTATAAAATAATATTTTATGTTTTTGCCTAAAGTGCCCCTCTCCTCCCTTATAAAAGGGCACCTCCTCCCTCTCCTCTTTACACAATTTTGAGCCTTCAAGCTCTGCCAAAACCTGACCATTTCCCTAATAAACATACCTAGAAACATTATATAGGTTCTGGTATCCTCAAAAGACCAACTCTAGTGCCTTAAGAAGAATCTTAAAAGAGGTGTGTCGAAGAAGAGGTAATCTCTTCTACCGATTCTTTCAAGTTTCTTTCTTCTTCATCTTATTCTTATTTAGTTTTTTCATTATAAAGTAATAGCATAATTATCAATAATATACTTATATGTTATTATAAATATTAAAAAACCCCATTTAACCTTCTATCCATCCTATGGAAAATGAAATCACCGTGCGTGCGTACGTTCGGAATACCGTCTCCATGCCAGGGTGTAATCTGTTTTTCCACCACCACCTTACTTGGATATGTATAATGGTGTAAAGAATAACTACATATGGTTATTATAACTTCATACTGATTATGAGATATTATATCATCCAATCTAATTCCATTCAATAATTATGGGAATGATATCATCCCTTGTGCGTACGTACAGATTATCGTCTCCACGACACGCTGAAATTCATTCTCCGTGTGAACCATTCAAGAATGATTATAAAGTATATATATAATGAATAATAATGAAATATATGAAATTATATAGCTACTATATTTATATATATATATATATATTTCATCTACTTACTTCCATTCAAGTCAATAAGGAATGGAAAACAACGTTCATGCGTACGTACGACCTACCGTCTCCATGAACGGTGTATTTCATTTCATTTGTCTATCTATTATATATATATATATACAAAATATATATGATATATAAATCATGATTTACATTCATTATGTAATTAAATCATGATATAAGTAATAACAATATCAAGAACAACAAGTCCAAACACGTACGATAAATAAAACGATTTTACCCAAAATGTTGCCTGAACATGAAATTTACAAAAGAACGGGTAATATAAAGACATAATTGAACCATATATGATATCATAACAATGAATATGATTCATAAATAAGTCAATGACATTATCTAAATCATTATACAGTATTTTAGGACACATGCAAAGCATATCAAACCTAAGGTAAGGGAAAATCACACAAATCTCAATTTTTATCCGAGATTGTTTATACTTCAGCATTCAGTGGGGCAGATTTATCATCCAAATCCATGTTTCATTAATATGTAATATTATTTATATCCTCCTAAAAAATTTTTAAATCCAATTTTACCCATTGGTGAGTTTTTAGTAAAAGATATGAAAGGAATCTTTTGTCGTTTTTAGTACGAGGATATTTTTGACTTTTTCGTCCAAAGAACGAGAAGAATGTTTTTTTAACTTATACGGAGTGAATAGATTTTTACTGTTTCATAATGCCTTATTTTCATGAATCTTACTCTATAAGATTTCATGATTATTTTCAACAAAATCTATTTCTTTTAAAATTTCTTGTCATTTTTGTAAAATAAAATGTTTTTTTGAAGAAGAAAGGATATTTTTCTCAAGAATTCATTTCAAGTGTTTTATCAAAACTATCTTCCATATAAAATGACATTATTTAATATGATTATGTTTCAAATATAATGTCTCTATTATATAAATGGTTTGATTTTTCTTATGATGAAATGATATCCATTTTTTTATATGGATTATGTTACAATGGCATGATGTTTAAGAATCCCATTTTATTAAATGGGTTATCATATGATGTATTATTTATGATTTTTGTGGCACATGAAAAATGATTTAATTATGAGATGGGTGGGACCTATAGGTCCCTCCAATTCATTGGGTAAAGATTTATATCTCATTAGATAGATATGGCTGGAATGGTATGTTAATCCGGTTAAGTGATACAGGACTGGAACGAGGAGTGAACTCGATTCAGAAAGTGACATTATTCACTAAGATAGCCTTGGAAGAAATGTCTTGGATACTATGGAAATCATATCATGTTCTTAATGGTTTGCCACAATTACATGTTTTACTCCCATGCTATTTTATCATTATTGTTGTTCCTTTATTATATATGCCTTACGTACTTCCAAGATTTATGTCTTTGCTCAATATTTTGATGTTTAGATTTTATGTTCATGTTTTTGCATTCAAATGAATATGGATTGTTTTATGTTCTCTATGTTTACCCTTATTGAGCATTTAAGGCCCTTCTTTTTATGGTTTATTTTCCCCAGGATATAAAGAAAGCTTTTTGGTAAGAAAAAAATGGGAAGATATTTATGGGAAATGTTGAAGATCTTTCACCATGATTAGAAGATTATTTTTCTGCGTTTCCAATGACACTAATCTATTATGGTCCTTGTGTGTTTGTTTTTGTTATGTATTAAGTATTCCACAAAAGTAATGTAATGTCCATGTACATCAAGTATGGGTCTCTACACACCTCCACATAAGCAACCCCATTATTTTAAGAAGCTCGGACTTTGGACTTATAAAATATTTTTCTCAACTTCCCTTTGCCAAAAACCATAGGAAAAAACCATGGTATGGTTTGTAGTTTGGTTTAGTTTAATGTGAGGTGTCCCAAACCTAAATAATAAAGAATTCCCTCAGCTTTCCTATATAAACCCACTCAAGCTCCAACATTCTCCTCACTCAAATACATTGGAGTTCATCCAACCTCTTCCCTACTCTCTCTAGAATCCTCCCAAGGTGCACCAAGTTCCTAAGAGGCCTCTCTCAAGCCTCTCCCAAGCCATTATAAGCACAATTCCAAGTATGGGTTTTTTCATCCTTTCTCATTTTTCCCAATTTTCTTAATGTTTTTATGCACTTTTAAATTCAATTATAAATGTTGGGGTATGGTTGTAAACCTCCCCCATACTGGAAAATTTATGTTTGAATGATGGTAGACCCCTTTCTCTCCCATTAAATACCTCCCATTTACACCTGTCACTATGCCAAAATTTCGAAAGGAATTCTCTCTTCTCTTTTACATTCAAGCAATTATTTTGTATCATGACAATAAATTACATTAAAATTTGTGGGAAATGTATCTATATGACTAACTTAATTTCCATTTGATGTACATATGATGAGACACCCCTTTCTCTCTCATCAACCATTTTTATGAATTCTTATGTCACACTGTTACGTTGCCAAAATTGCAACGATTTTCCTAGACAATGTCATTGTGTAGTGAATACCATGCCCATTTCTCTATCAAGGGTATCCAACTTTATATACATTTACTTATTGATTTTAATGTTTCATGTATGAATTACACATTCCATTATTGTGGAATAAATGATGATGTTTTATGAATCCATGTTATATGATCCATGTGGCACACTTATGCATGAAATGAAAGGTTTAAGAAGGGTCCACCCTTATTGCGCTCCAATGCATTGGGTAAAGTATAGTATCATGATAAATCATGTGAAATGGGTGTTGACTCATTCTAATTCAAGTACAATGAGTTTTTACTCATGCTTCATGTACAATGAGTATTTACACATGCTCTATGTGTAATGAGCCTTGGCTCATGCTAATTCCATGTTAAGTGTTGTTGCCACATTTCCAGGTTTTGATTATCATGATTTATCATGCCTTTATGTTTATGCTGCGCTTGTTCTATATTTATATACCTATTGTCTAACATTTATTGTATTACTCATGTTATTCCATGATTATTTCCTTACTCATCTTTATAGCTCACCCTTTTCTTATGCATGTTCTCAGGTTATCCCATGCAGTGATAAGTAGTAGGGAATGTAGTGATCATGTAAAGGAAGTTTTCAATAATGATGTTGTGTTTCATGTTTTAAGTTGTTATGTAATGATCCTAAGCCCCAAAGACACTAGTCCTCTCGATCTTCTATATTGTATCAAGTGAAGTTCATGTAATAAATTAGGTTTAATTGTGTAATTAAAAGCAGGGTCGTCATAATAAAAATTATTACCAATTAAAAGGTTTTAATGAACTCCAAGATCATGAGCCCATTTTTGTTATCACATGAATAGATTCTCCTGTTTTAGAACTATGACCCTAAATTGTGTACGACCCTCCTAAGGGTCATCTATATAGATATGGCCCTTTCTTTATTCATGTCATGTTATAAAATTACACTTATATCTATGTTTATTATATAACATTTTGTGGTATAAGTATTATGTACCAAATCTACATGCATCCATTCTTTCGACTTTCTATATTTGCATTGGGATCTCAATTCAAATCGAGTTTTACCATTCCATTGCTCTATAAAATGTCTCACCCTTTGGTATAAGATGATTGACCATAAATACTATCTTTATTGGTGTATATTAAAAGACCATAAACTACCTATCAAAGAAAAATAGTACCTTCAAGTTTTAAAACTCATGTAGAAAAACCATGGAAGAAGTCTAGTCTTCCATCATAAATAAAGTACCTTATAAAACCTAATAAAAATATTTATCATTTAATAAAAAAGTCACAAAAATTTCATGTTCAGACCATATATATGGTATCCAGTGAAAAATATAAGATACAATGCACTAATCCCCTCCACATTCATTGTTTAAGAAACATTTATGGATAAAATGAAAAATCATATATCCTATAATAACCACCACTTTTCCAAGTTAAAATACATTATATTCTCTCTATATCTGTCAAACTTGGAAAAATATGGATGATTATTTTATTCATCACATTTATTTGTATTTATGATTTTTATATAATGAAAAATGGTGCTAATATTTTGTGCATTAGTACTTTTTAGTATTGAAATCCCCATTCAATATCCCTTCCCAATTTTCATTATGATGAGTCATTCATTGTCCCATAACTGAATTGTCTAACCAAAGAGTATGATGATAGAAAATGTGTCACATATAAGCCTCTCTATGTCCTTCTAGGGTTATTATTTTAGGAGAAAGTTGATGGGATGAAATAATATTTTATTAACAAAAAGTTAAACAGGTCACATATCAATCCTACCTATATCTGTATTACAGTTTATGTTCTATAGGAATTTTGTTTTTGTTTTCCATTTTATCATGGACATTCTCTAGCTTACAGTGATGTTATATTTTTTCACATCCAACTTGATTATATATTTATATGGGGACATTTTTAAAGGTAATGTCTTTATTTACACATTCTTCATTGACTCTAGTGTTTGTATATAATGATTTACCCTTATCCATGTCCATAAAATGCTTGATTTCGTTTTGTTATTATGATATTTACCTTTTTTTGTCTTTTAAATTATCATGAATTGGTAATTAATGAGATATAAATGCCAAGAATTTCAAAACCATTTTAGAATGAAATTTATATCATTTGTTTATAAAAGAGGGAGAAAATACATAAGGAAAATCTATCCTATATAAAGACATCAAGAAATGATTATAAATTAACAAAGATATATATATAAGATCTATTTGAGAGAAAAATTAATTTTTTTAATTTATGATAGGATGCATTAACTAATTATATAATATATTCTCACCTAGTTGTTTCAAATTTAGCTACAAAACACTTCTTCTCAATAATTGTGTCTAGTTCATGATTCACTCTCTTAATAGTATCCCTTCATAACACCACTTCTCACAAGTTCATTTTTTGGATTTTCAACATGATCCCTTTATTTATCTATTTTTTTGGTCTATGTGGATTCCCAGTAACTGATACACAATTTTGCAATATCTTTACAATAAATTTATTTATTTTAAAATTCAACATATTATAACTAATAGTATATTAATTTAGTGGTGTATAAAAATATTTATATAATTTTTCATTCCTCTCAAACAACTATCATTCACAGGACAATAGAGGAAAATTCTTAGTATTCAAATTAATTTTTCCTATAAAATAATGTGATATTATAATTTTTCATTCTTACTCCCCATATTAGATTTGATAGTTTTAATGATATAGGAAGGGATATTTTTTCCTTTCCCTTTCTTATGTTATTTTTTTCATCATTATAAATTTAACATCAGAGACTGCATTATCTCCTCATATTCTAATGTACTCTTAGACAAGGATTCATGATAGAATTGTATGCATAGATGATTAATAACTGATCATAACTTAATTTAGGGATTATTTTTTAGTAGGTTCTCTCTCATGATAATTTTATTAGTGTGGATGTGAGGAACATCCAAGGTGATAGGTTCTGTTGTTGGTGTATTGTGAGAATATTTTTTCAGTTTCTCATATCTTGTAATACCATGATATCCAGTAGGGGATTACCATTTATTGGTAATGGATTCTATCTAAATGTTTCCAATTCTCCTCTCTCGTTCCATCTATAATTACCCATTAGCCTATAAGGTGAGTACATGTGTCTGTGGGTGACTCCTCTTTGCATTTATAATTAAATCATTTGATCCATTATTGATCATACATCCTCGAAATACCAAATTGAGTATTTTTATTGTTCATATTATTCAAACCATTTGAATCCTTTTTCATTAAAATAAAACAAAATTAACATAGGACAATAGGGAATTTCTTATCACCCACCCTATAGTAAGGATACAATCTCAACTTATATATGCTTTGAAATTAGAATTTGAATATATATAGAATATAAGGATCATGAAAATACCCTATCAACTCTCACTATAAGAATTCGATATTTATATGAGATTACATTTAAATGTTATTCTACCAATCTAGTGATATTTTCTACTAGTGTCTTGAAAGGACCCTCATATGGATTGGACACAAATTGTGAGTAACTCTATAAGAAATAATATATGACCTCATAATCCATATTTATTAGATATATTCTCATAATATTTTAAAACATTTCCCAATATAAGAATTTATATTCGAGAACTATCTTCCTTGGTGTATAGCCACTAAGATGAACCACTCTCCACTGATTGGTAAACTTGACCATAGTACAGGTCTTACGGTATGTTTTTATTCATTTAACATGACCCAACACTAGGTATATTGATGAATAATTTGGTAGAGTGAGGTATTCTTGTACCCTAAAATATAAATTTTCATGCATAATAACCATGGATTCTCTTACATCAGTAAAAAAATCTCAAAAAATTAATAATCACTAACTAAGAAACATTTCCAGAAAGACTGGAAAAAAGATGATTTGGGGTTAGCTCTGAGATGGATTTATAACCCCATGTTCTATATTGAAGATCATCTATAATTTATGAGAAAATATATTGAGTCTTTCTAACATGATGAATATGTAAATCCCTCTACCTTTTTTCACAGGCTTGAACCAATGGTAAAATTGAAACATCAAAATATGACCAATATCAGGGATTTTAAAAGACTGATGAAATTATTTCTCTTGTTTATATTAAACTTGAGTTTATGGATCCCTCAATACAATGATACTTCAATTAAAATTGACCTGGTTATTTCAGATAGGTATAAAAATGTCATATTTCTCACTAAGAATAAGGAACCAACCCACCCACCATTTTATAAATTTTTAAAGGACATAGTCCATATTCCATGTGTTGTTAGTGGAAGGTATTGTTTTGGAACATCCCCAACTAACTAGCTGAATGAAGAGATTAAAATGATGGTAAAAAAAGGGTTGAAAAGCTTATATTCAATTATATATTTCAAAAGATCATAAATACTCCTCAAACATGATTCATAATTTATTTTATATGTATTTTCATGAACAATAATCATTGAAATATTCCCCTATGGGGAGGTCTTATAGAAGGATCCACTATTTTCATTCACACTATATAGAGTATCACATGATGGTTCAGTATTACTATTTTACCAATCATTTACTTATGTATAATTACTCATTATTCTTGGAAAATGATCCATAGAATATTCCCCACTCACAACTATTTACATATAAATTTTTTTAATTATGGAGTCATTTTTCCATGTGACACCTCATGGTGAAAAAATTCATAAAAAATAAGATTTAAATCTAGATATATAATTGGTATGTTAGTAGGGAGAGAAAATTTTTATACATGAAGTCTATACGAAAATGGTTATTAGAGAAGATTTAGTCCAAAAATAATTTCAAGTTCTAGGTTATGTGGTTTAATAGGAGAATATAAATTGATCTCAATGTCATTAGCCATTTATTCAATATGAGCACCCATAAACTCATCAAAGACAGTATTTGAAGATACTTCAATTTCATGAAAAATAATTTGATTAAGTTATATCCACTTAAAAAAATAAGAATAATAAAATCAAAATAGGATTAGGAGTGTGATATATGACACACAAAAAATGAAAATTTAACTATGTATGAAATTTCTACCAAGACATTTTGAGTGGTCAGTGCAAGAAAAATGAAAAAATATAAATACTTGTTTATATGATTTTTAATGTAAGTGGTGCATTTTTATGGGGGTGATACCATCATATTTATAGTCTATAATAGTGTCCCACTTCAGATAACATTCACTAAACAATGTGGAAAAATGTATTTCAGACAGAGCGCATGTAGTCTGAGCATTTAAAATTTCCTTTCAGTTGTTTCATGCATCAATCCGAAATTCATAATTCATTCATATTTAACTAATATTTTGATCCTCTTAGTTCCAATAATATCACAGTTAGGGATGATTTTTTAAATCTGAGTGTTTAGAAATGGAATAATTCCATAAATGTATTATGAAGATTAAAACTAATGGGGATGGAAAATTATTCTCTCTCCAGTTAATCATGACCAGCTCTATATAGTACTCACGTGTCTTATTAAACTACTTAACCGTGTTACTTTATCATTTTTTTATTATCTCAAACCTTACCCTCTATAGATCTGCATCTCACAACTTGTTTACAAGATTCTAAAGCTCTATGTGGTTACTTCTAATTAATTTGGTTCCCAACTACCGTTTCTTATATAAGGACAACCAAAAAACCATTTTTGACACCAAGTATAATTGAGTGATGCTCAATCATGAAGTAAAATCCCTATAAGAACCTATTTGTAAGTAATTCATTCAAAAAAAATCCATTCTCCCCTATATAAGATTTTTTAAACTGATCTATGATGAAAATTATGGTAGTGAAGGGTTTTTTCTTTTAATAAATATTAAAATTGAAAGACCTATTTACCTACGTAATCAACCTGACTAGATAAAATGAGAAACATAAAGAGGTGCATCGATGATACTTAGATTCACCATCCATGTTCCATTTTTTACCCAAAGGGGGTTTTCCCAACATGTTCTTAGAAGACTAAACCCTTTTCCCCGATGCTACCCAATTGAGTATCCCTCAACTTTGGAATATAATTTCAAATGATGTTCAACCATTGAACTATGCATCACATGGATACCATGTATTCACAAGAATAGTTTCACCTTGGTATTGCTAAATGTTACACATCTAGGTTATATAAATTGGATCACCATTATCCCATGTCCTTTAATGGGTTCCCCACTTGCCTAGGCATATAACTTGAGTGTGCATTGTTATATGAAAAAAAATTGTGTACAACTTTTTTTGAAGTCACCAAACAGGGTTACCATATACCCATGCCTCATCAATGGATTCCTAAAATGAATTGAAGGATTATGCAAACCAAAGTGTTCCCCTCCAATCACGTATTCATTTGATAATAGAAAACATACACTTTTTCGGAGATGTACCATTCATTTGAATCCATATACAAGAGCATCTTTAGGTTTTTAACAATAATTTATTCTTTTCATAATGGGGGTGCAATTTTTTAGCATCTAGTTTATACCCTAACTCAGGATTCTCATCTTGGATACCCTAAAACTATATCCATATCTTTTTATCATCCAATATTTTCTTTACAACAAATAAAAAATACAAAGGTGTATATGGGCCTTCTTATAGGTAAAATCCCCTAAAAATTTCCCCATTGATGGTCAGGTACATATCACTCCATAATGATTTATAAATACCATGGGTATTAAACATGAATTAACCCCCTAACCTATCATTAATTGAGTTATCAATATAGATTATTTTTAATTTGAATCTCATTTATATGTCCCACAAAAACAACTAATTCCCCATTCTACTAGTACTCCTATATGAATGAATTGAAACAATATAGAATATAATCAAAATAACTATATTTTAAAATATTTAATATAGTTCTTGGTTTTATAACATAAACAATATATAATCATGATCTTAGACACATGAAATTAAATGGAACACCATTCTTCCAATTTTCACAAACTTAAAATATGCATCACTGGTCATGCTTTCATGATCATAAAAGACACCATAATAGTAATTTTTATAAAACATAAAATGTATGATGTGTCTCATTAATTTTTATCTAAAAATTCTGGTTCTAATTTCCATTTTAGGGATTCATAAGAATCCCATTTCAATGGATTTATACAAAATATACATCACCTACATCCACCTTAAATGGTGATAAATAATATATTTCCTTACTATATTGATTCAAACAATTTCATATCAAAATAAAAACTAAAGTGTAGAGAACCTCTGATACATATAAATTCTCACATTAATGAATAGATCAACTAATTTCTTTAAAGACCTAATTAAATTGTGTTGTTATTGGGAATCATGACATAAATATGACTTAAATATATAAAATAGTCTCTGAAAAGGAAATATGATCCATTAAGGGCTGATCTAACCTCCCACCCTATCAACCAATATATAACCCACAGTGTAGTTTACATATACCAAGGATCACATAACATTTTCAAGTAGGTCCACATCTAAGAAAAAAATACAGGCATAAAATATTCATCAACAACACCAATATATCACCACTCTCATCATAAATCATTAATAAATAAAATGAAGGAAAAATTATAATATTTCCTAAAAAATCATCAATGATGATGAAGAAATATATTTTTCATTCTATAATAATCTTTATATATATAACCACTACATCAGTCACCTAATGAATATATATTAATGTACATAATACAAAAATATTCAAATTTAAAAATATTCTATTAAGAATTGACACCATGAACTACACCATTTTATATTTCCCTAAGAACATTGGTCCATAACTCAATGCCTCCATCTAGTCCTCAGACTCAATGCAAGGTAACACCTGTAATACTCTAAAAATATAGCGAATCATTATATTCTACCTTTAATGGTTGTTGGAAATTTTCAAACCCATATAAACATGGTATTCATGAAATAGAAATAACATATTTAAAAATTATAATGAAATATCATGAATCAAGTAAAAAATTATAGATCAAATCAGACACCAAACATTCCCAAACATTAGTATTTCATCATAGGTCAACATGAGAAAAGGTAAATACATGATAATGAGTCCTCATAACTGAAATTTAACAAAATTAGTCAAATAAACGTCATTAGATTGATCAAAAAATGGTTCCATTCATTTTAGAAGGACTAATGGGGTTTAATAATTTTTTCTCAATATTAACATTTCATGCTTCCCTGAAAATCCCTAAATCCTCTAACCAATAAAGGGATACTTGTTTTCCCACATGTAACCCCAAACGTATATTATATATGTCCTGATTCTTCCTCACTCATCTATATGATCATTTAATCATACTACCATGATCAAAAATCTGTGTATCGATCATGTGACACATGTGAAAATGAGGATAAGTAGATCAAATTATTGGATTTTAAAGAGGGCACAACATCATTATTTGGATGAACAATTCCCCCATTAAACTTTGTAATGATGTGGAATTTAGAGAACTATTCAATCAATTATCACAAAATGGATCCTTCAGTAGTGAACCATAATTAGATTTCTATATTTCACCAACTTGATGCCAGCTCTGTGGTATATATACAAAGACAAACTATGAAACATTTTCTTAAGCTTCACTAACTATTTATATAATCCCTAGGATCATGGTAATGTTATTTTTCTATATTTGAATCCAATGATAAATACATGAAAATTTATAGAGAAATAAGAAATCAAATATTACTCTTCATTATATTTTAATATGTATATTAGCTCTCAACATTCTTGGTCCTGATAGACTATTTTACTAATAAGATAAATAATGTTGTAATATTTTTGGTATAGTTCTTTATGTTCTGAGGAAATTATAAATTTTCTAAAAAATGCATTCAAAACATCTCTTTAAAATATCACTAAAACCAAATTTCTAAATTTCAATAGAATTATATATTTTTAGTTTTCACAAGAAATAGAATCAAAATATAAGATTTGTTCATCGTGAATTTTATGTTTTAACTTTCAGATGTCAAAGATAATTTCTAAATTTTTTAACTTCTAACAAATGAAAATTTCAATATATAATTTGAATTTATTCCACTCTAATTAAATAATATTCATCATTTTTTGATAGTATTTTTTTTTATTTTAGTTCATATCATAAACCATTTATAATATATTAATATGTGGGAGATAAATAAAATAAATAATATATAAAATGGGTATAAAATAAAATTAACATACCATTTTACCATCAAATTATCATTATTTAGTACAATACATAATTTCGTTGGTCACCTCAATTCATGGGAAATATATAAAATATATATTCCATTTTAATTAATATAAAATATGAATATATACAGATATTTTATTTTACAATAATATTTTAAGTAGATTGACTTTTTTTTCAGTGAAAACTCTTCCCACCAACACTAAAATATCAATGGGTTCCTAAAAATAACAAATCAATCCCAAATGGAACCATCTTCGTCAGATCTTATAAATTATCAATAATTATGAATTGGTCACTCCACTAATAAGAATTTCATTTTTTTCATTTTTAATCAAAATTAATATATTCTTTTAAAAAAACCAATAATAATAAATAATACTACTAGAATACCTCATTTAATATGTATGAATTTCATTCAATCCAATTAGAAATAAATAAGTGAAAATTACATGTATAAAATAATCCTAAAATATAATATTTTATCCACATTAAGAAATACTCAATCTAATAATGAAAACAATGAAAACAAATTAAGATCATTACATCCAATATTCTATAAAAAATTCATTTCAAAAGTAAGACACCATTTATCTATCTTTCAAGTATTAAATTCAAAGTACTATCCAAAGAAAATAGTTACATGAATCCTACTGAAGAACAATCTATAATATGAAGAAACAAAATATGTTTTTGAACCAATCAAAATGAATCACCATAAACATTCCACTAAAATAAAAATAAACATCCAAAAATGCACTAAGACAAAAAAAAATATAGTTAACAAAATTAATGTTTACCATAAAACTATTATATATTTGTACCCTTACACAACCACATGTTAAAGAAAACGCACTTCTATTTTCACATCTTGCTGAAATTATCCCAGAATATATAATAATTCACATGAAATCATTAAAAACCATCACATATAAACTAAATGGGTTAGAATAATTATATTATGTAGTCAAATATTCCCAAATATCAAGTAATTATCTCCACATCACATGAATTTACCAAATACCCATTTTATATCAAAGACACCTTTAGATGTGATAAACAATATGTTTCACCTTATACGGAGTATAATCCTAAATATATTATAGAAATATATAAAATAATTAATTAATTAATCACGGAAAACATGTACCTATGAATACTTAAATAATAGGAATCCCAAATACCACCCCAATATTTCTCTCCCATCATAAAGAATCCAATAGTTGACTTACCAAACGCAGATAAACATGTTACTCAAATATCCCTATAAAAATAAGGAATTATATATGTAATTAATCATCACATCACATATTATAAATAAATAAATCATAATAATTCATGATATATATTAACTACATATATAATATCAGAATCAAAAACATTATGTCTCAGTAAACACTTTCTCCTACAACTCATTAAATTTCACAACTCATATATATGAAAATATTATTAGTCTCCACAACCATAAGAATAAAATTATTTACCCCAATAACATCTATCTCAATAAATTTTCTCCTAAAAGGATATGTAATATGTCACTTCAGATATGAAAATCATCAAAACTAGGTGCAACATTACTCAGAAAAACCTCACTATCTCAGCTAAAAGAAAACACACTAGGATAATACTAAAAACATGACATTAAAATTCATACTTCTGTTGAGGAAAAATAGTCACTAATTAAAATTACCTAATATTATAAAAACATTTTTGAATCATATATTACCATATTTAATCCATCACTAAAAAAACTAATCCAATCATGTGGATCCCCCTTCAGAGAAAAATTATTTTAAGAAAAAAAATTATCATATACCTTTTCAATAGAATCGATGAAAAATGATCAATTGTAAATTAATAATGAATTATTTCAAACCAATATTTATGAAATGAATGGTATAAAATAACTCCAAAAAATATCATCCTAGTAATCATGGATAGTCACTTCTTGACCTCATTACAATGAACTACTCGTTTCATGGATTTTCACTCAAGCCAATAGTTAAATATTATCTATTGTGTTTTCCTGTATATTAATTTTACCAAAATCATGGTATAGCACTATAAAATATGGGATATTCATAAATTTAATCACAATATCTATCATATGATAACTACTGAAGGTTATTAACATTTTCACATCACACAATAAACGACACTTACCAACTATATCATTATAATAGTTCATGTTCTCTATCCTAGTTGTTCATTTCAACATTTCTAATATTCACATCAAATAAGTACACTAACGACTTTACAAAAATAATCATACATCATAATAAGATATAAAATTTATGATTTCCACTTTATTTTATCCATTCCAACCCATTAAAAAATTAAATATTAATGTTATCAATTAGTTATGATTTTTATAAAAACATAAAATTTGTTAATCAAGTTATTTTAAAACTTCTATGGATGATAAAATCAAGAAGGTATTATATTTTAATAACATATTCATACCTCCTTCAACCATAGTATAAAAGTTTTAACGGTATGTTATGGAACCCATACCACAAAATCTATAGAGTAAAATTATAACACCCTAAGATCTTAATATATTTTCTCCTTTGATTAAATACTATATTGAAAAGCTTACTTCACAGGGAAGACCTTAATAAATAGAACCACAATATAACTTATTAAAATAATGTAATATGATGTGAAATTTCAATAAAAAAAGGTAAAATATTAATTAATACATAGGTAAATATATAATAAAAATCATTATTATAAAAACATAATTTAAATTCTTTTACATATTATAGTTTTTTTAAATGTATGATTTATTTAGTTATTAAACATAATAGTTATGTCGGATTAAAACTTCTTAACTCTTAAAATAGATATTTTCAATGAACAATATGTTTATAGTGATTTTTATTTTCCTTAATAAATAAAATTGATAAATTTTAAAACACAATTTTGATAATAATTTAAACTAAAAATTAATATATTAACTATAGTTTAATTAAAAATAAATATGATATAATATTAAGTTTATTTAAGGTTTTAGAGACTAATTTATTATAAAAACATTTTATGTGTTATGTATTTCCATTAAAAAAAACTTTAAAATTTCCATATATTGAATTTGATGAAATGAACATAATTTTGGTATTTTACTTGTAAAAATATGATTAATATTATATTTTTGAATTTTTATGGAATAATTTTTTTGGGTGAATATTACAAAATATTATTTTACTAAAACTGTAACTTTTATGAATATCTCAAAAAGTATGCATAAATTAAAAACATATAAAAAATTAGGAATAAAAAAGAATTCATAGAGTGAATTGATGCATTTAAAAAAATAATATAGTAAATTTAGAAACCCCATGTTTATCAATTTGAAGAATAAGTGATCTTTTATTCATATAAATAAATGGTTTTCATATTTTTCTTCAATTATGACATCACAAAGTATAATTATTTTTATGATTTGTTTTTATTCTATAAAAATAGTATTTTATTAATAATAAATTTAATAATATCATTAAAAATCAACACCATTGATACAATTATCATAAATATTATTTTTACCCTTAAAAATACAATTTTTCCAAAAAATGAGGTTTTACGCGTTACATGCGCTAATGTAAAAATTATTTTTTCTTAAAAATGTTGATTTCATATATTAATTAATTTGGTAAAAATAATTTTTAATTTAACTTTATTCATTAAAATTAAATTAATTTTGTGAAAATTAGTTACCATGACAAAATCTAAAAAAGGTTAAAATTGAAAAATTTAAGTGTATAAGACAAAAAAACTTGTAAAACTCTTATGCTAAAATGTGTGTTTGATGACCTTTCAACCTTAAACATCCCCAAATCCATTATTTTTTGTTATTCAATCCATTTTAACTTATAAAAATTACTATGTTTTATATATAACAAAAATTCACTCACCAATTTATAAATGGATCCATCACTAACCCACTTTTCTTCGCACACCAAGACAATTGGATTCCACAAAACTATGATAATAATCTCTCCAAAACCCATATAAACTTCTTGGAGTCTATTTTATTCTTAAAATATCACCTCTTATATCCTTAATCTATTTTGAAAAAGGACTTCTTCCAAGGATTAAGGTAGTATTCTAAATTACCCATTTTCTTTCCTTTTTCACAATTTTAATCTACTACCAAAATAATTTATGCATGAAATTATGATACCAAAATTATTAATTATCTTATTTAATTTTATAATAATACTGGAGTATATATTTTCTATCTTCCACTAAAATCATTCATAAAAGGAAGACATTGTAATGCACTCATACAGACTATCGCCTCCTTGAATGGAAAGTTTGGGTTTTCATTATAACCTTACATGGATAATTATGAATATATATTTATATATATATAAAAAGGATTAACATTTTATTTTCAATACTTTTAATAATATTAATATATTAAACCTTCCCTAATTTCCTCCTAATCTATAGAAACCAGGTTTTTTCGCCTATGTGCACGTGTAGACAACCACCACCAAGAAAGTGACATATTTTGTTTTTATGTCAAGTATTTTATTATATGTTTAAATATATCCTAATTTGATTAAATAGCTTAAAAAATATAAATAATAACATTATTATTCATTAATATTTTTAAATTTTCAAGTTAATAATTTTCTTTATAGTACTTATCGGTTGACTAAAATGTATTCATCTTTAGATCCGCTTTACTAGCTATATGAACAATGTTATAATTGTCTATCATAGTTAACTGACGAAACATAATAATGGTTGATATTGGAAAATAATAATTCGATGATTTCTTTTTTTTTTGTTATAGGATAGTAATGGGAATATCTAACTCAAAATGAAGACATAACTCCTTATTCATGAAAATTAATAGAACATGATTTTCACCTACTTCGTCATCATGAATCATAACTAAAATTTATATGAAATAGAATTATAAAATTATAAATAATTACAAAACAACTATTATAGTGCATATAATAATATTTTAATTATGAAATTGTAATCTAAAAGCAATAATCGACAGAGTCATTACAAAACATGTACTAAAAAATCAATGAAATCCAATAACATCTGATGATGAAAATAATATTTATCTATTTAATATATTATAATAAATGATTAAAAATAAATTTTTAAAAAGCTTATAAGTTTGAAAAATATTCTTAAATGAATTATTATTGTAGTTAATTTTTTATATAAGTGGCTAAATATAGTTCAACTAAGTGGCCTTTATGGTTGAGATTTTTTAATATCTATTTTTTTCATTGAGATATGATGAATATTAAAAAAAAATTTCCTTTTTGGTGTATATATTATCTCTAGATTTATTTTTTAAATATTTTTGTATACAATCTAGGTGATTTATTCTTAAATCTCATGTTTTACCATTAATAGGTTTTCAATTACAAATATAACAATGATGTAAGAGTGTTTTATTAAAAAAAACATCCCCTTTAAGTTATATTGTCGCATCTGTAACATCATACTTCTATTATTGGGTTTTTCCATAAAAAATTATTATATTATAATTTATATTTATCTCTATTGAAAATTAATTAATTTATTCAAATCATTATCATTGGTCAATTTCATTTTGATTAAAGTATTATGTTGTTATGAGAAATATAATTCTCAGTAAAAATGATTTTTCTTCCATGTCAATTTATGCACATCCCAAAACATTTATAATTTATATTTAGAAACCAAATTATTATTTATCACATGAAATATTAATAATTACCTTTTCTTATTTTCATTATAATATTTTATTATCTCTTTTAATGATGTGGAAATTTTAAAAATGTACTTTAAAATATTAATAAGGGCTTCTTTATCAATTTTTTTTTGTATTCCACTCATCATTTCCTTGAGATTGTATTTATATATTTCTCAAAGATCTAATATTGTTGGTTATCCTATTAAAAGATAATATTTTCCCTGATTTTCACATAAAAGTTTTTAAATTTACTTTTGAAAGTAACCTATAACTTCAATGTTTTATGATAATGTAAAAAATTTATATAAAATATATTATTATGTTTTTTCATATGAAGAAATTATTTTTCCTTAATGACCATTCATTCCAGAAAAGCAATATTTCCAAGTATAAAAATTTATTTTATAAATTATCCTAATTCAAAATTATTTTTAAATTAAAATTTTCATTTACACTTATTTTTTAGTGATATTTACACAATGATATTAAAAAGTTATTTTTTATCTATGTTAACATCCTTAATTATCCTTATGTTACACTGTTGATATATTCTTGTACCACTATTCACCTTCTTTCTCTCATTGTATTAGGAAATTATCAATCGAATGTTACATGAAAATAATCTATCTTACATGGGTTTGTTAAGAGATTCATGAAATATGAATTTTTTATGTTTCTTAGAACACATATGTATGGATGATTATTATTGATTAGTGGGTTCCTACCAAGAACTTCAATGCATTGTTTAATATTTCAAATAATATGTGCTGATGAAATGTTGTGTGAAAATTATTCAGGTTGCTTTATGATAAATTTTATTGGTTAATCATGATGTGGGAATCATTCATCATGATATTGTTGTTAGAACGTGATGAAATAGTATTTATTTATAGTTTTTTTGTGTTTATGTTATATAGGTATATTGTTTCATAGTTTTGCTATGTAAACATGAAAAGGGTTTATTTTTTTATATATTTGTTTTTTTCATGGGACTTAGGCGGAGTTGTTTACAAGTTATTGTGTGAACATGATGTATATCATGGTTTGAAATAATTTATATACATATTTTTTCTTATAATTACTTATTTATATTGAATATTTATAAATTCATATGATTATTTCTGTTAGATAATATTAATTATCTCATGTTTGAAAAAAAAATTCCTTGGTATATGTTTAATCATTTTATATTACATGACTCTCTATCAGGACTCATGGAAAATTACTATTGTTACATTTATTTTTAAGAAAAAATTTATCACCTTTACATTTTTTTCATATGCGTAGGATCTAACCCTTAATTTAATGTTGACATATTTTCCCCTACCGACCATTTTACCTCACCCATTTATTATTTTTTTCATTTTTTACGTTAATAAGATGAGTGTAAATTATGATAAGTCTATATGTGATTCAGGTTTTATCCAATTATGGACAAACAATTACAAGTATTATAAAATTTGTTTCTTATATAGCTAATCCTTGTAAACACTTAGCCTTCTATTCATGGAATTGTGTATTTATTTTTTAAATTTAAAAATTATCCAATGGGAATGATTCAAAATAATGATGTTTTTATCTTAAAACTTCTCATATCATATCAAGGACATTGATTAAAGAATATTTTTTAGTCTCCAAACCAGATAGTGTGGGTCTGGGGTGCCTTAGTTTTTATTACAATAAGAATTAGATATTTTAATGTATTTTTATTTTAATTATAGATATTAACATAACTGAACATTAGATAAAACATATATGATATGTCTAAGTATATGATAACATTATTTAATTTTGGTAATATTTTGAGTTTGTGGTTTTAAAGAAACTATATCCCTTTATGGATGTTGGTAAGAGGATGCAGTTGTTAAACAGATGCAAAAAGGGTTAATCACTCTAGAATTGGTTGGTTGAATTTCTACCTGACCTCCATTTGGTTCATGATGAGCATACCTACGTTTCACACCTTGTTAGACAATCACAAAGGATATATATTTTTAAAATAAAATTCTCTTCAGCAATCATTATAATGAATTTTATAACATCATTATGATATGGTTTGAGAACCTAATGGGAGATATAAAATTACCAACTGAGATTGAAAGAAATAAATTTATATATTTGGGTACATATTACATTTATGATATATTTCTTTTAAGTTTATATTTTTTCATTTATATATGGTTATAAAATTAATTGTTCATATCTATAACTTCATTAATTCTTGTAATAACTGGGAAAAGAAGAAAAAATATTGGAAATGGATATGATGGGAAATTCAATGATGATCATAATTAACCACCAAATGGAATTGAATGTAAAGCTACATAAATATTATGGTTATTCACACCAAATTATCTCAATCTATGAATAAAACAATTGAGTCTTAAAAAACTTCAAAACACACCAAAAAATGGAAGGATTTAGTTTCATAGGATCTTTGGTGATTAAAATGATTAAGGAATGAATAATGAATTACATTCATGTTTAAAATGTGTGAAGAAGCACCCATGGGAATGTCTCAAAGGAAAAAGAAATAATTTCAGGTGTGGAAGGATTATCTATCAATTTTGTGATTTTATATGTGCGATAATGAGGTTGTCCAAAAAAATATAATGAATTATAGGAATTAATAATAAAATGATTCAATAAAAATGATTTTTGGTAATTTGAAAATTAGTTCCTTATTTAATGTTCTAAAAAGGATTATATGTTTCAATAACCTCTTAAATAAAGGGAACAAGGGAAATACTGTTGAATCACAATAATTAAAGTGGATTGTGATAATTAACCATTACCTATCATTCACATTATATTTATTGATGAATTAATGGATCTAACTCAAGTGTATATTGTAATTTTTCTAAGATAATTAAATCACCAACTTGATTATTTGACTATCAAATAAAACTGTAAAATCCTAGGTAATCATAGAATTATAAATTTTCATACATATTAATATTTATGAATTAGATATTAATTTTACTTTAAAAGGTAGTCCTTTTCTGATAGCAAACCTGACACACAATAATGGGATTCTGTGAAACCTTATATTGCACACAAGACTTAGTTATACCAAAAAATAATACATTAATATTATTATTATTTTAAATGGTAGGTATCTCCTTGATTTTGTATTACCAAGAATGAAGGAAACTAACTATATTATGTTTACACATGTTTTTAAATGTTTTTTACTTCTAATAAATTTAAATAAATTAAAAGAGAATAAATTCAACTATAAACATAAATACTAAAATATTTTTAAAAGGTAATCTTACCATATTTCGAGGGAAACCATTTTTTAAAAATTGTTTTTTCACTTTTATATGCTATATTTAAAAAAATAAACTTCTAATTTGGAATAGGGACAAAAACATTTACCAAGTTTGATTTTTTCGTATTTTTCTGGTAATATTCATTTTTTTAATGAATAGTGAAATAATACATAATTTTAATTCAAAACTAGATTTTCATCTAATTTTATTATATGATTAGATTATCCTTTTATATGGTTTTAAGGTATAATTAGATGAATTTTTTATCATTTGATTCAATTTTATCCATTAGAAGTAATTTAACATTTAAATTGGATATAAACACATGTCATTTGTATGATGTTTTTTACTTTTTGAAATCATGATTCTTCAATCCGTCAACCGGAATAACATTAAATTAATTTTAGTCACATTTGTGAATTAAATTTTATAAAATGAACATATAGGGTTGTAATCAGTATGAAAAGTGTGATCTAAAAGGGTAGACATAATTTTTGGTGAATAGTAACTTTAGTATTTTATTTACCTTCGTTAATGGTAAATTGGCTAATTGAAGATAAAAATAATATTATAATAATTTAAAACTTCCCTAACACATATAATATTATTATTGATTTATTTAGGGCCGATCAAGACAATTCTTGGGTAAAAATGGTGGCTTTTGGAAGCTACTTGGGTGTGATTATGAGATTTATAGCATTTAATTTATAGTAAATGCAAAAATTCCATATTCATGTATCTTCATAATAAAACAATTTTAATATGGGGTTATATAAGTGATATGTTTGACTATAAATAGTAATCTGAAATCTAAATTTAAAAATTTTAGGAAATAAATATTTAAATTTAACTATGACTCAATGATGATTAAATAATAGATTTATTAGATAAAGCATCACATAAATGATATTATTAATATTAAAATAAATATTATTTTTCATATATTATGCCATAAAAGAATTTTATATGTGACAATTACATGTTATATGTATATTTAATGAATTTTTTAAATTTATATCACTGTTTGGATTTTATTTAGATTCAATGAAATAGATAGTGTAAAAATATAAATAATTGATTTTTTAAAAAAAATAAATTTTTTTGAAATTATATATAAATAATAAAAATTAATTTAAAGAAAGAGACTATAATAAGGTCTAAAAGTTTATTATGTGACCAATTATGGTAAATTGACCCCATATAAGTAAAATTTATTGCCATTTAATAATTATAATGTTGTCACAACAATTAAAATTAAAAGATAATAATTAAAGCTAAACAAAAAGATGAGGTTTAAAATAAAATTATACATGTCTAAAAATTATTGAATGAGATTATTTAGAACTATTTGTATTTTAGAATTTACATATCTCATGTTGGGGGCATTTGAATTAAAAAAATTATATTAATTTAATAGTTTAAGAGTTTGTTAGGGTTCCCCCCTCTCCTATAAAAAGGAACCCACTCTTTTCTAATACTCTCACTTGAATAACCATTTGGTTTAGCCAATATCTACCCAATACCCTTCCTATAATCCCTCCCCAATTTCTTGAAGATTTTTTAGGCATAACACCCTCCATAGATGTGTTATGGTTTTCTTCGATGGTGATCAACCGAAGAAGAGGTATCATTTTATTTAAGTATTTGTATTTTATTTTCTTCTTTCAATTCCTTAAAATATACTCCAACGATGATGATATAGGTAATAAATTATCCTTAATATAATGAGATGTTATTATTTTTACACCATCACCTAAATCATTCTCCAATTTCATCAAATGGGAAATGAACTTTTTCTTTGTGTGTACGGAAGACTACCGTCGTGAGAACCGATATAGTTCATTTTTCATTACCATCTATAAATACTGACCATAATTATGTAATTAATGATTATATATGATATTAATGAAATATTTATCATTATAATAGAAAAATATATCAATTACATTCTAACTTTACATGAACATAAAAATGATATCACCATTCATGTGTACGTGTGGACTATCACCTCCAAGAAGCGATGTGAATCATTTTTATTCACCACATCACTTGTATGATATATATAATTTTATTTAAATAATTATTATGAATTTAATAATATTAATATAATTCTAGAAATATAATATAATAAATACCTTGTTTCCATAATTATCAATGAAAAATGGAAACCAATACTCATGCATATGTTCAGTCTACCGTCTCCATTATTATAACATTGATCATTTTTCATAATCATATTTAATGTTTTAATTTTAAAAGCATGATTAGTGTAAAAAATAGATGATTAAATCATGAATACTATTCTGGATTTGGTGGAATTAATACCACATGTACTAGTGACATTATGACATCTTCATTTTCGACTCAAGTACCGTATTTCGACAAAACGTCCGATATGAATTTAAATAATTATGTATTTTTTTAACATTATAAAAAGTGATATAAAATAAATAATAAACATTAAAATGGTTCTAATGCAACTAAAAATAAAACTTTTTTATTATTCAAGAATATAAAGAATGTACATGATGATTTGTACTAATGGTAAAGGACTTTGTCTCAGTCTTCTTTCATTGGGGAAAATTTCAATGATATATGCCACCTTCTTTTATAAAATGTATAATTATCCCCATGGAATTTTAATTTCATTCAATTTATTTAAAAATGAATAATTTAATATTATTTAACTAAAGGTCAAAATGACTGTTTTTAACGTACGTGTCGATAATTAAAGTTTCATCTCCATGACCATTATTTGATATTTTGATTCCTTTACAAGATGTAATGTTTTTAATATACACTTTAATTCCATAATACTATTTCATATATTTTCATATTGAATTTTTTTTGAGAAGGTTTTAACTCTATCAATATATTGAAATCATATATTGTTATTGTAATATAAAAATGTTATTTTTTCCTTTATGCCTATTTTATGTGTTATGTATATGTTATGGTTCATTAGAATTGTTAATGTATATGGGTAGTTCCATGATAAACCAAGAGTGGGTGAGAATGTGATAACTCTCCAATTCTTTAGGTACTGAGACATAGTTAAATGATAAGGTTCCTCCAAAGATATTTAGAGAATATACTGTGATGGGTATTCCAAATGTAACCATAAAGGTTACTCCTTATGTAGTTTTGAAGGCTAAAATGTAAGTGTGGTATGGATGCCACAAGTTACCTTTATGATTTTTTGATTTATAATATCTTTTTTAGGAATCTTATGATTTCATGAGGTTTGTTAAAGATCTAAGGTTTTATCGGTGAAACATATGATGTTTTGATAATGATTCTAGGAGTATAAAATATTCATGGACTAATGGTTTCATTACTTATTTATATCCATTATAAAGATATTTATGTTAATCCCTATTTTTTAAATGTTTCCCATCGGGTTTAAGGATGGTTAAGTGGAAGGAAGAAATCAAAATGAATGTTTTGAAGATTTTTACCAAGAAAAAGAAATTATGTTTTATCTAAATGAGTTTATTTTGTGAAAAAAATGGATAGTGAGTAGAAGTGTCTACATTGTAATATTTGAGATGATATGTAATATTTATGGTGTAATTATCTAAAAATATAGACATTAAAATATCTTCAATTCAAAATAAAGTAAATTATTGATTAAATCTCAAAATTATAAAATGTATAAGTTTGGGTCCTTATAGTTGGTATGAGAGGTCGGTTTATATATCATTAGGGGTTAGGATATTGTTAATAGAATATCCATAAATGATTTTTTTAATTTAAGGTCAAATTGAAATGATGTATCATTTAAAGATTACAATGTTTATTCATCTAATATATTTTTATTTAGAATAGTTTTCTGCATAGGAAATAGGGCAGCTATGTTGGTACGACATCAAAAGGAAAACAACCTTCCAAATCAACAACCTAAGATGGTCAGAAATTGAACTAAATAGTTTGTTGTAGTGATTGCATAGTTTTATTAGGATATAATTGGTGGTGGTATCAATGCTTGAGATCATCCAGATAAACCATAGAAGAACATGTCCGTATTGGAGTATTTCATGAGGCAATATCCTCTGTCATTCAGAAGATCATCGGAACCTGTACTAGGTGAAGAGCATATTAAATACCTAGAAATGATTTTCGATGTCATGGGGCATTCAAAAAATCAAAAGTTAGTCTTTTTGTTTCATATTTTGAATATGAATCTGATTAGCAGTGGTCTATGGTTAACAATAGTAGGGAAAGGGATTAATTTGATGCTTTGGATTGGGATGAATTAAAAGGTATGTTTCTTGAGAAATATTTTCCCAAAGAGGTTCTACTTAGAATAGAAAATAAATTCCAAGAATTAAGGAAAGATGAGTACTCAGTGACTGTATACAAAGATAATTTTACTCGACTGTAATGGTACACTCTAAATTTCATCTGATATCTTAATAGTAAAATTAATCATTTTTAGTTTGGATTAATGACAAAGTGTCTAAGGTAATTGGCTTCTCCTGAGTTCAAAATTTATAAAAAACTTGTTTTATTTGTGGAGAAGTATGAAATGGAGGTAACTGATGATCAAGTGTTATTTGAAAAATAGTAGAATAAGAGGATTAAGTGGTAGGAAAAAGGGAAGAATTATTCAAAAAAATATGATGGTAAGAAATTTATGTTTATAGTTTTTGAAAATTGTGTTACAAGAACAAAATAATGAATTCCTTTTGAATTCTTGTAAGTGCTTAGGAAGTGGTAAAATGGGACATATCTCTCATAAATTCACTAAAATAGATCAAGGTACTGGTAAAACAAAATTTTATTTTTAGTTAATAAAATGTTTTATGTGAAATGCGATGGGTCATTATGAAAATGAGAGTCTGATGAATAAATCGAACGATATGAATTAACTGGACTATAATAAGTAGCTGGACTATAAGAAGAAAGGAGTGGTGAAATCAGTTGTAACTACTTTAATAGATGTTGGGCCATCAAATGATGTGGTATCAGGTATATTATTATTTTTATTCTGATTAAGACAATGTGTTGTTTGATTTAGGGTCTACACATTCTTTCATTTCTAAGAAATTTGTTGCAAAATTGGGAATTCCACCAAAAGAACTAAATCCTAATCTTTTGGAAAAAACACCTTGGGGAAATGATGAGGCAAAAAGAAATTATAAAAATATTCATATCTTAGTATGTGCAATGAATTACCTACAAACCTTGTTTTTTCATCTAGTAGAGTTTTATGATATTTTGGGTATGGATTGGATTTTTATTTAAGATACTAATATTGAGTTTTGAGATGAAGAGGTTTCTTTTCTCAAAGTGTTTCAGTTTTTGTAAAAGAATAAACCCTTACCTCCAATAATATATCAGTATTCTAAGAAGTGATTAAATGATGGAAATTAATGTTATCTTTAACATATTGTTCAAAATAAATAGACTATTTAGGTTAATGATGCCCTAGTGGTAAATGAGTATCTTGAGGGTTTTCTTAATGATTTTCTCGGTAATATACCTGATGAGGAAGTTGAATTTACTATTTACTTAGTTCCTAATTCTATGAAAATTTTAAAAACACCTTATCTAATGGCTTAAATTTTTCTTTTAGAGTTAATGAAGCCATTATAGGAGTTATTAGATAAAGGTTTCATTCAAATGATCACCTCACAATGGGGTGATCCTATCTAGTTTGTTAAAAATAAAAGTGGTTCAATGAGACTATTCATTGATTATAGAGCCTTGAATAAAATCATTATTAAGAACATGTATCTTATGCCTCATATTGATGATTTGTTTGACTAGATATAGAGAGCACAATATTTTCTAAATGTTGACATGAGGTCGGGGTACCATCATTTGTAATTAAAGGAAGAAGACATTTTAATGATTGTGTTTTTGGCTAGGTATGTACATTATGAATTTGTGGTTATTTCTTTTGGGTTAACTAATCAACCTTATATATTCATGGATCTTATTAATTGAATATTATGTGAGTTCTTAAATATTTTTTTGGTTGTGTTTATTGTTGAAATTTTGGTATATTCTCAAATTAAATTGGGTCATTAATGTTATTAAAGGGTTGCTTTGAAATCCTTAAATGAAAATAAACTATATGGGAAATTCAGCAATTGTGTGTTTTTGTTATATCAAACTTCATTCTTTGGTCACATTGTTTCTCAAGGTGTTATAACTGTTGATCCTCCAAAAAAAATTTAGATTGGACAAGACCCAAAAATATATTAAAGATTCTTATTTTTCTTGGTTTAGTAGGATATTATCGGAGGTTTTATGAAATTTTTTTATTGTTATCCTTCCCACTGAATAAATTAACTCGAAAAGGTTTTAAGTTCATCTAGACAAAATAATGTGATCAATTTTTTAATAATTGAAAAAAATATTAATGAATGATCCATTTTTGACATTGCCTTCCATAAATTGTGACTTTGTTATCTACATTGATGCTTCATTGAATGGAATTGGTTGTGTCCTAATGCAGAATGATCAAGTAATTTTTTATACTTCACATCACTTGAAAACTCATTAGTAAAATTACCCTAAATATTATTTGGAATTATCTACTATTGATTTCTTTTAAAATTTGGTGGCATCAACTGTACGAAGTGAAATGTGAAATATATACTATATATATATATATATATATATATATATTTACTAAGAAGTAATTTAACATGAGAAAAAGAATATGGTTGGAACTAACCAAGGATTATGATTGCATAATTCATTACCATCCTTGAAAATAAAACAATGTATCTATTGATTTGAGTCGTATAAGTGTTGCTACATAAATTGTGCTATGTATGTAATGTGACCCATTGATTAATAATTTGGTAAACTTTGGCATTGAAGTTGTTGGTGTAGGAAATTCCTTATTTTTGTTTTAGGCTTCAATGAAATCATCTTAATTAGACATATTTATGATCATAGAGAAGGATGATAGAGAATTGTTGAAAATGGTATAATTGGTTCCTAAATGTAAATTTCCTTAATTTAAAATTGATAAAGACATTGTTTTGTGATTTGGGAAGAAATTATATGTCCCTTTTGATTCAAAATTGAATAAAGAGTTGTTATGTGATGCTCATATTTTTCTATTTTCAGTTCATCCTAGAAGCACTAAGATGTACAAAGACCATCAGGAGTATTACTAGTGGGATATAATGAAATGAGATATTTCTAACCTTACTATGAAGTTTTTGACTTGTTAGAAGGATCAAGAAGAGTGGAAATTATATAAAGGGGTGCTTCATCCTCTTCTAGTTCCAAAAAGTATGTAGGAAAATATATAGCTAGATTTCATAGTGGGATTACCAAGGAATTATTGAGGTAACAATGCAGTCCATGTTATTATAGATTTATTGGCTAAATATTTTCATTTTCATACCTTTTGTCATTCTCTATATCTTGATCAACTTTATTGGTTGTATCTAAGAGAGATATTCAGGTTACATGGAGTTACTCTATCAATTATATCTGATAATGATCCTAGGTGAACTTATAACTTTTGGAAAGTCCTTCATAATTTATTGGGTAATAAATTAAATTTTAGTATAGCTTTTCATCCTTAATCAGATGGGCTGATAGAATTAAAAATTCAGACATTGGAGGATATTTTACTTGCATGTTCAATGGATTACCAGGGAAGTTAGGACCAACATATTTTTTTGGTTTATTTTTCTTATAATATCATATTTCATTCTGGTATACATATGGCACCATTTGAGTCATTTTATGGAAATCTATGTTGAAATCTAGATTTTTGGGATGAAGTAGGTGAAAGGTAGATGATGAGACCAGAATTGGTAGAAGAGATGGTAGAAAATGTTAAGTTGTTTAAAAAACACATGAGGATTGCTTAGAAAAGGCAGAAAAGTTAAGTAGATAACTAGAGGGATGATCATTCATTGGAGTTAGGTGACCGTGTATTTCTCAATGTTTCACCATGGAAGAGTTTGATGTGTTTTGGTAGGTAGGGGAATCTGACTCCACGGTTCATTGGATCCTATGAAATCCAGTAGAAAGTAGGATTAGTTTCATACTGATTGTCTTTTACTCCAATTTTATACCATATAAATAATTTTTTTCATGTTTCAATATTATGAATGTATATTCAAAATCAATCTCGTGTTTTGACTCCATAGGTAATTCAAGTGGAAGAAAATCTTTCTTGTGGGGAACACCCTGTCTAGATTATTGACCACCGAGAGAAAGTGTTTTAGAATAAAATGTTTAATCAGGTTAATGTTTTTTCAAAAAACCATTTGGTTGAAGAGGAAACATGGGAATTTAAAAATTCTATGAGGTAGAATACCCCCACTTATTTGATAGGTGAATAATAATATGAGGACGCAATTTCTAAATGGGGGAAGGATATAACATCCCAGGTAATTATCGAATAAGAAATTTATATATATATTAATATTCATTAATGAGATATTAATTTTACATTAAATGGTTGGTTTTTATGATATCATACCCAAGAGGTATAATGGGGTTCTCTAAAATTTTATGTTGCACACAAGAGTGAGAGACACTGAAAAATAATTAACTATTACAATTATTATTTTTAATGGTAGTTATTGCCTAACAGTTGTATTAGAGTGAAAGAATAGAAATAACTATATTATGTTTACACATGTTTATTAAGTTATTCTAATTTATTCTAATAAATTTTAGAGGATTAAAATGAGAATAAATCGAATTTTAAGAATAAATACTCTATTATTTTTAAAAGGTACTTTTACAATCTTTTGGGCATAAAACCATTTTAAATCAAATTTTGGTCACTTTTATAATTTCTATTTTATAAAATAAACATATCATTTGCAATCAAGACTTAAATTTTTTTTTTGAATTTTCGTAATTTTTATGATAATATAATTTTTTTAAGAAATAGTGAAAAATACTACATTTTAAATCAAAACAGCATTTTTCGATAATTTAATTATATTGTTAGATTATCCTTTTACATGTTTCTATGTAGTAAATATATGATGTATTTATCATTTAACCCAATGTTTGACATTGGATGTAATGTAACATTTGAATCGGATATAAACACATGTCAATCATTTGATGTTTTTTACATTTTAAAAACCAGTTTCCCCAATCCATTAATAGGATTAACATTAAATTAAATTAATAGGTTTTGTGAATTTAATTTTAAAAAATGTACATACATGGTTGTAATCAGTATAAAAAATGTGATTTAATAAGATCAAAATAATTTTTTTATAGTAACTTTAGTATTTTATTTACCACGGTAAAAGGTAAATTAGGTAATTAAATGTAAAAATAATATTATAATAATATAAAATTAACCTAACACTATAACTAATATTATTTTATAGGTTACATGTGACCATGAAAATTCTTGGGTTAAAATGGTGTCCTTTGGAATCCACTTCAGTCTGATTATGAAATCTATAACACTTAGTTTAATGTAAAGGCAAAAATGTCATAATCATGTCTCTTCTAACTAAATCAATTTTAATATGGGATTATATAAGTAATATCTTTGACTATAAATAGTCATTATAAATATAAAAATATTACCTAAATCATGGTAATTTATTTTAAAAAATTGGACATAAATAATAAAATTAAATTATGACACAATGAAGATGAAATAATAGATTTATTAATAAAAGAGACAAATAAATGATATAATTAATATTAAAATAAATTCTATTTGACATAATTTATGCCATAAAATAATTTTATATGTGACTATGGCATGTTATAAGTCTATTTAATGGTTTTTTTCTAATTTATCTATTTTTTTGGATTTTATATAAATTTAGTGATATGAATAGTGTAAAATAGAAATAATTGATATTTTATAAAAATAATAATTTATTAACTTATTTGAAATTACTAAAGAGTAATTTAAAATCACAAAGTTACTATTATAAGGTATAAATGTTCATTAATTTTCCAATGATTATAAATTTACCACATATAAGTAAAATTTATAGCCTCTTAATATTTAAAAAGTTTTTACCACAATTAAAATTAAAAGAGAATAATTAAAGCTCACCCAAAAAGTTAACATTGAAAATAAACTAAATACATGTCTAATAATTATTGGAAGAATTTTTTTTCAAACTATAGTCATCTTAGCTTCGACATATCTCAAGATGGAGTCATTTGAATTAAAAAATTAATTTATATTTATTTAATATTTTAAGAGTTCCCAAGGGTGCCCCTCCCCTCCCCTATAAAAATGTACCCACTCTTCTCTAATACTAATAAATAATGAACCATTTGGATCATAAAATATCCACCCAAAACCCTTAATAGAAACCGTCCTCACTTTATTGAAACCATATTTTAGGCAGAACACCCTCTTTAGGGGTGTTAAGGTTTTCTTTTAAGGTGATCAATCGAAGAAGAGGTATCAACTTCTTTAATTTTTTATATTTTATTTCTTCTTCATCTTCCCTAAAATTTACTCCAATGAAGATTATATAACAAATAAATTATCCTCAATATTTTCATATGTTATTATGTTAATACCATAACCTAAATCCTTCAACAATTCCATCAAATGGGGATTAAATATTTGAATCGTATATACAGAGGACTACCGCTTCGTGGACCGATATAATTCATTTTTCAATCACTTCTATCAATAATTACCATAATATTGTAATTAATGTTAATATATTATATTCATGACATAATTAACATTATAATTTTATAATATATCATTTAAATTCTTACTTTCTATGCACGTAAAAATGATAATTTCGTTCGTGCGTACGTGTGAACTATCACCTCCACAAAGTGTTGAGAATCATTTTTATTCACTACATTACTTTTATGATATATATAAGTATATTGAAATTATTATTATGATTTTAATAATATTATTATCATTTTCTAAATATAAAATAATAATTACCTTGTTTCTATTCTGATCGTTGAAAAATGAAAACTGTAACTCATGCGTTCGTACGACCTACCTTCTCCATGATTATTACATTTTTCATTTTTCATTACCATAATTAGTAATTTTAATTAAAAAGTATGATTAATGTATAAAATTTATTATTATTTAATGAAAAAATTTCTATATATTATGGAATTATTACCACATGGACTAGTGACATCAAACCATATTCATTTTCAAATAAAGTATCGATTATCAACAAAACGTCCGAAATGAACTAAAATAATTAAGTAATTTTCATAAAATGGTAATAAGTGATATAAAATAAATAATAATTTTTAAAAAAATTATCATGAAATTATAAATTAACATAAAATTATTATTCAGGAATACAATGATTGTACGTGACAAGTCATACATAGGGTAATGGACTTCGTCTTAAACTTATTTGGTTGAGGCATATTTCAATAATATACACTACATTATTTTATACAGACTATAATTAATTCCTTTTACATTAAATTTCATTCAATGTTTTTCAAAATGAATCTTTTTCTACCAAACGTTTTACTAAACTACAAATGGACTGTATTTTTTAACTATAACATCCCAAGTAAATAAAGAATACAACATTTTCCTATATATTAATATTTTTGACTTAAATATTAATTTTAATTTAAATTTGATTCGGTTTTCGATAGCATACTCACCACGCAACAATGGATTTCTTTTAAATCTTATGTTGCACACAACCTTGAGTTATACTGAAAAATAATATAATAATATTATAATTATAAATAGTAGTTAACACCTAGCCATTGTATTGGAGGAATTAAATAGAACTAACTAAAATATTATTAAACATGTTTTTTAAATGTTTTTACTTTTATCCAGTAAGTTTTAGAGGGTTCAATTCACAATGAATCTGATTTTAAACATGAAATATTCTAAAAGGTCGTTTTAAAACCTTTTGATGGCGAACCCCTTTTAAATCTAGTTTTTTTCACTTTTATATGTTTCATTTGAATAAATTAACTTTTTTATTTAGAATAGGAACAACAAAATTTAATTTTGGTAAATGTTTGGTAATTTTCTTGATAAAGTTCATTTTTTAATGAATTGTGAAAAATACTGCATTTTAAGTCAAAGATGTCTTTTCATCTTATTTATTTATGTGATTAGATTAAATTTTTAATTGGTTTTAAAGTGTAATTAGATTCTGTTTTTACCATTTAATCCAATTTTGGTAATTTGATGTAATTACACTTTTTAAGTAGATATACACAAAATTCAATCATTTGATAGTTATTATTTATTAAAATCACGCTTTTTGGTTTTGACAACGGGAATAAATTTTAAATTAATTTCTAAAAATTTTGTGATTTGAATTTGAAAAAATGGATTTAAAATTTTTAATAAGGAGGTCCATATTGTGTAAATTGGTATATTTTATTTTTAGACATTATGAATAATAACTTCAGTAAATATTTTATTTACCATGGTTAAAGGGTTATAATGGTAAATAAGGGTAAAAAGTAATATTATAATAATATATCTTTACTATAAAAAATGTCTTAACCCCATGGGATGAAATATTTCCAACCATGGGTATCATTGGCCGATTTTGGACCCCATGGAGCCACTTGTAAGTGAAAATGACATTTAATAAAAATTAATTTAATGTTAATGAAAATTAAACCTAAACATATATTTTTTTTACTAAAAAATTTTTTATATGAGGATATATAAGTGATATTATAGACTAAAAATACTCATTCGAAACATAAAAGTATTTACTAGAACATGATATTTTATTTATAATTTTTAGAGTTTAAATAAATAAATTTAAATATGACACAATGATGATTAATTGATTCATTCATTAATAAAGGATTCAAATGAATTATATTATAAAAGTTAAAATAAAATTAATTTGGTTATTTTGATGTCATCCAAGAATTTTTTAGATGATATATACATGTTTTATTTGTATTAATGATGTTTTTTCTAAGTAATAATGTTTTTTTAGATTTTCTAAAAAGTCATGATATGAATAGTGTCAAAATTGATACAATTCATCTTTTAAATATAAAAATATTTCATTAAATATTATAAAATTTTAAAAATTCTAATATTCAGCTAAATAGTTATTAATGGTCTTAAATTTCATTATTTAATATTTAATTTTATATTTGTCATGTTTCGGTAACTATTTTTATTCTCAAAGTGTTAAATGATTGATAAAATGGTAAAAGTAAGAAAGGGTTAAATAATAAAGATAAGGATTAAAAAATTATCCAAAACCAGTCAAATTATTAATTGATGATTTTATTTAATCCTATATTCAAATTTATTCTAATTTAATGAGTTCTTGAACTTTAGAAACATAAAATTAATTTATAATAAAATAATGTTTCTTGAGTTTTCTAAATAGTACCTCCTCCCTCCTATAAAAGGAAATCAACTCTAAACCATTAATCACACCTATAAAGCCTCTTTTATGATCCAAAATACACTCCAATAAGCTCATATAATCCCTATATTCCTCCTAGAATCCTTCCTCTATGAATAAGGCAATTCAATAAAGCCTTTTGATTCAATCCAAAAAGAGTTACCCGATTTAAAGGCAACGTCTTCTCTCATGTTCTTTTCTTTAATTTTCCTTCTATTCTACCTATTATATTCTTATTATTTGTATAAATAAAAACAATAGTATAATAAATATACTACGTTGTTTTTTTGAGATGGATTCTAACTACACTTACACACACCACCATCTAATGGATATGAACATACTGTTTCTGTGGACGGTGAACTACTACCTCACGAAATGATGATTGTTCATTTACCTCCTACCGCCTATCATGGTGGCCATTATAATGGAAATATATTTATATATGACATATATTACATTTATTTTATCTCAATTCTTCTTTAATTCTATTTTAGAACATACCTTATGGATTTTCATGTTCTATAATTATGAGAATTTTATTTGAGAAAGTGCGGACTACCGCCCCTCAAAGTGATGCGGCTCGTTCATGCCATACATGGAATGTATAAAGGATGGATTTAATTAAATTATATAAAATATATAAAATATTTTATTATAATTTAATAATAATACACGAATTTATCATTACATTATCATTCCTTTAAATATGAAATAGAAATGAAAGTAGCGTTCATGCATACGTACAGCTTAGTGTCTCTATGAACTGTGTGTTTCATTTCATATCTCCAAATGATATGGAATATTATAAATATATATAAATTGGATATATTTGATATATATTATATTTAAATCATGAATATTAATCTATATATAATAGACTTTTTACCTCATCGACAAATTGAAATTAGAAAAAGTTCATTTTTGATTCAAGTTCGAACATCGACAAAAAGTCTGGTATGAGCTAAAATAAATAACTAATTTTTATAGTAAGGTAATAAGTGATATAAAAAGAATAATAAAAGTAAAAAAGGTTCTGAATATATTATAAATTAACTTATGTTTATTATTCAGGAAGAACAAGTAACATACGTGACGTGTCGGATACAAGGTAAGGGAACTTCTTAACCCAATTTTTATTCTTTGGGTTGATCTTCAAGTTCTTGATATTGTCATGATATGATTATATGAGAAATGGATTTTGATATCATATCTTGTATTTATACCTTATTTATGTTTACTTATAATGAATACACATAATTGATCTATTTTATTTACAAAATGATATTTGTAAGGGAACCTTTCAACCTCCTCTTTTAGTCAAATACTTCTTTTATGTTATGTCTTTTAAATTTACATTTTCTTATGTTTTGATATGTTATTATATATCCTTATTGATGTACATATTATATCCAATTGATGACACACCCTTTTTTCTCCCATCAACTCATTTTCTAAATTTTATAGTGATGCTGTTAGGCTGCCAAATTTTTGTAAGAGCAATCTTAACTCAATCTCCATTCATTGAGTTAAATATCCATGTCATTGGATTTTTTTATCAACAATATGTGTGAATGAAATATGATTTGTTTTATAATTAATATCTACTTTTACTAGGTGTGTTTATATTTTTCACACATAATTATGTCCTTGATTTATCTTTAATCTATGGATATGATCTCTATAAGGGACTTCATCTCAATCTTCATTCATTAAGGCATATTTTTATGTATACATGACTTTATTTTTTATGGTTTATAGACCCTTTTAACCTTTAATTTCATTCAAAGGGAATATTTTTTCTACAATGCATTTTACTAAATGACAAAAGGAATGTTTTTTAAACATACGCGGTGGCAATGACCTTTTTTTCACCGTGATCATTATTTCATATTTGGATTCCTTAATAAGCCAAAATGTTTAAAACAAATAACATATAATCCTTTTACATATTTTGGTATTGAAAATGGTTTTTATAATGGATTGATTATGTCAAATGAAATATTGTTATTGTAATGTGGTAATGTTATCTATCCTTTATGCTTGTGTTAAGTGTTATGATTATGTTATGGTTCTTGGGAATTGTATATATATACAGGTGGTTCCTTGATAATACTAGGGTGGGTTATCCCGAGATAGATCTCCAATACATTGGGTAATTTGATAGATGTAAACAAAAAATATTCTCCTAATAGATTTAGGTAATATACTGTGATGGGTATTCCAAACATGACTCCCTACGCAACTATGAAATCTACAATATAAGTATGTTATGGATTCCAAAAGTTACCTTCATTATTTATGATTTCCATTTGTTATTCATAAATATTATGATTTTGTGTGGTATGTTAAATATTGAAAAGTATGATTTCATTTATTTGTATGTATTGATGGACTAATGTTTTCTTTCCTTTTTTGATAACCCATACAGATATTTTTATACTCATCATATGTTTTTGAAATGTTTTTCACTGGTTATAAGGAAGGGTATGAAAAAATGATGTATTAAAGATGATTTATATCAAGAAAAAAACTCTTGTTTAATTTAAGGAGTTCTATTATTGTGAAAAAAGTTGGATAGAGTAGAAGTGTCTACTTTGTAATTTTTGAGATGTAATGTAATAGTTATGGACTAATTATCTAAAACTATAAACCTGAAAATTTACTCAATGTGAATTATTAACATAATTCATGATTATGTAATGTTTATGTCTGGGGCCTTACAGTTGGTATCAATGGTCGGTTTAGATACCTTTAGAGGTTAGGGAGTTATTTAAGCATAAGTGACACAACCACAATAGTTAGAATATTAAATAGTGTCATAATTATTTTATATATATTGAATGAGTTTTTGATAACATTAATAAGTATATATTATTTTTTACCCTCCACATAAGATAGTATATGATGATATTACTAATATAATCACACTGACCTTTTTGGTTTTAGTAAATGGATGGATCTAGAAGGCACCAAAGTAACAATGGATGTGAAGGAGACTGTGGTGGTTTTCAGAATGAGAAATCTAATGAAGTGGGGATTGAAATGAGAACTCTTGTGGTCATTCTCAACCAACTATCTAGAGTCATGATTGGACACATGAACCATGGTGATTTTTATAAGTCATCATATACGCGTGAAAAAAAATCCCTGGAGAAGTTCAAGTAATCATCATAGAGGTAAGTATATTCAAAAACCTATGTGTTAAGGATGTGGAGAGAAACTCATTGGAGAATTCTTCAAAGGGATGAGAAGATATTTTAGAGGTGGTAATGAAGTTTATTATGCAATAAACATTAATGTAAAAAGGAAGCATCTGGTTTACTCTAGGAAAAATAAAGAAGTTATTTCTAAGGGATAGATTGAATGTTTTAAATAGGGTGTACATGGTCATTAAACAAAAATATTTCCTACGGAAAAGGTTCAGGAATGGGATCACTAGGACCATAAAAATATGTGTTTACCAATACATAATACAATTCCAATTGATGATTAGGAAACTAACAATGACCGAAGAAAGGTATGGATTATTTCTTAGCTAATGTTTTGAAATTATTGAATCTTAGTATATGATTCAGGATTTTTTTGTGGGAAAGAAGTATTACAGAATAAGTTGGAAAAGAATGGTTAATGGATCATGTAGAACTTTGAATGAGTAAGAAGTCTACATATAATGAATTCATGATTTATGGTATATTATTGGATGATGAAATGTTTAAAAGTATTAAGGCTCTTTTGAAGATAGAATGACATTGGAAGACTTTTTCTAGTATTTGCAACCCTAAAGTTTGATATGTTAAAATTTAATTCAAGAATGAATTATATTTTCTTTTATAGACATAATGTATAACCTTAAGGGTTCATATTATCTTTTTTTGAGGTGATAAATGGTTTTTAGATTTTGGTATGGAATATGAAAGGTATTAGAAAACCATTGAGTATAAAATTTGTTATGGTTATTTTTGAGGAAATTATCTTATTTTTTGAGAATGTTATAATAATGATATGATTTTATAAAAATTAAAACCCATAGGATGGGAGACAACCCTTCACGTCTAGCAAGGCCATGGAACTTTAACACACAACCGAAGGCAGACAAGGGCGCATCGCCTACCAATGGCCTACGTGAAGTCTCTGGTTAGTATGACTTATCATTTTTAGTTAAATGATTCTATGGATCAAGAATAAGTTTATTTTTGGAAATTATGTTTTACCAAATGGATATCCTTTTTATAGGTAATTGATTTGATGATTAAGTGATTAACGTTATTTTGGAAGATGTTTTCTATTTTGGGAACACTATATGCCTATGTAAAACAGAATTCGTTAGGATTTCATTTGAGGAGTAATGGTGGAATTTAATTTTGGAGGAATATATGTTTTTATTGTGGACATATTGAAATTTGGGTTATTTTTTGAAATGATTATCCTATCATAGAGAATATGTGATTAGGTTAATTACACTTTAGTATGATACTTTAATAGTAGTCGATGATATTTGGAGATAAAAATTAAGATTTAATGTGGAAGAGTATGTGATTAAATCCTTCTAATTTTTGGGTTTCAATCTTAGTTTGGATTAATTTTAATAATTTTAAGTAATTTTTTTGAATAGTCTTTGTTGAAATTTGGGTATTGTTTGTTGAATTTTGGAGATTAGGAGTCGTATTTATTTTTATAAATGATTATCCTATTAGGGATTATCTGATCTTGTACTAAACATTTTGGTTTTGGTTAATGTCTAAAGACAAGGGAAATATATAGTTCATCTTTTTTGTATTATGTGTTTCTCAAGAAGTTGATTCTAGTGCTTCAGATGTGACCAAGTCATTTTGAATACTCATCGTTTAGATAAAGTACGAGTTTGTGTAAGAAATTAATTAAAGGATGAAACTCTATTTTTCGTGTAAGTATATTTCCTTATTTTCTTAGTCATGTTCAAAAATAAATTCCAAAACATTAAAAAAAGGACCTTAAATAAAAAACTTTTTCATATTACTTTTTCTACAGGGGAATCAATAACCATTTAACCCATCAAAAGTTTATGGTTTTAATATTATCAACATTCTCCTGATTATGTTTTCAATCATTAGAACTTGATTGTTAGTTTCTCTTCCAAATCCCTACTTTCCTATAGGGAATCCTAGTATGTGTTATATCAGGGGACATTTTTTACTTATATTTGTTTGTTTTAAAGTGATAGTTTTATTGACTATTTTTTTATGAGGGACTATTATTGATGTTTCTGAGCCCAATTTTAAAATTTCAAGGACACAATTCCAAAAAATGGGGGCAGGATATAACATCCTAGGTAAATAAAGTATATAACATTTTTATATTTATTAATATCTGTGAATTAAATATTATTTTTACTGTAAAGGGGATTATATGCCTGATAACATACTCAACACTCAACAACGAGTTTTTCCAAATATTACATTGCACACGACATTGAGTTATACTGAAAAATAATATATTATTATTATTATTTTAAATCGTAGTTAATGCCTAGACATTGTATTAGAAAGAATAAATATAACTAACCACAATATGATTACACATGTTTTTTAAATTTTTTTACTTTTATCAAATTAGTTTTATAGTCTAAAAATAAGAATGAATCCGATTTTAGTCATGGAATACTCTAAACGGTCGTTTTACCACCTTTTGATGGAGAACCACTATTAAATATAGTTTTTTGTAACTTTAATATGTTTAATTTGACTAAATAAACTTATTTTTTTAGAATAAGGACATCAAAATTTATGTTGGGTAAATTTTTGGTATTTTTTTGATAAATTTCACGTTTTAGTGAATACCTAAAAATTATGCATTTTAAGTAAAACCCATATTTTCATCTAATTTATTTATATGGTTATATTTTATTTTAAATTGGGTTTAATGTGTAATTAGATTATGTTTTTAACATTTAATCCAATGTTGGTCATTGGATGTAATTCCACTTTTTAATTAGACATTAACACATGTCAATCTTTTGATAGTTATTATTTCATAAAAACACTTTTTTTGGTTTTGAAAAATAAAATTAATTTAAAATTAATTTCTACAACTTATGTCTTTGAATTGGGAGAAATGGATTCCATATTTGGTATAAGTATGTCCAAATTATGTAAATAGGTAACTTATATTTTAATAAAGTATGAATAGTAACTTTAGTAAATATTTTATTTATCATGGTTAATGGGTAAATATGGTAAATAAGGGTAAAAAATAATATTATAATAATAGTAATTTACCCTAAAACGTGTCCTAACCTCATTGGATGAAATATTTATGACCATGGGAATCCGTGGATTGATTTTGGGATAACATGGTGCCACCTACAAGTGAAAATTATAATTAATAAAAATTAAATTAATGTTAATGAAAATATAACCTAAACATATATCTTTTAATAAAACAATTTTTATATGGGGTTATATACGTGATATTTTCGAATATAAATACTAATTTAAAATATAAATTTTTTTCCTACACATGGTATTTTATTTATAATTTTTAGAGATTAAATAAAAAAATTAATTATGACACAATGATGATGCAGTGATTGCTTCATTAATAAAGGATTCAAATAAATGATATTATAAATGTTAAAATAATACCAATATGGTGGTTTTGATGTCATCCATGAATTTTCATGATGATTGTTAAATGTTATATTTTAATTAATGCAGTTTTTTCTAAGTAATAAAGTTGGTTTTTATTTTTTTAAAATACATGATATGAATACTATCAAAATTGACACAATTCATCTTTAAAATATAATATATTTTATTAAATATTAGGAAATTCTCAAAAAATCTAAAATTCTATGAAATTTTTATCATAATACTAAAATTTCTTTATTTAATCTTTAATTTGATATTTTTCATGTTTTCTTAACTATTTTGATTCTCAAAGTGTTAAATTCTTGATAAAATGGTAAGAGTAAAAAAGGGTTAAATAAAATAGATAAGGATTTAAAAATATCTAAAACCTATCCAATTAATATTGGATGATTTTATTTCAACATATACTCATCGTATATTATAATTTAATGTGTTTTCGACCCTTAAAAACGAAAATTAATTTATAATAATATAATGTTTCTAGAGTTTTTTAAATAGTACATCCCCCTCCTATAAAAGGACATCACCTCAAACCCAGTACTCACAACTCTCATTCCTCTTGGATCATCAAAACTATTCTCCAATAAGATCCTAACATACCATTATTACTCCTAAAAGAATTACCCAAGGAAAATGGAAATTAAAGAAATCCTTTTAGTTTAAATCAATTGGAGTTACCCGATTTAATGGTATTGTCTTCTGTCAAGTTCTTTTATTTTATTTTACTTATCCACTCCATATGATCTCATTATTATATTTATACATAAAAAACTAGTATAAATAATATAATAGGTTGTTTTTATGAGAATTATTCAAACTACACTCACACACACCTCCATCTAATGGATAGGAACATACTGTTTCTGTGGACGGTGAACTACTACCTCACGAAATGACAATTATTTATTTATCTACTACTGCCTCTCATGGTGGCCATTACGATGAAAGTATATTTATATATGAAATTTATTTTATTGGTATTATTATGTAATTATCTTTTAGAATATACCTGTATGCTTTCCATGTTTTATAAATATGATAACATCATTTTAGGAAGTGCGGACTACCATCCCCTCAAAGTGATGTGACTCGTTCATGTCGTATATGGAATGTATAAATGATGGATTTAGTAAACATATGTAACATATATTAAATATTTTATTATACTATAATTATAATAAACATTTGTATCATTATGTTTTCATTTCATTAAATATGGAATAGAAACGAAAGTAGAATTCATGCGTACGTACGGCTTGCCGTCTTAATGAATGATGCGTTTCATTTATTATCCACAAATGATATTTTATATTATAAATAAATATAAAACGGATATATTTGATATATATTATATTTATGTCATGAATACCATTCTGTAGATAATGTACGTTTTACCTTATTGATAACCTGTGATTAAAACAAGTTCATTGTTTACTCAATTTATGATGATCGATGAAACTTCCAATATGAGATAAAATAATTAAATAATTGTTATAGAAATGTGATAAGTGATATAAAAAGAATAATAAACCTTAAAAAGGTTCTTAATTTAGTAAAAATTAACATAATTTTATTATTCATGAAGAACAAGGAACAAACATTATGAGTCAAATGCAAGGTAAGGGAACTTCTTAATAAAATTTCTATTCTTTGGGTTGATCTTCTAGTTATTGATTTTGTCATTATGTGATTTTAAGAGAAATAAATTTTGATATCATATCTTTTATTTACACATTATTTATGTTTACTTATAGTGAATACACATAATTGATCTATTTTATTATCAAAACTATCTTTGTAAGGGAACCTTTCACCATCCCCTTTTAGTCATAGACTTATTTTATGTTATGTCTTTAAAATTTCCATTTTACTATGTTGGGATATTTTATTATATACCCTTCTTGATGAAAATATTTTTTCCAAGTGATTAGAGACCCTTTTTCTCTCCCATAAACTCATTTTCTAAATTTTAATTTTACACCATTAGGCTGCCGAATTTTTGTAATACGAATCTTAACTCAATCTCCATTAATTGAGTTAAATATCCATTTAATTGGTTTTGTTTTATAAATAATATGTTTTAATGACCACTCATTTGTTTTACACTTAATATTTACTTATATTGGGTGTATTTATATTTTTCACACATAATTTTGTTATTGATTTATCCTTAATCTAAGGATATGATCTTTGTAAGGGACTTCATCTCAATATCCTTTCAGTGAGGAATATTTTTATTTATACAATAATTTATTTTATATGGTTTATAAACCCCTTTAACTTCTAATTTCATTCGAAGATACACTTTTTTCTACAAAGAGTTTTACTAAATGGCAATACATATGCTTCTTTTTAACGTAGGCGGTGGAAATGACCTTCCTGCCATGACGATCATTATTTCATATTTGGATTCCTTAACTAGATGAAATGTTTTTAAAAGGAAAATAGATACCATATACACTTTTTACATATTTTGGTATTTTTTATGGTTTTGATAATGGATTGATTATGTCAAATGATATATTTTGATTGCAATTTGGAAATTTTATCTTTTCTTTATTCTTGGGTTATGTGTTATGATTATATTATGGTTCTTAGTAATGGTTTAAGTATACGGGTGGTTCCATGATAAACCAAGATATGTGAACCTGAGGTAGATCTCAAACGCAATGGGTAATGTGATGGAGGTAAATGTTAATGTTTCTCCTAATAGATTTAGGGAATATATTATGATGGGTATTCCAAACAAGACTCCCTACGTAGCTATGAAAGCTACAACATAAGTATGTTATGGATGCCACAAGTTATCTTTGTTATTTATGATTTCCATGTGTTATTCATAAATCTTATGATTTTTTTGTGGCATGTTAAAGATTGAAATGCATGATTTCATTGAATTGTATGCATTTATGGAAAATGTTTTCTTTTCTTATTTTATAACACTTACTGAGCTTTTTTTCTCCTCCAAATTTTTTGAATTTTTTTTTCATAGGGTTTGAGGAAGGGTAAGAGGAAGGAAGTATTCAAGAATATTTATAACCAGAAAATAACTCTTGTTTTATTTTTAGAGTTTTATTGTTGAGAAAAAATGTGGATAGAGTGGAACTTTCTACTTTGTAATTTTTGAGATATAATGTAATAGTTTTGAACTAATTCTCTAAAACTCTAAACCTAAAAATATCTTCAATGTGAATTATTAACTTAATTCATGATTATATAAAGTTTAAGGATGGGGCCTTACAATAATGTTCTTGGTGACAATTACATTTCTATCGTCATTTCCATTATTTGAAATTTGGATTCATCTAAAAGTCATAATATTTTTAGATGAAAAATAAATACAAAATTCGCTTTTCATATATTTTGGTATTTAAAATGGTTTTGATAAGGTATTGATTATGTAAATATCCTAAAAATATAATTTGTGATCGTAATGTGGAAAAGTTATTTTCCCTTTATGATTGATTTATGTGTTATGAATATGTTCTGGTTCTTGTGAATTGTTCATGCATAAAGGTGGCTCTGTGATAAACTGAGGGTGGGTGATCCCGTGATTGCTATCCAATGCATTGGGTAATGAGAACGAGCAAAAAAATAAGGTTTCTACTAAGAGATTTAGGGAATATACTGTGATGGGTATTCTAAACATTACAAAAAATGTTACTCCTTACGTAGTTGTGAATGATACAATATATGTATGGTATGTATGCCACAAGTTACCATTATGGTTTTATGATTTCTAAGAAGTTTTTTAGGAATCTTATTATTTCATGACATATATTAAAGAACATATGTTTTATGGGTAAAATTTATGATTTTGTGATAATGTTTTCATTAGTTTAAAATATTCATTGACTAACAGTTTTATTCTTTATTTATATCCCTTAATGATCTTTTTATGTCCATCCCAAGTTTTCGAAATGGTTTCCACAGGTATAAGGATGGTTAATAATAAATAAGAAATCATGATTAATGATATGAATATTTTTACTAAGACAAAGAAATCATTTTTTATTTTGAAGAGTCATATTTTGTTAATAAATGGATAGTGAGTTGAAGAGTCTACTTTGTAATATTTGAGTTGTTATGTAATAGTTATTGCCTAATTCTATAAAACCGTATACCTAAAAATATACTCAATGTGAAAGAAATTAAATTTTTGATTAAAACTAAAGATTAAGTAATTTATAAGGATGTGGCCTTATAATTGGTATTAGAGGTTAGTTTATATAACTTTAGGGGTTAGGATATTGTTAATTGAATATCCATAAAATATTGAATTTACATTACGGAGACATTGAAATAATATTTCATTTTAAGACTCGCATGTTTTTTTTATGAAATATATGTTTGTTTAGAATGCTTTTCAACAATGGAAATAAGGAATCTATACTGGTAATAAATCAAGAGGAAAACAACCTTCTATATCAGCACCCAAAGATGGTCGAAAATTGAACAAAATAGTTTTTTTTATTTTTAGAGAAATTTACTTAGGATATAATTGGTGGTGGTATCAATGCATGAGATCAACCAAATCAACAATAGAGGAATGTGTTGGCAGTGGAGCCTTTCATTAGGCAACATCCACCATTATTCATAGGATCATCTAAATCTGTGAGAGCATAGTAGTGTATTAAATCCCAAGAAAATATTTTTGATGTTGTGGGGTGTTCATAAAATCAAAATTTTAGTCTTGTTGATGACCATTTTGAAGACAAAGTAAATCAATGATGTTTAATGGTTAATAATATTAGGGATAGTTAGGAGATTGATGATGTGGATTGGGATGAATTCAAAGGTATGTTTCTTGATAAATATTTTTTCCTATAGCGGTTCAAATTATGATGGAAAAACAATTATTAGGATTCAGGAAAGTTGAAGACTCATTGGATACATAGAAAGAGAAATTTACTTGACTACAAAGTTAAACTCTAAAATTTCACCCGATATTTTGATAGTAAAATCAATCATTTATAGTTAGGATTAAAGCCAATGTATCTAAGTGAATTAAATTATTATGATTTCAAAAGTTATGAATTTGATTTTTGATGTGTGGAGAAGGTGAAAATAGAGTTTTTCGATGATATTGTTTTCTTAGAATAATAGTTGAATACAAGGTTGAGGTGGTAGAAAAATGGGAATTATTCTTCAAAAAATACTACTGGTTAGAAAATTAAGTTTACAGTTTGAGAAAATTGTGGTAAAAACACATGGGAGAATGCCTTTTTAATTCTGATATATTATTCTACTGTGGTAAAATGGGTCATAAGGCTCATAACATCATTAAAAAAGATCAAGGTACTAGAAAGAAAAAATCTGATTTATAGTTAATAAAATGTTTTACGTGCAATGAGAAAGGTCATTATGAAAACGAGTGTCCCATGAAGAAGTCAAATAATGGTAAGCATCCAGACTATAAACATAATCATGTGTATAAATCATTTTTAATTACTTAAGTAGATGTTGGGCCATCAAATGATGTTGTATATGGAACTTTGTTTTTTATTCAGATTATGGAAATGTGTAGATTGATTTAGGGTCTACACATTCTTTCCTTTCTCAAAAAATTTCTAGTAAAGTGTGAATTCCACCTCAAGAAATGAATCCAGAGCTTATGGTAAAAACACCCTGGGGAAATGATGAGTCAAAAAGAAATTAAAAGAATCTTCCTACCCTTATATATGGAATGAATTTACCTTCCAACCTTTTTGTTTTGCTTCTAGTAGAGTTTGATGTTATATTGGGTGTGGAATGTATGTCTGTTTACCATAATAAGATTAACTATTGTGCTAAAGAGTTATCTTTTTAGAATGTCTTTCAGTTTTTGTACAATAATTAACCCTTACCTATGAAAACATATTAGGATGCTCAGAATCTATTGAATTATATAAATGAATATTATCTTAAACATATTGTTGAAAATAAAGGAACCATTTAGATTAATGATGTGATAGTTGTATATGAGTATCTTTATGTTTTTCCTAATGAGTGGAATGGTATTATACCTCATTGGAAAGTTAGAATTACTATTGACTAAGATCCTAATTCTAAACCAATTTCAAAACTCGTATATCAAATAACTCAAATTGAACTTTTATAGTTAAAGAAGAAATTACATGATTAATTATATAAAGGTTTCATTTGTCCTAGAACATCACCATAGTGTGATCCTATCTTGTTTGTTAAAAATAATGATGTATCAATGAGACTTTGCATTGATTGTAGAGCAATTAATAACACCAATATTTAGAACAAGAATCCTTTTAATTATATTAATGATTTTTTTGTTCATCTTTAGGGAGCACAATGCTTTTTGGAGGTAGACATGAGATTTGGGTACCATCATGTGAATGAAACGGAAAAATAAATTCAAAAGAATACATTTTTTACTAGATATGGCTGTTATGAATTTATTGTTATTCCTTTTGGAATAATTAATGCACCTTCTATATTCATGGATCTTCTGAATAGAATATTCCATGAGTTCTTGGATAAGTTTGTGGTTATGTTTATTTATGATATTTTTCTATATTAAAAAATTAAAGAGAAGCATGATATTCATTTAAATAGTTATCTAGAAAACATTAAAAGAAAATTATATATATTGGAAATTCATCATGTGTAAGTTTTGGTTATAAAAAATTTCTTTCCTTGGTCGCATTGTTTCTAAATTTGGCATATCATTAGATATTACTAAACAAAAGTTGACGAAGAATGGACACGACCCACAAATTCAATTGAGATTCATAGTTTTCTTGGTTTAGAAGGATACTAATGGAGAGTTGCTGAATTTTTTTCACATTTATCTGGCACGCTGACTAAGTTAACTCGAAATGGTGTTAAGTTCATCTGGATAAAAGAATGTGATGATTGTTATTTGGAATTGGAAATAAGACTAGAAAATGCTATAGTTTTGACACTGCCTTCTAGAAATGGAGAATTTGTTATATTAAGTGATTCTTCATTGAATGTACATGGTTGTGTCTTAATGCATAATGATTAGGTAATTTCTAATCCTTTATTTCAATTGAAACTAATTAGTTAAATTAACCTACACATGATTTGGAATTAGTTCCCATTGGGTTTGATTTAAAAATTTGGAGGCATCATCTCTATGGAGTAAAATATGAAATATATATTTCCAAAAAATATTGAAGTTTATATTAACTTAGAATTCATTGAACAAGAGGTAGAAAAGATGGTTCGAATTAGTCAAGGATTTTTATTTCACAATTCATTACCATCCTCGAAAATCAAGAAATGTGCTTGATGCTTTGAGTCAGAAGATTAATGTTACATTAACCATGTTACATTTGGAATGTAACCCATTCATTAATAATTTGATAAAATTTGGCAAGGAAGTAGTTGGTGAAGGAACTTCATCTTTTTTTTTTCAGGTTTTAGTGTAATCATCTCTATCAGAATGAATTTTGAAAGTAGAAAAAAAAGACAGTGAATTGTATAAAAAGGTAGAATTGGTTTAGAAAGGTATGTTTTCTGAACATAACATTGACAAAGATTATGGTTTTTGAATTAGGAAGAGATTAAGTATGACTTGTGATTCACAATTGAATAAAGAGTATTTATGTGAAGCTCATAGTTCTTTGTTTTCAGTTCACCCAGAAATAACTATGATGTATTGATGCCATTGATAGTATTAGTGGTTGAATGAAATGAAAATAGTTATTTGTTAATTTAGAGTGAAGTGTTTGACTTTTTAGACGGTTAAAGTGGACTGACAGTAACTATAGGGGACGATTCATCCTATCCAAGTGACATAGTGGAAATAGGAAAATATATTCATATATTTCATAGTGTTATTACCACAGAATCCTTAAGGAAACAATGTGATATGGGTTATTGTTGATCGATTGACTAAATCATCTCATTTTCATCTAATTTGAGATACTTTATCTCTAGAAAAACATTGTAGTTTTTATATTAGAGAGATAGTAATGTTACATGGATTTATTCTCTCCATTGTATCTGATCATGATCCCATTTTCACTTATAACTTTTGGAAAGGCCTTAAGAAGTAATTGGTTACTGAATTAATTTTTAGTATAGCTTTTCATCCTTAATCAGATGGGAAAATAGAACAAACAATTTTGGAATTAGATGATATGCTACATGCATGTTCAATGAATTACAAGGGATGTTGGGTCTAACATAATTATTTTGTTGAGTTTTCTAATAATAATAGTTTTCACTCTAGTATAAATAAGGGACCATTTGAAGCATTTTATAAAAGGTTGTGTTTATTTTTAGATTTTTGGAATGAAGCTGGAAAAAGAAAGTTGACGGGACAAAATTTGGTAGAAGATATGGTAGAAAAAGATTAATTGATTCATAAAAAAATAGGATAGATCATAGTAGGTAGAACAGATATGTGATAAAAAGAGGATGGATATTTATTTAACGGTAGGTGATCATGTTTTCTCAATGTTTTACCATGGAAATGTGTGATATATTTTGGTAAGAAGGGAAAATTGAGTCCTCAGTTCATTAGACCCCATGAAATCCTATAGAAATTTGGATTAGATTCGTACTGAGTGGCTTAGACTCTGAGTTTATCCCAAGTACAAAATTTTATCCATGTTTCAATGTTATGAAAGTATATGCTGGATCCATATCATGTTTTGAGTCTAGTGATAGTTCATGGGAAGAGAATATTTCTTATGAGGAATAGTAAAGGATGATTCTTGACCATAGTAAGAATGTATCAAGGAATAAGTTGATTAATCAGGTTATGTTTTTATTAACAAAAAATGTATGGTTAAAAAGGCAACAAGGTAATTCAAAAATTATATGAAGGAGAAATACCGCCACTTATTTTATTAGTGAATAAAATTGTGAGGATACAATTTACAAAAAGGGGGGAGGATGTAACATCCAAGGTAATTATAGAATAATTTTTTAAAAATATACTAATATTTATGAATAAGATATTAATTTTATTTTAAATGTGATACTTTTTCATATAGTATACATGAAACACAATAATGGGTTTCTCTTAAATCTTATGTTGCTCACAAGACTGAGATATACCAAGAAATAAAACATTATTAATATTATTATTTTAAATGGTAGTTATCGCCTAGAATTCATATTGGTGGGAATGAATATAACCAAATATATTATGTTTACACATGTTTTTTAAATGTTTTTACTTTCTTACAATAAATTTTATAGGCTTAAAATTAGAATCAATTGAATTTTATGAATAAATACTCTAATATTTTTAAAAGGTATTCTTTCTCTCTTTTTATGGTGAACACTTTTTAAATGAAGTTTTTCCCCATTTATATGTTCTATTAGAAAAAATAAACTTTTTATTTGGAAGTGGGATATCAAAATTTATTTTGGTTTTTTTTGTATTTTTCTAGTAATATTTATTTTTTAATGAATATTTACAATAATACTTCATTTAAATTGAAAACTTCTTAATTGTATAATATAATTATATTGTTAAATTATACTTTTACATGGTTTTATGGTATAATTATAAGATTTTTTTATCATTTAATCAAATTTTTTTCCATTTCATGTAATTTCCCTTTAAAATCTAATATAAACACATGTTAATCTTTTGATGGTTTTTACTTTTTAGAAACAGGTTTTCTAAATCTGTCCACAAGATTAACATTAAATTAATTTTATTAAATTTTAAGAATTTAATTTTCATAAATGGACAAACATGGTTGTAATCATTATGAATAATGTGATCCAATAGGATCTAAATATTTTTTTAATAGTAACTTTAGTATTTTATTTACCACAATTAAAGGTAAATCGGGTAATTAAAGGTAAAAATAATATTGTAATAATATAAAACTACACAAAAATCTATATTAATATTATTGTATGAGTTAGCTCTGATGAAGGAAATTATTTGGTCAAAATGATGGCCTTTTTGAGGTCACTTAGGTACGATTATGACATTTAATTTAATGTAAATGGAAAACTATCATAATCATGTCTTTTCATACATGATTCTTCTAGGTAAATATGAAATTTTATAGGTCTATTAAATGGTTTTTTTATGTTACCTCTCATTTTGGATTTAATTTAAATTCATTGAAAATAATAGTGTAAAAATTGACATAAATAATTTTTATACAAATAATAATTTATTAAATTATTTAAAAATTCAAAAAATCCTTTAAAATCACAAAGTGAAAATGATAATGTATAAAATTTAATTAAGTTTCTAATTATGGTATATTAACCCCAAATAAGTAAGATTTATAGCCTCTTAAAATTTAAAATGTTGTTATCACAATTTAAATTAAAAGAGGATAATTAAGGATGAACTAAAAAGATGAGGTCAAAAATTAACCAATAAAAGCCTAAAAATTATTGGATGATAGGATTTCAAACTAAAATCATCTGAACTTAGACATATCATAATTTGGCGTTATTTTTATTGAAAAACTATCTTTTATTAATTTAATATTTTAAGAGTTTCTGAGGGTGCCCCGCCCATTTCCTATAAAAAAGTTCCCACTCTTCTCGAATACTCACACTTCAAGAACTATTTTATTTAGACAAGATATGCCCAAAAATATTCCCAGAATCTTTCCCCACTTTCTTAAAGCCTTATTTTTGGCAGAACATGCTCTTTATAGGTGTCAACATTTTCTTTGAAGGTGATCAACTGAAGAATAGGTATCATTTTCTTTAAGTATTTCTATTTTTTTCTTATTACACTTCATTCAAATATCCTCCAAACCTGATGATATATTTATAAAATTATCATTAATCTAAATAGATGTTATCATGTTAATACCATCACCTAAATCCTTTTCCAATTCCATGAAATGGTAAATAAACTTTTCATTCATGAGTTCAGAGGACTATAGCCTCGTAAACTGATATAGTTCATTTTTCATTACCTTATCTCAGTACATATAATAATTATGGAATTAATGTTTATATATTATATTCATGAAATATTTTTCCTTATAATATAATAATATATCAATTAAAGTTGTGCATTCCATGCACATAAAATGATAACACCGTTCATGCGTACATGTGAACTATTACCTCCAAGAAGCGATGTGAATCATTTTTATTCCCCATGTCCCTTGTATGATATATATTAGTGAATTCAAATTATTATTATGTTTTTAATAATATTATTATAATTCTATGAACATAAAATAATAATTACATTGTTTCCCTAATGATCAATGAAAAACGGAAAATGTTACTCACGCGTGGGTATGACCTATCAACTCCAGGATTATAACGTTTTTCATTTAATATAACCATAATTGTTGGTTTTATTTAAAAAGTATTATTAATGTATAAAATTGATTAATATGTCATGAATACTGTTCTGGAGATTATGGAATTATGACTACATGGTCTGGTGACATAAAACATTGTTTATTTCTGAATCAAGTATCGATTATCGACAAAAACGTCTGATTAGAACTCAAATAATTATGTAATTTCAATAACATGGTAATAAGTGATATAAAATAAATAAAAAACATGAAAATGGGTCTTAGTAAATTATAAATTAACCTAATTTTATTATTTAGGAATATAAGGATTGTATGTGACGAGTCATACTCAAGATAATAGACTTTGTTTCAATCTTCTTTTGTTGAGGCATATTTTGATAATATAATCCACCTTTTTTATATAGTGTATAATGAACCCAATTGAATTTTAATTTCATTATATTTTCTTCAAAAGGAATCATTTTCTGTGACTTATTTCACTAAACAAAAAAAGGAAATTTTTTTATTTTACACAGCGAAAATGGCAATTCCATCACAATGACCATTAATTGATATTGGGATTCCACTATAAGATGTAATGTTTTTAAAAGAAAAATAAATAACATATTCCCTTTTCTTATATTTTGGTATGAAAAATGGTTTTTAGAAGGTATTTATTATGTGAATATCTTGAAATTAAATCTTGTGATTGTAATGTGGATATGTTATTTTTCCTTTATTCTTGTTTTATGTGTTATGAATATGTTATGGTTCTTGGGATTTGATTATGTATACGGGTGCTTCCAAGATAAACTAAGTGCGGGTGAGCCTATGATTTCTCTCCAATTCATTTATTATTGAGAAAGAGTTAAAAATTAAGGTTTATACTAATAATATTATGGAATATACTATGATTGGTATTCAAAACGTAACCATGAAGGTCACTCTCTATGTAGTTGTGAAAGAAAGAATGTAAGAATGGTATGAATGTCAAAAGTTACATTTATGATTTTGTGATTTCTATGATTATTTTTAGTAATATTATTATTTTATGAGGTGTGTCAAAGAACGTATGTTTTATGTGTGAGATATATGATTTTGTGATAATGATTTCATGAGTTTAAAATATTCATGTAAGAACAATTTTATTCCTTATTTATATCCCTGAGTGAGATTTTATTTCTTATCCCATTTTTATGAAATGTTTTCCAAATTGTATATGGATGGGTAAGAGGAAGAAATAAATCAATATGAATGTTAGGATGATTTTTTCAAAGATAAAGAAATCATATTTTATTTTAAGGATTTTTATTTTGTGAAAAAATGGATCGTGAGTAGAAGTTTCAACTTTGTAATATTTGAGATGTTATGTTGTAATTATGGCCTAATTCTCTAAAAATATAAAAATAAAAAGATCCTTAATGTGAAATAAAGTAAATTATTGATTAAAACAAAAAATTATGTAATATATACAGCTGGGGGATTGTAGTTGGTATCAAAGGTTGGTTTAGATAACTTTAGGGGTAAGGATATTGTTAAGAGAATATCCATTAATGACTTTCTACTTTTTGGTTATATTGAAATGTTATATCATTTTATGATTACCATATTTATTTGTCTAAGATATTTTTTTCAGAATGGTTTTTCGTATATGAAATAAGAAAGAAATATTGGTACGACATTAATATGAAAGAAACATTCCAAATTAGAAACCTGAGATGGCCAGAAAGTGAACTGACTAATATGTTGTTGTGATGGCACAATTGACTCAAGATATAACTAGTGGTAGTATAAATAAACTATATCACCTAGATCCACCATATAGTAACATATCATTAGTATAGAACTTCATGAGGAAACTTCCTCCATCATTCAGAGGATTATCAGAACCTTTTTTAGAAGAAGAGTGGATTAAATCCATAGAAACGATTTTTGATGTCATGGGGTCTTCAGAATAAAAAATGGTTAGTCTTTTTTTTATTTTTCAAATATGAAGATGAACAGTGGTGGTCTATAGTTGAGAAAATCTGGGATATTGAGGATATTTATGTTATGTATTAGGTTGAATTCAATGATATATTTATTTGAGAAATATTTGCCTAAGGCAGACTGGCTTAGGATGAAAAACAAAATCTTGGAATTGAAGCATTATGAGGAATCATTGGCTGTGTATGAAGTGAGATTTACTCGACAACAAAGTTATGATAAAAACTTTATCTGATATCTTGATATAAAAATCCATCTTTTTTAATTAGGATTAAATCCAATTTATCAAAGGGAATTGTCTTTTTTTGAGTTCAAAAGTTACAAAAGAATTTTTTTATGTGTAGATAAGGTGTAAATTGAGTTTTACAATCATCATGTGGTCTTTTATCGATACTATAGTATGAGTTTGAGGTTTAATGAAAAATGGAATAATTCTTAAAAAAATTATAATGGTACCAAAAATATGTTTAAAATTTGTGAAAATTATGGTAAAACACACTAGAGAATGTATTTTGAATTCTGTTAGGTGCTTCTAATGTGGTAAAATGGGACATAAGGCTCATAAATTCATAGAAAAAGATCAAGGGAGTGGTAAGAAAGAAAATTTGATTTATAGTCAGTAAATTTTTTTTAAGTGTAGTGAGAAGAGTTATTATGAAAATGAGTGTCCGATGAAGAACTAAAATGATGGGGTGTAGCCATACTATAAGTATAAAGGTGTGGTGAAATATTTTGAAACTAATTCAGTAGATGAGGGCCCATCAAATTAGGTGGTATCATGTACATTTTTTGTTTATTAAGATTATGATAATGTGTTGTTTAATTCAGGGTCTAAAAATTCATTCATTTCTAATAAATGTTTTGGTAAATTGGGAATTCCACCTCAACAAATGAGTCCAAAAATTATGGTAAAAACAAATAGGTAATGTTTTGAGGAAAAAATAAATTATAATAATCTTTATACCCTTATCTGTTGAATGAATTTACATGAAAACCTTGTTGTTTTTAATCTAATAGAGTTTTATTTTATTTTGGGTATAGATTGTATTTCTATTTACCATGCTAATATTGACTATAGAGCTGAAAAGGTTTTGTTTCAAAAAGAATTTCAGTTTATGTACAAGAATGAACCCTTACCTTTGATAACATATCAGGAATATGAGAAACTATTGAATGGTATAAATGAATGTTATCTTTCTTGTATTGTTGAAATCATAGTAACTATTTAGATTAATAATGTGCAAGTGGTAAATAAGTATTTTGACGTGTTTCCTGATGAGTTTCATAGTATTATACCTGATCAGGATGTTGAATTGACCATTGACTTAGTTTCTAATGCTAATCCAATTTCAAAACCCCGTTATCGAATTGATCAAATTGAAAATTTAGATTTAAAGAACAATTGAAAGAGTTATTAGATAACGTATTCATTCTACCGTGTACATCACCATGGGGTTATCATTTGTTGATTTTTAAAAAGAAAGATGGTTCTATGAGACATTGAATTGATAAGAGATCCTTGAATAACAGAACTATTAAGAACAAGTATCCTTTTCCACATATCGATGATTTGTATAATCAACTCCATGGAACATAGTGTTTTTTGAAGGTTGAATTGAGTTTAGAGTAAAATCATTTGAAAGTAAATGAAGTATACATTCCAATGATTGTATTTTGTACTAGATGTGGACATTAAGAATTTGTAGTTATGCCTTTTGGGTTAACTATTTCACCTACAGTATTCATGGATCTTATGAATAGTATATTTTTTGAGTTCTTGGATATGTCTGTGGTGGTGTTTATTGATGACATTTTGTAATATTCTAAAATTAATGAGGGGTATGAAAGTAATTTAAGGGTTGTCTTGTAAACCTTAAAAGAAAATAAATTGTACGAGCAATTTTGATAGTGTGTGTTTTGGCTACAACAAATTTCATTCCTTTATTACATTATTTCAAAATATTTCATAACTATTGATCCTAATAAAACAAAATTTGTTGAAGAATTTCCAACACCCAAAAAAATAATCGAGATTCATATTTTGATTGGTTTACCAGGCTATTACTGGAGTTTTGTTGATAAATTTTCATGGTTATCTAACCCACTAACAGAGTTAACTCAAAATAGTGTTAAATTCATCTATAAAAAATAATTTGATGATCGTTTTTATAAATTGAAAAGAAGATTAGTAAATCCTTCAGTTTTGACACTTCCTTCTAGAAATAGTGAATTTATTATCTATAGTGATTCTTCACTGAATGGACTTGGTTGTGTAAAAATGTAGAATGATAAAGTAATTTTCATGTACTTCATGTTAGTTGAAATATCATTACTCAAATTACCCTACTCATTATTTGGAATTAGGTTCTATTAATTTTTCTTAAAATAATTTAATGAATCATCATTATAGAGTAAATTTTGATATATTCATTGAAAAAAAAGTTTGAAATATATATTCACTCAAAAAGAATTTAACATGAGAGAGAGAAGATGGTTGGAACTAATCAAGGGTTATGTTTTCATGATTAATTACCATCCTAGAAAAGAAAACAAAGTTGATGATGCTCTGAGTCTGAAAAAATTATACATTAACCATGTTACGTTTCAAATGTTACCCTTTGATTAAGGATTTGATGAAATTTGGCATTGAAGTTGTCAGTTATGGAAATTACTCTATATTATTTTAGGATTTAGTGAAATCATCTCTATCAGAAAAAATTATGAAATCATAAAAGGAATTCCATTAATTGTATGTGAAGCTATAATTTTTTTGATAGGTAGGTTTCCTTAATTTAAAATTCATAAAGATTTTGGTTTTTGATTTGGGAAGAGATTATGTGTGCCTTTTAATTCAAAATTTAATTAAAGAGTTGTCATGTGAAGATCATAAATCCACATTTTCATTTCATCCTAGAAACACTAACAAGTACAGAGACCATCTAGAGTATTATTTGCTGGATGGAATTAAAAGGGATATTGCTAACTTTACTGTGAAGTGTTCGACTTGTCAGAAGGTGAAAAGAGAGTGGAAATTACCAAAGGGGATGCATCTACTATTTTTAATTCCAAAGTTAAAATTGTAAAATATATCCATTGATTTCATAGTGGGATTATAGAATACATCTTGAGGTAAAAATTTGATATGGTCTATTGTTGATCGATTGAATAAATCTTCTCATTTTCTTCCCATTTGATATACTCTATATCTTGATCATCTTTCTTGGTTGTATCATCAAGAGATAATAAGGTTACATGGATTTCCTATCTCCATTGTATCTGATCGTGATCCCATGCTCACATATAAATTTTGGAAAGGCCTTCATAAGTTATTGGGTACTAAATTAAATATTAGTAAAACTTTTTCCCTCAATCGTGTGGGAAGATAGAACGATGAATTCAGATATTTAAGGATATTCTATGTTCATGTTCAATGGATTACCAGGGAAGTTATAAAAAAAATATTTTTTGGTTGATTTTTAATATAATAATTGTTTTCATTCCAGTATATCGATGGATAAATTTGAGTCATTTTATGGAAATCCATGTCAAAATCCAAAATTCTGTGATGAAGTAGGTGAAAGGAATTTGATGCGACTATAATTGGTAAAAGAGATGGTATAAAAAGTTTCGTTGATTAGAGACACATGAGAACAACTGAAAGAAAGAATAAAATTTATATATAAAACAAGAGGGATGATTTTCCTTTATAGGTGGGTTATCATGTCTTTCTCAAAGTTTCACCATGTAAAAGTGTGATGTGTTTTGTTAAGATTTGGAAGATAAGTCCACAGTTCATTGGACCCAATAAGATCCTAGATAAAGTTAGATTAGTTTCTTATTGAGTGGATATGACTCCAAGTATATCCTAGGTACATATTTTTTTCATGCTTCTATGATAAGAAAGTATATGCTAGATCTATCTCATGTTTTCAGTCCATAGGTTGTTCAGTTGGAAGATATTCTTTCTTATGTGGAATAACCAGTCCAGATTCATGACCATCGAGTAAAAGTGTTGTGGAATAAGGTGATTCATTAGGAAAATGTTTTTTCAAAAAACCATATTGCTGAAGAGGCAAAAATGGAATTTAAAAATGGTATGATGGATAAATAACCCCACTTATTTAATAGGTGAATAAAATTACAAAGAAACAATTTCCAAAATGGGGGGAGGGATGTAACATCCAAGATAATTATAGAATAATAATTTTTTATATAATTTAAAATTTGTTAATTAGATAAAAATTTTAGTTTAAAAGGGATTACATTTTATGATTTTTTACTTTAAATACAACAATGTGTTTCTATAAAATCTTATGTTTCACACAAGACTGAGATATACCAAAAATTAATGCATTTTTAATATTTTTATTTCAAATGGTAATTATCTCTTAGTAATTGTATTTGTGAGAATGAACTGAACTCACTATATTATGTTTTTACATGTTTATAAAATGTTTTTAATTTCTTCTAATCAAATTTAGTGGCTTAAAATGAGAATAAATCAAATTTTAAGCTTAAATACACTATTATTTTTGAAATTTAGCATTGTTTCCTTTTGATGGTGAACCCTTTTTGAATCTAGTTTTTTTCACTTCTATATGTTTTATTTTAAAAAATATACTTTTTCATTGGAATAGGGACATCGAAATTTATTTGTCTTGAGTTATTGGTATTTTTGTGATAATATTCATTTTTTAATGAATAGTAAAAAATACTAAATTTTAATTAGAAAATGAATTTTTGTCAAATTTAATTATATTGTTATATTATATTTTTACATGTATTTAAGGTATAATTACATTATGTTAATATAATTTAATATAATGTTGTAAATTGGATGTAATTTCACATTTAAATATGATACAATCACATTTTAATCTTTTGAAGGTTTTTACATTTTAAAAACCCATTTTCTCAATCCATAAACAAGACTAACATTAAATTAATTTTAGCCGCTTTTCCAGATTGATTTCTCTTAAATTAACATACATTGTTATAATTAGTAAGAAAAAATGTTATATAATAGGTTTAAAATATATTTTGGTGAATGATAACTTTAGAGTTTTATTTTCCATGGTTAAAATAAAATTTTGTAATTAAAGGTAAAAATAATATTATAATAATATAAAACTACCCTAACACCTATCATAATATTAATGGATGAGTATGGAAGACCAAAAAATATTCTTGGGTCAAAATGTAGACCTTTCAAAGTCAATTGGGTGTGATTATTACATTTTTATCATTCAATTTAATGTAAAGGAAAAAATGTTATAATCATGTATTTTCTAACTAGTTTTTTAATATAGGGTAATGTAAGTGATATCTTCAACAATAAGTATTCATTATAAATAAATTTTTTTTACCTAAATCATGGTAATTTATTTATTATTTCTAGAAAATAAATAATTAAATTTAATTATGACACAATGATGATGCAAAAATTGATTTATTAATTAAAGAATAAAAGAAATGATATTATAAATATTAAAATAAATATTATATGAAATAATTTATTCTATCCATGAATTTTATACTCCACTATGAAATTTTATAAGTCTATTAAATTATTTCTTAAAATTTATTAGTCTGTTTGGATTTTATTTAAATTCAATAATATAAATAGTGTAAAAATTCAAATAATTGATATTTTATAGAAATAAAAATGTAGTACATTATTTAAAAATAATAAAAAATATTTTAAAATCAAAAATTGAATAATATAAGGCATAAAACTTCATTAAGTGTCCAATTATGATAATTTACCACATAGAATTAAAATTATGGCCCCTTAATATTTAAAATGTTGTTAACAGAATTAAAATTATAAGAGAAAAATTATGGGTATACTAAAAAGATAAGGTTAAAAATTAAATCAATTGATTTTTCAAAATAATTTGATAAGAGTATTTAAAACTATCCTAAAATTAGCTTTTACATATATCATGTTTGAACCATTTTTTATTAAAATATTAATTTATATTAATATCATATTTTAAGAGTTTCCAAGGGTGCTCGTCCCCTCTTCTATAAAAAGTTACCAACTATCTTCTAATAATTACACTTCATGAACTATTTAGTTCATCCAATATAAGCCCAAAACCCTTATTAAAATCTCTCCCAACATTTGTGAAGCTATATTTTTGGCAGTACACCCTTCTTAGAGGTGTTAAGGTGTTCTTGGAAGGTGACCAACCAAAGAAGATGTATTGTTTTCTTTAAGTGTTTCTATTTTATTTATTATTAAAATTCATTCATATATTTTCCAACAATGACTATATAATAACTCTAGTATCCTAAATTTACTGAGATGTTTTTATTTTAATACCATCACCTAAATGCTTCCTCAATTTCATCAAATTGGAAATGAACCTTTCCTTCGTGTTTACAGCGGACTACCACCTCAAAAACTGATATAGTTCATTTTTCATTACCGTATATCAAAACTAATCATAATAATGGAATTAATATTTATATAGGTTATTCATGACATAATTATCATTATAATAGAATAATATATCTATTATGTTCTTACTTTCCATGCACATAAAAATGATAACGTTGTTTGTTTGTAGTGTGAACTATCACCTCCACGAAGCGATGTGAATAATTTTTATTCACCACATCACTTGTATAATATATATACAATTATATTTAAATTATTATTATGATTTAAAACATATTATGGACATTTTTAAAAAATAAAATAATAATTACCTTATTTATATAATGATCAATTAAAAATGGAAAACATTACTTATGCGTACGTACGACATACCTTCTCCATTGTTATAATGTTGTTCTTTTTTCATAAACTTAGTTAATGGTTTTATTTAAAAATTATTATTATTTTATAAATGTTATGATTAGTTCATGAATACTATTTTGGAGATGATGGATTTATGACCACATAGACTAGTGACATCAAACCATGTTTGTTTTCGACTGAAGTACTGAATATCGACAAAACATCGGATATGAACTTAAATAATTAGGTAATTTTTATAACATAGTAATAAGTGATATAAAAATAATAATAAGTTTGAAAAAGGTTCTCAAGAAAGTATAAATTAACCTATGTTTATTATTCAAGAATAAAAATATTGTACATGACAAGTCATACTCAAGGTAAAAGAATTCATCTTAATCTTTATTCATTGAGACGTATTTCGATAATATACACCACCATTTTATATATGGTGTATAATTAAACCCTTTGAATTTTAATTTAATTCAATGTTTTTTCAAAAGAAATCTTTTTCTATGAAGAGTTTTACTAAACAACAAAAGGAATTCAAGTTTTTAACATACTCGGTGACAACTACATTTCTGCCACCGTGACCATTATTTGATATTTGGATTCCTTTACAAGATATAATATTTTTAAAAGGAAAATAAATTCTATATTCCATTTTAATGTATTTTGGTACTGAAAATAGTTATTAGAAGGTATTTATTATTTCAATATCATGAAATGATATCTTGTGATTATATTGTGGAAATGTTATTTTTTCTCAATACTTGTTTTATGTGTTAGGATTATGTTATGGTTCTTGGGAATTACTTATCTATATGTGTGGTTCCATGATAAACTGAGGGAAGGAGAACCCATGATAGATCTGCATTATATTGGTTAATGAGAAAGAGTTAAACATTAAGGTTTCTGTTAATATATTTATAGACTATACTATAATGGGTATTCCAAACAAAACCATACATGTTACTCCCTATGTAGATGTGAATGATACAATTTAAGTATGACATGAATGCCACAAGTTAACATTATGATTTACTTATTTTAAGATGTTTTTCAAGAATCGTATTTCTTCATGAGGTATGTTAAAGAAATTATTTTTTATGATCATCCCTTGTTTTTGAAATGTTTTCCATCGGGTATTAGGATGGGTAAGAGTATGAAATAAATAAAGATGAATGTTATAATGATTTTTACCAAGAAAAAGAAATAATGATAAATTTTAAGATGTTTTTTTTGAAAAAAAGGATTGTGTGTTGAAGTTTATAATTAGTAATATTTGAGATGTTACTTATCATTTATGGCATAATTCTATAAAACACTAAACCTAAAAATATCCTCAGTGTGAAAGAAAGTAAATTATTAATTAAAACTCAATATTGTGTAATTTATAAGGTCTAGTCCTCATAAAAACAACTTGTTATTTTGTTCCCCAAGTGGATTTCTACCAGAATGCACCTTGTCAAAATATTATTATCCCCCATTTAAATAAATTTAACATGATTTTGGAAGATAATTGGTTCTATTTAATAAAACTAAAATTAATTTAAATAAGTAAATAATATTTCATATAAACATATGGTAGTCTATAAATGAAAGGATGATTATGAACACCCTTTAGATGAAAATTATGTAATGTTGGTTGTGATACTGAATCACAATAGGCACCTAACTCAAATGGTTGGAGAATAACTCAATGTCATAGATAAGAAAATTTTAAGTAAAATAATGTATTTTTTATGTTTATAATGTTTATATCACTCTAGAAATTAGACCTTGACACACATAAACATTTTATCTGGCCATATATATTTTCATTTGTATACTATAATTGAAATTACAAGGATTCAATATATTTGAGGGGAATAATATAATTCTCTAATGTTTTAATATATATATTTCAATAATTAAAAAATATGTTGAATATATTCTTTAAAATACTACTCTAAAATAAAACTAATCATGAAATTCCTTATAAAAATATTGTAGTATAATGAGAAACATCCTGAAAAAAGTTATAGTAATAATAACGCCTCATGTAAATAGATAATAAAATTCTTCATTGTAATAATTTTTTTAACTTTCACAAATATTTACACACACTAAGTTTTTATGATTTTTTTCAAATAAATTGAATTATTTTGATAGATTATGATACAAGATACACCATGTTAATCTTTCACTACAAGCAACACTCAAAGAACTTTCTCTAGAAATGATTTCATGTTTTAAAAAAACCATGTATATTATTAATATTATTAAAATATGGCCATTATAAACTATACATTAAACATAGTGGTATGAATAGTTATAAATATTTTTTAAATATTTTGTATTATTTTCTATTTAAATTAAAAAGATTGAAAAATAAATACATAATTTTTTGTAATGTCTAAATATGTTTACAAAAGACTATTTTCTCAAAAATTTATTTTCAATTCATTTCATGAACAATAATAAAATTATTTTTTGGCACATTTTGATAACAATTTTTTTTAAACATAATTTTTTAATTTATCATGTTAAAATTATCATTGGGTGATTTGTTTTGTTTTTTAGGAAAAGATTCATATTTTTGTGGATAATGAAAAATAATGAATTTTAATTGAAAACATCATTTTTGATCAATTTATTTACATTGTATAATTATATTTAAAAATTTTATTAAAGTTAAATTAGTTCAATTATACATCCATTAATCCAATTTAGGTCATTTTAATCAATTTAATTTTAAATTATCAAAGAACTGTTATAAAATTTTGAATATTTTCTCTTTTTAAACCCTTAATTTACATCGCATCTACGAGAATAATTTATATATATATTTTTCACTTATCTGAACTGAATTTTGGAAAATCTATTAAATATTTGGAATCATCATAATATATATTATCTTGTAGGTTCAAATTAATTCTTCATTGAAATGAATAGTAAATGTAGTTAAAATTAATTATCAAGGTTATGGTAAATATGTATTTACTGAGGGAATAAACAAAAAAGATAGCGGTAAAAATGATATATAAAGTTATATAATAACTATTATATGGTCTTATATGGACCATAAAACCTACAAGGATATATAATGGTGCGTTTTAGGCTTTATTCTAAATTATTTTAAAACATTACTTGTGTGGAACCCCACTTATAAAAGGTCACCACATCTCATCTATTATTCACACCTTCAATCCATTTGGGATAGGCAATGCACTAAAAAAATTACTTCCCAACCTCCATTAACTCTTCCTAGATTCCTTATTTTGGGTTTAAATCCTTCATAGGAAGGATTTTCATGAAAACCTATGGAGGATACCCAAAGAAGAGATATCATTCATGAATGAGTGTTTTTTAAATTTCTTCTTACACCCCCATAAAATACTATTATACCATTATTATATAACAATATCAGTATCCCTGATATACTAAGAATTTTTTATTTTATAGTCATGAACTAAAACAAACTCAACTTCCATCAAATGGGTTACAAAATCATCGTTCATGTGTACGGAGGACTATAGCCTTGAGAACTAGTGTCATTTTTACCGTTACCACCACTCAAGGTTGTTTTTAGTGATGGATTTATTCTTAAAATTTTATATTTAGTTTTTCATTATGATTTTGGTATTATTGTATCACAAATAACATCATACTCTTCATTTTTTGGGAATATGATAACGTCGCTCAAGTGTACGGTAAAATACCGCCTCTCGATGCGATGTGATTATTTCACACATTAGATGGAATGTATAAAGGATGGGTTTAATAAAAATATGGGATATATATGACATAAAAATTATTATTTAATGATAATATATATCGTTTAATTTTATTTATTTCAATTCAAATAGAAAAATTAAATTATGTTCATATGTATGTATGGCCTATCGTCTCCATGAACGATGTATTTTGTTTTCTATCACTAAATTTTATGGATTTCTCTAAATACATATATAATGAATATATATTATATTTATATCATGGTTATAATTATAGATATTATTGAACCATGATCAAAGTATGATTAAAAAATATAATAATTCAAAATATATACAAAAATCAATGATGTTATTACCCGAAATGTAAAATTAACATTGAATAGTTTAGAAAAAGGTAATAAAATGTCATAAGAAAATAATATATTAAATATATGAATATGTTTCTGTAAAGGATGTATAACAAACATATATTTATTATATAGGAGGCTTGATTTATTACAACTAAATTCAATACTTAAGGTAAGTGATTTCTAGTCACTATTTTATTTCTTAGATACATATGAAAATTCACCACATGTTTATTTTGTGTGTTGTAAATAATAATCCTTTGAATTTTATATCATTAATATAATTATTTTCATGATATTTAAATATTAATTTTTAGTTATTCCTTATAGAGGATGTTTTTTCAAATGATTACAAAATGATAGGGTTTTCTATCACAATTTTCATTATTTGGGATATATGTGATGTTATTCACGTATATTTTTTACAAGGTGTATATACATCCCATTTAACATTATATATCATGAATTTATTTATACTGATGATATATTAAGTTTTATTTCATTTTATTCCTTCATGAGGATTAAAAATAAAAAATGTTCACGAAAACAATTTTATTATATTCAAAACACCCTCAAAAAAAAGAATGCAACACCAACACACACATATGATGTCACCTTACAAGAATATTATTAAAACATCATAAGAATGAGGATTCCTCATGATTCAATTGAAATAAGGGATTGAAGGCTAAAAATAAAACACAAATCTCAATCTATTATAAACTAGTATCATGTGTATCACACTAGGTCCATAGGTGATATGTGCTTAGATATTACCAAAACAACTATATGAAATTATTATATATATTTCAACCAAAACTACACATGATACCCAACTAGACCACACCATCATCATCACAAATCACCCCCTAGCCCAAGAATAGAAAAGAAATTACAAGACGCTAGAATTATACACACTACCTTGTGTCAAATAACACTCGACATATCTCGTATCTTAGAGTTCCCATATAGGAATACAATAAGAGGATAAAAACAATCAAGCAATTAAAAAATAGGAATCTATAATAAATATCACCTCACCTCACCTCCAAAACTCTCACAATAAATATCCCCTTTTTATATCAACCATAAGAAAAAAATAACCATTATCCCCCTTGGGATTCACAATAGATAGAATTCAAAAAAAAATCATGACGACTTAACATACGCACACAACATAGACACCATTTAAAGGTTATGAATGGCCCTTCATGAATATTACTGGGATCCCAACTCCTGTATAAAAATTAAAAATTATTCTAAATAATCATTAAAAATCATCCTTGAAACATTATTTTAATCCCCAAGAGATATACACATCCAAAATCATTTAAAATAAACCCATTTCTCTTTTAAAAACACTTTGATAATCAAATAATTATTTCATTTCAAATAATTCCATGAAAAACATTATTTATCCATGTCATGACTAAAAACATGTTCAAATACCCATAAATACATTTCTATCATTCAAAAGACACAGTTCATAAACATTTATGTACACTTGTAACATTAAACACTTCCTTTTATGTTTTTGAAAACATTATAAATTCTTATGCTATGTGATATAATCATTATAAATTTCAGGAAAACCATTTTTAAAATTACCTGAAAATTTAAAATTTAATAAATATATTTTTTTATAAAAATAAATAACAAAACAAAATTTCAATTAAAGGAACAAAATATCTTACCTTAAATCCATCATAAATCACTTATAACGAGTTGAAGCATGTATCCTTCTTTGGTGAATGATAAATTGGGAATGGTGGAACCCTTTACAATCCTTAGAAAATAATAGAGCGAAATTAAATATAGCTATAACACTAAATTTAATTACCCAGGATTTTTCTGGTTCTAATAGAAATAGAAAACAAAGAGGAATAGTAGATAGAGAAACAAGAGGGGAAGAACCTAGAATATTGAAGTATTTACCTTGGGGAGTTAGTTGGAATCAATGGAGGAGAAATAGAAAATCATAAGAATGGAAAAGTAGAAGATCTCCCCATTTGTGTATGGGTATAGTCAATAAAAAAACTGGTAAAGGAGAGGATAAAAATAAATCATCTTGGTGTGGAAAAAATTTAATACTTTTAAAATAAAAAAATAAAACTTCAATTTACCATGGTCTAGTCACTAGTACTATGATGCGGTGTATCCCTAGGAATCCCAAAACACCGATGTCATATAGAGATACACATCATTACTATTCCTAACATTGATTTAAAGTTCCCAATGTTTCCTACACCAAGGTGCGGTGGTCCTCGTGATCCTTCCAAAATAGCCAATGGAAACCAACCACACCATAGTGGCCTTACATTTTTTTTCTTCCCTATATGGACACCACCATAGCTAATAAAGTATCTATTCAAACCATACCCATTTCCCATAGGGAAACTAAAGAAAAAAATAACCTTTAAAATATATATTTTATGGGGATATTTATATTTTAGATATCTATACCAACACCATTCTGATGGTTATCATATTATATGGAATAGTTAGACTTCCCAAGCATCAAACACTACTCTTGAAGCCCAAAATGACATGAAATTAATGGATAACTCTCAAAAATATCAAAATAACCCAAATATCAACTATTTATCCATAACATTAACATGGTGATATTATATAAAGACATAAAATATTTATAATTTTCACATCTCAAAAAGTGAAGGATGGTCCTTAGAGTTATCCTCATATCACTAAGACCATATGGCCCAATATTAACAACAATTGAGAAATAATGTGTATGGAGTATTCATGTACTCTTGTGATACAAGTCTCATAAAAATTTTGAGTGTTCCCTACACTTATATAATATTAAAAAAATTAAATTTTTATTTCAAAAATAGTTTTGAGGAAATGTTAAAGGAAAAAGTAGTTCTACAAATATAAATGCATTAATAAGTGAAAAAATTTAAAAATAGGGCAGAAATTATTAGAGTTTCATACCTTGTATAGCTTATAAGAAAGAGTTTTGAACCTTAAATTTTGGGTCATCTTGGATTAGATCTTAAAAGTGGATATCCAACATGTCCCGTATGTTAATATAATTTTTTTTATTAACATTTTATCATTAAATCCTCAAGATATGATTTTATCATTCTTAGTGATCTAAGAATCTTGTTTGTCATTAACTTTCACATGTACTTGTCTTTCAAAGAATCTATCCTTATATTACATTGAGTATTTGATCGGGATTTTCTCTAAATTTATTTCTTCCTTTGAATATAAAATAATAACAATATTTTTTTCTTCCACTTTTTCCTCTCTTTCTACTTTGGTCCCTTCCACATTACCCCCTATATTACCTTAATCATATCTTAGTACTCTATTTTCTCCATTTCCAAAGGAAAGGATTCCCATTTTTACCTAATTCTGGATTTATGAACCTTCATTTTTCTAATTGGATCTACTATACATCTTTTTTTCCATCAGCTTTAGTAACTAAGAATATTATTTCATTCCTTTAACCCTTTTACTCTTTTCCAAAATACACCCTCCAACATCCCCACTCCCGCTCCTTCATTCTTTATTTCTGGTGCTTTGAATCCCTCTCCTACATGTTCTTTATACACTTTCAACTGATAGTTGGCTTTATATTTCTACTTTATAATCACCATCTAATAATTCTTGATCACCTATGAGATATTTTTCTAGAAAAGGTAATCTTATACCCAAACTATCCTGATTCTCCTCCTGAGCACACAACTAGTATGGAATATCCTAAACCAACCCTGTAAAATGGTTTCTTAGAATTATTCATATAATTATTAAATATAACTTTTCATTACCCCATTTATAATTAAAATAATTCTCCTATAACTTATCATATTGTGAAACACAAATCGAGTCCTTCTGTATATGTTCTGCGAGGGAGAGTGTATTACCAAATCCCACTATCTCCAGCTCAGAATCTGAATAAGATGATCCATGAACCTTTTTAGCTCCTCTATTGACATAAATCCTATTACACACACCCAAATCATGTATCATTTTGGTAAAAACACCCACCACATTTGGATTGTATACTAACACCCCTTCTTCACAATGAGTAGAATTTTCCATGGATGAAACAATCTTAGTCACAAAGGGGTTCTCATTTATCGTACGAGACCTCCTTTGGCATGTCTTCATGATAATTCTCCATGATATAGCTTGTGTGAACCACTCCTAGACAATAATGATTAACATACCGCTCCTTAATCATTTAAAACTTTCTGAACTGACTACAACGACACACAGAAGCCAAATACCAAGCTGACCAAAGGAAGTACAGTAATCTATCCACTATTCTTATATGGACACCTTCATGTATAAAAATTTATCATTTACTATTAACCATACCCAATCCAACTTAGACTTTTACACATCATCCTCAATATAGATAAATGGGAAAATGGATGAATGAAAACATCCATTTGACTGTTGAAGCACAATAAGTGCCCAATAATCTTTCTAAGAGCCTTCAAATTATATGGGTTTTAAAAGGGGAGTGGGAGTTCTAGGATAGAATCCAAAATCACTGAATTAATAGTTCAACACATCATATAGAAATTTAAAGACCACAAGAATAGATAGAATAAGAAACTGTTGCATTTATTGGGAGCATTGGACCATATAAAAACCAGATCCTAAAAATTCTTGAACCTTATCATGATGTGAGTTCCCTCAAGAATCCCTACAATTTATTGATCCTTTAGATCCCGTAATTTGAGGAAACATCCATAGAACACATCGAATAAAGTTCTATGTTTTCATAATCACGCCACCAAAGATAGTTTTAAGATATTATTAAATTTTAAGAACTCTGATAGAGAAATTGGAAGTTGAGTGAAACCTTCATATAGATATGGGACTTTCAGGAAAAGTGGGATCTCTAGAATCATTAGGATATAGTCTTGTTTTTAGAATGTAATGAATGAATGATGAAGATTTGGGGAATATTATATTGGATTAACTCCCCCTATAAAGTGGAGGGGGATCATTGAGCACTGACATCGATGCTTAGGTCATCATTAGGAGGGCATCGATAGAGGTTAGGTGAGATTCCCCACATTTCTACAATTATAAATTATTTTATTTCAATATCATGAAAACCATTTACCAAACCATAATTCCAAGGTATTGATGTAGTTCCACTTCCCTTCTTCTTCTTTAATCTATACAATCACATGTTATTTCTCTCCTCTTTGTGTGAACTGCAGAACCACTTCTTCTTCATATTACTCCCTCATTAATATTGTATATCAATATATATAGATTACTATCCTCTATTTTTCATACACACATATACTTGTATTAATGATACCATATTAATAATAAACACCAATAATAGTAAATCACATTTTAATTTGAATTTAAAAATGAAATTAAAATAAAGAACTTATTTCAACTATTTTTTATATTATTATGTTTTCTCTTCCAATCTCTTCTTCTTATTTTGTAACTTCATTATAGTTTATTGAGTCATGGAACAATAAGATGAAGTCTGACCAACCATTTATATAGTAATTTCTCTTGTTAACTTCATAACAACACTCTTCTTGATGTTTTAAATCTTCTTCTCACTTTTTTAAAATTAAACAATTTATTTTGTTATGTTTAAAACAAGAGTTAACAACTTGATCATTTCTAGAATAATTTTTCCCATTGGAATTAAATATAATAATAATAATATTTTCATTCTATAGAAGACTCAAAACTTTTATATTCTTCCTTTCATATAGAGGCATTAGAAGCCTTTCGTGGTCATAAATTTCATACATGAGGAATTATTAATTCTAAAATGATATCACAAATTCATGTTTTTGAAAAAAAATCATATGCATAAAATCCCACATGTCCTCAAAGACTTTATATTTCAAATTATTATGAGTTTATATAAAATTATAATGGGAATGAATAAATAATTAAGCAAGACTTAAAGGATTATTATACCTTGAAATTTCCAATTAAATACTCTTAAGTGGATCCTATAATGTCTTACACTGGACTAAAATTATTACAAGATTAGGAAATTAATTGAAGTAAAAAGTCTAATGTAGCATAAATGTCTAAAATGAAAATTCTACTCCAAATTAAAATTCATATGTTTGTACTCAATATCTTACATAAATACTCAACATTATATATTGTCACACTTATTCATATGAATTTACCCTGATTGGTTTTAAAACTCATTGTGTCTTCCATATTTAGTCTTAAATCCATAATTCTAAACATAGAAAAATAAACATTAAATTTCTTAAACACTTATATATAATTCTCAAAAAATATTCCAAATATTTCAAAACATCCAAAAAATAAAATCACATTATATACTATACTTAATATCATTTTTAATATGATGTATATAATAACAAATAACTACATCACCATAAAAATATCCATTTAAACTCCTCATAACAACACACCTTCTTGATCATAAAAATAATAAATATTACAAATCTCTCAACATCATATAAGTAGCACTTTTTCTAAAAAAATATCCCCCTATTGATTATTTGGTAAACCAAGGAATATAAATCACTATTAAACACAATATGCATAGTAATAAATCATCATCCAATAATTTTAAGCCTATGTGAGTGAACTCAGTGTAAGAAATGAGAAAATTTAATAGTAACATCATGTTTTCAATCACAAAATGTCTAACAATCATAAATTAAAACAGTTCGATCCTCTTGAGACAACTTTGTAAAATAAAAAACTTATTTTCTCATCTTTGATGTCAGAATAAATATCATTTGAGATATCACTAGACAATATACACATATTAAAATCAATATGTATATCATTTTATAAAAATATATATTTAAAATACTTATAAAAATATATTTCCATACATGCTTTCACCAATTATCATCAAAACTATTAATATTTTTCACAAATACCCACACACAACATGTTGTACCCCAGCTAATTATATTTTTGATAACATAATCCAAAAAATATTATTTACCTAAATAAAATACCTATCTCCAATATTTAAAACACATATTAGTGGATTATCTATAAAATAATTCCCTCCCCCTCTATAAATAAAAATTGTGAATTGATAAATAAGTAAACTAAATAGAGTTATTGTTGAATTTTTCTCCTAATATGATAATAAGAATCTAGAAAACAAGATAACAGAGGGGATGGATCCACCCTACATTATTCTTTATAGGAATTATGTTTAACTCCAATAATAATAAAAATACATTGAAAATAATATTTTGAAAATGATTTATTGAAAACATCATCCACTTTCTCCTTTTTATGTATAAATTCAATCTTTAACACATTTCCTTCCACAAGATCATTGATTATGTTACATATTATTTCAATGTGAGTTGATATTAACTTTATAATTAATTTATTCAATGATTTATATAATTTGGATTTCCACTTCTAACAAGGATTGGAAGCCTCACATCAACTATAATATCTTATAACTAGTTTCTCATCAAATTAAATTGAGTTATATATTGAGTTGTATCTAGATACTCTTCTTCCTTAGTGATAATGGTGGGAGAAATTTTTTCATTGTGTTAAAATATATATACCTATCCCCATGAAAAAAACTCCATCATAAGTAAAACTGTTATCATAAACATTTATTTCCAAACCATTATTTGTATGACTAAGTATAACTTTTTTCACTTTACTATAATATTTTATTATGAAATATGAATTCTTTTAATGTACTCGATAATCATTTTTCTACCCATTAATTGAGAATGTTTTTGTAAACCTTGTATAATGACACAAGATTTTCATACATGGAAATAACATAAATTTTTTGGAATATAAAAAACATTACAAAAACATGCACCCAAAGACTATGTTAGTTTAGTGCCTTTTGAAACAAGAAACACACACTTGTATTTTGGTGAGAGATCTTCAGTTTTTCACAAACAAATAGCACCCTTTAGAACCCCAACCTAAAACCATTATTTAAAACATAAGGAACAAAAATCATAAAAAGGGGTGACCAAAAATTATAAGTAAAGGTATATAAAGAACATATATAGGAATATCAGATGAATAAGGGTATAAGAACGTGATTATGAAAATAGAAGACCATACCCTTCATACCAAATATCATGTAATAAATATTGGCACTTAATAAGGCATGAATCATAATGTAATCAAGTGCATAATCCATTAAATCATCACATAAGAATATGATATGAAATTTTTTATAGATAAAAAATCATATAATATGATTTCTATAGTAGTCAAGTCATTGATTCCAAGGCTATATTAGTAGTATATGTTCACTCCCCATTCCATAATTGTAGTCATGGTTCACTCCCAAGAACATATTAGTATTATGATTTCACTCCCCATACCATAATGGTAGTCAATATTCAATCCCATGTCTATCTTAGTAGTCAAGTATTACTCCCAAGACCATATTAGACTATCTCATGAGATATAAATCTTTACCCAATGCATTGTAGGTAGATATAGGTCCCAACCATCTCATAATGAAATCATACATACATGTGCCACAAGATCATAAACAATCATATCATAACACATGAAATGGAATGGGTGTAATAAACATGTAATCATATCATAACCTATGGAAAAAATATTGGTTTCATAATAATTTAATCAAAAGCATAACTTGTGAAGTGAAGTGGGTTTCAGAACCAATGGCCAACAGAAGAGAAATGGGTTTTTAAAAAAATGATTCCATCAAAACATAACCCATGAAAAATAAATAGGTTTTATAAATATTATTGCATAATAACCATAAATAATTCTCAGAATAAATAATAATGGTAGAAATGAATCATATCCATAGTTAAACATATGTAACATCAAATAAAATTATCTAAGATGGAAAATAAATTTGGCAGATCACTAGAAAATAATTCTTGATCAAAATATCCTTTATTCTTTGAAAACAATTTCTTTTGATAAAATTGCATGAAATTTTAAAAGAAAATTATCATGGGAAATAATATTTTCATACCATAAAAGAAGATTAAAATCAATATGGAGTCATGATGGCTGTAAATTTAGTTCCTATCGAATAAGTTAAGAAAAAATTCTCCTTTTAATTTTTATATAAAATTCAATAAGTACCTTAGTTCGAAAATGAGTGAAGACTCTTATCAAAGTATGTAGTAAAAAGTAGAAAATAGGTAAAAATGGATTTCAACATCCATAAGAAAATAGTAAAACATTTTGTTTATTTTTTTTAAATATTTACATGGCTAATAACTATTCCCCAAGGGAGTCTTGAAACAAAATAATATGAAATATTGAACTGATTTTGAAATAAATATGCATCAATTTATAATCAGTAGAATCATATGCCTCACAGAATAAATAAAATTATAAGGATAGAACAATATCATAATATTCTAGATATGACTCAAAAAAATTATGTATAGTATATACACCACATATAATACACAAGTAGTGTATAATTATTGTGTCCCATAGATATAAAAGTGAGACTAGAAATCCCCTTACAACTTAAGTGACATAAGAATTGTGATCCCCATGAAAGAATAAAATCAATTAAATATTTTAATATAATTAAATAAATTAAATTAATGATACAACCTGTTATAGGTTATTATATAACCCACTAAAAAGAATCTAGTGGTGAACATGGTAGGTATCTAATGGTAATAAAATCTGATATTAAATTCCTTTACCATTTGTACAGACTTCCTTCAAGCACATTAAAAACTCATGCCTAATACATATAATTTTATTATACATCTACCATAGAATCAGGTTAATATATATACCATATATTCATTAATTTTTACTTAATAGTACACATTTATTAATAATACAATTTAATATCACGATTTGGGTAATATATTCATTATTATTCATTATTGTTTTGAATTTATATCCTTGCAAATATTATATAGATCAGGATTTAGTCATCAAGAAAATGATAATAATGATATAATTATCATATATATATTCAGTATACATTTATCTATAGTGATTCATAAAATTTAGATACATAAAATACACATGTCATGGATACGGTAGGTCATACATACGCATGAACAATGATTTCATTTTATTTTCATATTAAAAGATAAATTTTTTTATAATATATTATCAATATAGAATAATTATTATGTTATATATATCATATATATTCTTAAAATACATTCTTATTACCATCCATGTGAAATATAGGTGAGTAATGAATCACATTGCACCGTGGATATGGTAAGCCATACAAACGAGCGAGCGACATTATCATTTTCCTAAAATATTATATCATAAAAATGTAAAAATGGTATTATTAGTCCAGAAGTATAATTATATTATAAATATTATATATAAACATTAAAACCATCATAATTCTCACTCATGAAATATAGTGATGAAAAATAATTTACAGTATGATGTGGATATGGTAGGCTATTCATACAGATGCATGGTGATTTCATTTCCCATGGAATGGATAAAAGGTGAGACATGGTTGTTATATAATCATAATAAAATCCCATAATATAGATGATGCTGGATTTATTACTTTAGTATTGAAGAAAAATATGAAGAGGATGTAGAAGAAGAAAATAACATGAATGATTTGGTAAAACAATTACCTCTTCTATGTTGGACTTCCTTTAGATATCTGCTACATAGATCTAGATTTGGTCTTTTTGGAATACCAAGACCACCAAAGCTTGTCTAAATATTTTAGTAAGATAAAAATATATGGATTTATGAACGTAGAAGGCTCAATGTGGTGTGAGGAAGTGGGGGAGGACGTTCCCTTTTATAATTGAGGTGAGCGTCACTTTTGGAAATCATCAAAATATTAAATAATAATAACAATATTTTTGGTAAAAAAATGTTCAAATAAGTTATAAATGTATAGTGGAATACATTGTAGACCATATATTATCCCTTTTTTATTATCTTATATTTTATTATTTTTAAATATTTTATTAGTATATAAATATATAAAAATATAATTACTGTCAAATTTCATACTATTAATTTAATTTAAATTCAAATGCATCAATACAGAGTGTTAATTCAAATTTAATTACTTAAAACTACTATAACATATCTTATAGATCTAAAAAATATTCTATACACATTAACTCATCCAAAATATATCAAAATTAATATTATTAAAATAATTTTTTTCTGTTAATTAAATAAAAAATGTTTTAGAATTTAATAATCATTTAAGGTTATTCATTAATTTCTATAAAGAAAAAAATTATATAATTAATTTAATTTAATTATTAAAAAAATAGACAATTATAATTTTTCATAAATTGATTTTTTCCCTATGTGGAAACATAAAAGATATTAAATACAAGAGAGTGATATTTTATAACAATCATTGACTTTAAATAATATTTAAGTTATTATCATGGAATTGTTTCCATTAAAAAAACTATAATTGGATATTAATGTTATAAAGGAAAAATCATCCATATAAAATAATTTTTGACAAGATTTTTTATGTTATTAGTCCTTAACATTTTTCTTTATCCCTTATTTAAAAATTTTAACTCTTATCGTGATATCATGTAATTTGTACACTAATGGTTAATATAATTAATATGAAATTTATAAAACCCCCCAAACGTATCATTGATGAATTATTTTCCTTATTATTGTTTTTTGGATAAATTATATAATTTTATGAATTTTACAACATGTAATAAAATATGGTTTCTTTTAAAGAATAATTTATATCATTTTTTGATTGTATTGATTATTTTTATTTTTTATAAATATCTTAAAAAATTATATATTCAAACCCAAACTTCTAATATATCAAAAGATTATCAAATTTAACATTATGTTTTTTGGATTTCATTAATTATGTCAAATTATTTTTATTTTTATATTTTAAAAATCATATATTTAATATTTCTATCAATTAAATAGTTACTGATTCATTAGTTTCTATGCTTGTAAGGTAATAGTTTTTTCTTAAAAATTAAAAATAAATTAGTATAATGAAGATAAAGTTTTTAGCTTTCAAATAACTATTTATTATTGGATTTATATTTTGTAACACCCAATATTAAAATTTCTAGAGTTATTAAATATATGAGTATGTTATTTTCAACTTATCATTAAATAAAATATAATCAATGTCATATTCTCACCTCGTTGACATAAAAATTTTATAATTTCCTCCCAATGAATATTTGGTCAAGGCACACTCATGAAATGAAATTAGTACATGTGTTAGTGTAATTTTATAGTATTAAAATATTATATTTACCTTTAATTACCGTATTTATGTTTAACCATGGTAAATAAAAAATTTAAAGTTACCATTTATGATATCCAAATATTAATTTTACCCTATTATACATTTAAAATAATACGGATTCAATCCATGTGTTTTCATTTTCCAAAATTTAATTCATAGAAGAGGGAAAATCAAGTTTAATGTTTAATCCCTCAGATGTAGCGAGAAGGTGGGTAAAATTAACATTCAATTTTTCAATAATTCTTTATATCTAATTTTAATATTTTTTTTCAATTACCTATATTAGAATAATATATATTTAATTGATCTATTTTGATTTAAAAAATAATTTTAAATTATAATAATTATTTATATAAAATGATGTTTTTAACAACAATGCAGTATTTTCCAGCATTAATAAAAGAAAGAAACATCTTAGAAAAATAATAAAAATTTAACCTAAGATAATCTTGAAATTCCCTATTAAAAAATGATTTTTAATTTATCAAAACTTATTTCTAATAATTTATAAAATTAATATTATAATTGTTCACCGAATGGAAAAAAGTGATTTTTTATGAAAACAATATTTTTAAACTTATAATAAATTTACAAAAAAAAAATTACTTTTCATTTTAAATAGTTTTTATATACATCAATAAGATATAAATAAAATTTAAAATTTATTAATTGATATTCATAGTAAAATTTTTAATTTCATGGTCATAAGTAACTCATTTTAAATAATTATAATAATAAAATGATGTTTTTTAGAAACTCAATGTTGCATGTAATGACATCCATGTCGGTGTTGCGTGTAGTGTAGACATAAATTGTAATTTCTTATAATTTATTAAAATATAGTGATATTTAATAATAAAATAATCTATATTCCATGTTTTTTTATGTTACAAATATCAAAAATATTAAATTAATATGGAAATAAATAGTTCACAAAATCTCGAGGTGTTACATTTTATCCCCTTAAAATAAACATCACCCTCGAAATTCATCAAAGTTAGTAATGGTTTAATAAATGACATTCTCTATCCAAGAAAACCACATCATAAAAAGGAATTCCAAAAACATCATTTTAAAAAAGAGATGTATGAAAATAATTGTGACCCAATGGAAATCAAAACAAGGTCTCTATGTAGGAGATCATAGGTGGTGATATGGGCATGGTGGAAAGCATTAATAATAATAGAGATTGACAAAGATCACTGATCACAATAATGTGGATGATCTAGCGAATATTAACCATCATAGAACTATAAACTGAAGAAATGTTAAAGGGTCATTGATATCATCAAAATGACAATAACAGGAAAACCATTTTATATCACAATCATTTTCCTAATGTTAAAAAATTTCATGATAACACATACTTACAAGATTTTTGTATAATATCACCCTTTTTCTTCCTTGATAAAATTCAAATTCATCTCTTATTTCATGAAATGAAGTTGATTTTATCACTCCTGAAGTGTTTGCAGATCATGATATCAATAAATAGAATGATTGGTCATTCTGTCATAATACTTTAATCTAACTAGCTTCATTAATAGTTTAACATAATCATTTCATAAATGCATTACCTTAGAATCCTTACAATGGCTCAAAATACAATACTCTATAATGAGGTTCACTAAATCATATTAGAATTAATCTCAAATATATCATAAGGAAGTTCATGGTTTTCACATTCCAAACAAGTGAATACCTTAATCATGTATTATCTTGAAACATGGTACTAACCTAAATTACCATACATACTTATTGAAAACATTCATGTTTCATTATTCCAAGGTTTATTAGATATATTACATAATTCTAAAAACTTATAAACATCATCCATGATAGCATAACCCAAATTTTTCAAAAAAAATCAACAATCATTTCCATGGTACTAAGCACTATCTAGATTACATCATCTAAATCTGTCATCTCTTTTTCCAATCTAAACACAATTTTTTCCACATCATTAACACAATAAGGGTTACATTACCATAATCAAAATATCTCCTTTACATTAACCCAAATTTCTATGTATTAATCACCATTCAATGGATCCTTTGCAATCCTTAATTTAAAACTTATATTTTAAATACATATATATTCGATTATTTGTATTACATAATCCTTGAAATCCAAAACATATACACATCAATCATCCATAATTATTCATAACCCATTAATAATCCTTTATCTTCTTATTCGTTTCAATAATATGAAATAATAAACTAGTATTAATGTTCCTCATCATTAATCAAACTATTATTCTTATTATTAATGTAAAATATATGTTTAGATGATCCCATAACATTTTCATGTCATTAAAAATTTATTTATCCTCAGTAGTATGACCAATAATAATACCAAATTCATGATTATATTCATTATATTTACACTTAGTAAACGTATTTTCATAATTCACATAAATTCCAAATCAGAAACATTCAATTTTAACCATGTTCTTTATAGTTCTGACAATTAACTATGACCAAAAAGCAATGTGTGGGTAAAAATTATCAAAGTTGAAAACCACATAACCAAGGTAAATTACTTATAATATTTCAGTATTGGACACCATAGGTTTACACATAGGTTATTAAAGATCATTAAAAAAATTAAATTTAAAATGTATAGTTAGATTTATCCTTATGTACATCCGTTGACATATCCTTAGAAACATCTCTACAGATTTCACTAATGTTTTGATATCCTATTTTCTAACAGTTGAAAAACCCATCACTATGATACCAACTATAAGTACCCAAGATTGATCTAAATGGATAAGAAATCACTTTTTGTGAATACCTAAAACATTAAACAAACACATAACCAATGATGGTATTAGTTTAGGGCCTTTGGAAAGATAGAACAAAAACATCTATTTAAGTGAAAATACTCAATGATCTCACAATGATCTTCCCCTTTAGTATCCATACCTAATACCTTGATTTATAACCTATGGAAAATAAGACATAAAAATGTGTGAGCTCAAATTCTTAGTAAGGTTATACAAAGAATATATTTTGAAAAAACATGAGAATAGAGGTATGAGAACATGATTGTAAAAATAGAAGAACATGCCCTATATAACAAAGATAATGGAAGAAATATTGCCTGCTTATAAGAAACAAATCATAAGGGAATCAAGATAATAATCCCTAGAATCATAACATAAGAATAATACATGGAATTTGTGGCAGACACATAAGAATATAATATTATTTTCATAGTATTCAAGTCACTGCTACCAAGTATATATTAGTAGTGTATGTTTCTCTATCCATATAATTTTTGTAGTCAGGGTTCACTCCTTTTTCCATCTTAGAAGTATGATTTCACTACCCAAATTATATTGGTAGTCATGGTTGTCTCCCATTACCATCATTATAGTCAAAGTTCACTCCAAAGACCACATTAGTCTATCTCATGAGATAAAAATCTTTACCCAAAGCATTGGAGGGAAATATAGGTCCCAACCATCTCAGAATGAAATCAAACATACTTACTCCACAAGATCATAAAAAATAATATCATTACCAATGATATGAAATAGGTTTCATAACCATGTAATTTTATAAAAACCTATATAAAATTTAATGGTTTCTTAATCATTTCATCAAAACCATAACCCTTGAAAAGAAGCATGTTTAAAAACATAAATATCATAAAAGAGAAATGAGTTTTCATATACATCACTCCATCAAATGGTAACCCATGGAAAATAAATTGGTTTCATAAATATTATTTCGTCATAAACATAATTAATTCTTAGAAATAATAATAATGGTAGTGTTGAATCATATCCAATGTAAAACATAAGTGACATAAATTAGCATTATATTATATAGAATAAAATTTTGGGATATCACATTAAATTAATTTTTGAAGAAAATATCCTTTCTTCTTTGAAAATGTTTTCTTTTATTAAGATGTGGTGCTATTTTAATGGAATACATTTTCTTTGAAAATAAATTGTAATTATTATAAATAAAGCTTAAAATAATTAAGAAGTCATGATGGTATGTAATTATGTTCATGTCGTATATGTTAAAAATCAAAATTCTCTTGATTTTTCTGAAAGAGACACAAAGTACCTCATTTGGATAATGAAAAGGGATTCAATTTAAACCATGTAGTAAAAATAAAAAAATGGGTAAATATTAATTTATAAATACCTAATAGAATCATAGAATATTTCTTTGAAACCATTTTTATAAAAAATGTACATGGATGATAAATATTACTCAATGGAGACCTCAAATGAAACAATCCCAAATATTGAAGAGATTCTGAAATAAATATTCATCACTTTATAATCTAAAAAAATAATATGCCTCATGAAAGAATTAAAATTATATTTATATGAAAATATCATAATCTTCCAGATAACAATCATAAAATAAATTTATGGGTAGTATATAAACCATGTAGAAAAAAGTAGTGTTTAAGTCACTTGTCCCACATAAATAAAAGTGAAACTAGAAATCCCCTTACTGCTTGAGTTACTTTAGAATCGTGAACCCCGTGAAAAAAATAAAATAAAACAAATCTTTTAATAAAATTAAATAAAGTAAATTAAGGATATAATATGTCATAGTTCAGTATATACACTATATAAAACAATTTAGGTGTGAATATGGAAAGTATCTCATGGAAATAAAAAGTAAGAATGAAATTCTCTTACCTTAAGTCATAAATGTTTCACACACGTTAAAAACTCATGTGTAATAAATATAAGTTTATTATTAATCTACCCAGAATAAAGGTCATATATATATATATATATTCCATATATGACTTACTATGAATTAATATTACCCGTTTAATAATAATTTCCTGATAATGTCATGCTTTTGGTAATATCCGCTTTATTTTTCATTTATATTTTTGACTTCTTATCCTCGGTAATCTTATATATATCATGATTTCATAATCTAGATAATTATAATAAATATATATTTATTATATATTTATTAATTATATATTTATTCATGGTGATTCATAAATGTTAGATATATAAAATACATCACTCCTGGAGATAGTTGGTTGTATGTACGCATGGATGCTATTTTAATTTTATTTTCATATTAAAATAAATAAATTTTTATAATATATTGTTATTATAGAATTGAATTTATTTTATATATATCATATACATTCCAAAAATTATTATTTATTTCCATCCATGAGAAATATATGTGGATAATGAATCACCTCACATCGTGGATATAGTAAGCCATACGTACGCACGTGTGACATTATCATTTTTCAAAAATATTTTATGATAAAAAATTATATATGATATTATTATTCCATAAGAATAAATATTTTATAAATACAATATATAAACACTAAAACCATCATAATTCTCACTCATAAAATATGGAATTGAAAAAAAGACTACACCATAGCGTGAAGATGATAAGTCGTGCAAATGAACTCGTGGTGATTTTGTTTCTCATTGAATGGTTAAAAGGTGGAATATGGTTGTTACATAATCATAATAACATATCAAAAAAAATGATATTTTACTTATTACTTTATTATGTAAGAAACATATTAATGTATGTAGTAGAAGAAAATAACATGATTGAGTTGGTAAAAAAATTACCTCTTCTTCAACAAAATTCCAGTAGATCACTTCTCCAAGGATCTAGAGTATGTATTTTTAAAATACTAGGACCTCTAGAACATGTATATAGATTTTAAGAGGATAAATGGGTAGGTTTTAGTCGCTCTATAAGGATCAATGTGGTGTGAGAATGTGATGGAGTATGTGACCTATTTTAATTGAGTTAAGGGACACTTTTGGAAATCCTCAAAATATTAAAATATAGTAAAGATATTTTATATATAGAAACATAAAAATGAGGTATAAATGAGTGGGGGAAGATATTTTATACCATGTATTATACCCTCGGTGATTATTTTACATTTTTCGATTTTTATATAATTTAATAATATATTAATGCAATAAAAATTATTATTTTCCAATTTGACACAATTAATTTAATTTGACTTCAAGTTCATAAAGATAAAGTAGTAATTAGATTTAAATTATTTCACACTTCTATAAAATATCTAATAGATATAAAAATGTTTTTACACACATTAAATTATCCAAAATATATCAATATTACTATTATTATTAAAATAAATTATTTATTCTTTCTGTAAATTAAATAAATATTGTTTTACCATTGATAAAAAATTTAAGGTAACTATATAACTTATAAAAATTAAAAATGAAGTCATGTAATAAATTTTATTTCATAATGATCAAAATAATAATTTTTATTCTTTAACATCTATATTGTTTCATATGTGGATGGAAGAAAGATATTAAATATCAGAGACAAATATTTTGTAACTATATTTGATTTTAAATAATATATAATTTATTTTCATGTAAATGTTTCCATTAAACAAAAAACATAGATATTAAGGTGATAAGTGTAGAATCATTTTCATATAAAAAAATTTGTACGAGTTTTTTTGTGCGTTTTAAATCCTAAACATTATGTTTTAACCCTCATTTAACCACTTTAAATTTTATCGTGATATCATGTAATGTATACATTTCGGGTTAATATGATTACAAAAAAATTCCAAAAAAACCAAACGGATCCTCTATGACATATTTATTATTATTATATTCAGTTTGATGAATTTTATATATTCATTAATTTAATAACTTTTATTGATATATTTCTTATTTTAATGTATCATTTATGTCAATATTGATACTATTAATTATTTTTCATTTTAAAAATATCATAAAAACTTGATATCCACTAAAGACACCTAAAATATATCAATATAATCTCATAGATAACTCTAAATTTTTTTGATGTCCTTATTTAAGTAAAATTAAATTTATTTTAATATTTTCAATATCATTTGGTTGATATTTATGTTAATTAAACAATTAATACATCATCATTTTGTAATCCTTTAGTGTTACTATTTATTTCCTAAAAATTAAAAAAAATTATAAGATGAATATATTCATTTTATCTTTTACACTACTATATATATAGGAATTTCTATTTTGTAAAACCCTATGATAAAAATGGTATAGTTGTTAAAAATATGAGTATAAAATTTTTAACTTATCTTTAAATAAAATATAATAAACAACATATTCTTACCCATGTAGCCTAAAAAGGTTATAATTTCATAAAAAGGATTATTTGTTTTCTATAAAAACTCATACAATGAAATTAGGACATGGTTTAGTGTAATTTTATAACAATATAATATGATTTTTATAATTAATTACACGATTTACCCATAACCGTGGTAAATAAAAAAATTACTAAAGCAATAATACATAATATCATAAATTAAGGTTTATCCTGTTAAAAAATATATATAATACTTATTACACTCATGTATTTCCTTTTTTTACATTAAATTCACATAATAGAGAAAATTAAGTTTAATTATAATCCCACAGACCTGGAGAGAAGGCAGGTAAAAATAATTTTCAAAAGTTCAATAATTTTTTATATATAATTTCAATATAAAAATAATTTCAATGAACTAAATTGAATTAATATTTTTATAATTAATCTATATTTACATTAAAAATAAAAATAAATTATAATAATTATTCCAAAAAATATGTGGTTTTTAACTACAATATAGTATTTTTAAATATTAAACAAAAAATGAAACATCTCAAAAAAAACTGAAAATTCACCCTAAGTAGATTTTGACATTTTAAATCTGAAATTTAGTTTATTTTTACAAATTGAATTTCTAAAATTGTCTAAAATAAATTTTATTTTTCTCACAAGATGACATAAAATGTAGCTCAATTAAGAAAATAGTATTTCCTAATATATAAAGATTTACCAAAAATTATACATTTTATTTTAAATATGTATAATTTATGTGAATTTTTTTTAAATAAAATAAAAAATTATTAAAAATATTAATGGCTATGTTATAACTATCTTGTTTTAAATAATAATAATTATAAAGTGGTTTTTATTTCAACTTAGTTTTGTGTGAAACAGAATCCAAGTTAGTGTTCCTTATACCACAAACATAACTTGGTGTTTCATATAACCTAATTAAAACATAATGATAAAATATAATAAAAAACAAGATTTTGTGTTACTTGGTGTGAAAAATATAAATAAGATTACATTAGTTTATAAAAATACAATTCAAAAATTCTCGGGGGTGTTACACCTTGATACTTGGAAAATAATGTAAAAACATAGAAAATAATTTTCCATAAAGTTCAAGAGTAGAAAAAATATACAATAATATTATGGAATTCTCTTTGATCCACTTCATATTATTCTATATCTTTATAAAACATAGTTTCCACTAAAATGAGAGTGGAAGTATACTTAGAATCCTCCATTTTAAACATAATTATAATTTCATATACATTCTTCTCTTGAGAAATAAACATGTTATATTCCACATGTGAGATTTATAATCCCAAAAATATATCCAATTTCACCATGTCTGTACATTTGAAAATACATATTCATATCAATATAGAATTCCTCAAAAAATAATTCTTCTTTTTCAAAATATAAAATATTCATTATACAAAATAATAATAATGAATGATACCTACATATCATCTTTGATATTGACATTAATGTAAAATCATCCTCTCAAAAATTTTAACATCTTAAAACATGCACCAATACTGTAATACTAATATCATGTGGATTGTTTCTTCCAATATGAATCCATCATTAACCTAAAAACATAATTCTATATTTTACATTAAGTAATACACATGTTTGTTTAATGAAACATTCTTTATCCAATTCACCATTTCAGAATGAATACATGAAAACCATATAAAAAAATTATTACCTTTTTGCTAAAATAAAAATAAAATTATAATATCTTCTTGACTTTCCATCCTTGAAAGTTTCTCATAGAAATAAATTATTTCTATATGAGAATATGCTTTAAAAATATATATTGCATTGTTTCTAAAAACTTTTCCCTTCTCATTCAATATGTTCTGAAATATAGATTTAATTCCAATAACATTCATAATTTCTAGAATGGGTACCAATAACAATGATTAATTATTATCTAAATAATCCAATTCCTCATTCATAACATCAATACACTATTGATACTCCAAATCTTTTTGAACATATTTCTGTTCAACATTTGAAAACAGTGAGGTATGTGTTTCTTTTCTCATAGTTTTTCATATTAAACCTATTTTATTTGATCTACAATGATTTCTTGGAACTATAATTTATTTATCATCATTAATTATTTGAAAATTTTACTTTTTTCATCCCATTAAATGGTGTTATCCTTTTATAAAAAATTCACATCTTATGAATTTTTTTCATCTTCAAAAATTTTATCCTGCTATATAACAAAAACAATTTCAAAATCACTTTAGGAACATTATTCATGATTTATATCTTATTTAATTGAATTTTCTAGAACATTCAATTTAGTAGTTTGAACAATATTCTCTATGAGTTATTTAAAATACATAACCTCTTTTATATATATGATAGCTAATGAAAATTACATAAATGCATTTTGGCTCAACATTTACCATATTTTCACCTTTAACATTAATGCAATAGAGGCTTCTAAACAATCATAAGTACCTAAATGTTATATATTATTTTTAATACATCTCATATGAGGATATTTCTGAATTTCAACAATATAAGAATTAGTTTTGAATATTAACCACTACACCAATGGATTGCCTCAAAAAATATATAGATGTGTCATGATCTATCAATATATTCCATGCTATCTCCATTAATATTACATTATTCTATTTAGTAACACCATTTTCTATTCTATATATGATTCACGATTCTCATTATGAATACCATAATTCTGGTGATAATCTGAAAATCTTCCACTAGTATATTCATCTCATTTATCTATTTAGATATTATTTAATGAAAAACCAAACACCTTTTTTCACTTCTTTTGAAATTATGAAATAATATTAAATCATATGATTTATGTTTTTTAAACATAATACACTTGTTTCAAGTAAATTAATCAAAAACACTTATATCCACTTTTTTATTACTTCATAATGGACCCATTAATATAAAAGTGGATAAGCTCTAAAGGATGAGTTGATTTAATATATACTTTCTTGTGTGAAGGATTCAAAATTTATACCTTTTATCATATTACAAAAATTCAATTCCATTATCTGTTAAAAATAGGAGCATCATACAAATTATCTCCTTGTGTAAGCTTACTCATATTGGTATTACATAAATGAACAAGACTTCCATAACAAAACACATTTTCTTATTTCATGATTAAATAATAATTATTTACAGTATTACCCAATTGAAATAAGTTACATATTTTTACTCTATTCAACATATATCCATCCTTCAAAATCATCAACTTGAATCCATATTTTTAAAAATTCCCTGCATTTTCTTCATCACATAAAAACTCACACTCAGAAGATTATGTTTCAATCCATTTATAAATAAGTTAATCCTGGATTTCATTTTATCATTCGCAATCGTAGGTAATCCAAGAGCATTTATTTGTATTGAACCATCATTTATAATGTTTCAAGAGCCATCTGTGACCTTTTAATCATATTTTTGGAAGTTTGAATCCACTTCCATAAGAAAGGGAAAACCCCTATCTTGAATCCCAAGATTTTCACTTTTGTTACATTAATTTTAACTTCAACAACTAAGTCTCATTACATGATATCAATCTTATTAGTGTTAGAATTTTGAGTATTATAACACATACACAGTTATGTTCTCATTATATTTAAGAACTCTTTAGTATGATGATCTAGCTAGTAATATCTCCCACAGACTTCGTTGTGTACTTAAAACATCTTCTATGGTTTCTCCCAAGGTATTTTAGAATATTTCAAAATTTATATCATTTTATTAAGAAGAATCCCCATCAATAACTACCTCCCAAGACTCATAGGTTCACTATTACAATGGTAACTAAAAAAAATTAACCTATACCAAAGCCTCAAAAAAATTGAAAAATCCATATAAAGAATACCTTCTATAGAACACTATATATTGTAAAGAATTTTATACTTTTAATTCATTATTATTTGTTTCACTAATAATAAATTACATTTATAAACTAATGTTATTGTGAAATTTGGAAATTTTATTCTCAAAATAGGCTTCATATATTCATTTTTTTAGTCACATTTCATTTTAGTTTTTGAGTTTATGTTTCAGTTCCCATAATTTCTATATATCAAGAGATGAATTTATTTGACCACAAATGTTGTCTTATTAGCATGATTCTTCTTATTATATTTTTTAGAAAAAATTTAGCAATATTTATCTTATTGAGAATAGCTTTTTTATTATCTTATTATGGAACATACTTTTTTTACCATTCCAAGACTTCATGAAAAGAATCTTTGAAATTAGTTATAAATATATTCAACTCCTACTTATATTTTATGAAATTCAGTTGTGTAGGGTCAAAATTGTTCTTTTGATACTTTATATGCTCCTCTATATTGATGTTAAAACTGTTATCATAATCAAAACCCATATTTAGATCACAAATATCATTTAGTAATTTGTAAATTTATTCATTATGATCTGATTTCCTATAATCAGAAAACTGAAAATCTTTCCTCAAATTCCAATTATTTTTTACAAACTTTCAATTTTTTTAGAGACAATACTACAACTGTCACTTCAATCTAAATTTAATATAAAATTATTTTTCTTCATTTCATATATGTCTACTTCCATCACTAGTTACATTTTAATTATTCACCAAAGAAATATTTGAAATGTCATGAACATTGAAACTGAAAGCCTCAAATTCTTCTATATCATCACTATCAACACTTCCTTGAAAAATAGATAAGAAATTTAACTTTTTAAATTTAGGGATATTATTTATATTCTATTTTATGGAAATAACTTATTTCTCATACTCAGTTAATTTCTTAATAGATAATCTTTTTGGTCTTTTATCATTATCTTTACTATCTTCCACTTCTTTAAATTTTAGACAATTTTTAAATAAATATATAATTTATCCACACATAAAACACATTATTAGAATCTTCATTTTTGGTTTTTCCTTACCTCTTATAAAAATTCAAGAGATATGATACAATAAATATATTATTTATTATCCAAACACCAAACCTCTTCATCATAAAATCATTTAATATTATTCTTTTTTATTGAGGATTTAAAATGCACTTATTTTTCATCATTAAAATTATTATTAATAGTAATATCTATAATCATCTCCTTGGATATGAGAAAATAGTGTAATTAATAGAGAGAAATTTTATCCAATTATCTATATTCCTGGTATGGGATATTAAAATCAAACCTACATGTCAAGATGGGTAGTATTTTCTAAAAAAATTATGATTCCTCTAAATTCTCCCCAAATATTTTTATAGTTGTAAAAATATTATTAAACATTGGAAAAATTTCATTATCCTCCAAATTGGGGTATTTTTATTTCAATACCAAAATCTAGTTTTTCCCATATCACCTCAGTATTTTTTACCCAAAAAAAATCCTCTTCATTACATATTCCTTTTTCTATGTTAGTTGAATTTTCTTTCAGAATATCCTAATATATAGAAGATACAATAGCATTCATTACACCTCCATCATTATCAATTTTATTACTATCACTACTTGACATGATAGATCTGTTAGTATTATGTATAAACCCATATATTGTGGAATATAATACATCCAAGCATGTTAATAAATGATATGGAAGCATTAATTCAACTAAAAATGGTTATTCTTACATTGAATGTGGTAATAACATTTTTTAAACTAGATTGATATTATCCATTATTAAACACGTAAATTTTGTTACTAGAACATCAACTTGATAGAATAATAAATTCTTGAAACTCTAAATAGTAGAACTTAAATGAAAGAAAAAGTGTCTACCACGCCACTTGAAAATACCCCAACATATCTGTGAAATCACTGAGAGGGGGTTTAATCAGTGATTGCAAGTTCCATTGAAGTTTCTTCCGGAATTGTTTTTGGTACCGATTAATATGTGTTTATCTAGTCATTGTCATATAAATACTCAATAAAACATAGAAAGGAACACTATATATATATATGGATTACCACTCAAATAGAGAATAATAGTCCTTCAAATGATTAATATTTCACTAAGACTATAAAAACTGCTAAAATAAACATGTGTTTAATAATGAATAGAGAATATACATGTATCCATATGATAGAAGTCTCTTAACAATATTGAGAGATTCGAATACATTTTTAATGAATTTTTTTAATTATAATAAAATTAATTCAATAAATTAAAATATACTTCTAATGTGTTGATGTAGTGACACTTATCATATTATTATTCAACTTTTACTAGTCTAGTTTCCTTCACGTATCTTTCTCTATCTAAACAGTCTATTCTTATACATTTTTATCTTTCCTTATCAAAAATATTCTTGAAAATATATACAGAGAAGACTCCCATATTTTTCACACACATCTTTTCTTTCATAAAATATAGTATAATAATATTGCATACTATAATTAGTAAATCATTTTTTTAAATTTTACATTAAAATTTTAATATTAATAAATATCTTGCTTTGACAAATTTTAAACTTCTTATTTTTCTTCTGGTTGCCCAACTGATTTTTAACATGTTTATAATTCACTGTGATGTTTCACCATATGATGTTTTGTGACATATAAGTTTTACACTATGTGTTACTATTTACTTTTTAGAAACTCTCTTATTCTTGTTATTAGAATTATTATCCTTTTTCATGAATCAAAAATCACATTTTTTAATGTTTAAGACAAAAATTAATACCTTGATCATTATCTAGAATAATTTGTTACTTCATAATTTTATTCAAAAAAACTCATATTCATTCTGTATAAGTATCAAAATGATATAAACTTCAAAGACTTACTGAAACACCTAAAGCCCTAAATGACTTTAAAAATTCATACGATGTCACATATGATGTTGTATATGAATGATCAATGTCAAAAAATTTCTATAATCTCTTCTGTGTAATGTATCACACAAACTAAAAGTCATATAGTGCTTAAAATTTTTATGAGCACATATCAAAATCTTCTTCCAATGAAAAAAATTCTTATGAAAGCCTCAAAATCATATTATCTTCATAAATTTTGAAATTTAAAGAGTTTTATATAGATTCTAAAAATAATAACAACAGACTAAATACCTTATCAGCTCTATAAGCTTAATAAAGTTAAAAATCTTACATAAATTCCATAGGGTCTCAGAGGTGACCCAAAGTCTTATGAGAATTTAAAATTCATCAAAGTAAAGATAATTACATGGCCTAAAATATTTATTCACATAGTCTTCTCCAGAATAAAATTCAGAAATGTATACTCAATGCTATACATGATCACACAATGTCTTCTGATTTTTCCCAAAGTCTTATGAAAAATACTTTCTATATTGATTTAAAAACATAACATTGATATTACTAACATTATCAAATAATCATATAATTTATTAAAATTTTCTTTGAACTTTTCCAATACCATTCCAAAAATTTTGAGACATTCAAAAAAAATCACCTCACAAAATGTAATTTACATAATGTGATTTTGAAAAATATTTATGAATTGAATATAAAATAAAACACTATATACATAGTTGCTTCAACTCTTATTTAGTTAACAATATCATCTTCATCAACACAATAATCATAAGAGTATATAAAAATAATATAATTATATATCTTGAATAATATATGGCTCATGTATTTACCATTAGATAAATATTTTAGGAAGTATTCATAATCACCATCCACCCAAAAATTTTATACAAACATGCTCCTCAGAGGTAACATCCCATTACCACATCACACATTTTATTACATAGAACTAATATCAAATTCACAAGTTAAATTCCCAACCCTCTAGGGTAAAATATCTAATATGACATTCAATTCAACAATAAATCCATTTTGGGAATGGCCTTGTGTCCATCCATAATTCAACCCATAGAAAACATCCAATTCATTTCAATCACACTCATCAAAACCATAATATTAGGATGGATTCTTCACTCATTCACATAAGATATGAAATTCTCTCTACTATACATCAACAATCCAAAAAACTTGACACCAAACCTAACCAACACAAATGGATCTCTTTACACCAAGTCAAGTAACATGGAGATATTTCATCCATCCAAACCCATTTTTTTATTTTCAAATAATCCCCTTTAGGGTTAGTGGGGACCTCAAAATTACAATTCATTGATTCCAATATCAAAATATCAAAAAAAAGTTCAATTAATTGTAACATTACAAAAAACACACCATTAATGCAACATGCCAAAATTCATTGAAACAAGTGTCATCATACTTGAACCGCTTCTACCATTTCCCTCGAACAAATGAATAATCACCAAGAATCAAATGAGTAAAGAAGATCCCAAATAGATAAAACCATTCCACTGTGATTGAGTGAAGAATTTACAAAATACATCCAACCATGACATAGTCAAATCGAATGATTTCTAGGAACCAAAATAATTAAAACCAAAAATCATTGAAAGTAGACCACCAAAGTTGTCAAGAACAATATGAAACCATAATAATCAGGGAAACATCCTCATTGTCACGACCCGTCCTTATGGACCGTGCTGTGACTACCCCAAGCCCGCCTTCCATAGGCCCAGGGCTAGCGACAGGAACCAAAGGAGTAAATCCCGATAGAAGGGAAGGAATTGCCTTTATAAAAGAAAACAAACACCACAGAGTACACAAACTAAAGTGAACTCTAAGTAAACTGTAAAAAAATGTGCTGAATGTTCAAGGGGCCAGAAATACAAGCCCAAAAGAAAGGTACAACAAAAAATGAAAGTAAAGTTGAACTCAAGGAAAACTGCTGAAAGGTGACAAGCCGGTCTTGGATCATCCTCCAGCTTCCTAACTGATGGGTAGGTACAGATCTCTTCCTCAGCACTCCACGTTCATCCGTCTCCTCTGGGTACTGACTCGACGTGATATCCACCTCCGGGAACTGACTCGTCGTGAGATCTTCCTCTGGGTACTGTCCAGCTCTACAAGCCTTAACCACGATCAGTGATGTTCGACGTCTGTAACCAGCACAACGTTGTGCGGGTAAAGACCGTGCAGGGGTGAGTATATGATACTCAGTAGGGACCCCAAGACCCCCGAAGGTCTCACTAAATCCACAAAGGATAAACCACAAAGAAAAGATACAAACACGAATTATCATCCAACACTACTTAGATATATGCCCATACATATACCTAATTCATCACATCCAGTTCACCTCCAGCTCATGAGATCAAGTACAATTCAGTCCACTTCGGAAATTAAAACATAATCCACACAGGAATGTATGACCTGATCCACATAGGAAAGAATAAACCAATCCACACAGGATATCAAGTCAATCACATCGAATATAATGATTGAAAGTCAAGACTCAACTCACACAGGTATCGATTTATGAAGAGGGGTGGAGATGATTATATGTAGCCACGGAATCATCTCCTCTGCCGAACCCACATAGGATCCAAGTTTAGTAGTCGACATTGCCAAACCCATGGAGGATCCATGTAGAGTAGCCATCTTCGTCGAACCCACGGAGGATCCCAGCACGGTAGTCGAACCCTCAGAGGATTCCAGTACAATAGTCGTCCTCATCGAACCCACGGAGGATCTCAGTACTGTGGCTGACCTTATCGAACCCGCAGAGGATCCCAGTACATTCGTTCTCATCAAACCCATAGAGGATCCCCGTACAGTCGTTCTCGTCGAACCCATAGAGGATCCTAGTACATTCGTTCTCGTCGAACACACGGAGGATCCCGGTACAGTCGTTCTCGTCAAACCCACGGAGGATCCCCGTACAGTTATTCTCATCGAACCCACATAGGATCCCAGTACAGTCGTTCTCATCGAACCCACGGAGGATCCTTGTACAGTCATTCTCGTCGAACCCACGGAGGATCCCAGTACAGTCGTCATCGTCGAAGTCGCAGTCGCAACCAGCTCTAGGGTTTCCGCACACAACACGCTCGTTCTGGGAGGGTCTACTCACCGAGCCAATTGGATGATACATCAACTATCACAAAGACCAAAGTTGAAGTATCTCAAAGTTCCGTGACGTCTATAGGAAATCAACGCGACAGACGGCGCGTCAATCGGACGCCCAGTCTGAGTGTTATTGGCTTTTTCGTTTCAGGGGCCTGGTTGGTTTTTTAGTCAAACCAACCAGAACATACTCTAACTACGTCCAAACCTCATGTGGAGCAATCCAAAAGGACCGTATCACTAAGAGGAATCCAACAAAGTTGACGGCACGTCAATCGGACATCCAGAGCTCAAGTTATAAGCGTTTCTGCTCCGAGGGCCCGATTGGTTTCATGTTCGATCCAACCCTGATGAAACTAAAGTTCTTCGAAACCTTGAGTTTAATATACAAAAACGACCTTGTCGATCCAAGGATTTCATCGCAACTGAATATGCGACAATCGGAGGTCCATAGCCCATGTTATGGGCCATTGAACGAAACTGCCTGATTTTAGGGGGTTTTGGGCCCGGACCGACCCGGCCTGAGACCCCTGGGGTCGGCCCGAATCGAGTTGACCAGACCCAGGTCCGGTCCCCGCCCACTTGGGCGTGGTCCGGCTCGGCTGGCGCGGCCCCGCGTAGGGGTCCGGCTCAGCGCGGGCGGCCCGGCCCGGTGCGGGTGGTCCGCCCCTGCGCGGCCAGTCTAGCCCAGCGCGGTTGACCGCAGCATAGCACGCGGCCGAGCAGGTGCAAGGGGGATGCGCCGCCCCCTTTTTGCGGAACGGAGGACCCAGTGGGGTCTGCCCTAATTGAACCCGGGGGTTACGCCCCCGGTTTTGTCGGAAAAAGGTCGGCCGTTTGGCCGCCCTTGTGAACCACCGTGGGAACCGTGAGGGGTCCCGCCTCCTAGAGCTCTGGTAGTCGATGTATCCGGCCACCTCCAGGTTTTCCGCCACAGCCCAAGGGTCGCGGATCTTGATGCTCCGGTGTCCAGGGAGTCTGGCCGCCCCCTGCTGGTGTTCGCCGCGGCCTTAGGCCGCGGCCCTTCTTCGATCGGCACGGCGCATCAGCGTCGTGCCCCTCCATCGCGGCCCGCTTTATCCGCGTCATTCCCACGAGTTCTTCAGTGCGGCATGACAACGCCGCGCACCACCTCTATAGCTTTTTTCATTCCTGCATGGTGCATCGGCACCACTCCACCTTCGTTTGATCCACAATGAGTACAACAAAAATGGGGAGGTGGGCCGGCCGTGTTCGTGCGGTCCAACCCCCTCTCGTTAAATCGATAACAAGAAACTAACGGTTTAACGATGGATACCAAAAATATTAACGAACATTAAGTCAAACCCCTACCTCGAGGAGTTGTCTTACGATGTTCGTTGCGGGAAAACGGCATCGCGGAAGATGGAATCGCGGAACAAGGTTCCGTATACATCATCGGTGCATGCCTGATGAAGGATGCAGCGTCCCCCTTTCTTTGACACAGAATGAAGATCAAAAGTCGTGTCAGTGTTCTTCGCATTCTTCTACGAGGTAGAAAATGTTCTTCAAGACTACAAGAGTTCTCTTCTCTAAACTCCACTCAGATAAACAACCCCCAATCAAATAAGACATTGTCTTATTTTTTTCACACACACACATGCCAACATTAATTTGAAATTAAAAAGATCTCATTCAATTAATTAACTTAATTTAAGAGCATTTAACAACAAAATTAAATGCGAGAGTTGACATGTCATAAAGAGGGGATGTGGGTGTCACACAATTAAATGCATGAGGGAGGTTTAAGGAATTTGAAGGGGTGGGGCTCATGTGGGACCCACCTCACTAATATCCTACCAAGTGTTAGGACATTATTGGGTCCCCCTCAACTCTCATGCATAGGTAACTATTAGAATAAAAATAAAAATTGTAGTGAAAATTTTTATTTCAATCTATAGTTAACCCAATTATTCAACAACACCTCTGAAGCAAACAAAACTCCAGGAAGGGTTTTCTTAATTAATTACCGGCATTGCGGTTTTATCGGTGCCTTCAAATTTTGATTCCGATCACCGGTTCAAAAGTTATAAAAACACGCTCCTTCATTCATTGAACTTACCCGATCTAAACTTCAGAAATTGATTTCAGGCACACCGGGCCTCAGAATCAGGTGCCGTCAGAAAGTGCATACTCGTAAAATCCAAAAGAATTTAGGAAAAATACTTCCTTGAAATTTAAGGGTCTTTACATTACTCCAACCTTAGGGATTTATGTCCCCGTAAAGATACGACACAAAATAAGGGAACAAATGAGGTTATTGAGCATGCATTTGAGCATCCCACTCCCAAGTGCTCTCCTGGAGGTTCCCGTGATTCCACCTGATGCGCACTAGAGGAATTGAACATCCACGTAGGACCCGCTCTGGTCGATCCTCGATCTCCACCGGGACCTCCGCATAAGTCACCCCATTTTCAATGTCCAGCTCCCCATGGTCAATGATATGCATCGGGTCATGCACATATCTCCTCAGCTGAGATACGTGGAAGTCATCATGCACCTGGTGCAACTGAGGTGGATGGTTCCAGCGGTAAACCACCTCGCCAACCCTATTGAGGACCTAGAAGGGTCCGATGAAGAACGGAGATAACTTGACACCCCGGCCAAATCTCCAAAATCCACGTAGAGGTGAGACCCGTAAGAAAACGTGGTCACCATCCTCAAACTCTAGTGGTCGCCGCCTCCTGTCGGCATAAGACTTATGTTAGCTTTGTGTTGTCCTCATCTACTCCTGGATGACCTGAACCGTCGGTGGTCCTATAAGAGCTGCTAAGAATTCTCATTTTCCAATAAGAGAAATCTAGTCCCATCCCCTGGATGAACCACGTTCTTTTACTAATACAGTCAATACTGACATGGATGATACAAATCCATACCAAGGATGACGTCGTAAGGTCTCGACGCTACTACCAAGAGATCCAACCGTTACTCTCGCCTCCAAGGGTTGAGTCACACTGTCAACATCAGTGTGTGGTCATTGGGTCTTCTCTAGTAGGTATCTCAAAAGTAAGGGTCAAGTCAATAGTTTTAAACCAGAACCTCTTAGTATCAACTACACAAAAAGGACATGGAACAAAACGTCACAAGAACAGTGTGTTTTATTACTACACCCCAAGGTACAAAGACACAAAACATCAACATATCTAGATGCAACATGAAGAAAAGTATCTATGTTTATATCTAGTCCCGCTATTGTCCATCTGCTCCCAGAGCTCCATGGTCATAAGCCTCAGCTAACTGATGCTGAGCTCCCCACTTTCCACTCATTCCCTACGGTCGGGGTGGTCTCCCTGGTGGTGGTGGTGGTAGTGCCTCAAAGCTTCGCCCACCACCCACTACTCAGCCAGCTCCTCTACCTTGTACACCTTCTCCCTGTAGACCACCATGGTCGAACCTCTTCTTGGGAGGTCCCTCTACCGCCAGCTGCTCATCTGCAGGACGAGTCGGGCAGTCTCAAGCCATATGACCATGCCTGCCGCATGCATAGCAATGCCTGCTCCTCGTGTGGCTGGCCCTTCTTTGTGTGCCCCAAACAATTGAATCTACATCCTGAGATTTCTCATCTGATGGTCTGGCCCGCTTGGACCTATGCATCATCTGTCTACTGCCAGCTACAGAAGACTCCAATACAGGTCATCCTACGGAGGGTCCCACCGTTGGTGACTGCTCGGTGAGAAAACTCTCCACTAGAAGGGCTCTCTCAAACACCCCCGCCTGTGTCGTAATATTGAGGGATATCATCGAATCCCTGATCTCATGCCACAGTCCCTGCTCGAAGGTTCGGGCCCTGCTGAACAGCTATCATACCATATTCGTGGAGTAGTGTGAGAGATCAGTAAACCTCGCCGAGTACTGGGCCAGAGTCATGCTGCCCTGTCACAACTGTAGTAACTCTTGAATGTGCACCGCACAGAGGGTGGTTGGGATGAACTCTGAGCAGAAGAGGCAATCAAAGTCCTCCAAAAAATTGATGCCTCATCGTGCACCTGGAGCATCAGGCTCCACCATCTGCCTACTACCATGTGCAGGATACTCGTTGAATGATCACCATGAGGTCAGATGGTGTCCCCACTGACCTGAAAACTCATACAACAGCCTCCAGCCAATCCTCAGCTGCCTAAGGGTCCGTCTCCCTGCGGAACATGGGTGGTCTCTGACACTGAAACTCATAAAGTGCACTAAGGCGATGTGCACTCTTAGCGGCTGGGGCTGGTGGCATCGGTGGCTTGGCGGGTAGAGGTACCGCCTCGTGCCCCCGTTGTAATAGGGCCCTGCACCGAGGTCTCATCACTCAGTTGGCTATCGTCTCGCACAAATCTCAGAACCCTAGCTGACTGCCGTCATGGTGCCATCCTAAAAAGAGACAGGTGCACCATGGTCAATATAGTATACCTGGTGAGCTGACACAAAGTAATCACAAAGAAAACTTTTGAAACACACGTGCAATTAGTGTTTTCGGGCACTGAGTCGGAAATCAGAAGTCAGGGTCCAGGTGTATGGATATGTCGGCCTCCGCACTAACACTGGACTCCCTGGACTGATAACGACCATCAATACCCTTAACACTATTGCTTCACATAGAAGAAAGATCAAAGTCATGAGTTCTGCGGTAGAACCGAACTCCTCTGATACTAATTTGTCATGACCCGTCCTCGGGGCCCGTGTCGTGGCTACCCCAAGCCCGCCTTCCATAGGTCAGGGTCTGGCGACTAGCACCAAAGGCGTAAATACTGATAGAAGGGAAGGCATTGACTTTATAAAAGAATACAAACACCATAGAGTACGCAAACTAAAGTGAACACCAAGTAAACTATAAAACAAACATGCTGAAAGTACAAGGGGCCAGAAATACAAGCCCAAAAGAAAGGTACAACTACAACTGAAAGTAAAGTACAACTCAAGGACAAAAACTGAAAGGTGAAAAGCCGCTCCTGGATCATCCTCCAGCTTCCTACCGGAAGGGTAGGTACAGATCTCCTCCTCAGCACTCACATACATCTGTCTCCTCTGGGTATGGACTCGAAGTGATATCCACCTTCGAGCACCAACTCGTCGTGAGATCCTCCTCTGGGTACCGTGCAACTCTACAAGCCTCAACCACGATCAGTGATGTCCGTCGTCTACAACCTACAAAATGTAGTGCGGGCGAAGCCCGTGCAGGGGTGAGTATACGATAATCAGTAGGGACCCCGAGACCCCCGAAGGTCTCCATGAATCCACAAAGGATAAACCGAAAAGAAAAGATACAAAAACGAAGTATCATCCAACACTACTTACGTATATGCCCATACATATACCTAAGTCATCAAATCCAGTTCATCTCCAACTCATGAGCTCAAGTACAATCCAGTCCACTCAGGAAAGTAAAACTTAACCCACACAGGAAAGTACGACCCGATGCACACAAGAAATCATAAAGCAATCCACACAGGATATCAAGTCAATCACATAGAAGATAATGATTAAAAGTCAAGACTCGGTTCACACAGTTATCCATTTACAAAGAGGGGGTGGAGATGATTAGATGTAGCCTCTGAATCATATCCTCTGCCGAACCCATGTAGGATCCAAGTTTAGTAGTTGATGCTGCCGAACCCACAGAGGATCCAAGTATAGTATTCATCATTTTGGAACCCACAGAGGAACCCAGCACGGTAGTCAAACCCTCGGAGGATTCCAGTATAATAGTCGTCCTCGTCAAACCCACGGAGGATCTCAGTACAGTTGCTGTCCTCATCGAACCCACAGAGGATCCTAGTACATTCATTCTCGTCAAAACCATGGAGCATCCTAGTATAGTTGTCCTTGATGAACCCACGGAGGATCCCGGTATAGTTGTTCTCTTCGAACTGACAGAGGATCCCGGTACAGTCGTTCTCGTCGAACCCACAGAGGATTCCAGTATAGTCGTTCTCGTCAAACCCACAGAGGATCCCAGTACTGTCATTCCCGTCGAACCCAAGGAGGATATCAGTACAGTCGTTATCTTCGAACCCACGGAGGATCCCGGTACAGTCGTTCTTGATGAACCCATGGAGGATCCCAGTACAGTCTTCATCATCGAAGTCGTAGTCACAACCAGCTCTAGGGTTCCCGCACACCGAACGCTCGTTCCGGGAGGGTCCACTCCATAAGACAAGAGGTGGATACATCAACTGACACATATAATAGAGTTTAAGTATCGCAAAGTTCCGTCACATCAATAGGAACTGAATGCGATAGACGGCGCGTCAATCGAACGCCCAGTCTGAGTGTTATTGGCTTTTTAGTTCCAGGGGCCCGGTTGGTTTTTAAGTCAAACCCACCCAACCATACACCAACTACGTCCAAACCTATAGCGGAGTAAGCCAAAAGGATCTTATCACTAATAGGAATCCAACAAAGTCGACAGTATGTCAATTGGACGTCCGGAACTCAGGTTATAAGTGTTTCTGCTCTGAGGGCTCGGTTTGTTTCGGGTTCGAACCAACCCGGCTAAACACAAAGATCTCTGAAACCTTGAGTGTAATATACCGAAACGACCATCTCAATCCAAGGATCGATCACAACAGATGGTGCGCCAATCGGAGGTTCATAGCCCAAGTTATGGGCCTTTGAACGAAGCTGCTTGATTTTAGGGGGTTTTGGGCCCGGACGGACCCGGCTCGAGACCTCCTGGGTTGGCCCGAACTAGGTCGACCCAACCTGGGTCTAGGTCTGGACCTCTAGGGCGCAGCCCAGCCCAGCGCAGGGGTCTGGCCTAGTGTGGGAGGCCCGGCCCGGTGTGGGTGGTTCGGCCCGACACGGGTGACCGCGGCTCGGCACGCGGTCGAGCGGGCGCAAGGGAGAAGCGCCGCCCCCCTTTTGCGGAATGTGACCCTATGGTGTCCGCCATAATTAAAGATGGGGGTTACACCACCGGATTTCTCGGAAAACAGCCGGCCGTTTGGCAGGCCTAGTGAACTGCCACAGGACCCGTGAGGGGTCCCTGCTCCTGGAGCTCCAGCGGCCGGCCGTGCCTGGCCTCCGCCTGCTGGCGACCATCACTGCAGGACCCCAAGGACCTGCCCTTCCGAAGCGTCGGTGGCAGGTTTATCCGGACACCTCCAGGTTTTCCACCACGGCCTAATGGTCATGGCTCTTGATGCTCTGGCGGCCGGGGAGTCCGGCCGCCCCCTGCTGGTGACCGCCGCAGCCCTTCTTCGACCGGCATGACACGTCATAACTGGGCCCCTCCGTCGCGGCCCGCTTCGGCCATGGCATTCCATCGAGTTCTTCGGTGTGGTTTGATGACGCCGCGCACCACCTACGAAGATTTTTTCGTTCCCGCGCGGTGCATCAGCACCGCGCCACCTTTGTTTGAGCCACAACAAGTACAACAAAAAGGGTGAGGTGGGTTTTCCATGTTTGTGTGGTCCGGACCCCTCCCTTTAAATAGATAACAAGAGGCTAAATGTTTAATGATGGATACCAAAAATATTCACAAACATTAAATCAAACCCCTACCTTGAGGAGTTGTCGAACGATGATCGTCGCGAGAAAATGGCGTCACGGAAGACGGAATCGCAGAACGAGGCTCCGTATATGTCGTCGGTGCACGCCCGATGAAGGATGCAGCGTCCCCCTTTCTTTGACGTAGAAAGAAGATCAAAAGGTGTGTCGGTGTTCTTCATGTTCTTCTATGAGGAAGAAGATGTTCTTCGTGACTACAAGATTTGCCTTCTCTAAACTCCACAAAGTAAAACAACACCCAATAAAATAAGACCTTGTCTTATTTTATTCACACACACATGCCACCATTAATTTGAAATTCAAAATATCTCATTCAATTAATTAACTTAATTGAAGAGCATGTAACAACCAAATTAAATGCGAGAGTTGATGTTTCATAAAGAGGGGAAGTGGGTGTTACACAATTAAATTCATAAGGTAGGTTTAAGGGATTTGAAGGGGTGGGGCTCATGTGCGACCCACCTCACTAATATCCTACCACGTGTTAGGACTTTAGTGGGTCCCACTCAACTCTCATGCATAGGTTAACAATTAAAATAATAATAAAAATTGTAACGAAATTTTTTATTTCAATCATTAGTTAACCCTATTATTCAACAACACCTCTCAAGAAAACGCAACTCCAGGAAGGGTCTTCTTAAGCAATTATCGGCATTGTGGTTTCATCGGTGCCTTCAGATTTCAATTCTGAGCACCAGTTCAAAAGATAGAAAAACCCACTCGTTCGTTCACTGAATGTACTTGAGCTAAACTTCGGAAATTGATTCTGGGCACACCGGGGCTCGGAATCAGGTGCTGTCAGAAACTGCATACTGGAAAAATCCCAAAGAATTTAAGAAAAAAATTTCCTTGAAATTTACGAGTCTTTAAACTCATCAATAACCAAAATTAATCAATAGTTCCATATATTGGTACAAAACTCCTATATCCAATTGAAATATGAACCATCACCACCATAGATACTAAAACAAAAGGAATAAAGAAACCAACATAAAACCCCTTGGAACACCATTGATGGATCAGCATCAATATAACAACACCACTCTTTTTTACACACGTAAACATGATTTATTACATAAATATTCACTTATGACAAAACTGATGATCGTTAAGTCAAGTGTCTTGTGAAATTAGGAAAATTACATAACATATTACAACATAAAATAAAATATCTTTATGGAAATAATCTTTTACATGACCACCCCATTACTTCATACTTATCAATGCATAAGATAACCTTAGGACATACATAAAAAATGGTCAGCTATAAATACCATTAAGGGAGTAAAAAATGAATAATATTATGAATACAATACATTTTATCCAATAATAATATCAATGGATAATAATAGAAACATGAACATAAAATCATGATATAGCATCATTATCATAACATGGAAATGTGGCAACAACATTTTACATGTTATTAGCACGACCCAAGGCTAATTTCATATGGAGAGTGAGTAAACCCACATTACACTTTAATTAGAATATAAAACCCTCATTTCACTAGAATTAGAATGGTTAAAAACTCATCTCATTTGACTTATGATGATAGTAATCTTTACCCAGTTCATTGGAGTGATATCAGGGCGCACCCTTTATAAGCATTTCATTTCATGCATAAATGTGCCACATGGATCATAAAACATGTATTCATTAAATATCATAATTTATTCCACAAATAATTGATGTGTAATGCATAAATGTATGTACTATATCAAAAAGAACATGTTCATAATGGTGAATACCCTTGATAGAGAAATGGGTATGGTATTCACTTACACAATGATTTTGGCATGAGAAATTTTGGTGTAACTTTAACAAAATAACGACATCAAATAAAAATCATAAAATGGGTTGATGAGAGATAAATGGGTATATCACCATTTATACATACAATTTACAGTAAGGGGATCATGGAACATAATATCCCAACACATGTAATGTAATTTAGATGCATAATATTAAATAATTTCTTGAATGTAAATGATGAGAGAGAAATCCATTACCGTATTTCGACATGGTAACAGGTGTTCATGGGAGGAATTAATGAGTGAGAAAGGGGTCTATTTTCATTAAAACATAAGGAGGAAAGTATAAGTGAGGTTAAAAGTCATACCCCAACATTTTAAATTTAAAATAAAAGGGCACAACAATATTAGGAATCTTCAACATAAATAAGGAAGGAAGGAAACTGATGATCCCTTACTTGGAAGTGTGATACCAAAGTCTTGGGAGAGGGTTGGGAGAGGATTCATGGGAACTTTATGTGCCTTAGGAGGATTCTATATATATGAGGCAGAGTTTGGTACAGCTCCAAATGATTTGAGTGAAGAGGAATGGGTGATTGAGTGGGTTTATATAGGAAAAGAGAGATAATTCTTTATTATTTAGGATTTGGATACTACACATTAAACTAATCAACACCACAAACCATCCTACGGTTATTGACCATGGGATTTTCCAAATTTGAGTGGAAAAAATTGTCTTATAATGCCAATGACCGAAATTATTAATATATTAGGCTTTCTTATGTATAAGAGAGTCACACTCTCAAGGTAATCATTTTAAAAAGTTAAAATGGTTTATAATCCTAGGAGGGTCCACTAAAGCATTTAAAATTAATAAAATAAATATAAAATAACATTATTTTAAATTTAAAACATATATAAGACGAATAAATCTTTTATAGTATTTTATTACGTCACTATTGGGTTATTATGATGTCATAAAACACATTATATATTCAAACGGTATTAAATTTTTACCCAAAATTTTTTTTGCGCAAACCAAACCAGCAGCACCCAAACCAACATTCAAAATTTAAAACATCAAAAGGAAACAGGGCCTCGAACTTCACCCCATCATCCAGCTCATCCCCTTGTTCCACGAACACACGTCACCGCCTCGAATCACGCACCCTTGAAACCAGCAGCACCTCGAACCGCGCCCCGCCTCGAACCATGCGAGACGACCGGAGAAACCTATCCGAACCATCGGCGAGCTTCACCGGCGTTCATCCACCGACATAGAGAAAGAGATCACATCAACACGCACCATCCGCCATGCAGGTCGTCGGAGAGGACGACGGACAAGACCGGATCGCCACGCGCCACCATTCACCGAGGAAAGCGGCAGAGCCGTCGACGGAACCACCGCATACCCCGCAAGAAACATCAGCAAGGACGCCGGAGTAGGACCCGACCCCTCCATTGTCGGTACAAACCATCCTCGTCGACTCTAGTGAAGAGAAATGAACATGACCAGAAAATCCACCTCCCGACGTCACCTTCATCAGCACGAACCAAGGAAAAAGCCCAGCGCTGCCATCCGAGATCACCAAGAAAGCAACGCCTGACCTCCAAACACCCAGATCAGAGGCCGAAGTGAAGATTCTGTACCGTCAGGCCAGGGACTCCGGCGTAGAATCAACACCGAGTCGCGAAGACCCCGGTGCACGCAAGAAGAGTCGATGCAGGGCCGAGCGGAAAAGAAATCCCACCTCAAATCTCCGATCCAAGGAAGAAGACCTGCAGCTCTGGGATGAGGGAGGCGGCGCGAGCGAACCCTAGCCGGACGCGGTGCCCCTTACTTGCTCATCGTCGTGAAAGATCAACCCAAAATTTTTATTATCTCCGAAAATTATGAAAAATTTACCATTGGATAATTTCAACATCCCAATTCCAAAAATAATATTCATTTTACCTAAATAATTCTATAAATTTGTGAATTTTAACGTTAAAATAAAAACTGATATTTATTGAATATTCCTGGGTTTTGAAAAAAATTGTTTTCAATCCGTAATAAAGATTACAATTCTATTCATAAAAATAATAAAATAATTTGTATTTAATAAAAATTAATTTAGGTATAATATTTTACTAAAATATTATTTAATTCAATAATCCATTAATATCATCAAAATAGATTTGTTAATTGAATTTAAATATTTACGAAGAATAATATTTGTGCTTTAAAAACCATTTACAATGTCATAAAATGAATGTATATTATTTATAAAAAAATAATTAAATTAACCATATTGATATGGTCATATTACATAACCCATTATAACACTCTCATAAGACCTAAGGGTAATGTGTGTGATGGTTAAAGACTCATGGGGTGGCTCAGATAACATCGCTTGGGTGGTAATTTCAATTAATTTCAACTTCCCCTGTAGAAAATTCCATTAAAATTTAATGTGTTGAAGCTCAAATTGGGCTTCGTAAATAGAGAAGCATAATTATTCTACCTTCTTTCTAAGCTCTGATAAATGGGATTCATATGGAGCAATTCTATTTAATGAGGCCATTTCTTCCTTTGACTGAGTAAATTAGATTTTTTTAAAGCCTTATATTTATACTAGTCATGTGATCATTGTTCAATGACTATATTAGAATGTTAACAATTCATAATGGTATTTTAAAATCCAAAAATAAATCTATGTAATTTTATATGATTTATGTAACCATTTTATTTAATAATACATTTAATTGGATCAAGTGGAATTTTCATTAATAAATGTTTGGGTCTCCAGAATCTTCCCCCATTATGAAATTTCACCCTCAAAATTTCCTTTTCCAACACTAAAACAGATGAGGGTGACTCTGCTTCATCACTTCCTCTGATTCCCACATTGGGTATTCAAACTTTTGGCTTCGCTGCAATAGCTTAATGAGGGGTATTGTCTTATTTTGTAGAACTTATTCCCTATGATCTAAGATCTTCACCATCTTCTCTTGATATGAGTGTTCATTCTCCATTGGTACCACATCTGGATTGAGTACATGTGATGGGTTATGTATGCACTTCTTGAAGAGTGATACCTAGAATATATCATATACTTGAGATAGGTTCATTGGGAGTGATAGATGATAAGAAACTGCTCTAAAGTGATCAAGGGTCTCAAAAGGGATGATGTACCTTGAACTAGGATTTCCCCTATTCCCAAATCTCATAACTATCTTCCACGATGATATGCGGAGGAGTACCATTTCTCCAATATCAAACTCTAGGTCTCGTTAATGATTATCAGCATAGAATTTTTTTTACTCTGAGCATCTTTAATGTACATCGGGATAGTCTTAACCTTCTCCACCATTTCTTCGACCAATTTTGGACCAAGGGGATTTCGCTCCCCAACTTCATTCCAACACACCGGTGTTCTTCACCTCTTCCCATAAACAGATTTATAAGGAGTCATTTGGATGCTTGAGTGAAAGCTGTTATTGTAAGAGAACTCAACCAGAGAAAAATGTTTTTCCCATCCTCCTTTGAAGTCCACTGAGCATACTCTCAACATGTACTAAAGTTTTTGGACTGTCCTCTCAGATTTTCCATCAGTTTGAGGATGATAAGCCATAATAAAGTTCAGCTCAGTATTCAAAGCTTTTTGGAGACTCCTTGAGAACATAGAGATAAATCTTGGATCTTGATTAGATACAGTAGATATTGTTACTCCATGAATCCTTACCACTTATCTGATGTATATCTAGGTCTGTTTATCCAATGATACATCCTCCTTATTTTCAATTAAGTGTGCATTCTTTGTATGATGATCCAAAATAACCTAGATAAAATTGTTTCCTTCATATTTCTTTGGAAGACTAGTGAAAAATTCCATGTTGATGATCTCCCATTTTCCATGTTGGTTTGGGTAATGGTTTCATCATCCCCTTATACTTATTCCTCTCAGCCTTCACCTGCTGACATACCCATTAGTTTTATGTATACTCAATGATATCATTCTTCATGTTATCTCACCAATAATTCTCTTAGAGATCTCAATACATCTTTCTGTTTCCTGGGTGAATGGAGAAATTCAATCAATGTGCATCATCCAAAATTTCATTCTTTGACTCTAGATTTGATGGAACAAATAGTCTTTCCCCACATCTCATAATTCCTTAATCATTAACATTAAAATCTAAGGATTTCCCTTTTATGATAGTTTCCAATTTCTTCTAAATTCTTACATTATTCTTTTTTAGCATCCTTTAATCATTCCAACAAAGAAATTTCAGAAATCATTTGTGAAAGGATTGATGATGTTCCATTATTCATGATTCCCATGTAAATCTTAATAAAACCTAATAAGATTGAATCCTTTTCAATTCACATCATTAATATAATCACAGGTACCTTTCTGATCAAAGAATCTACCACCTTGTTTGCTTTCCCAATGTGGTAATAAACTAAGCAATCATAGTCTTTGATCATCTCTAACCATCTTCATTAGTGCATGTTCAACTCTTTCTAGGTGAATATATACTTATGGCTTTTGGGATCCATGTATATTTTACACTTCTCCCCAAGGAGGTAATGTCTCCAAATTTTTAAAGTGAAAATTACTATAGCCAACTCTGGATAATTTGTTGGATATTTTTTATCTTGAACATTCAATTTCATTGAATCATAGGAAATGACTTTTTCATTTTTTACCAACACATATCCCATGACCTTCTTCTAAGAATCACTAAATACGACAAAACTTTATCCACTTGTGGGTAGTGTAAGCACCAGCGTAGTGATAAAAATCCTATTCAACTCGTTGAATCTACCTTCACATTTATCAGTCCAACTAAACATGACCCCATTTCACGTTATCTTGTTAAGAATATTTGACAATCGTGAGAAATTTCTCACAAATCGGCAATAATATCCAGCTAACCCAAGGAACCTACAAATATTTGTCACAGATATTGGCCTCATCCATCCCTCAATTTCATTTTTCAAGGATGGATCCACATATATCCCATTTCTTGTGATTATATGACCTATGAATGAAGCTTCTTTCAACAAAAAATCACACTTGTTGTACTTTTCATAGAGCTTCTCCTTTTGTATGGTCTCTAATAAAGTTCTTAGATGCTCCACATGCTCCTCCTAGGTTATAGGGTATATTAGAATATCTTCTATAAAGACTACCAAAAATTTGTTGAGGTAATATCTAAAGACCATATTCATCATGTACATGATGATTTATAGAGAATTAGTGACTCCAAAAGGAATTATTATGAATTCATTGTGCCCATACTTGGTACAAAAAATAGTCTTCAGGATATCATACTTCTTCACCCTTACTTGGTAATATCCTGACCACGGATCCACCTTGGAAATGTATTGTGCTCCACATAGCTGATCGAACATATCATAAATTAATGGGAGAGGATACTTGATCATTATCGTGATTTTTTTAGATGACAATAATCAATGAAAAGGTGCATTGAACTATCTTTCTTATTGATGAAGAGGACTGGTGCACCCCATGGTGAAGCACTTTGGCGTATAAAACCGTTATCCAGATTCTCCTGTAGTAGGTTCTTTATCTCATCAAGCTCTAAAAAATCTAGTCTATTTGGAAACATGGATGTTAGCAAAGCCCCAAGTATAAGATCAATGAAGAATTAATCATATCATATAAGAGGAAGACTAGGAAATTCCTCAGGAAACACATCAGTGAATTCCCTCATAATTGGAATGTCTTTGAGGATGGTTCCTTACATAGGCTCAATCATCTGATCATGATATGCATGCTCATAGGGTATTAATATCCACTCTTGAGATGATGGGTCTAAACATGATTCAACCTCCTCCTTTCACTTGTACAGAATTAGGGTTTGATTCACCATATGAAGAGGGATTTTCTCTCACTACAATTTATGTTGGATCTATATTGAAAAACCCAATCCATGCCATGAATTTTATAAAATTTAACCAAAGGGAGTATGATAGATTTTCTGGGAATTTAAATCCACAAATTGTGATAGGGGGTTATATTCATGGTATTAAATGATTTCCCCATTTTTCATTCTCATTTATATCTCTACATCTATGATTTTTACTGGTGTTTGGATTTTTTTAATAAACTTTCGGGGTTCAAAGAATGCATATATATATAATCAAAAAGTAAGTTTTCTATTCTTGATTGAATAATTAGCATTTATATAACCACTTTGTTCTCAAAGTTTTATTTAGTGTTAGTGATGGAAAAATATCACCCTTGCTGCCGTGGAGGATTTTGGTTTCCTCCGAAAACCTTTGTCTTAGGTGACTAGTTTTCAAAGTTCCATGGTTCTTAGAAGTTGAAGTAGTGGACAATGCATTGATTGTAGACTAGAGCTTTCCTCTCTGCTACTATAGCAGTGGGTTTTTCTTTCTGGAAATTAATGGCTAGGTTCCCTTCTATTCCATAGCTAAATCATTTCCTCTTTCCCTTCAGGAAATTTTTAGCGTGCTTTTTTCCCCACCATTGGAAAGTGGGGTGATGGTATTTCTTAGCCCTATTGGATTTATCCATCAAACTGCAAGAATTAAAGTTCACATTCCTCTTCTTATCCCTATGATACCCCTAAGATTCGCCGATCTCCATTTTGACATTGGGGGCACATTGAACAATTTCCTCATAGCTATCGAAGTCATGGATCGCTGGGGAATTTTGTAGGCTAGGATTTTTCCCACCATAGAAGCAGTTAAACTTGATTTTTGGGGTAGCAAAAAAGACGGAGGAATATTGTGTAATCCTTGTGAAGTTTTCCTCATACGCTCTAATGAATTCTTCATCTTTTTTACTTGAGGAAAATGATTTCTCTTTCTATCTTAAGTTGGAGGGTGCACAAAAAATATTTATTGAAAAACATTTTCTAGAAATCCTTCGATTCTAACACCTTGATCTCTTCCTCAGGATTCATATTTTGGATCAATGTCCACCATTGATCAGCTTCAACTTGCCTACGATAAGAATCCAAAAATAACCTTCTCTTATTTCGAACATTGAAGGATTTCTAAGATCTTCTGAATGGAGTTGATCCATTGTTCGACAATTGAGGGATCAGATGATCCATTAAAAGTAGGAAGACATTGTCTCATGAAGCTCTTTATTGCTGCTTGTTCATTCTTAGGAGGGGTTTTATGTTCTTCTAGACCCATGTTTCTTCTCAAAAATTTATTTAACTGAGAGAGTATTGTGACAATGTTTATGATTACTGCTCCCATTGGATTGGGAATCTCATTATAATAGTCATCACAGTGATCTTCGCATTAGCCGATAGCCAGAGTCTTCATATTACCAGCCATTGGCTGGAATAAAAGGAAAGTTAGGGGTAACCAATAAAGGGTAATTCAAATAAAAAAATGCGTAACTTATAAATTACATTTATTTGCGTAACTTATGAAATTATAGGATTCAATCTATGTGATCCATGATCTACTTCCCAACATATATTCTTAGGGGAATTTTTTTATTCCCTTAATAATGGTTCATACTAGGGTTATGAATTTACCAAATCATATCCCCCTAGGAGTGTTTTAACCATGAGTAAATAAAGGCCCATTTTCTTTCACTAGTTCCCATTCATGTCTATCTCAAAGTAGTGTTTTTGGGTTTTACCCCTAGATACATCTATGCTAGAGAAACCAATACTTGTTTGTATCCTGACAGGGATGTATTTTTTTGATAAACCACTTATTATATACTAAATAAAATTTAGTGATGTTTTTATTCTACATAGTCTTATCCTTCAGGATTTCACTAGGGTTTTCTAATCCTAATCCCAAAAATAACTAAACCTATCCTCTAATACTAACTATAATAACCCTGCCCTTTATTAAACACTTAATCTTGATTTATTACATAAACATTCACTTAAGAAAACTATAAGGATTGATATGTATGTTGTCTTTAGAAATTAGAAATATTAAATAACAACTTATAACCTAAAATAGAACATATTTATTGAAAACTTCTTTTACATGAAAACAACATTCTTTCGAACATAGCAGTGCATGGGATAACCTAAGGATATACATAAAAAAGGGTGATCTATACATCCCCATAAGGGCGTAAACAAGGAATAACATGATTAATAAGATAAATGTTAGGAAATAGGAATATCGGTGGAGAATAAGATAATCATGAACATAAAGTCATGATATAGCATGATTATCATAACAGGGAAATGCAGTAATAACACTTAATATGATAATAGCATGATCCAAGGCTCATTGCATATGGAGCATGAGTAAAAATTCACTATACAAGAACTGGCATGAGAAAGCAATCATTTAAATTGAATTTTCATGAGTGAAACCTCATTTAACTTGAAGTGTCAAGATACTAATCATTACCAAATGCATTGAAGTGATATCAGAGCGTACCCTTTATAAACATTTCATTTCATGCATAAGTGTGCCAAATGGATCATACAAAATGGATTCATTAATCATTAAAACTTATTACAAGAATAAAATATGAGGAATACATAAATTTATGTCCTAAATAAATATTTACATTTTCATAAAGTTGAATACCATTGATTGAGAAATGGGTATGGTATTCACTTACACGGTGAGTTTGGTATGGGAATTTTTTGTGTAACTTCAACAGCATAATGAAGTCATAAAGAAATTGTAAAATGGGGGATGAGAGAAAAAGGTGTCTATCATCATTTATACATAAAATTTATAGTAAGGGGGTTATGAAACATAATATCCCAACATATTTAATGGAATTTATATGCACAATATAAAATAATTTCTTGAATTTAAATGAGGAGTGAGAAATCCCTTATGGAATTTTCGCATGGTAACAAGTGTTCATGGGAGGAATTAATGAGAGAGAAAGGGTCTCACATAATTCATAAATAAGGAGGTATGTATAGGGGAGGTGATAAATCATACAAAAAAGAATTCAATTGAAAATAAAAGGGAACACCAATATAAGGAATGTTGGACATAATTAAGGATGGAAGGAAACTGAGGATCCCTTACTTGGAAGTGTGATCCCAAAGACTTGGTAGAAGCTTGAGAGAGAATTATTTAGAGCTAGGGTAACCTTGGGAGGATTATTGTGAGGGGATAGTAGTGGTTGGTCGAGCTCCAAATGGTTTTAGTGAAGAGTAATGGGTGATTGAGTGGGTTTATATAGGAAGAGGGAGGGAATTCATTATTATATAGGTTTTGGACACTGTAGATTAAAATAATCAAAATGAAAACATCCCATGGTTTGTGGCCATGGTTTTTTCCAAATTGGAGTGTAAAAAATTATTTTATAATTAAAATGACATAAATTATTAAAATATTAGGCCTAATTATGTGGAGGTGAGTCACACTCTCAAGGAAATCATTTTAAAATGTTAAAATGTTTTATAAATCGTGGAGGGTCCACTAAGGAATTTTAGAATTAGTAAAAAAATTAAAATCAGATTATATTAATGTAAAAACATATATTTGACGAATAAAACATTTATAGTATTTTATTACATCACTATTGGTTCAATATGATGTCATAAAACACATTATATTTTTAAACAGCATTCAATTTATACCCAAAAAATCAATTGTCTCAGAAAATTATAAACTATTCACTATAGGATAATTTTGACATATAGATTAAAAAAAATATTCATTTTATCTAAATAATTATCTAAATATTTAAATATTAACTTTTAATGTAAAAACCAACATTTATTGAAACTTCATGGGTTGTGACAAAAACAATTTTGAATCCTTAATAAAAATTACAATTTTAATCTTAAAAATTATACGATTATTTATATTTAATAAAAATTAATTTATTGATAATATTTTATTATAATATTATTTATTTAAAAAATCCATTAATTCAAAAATCTATATTTCTTAATTGAATTTAAATAATAACTAAAAAAATATTTGTGATTAAAAACCTACAAAGTAATAAAATGAAAGTATGATCTTTATAAAAGAATAATGCACATAACCATAATGATAGGGTCTTGTTAAATAACCCCTTATTACACCCGTATAAGACCTAAGGATAAGGTGTGCGATGGTGAAAAACTCTTGGGGTGGATCAGATAACATCACTCGCATGGTAATATCTACTAACTTTCAATTCTATCTGAAGTGCATTGTGTTGCATTTGTTGTCAATGAGGCATGAAGTTGTCTTGGAATGAATGGAAGTCAAGGAATGTCAAGATGTGAATAACAAAGGTTGTGATGGTGTTGGTGGTGAAGGAGAATGGCCATGGTACTTAGAGGAATGTCACTTAGGAGATTCACTAAGTGGCATTGGAGAATATGGTTGAAACATTCTCCATGTCACATCATACGATTGTTGAGCTGCTCTTGAAGTTCTAAGAACTTGTATCCTGATGATACAAAGTCACAACATGATTAGAAGACCATGCATTGTAGTGACAATGCATGAGGAGTTGAAGAAGCAAGATGATCCATTCACTACTTCTAAGTGGATGAAGTGGTTTAATGAAGTCCATGTACTAACTCTTAGTGCATGTGAATTTGAAGTTGATCCAATTGATCTCTGATTAGATCAATGAAGCACATTGAAAAATTTAAGTGATTTAGGAGCTCAGTTGAAGATGAAGACCCTTCGTGAATTCCATTACAAAGTGATGAATAAATGTTGAAGAAGAATGGAGGAATTCTAATGAAGAAGAAATAATTGATCAAGTAGCTCGGTTGATGAAGATCCTTGAGAATTCTCTCCTAAGTTGAAAATGAGATGGTGAAGAAGAATTATAAATTGAGGAGTAGTTTTTAATCAAGAAGATTAATGTTTGAAATCTCAAGAAGAAGATGAAGGAAAAGAATGCCTTGAAGGGCAAGTGGCACTTGGCATATTTTACATGGAGGACTTTGTTTTTACAAAGTCTTATTCAAGACTTAGCCAAAAAATTGGCCTGCCCGTGAGCACCTTGTGGGTTCAACCCCAAGGCTCATGTGGGCCTAAGGCGCCACGCCCAAGGGGGAACCCGTGGGGCGAGCTCAGGGCGGCAGGGGCGCACCCGCAGACACCACAGAGGCGCTGGGGCACGCCCGGAGGAGCGCAGTGTGCATAGTGGGCGCCAGTGGCGCGCCCGCAGGAGGCATAGTGGGCGCTAGGAGCGCGCCTGAAGGGAGCATAGTGGGCGCAGAGCGCGCCCGCAGAGAGAACACGGTGCGGGGCGGCACCGTGGAGGGAGGAGTTTCAACTAGCCGTTCAAGGGAGCGGCTGGGTTATAAGCCGCGGATAAACCGGGCTGCGTTTCGATGTGGGACGCGCAAAAAATCCCGGGAGCAAATCTCCGCCGTCCGTCTCATCGCGCGCTTGATCTGCGCCGCACATCTGATCCGCGGCGCCGCGATCTAATCCAGGCCGTCAGATGTATTTTGATCGCCCGATCCAACGGCTCCCGGCTCATCTCCTTCGTCGAGCTCGAGTCGAAGCCACCCGCGAGCAGCCGCTGAACCAGAGGCCATCCGACCACCCGTTCTCGAGCTCCCGGCCACCGCTGATCGAAGTGAAGCCACCCTCGCGCTCGTCTGGCCATAACGAATAGGATCATGCCCAAGAATACACGTGCATGCAACAAATGAGGGAATTCGATGTTGGCCGAGGCAAACGAAGTTGCCGAGGCACCGGGTTGATGTTTTGCATGAGATCAGCCTAAACCGAAGGCTGTGCATGCGTTATGAGTCGCATGCACGTAGAGAAAAAATAAATGGGAACCCGCGTGGAAACAGAGGAAAGAAATTAAGATTTGGAAAATCTTGATAACCCGAAACTTTCGGGAGTTCAAAGATTTATCACGTGGAAGTTTTGAGGATTCTCTGCCTATAAAAGAAGAGGCCGAGACCTCATTGTGGCTTGCTGATTCTTTGTTGAAGATCCGGAAAACCGTGAGTGCACCTTGTGCCTCACGAAGACAAAGCCCCGCGCAGACTTGCGCGGTGAGGTCCCTTGCGCGCACTCTGCGCGGCAGGAAGAGCTCGTGGCCGCAGCATTCTTGCGCGCCCGAGGCTTGTTCCCTCTCTGCCCGCACCCTTGCGCGGCAAGAGGAAGACCCCGCGGGTGTTGCACTTGCGCGCCCCGCGGGTAGGAGGTCTTGCGCGCCCCTCGGCCAGTGCACTTGCGCACCAGAGGCAGTACCACCCTTGGGTCTTGCGCGCCACTGTGCCGTGCACTCTGCACGCCTTGTTTGAAATTGGGTGATGAGAATTACACACCAAGTGGGTGTGTGCTAAAAGGTGAAAACACCCACGCCATGGACAGTGTGTGTGCATAGTGTTGAGAAGTTTGGCCGCAACCCTTGTGCGCCTGCACACTAGTGGGGTTCGGGTTGTGTGTGCAAAGAAGAATAAAAGAGTAAACCTTGTGTGCCAAGAGAAGTGGAAGGCCGTAGCCACATTTCCCCTTGTGTGTGTGCTAAGTGCAAAGAAGGGCAGTAGGTGTTCGGGTGTGTGTGCAAGAAGGGAAGAGAAGGCCGAGCCTTAGTGCCTCGTGTGCCAAGTGAAGTGGAATACCACACATTGTGTGTGAAGTGAAAAAGGCCGAGAGGAAGTGTGTGCAAGTGGAAGAGGCCGTAACCTTGTGTGTGCACCAAGTGAAGACACATTTTGTGTGTACATAATTGAAGAACAACCTACGGGTTAAGGGTGTGCAACAAGAAGAGGGAAGAGGCCAAAGTCAAGTGTGTGCAAAACAAAGAACAATTTATGTGTACATGAACAAGTGACAAAGAAGGCCGAACCTATGTGTGTGCTCTAAGAGGAGTAGACACACTTAGAAGAAGAAGAAGATTCACACAAAGTATAACACACTTCAATGTGTGTAATCAAAAGGAACTAAACGTGTGAAGTACAAGTGAGAAGGTGTGTGCTATAATTGATTACACCCTTTGTGGGTTTACTGCACCTAGAAGAGAAGAAGGGGAGTGCATGCATGCATGCATGCACGTGCACACGTGAACAGTGCTAAATCAGTGGTGTGCATCTGAGGAGTCCAAGACTTGAAGATCTTGAAGAGTTGCCATGCACTCAGTGCATGATGTTGAAGTGAACTGAGACTGGACCAGACCGAAGATAAAGATATTATTTGTCTGAGCATTCAGTAATTGGAGAGAAGCCGGGGCATCCTTAGAAGAAGGTGATAAAGCCCGAGCAAGATGAGAAGACCTGTTCACCACAAGTGATCAGAAGAAGAGCAAGGCCAGCAGTCTTTATCCCAGACTACTGAAGATACTTGAAGAAGCTTAAAGAGAAGAAGAGCTACTCGTGCGACTCGAGGAGCCAGGAGAAGACCCTGTGGGACTCAGGGAGAAGAAGTCTTCAGTGGGATTCTGGAGCAGGCCAGTGGGACTCTGGTAACACTGTGGGACGCAGTATAAAGACCCTCCTGTGGGACTCAGGAGAGATACGGTGGGAAGCTGTATCGACCATTGTAATTTTAACAGGTTATAATGGAGAATCCATGCTGGGAGAGCATGGCAAGGATGTAGGCCTTTGGTGCCGAACCTTGTAAATCCTTGTGTCCTGTGCCTTTTCATTACTGCATTATTCGGGAAAGGTTGAGAGATACAAGAAGAGTGGATCGAGGCTTTAACCAGCCATAGAGGTTTAATTGATAAAGAATCAATTAGTAAAAAGTTTTAAGGGATCACTGATTCACCCCCTCCCCCTCTCAGTGATTCACACTGATCTGGGCACTTCAATTGGTACCAGAGGGAGGTTCCCTCTAAAAGATCCAAGGGAGTCTTTATGGAGTGCAGATTTGAGGAAATGAGTGACCAGCCTCAAATGGAGATATCTGCCATGACTCAGAAAAATAGAAAGAAGAAATAGGCAAAGAAGATGAGGAAGAAGGTTGTTGCAATCAGAGAAACTCCTTCTATGGAAAGAAATGTGAATGTCACATCAGATGACAATTCCTTTTATCATTCTTCTGATGAAGCCTGCTCTAGCTGTGATGAAGATGGAAGAAACAATGATCTTCTAAATGCAATCAAATATCTTCAGAAGAGAGTCCCCAAGAAAGTTGCAATATGTATAGCTACAGGCCTCCTTGATCTTCAAGAAGAAAAATTACAGCTAGAAGATGAAGCCAATTCTCTGGAAGTCCAATTGGCTAAAAGGGTTGGCATAACCAACACTCTCAGAAAGCTTGTAAATGCTAAAGATGAAACAGTATCTCTTTGCAATGAAAGATATGAAGATACTTGTGAAGAATTGCAAAGAATCCTTTCTGAGAAAGAATTCTTTAAGACTGTGGTCAAAGATGTTTTCCATGCACTGGAAAAGAGGCATAAAGTATCAATGGTTGTCAGAGATGCTCAACTTGAAGAAAAAGTCAAATTGGTGAAGGAGCTGGACAATTCATTGCAAGAATTAAAGAAGGTGCATGAAGACCAGATAAAACAGCTGGAAGAGAAATGGGAAGGAAGGCTAAGAACTGTTGAGGATGAGAAGAACTCCCTTAACATGAAATGCTTAGAACTAGAGGTGATATTGAAAAATCTGCAATCACCCAAAGCTGAAGCCTCCCAGTCAGCTGAAAGGAGAAATGTTGCTACTCAAGTATGCATTGAGCAGGATGATTCTAAAAGAAAGACATCCTCTAATGAAAGGGCAACTTCTTCTAAAAAGAAGGTACCATCCATACCATCTTGTACTGATGCTTCTAATTGTGTTTCCACAAAAAGTGCAGGATGGAAGAATAATTCCAAACAAATATGGATGAAGACAGTAAAGAAGCAGAGCTCTCCTGAAACAGCACAACAGGTCAAGAAAAGTACCCTACAATCAGAAGGACTGAAGAGGTCAAGATTCGTGGGTCAGTGTTGGTGTTGTAACAAGTATGGGCATTGTGCAAAGGATTGTTGGTACAATCCACTGAATGTCAAAGCACCAAGGAAGCCCATGCCTAGGGGGAGCAAGCCAGAAGAAAAGAAGCAGCATCCACAGGTCCAGAGACATCTGTTTACTGCTAACAGATTTGGATTACTTGACAACATCTGGGATGGTTGCAAAAGTGTTCAAAATGATACATGTCAATCTCCAACTGTATCCAAAGATGAAAAGAAGAGAAGATCACTGAACCTGGCTAAAAAGGAATCCTTGGGAAGCAAGAAGAAGAAAGCTGAAAAAGCTTCCAAGAAGATGTTGAAAAAGGAAGAGAAGTCCTTGGAGTCTGAGTCCAAGAAGGGTGATGCATCCGGAAGGACCACCAAGAAATGCTTCTTCTGTGGAAAGAAAGGACACATCATGGACCTTTGTAAAGAATCCATGAAACTAAATAGAATCCAACTGAACTCCAAAAGAAAATCAATCCAGAAGAAGAAGGGATTGATTGAAAATAAGTTTCCTAAGAAAGGTAGCTTAACAGAATCAAAAGAACCATGTGGAACTTCTAGAACTGGGGCCACCCTTCCAAATGATTTACTTGTCATATGGCCACATCAGTTGCAACTTGCCAAAGATCTGCAGAGAGCTGAAGATGAAGTTCTGGCAATTGCTAAAGCAAAAGGGAAGAAGAAGGTTTCACATGAAGATGTTTTGAGAACCACACCAGCACAATCATCAATGAAGATCAAATGTGCAAGTGTGAAGAATGGTGAAAATGGGACATCTCGGTTGAGAGAATCTTCTCAACCTTGTTGTTCACATTGATGAACCAAGGAGGTTCCATCTTATTCCCTTATACTATTGGTATTTACATGTGCTGACATTGTAGGGAATTGAAGATGATGATCATTCTCAGCTGGAGGATGGTTTGGACAGAATGGAGTGCACCCCTTGAGGGGGAGCCAATCTGAAGAAGATGGTATTCTGAGATTAATACCATCTTGAGAAAAGTGAAGGTATTCCAATCATACTTTCACCCCTTGTTTCTTAATTGAGTTTATCTTGTCAATTAAGGGGGAGTATGGATTGAAGACAAATGGATGAAAGGGGGAGCTTTATCTTTGCACCTGAACATTCTAATGTGTTTTGTGAAGTATGTGCAGGATTTAGCAATTCATTGTTATATCTGAAAAAGTTTCAAACCCCTGAAGCATGATCTCACATGTATAGTGAATGTTGGACAGCATTGAGTACCTTGGTTACATCACTCTTGTTTTCTACACCGGGTTAGCCCAAGTAGACTTAGAGCTGATTTACTAAAGGTTCTTTGCTAAAGAGAACATGTGACATCATCCCTCTCTCAGTGTTTTTCAAGAAAATACTTTTATAAGGGAGGAAGAGATTTTTGAAAGTGAACCACACCACACCTTTGCATTTGATTGCCAATAAGGGGTAGAAAATATTGGCACACATATTGACCCATTCATATGTGCTGAAGGAGTGTATTGACAACAAATACAAAGGGGGAGATTGAAGTGCATTGTGTTGAGTTTGTTGTCAATGAGGCATGAAGTTGTCTTGGAATGAATGGAAGTCAAGGAATGTCAAGATGTGAATAACAAAGGTTGTGATGGTGTTGGTGGTGAAGGAGAATGGCCATGGTACTTAGAGGAATGTCACTTAGGAGATTCACTAAGTGGCATTGGAGAATATGGTTGAAACATTCTCCATGTCACATTAGACGATTGTTGAGCTGCTCTTGAAGTTCTAAGAACTTGTATCCTGATGATACAAAGTCACAACATGATTAGAAGACCATGCATTGTAGTGACAATGCATGAGGAGTTGAAGAAGCAAGATGATCCATTCACTACTTCTAAGTGGATGGAGTGGTTTAATGAAGTCCATGTACTAACTCTTAGTGCATGTGAATTTGAAGTTGATCCAATTGATCTCTGATTAGATCAATGAAGCACATTGAAGAATTTAAGTGATTTAGGAGCTCAGTTGAAGATGAAGACCCTTCGTGAATTCCATTACAAAGTGATGAATAAATGTTGAAGAAGAATGGAGGAATTCTAATGAAGAAGAAATAATTGATCAAGTAGCTCGGTTGATGAAGATCCTTGAGAATTCTCTCCTAAGTTGAAAATGAGATGGTGAAGAAGAATTATAAATTGAGGAGTTGTTTTTAATCAAGAAGATTAATGTTTGAAATCTCAAGAAGAAGATGAAGGAAAAGAATGCCTTGAAGGGCAAGTGGCACTTGGCATATTTTACATGGAGGACTTTGTTTTTACAAAGTCTTATTCAAGACTTAGCCAAAAAAATTGGCCTGCCCGTGAGCACCTTGTGGGTTCAACCCCAAGGCTCATGTGGGCCTAAGGCGCCACGCCCAAGGGGGAACCCGTGGGGCGAGCTCAGGGCGGCAGGGGCGCACCCGCAGACACCACAGAGGCGCTGGGGCACGCCCGGAGGAGCGCAGTGTGCATAGTGGGCGCCAGTGGCGCGCCCGCAGGAGGCATAGTGGGTACTAGGAGCGCGCCCGCAGGGAGCATAGTGGGCGCAGAGCGCGCCCGCAGAGAGAACACGGTGCGGGGCGGCACCGTGGAAGGAGGATTTTCAACTGGCCGTTCAAGGGAGCGGCTGGGTTATAAGCCGCGGATAAACCGGGCTGCGTTTCGATGTGGGACGCGCAAAAAATCCCAGGAGCAAATCTCTGCCGTCCGTCTCATCGCGCGCTTGATCTGCGCCGCACATCTGATCCGCGGCGCCGCGATCTAATCCAGGCCGTCAGATGTATTTTGATCGCCCGATCCAACGGCTCCCGGCTCATCTCCTTCGTCGAGCTCGAGCCGAAGCCACCCGCGAGCAGCCGCTAAACCAGAGGCCATCCGATCACCCGTTCTCGAGCTCCCGGCCACTGCTGATCGAAGTGAAGCCACCCTCGCGATCGTCTGGCCATAACGAACAGGATCATGCCCAAGAATACACATGCATGCAACAAATGAGGGAATTCTATGTTGGCCGAGGCAAACGAAGTTGCCGAGGCAGCGGGTTGATGTTTTGCATGAGATCAGCCTAAACCGAAGGCTGTGCATGCGTTATGAGTCGCATGCACGTAGAGAAAAATAAATGGGAACCCGCGTGGAAACAGAGGAAAGAAATTAAGATTTGGAAAATCTTGATAACCCGAAACTTTCGGGAGTTCAAAGATTTATCACGCAGAAGTTTTGAGGATTATCTGCCTATAAAAGAAGAGGCCGAGACCTCATTGTGGCTTGCTGATTCTTTGTTGAAGATCCGGAAAACCGTGAGTGCACCTTGTGCCTCACGAAGACAAAGCCCCGCGCAGACTTGCGCGGTGAGGTCCCTTGCGCGCACTCTGCGCGGCAGGAAGAGCTCGTGGCCGCAGCATTCTTGCGCGCCCGAGGCTTGTTCCCTCTCTGCCCGCACCCTTGCACGGCAAGAGGAAGACCCCGCGGGTGTTGCACTTGCGCGCCCCGCGGGTAGGAGGTCTTGCGCGCCCCTCGGCCAGTGCACTTGCGCACCAGAGGCAGTACCACCCTTGGGTCTTGCGCGCCACTGTGTCGTGCACTCTGCACGCCTTGTTTGAAATTGGGTGATGAGAATTACACACCAAGTGGGTGTGTGCTAAAAGGTGAAAACACCCACGCCATGGAAAGTGTGTGTGCATAGTGTTGAGAAGTTTGGCCGCAACCCTTGTGCGCCTGCACACTAGTGGGGTTCGGGTTGTGTGTGCAAAGAAGAATAAAAGAGTAAACCTTGTGTGCCAAGAGAAGTGGAAGGCCGTAGCCACATTTCCCCTTGTGTGTGTGCTAAGTGCAAAGAAGGGCAGTAGGTGTTCGGGTGTGTGTGCAAGAAGGGAAGAGAAGGCCGAGCCTTAGTGCCTCGTGTGCCAAGTGAAGTGGAATACCACACATTGTGTGTGAAGTGAAAAAGGCCGAGAGGAAGTGTGTGCAAGTGGAAGAGGCCGTAACCTTGTGTGTGCACCAAGTGAAGACACATTTTGTGTGTACATAATTGAAGAACAACCTACGGGTTAAGGGTGTGCAACAAGAAGAGGGAAGAGGCCAAAGTCAAGTGTGTGCAAAACAAAGAACAATTTATGTGTACATGAACAAGTGACAAAGAAGGCCGAACCTATGTGTGTGCTCTAAGAGGAGTAGACACACTTAGAAGAAGAAGAAGATTCACACAAAGTATAACACACTTCAATGTGTGTAATCAAAAGGAACTAAACGTGTGAAGTACAAGTGAGAAGGTGTGTGCTATAATTGATTACACCCTTTGTGGGTTTACTGCACCTAGAAGAGAAGAAGGGGAGTGCATGCATGCATGCATGCACGTGCACACGTGAACAGTGCTAAATCAGTGGTGTGCATCTGAGGAGTCCAAGACTTGAAGATCTTGAAGAGTTGCCATGCACTCAGTGCATGATGTTGAAGTGAACTGAGACTGGACCAGACCGAAGATAAAGATATTATTTGTCTGAGCATTCAGTAATTGGAGAGAAGCCGGGGCATCCTTAGAAGAAGGTGATAAAGCCCGAGCAAGATGAGAAGACATGTTCACCACAAGTGATCAGAAGAAGAGCAAGGCCAGCAGTCTTTATCCCAGACTGCTGAAGATACTTGAAGAAGCTTAAAGAGAAGAAGAGCTACTCGTGCGACTCGAGGAGCCAGGAGAAGACCCTGTGGGACTCAGGGAGAAGAAGTCTTCAGTGGGATTCTGGAGCAGGCCAGTGGGACTCTGGTAACACTGTGGGACGCAGTATAAAGACCCTCCTGTGGGACTCAGGAGAGATACGGTGGGAAGCTGTATCGACCATTGTAATTTTAACAGGTTATAATGGAGAATCCATGCTGGGAGAGCATGGCAAGGATGTAGGCCTTTGGTGCCGAACCTTGTAAATCCTTGTGTCCTGTGCCTTTTCATTACTGCATTATCCGGGAAAGGTTGAGAGATACAAGAAGAGTGGATCGAGGCTTTAACCAGCCATAGAGGTTTAATTGATAAAGAATCAATTAGTAAAAAGTTTTAAGGGATCACTGATTCACCCCCTCCCCCTCTCAGTGATTCACACTGATCTGGGCACTTCACTATCGTAGGTGATTCCGTTCATGCGTAACATGTTGAAGCACTGCTTGGGCTTGGTAATGAGCAATGCCCAGTGATTCTAAATTCTTTATGAGATCCAACAGATGGGATTCGTATGTATAAATTCTACTAGATGAGGCCAATAGTTCATTTATCTGAGTGAATTGGATTTGTTAAAGCCTTATATTTATACTAATCATGTGCTCACAGTTCAAATCTTATATTAGAAATGGTAATATTCCATAAAGGTATTTAAAAATCCAAAACATAAAACCAAGGAAGTGTATATATTTTATTTTAGTGTTTTATATAATATTATATTTAATTAGGCCAGGAGTAATTTTCATTAATCAATGTTTGGGTCGTTACAATATTCCCTCATAAGAAATTTTTTCCTCGAAATTTCCTTTTCCCACCCTAAAAAAATGAGCGTGACTCTTCATCACTTCCTCTGATTCCCACATTGCTTCTTCCAACTTGTGGTTTCACCACAACACCCTGACAAGGTGAATTGTCTTATTTTGTACAACTTATTCCTTATGATATAAGATATTCATGAACTTCTCTTCATAAGATAGGTTGTTATCTAATAGTACCACCTCTGGATTGAGTACATGTGATGGGTGTGGTATGTACTTCATCAAGAGTGATACCTGGAATACATAATTTACTTGAGATAGGTTCAGTGGGAGTGTTAGTCGATAGGCCAATTCTCTAATGCGATCTAGGATCTAAAAAGGGCTTATGTACCTTGGACTAAGATTTTACTTCTTCCTAAGTATCATATATCTCTTCCATGGTGATATGCAGAGGAATACCTTATCTCTAACATCAAACTCTAGGTATCATCAACAATTATCATCATAACTCTTTTGTTGACTCTGAATAGCCTTTATTTACTACTGGATGGTCTTAACCTTCTCCATAATTTCTTCGGCCATTTCTGGATCTATGAGATTTCACTCGCCAACATCATCCCATCATGTCGGTGTTCTGCACCACTTCACATAAATTGCTTAATAAGGATCCATTTTAATGCTTGAGTGGAAACTATTATTGTATGAGAACTCAAATAGAGTAAGATGTGGATCTCATCCTCCTTTGAAGTCCATTGATCATTCTCTCAAAATTTCCACAAGTGTTTGGATATTCCACATAGATTAGTGATCAGTTTGAGGATAATAAGCTGTACTGACACTGAAATCAGTATTTAGTGCTTGTTAGACTCTTCTCCAAAACATAGAGATGAATCTTGGATCTTGATCGGATACAATAGATAGTGGTACTCCATACAGCCTTACCACTTCTCTGATATATATCTATGCCAGTTGATTCAAAGATAAATCCTCTTGACTTTCAAAGATGTGTGAATTATTTAAAAGATGATCCACAAAAACCCATATAACACTGTTTCCTTTGTATGTATTTGGAAGTCCAGTGAAAAATTCTATGGTGATGGTCTCCCATTTCCATGTTGTTATGGGTAACGATTGCATCACCCCCTTATACGTCTGCCTCTCAATCATCACCTTCTGACATACCTGGAACTTTGATGTATACTCACTGATATCTTTCTTTATTATATCCCGCCAATAATTCTATTGGATATCTCGATACATCTTTGTGTTTCCTCAGTGAATAGAGAAATTCAAACTATGTGCGTCATCCAAAAGTTCATTTTTTATCTCCAGATTTGATGGAACAAATAGTCTTGTCCCAAATATCACAATACCTTCTACATTAACATTGAAAACTAAGAATTTACATTTTCTAATTGTTTCCACTTTCTTATAAGTTCCTACATCATTATTTTGAGAATCCTCTAACCTTTCTAAAAGAGACAATTGAGCAATAATTTGTGAAATGATTTATGTTGTTCACTTCATTATGATTCCCGTGTCCATATTCATCAAATATGAGAATATTGGTTCCTTTTTAATTCTCATAAATGATGGAATAATTGGGTCTTTTTTCTTAGAGCATCTAACACCTTGTTCACATTCCTAGGGTTTTAATGGACTGAACTGTCATAGTCTTTGATCAACTCTAACCACTTTCATTGGCGCATGTTCAAATATTTCAATGTGAATATATACTTAAGGCTTCTGTGATCAGTTTATATTTCACACTCCTCCACAAAGAGGTAATGTCTCCAAATTTTTAATATGAAAATTACTATATCCAACTATAGATAATTTTTGGATATTTTTTCGCATGTAATTTCAATATCCTTTATTCATATGAAATTACATTTTTATTTTTCATAAAAACATCACCAATAACCTTCTTTGAAGCATCACTAAATACCACAAAAAGTTCTCCACTTGTGGGTAGTGTGATCACAGGCATAGTGATAAGACTACTTGTTAACTCCTTGAAGCTCTCCTCAAATTCATCACTCCAATAAAACTTGACTCCCTTCCGATTTAGCTTGGTAAAAAGGTTTTACAATCATGAAAAATTTAACACAAATCTGTGATAATATCCAGATAACCCAAAGAACCTATGAATATCTGTCACAGATATTGGCCACAACCAACCCTCAATTTCATTTGTCTTGGATGGATCCACATATATCATATTACTTGTGATGATATGACCCAAAAATGAGGCTTATGTCAACCAAAACTCACACTTGCTGTACTTTTCATCAATCTACTCCTTTCACAAGGTCTCTACTACAATTATTAGATGCTCCTCATGATCCACCATGGATTTAGAGTATATTAGAATATTGTATATAAAGACTACCAAAATTTTTTCTAGGTAATATCTAAAGACCATATTCATCAAGTCCATGAGTATTTCTGGATCATTAGTGAGTCCAAAAATAATTACTATTAATTCATAGTGCACATACCTTGTACTAAAAGTAGTCTTGGGGATATCCTCCTTCTTTACCCTTAATTGGTAATATCTCGACAATGGATCCACCATGGAGAAGTATAGTCCTATACATAGTGGATCAAAAAAGTCATCAATTCATGGAAGAGGATACTTTTTCGTTATCGTGATTTTGTTGAGGTGATGATAATCAATTAAAAGTCGCATTGAACCATCTTTATTCATGATGACCAGGACAGGTCCACCCCATGGTGACGCACTTGGGAGTAAAAACCCTTTATCCATACTCTCCTGTAGTTATTTCTTTAGCTCATAAAGCTCTAAAAAATTCCTTCAATACAGATACTTAGATATCGGAAAAACCCCAAGTATAAGATTATTCAAGAATTCAATATCTCTTCTAGGAGGATGACATGAAAATTCCTTGGGAAACACTTCAGAGAATTACCTCATAATAGGCATGTCTTCAAGGATGGTTCCTTCTGTAAACTAAATCATCTGAGAAATATATGTGTGCTCATAGGGTAGTAATATCCATGCTTGAGATGATGGTTCTAAAGAAGATTCGTCCTCTTTATTTCACTTTCATAGAATCGGGGTTCAATTCTCTATATGGAGACTAACTTCCCTCTCACAAAAATTTATGTTGGACATATATAGAGAAAGACAATCCATGCTAATAATTGCACCAAATTCCACCAAAGGGAGTATGACAAGGTTCTGAAGGATGTTCAATCCAAAAATTGTGACAGAGGAGAATTTATATTCATAGTATGAAATGATTTCCCCATTTTTAGTTATCATTGACATCTCTGATACCATGATTTGTGGTGGTGTAGGGATTTTTCTACTAAACCTTCAGGATATAAAAGAATTCATAGAACTCGAATCAAAAATTATTTTTTCTAATCTTGAATAAATAACTAGAATACATGTCACCACTTTTTTGTTGGAGTTATATTCGGTGTTAGTGATGGAAAAAGCATACCCTTTCTACTTTGGAGGTTGTTGGTTGCCTCAGAAAACCATTGGCATAGGTCACTAGTTTGCAATGTTCCATGGTTCGTTGTAGTCGAAGTAGTGAACAATGTGATGAGGTTCGAACAGAGAATTACTCTCCTCTGTTATAGTAGTGGGTTTTTCTTGATGGAAATTAATGGCCAGGTTCCCTTATCTTCTGCACCAAAGTCATTTAATCATACCCTTTAGGCAATTTACAGGGTGATTCTTTCCATACCTTTGGAATGTGGGCTGCTGGAGTTTCTTAGAACCATTAGATTTATCCATCAGAATTCCATAATTAAGGTCTAATTTCGCCTTCTTATCCTGATGATACCCCTATGATTCACCAATTTCCATTTTTACATTGAGGGCACATTGTGAAATTTCCTCATAGCTATCGAAGTCATGGATCACTAGGTCTTTCTGTAGGCTAAGTTTTATCCCACCAAAGAATAGGTCAACCTTGATTTTTGGGGTAACTAAAAAGCTTAAGCCATATCACGTAATCCTTTTGAAGTTTTCCTTATACGCTCTAATGGATTATTCACCTTTTTACTTGAGGGAAAATGTGTCCCTTTCCATCTTATTTCAACGGTTTGTGAGAAAAATATTTATGAAAAATCATTATCCAGAAATCCTTTTATTCCAATATCTTTATCTCTTCCTCGGGATTCGTATTTTTTTTCAATGTACACCATTGATCAACATCACCCTCCATGTGATAAACATCTATAAAAAACTTATCTTTTCCAGAACATTAAAGGATTTAGGCGATCATCTCAATAGAGTTGATCCATTGTTCTGCAATTGAGGGATCAAATGATCCATTAAAAGTAGGAGTCCTTTTTCTCATGAAGCACTTCATTACTACTTTTTCTTTCTTAGGATTGATTTTACATTCCTCTTTACCCATTATTCTATTCAAAACTTGATTTAATTGAGGGAGTATCGTAACTATTTTTACGATTCCTTCTCCCATCATATTTTGGTCAACTTATTAGAATAGTCATCACATTGATCTTAACATCTGTTGTTAGCCCGAGTCCTCCTATTACCAGCCATTTTCTGGAATAAAAGGAAGGTTTAGGGTAACACATAAAGGGTAATCCAATCAAAAAACAGGGTAACTTATAAATTAAATTTATTTCCTTAACTTATAAATTTATAGGCTTTAATCTATGTTATCCATGATCTACTTCCGAACATATATTCATAGGGTAATTTATTTCCCAAAATAATGGTTCATGATATGGTTATGAATTTACCAAATAATATCCGCTGGGAGTGTCGTAACCAAGAGTGAAGCAAGTCCCATTTTAATGCACCATTTCCCATTCGATTCTAGCTCAAAGCAGTGTTTTCAAGTTTTACCCCTAGATACATCTATGCCAGAGCCAGCTCTACTTGTTTGTACCCTAATAGGGATGTATTGTATTGATAAACCACGTACTATATAGTCACTGAAATTTAGGTATATTTTTATTACACTTAGTCTATCCTAAAGGCTTTCACTAGGGTTTTATAATCCCAATCCCAAAAATAACTAAACCCATCCTCTGATATTAACTACAACAACCCTGCTCTTTATTACACACTTAAACATGATTTTTACATAAAATTTCAATTAAGAAAACTCTGAGGATAGAGAGGTCTAGAGTCTTGGAAATTTAGGAAAATGAAATAAAAACTTATATCATAATATAAAACATATTTATTGAAAACTTATTTTACATGACCACAACAATATTTCATACTTTTAATTGTGTGGGATAATTTGATGACAAATATAAAATAAGGGTGAGCTATAAAGCCCTGTAAGGGATTAAACAAGTCATAAAATAAAGAATAAACTTCATGTTAGGAAATAGGAATATCAGTGGATAATAAGATAATCATGAACATAAAGGTGTGATATATCATGATTATCATAACATGGAAATCTGGAAATAAAATTTAACAAGATATTAGCGTGAGCCAAGGATCATTGAACATGGGTCATGAGTAAACCCTCATTGAACGTGAATTAGCCTAATTAAACCCAAATTTCACATGAATTAGCATGATTAAATCCTCATTTAAGTTGAAGTATCATGATACTAATCCTTACCCTATTCATTGGAACACTCTCTGGGCACACCCTTTATAAATATTTAATTTCTTGCATAAGTGTGCCTCATGGATCATATAACATGGATTCGTTAAACATCATAATTTATATCACAAATAAGAGATCTGGAATACATAAATGTATATCCTAAATAAATATGTACATGTTTATAATGGTTAATACCCTTGATAGAGAAATGAGTATGGTATTCCCTTACATGATGATTTTGGCATGGGAATTGTTTGTATAACTTCGGTAGCACGATGACGTAAAACAGAAATTGTAAAATATGTTGATTAGTTATAATGGGACATCTCATCATTTATAAATAAAATTGATAGTAAGGGGGTTATTTAAAACAATATACCAACATATTTAATGGAATTTAGATGCATAATCTAAACTAATATCTTGAATATAAATGAGGAGAGAGAAATCTCTTATAGAATATCGGCATGGTAATGGGTGTTCATGTTGGGAATTAATGAGAGAGAAAGGGATATGTCATCATTCAAAAATAATGAGGGATGTATTGGGGAGGTTAAAAATCATACCCCAAAATTTGTAATTGAAAATAAAAGGGCATAACAATTTAATGAAACATGGACATAAATAAGGAAGGAAGGAAAGTGAGGATCCCTTACATGCAAGTGTGATACTAGAGGCTTGTGAGAGGATTGAGAGAGGTTTCCTAGGAACATGAGGTGCCTTGGGAGGATTCTATAGAGAGGAGGGAAGATTCTAGTTAATCTGCAAGTGGTTTGAGGGAATAGGAATGGGATATTGAGTGGGTTTACATAGGAAAGGATAGCGAATTCTTTATTATTTAGGTTTTGGACACTACACATTAAACTAATCAAAACAAAAAACGATGACATTGTTTTTTTCCATGGTATTATCCAAATTGGAGTGGAAAAAATTATATTATATGTTAAATGTACTAACTTATTAAAATACCTAGCTTGCTTATGTAGAGGTGAGTCAAACTCTCAAGGAAATCATTTTAAAATGTTAAAATGTTTTATATGTCTTGGAGGGTCCACTAAGGAATTATAAAGTTAAAAAAATAAATATAAAATCATGTTATTATAAAGTTAAAACATATATTGTACAAGTATACATTTAATATTATTTTATTACATATCTATTGGGTCCAAATTATGTCATACAACTCATTATATATTTAAATTGAATTTAATTTTTACCCAAAAAATCGATTATCTCAAAAAATTATAAAAAATCCACCAAGGAATAATTTCTATGTCCCTATTCCAAAAATAATATTAATTTTAAATAAATAATTCTCTAAATATGTTAATTTTCACTTTTAAAATAAAAACATACATTTATTAAAAATTCTTGGGTTTTGACAAAAACAATTTTCAAACCATAATAAAATTTACAATTGTATTCATAAAAATTATACAATAGTTTATATTTAATAAAAATTGATTTAGCGATAAAATTTTATTAAAATATTATTTAATTCAAAAATCCATAAATTCAACAAAATATATTTCTTAATTGAATTTAAATTTTAACAAAAATACTATTTGTGTTTTAAAATCCATTTAGAAAGTAATAAAAATAATGGATATTCTGTATACAAAAATATGCACATAACCATAGTGCTAGGGTCTTGTTACATAACCCATTATTACATCGGCATACGACCTAAGGGTAAGGTGTGTGATGGTGATATACTCTTGGGGAGTCTTGGATAACATCACATGGGTGGAAATCTCTATTAACTTCCAATTCTACCATAGGTGATTCATTTTAATCTTAACGTTTTGAAGCTCGTCTTGGTCTTGGTCAAGAGCAAAGTCGAGTGACGGTGCTTCCATTCCGACATCATAAAAATAGGCTTCGTATGGAGAAATTCTACTATATGAGGCCATAAATTCCTTTTTCTGAGTAAATTGGAGTTGTTAAAGACTTATATTTATATTAATCATGTGATCACTGGTCAAAAGCTATATTTGAATTGGTAACAATTCTTAAAGGTATTTCTAAATCCAAAATCATAAAACCAAGGAATTGTATATGTTTTATGTAACCATTTCATATAAAAATACATTTATTTAAATTAATAGGAATTATCATTAATAAAATTTTGGGTCGTCACAATCACATCCTAAAACTCCCCTAAACACTGTCCTAACATAATGGTGTGGGGTTGATAGAATAAGGGCTCTAAAATAATTAGAATAAGAAAGACAAAACATAGGCTTAGATAGGGGACACGACCACAAAAAAACACGATGAAACAAAAATGAAGCCTCCAGCCAACAAAAATCATAGAACCAAATCTATTTTAACTTTACCATTCCAGAATCAAGAGGGGGTTAGGCCAATTGGTAGGGGACAAAAAGAGTATAGGGGAGATGATGGAGGATTTCACTACTAAGGAACTAGCAATGTGAGAGAGGGAGAGAGCACGAAACAACGGATGCCAGGAATACCAATGAGAAAACATAGAAAAGAAAAACTCAATATAATACTAGAACCACTAGGGACGGAAGAAAATTCCTATTAATAGAATAGAGAAGAGAAAAAAAACTTGAAGAACACCCGGTAGGAGGTTTCAACGCCAGAAGATACAGAGGTAAATCCATCGAACATGAGAAGCATCCATGTAGTGTATTCCTCCAAATCCATAATAGGAAGGGGAAATCTTAGATGGATGGAGTGAAAATGGAGACTCTATTGAGAAGGGAATAAATGAATAATGAGGTATTTATTGATCCAACACCACTAGAGATCATAGAACAAACAACCACCAAAAGGAAGAATAACAAACATATGAATGTTGGAAGAGAGAAATGTCAGGGAAGAAGCATGTAAATATTTCATCATTATCAATACATTCAAAAAATATATTCCCACTAAGTATAAAATTACCCCATGTTTGACCCACTGGAAAATAGTGATATGAAAAGAAGAAAACATTTTGTAAAACACAAAAAATTTCCCACAGTATCACATACAAAAACATATAAATGGTGTGACATAATAATCATTTCCTACATCTATTGTAACAAATTTCACCCAATAAAAAGTACCTTATAATTCAATAATTAACATAAAAATATATAAAATCAAACAGAAACCTTAGTTTTAGGAATTTAGAATCAACTAAGGTGGAATACGGAATCCATGATGTCAAACATACTAAATGAGGAATCCATTTATGAATGACCCTCCAAAAATTGAGAGGGAGGGTCGGACAATCATTTGAATCCATGGGATAAACCAAAAATAATGGTGGTTCACATGGGGTCGAGGGAGGATTAGAGTATTATTAAAGGTTTATATGTGGGAAATTTCATAATTGATGGTAAGAAAACCAAGGGAGGTCATTGTAGCATGACTATGATAGTCACAAAAAAACTGAAAACCCTATATCCCTATTATGGTATGGTCATTTGATTCATAGTTTAATGACCCTTAAAAATATATGGGTATGATATATTAGAATTATCCATTATGATGTGCCCCACTAGATCACAATATTGTAACATTTTAACAAATGAGGCCCCAAAACCTACGTCCCACTATTTAAGTATAACATTTTTTACACATCGCAGTGGTCCAAATTAAAGATTTTTCCTGACGAATCCCCAATAGTTTAATTTTAACCCTTAATTACTATAAACCATCATTACCTAATTCTCATCACCATTAAATGAGCAAAAAATTCCATCATAATTATTTACCCCAAGACATATATAACTAATCAACTCCTGAATTGGGCCACCATCAATACTCATAACATATTTGGCTCATAAAAATAAAATATTTAAAATAATTTAAATAAAAAAATTCAAAAATATAGGGGAATTAAACTCCCACACCAATGAGATTCATTGATACAATCTACAAAACACTCACTACAATGAATCCTCCAGGACATTATTATTCATAAAAAAACCCAAAAAAGATAAATTTTCTTTCTTCATAACATCTTTTTTGTCTAGTCCATGATAAACATATGGAGCTCCTAAAATGATGCATCCAACTTCAACTCAATATCATTGATTTTCATCACGTTTTCTTGGGTCCGGATCATAAGTCTGGAACTATGATTCATAAAAACAATCATTAATATATTGGTGTTGTGAAGTAATAGTTAACCGTTATAGCATATCTTTTATAAATTACATAAAAAATAAGGGATAGAAAATACACAATGAGATATTACCCTAGTTCCCCGAACATTGATGTCCCAACTGATGAAATACCAATTGAAATACCTAGTTACCAATGGTGAACTCCATGTTTTGATGAATCTAATCAGAATATGTTTAATTTTTCTATAAATGGGGTAACCAATCACATCATGATCAACTTGACTTGATCAGTGGTACTCCACACCATGCTTATCCAAATAAACACTAACACACCCACCTTGAGCCAGTACTAATTTTAGTAGCTTGTTATACCATATAAAGCCTCATAGGGGGACATAAAATCAAAACCTAAAAATGTTTTGTTATAAAGAAATTCTATAGTGTATATATGGTCATCCTAAACTCGCTAAAAATCAATGGCACAATTCCTGAGTATATTAACAAGTATTTGGATTTCTCTTTTAGACTTCCCTTCCATCTATGGGTAGTATAATGTGAATAAACTCATCTTAAACCCCATGAAATCCTCCAACACTAGAAAAAAATCAAAATAAAACAGGAATCCTGAGATGATACTATCATCCTAGGTATTATAGGAAAATTCATTATCTCCTACTCATATTACATTCTCAAATCATCGATAAACTGCCTCCTTCAAATTGGCATGAAATATGATACTTTCATTAGTTGATCAACCTCCAAAAAAACTACACCATTTCCCATCGATCTCCATGATATTTCATTGATGAATTCATGGATACTTAATTAATATTCCTTATAAATGTTATAATGGGTTAATGTAACCAACCCGGATGTTGAGCTCTAACCATAATCATCTAGTAGATAAGGTATTGAGAAATTAATTCCACAATATGACTCTATAGGAGAGGATAGCAGACACAACACCTAATATCATAGTATATCATAGTCGACCGAGGGAACACTATCCTACTTGAGGAATTTAAGTCCCTTATAAAGTCATAACATATAGAAGTGGGGACAACCACACTAAGATGAAGATTAATTACCCCCATTCCCATCTTAAGACCATTATTGGTCTGGGTCATCTCCTATGAGATGATTCCACATCATAACACAATATGATTTTAATATTGGTTAAACCTGGCCCAATCCACCATTTTCATCAAAATTAATTAAGGATAAATGGTCACATCCTCTTATCCATTTGACATAGAAATCCACCAGAATGTGAGAAAATTCATCAAGTTCCACTACTCAATAAATATCTTAATTCCACGATCCTGCACCTTCTTACTAGCATAACGGGTTATGGACTTACCCTTACATGATCCATACACCATATAAAATTAAAACATCTATAGATTATCAATACATCACCTTTTTCATAGGTTTAGGTCTCCTTGGTATAATATATAACGAATGATTTTGTAGTCTATCAAAATGAAACACCACTCAATAAGAAGATTATTATTCAAACACTTTAAGTATTGAACAAAAAATGATACAAATCTTGGGTATGGTGCATCGACTCTTGTAGTCATTGCTGAATATACCCAAAGGAAACTGTTTGATCTCTCTACCTATGAACTACTCCCAAAAAAATACCCTAAGGAAAAATAATACATGATTTATTAATTTCTTGTGTTCTGTAAAATTCTAATACGAGTAGATTTCAATATCACATTCCACTATGATAAATTATCCCTATACTAGTTATCCCAATAAAAATTAGTGAACTTATTAGAAAACCATGTCATCGTTATAGAAAAGATATTTAAATTTTAAATAAACCACTGATAATTTCATGAAACGCAATGAAAAATTCTAATATCACACATTCTTTTGGTGTACCCAAGAAACCATTGTCTCAGCCTTCCTTGAGTAAGTTGAAACCTATTACAGTGAAATCACATGACTGGGAAAGCACAAACCCTTAATATTGATGTTACATTTTTTGTAACAACCCAAGCTTCCACGGTACGCTTCTCTTTGAATAATACAATAGCATATGTTGTACGCAACTTCGAGTTCTAACACACACCACAACCAATCAAACTAGCCGTTATGAATAGTAATACCTACTATTTTAAATTTTATAAATTTAATCTTTAAAAGTGGACTTCAATTTTGGATTCAGAATATCAAAATTAGATTAGGGTGAATTTTTGGTATTTTTTAGAAAACATTCAATTTTTGATGAATAGTGAAAAATACTAAACATTAATTAAAAATAACTTTTTTAATCCGAATAATTTATAGTGATAAATTATAATATTGAGTGGTTTTAAAGTATAATTAGAATATATTTTTACCATTTAATACAATTTTGTTCATTGGAAATAATTTCACATTTAAACTAGACATAAACAAGTGTCAATCTTTGGATAGTTATTATTTCTTAAAAAACATGCTTTTTGTTTTGACAACAGGAATTAATTTTAAATTAATTTATGCCACTTCGATTTTTTGAATTTAGAAAAATGCATTACATATTTAAAATAAAAAGGTCCAAATTGTGTATAAAGGTGACTTTTATTTTTAGACATTTTGAATAATTACTTCGGTAAATATTTTATTTACCATGGTTAAAGGGTAAATCCAGTAGTTAAGGGTAACAAAATAATAATATTATAATATTAAATTATCCTAACACATGTCCTAACCCTATTGGATGATACATTCCCAACCATGGCCATCTTTGGGTCGATTTTAGGACCCCATGGAGCCACTTGTATGTGATAATGACACTTTATATTAATTACATTAAAGTAAATACAAAAATGATATAAGCATATATCTTTTAGAAAAACAATTTTTACATAGGGTTATATATGTTATATTTTCGACTATAAATATTCATTATAAATATAAAAATATTTCCTACATAATGGTATTATTTTTATAATTTTTATACATTGAATAATTTATTTTATTTATGACACATTAGTGATGTAATATTTACCTTATTAATGAAAGAATCAAATAAATGGTATTATAGATGTTAAAATAAATAAAATTTGAAAGTCATTATTCCATAAAAAACTATTATAGGTTAATATGACATTTTATAATTGATTATATTAATTTATTTCGAATTAATAATGTTTTTAGGACTTTAACAAAAATCAATTATTAAATAGTGTCAAAATTGACATAAAGGAATTTTTAAAACAAATAGTATATTATTAATTTATATAATATTCCTAAAAATCTAAGGATCGGCTAAAATATGTATATAATGATATTTTTATCATTAATGAACCACTTGGGGTTCTCTTGGAGGTATATAGTAAGTTTATTAACTATATAATATAAAAATACAAAGAGACATTATAAATGCCAAAATATTTAACTAAGAGTTAAATCTAAATGTTGAGGTTAATATAGTGACCTAAACCTATCTAAAACATATTGGTTGAGTGGGTTTAGACCCATCTCTACCTTATCCTTTAAATAATTTATTTTTTAGCCATTATAAACCGAAAATTATTTTATTATAAAATAATATTTGAAGTTTTTCCTAAGGTTACCCTCACCCCTCTTATAAAAGGGAACTTACCCTTCTCTAAAATTCACACCTTCAAAACCTTTTTTCTAAGCCAAAAACTGCCCAAATATCCTATAAAATTTCATCACTTCATCATAGAGGCTCTCCTTTGGCATAAATCCAACTTAAGTATCCCTTTAAAACAAATCAAAAGGAAGAACCTAAAGAAGAGGTAATAATTTCACCACCCTCTTTCAAGTTCTTTTCTTCTTCGAATTCCTTTTTCATTGTTGTTTCCATTCTAAAATAATAAATCCATTATCTTATATTTACTATGATTTTATTATAAATATATTACAACCAAATTCATTATTCTATCCATCCTTTTAAGGACATGTCACCATACGTGTGTACGTACGGCTTACCGTCTTCACGTCATGGTGTAATTGTTATTCAATACAATATTATTTTGATTGGTATAATAATGATGTGTAATTAATGTAAATAATATATATAACATTATAATGATTTTTATATATTATATAACATCCAATTATATATTATTTTAATATCAATAGAATGAAATTGTTGCTCGTGCGTACGTACGGATTACCGTCTCCACGAACGCGATGAGATTACTTCCCCATTGTATCCATTCAAGAATAAATTTCATTTGATGATTAAAAATAATGTTTAGAGACATGATATAATTCTTGATATGAATAAGATACATTTCATGAATAACAAATAAGGCTGATATTATAATGAATATAAAGGAAAATGAATTCATTAACACCCAAAACGACAACAATACTAAGATATTATTAACAAATCAATGTAAAAAGATCATATATGAGATCATATTAATGTACGTGATTATTTTATAATTCAAGAAAAATTATTTCACCATTATATAGGAGTTTAACCTACCCTCAACCAAGGAAAAATTATAATTTAAGGGGTTTCTTATCTCACTTTTAATTCTGTGAGATTTCCATTGTTCACCAATTATTTATTGCATGTGGTGTTTGTACTGCCCATGATTGTATTCATTATGTAATATAATTTAATTTATTGATATTTAAATCATCATTTTATGATCCTTCTTTCATGGTTGTTTGTTTTTTATGTTACCAAATAGATAAGGGAATTTGAAATTTCAATTTCCACTCATTCGGCTTTACGCATACATCATTGATTATTTTACTCCAAGATTATGAGTCGAATCACTATTCAATTTCTTATGTCATAATTTCCACTCCCCTTTCTGTGGATATAATTTTGATGCACATAATCACTCTATTGATAAATCATCACGTCATCGATATGAACTTGATAAGATTAATTTTAACTAAATATCCATTTATTGAGTTAATCATCCATTTCATTGGTGTTGTTTTTATAGGAATATATGTGAATGTCCTCTGACTGATTTATGCTAAATATCCAATCATATTGACTGTATTTATATTTATCACACATAATTAGGTTGTTTATTTATTATTAACCTAAGGATATGGTCTTTATAATAGATTTCATCTCAATTTACATTCCATTGAGAATTATTTGTTGTTATACACCAAATCACTTTTATATGGTGTATATAATGTAATTTGACATAGTATATCATGAATCCCTTTATTCTCATGATATTAAAATGTTTTCATTACCTCAATTATTTGTATTCAAGTGTCTCTCTTTTGGTTAGGATCTCTAACCAAGATATCATTTTAAAATGTTTTAAAGATTTAATATTCTAAATCCTTATTTTTAATGTCCATGTTTTAAAAATGGTTTTAATGATTTATTTATATGGAAATTAAAGTCTTAAAATTAAAATTTCTTTTAAAAGTTTCAATTTGGTGTGGAACACTTTGATTCAAAAATCTATTTTAAACGGCTTCTTGATAAATAGTGAAACATTTAAATGTTTTCAAGAAAAATGGGGATATTTCTCTCAAATAGTTTTGATGACTATTTTCATCTATGTAAATATCCTTCATTATTCTCGATTGAGGTTAATCTGTTACAATACAATATTCCATATTGTATTGATTGATTTATGTTTGACTGTGTTTGTTCTATTTTTATACCATTCATGGTTTGTGGATAAATTATTGACATTTTGTATGCTAGTTTTAATACGAATGTTTATGTTATGTTTCCAACTTTTCATAAGAGGAATTCATTGGACATAGTAAGTGAGGGGTGGAGGCCGCTATAGATCCTTGATGCATCGGTAGGTCTCAGGATACAAACTTGTGTCTTGGCACAAGGCCTTGACAAAATCTTATTTCTAGTCTTGGAACAAGGCCTTGACTATGTGGTTATGATAGTCTGGCATTATGAATTCCATCATTATGAAAGTGGTTATTGATATTGAATGTGATTATTCGACTATTAGAATATCCAAGTTAATACGTAAAAGGCATTATTTCATTTTATATTTTCCATATTATGCTGAAGTTCATGTTTAAAAGGCTTTTGTTTTAGTAAAACATTGCCTTAAATGTTTATGATTATTTAAAAAAGTTTCTGCTATATTATTATCCTTACTGAGCATCTGAGCTCACCTCTTTCTATGTTTTATTTTCCCCAGGGTGTGAAGAAGTATTTTATGAATAAAATGCAGGGATAGTCTGAGGGGATATGAGTGTGGACTATGGAGACTATGTTTTTGTATTTTTTCACTTTATGATGTAATGTATGCCTTATGAATATATCTAGCACTTCAAAGGATACTAAACTAATCGGTCTTTTGAGACTGGATCTTTTGTGATCATTCAAATGATATATAATAATGCACCGAATCTAGTCTTCTGGGGCCGGGGCGTTACATTTTTAGTACATTTCATAAACGTGATGTTCTCAAAGCACACTCAATACAATCTCAAGGATTTTTTCATAAAACTCTATAGTTAGTTAGTATTCCAAAATATTATCAGTGAACACAATGAAGAAGTAATATATTTAAGTGTGGAAAGTATAGTTCTTGATATCTATGAGAACCACTAGAAAAGTTTTAATTAAATGTAATCATAAGGTACTCATAAAACCCTTACCAACTGCTAAATTTCATTTTTGGTGATCTTCTTCCCTGGTCAATAACAAATGATAACCTGATTTTATTTCCATATTATACATTCATTGGGATCACAAATTTTTTTTCCAAAATATCACCTATATAAGAAATTTGATAGCTATTCTACACTATAAAATGGTTTAGCTTCCAGAAATCCTTTCAAAATATTAGGATACTATATACCTTCTTGGTAAAAATAGGATCACCCCAATAATGGGACCTCGAGTGAATAAAAAGCATTTCAAAAAGCTCATAAAATTTAAATGCCATCACTCTTAACTCATAAAATCCTATAAGATACAAAGTTATGAATATGTTATCTTCAGAAACTACTAAGTTGATCATGAAATCAATATCCCTATTAGGAGGAAACCCTAATAAATCATTAGAAAAAACATCTGGAAAATGGTTCACTTAAAAGGGGAAAGTATATGGAACCTTTACATGATCCACTATAATAACCATACCCACTTAATTAACTATAAAGGAATCTATTTTACTATATCATGGTCCCACTCTACATGTGTCCATGTCAAGATAAACCATGACAATACTCCCTTAAGTTTGGTAAAACATACCAACCATTGGTGGAAATTTATGTGAACCCTAAAGTGTGTCATCCAATCGATCCAAAATATAATTTCAGAACTCTATATATCAAAAATGATGAAATAAAAAAAATTATAGTTTTGAAACACAAAAACACACACCATGAATCTATTGATATCTTTTAAACTCTTCCTAATAAGTTCATCAAGAATAAAGAAACGTGGATAAAATGATACCACTAACCCCAATACATATATCACACAAGAAGATATAAATAATTCAAATAACCATATATCAAATTGAGAAATAGAAAGAATATAAGTAATAAAAAACATTCCATTGGTGGAATAATGACTCTAGGCTCTATCATATGGAACCTGGTATGAAGAAAAATTGATTCCTTCCTCAGATCCGATCCCTGAATTTGATGAGAAATTTACCACTATGGAATATATGAGTGCTACTACCCTAAATTCACATGGATAACTCTATGAACCAAGATACTATAATAACCCATTCTATCTATCTAATGTTCCCTTAACTAAGATTTTTAACCTATATTTACTATGATCATTTTCCCAAACCTATATAGAAATTTTGTTTGAACCACTATAGGATACATATCTTATCGCATTCATAAAACTCCCTCAACATGGTTCATACAAGATATGTGGTAATTATTTGATCACCCACACTAAAAACACATATGTTCGGCTCCACCTAAGGGTGGAAGAAACAAACCTATACCAGTCCTAGTCTACTTCCCACCACTTTGGTGCATCTCATCATATCTCTTATTCCTACCACTAGAAGAGGCACACCACCACCGTTAAAAATTCCACTACCTTAGCCCTAAAGATGGAAAGATTTAATGATGAATTATCCTCTAACAAGACCATCCCAAAAGTAAAAACCATTTGAAACATATCACAATAGGAGGTTAGGTAAAAAATTCTGACCTAGTGCCCTACATATAGCCAATGATAAATTTCTAACATTTGGACCTTTTGAGAATTATTCAATACTTTTATGGGATGAAAATAAATTAATTAAACAAAATGGTTAGTTGAGTATCTTATGGATACCATCCCATACAAATGCTCTATAATCTCCAAATCTTAGTCAAACTCACATGAATCAGGGATATACCATAAATAATAAGTCATTTATTTCTTCCCATGACAATCCCTCTTTCCTTTTTCCTAAATTATAACAGCCCTTGTCTCCTAGTGGTTCCTTAAAGAATATATGCTTCTAAATTCCCCAATATGTGATGAGGTGGCCACCCTCTATGATCTTAATATAGTTCTTGGAATTAATAGCACATCACATACCCAAGAAATCCAAATGGTGTTGCATATAGAATTTATAAGAAATGTATAATAGGGTATTTCCTTCTTGTTAAACATCTACACCTACAACTAATACAATATTAAATAACTTTAACTGAAGAAGATCCACTTCATGAACTTATAGAGAATCATTATGGTTATTATCAACCCCACAATATTTTATAGATAAAGGTAAAATAGTAGTGTTATAAATATCATTAACATATATAATATTATACCTCACTAGACCCATTTAATTTCTTCAAGGAGTAATTTTATAGAATTCCGAACATGTAAACTGAGAACTAATTTTAAGAACATATTTTTTTTAAAAAATCATTTAAGAGGAAAATTCTCATACAAGAACCTTCTAAGAAACTCCCTAAGGGTCAACCCAAAAAACACCCATGAACCATTAACGACAACCTAACCAACCCCTGGGCCCATATACCTAAATGTTAGTCACAATAATATTTATTGAAATCAAAATGAACTAAAGAAAAATTAATTATATTCTCTAAATGATGTTTTTATAAAAACACAAAATATGTTATTATTTACATTTAGTTAATTTAAGCCTACATAAATTTAAATAAAATGTTTCATTTTATGTAAAAATAATATATGTCGATTCATGATGCATGGACTCATAAACTCTCTCCACCTTAATCTATTGGGATAACCCATAAACCATAACTAAAAAATATCACTTGAAGAAAAAACATGAAACCCTAATGAAAAAACCAATAAAGTAATCATATTTACATGGAAAAATGAACATCCACTGTACCAGGTGCATCAAAAATATATGAATAGTTTCCCACTAGATTACTTGACATACAATCACCAATACACCATAGACAAAATAATAAATTTATTGAAAAGGGTATCTGGTAGAATTTTGTAACATGCTAGCCTATATCACCAAATTATATTCTATGATCTATAAGTAGTCATGCATGCCTCCACATATACAAGAGGATATCAACTGGGGGTGAAGGAATAATCCATCTAGTGGGTATATTATACCCTTGATATTATATAACCATCATTAAAATAGTAGAAGTAGTACTAACAAATAAATAATCAACATATAATCATAGTGGTGATAGAACCAGATAAGCATTATCAAATGCTACAATAAAATGGGAAACATTCCAGTCATACTCTAATAGTCAATGGGTCCCCAAAAGTAATTTTCCAATACAATTAATACTCAAAATGATAAAATTTAAAAAGTAGAATGGATATAAAATATCATAGTAAATACTATAATTTCATCCTTCCTTGACCAGTTCTTCCTACTCAGTAATCAAACATAGGCACATTTCCCTTATCTAAAATCCTAATATAAAGTTCTACAAGTATACTGAGATTATAGTGTAGGATGTGAGTAATAAAAACCTTAGGTTACCTCTAAAATTTCGAGAGCATAATAGAAGAATATATATGTATGTGGATTCTATGAAAAAACATAAATAAATAAGAGCACATGAAACTGAACTAGTATATCATGGACTAACCAATCCACCAAAATTTCATATCATACCTGATGTAGTCAATACCAATGGTAAAAATTTTAAACCCATAATGGGAACCCAACATTAGTATTTTGAAAATTTCCAATGGGAGAATAACAATAGTAAACCTCTAACCAGAGCAAAACCCTCCACTCAAGGAATGTTCTCATGGATAATTCTCATCTCGATTATTCATCGAGAAATATATATTAGGAGGGTATGTCAGTGTCTAACCTACCATATAATCAAAACCATCCCATCGGGGTATAGTCTCATGGATATTCCTCATGTATCAACCACTGAATAATAAGTATAATGATATTATCACAATATCATGAATCCCACCAAAGATGATCCAATAACATCTTTTGAGGTAAGTTCCCATTGAAATGTCACAAAATTAATCATATACAACCAATAAAAAAGTTATCAATGAAAATTACAATCCCACTAGGTTAAAATGTATGATCTAACTAGCCTTCCAACAATATAACCCACATGTGAATGATCCTATATCCATACATTGATTACAAACATGATAATGTTCCCATGCTATCCAATAACATTCATCAACACCTTAAAATTTTATTAGATTCATTACCAATATGCATATATTAATCCAAAATATCATTAAGAAATTGATAACATAGGGTCCAACTAAACCTAAAGAATATCCCTACACTAATACATGAAATAACCAGTCCATCCTTCTAACTTCTACTCATAATGAGGAAAATAATACCCTTTGGAATCACCCAACCACTTTTATATTGAATTTAAAGAATTTTTTTTGAAAACATAAACACTTATATATAAGACATACTAGAAAGTTATATATAAATTCTCAAACATGGTAATAATATCATATATATGGATCAATGGTTAGGACTCACCAAGATACACATTCTAATCCAATTTCAAACCAAAAAAACCCTAAATCATCCATAAATTTTAATAATTAAGAATTTATAATTAAATAATGGGATGTAATGAGGGGAGGAATCATCATTGGAACTAGTGTTGTTATAATTTACAAAAATATAAATCTTGTGCTGAAAGAATATTTAAATGAGAAAGAGGAGAGGTGGGAAAATATTTAGAAGCCAAGGGAGAGAAATAAACATGCCTAGTTAAATGTTGGTTGAGTGAGGATGTGAGGAGGGATAAAAATTTTATAAGGTAAATTATTAAACTATCCCTAAAAATGAAAATTTTGTTGTTCTTTATCCATGAGGGTTATAGAAAAATCCACATCCCATAGACACGTTGTGGTATTTCCCTCTGAATCGTGATGGAATGACCCTATAAACACCCAGGGGTTGATATCATAAAGATATCTACCATGGAATAACCCTATTGTTTATAGTCAAACCACACTCAAAAATAGGGGTATAAGACCATATTTCCCACTTCTATGATGTTTCTTCTCTCTCACAATAAAATGGTCTCTATAGATTTTACCAGGTGTAACCCCCATGGTTATTTTATGACCATTCCTCATCACATCCATCCTGCAACATTATTCTCTACCTTTAACCATGTCAAACTCCTAAATTTTCTACCTTGGGTCATCAATATAATTCTTAATATCCAATAATAAAAAAACATATTTTAAAAAAATTACGAAATATTCACCTTTGATTTCAAGGGTAATAACAACCATATATCATCATTTACAATTTAAAACATCAATATATAAAGTGAACACAAATCCAAATATCTTAACATAAATCATTCGTAATCGTAGTAATATATATATATTTCCTTAAACATAAGATACTTATTTCTCATCACCTATTTTCTCACCAAATAAAGATATATTTATATTTATATATATTTAAATATATATTCACATTTATGGATTTCATAATAAGAATGTCCATTAGAAACAACAACCAATAAGAGGAAACTAAAAACCCCATCCCTCAGCCCAATGCAGCCAACCAATTTCCATAATTTGAGAGAGGTATCTATCTTGACTCAATATCCCTCCGATAAATCCCTATACACCACCCTTTATGGGTGTTATATGTAGCACACTCACTAGAATATCTAGAAGGAAAGCCTGAGTTATAATTTGATAAAGCTGTGGTGTGTTTCTGATCCCCATAGGCTGAAAAAGTTTCCATAGTTAATAAATATACATAATGAGAGTAATATTTTGTGAACAAAATATATGAAATAAAAAATGTATTTTATTATAAATCCAACATAACTCATCTATAAATTGGACTTGACTTGTAAAATGAATAAAAATTAATCATTAGATATGAATATTATTAAAAATTTCATACTGTGAAAATTAACAACAAAACAAACCAAAGAACATATGTGATAATAATTAAAATAATACTATGAATGAATAAAGAAATACAATTTAAAAACTAAGAGTACAATATAATTAACTGATAATTAACTTAAAATAAGATAATCCTCTATCTTTATGTGATAGGTACAATATCGTAGAAGGCCACAACATACATTTCACTACACATTTTATCTCCTTTATATTTTTTGAAGAATAATATAATATTTGATAACATATATGACATGAAAAATACAGTTTAATAAAACCACTAAATATTATTTTTTAAATATGACCATTATATCCTACCAATAGAATTTTGGGGTATGAATATAAATAACCAAATTATGATATATATTTTTATATGTATATATAAATTTCCTATTAAATTAAAATTTATTTGTTAAAAATTATAAAATTAGAATTCAATTTTTAGTAATATTATACTATGCTTTAAAAATAAAATTTTTTCATAAAATGATTCTTATAGCTTATTATGAGAAAGTAATATATTTAATTTTTAACAATTTTTTAAAAAATATTTTATAAAACTAAAATAATTTTTGAAATTATAATATCAGAATTATCTTAGGGTGAATTCTTTATATATTTATGAAAATTTTGATTTTCTAGTGAATAATGAAAAATTTGATTTTATTCGAAAACTCTAATTTTGAATAAATCATGTACAAAGATCCATGTTAAATTAAAATGATTTAAAAGTATAATTATTTATGTTATAATATTTATAATCCTATTTATTTCTTTGCAATAAATTATATGGTTGAATGTTTTTTTAATATATTTTTTACTAAAAAAAGGTTTTTTCTAAATATACTATTTTTTGTTGCATTATATGTTTTAATCATAAGAGAATTTCACACATTTATAAAGATTAAATCTTGGAAATGGATATAATATTTGTAATTATATGGTTAAAAGTAATTATAAAATTTCCTTTTAGTTTTGGTCAATATGAATTGCAATCATTGTGAATTGTTGTCATCATAGAAATGGTAAAACTAGAAAAATATGGTTAAAACATTAGGATAAGGATTAAAGATTTTTTTTATAAAATACCATTATCCTATTATATGACAGTAGTAAAGAAATTAAAATAAAATTCTCAAATATATGGAAAAAATATCGATATTTATTTACATATGGTCTTAATGGTAATTTAAGAAATGAAAAAAAATGTCAATCTATTACATTAAAATATCTTTTAGGTGTTCACATAAGGAAAAATTAATTTTTCAATGAATATAAATGTTTATTTTGAGATTAGTGAAATTATTTTCATGATTAAAAATTATATATAATTTTCATTATTTATTTAATTACCTCAAATACATACACAACACTGACACAAGATTTCATCAATTAATATAACAATAAAACAAATGATTTCAAATTTTTAAAGTTATTATTATTTGACATATTTAAAGTGTCCCATGAATTTTTAAATATATATAAAAAATTAGGGATGTGGGAAAATATTATAATCTAATTCCATCTTTTTTCTACTATCTTTAATGTCAAAATAAATGAATATTTCCAAAATTAACATTAGTTATACTTTATAATAAATAATATTGCATTAAATTTTAATAAAATTAGAAACTCTATTATTTTTCAAATGGAATGTAATATGTGGGAAAATATAATACATAGCTTTTTGATGATATATTTTTCAATTTATGGTAATATTCTTAACCAGTTTAGACTAAAATAGTTGTTACCATAATTAAGGTAAAAATGATTAACAAAGGGGATAATTAAGAAACTTATGGTTAAATATGACACATAAACCTCCCTAAATTCCCTAGGATGATATTATTTCAACCCTATAACTGTTTATTGGTATTAATTACAATTTATAATAATTATTCTTGACAATAACATTATTATACTATAATATTTTAAAAAATTATAAGTGTTTCCTCTCCCTCCCTCATAAAAAAGCACCCCACCTTTCCATTATTTAAACCACATTGGGATATTTATATCACCCAAATCTTGGATAATTTTCATATAACATTCCATAGAAATTTTATAGGTATTTTTTCTCTTCGAAAGAACAAACCTATGTTCCATAAGAGTATACCTATAAGAGTTATTTCAAAGAAGAGGCAATCAAAATAAACAAGAACGTTGTTTTTATTTCTTCTTTTACCACATCTGAAATAGTGTTATTTATCATAAAATAATAAATAAATTATAAATAATAAAATGAAATTACTTCATGATAATGAAACTACAATTATACACCCTCTTACTATCAAATGGAAAGTGAATGTACCCATCATGTGTATATACATCTCATTGTCTCCACATATCGATACAATTCATTTTCCCACACCATCCATTATAGATAGTTTTTATGACGAGTGTAGTGTTTATATGTGATATTTATGTTGGAATTATAATTATTTATTGATAATATAATATCTACCTTCGTAACATCCAATATTTTGGAATATAACGTCGCTCGTGTGTACATGTGGACTACTACCTCTATGAAGCAATGTTAATAATTTTTCATTTCTACATTACATATAAGGTAATAAGGATAGATTTGATGAATATATATGATTTTTATGATATAATAATTGTTCAATAAATTTTATATATTATTTAACATTCCTTTATAAAATCCATCAAATAGTAAAAACAATGTTCATGCATACGTCTGGCCTACTATATCCATGAAATAAGTAATTAATTTTTCTATCTATAACTTTTATGGATGACAATAAATATATTTATAATGAATATATATGATATTTGTTTCATGAAGAAAATTTATTTATATAATTGATCCACGATCAATGTACAAGGTCCAAGACTTCAGAAGTCAAACACGCATGTAAAACAAAATAATTATAACCAAGAACAATGATTTAAATAAAAATTGTTAACAAGAAGGTGATAAGATGGAATAAGTAAATAATATATGGTAATATAGATATTATTATTATTTGATATATGTAGAATAATTTTATATTTATAATACATGATGTTTTTATGGGTATGAATAATTTTGAGACTTGAGATAATATAATTGTAGTCGCTCTTTTATTTCTTGGTTAAATATGACATATTCACCACTCATTTATTTCATGTGGTGTATATACTTCACATTATATATTTTATATCATGAATATAATTATTAAAATGATATTTAAAGTTTTAATTGATGTTATTATTTTATGTGGATTAGGATTAAAAAAGTAACAAAATTTTTACGGGAATTATATTTCAATCATATTCTAATTGGGATTATTTAGGCATTAATTTCCATTGAGGAAATTATATAAACCTGGGAGGGGTCTGACCCAGGGGAATGTCTGTTTGGAATTTTTGTGTGTTTAGGTAATTTACAAGATTATGGGGATATTAGTAATGTTTTAATAGTTACATGATTTTCCAAAAATTGTGATTGGTAAATGTTCTTGGTAAATGGATTTGGGGAGTGTCGAGCGAAAGGTACATTGGGCACTTTTAATTTTTGTTTCTTTTTTATCTTAGTTTTGAAATAAATTGGCCACTTTTTCATTTCTCATATAAAAGTGGTGTTTTGTGTTCAACTTGGAAAATTATATGAAAGTGATGTTATAAATTTGTTTTAGTTTTAAATGTATGAGGCTGGTTATAAACTCAAAAATTTTGTGAAATTATTTGAATGTTCAAATGAAATGATGGTCTGTTTGACATGTTGTTATCAAACATGTATTTATGACATAGGGAGGTATTTGAAATTTCAATTTTAAATTAGTTTTATGATGTCATGGAAGTAGTTGTAAATTTATTTTGTAATGGAATTTGATTATATAAATCTAAAGGCATGTTCAACAACTTACATGTTTTCAAAGAAATGATTTAAGTCGTTTAATAAAGCGAAGACCCATTTTTCTCTTTGTGTGATATAATATGTGAATGAATATATTTATAGTGGGAACAACTATCTAGTATTTCCATTTATGGTCTATCATATAGGTGATTTCCATGTTTGTGGTAGGCAAGTGTGGTGGCAATAGGTAAGGTGAGTCATGCATGCATGGGCCTCCAACTTACACAGTTTATTATTACCATGGGTTCCTAAGAATCTTATAGGGAATCGAGTTATGGTTTCTTTCTAGGCCTAATTAGAAAAGTTAGTACCCCCTTGAGTTGTAGAAATACCATGAGGGATGTTCCACTATTGAGGGTAGGTTAGGGCAGCTGGTTATTTATTGACTTGGGGGTTTCACCATACGCTGTCAGGTGGTTCCGAACTGAGTATGTCCATGGGTCTTCCAGGGATGTTTAGGATAACCCATGGTTATTATTTATAATGCTTCATTATTTAATTTATTTTCTTGTTAGTATTTTTATGCAAATATTTTTCTTCTTGCCTTGTCCATTTATTTTCAACACATCACTACTATCTTTTGGTTTGGGTTTTATTTATAAAATGGTTGTACATTTTTGGAAATGGATGCTGGAAAGTGTAGGATTTAACAATGGGAAAAATATTTTTGTTAATTAAAATTGTGGAAAACTTATATTTATTTTTGTATTTCAAACTAGTGTTAATGGAATGTGTTGGGAAAGGAAACACTTGGATCCCGTGGTTTATCGTTTTCATTCCTACTGATAATTTTGGTCATCACGACTATTTTATCTTTTCTGTTAAAGGTTATTTTTTATTAGGTTATCCTAATCTAGTTTCACATTTTTGGAGAAACGTATGTCTTATTGTTGGTGGTGACCAAGAGGTCACATCGAAATCACATGGAAATAGTTTAGTTTTGTTTATTTTTCTGTTCAATCTGTTTGGATGTATCTTATAACTGAATCAGTTGTTAATTTATTTGAGATTCAGTTGTTAGTTTTTCTATGTTTTTAGGTTTTACCATTTATTGATAGGATCTTGGTAATTTATTTTTGGCTTAAATCATTCCCTCAGGTTTGTTCTGATTCCCGGTACTAGATTGTAGCTATTGGGGATTGGGAACGCCCTTCGGACCATGTCGTGGACCGAATCGGGTGATTGGTTTAGGATTGACCTGAGTTGGTTTGTGATAAAATATGTTGGAATACTCATGTATTAATCATGTTTTAATGATCACAAATCCAATTCATCCAAGTTAACTCCTGTAAATTATATCACAATCATGTTTATTACTGTTTAGGTAGTATCATGCTTTAAGAAGAGGCATTCAAGATCTTAATTTCTCTACATTAAGTTTAATTACATTATATTATCCTTTATTTACTTTTAAAATACCTTCCTTGAAAAATTATTAAGTCTAATCCATTCTATGATCATCATTTCTTAAGTCTGAATATAGTTATTTTGAAATGTCTGAGACACCATGAGTCTACCACTGGTTATGTCTTTCTGGAAAAGTAGATCAGACAATGTGACTATCAGACACCACAAAGGATCAAACACCATGACCATCAGACACCGTGAAGGTTCAGACACCTTGACCATCAGACACTGTCAAGGATCAGACACTGTGACCATCAGACACCTTGAAGGAACAGATACTGTGAACATCAGACACCATGAAGGATCAAAACACAATGAACAAGACACAGTGAACAAGACACCGTGAAAAGGACACCCTAAACAAGATAACATGAACAAGACACCATGAACAAGACACCGTGAATAAGACACCATGACCACGAGACACCGTGATCAATCTAAACACAGTGTGAAGGAGACACCGTTTACATGACATACTGTGACTCTATTTCCTAATATGTTTTGTCATCTTTCAATTTAATATATAACCATAATATTTGATGATTTTAAATGCATTGACATAATTAATGTTTCTTTTTAGACATATCATCTGACAGTACGAGGTACGAGGTGCAGAATCCATGAAACCTATTATCTCCAACACATGCACTCCAAGATAAAAAGAGAAGTGAGGCCTAGATACAAAGAGAAAAATATTGTAGGAAAAACATGATACAAACGAAAAAGTTGGTGGGAGTGAGAAATATAACAGAATACATTTCCGTGAATTGGATCATGCGACATGAGTTTTCTGAAGAACACACGAAGCATACTGGAATCCTGAGAACATCTTTGCACTGTAAAACACAACGAATAACACACGTCAATCTTGTTGTCTTTCTACACACTATTTTCCATAATAGGGATTGGTTATTGTATATTCTTCATCCCAGAAGTCCATAGCTGCAAAGACTAACACTCAGATCACTTCTAAACCGATCTCAATCATTCTTATCTATTGTGTATCTTTTTATTTATGTTTGAGTAGTTTTTGTTTCTCTATAATAACACACACACTCTCCTACATCAAACTGAAGGATACAATATATCCTTACTCAAACATATTTTTACACTTTTTTATACCCATGAATAAGTGTGGAAGAGTTCCTTGTGTGGCCTGGTAATTTGTACCCATGAAGAACTATAAAAGAGGTCCTCGTGTGACCCGGATAGTCCTGTGTACTGTTGTTAACCCTGATCCAGGGTGTAGATGTAACACCCCAAGAATTCATAATGTGTTATTTCTTCAAAATAATTCAATAACTTGTACTACACGCAACACCGAGTTCAATCACACCTTGACTTAAAAAAAGGCCATTAAAAGAGGTCATGAATAGTATTAACTAAATTTTAAACTTTATATAATCCTTATAATTTTAGAATCCACATTATGAGTTTCTTAGTCATAATGCAAGAACAGATTCATTTTCAGTATTGCACTTTTATCAACATTTAATAGTGAAACCTTTTTAAATACAATATTTTAAACTTTTTGACTAAATGGGGACATCAAAAAAATTTAAAATGAAACATCCCAAGCTTCCACGGTACGCTTTCCTTTGAATAAAACAGTAGCGTGTGTTGTAAGCAACTTCGTGTTTTAACACGTGCCACAACCGATCAAACTTGCCGTTATGAATAGTAATACCTAATTTTTGAAATTATATATATTTTATTTTTAAAAATGGACTTCATTTTTGGATTCGGAATATCAAATTTAGCCTAAGGTGAAATTTTGGTACTTTTCGGATAACTTTAATATTTTGATGAATAGTGAAAATTACTAAATTTTAATTAAAAACAACTTTTTTAATCAAAATAATTAATAGTGATAAATTATTAATTTGAGTGGTTTTAAAGTATATTTAGAATATATTTTTACCACTTAATATAATGTTGGTCATTGGACATAATTTTACAATTAAACCGAACATAAACAAGTGTCAATCTTTTGATAGTTATTATCTCTTAAAAACACGCTTTTTGTTTTGACCGCGGGAATTAATTTTAAATTAATTTCTGCCACTTCTGTGTTTTGAATTTAGAAAAATGGATTCCATATTTGGAATCAGGATGTTCAAATTGTGTAAATAGGTAACTTTTATTTTTAGACATTTTGAATAATTACAGCGGTAAATATTTTATTTACCATGGTTAAGGGTAAATCCGGTAAATAAGGGTAAAAAAAATAATATTATAATAATACTAAATTACCCTAAAACGTGTCTTAACCCTATTGGTTGATACATGGTCGACCATGGGCATCTTTGGGTCTATTTTGGGACCCCATGGATCCACTTGTGAGTGATAATGACACTTTATTTTAATTAAGTTAAAATGAATACAAAAATGGCATAAGCTTACATCTTTTAAAAGAACAATTTTTACATAGGGTTATACATGTTGTATTTTCGATTATAAATATTCATTAAAAAGATAAAAAGATTTCCTACATTATGATATTTTATTTATAATTTTTAGACATCAAATAAGTTAAATTATTAATGACACAATGATGATGCAGTAATTAATATAATAGTGAAAAATTAAAATAAGTGATATTATAAATACCCAAATAAATATAATATGAAACTTTTAATGAATTAAACTAATTTTATAGGATAATATGATATATTAGTATTGATTTAATTTACTTTTTTTGAAGAAATAAATCTGTTAAGAGTTTCACAAAAATCAACTAATGAATAGTGTCAAAATTGACATAAAAGAGTTCTTAAAACAAATATTATATTATTAATTGATATTAAATTCCTAAAAATCTAAGGTTCGGCCAAGAGACTTATATCATGATAGGTTAATCATTAATGGACCACTTGGGGGTCGCTTGGATGTATATGGTAAGTTTATTAACCATATAATATAAAAATACAAAGAGACATTGTAAAAGTGAAACTAATTAACTTAGAGTTAATACTTAAAGATAAGGTTAATATAAGTACCCAAACCTGTCTAAATTCTATTGGATGAGTTGTTTTCGACCTATCCCCACCTCATCCTTTTAATAGTCAACTTTGGAGCCTTTGAAAACCGAATATGAATTTATTATAAATTAATATTTCTAGCTTTTCCAAAGGTGCCCCTCACCCCTCTTATAAAAGGGCACTCCTCCTTCTCATTTATTCACACCTCTCAAGCCACTTGGCTCGTCCAAACTCTGCCAAACTAAGCTCCCCACATCCCTCTACTACTCCTTGAAGCTTCCCCTTAGGCAGAAAGCATTTCAAGAAGTCCTTTGGTTCCAACCAAAGTGAGTTACCTAGATTAAAGGTAACGATTTCTCTTAAATTATTTTCATTTATTTTGCTTCTCCAACCCCCAAACTCTTTTTATTTACTTTCTTTTGTAACAACACCAGTATCCACAATATACTAGGATGTTGTTATAAGAAGGATTCAAACTACACATACACACAACTCCATCTAATGGATGATGAACATAATGTTTCTGTGGATGGCAAACTAACGCCTCACGAAACGATGATTGTTCAAATACATCTTACCACCTCTCATGGTGGCCATTATGATGGAACTGTAATTAAATATGATATTAATGATATATATTTTATATATAAGCTTCTGTAATTCCATTTTATTTCATACCATTATTCGTTTCATGTTGTATATACATACGATAATTTCATTTGAGGAAGTGCGGACTACCGCCCCCTTAAAATGATATGACTCGTTCATACCACACATGGAACGTATAAAGGATGGTGTTAATGAACTTAAGTAACATATATAAAATATTATATTATACTGGAATAGTAATATACCTATGTATCATTTGGATTCGATTCTTTTAAAATAAAAATTAAATGGAAGTAGCGTTCGTGCGTACGTACGGACTACCGTCTCCACGAACGCGATGAGATTCATTCTCCATCGTATCCATTCAAGTATAATTATCATTTAATGATTTAAAAATGATGTTTAAGGACTTTATATCATTCTGGATATGAATAAGATACAACAAACATGACTTATGTAACAAAACATATAGAAGAAAATGAGTAAGTTAACACCCGAAACGACGATAATTCTAAGATATTATTAACAAATCAATGTTAAAAGATCATATATGATATCATATTAATATATATGATTCTTGTATAATTTAATAACAATTATTTCACCATTATACAGGAGGTTAACCTACCCCAACCAAGGAAAAGTACAAGGTAAGGGTTATTTCACAATCTCTTCATTATCCGAGGTTGTATTATACGTAATAATCTACTGGGATCTCTTTATCATCCACATCCATGTTTCTTCGAAATGTATTTCAAAACATTTTTACTATTTACAAGAATATGGGTTAAAGTAATTTATACCCTTGTTTGACTTTTTATAAGAGGTTTATAAAGGAATCTTTCCGTCGTTTTCAAAACAAGGTCCTTTTTAACCTTTTCGACGGAATTGGGGTAAGAATGTTTTTTTTAACTTATACGGCGGGTGCGGTTATTTTCCACCATTATAAAGTCGTTGAAGCTTTCCATACAAGCTTATAAGAATATTTTCAAAGAAATTGTTTTATTTTATATGCATCTTAAATGATTTCAAAATAAAAGGAGATACTTCTTTAAAAAGAATTTTGATTTCATCTATGTCAACATCCTTTGATGGATTTTAAGATTATTTGAAGTTGATTTATTATGATACAAAACTTCTATATTGTATTGAAGGTTTTGTGATATGTTTGACTGTGGATGTGCTATTTTATACCATTCATAGTTTATGGTGAAACTATTGACATTTCGTATGCTAGTTTTAATCCGAATGTTTATGTTATATTTCAAACTTTTCTTCAGATGAATGTGCTAAACAAGTATGTTCCGGGTTGGGGACCTGTAAAAGTAAGCCCTCCAGGTTGGGGACTGGTTAAAGTAAGCCCTCCAGGTTAGGGACTGGTAAAAGTATGCCCTCCGGGTTGGTGTCCGGTTATTAGAGGCACTCTGGGTTGGTGTCCGGTTATTAGAGGCACTCCGGGTTGGTGTCCGGTTATTAGAGGCACTCTGGGTTGGGTTCCGGTTAGAAGTAACCCCTAGGTCTTGGGATGAGGCCTATACAAAGAAATTAACGTTTAGCATTATGCATTCCAACATTATGAAAGTGGTTATTTATTTTTGCATGTGATTATTCGATTAGTAGAATATCCATGTGAACAAGTAAATGGCATTATTTCATTTTATTTATGCCATACTATGTTGAAGTTCAATTTTAAAAGGATTTTGTTTTAGTAATTCATTGCCTTAAATGATTATGCTTATTTTGAATGTTCCGCTTTATTGTTATCCTTACTGGGCATTTGAGCTCACCCCTTTTCTATGTTTTATTTTTCCCAGGATGTGAAGAAGTAAGTTATGAATGACATGCAGGGATAGTATGTGGGGATATGAGTGTGAATTATGAAGACTTTGTTGTTGTAGTAGTTTTTCACTTTAAAATGTAATGTAAAACTTTATGAATATATCTAGTGTTTCCAAGGCTACTAAACCAATCGGTCTTTCGAGATTTGATCTTCTTGTGATCATGACAATGTTACGAAGTAATGCACCGACTCTGGGTAGCTGGGGTCGGGGCGTTACAGTTGGTATCAGAGGAAGTTTAGTACAAAACTTGGAAGCTAGATTTAGATAAACTCTGATTAGAGCACGTAGACCTAAGATGAACTTTGAGGATTAGTATAGAAGAACTTCCTAGAATTTTGGTACTGTAGAGATTTTGTGAGTTTTCCGAGAAATACATCCCTGTCTGGATACGAGCAGGTAGAGGCGGCTCTGGCACAGATGTACCTAGGGGTAAAACCCGAAAACACCGCTTTGAGCTAGACTCGAACGGGAACTGGTGCACGACAACGGGACTTGCTGCACTCTTGGTTACGACACTCCCGGGGGATATGCTTAGGATAACTCTCATTTTCTTTACAAATCATTATGAAGGGTTTATGAGTATATACTTCCTCAAAGGAGGCATTTTTATGATTATGGATTATATCCCTAAATAGTTCAATTTATGTTAAGTGTTTTATAAGTATGGGATTATGTATTTTGATTCATAAACTGATCTAGTGTATGCCATTGTTTAGAAATGGCGCCCAGTAGAAGGAATGAGAACTCTAACAATGCACATGATCCAAAGAGAAGGAAGGATCATATCTTTCATGGTCTTAAGCTAGAATTTATAAGAGAAATAGTCTCCCATGTATTATCATCATATTAAGAAATAATATCATGTGTTGATAAGATAAGTAAAGAGTTTACTGAGTCTTATGGCTTTTAAGGGAAGCAAGAGAAGAAAAGGATGGAAGAGAGAAAAATGGATAAAGGGAAGAGGGAAAAGAAGAATTTTCCCATATGTGGTAACTGTGGGAAGAAACACCCTGGAACTTGCCTGAAAGGAATGGGAGTTTGTTATAAGTGTGGAGGAAAAGGGCACAAAGTACATGACTGCAAGGGTGATAAAATGGTTTCAAATGTACAATGCTTCATTTGCAAGGAGTTTGGACACTACGCGAACCTATGCCCCAGTCATCAGACTATGCCTCAAATGATGCTATTGGATAATAATCAAGTTATGATACTACCACAGATGAAGAGGAATGATTAGAGTTCTTATGTTGATTATGTCATTTGAGTGTTGTATCAACAATGTACTTGTTATAATAATTATGGAGTATATAAGGATTGTATAGTAGTACTATTTCATTAAGGACTTGAGATTGTGTGGAACAAAGAAAAGTGACTCAATAGCAGGATAAATTTTTGGAAAATATATGGTTGAGAGAATGATAAACCATAATATAGTTCTGATACCGAGTTAGTGATTTTGGAATAATACATGATTGTTTTGGATAAATTATATTGGATATTCTTGACTACCTTGGAACTGATTAATGATCTGTATATTCCATTATTGTTGGGGTTTAAAACATTTTTGGATTGATGAGGTATATCCAGCATTCTATATGGAATAAGGGAGCATGAATGTAATCAATAAGGAATATGGTAATTCAGGATGTTTCAGTGTATTAAAAGAATACATGATGAAGGTATTCATATGCTATTACGTGGTAAAAAGGATCTACATTATTTTTAACTTCCTTATAAATGTTGGACTGTGAGTTTGGTCAGAAATATTTTGGATAAATTCTAGTTTGAGATTAATTTTGGATGGCCATAAAAGGACAACCCGGAGGTCGGGCGGCAACCCGTCGCGTCCGGCAAGGCCGTGAGACTTGAACCCGCAACCGAAGGGCGACAAGGGTGTATCACCTACCACTGGCCCACGAGATGTCCTGGATTAAATAATGCAGTTTTTATTAAAAGATCTTGTAGATGAATTATAAATTCGTTTATTTTGTAACCCTATACGAATAGTGTAAATAGATTTTTTTTTACATTCTATTATCTTTTAGAGTGAAAGATGAGTTTGTGGTAGAAATTTATTAATGGATAAAACTCTAATTATAAAGTATGTATACCTCCTTATGATCTTAGCCAATCTAATAAATAAATTCCACAACGTTAAGAAAAGGAACTTAGAACAAAAATGTTGTCCTAGATGGTACCTTAAATCATCACTAATTTATGGCTTTGGGATTGTTGGCCCTTTCATAGCCATGTTCTCTACCACTCTCCATCAGATAATTGATGGTTAGATTTCTCCTCCATATCCATATTTACCTACATGGAACCCTAGTATGTGTTATTTTCGGTAATCTTCATACTTTCCACTCTTTATTTTAAACAGAGGCCTCATTAATTCATTTTTCGATGTGGGATTTCAACTAAGATATTTTGAAACGTCAAAAATGTGTCATCCCAATATTCTATGTTTTGTTGAACCAATGGTATTTCAAATCATCATAAATTGATGAGTTTAAGGACCTCAATTTTATACTTGTTTGTGATTGATGACCTCAATCACTACCTATAAATATTTACGTTTTTCCTCCAATTATATGTCTCTAATTTCCACCAATGTTCTCCTAATCGAGATCATAATTTGGTGGTGACCCTTTCATTTCTCTTTTCCTCATATTAAGACTAAATTTTAGTAACCCAATTTCCGATGTGGGTTTTCCCACAAATATATTTTCTATTTTCAACCTTTTATTTTCTAAGAACAATTTCAAATTGCGAGGACGCAATTTATTGAAGGAGGGGAGAATGTAACACCCCAAGAATTCATAATGTGTTATTTCTTCAAAATAATTCAATAACTTGTACTACACACAACACCGAGTTCAATAACACCTTGACTTACAAAAAAAGGCCATTAAAAGAGGTCATGAATAGTATTAACTAAATTTTAAACTTTATATAATCCTTATAATTTTAGAATCCACATTATGAGTTTCTTAGTCATAATGCAAGAACAGATTCATTTTCAGTATTGCACTTTTATCAACATTTAATAGTGAAACCTTTTTAAATACAATATTATATACTTTTTGACTAAATGGGGACATCAAAAAAATTTAAAATGAAACATCCCAAGCTTCCACGGTACGCTTTCCTTTGAATAAAACAGTAGCGTGTGTTGTACGCAACTTCGTGTTTTAACACGTCCCACAACCGATCAAACTTGCTGTTATGAATAGTAATACCTAATTTTTGAAATTATATATATTTTATTTTTAAAAATGGACTTCATTTTTGGATTCGGAATATCAAATTTATCCTAAGGTGAAATTTTGGTACTTTTCGGATAACTTTAATATTTTGATGAATAGTGAAAATTACTAAATTTTAATTAAAAACAACTTTTTTAATCAAAATAATTAATAGTGATAAATTATTAATTTGAGTGGTTTTAAAGTATATTTAGAATATATTTTTACCACTTAATATAATGTTGGTCATTGGACATAATTTTACAATTAAACCGAACATAAACAAGTGTCAATCTTTTGATAGTTATTATCTCTTAAAAACACGCTTTTTGTTTTGACAGCGGGAATTAATTTTAAATTAATTTCTGCCACTTCTGTGTTTTGAATTTAGAAAAATGGATTCCATATTTGGAATCAGGATGTTCAAATTGTGTAAATAGGTAACTTTTATTTTTAGACATTTTGAATAATTACTGCGGTAAATATTTTATTTACCATGGTTAAGGGTAAATCCGGTAAATAAGGGTAAACAAAATAATATTATAATAATACTAAATTACCCTAAAACGTGTCTTAACCCTATTGGTTGATACATGGTCGACCATGGGCATCTTTGGGTCTATTTTGGGACCCCATGGATCCACTTGTGAGTGATAATGACACTTTATTTTAATTAAGTTAAAATGAATTCAAAAATGGCATAAGCTTACATCTTTTAAAAGAACAATTTTTACATAGGGTTATACATGTTTTATTTTCGATTATAAATATTCATTAGAAAGATAAAAATATTTCCTACATTATGATATTTTATTTATAATTTTTAGACATCAAATAAGTTAAATTATTAATGACACAATGATGATGCAGTAATTAATATAATAGTGAAAAATTAAAATAAGTGATATTATAAATACCCAAATAAATATAATATGAAACTTTTAATGAATTAAACTAATTTTATAGGATAATATGATATATTAGGATTGATTTAATTGACTTTGTTTGAAGAAATCAATCTGTTATGAGTTTCACAAAAATCAACTAATGAATAGTGTCAAAATTGACATAAAAGAGTTCTTAAAACAAATATTATATTATTAATTGATATTAAATTCCTAAAAATCTAAGGTTCGGCCAAGAGACTTATATCATGATAGGTTAATCATTAATGGACCACTTGGGGGTCTCTTGGATGTATATGGTAAGTTTATTAACCATATAATATAAAAATACAAAGAGACATTGTAAAAGTGAAACTAATTAACTTAGAGTTAATACTTAAAGATAAGGTTAATATAAGTACCCAAACCTGTCTAAATTCTATTGGATGAGTTGTTTTCGACCTATCCCCACCTCATCCTTTTAATAGTCAACTTTGGAGCCTTTGAAAACCGAATATGAATTTATTATAAATTAATATTTCTAGCTTTTCCAAAGGTGCCCCTCACCCCTCTTATAAAAGGGCACTCCTCCTTCTCATTTCTTCACACCTCTCAAGCCACTTGGCACGTCCAAACTCTGCCAAACTAAGCTCCCCACATCCCTCTCCTCCTCCTTGAAGCTTCCCCTTAGGCAGAAAGCATTTCAAGAAGTCCTTTGGTTCCAACCAAAGTGAGTTACCTAGATTAAAGGTAACGATTTCTCTTAAATTATTTTCATTTATTTTGCTTCTCCAACCCCCAAACTCTTTTTATTTCCTTTCTTTTGTAACAACACCAGTATCCAGAATATACTAGGATGTTGTTATAAGAAGGATTCAAACTACACATACACACAACTCCATCTAATGGATGATGAACATAATGTTTCTGTGGATGGCAAACTAACGCCTCACGAAACGATGATTGTTCAAATACATCTTACCACCTCTCATGGTGGCCATTATGATGGAACTGTAATTAAATATGATATTAATGATATATATTTTATATATAAGCTTCTGTAATTCCATTTTATTTCATACCATTATTCGTTTCATGTTGTATATACATACGATAATTTCATTTGAGGAAGTGCGGACTACCGCCCCCTTAAAATGATATGACTCATTCATACCACACATGGAACGTATAAAGGATGGTGTTAATGAACTTAAGTAACATATATAAAATATTATATTATACTGGAATAGTAATATACCTATGTATCATTTTGATTCGATTCTTTTAAAATAAAAATTAAATGGAAGTAGCGTTCGTGCGTACGTACGGACTACCGTCTCCACGAACGCGATGAGATTCATTCTCCATCGTATCCATTCAAGTATAATTATCATTTAATGATTTAAAAATGATGTTTAAGGACTTTATATCATTCTGGATATGAATAAGATACAACAAACATGACTTATGTAACAAAACATATAAAAGAAAATGAGTAAGTTAACACCCGAAACGACGATAATTCTAAGATATTATTAACAAATCAATGTTAAAAGATCATATATGATATCATATTAATATATATGATTCTTGTATAATTTAATAACAATTATTTCACCATTATACAGGAGGTTAACCTACCCCAACCAAGGAAAAGTACAAGGTAAGGGTTATTTCACAATCTCTTCATTATCCGAGGTTGTATTATACGTAATAATCTACTGGGATCTCTTTATCATCCACATCCATGTTTTTTCGAAATGTATTTCAAAACATTTTTACTATTTACAAGAATATGGGTTAAAGTAATTTATACCCTTGTTTGACTTTTTATAAGAGGTTTATAAAGGAATCTTTCCGTCGTTTTCAAAACAAGGTCCTTTTTAACCTTTTCGACGGAATTGAGGTAAGAATGTTTTTTTAACTTATACGGCGGGTGCGGTTATTTTCCACCGTTATAAAGTCGTTGAAGCTTTCCATACAAGCTTATAAGAATATTTTCAAAGAAAATGTTTTATTTTATATGCATCTTAAATGATTTCAAAATAAAAGGAGATACTTCTTTAAAAAGAATTTTGATTTCATCTATGTCAACATCCTTTGATGGATTTTAAGATTATTTGAAGTTGATTTATTATGATACAAAACTTCTATATTGTATTGAAGGTTTTGTGATATGTTTGACTGTGGATGTGCTATTTTATACCATTCATAGTTTATGGTGAAACTATTGACATTTCGTATGCTAGTTTTAATCCGAATGTTTATGTTATATTTCAAACTTTTCTTCAGATGAATGTGCTAAACAAGTATGTTCCGGGTTGGGGACCTGTAAAAGTAAGCCCTCCAGGTTGGGGACTGGTTAAAGTAAGCCCTCCAGGTTAGGGACTGGTAAAAGTATGCCCTCCGGGTTGGTGTCCGGTTATTAGAGGCACTCTGGGTTGGTGTCCGGTTATTAGAGGCACTCCGTGTTGGTGTCCGGTTATTAGAGGCACTCCGGGTTGGGTTCCGGTTAGAAGTAACCCCTAGGTCTTGGGATGAGGCCTATACAAAGAAATTAACGTTTAGCATTATGCATTCCAACATTATGAAAGTGGTTATTGATTTTTTCATGTGATTATTCGATTAGTAGAATATCCATGTGAACAAGTAAATGGCATTATTTCATTTTATTTATGCCATACTATGTTGAAGTTCAATTTTAAAAGGATTTTGTTTTAGTAATTCATTGCCTTAAATGTTTATGCTTATTTTGAATGTTCCGCTTTATTGTTATCCTTACTGGGCATTTGAGCTCACCCCTTTTCTATGTTTTATTTTTCCCAGGATGTGAAGAAGTAAGTTATGAATGACATGCAGGGATAGTATGTGGGGATATGAGTGTGAATTATGAAGACTTTGTTGTTGTAGTAGTTTTTCACTTTAAAATGTAATGTAAAACTTTATGAATATATCTAGTGTTTCCAAGGCTACTAAACCAATCGGTCTTTCGAGATTTGATCTTCTTGTGATCATGACAATGTTACGAAGTAATGCACCGACTCTGGGTAGCTGGGGTCGGGGCGTTACAGTTGGTATCAGAGGAAGTTTAGTACAAACCTTGGAAGCTAGATTTAGATAAACTCTGATTAGAGCACGTAGACCTAAGATGAACTTTGAGGATTAGTATAGAAGAACTTCCTAGAATTTTGGTACTGTAGAGATTTTGTGAGTTTTCCGAGCAATACATCCCTGTCTGGATACGAGCAGGTAGAGGCGGCTCTGGCACAGATGTACCTAGGGGTAAAACCCGAAAACACCACTTTGAGCTAGACTCGAACGGGAACTGGTGCACGACAACGGGACTTGCTGCACTCTTGGTTACGACACTCCCGGGGGATATGCTTAGGATAACTCTCATTTTCTTTACAAATCATTATGAAGGGTTTATGAGTATATACTTCCTCAAAGGAGGCATTTTTATGATTATGGATTATATCCCTAAATAGTTCAATTTATGTTAAGTGTTTTATAAGTATGGGATTATGTATTTTGATTCATAAACTGATCTAGTGTATGCCATTGTTTAGAAATGGCGCCCAGTAGAAGGAATGAGAACTCTAACAATGCACATGATCCAAAGAGAAGGAAGGATCATATCTTTCATGGTCTTAAGCTAGAATTTATAAGAGAAATAGTCTCCCATGTATTATCATCATATGAAGAAATAATATCATGTGTTGATAAGATAAGTAAAGAGTTTACTGAGTCTTATGGCTTTGAAGGGAAGCAAGAGAAGAAAAGGATGGAAGAGAGAAAAATGGATAAAGGGAAGAGGGAAAAGAAGAATTTTCCCATATGTGGTAACTGTGGGAAGAAACACCCTGGAACTTGCCTGAAAGGAATGGGAGTTTGTTATAAGTGTGGAGGAAAAGGGCACAAAGTACATGACTGCAAGGGTGATAAAATGGTTTCAAATGTACAATGCTTCATTTGCAAGGAGTTTGGACACTACGCGAACCTATGCCCCAGTCATCAGACTATGCCTCAAATGATGCTATTGGATAATAATCAAGTTATGATACTACCACAGATGAAGAGGAATGATTAGAGTTCTTATGTTGATTATGTCATTTGAGTGTTGTATCAACAATGTACTTGTTATAATAATTATGGAGTATATAAGGATTGTACTGTAGTACTATTTCATTAAGGACTTGAGATTGTGTGGAACAAAGAAAAGTGACTCAATAGCAGGATAAATTTTTGGAAAATATATGGTTGAGAGAATGATAAACCATAATATAGTTCTGATACCGAGTTAGTGATTTTGGAATAATACATGATTGTTTTGGATAAATTATATTGGATATTCTTGACTACCTTGGAACTGATTAATGATCTGTATATTCCATTATTGTTGGGGTTTAAAACATTTTTGGATTGATGAGGTATATCCAGCATTCTATATGGAATTAGGGAGCATGAATGTAATCAATAAGGAATATGGTAATTCGGGATGTTTCAGTGTATTAAAAGAATACATGATGAAGGTATTCATATGCTATTACGTGGTAAAAAGGATCTACATTATTTTTAACTTCCTTATAAATGTTGGACTGTGAGTTTGGTCAGAAATATTTTGGATAAATTCTAGTTTGAGATTAATTTTGGATGGCCATAAAAGGACAACCCGGAGGTCGGGCGGCAACCCGTCGCGTCCGGCAAGGCCGTGAGACTTGAACCCGCAACCGAAGGGCGACAAGGGTGTATCACCTACCACTGGCCCACGAGATGTCCTGGATTAAATAATGCAGTTTTTATTAAAAGATCTTGTAGATGAATTATAAATTCGTTTATTTTGTAACCCTATACGAATAGTGTAAATAGATTTTTTTTTACATTCTATTATCTTTTAGAGTGAAAGATGAGTTTGTGGTAGAAATTTATTAATGGATAAAACTCTAATTATAAAGTATGTATACCTCCTTATGATCTTAGCCAATCTAATAAATAAATTCCACAACGTTAAGAAAAGGAACTTAGAACAAAAATGTTGTCCTAGATGGTACCTTAAATCATCACTAATTTATGGCTTTGGGATTGTTGGCCCTTTCATAGCCATGTTCTCTACCACTCTCCATCAGATAATTGATGGTTAGATTTCTCCTCCATATCCATATTTACCTACATGGAACCCTAGTATGTGTTATTTTCGGTAATCTTCATACTTTCCACTCTTTATTTTAAACAGAGGCCTCATTAATTCATTTTTCGATGTGGGATTTCAACTAAGATATTTTGAAACGTCAAAAATGTGTCATCCCAATATTCTATGTTTTGTTGAACCAATGGTATTTCAAATCATCATAAATTGATGAGTTTAAGGACCTCAATTTTATACTTGTTTGTGATTGATGACCTCAATCACTACCTATAAATATTTACGTTTTTCCTCCAATTATATGTCTCTAATTTCCACCAATGTTCTCCTAATCGAGATCATAATTTGGTGGTGACCCTTTCATTTCTCTTTTCCTCATATTAAGACTAAATTTTAGTAACCCAATTTCCGATGTGGGTTTTCCCACAAATATATTTTCTATTTTCAACCTTTTATTTTCTAAGAACAATTTCAAATTGCGAGGACGCAATTTATTGAAGGAGGGGAGAATGTAACACCCCAAGAATTCATAATGTGTTATTTCTTCAAAATAATTCAATAACTTATACTACACGCAACACCGAGTTCAATCACACCTTGACTTACAAAAAAAGGCCATTAAAAGAGGTCATGAATATTATTAACTAAATTTTAAACTTTATATAATCCTTATAATTTTAGAAACCACATTATGAGTTTCTTAGTCATAATGCAAGAACAGATTCATTTTCAGTATTGCACTTTTATCAACATTTAATAGTGAAACCTTTTTAAATACAATATTATATACTTTTTGACTAAATGGGGACATCAAAAAAATTTAAAATGAAACATCCCAAGCTTCCACGGTACGCTTTCCTTTGAATAAAACAGTAGCGTGTGTTGTACGCAACTTCGTGTTTTAACACGTCCCACAACCAATCAAACTTGCCGTTATGAATAGTAATACCTAATTTTTGAAATTATATATATTTTATTTTTAAAAATGGACTTCATTTTTGGATTCGGAATATCAAATTTATCCTAAGGTGAAATTTTGGTACTTTTCGGATAACTTTAATATTTTGATGAATAGTGAAAATTACTAAATTTTAATTAAAAACAACTTTTTTAATCAAAATAATTAATAGTGATAAATTATTAATTTGAGTGGTTTTAAAGTATATTTAGAATATATTTTTACCACTTAATATAATGTTGGTCATTGGACATAATTTTACAATTAAACCGAACATAAACAAGTGTCAATCTTTTGATAGTTATTATCTCTTAAAAACACGCTTTTTGTTTTGACAGCGGGAATTAATTTTAAATTAATTTCTGCCACTTCTGTGTTTTGAATTTAGAAAAATGGATTCCATATTTGGAATCAGGATGTTCAAATTGTGTAAATAGGTAACTTTTATTTTTAGACATTTTGAATAATTACTGCGGTAAATATTTTATTTACCATGGTTAAGGGTAAATCCGGTAAATAAAGGTAAACAAAATAATATTATAATAATAATAAATTACCCTAAAACGTGTCTTAACCCTATTGGTTGATACATGGTCGACCATGGGCATCTTTGGGTCTATTTTGGGACCCCATGGATCCACTTGTGAGTGATAATGACACTTTATTTTAATTAAGTTAAAATGAATTCAAAAATGGCATAAGCTTACATCTTTTAAAAGAACAATTTTTACATAGGGTTATACATGTTGTATTTTCGATTATAAATATTCATTAGAAAGATAAAAAGATTTCCTACATTATGATATTTTATTTATAATTTTTAGACATCAAATAAGTTAAATTATTAATGACACAATGATGATGCAGTAATTAATATAATAGTGAAAAATTAAAATAAGTGATATTATAAATACCCAAATAAATATAATATGAAACTTTTAATGAATTAAACTAATTTTATAGGATAATATGATATATTAGGATTGATTTAATTTACTTTGTTTGAAGAAATCAATCTGTTATGAGTTTCACAAAAATCAACTAATGAATAGTGTCAAAATTGACATAAAAGAGTTCTTAAAACAAATATTATATTATTAATTGATATTAAATTCCTAAAAATCTAAGGCTCGGCCAAGAGACTTATATCATGATAGGTTAATCATTAATGGACCACTTGGGGGTCTCTTGGATGTATATGGTAAGTTTATTAACCATATAATATAAAAATACAAAGAGACATTGTAAAAGTGAAACTAATTAACTTAGAGTTAATACTTAAAGATAAGGTTAATATAAGTACCCAAACCTGTCTAAATTATATTGGATGAGTTGTTTTCGACCTATCCCCACCTCATCCTTTTAATAGTCAACTTTTGAGCCTTTGAAAACCGAATATGAATTTATTATAAATTAATATTTCTAGCTTTTCCAAAGGTGCCCCTCACCCCTCTTATAAAAGGGCACTCCTCCTTCTCATTTCTTCACACCTCTCAAGCCACTTGGCACGTCCAAACTCTGCCAAACTAAGCTCCCCACATCCCTATCCTCCTCCTTGAAGCTTCCCCTTAGGCAGAAAGCATTTCAAGAAGTCCTTTGGTTCCAACCAAAGTGAGTTACCTAGATTAAAGGTAACGATTTCTCTTAAATTATTTTCATTTATTTTGCTTCTCCAACCCCCAAACTCTTTTTATTTCCTTTCTTTTGTAACAAAACCAGTATCCACAATATACTAGGATGTTGTTATAAGAAGGATTCAAACTACACATACACACAACTCCATCTAATGGATGATGAACATAATGTTTCTGTGGATGGCAAACTAACGTCTCACGAAACGATGATTGTTCAAATACATCTTACCACCTCTCATGGTGGCCATTATGATGGCACTGTAATTAAATATGATATTAATGATATATATTTTATATATAAGCTTCTGTAATTCCATTTTATTTCATACCATTATTCGTTTCATGTTGTATATACATACGATAATTTCATTTGAGGAAGTGCGGACTACCGCCCCCTTAAAATGATATGACTCGTTCATACCACACATGGAACGTATAAAGGATGGTGTTAATGAACTTAAGTAACATATATAAAATATTATATTATACTGGAATAGGAATATACCTATGTATCATTTTGATTCGATTCTTTTAAAATAAAAATTAAATGGAAGTAGCGTTCGTGCGTACGTACGGACTACCGTCTCCACGAACGCGATGAGATTCATTCTCCATCGTATCCATTCAAGTATAATTATCATTTAATGATTTAAAAATGATGTTTAAGGACTTTATATCATTCTGGATATGAATAAGATACAACAAACATGACTTATGTAACAAAACATATAAAAGAAAATGAGTAAGTTAACACCCGAAACGACGATAATTCTAAGATATTATTAACAAATCAATGTTAAAAGATCATATATGATATCATATTAATATATATGATTCTTGTATAATTTAATAACAATTATTTCACCATTATACAGGAGGTTAAACTACCCCAACCAAGGAAAAGTACAAGGTAAGGGTTATTTCACAATCTCTTCATTATCCGAGGTTGTATTATACGTAATAATCTACTGGGATCTCTTTATCATCCACATCCATGTTTCTTCGAAATGTATTTCAAAACATTTTTACTATTTACAAGAATATGGGTTAAAGTAATTTATACCCTTGTTTGACTTTTTATAAGAGGTTTATAAAGGAATCTTTCCGTCGTTTTCAAAACAAGGTCCTTTTTAACCTTTTCGACGGAATTGAGGTAAGAATGTTTTTTTTAACTTATACGGCGGGTGCGGTTATTTTCCACCGTTATAAAGTCGTTGAAGCTTTCCATACAAGCTTATAAGAATATTTTCAAAGAAAATGTTTTATTTTATATGCATCTTAAATGATTTCAAAATAAAAGGAGATACTTCTTTAAAAAGAATTTTGATTTCATATATGTCAACATCCTTTGATGGATTTTAAGATTATTTGAAGTTGATTTATTATGATACAAAACTTCTATATTGTATTGAAGGTTTTGTGATATGTTTGACTGTGGATGTGCTATTTTATACCATTCATAGTTTATGGTGAAACTATTGACATTTCGTATGCTAGTTTTAATCCGAATGTTTATGTTATATTTCAAACTTTTCTTCAGATGAATGTGCTAAACAAGTATGTTCCGGGTTGGGGACCGGTAAAAGTAAGCCCTCCAGGTTGGGGACTGGTTAAAGTAAGCCCTCCAGGTTAGGGACTGGTAAAAGTATGCCCTCCGGGTTGGTGTCCGGTTATTAGAGGCACTCCGGGTTGGTGTCCGGTTATTAGAGGCACTCCGGGTTGGTGTCCGATTATTAGAGGCACTCCGGGTTGGGTTCCGGTTAGAAGTAACCCCTAGGTCTTGGGATGAGGCCTAGACAAAGAAATTAACGTTTAGCATTATGCATTCCAACATTATGAAAGTGGTTATTGATTTTTGCATGTGATTATTCGATTAGTAGAATATCCATGTGAACAAGTAAATGGCATTATTTCATTTTATTTATGCCATACTATGTTGAAGTTAAATTTTAAAAGGCTTTTGTTTTAGTAATTCATTGCCTTAAATGTTTATGCTTATTTTGAATGTTCCGCTTTATTGTTATCCTTACTGGGCATTTGAGCTCACCCCTTTTCTATGTTTTATTTTTCCCAGGATGTGGAGAAGTAAGTTATGAATGACATGCAGGGATAGTATGTGGGGATATGAGTGTGAATTATGAAGACTTTGTTGTTGTTGTAGTTTTTCACTTTAAAATGTAATGTAAAACTTTATGAATATATCTAGTGTTTCCAAGGCTACTAAACCAATCGGTCTTTCGAGATTTGATCTTCTTGTGATCATACCAATGTTACGAAGTAATGCACCGACTCTGGGTAGCTGGGGTCGGGGCGTTACAGTAGATAAATATTATTTATATAAACTTCTCGGTGGAAGGTTATCACCAAGTGGAGTGGATTAGGTCTTGTCTTGAGACTGAACAACATGTTTCATATCCACTGTGCTGCTTAATTTAGTCTTCTCTATTTTATTGCTTTACTGTATAATTCATAAATCACTAATTTTACTTTGATAGTAGAATAACTTCAAAAGTAATATTAATAAATCAAATTAAGATTACTAAGAATTAATCAATCTTCTAAGAATATACTTAAACATACAAACTATTATAATAGTATAACCTAGATTATCTTGGCTATATTTAATCATTGGGAAAACCTTTTGAGAAATACATTTTACAGAAATTTTTATAATTACTCAATTCACCCCTCCCCTCATGAGTAATCTACTCCAACCAACATTTTGGTATTAGAGGATGTTTATTTGGATTCTATTTAACCTTATTTAACTGAGATTGTAGTTGTACATTAAAGATAATTTAATTTCTGTTAATTCTAAATTTATAGCTCTTTTAAAGTAATTCATTCTTATGGATAATAGATTGGAAGGTGCTACAACCAACAGAACGCCATTATTTAATGGAACCAACTATGATCAATGGAAAATTAAAATGAAAATGCACTTAAAGAGTATGGGATTTGAGATTTGTTCATCCATTATAGATGAATACAAAATTCCTGTTACAGATATAATCACATGGGATGAACCAACAAAAAATGACTACAATACAAATTTCATAGATATTAATTTTTTATACTGTTCCCTAGGAGATGAGGAATTCAATAGGATTTCTGATGGTAAAAATGCCCATGAAATCTGGGATACCCTGTCAGTTTCACAAGAAGGAACATCCAGTTTAAAAGAAATGATACTTAATACTTATACTGTCAAATATGATAACTTTAAAAAGAAACCTAATGAACCAATCTCTAACATGTATCTTATGTTCAATGAGATTGTCAACACAATGATTTCTCTTAGAAGAGAAGTCACTGCCAAGGAACAGATAATGAGAATTCTTAGATGTCTACCTGACAAATGGAGGGGAACCTCTGTCTCTAATAGATAATAATGTGACATCATCAAGCTACCAGTAAAATAACTCATTGGGAAACTAATGATGTATAAAGAAGAACTGAAATTCAACAAAGATGAGTAGGATAAACAAAACAATAAATCTATTGCATTCAAGATCACTACCTCTATACACAAATACAAAGGGAAATTGGAAGCTTCGGTAGAAAGATCTAGTAGTGAAAAATCATCGCCTAGTAGTGATGAGGATATGGATCAACTAGCCAGATGATTGAAAAGATTTTACAAGAAGAAGAACATATTCTGAAAGCCTAACTTCAAGGTTAAATATGACAAAAAATGCATTTAGAAGGACTGGAAAATAAGTAACAAAACTGATGAAATTGTCTGTTATGAATGTAAGCACAAAGAACATATCAAGGATGATTGTCCAAATCTCAAGTACAAAAAGAAATATGAGGACCAGGATAGGAAATATAAAAAGGAAATGAAAGCAACCTAGAGTGCTTCTGAGGACAGTTCATGTGACCCAGAAACATCACATGATGAACAGGATAACAAAGCCAGTATTTCTTTCATAAAAAACACATCTAAGGTAACACTGGACTCTTTTGTACATAATTCATACCATTCTGAAGATTATAGGGACTCTGAAAACATGAATAATGAAGAAATGTTTGAATATTATAACATTATTGAGGAAACATGAAATAACCCAAAAGAAAAATATAAATCAATGAGGAAACAACAAGCTCTTACAATAACTATTATATCTGAACTTTCAACAAAAAAAGAGAAAAATTCTCAACTTCTCAAATAAAATTTATAATGAGTAATTGAAGAATGACCTTGAAAAGTTTATCAATGGGAAAAATACCCTTACCCAATTGTTAGGAAAACAAAATGATCTTCAATACAACACTGGTATTGGTTATCAACACGACAAAAGAAATCTTGGTAGACCAAATTTTGTTTCTAAATTTAGGACATATAATTTTACTCCTAGTTCTGAACACAAATCATCTAGTTCAAGTTATGATACACCTTGTACTATTTCATGTTTTTGTGGACGAAATACAATTTATTTTTCAAATACTCTACAGAATTCTTATAGGAAACCTATGAGGCAAATATGGGTTCCTAAGGCACTTATTACTAATGTTACTGGACCCAAACAAGTATGGATACCAAAAATCTATTTTTTTCATGATCATTTTATAGGAAACTATAAAATTTTATGGTACTTGGATAGTGGATGTTCAAGACACATGAAAGGATACTACTCATGCTTCAAGAACCTAATCAAAAGAGATGGAGGACATGTCACATTTGGTGACAATGCCAATGAAAATATTATTGGCCTTGGCCAAATCGGTAACTCTAATTTAGTATTGATTTCTAAAGTATTGTTTGTCGATGGTTTAAAATATAATCTTCTTAGTATCTCACAATTATGTGATTAAGGATTTCATGTAAAATTTGAAAATTATGCTCGTAATATGATTAATTCTAATGATGAATTAGTATTTTCTACATTACAAAATGAAAATGTTTATTCTATTAATTTAGACTCTTTAACTTCCCAAAATGATTCATTCATAAGTGTATTTCATAAAGAATATTAGATATGGAATAAGAGACTAGGACAATGAAATTTTCACTCCCTTAGAAAGCTAACTAGAAAAATATTAGTTAATGATTTACCCAAACTTGAGTTTCCAAATAAAAAAGTGTTTAATCCCTGTCAAAAGGGAAAAAACACAAAGTTTCTTTCAAACCAAAGAAAGAAGTGTAAACTTCTCAACCCCTTGAACTGGTTCACAAGGATTTTTTTGGGCCCTCTAGAGTTTCTAGTTTAAATGGGAATCACTATGTCTATGTTCCTGTATATTACTTTTCTAGATATACTTAGACCTTATTTACAGACCAAAAAAGTGAAACCTACTCTTATTTTACTAAATATGCCAGGTCAGTAGAAAATCAAAATGGACTTTGAATTAAATCCTTAAGAAGTGATCATGGTTGTGAGTTTGAAAATCAAGAGTTAGAATCCTTTTTCTCACAAAATGGTTATAATCAAAATTTCTCTACCCCTAGAACACATCAGTAAAATGGAGATGTAGAGAGAAGAAATAGAAACATAAAAAAATTTCTAGAACAATTCTTTGTGAATATGACCTACCTATTTATTTTTGGGATGAAGCTATCAATATATAATACTATATAATCAATAGAGTGTTGATCATACCTATTCTTAAGAGGACTCCTTATGAGTTATGGAAAAATAGAAAACCCATAGTTAACTACTTAAATGTTTTTGGTTGAAAATTCTATATCCTTAACACTAAGGAACATCATAACAAATTTTCATCCAAAATTGATGAAGGTATCTTGTTAGGATATCCATGTCTAGTAAAGCTGATGGAGTTTTCAATAAAATAACTAAATGTGTAGAAGAATATGTGCATGTAAAATTTGTTTAAACCGATCCACATGAGCCAAAAACCTCTCTAGAGAACCTAGAGTATGATGTATCAAATCTGAACATCAATTCAAAATCCTCAAATCCTTTTGTGAAAGAATCTATGAAAACTTCTAGCTCGGTAAATTCCTTAAAATCATGTCACAATGAACCTGAATCTGTTGATAAACCTAAAATCCCTAGTCCTTCCTTTTCTAGAGCTGTTAGAACTCTTAAGAACCATCCTTTAGATGTTGTTGTAGGAGACTTAGACAAAGGAACTCAAACAAGAGATTCTCTCAGAAATCAGGTTGAACCTCAAGTCTTCTTGTCACAACATGAACCTAAAAGCATTAATGATGTTATCAATGATGAATTTTGGGTGATGGATATGAAATAAGAACTCAGTCATTTTGAAAGAAACAATGTTTGGAAACTTGTTCAAAGACTTAAGGACACATTCACCATAGGCACTAAATGGGTGTTTATAAATAAGGTAGATGAATCTAGAAACATAGTTAGAAACAAGGAAAGATTGGTTGCACAAGGCTATATTCAAGAAGAAGGAATTGACTATGAGGAGACATTTTCACCATTATCTAGACTTGAAGCCATCAGAATACTATTTTCCTATGTTGCACATCTGAATTTCAAACTATATCAAACAGATGTTAAAAGTGTATTCTTTAAATGGTATAATTGCGGATGTTTTTGTTGAACAACCCCTGGATTTACAAACCCCCATTTCCCAAATCATATTATGAAACTATCAAAAAATTTATATGTTTTAAAACAAGCTCAAAGATCTTGGTATGATAGGAGGAGTACATTTCTTATTTCTAAAGGATTTACAAAAGGAATAGCTGATCCTACCCTTTTTTAAAAAATAATTTCTAATGAAATTTTAGTTGTTCAAATCTCTGTATATGACATTATTTTTGGATCTTAAAAAAATTCTTTATGTGTTTATTTTTCTAAAATGATGCAAAACAAATTTGAAATGATTATAATGGGTGAACTAAAATTCATTCATGGATTTCAAATATTTCAAAATAATGATGGTATTATTTTAACTCAATGTAAATATACTAGATATCTTCTAAAATGCTTTGGATTGGATAGCACTAAAATTAGTGACACTCCCATGACTACCAATTTTAATTTGGATCTTGATGAAGATGGAAAACATGTTGATCAACCCGCTTATAGAGGAATGATTAGAATTTTACTCTACATAACTTCTAGTCATCCTAAAATTATGTTTAGTGTGTTTATGTGTGCACGTTTTCCAGAAAATCCTAATGAATATCATTTAAAATATGTAAAGTGAATTTTCAAATACCTCAAGCACACACCCAATCTAGGACTGATCTATCCTAAAGTACAATCATTTGAATTAGTTAGTTATTATGATGCTAACTTTGGTGGATGTAGGTTACATAGAAAAAGAACCTCTAGAACATGTCATCTTTTAGGAAATTCACTAGTGTCATGTTGTAGTATGAAACAAAATTATGTTTCACTATCTACTACAGAAGCTGAATACATAGTTTCTGGCAGTTTTGGTGCACAAATTTTGTGGATGAAGCACACATTACTAGATTATGTATATCAATTAAGACATGTACCTATAAATTTAGACAAAAAAGTGCTATTAATATATCTAAAAAAATTTGTTTCACATTCTAGGATAGAACATATTGATGTAAGACATCCCTTTTTGAGAGATCATTATCAAAAAGTTGATATCACTTTGGAATTCATTGGTACATAATATCAGCTTGCTGATATATTCACCAAACCATTAAATTCCGAGAGAATAAACTAAATACTACATGAACTAGGTATGATAAATATTAAATATATATCTTACATTTTACTATTTCATGTCTTACTATTCAAATATCTTACTGTTTCACGTTTACGGTCTCACAGTTAGTTTTTTTATTACGTTCTGACAGTTACTGTCTCACCGTAACACACATTCACTGTCTCACTGAGAATTTTTTTTACTGTCTCACTGGGAGGGTTAGTTACTATCTAAACGTAATGATCGGACATAGTCTCACCATAAAAATTCTTTATGATTTCTATTAAAAAACTTGTATCATAGTAATTAGTTTTTTCCATCCTCACTTTCCCACACTTTTACTTTTGCAACGTTTGGTATTCCTAAATGATAAAATAAAGAACGTATCACTCGAATCTACACTTGGGATTTCTTCTATTCATCCCATAACACCTCTTAACCCTTATCTCTCTCGAACCTTCAGTAAATGACTTGGATGAAGCGCCCTTCATCACCATCACCTGAGAAGAGCAGCTCAAAGAAGAAGAAGATTGCACCTAAGCTAGCACCCTAAGGCCCTCTAAACCAAAATCTGGTAAATCGAGTTTTCATATCTGAGAAAGAAATTTTACCCAAATGGATTCTATCTAGTAAATCTTTGTTTTTGAAAGTATTATAATAGAAAAGCTGGTTAGAGTGGTTTTCAAAGGAAAATAGACCTATCTATCCAAATTTGGTGGCTCAGTTTTATCAATATGTTCAGATCTCATATGATTCTGATGATGGTTATGTCTTTAGAAGTTGGATCAATGAGTAGAGATGCTCATTCTCATCGAGGTTATGGGATTCATTCCTTAGGTTACCTCATGAATGCATCAATGAGGATTATCAGAGATGACCTCCACCTTCTACTGAATTCTTTGATTTGGAAGATGCTTTGAAAGACTTAACTGGAAATGTCACCAAGAGGAGGGCCATTACTGCTGAACTAGATAGAGAATCAAGGATCCTATTCTAGTTTATTCAGAATCTGGTTAGCCCACAAAAAGGTTATTCTGTTGTTTTGAAATATCTGGATGTGTTTCTAATCCATCTTATGAAGAATGGCCATAATATCATCCTTTGCAAGTATATTATTCACCATATGTGTGAATTGATCAAAGCCACATCTATTTCAACTTCCGTATTTTAATCTTGGATTATCTTATCCATGATTCATGTCAATGTATTAGTTGGAACTAATGATGAGGTTATCAAGGATTTTGAATTCTATATTTCAAATGTTACTATCAAGAGGATGAAGATAAACTGGAATCCTTGGAAAAAGGCATGGGTGGAAGACAATGATAGAATTTATGAAAAATCAGTCCTGTGGAACATCCCTCAAGACCCATAGATATTTTTTATCCTGGATTGGAACCAGATGAGGTTGTTAAATATTCTTCTGAAGTGAAAAAAGAGGCTGATGTGCCTCACATGGAAACTATTTGGATTGAGGAAGACACTACTTCTATCCCTCTTGTGGTAAGTGAAAATAAAGTTCCTACACCTACAGAAGTTATTACTCTGAATGTTCAATCCATGGCTAAAATAAATTCTATTGTCCAAGAAATTGAGAAGAATATTTTAGAGGAAACTATAGTAGAATAGCTAACTGTTATGAAAGAGGACAATCTTGAGGAACTCGCAGTGGAACAATCTGTTCCTGAGATCATCCATTCTGTAGAAGAAAGGATGTAGCTAGTTGTTCAGTTGGCTAGACAGGAAATGGGTGAAGAACTAAGAGATGAATTTGTGGATTTAGATCAAGATCCTTAGCTTCTCTATTTTGAGAAAGATGTAATATTTGAGGAGGAGAAAACCCCAAATCTAGAATCTCCTGAAGAACCAAACCCAATAGTTCCAAGTCCTGTAGACATTCAGTATATGTTCTCCAGTTTCTATGATATAGATGTCTCTCAGCAAGTTTTAGCAACAAGCCTTGATATTTCCTCTATATTCCAGTTTAAATATATCTCCATTATCACCCATGAGAAATAACCTAAGCCTGTACTAGTCCCTATTTCTGAGCATTCACCAGAAGAACCATCATTTGTGTGTAAATATTATCTGAAGGAATTTGGACCGACTCTTTTGTGCGGGGTTGAAAAACTCCAGCACACCCAGCATACTCCTATAACAAAATTAAGTGAATGAAATGCCTCAATATTATTGGAGAATGTTATTTGGAAAATAAAACATAAAATTCTTCATGAGATTCATGAAGTAAGAGTTGATAACAGGCTGCTTAGTGATAAAGTGATGACCCTAAGAGGTATGATTGAAGACATGCAGAAAGAGATGCTTTAGAGATCATAGCTTACTCCTACTGTAGAACCTATTGTTCCTCAAACATCACCAAATATTGTCTCTAAGATTCAACCTCATTTAGCCTGCTTAGCTGAAAAGGTCACAAAAAGGATGAAACAGATTGTGAAAGAGATGAGAGAGCTAGTTGTTAATCTAAATAAACTCACTAATGAGTATACAGGGTGTATTCAAAAAGTACTAAACCAACTGAAATCTGTCACCACCACTTTCAATGATTCTAAAACCTCTGGGAAATCCACTCACCCCTCTTTATATAGTGATCTCGTCCGAGGAATGGTAAAAGAAGATCTTCAGACTATGCTTAGTGTCTTCAATAAAGATTCTCTCTCGGATGTTATCAAGAATAGTGAAAGAGTTATTGACCTGGTCCAAATTCAATCTAAAATTGCTAATGATGCTCTATATGATATTACCAAGAATGTGGACTTCTACTTCAATGGAATCTTCTCCAAGACTGACATGAATAATCATTTCATGTATCTTGTGGAAAACCTTCAGATTCCTCTTATTACTCAAGATTTCAAGACCCATGTATAGAAGCTCACATAGTTTACTTGATTGCTGGACAAGTTTATGGAGAACAAGGATGATTTTGAGAAAGCCATGCATTATGGTGGAGAGCTCATTGTGGATTTCATTAAGCTTTTGAGGACTTACCTTCATGTCCAGAGTACAACCATTATTGCTCCTGTGGATTCACCTCTATGACCTGAGTTACCTACCTTCACCTATTCCCGAGACTCCACTACTATGACTGTTAGCTAAGAGCTGAGTCAGATCAGGACCGTGATTCTTGATCAAGAACTACCTTAGTCTTCTACTACTCCTACTCTGACTCTATCAGTCTTTGAAGGCCATCCTTTACCTTCTTTATCAACCACCTCACTCCATTCTTCTACCTCGACCTCTACTCCTATGGCTTCCTCTTCTTCTCCTCCTACTAAAGGAAAAGATAAGGACATCCCCTAAATAAGAAAAATGATTACTCCTTTTTGATAGGAATGATTTTGCTTTTATTTTTCTCCTTTATGTTTGTACTTTATCTGCTTTAATGAAATGTGCACTTTTCATGACTTCTCTTATTCCATCTCTTTGCTAATAACAAAAGGGGGAGAAATCTCTATATGTTATAATTTTATATATCTTCATGATTTGTTATCATCAAAAGGGGGAGATTTTTGTACTCTTCATGTTTTAATCATATTTTAATGATTAAAAATCATATTCAACCTAGTTAACTCCTGTAAATTATATCACAATCATGTGTATTATTGTTTAAGTAGTCTCGTGATTTAATAATATCCATTCAAGATCTTAATTACGCTACATTATGTTTAATTACTTTATAATATCCTTGATTTACTTTTATAATACCTTCATTGACAAATTATTAAGTCTAATCAATTATATTATAACCATTTCTTAAGTTTGAATATAGTTATTTTGAAAAGTCTGAGACACCATGAGTCTGCCCCTGGTAATGTCTTTCTAGAAAATTAGACCATACACCATGACCATCAGACACCGTGAAGGATCAGACACCAGGACCATCAGACACCATGAAGGATCAAACTCTGTGACCATCAGACACCGTGACCACCAGACATCGTGAAGGATCAGACACCGTGACCATCAGTCACTATGAAGGATCAAAACATGGTGAACAAGACACTGTGAACAACACACCATGAAAAAGACACTGTGAACAAGACACCATGAACAAGACCTCATGAACAAGACACCATGACCATGAGACACCGTGATTGATCAAGACACCATGTGAAGGAGACACTGCTTCCATGTCATACTATGACACTGTTTCCTAATGTGATTTGTTGTTTTTCAATTTAATATCTAACGGTAATATTTTATGATTTTAAATGAACTGACATAACTAATGTTTCTTTTTAGACATATCATCTGACAGTATGAGGTACAAGGTGCAGTATCCATGCAACCTCGTGGCTCTAACACATTTCCTCCAAGATAAAAAGAGTAGTGATGCCCAAAAAAAGGGTGAAATCTTGTAGAAAAAACATGATACAATTGAAGAAGCTGGTGGGAGTGAGCAATATAACAGAATACATTTATTTGAATTGGATCATGCAACCCGACTTTGCTGAAGAACACACAAAGTATACTAGAATCCAGAGAACATATCCTTGCTATAAAACACAATGAAGAACACATGTCAATCTTACTGTCTTGTGACACTCTGTTTTCCATACGAGGAATTGGTTCCTACATCTACATCATCCTAGAAGTCCAGATATGAAAATACTAACACTTAGAGCACTTATAAATCTATCTCAATCTTTCTATTCTCTTGTGTATCTTTTTATTTACTTTTTAGCATTGTGTGTTTCTGTATAATAGCACACTCTATCTCCTGCATCAAATAGAAGGATAAAATATATCCTTACTCAAAAAACTTTTTACCCACGTGTATACCCACGAATAAGTGTGGAAGTGGTCCATGTGTGGCCTGGAAATTTTTACCCATGAAGAACTGTGGAAGAGGATCCTGTGTGACCTGGATAGTCCTGTGTACTGTTGTTAACCCTGATCCGGGGTGTGTATTAAGTTTATTTATATAAACTTCTTGGTGGTAGGTGATCACCAATTGAAGGGGATTAGGTCTCATCTTGAGACTGAACCACGTGTTGCATATATGTTGTGCTGCTTAATTTAGTCCTCTTTGTTTTATTTCTTTATAGTATAATTCAGAAATTACTAATTTCACTTTGATATTTAGTCTTGGAAAGAAGTTATAACTATATTTTCTTAGTAGAATAACTTCAAAAGTAATATTAATAACTCAAATTAAGATTACAAGTAATTAATCAATCTTCTAAGAAGTTACTTAAATAGAAAAACTCTTATAACAGTATAACCTTGATTAGATGGGATATATTTAATATTTGGGGAAACCTTTTTAGAAATAGTTTTTGCAGAAATTTTTATATTTACTCAATTCACCCCTCTTATATTGAGTAATCTACTCCAACCAACAAAATAGTATTAGAGTAGGTCCTTTTTGTTTGTGGTGTTTGCTAGATGGAGGTTAGGACTATCAATAATCAAGTGGTTGGGGTAGGAAACACATCATGTTGTCTTTCTCACAGTGATACTCAAGTTACCAGGGGTATTCTGGGATTAGAGTCTTTTATCATGAGTTGTTTTGGATTGGGGTTGATAATGGAGTTGAATAGATGTCATGTTGGGGGATCAAAATGAGTAATGACCCATGTTGAGTCCCAGTTCATGGTTTATGTTCCTCTTACAATTATTTTTCTACTTGGGGAATGACTCACTACTATGCCACTAGTTTCGAAATGGATGCTAGTCCCTCCTTCCAATTGTTTGGTGTAAGTTGTGCTTTATTATGTTCTGGTTCGTATAAGGGATTTTGAAAATGAAAATGGTTTTGGAAATAATTTTCAATATTAAATTTGCTTTAAAAAGTGAGGTTTGGTATTTGGAAATTGGCCTAGGAAGAAGGTAGTTTCAAAAATTAAATGAAAATGGTGATTTTGAAAGATTTTTTTCGTGTTTATATTTGATTAGTTTTTGAGCCAGTAATTTTGGATTAGGATGTTTCTTTTAATTTTACATCGATTTGATGTTGGTTTGGGTTTTCATTTTTTTGTGTTGTTCAGAATGTTCCACCCAGAAAGGTCTCATAATTCTATAATGAATCATGCTAGGTTCCGAAGTTTTATTGGCCCTTTCTTAGCTTTCAGGGTGTTAGATGTCCGTTAGAGGAAGATATATGTCTTGAAGAGGTATAGTGTGTCTTTAGGGTGTTGGGAACAGCTGAGGCTATTAGGGTTCATGCTATTATGGAGTTGTTCGAGAGTCCAGTTTTAGACAATTTGAAGTTTGTTTTCCTATATTCATTGAAATTTTGGGTAATATGGTAACTGTTTGACGCCACATTTGTCCCAGGATTTATACCTAAGGATGTGAATTTGAGGAAGGTGGATGTGTTGTAGGATGTTTAGTAGGTCATTGGTTGGTAAATGTTTATGTTGCACATCTTAAAGATTTTTTTCCTGTGGTTCAGTCATGGGTGGTTGGAAATCTATAAAATCTTATTATTCATAAGGTTTCCCTACATGGAAATAAGTGTAGGTTGAAGGAAACTATTCCTATGGAGCCTTCTATCTTGTCACATCCCTCCAAAGTCATGCACCTGATGTGTTCATTCGATCCACTGAGGGAAGTCTTGTAGGAAGAGTTGCTTGAAGAAGGAGTTGTGACCGAGGGATGCTCATGCCTAACTATAAGTCAGGAGATACATCAACTTTCAGAGTCCCAGCCTCAGGTCTCGGGGTGGAAAACATGCACATATAGGAGTTCTCGGGGGTGTGAACCATCATTCCGGGTTTTGTGTTCCATGTTGTGATTGGAACATTTAAATACATTCCATTATTATTTTATATTGTTGAGGTTTTTCCTCCATTTTATTTATATCATTTTTTGGGATATTGGGATGAACATATTCTATTGTAATCCAAAGAGACATTTTTTTGGATATGGTTTTCTAAATCGTACATTTTTCTTAAAGTTTTTTTTCCATTGTATGGGATGGTTTTTGTGTACTAGTGCTCATTTGGGGATCATTGGGTTTTGTGAGATATTGAATATTATTTTCAGTCCATTTTTTAGTCATATATTCTTTCATTTAGTTTCTCCCTAATATTGGGGGTTCAGTTGTTCTGAGAAAAGGTCTTAGTTCTAATGGTGGGATTGTTTTTCTCGTGCTAAGGAAAATTTTCTGGTTTGGGTTTAGAGTTCCCAAGATCCAAGTTACATGAAGGTGTTTCTTGAATAGTATGGAAGGGTTTAGTTAGTTCCTGATGTCCTGGTTTACTAGGTTTCTTCCAAAATGGGTTTCACATTTATGTCTATGTGTTGTTGGTTGGTTTTTAATGTTTTTTTATTAACTGAGTTCTTGTGGTGGGGAGAACCTCGCCCTTGTTCTCCCCTTATTTTGGGTTGTGGATTCCTATAGATCTGTCTTGTTTGACTTGCCGAATAAATATTCACCCCAGAATTCCTTGTTTCTCCTAATGGTGCTCGGGCATGGACTCACTTTTTTACTAACTTTTTACTTGGTGAATTTATGGGGGAAGAAAGTTTTATGGTGAGGAGAATTGTCACACCCCAAACATTAAAATTATTTTATTTTGTTATTTCTTGGTTTTGGTTAGCCTTGTAAATGTGTGGGCTGAGTGAAGGTTTAATTTTTTTTTGATATTTGATGTTTTTTGTGGGTTTTAAGCTGGTTCATAGGCAATTCGAGGTTAGTGTTAACTGTGCGGTTGACCCAGGTGATCATACAATTTCCCGATATTTAAAATAAATAAACTTGGTTATTATTATTACTATTATTAAAATAGTTACCAATTTTATTATAATTTTTTTTATTAAAAGTGTTATTAATATTTTTATTATCATTAAATTATTATTATTATTATTATTATTTAAAAATGAAGTGATTATTATTATTATTATTATTAACAACATTATTAATATTCTTATTATTACTATTATTAATATTTTCATTTAGAATAAAATTATTATTATTATTATTATATTTTTAATTAATTTATTGTTATTATATTTTTTAACTATTATTATGGAACCCTATTTTTGGTTGACCCCTTCCCCTACCCCATTCACACTACCCTTCCTCTTCACTATACCCCCCCTGTGCGACCCATCATCCGCGCATCCCCTCAACCAATGGACTCCCTCCTTGCATCGGCGACCTCTAGTTGGACCCATCTTGGTGCTCCCTCCTCCATCTGGTAGTTCCTGACTCTGACAACCTAGCCTCCCTACTTTTCCCTACTCTGGTGGAATGGCCTCTCTACTCTGCCCTACTCTTGGGGGGTCGAACCTTCCATCTCTGCCTTGTTAAAGCGAGGGTTGAACCCCCTACTCCGACATAGCCGCGAACCCCCTCATAGATAAACCTCTCCTTTGGTTATTATTTCTTTTCTTTTATGGGGGGTTCCTTCATCTTGTCCAAAAACTAATCATCAGGGTTCGTGTTTGCGTGTTTTTCTCATTTTCTGGGATTTTTGGTAATTTCCTTAGTGTGTATTCATCCTTCTATTGAGGATCCATTGTGTTCTAACATGGTTGAGGTAAGAGAATCTATATATTTCTTTTTTGATGAATTTCTTTAACTCTTGAATCCATCCAATTATATTTTTACTTGATTAATATCCTTATTATACCCTTAATTTGTCTTCTATAGAGTTTATAAATTCTTAGGAGCGGTTAAAAATCATTTTGATGTGATTCTTTGAGTATGCTTATCTATGTCAATGCTAAAGGTGTTTGATTAAGGATCGATTTTGTTTCAATGAATTTTTGTATATGATTCGCACATTGATAATTAATACATATACTCCATTGTGGTATTTTTATACTAATAAAATTTGACAAAAATAACTTTTGTGGTCAGTATATAATTATGCCGATGTGTATACACTCTCAAAATATTGGATAAAATTACATTGTTCTTGTAAAGTGAAATTTGTGGTTTTTAGAAAATGATTAGTTTTAATTATGTTTTGATTGTAAGTTCTAGTTTGTGAACTTGGTATGGTGTGTAAGGTTTGACAATGATATAACATGGTAATGGTAATAAATTTTTCTGTAAAATTGTTTGTTGTTTTAATTGGATTGTTTTTTGTTTTTTAAATAATGTGTATGGTTGGATTCGGTTATATACAATTGGTGATTTTGTGGAAACGGCTTTTTAGTGTTCTCTTGAACGTTTTGAGTAATATTGGATGTTGGCACATCTGTGGGAGAACTAGGTGCACACATGGATGTTCCTTAAAATTAAAATGGTTCTTTAAATTGGTGTTTCCATGAAATATTGGATTCCTAAATGGTTATTTTTTTCTAAATGATGTTGGGTCCTTTGTGTGGTTTCTAAAAATAGTTTAAAATATAATCTCAGGGGGAATGCCTGTTTGGATTTTGGTGTGTGTTTTGGTAGTTTCTTGGCTTAAGGGTTCATTTTTCATGTTTTACTAGTTTCATTATTTTCCTAAAATGAGGAATATGAAATGTTATTGGTAAACGATTTAGGACCTATCAATCTAAAGGCATGTTTTTCAATTTTATGTGTTCTTTCCCCTTATATTAGTTTTGAAATAAAATGTCCTATTTAGAATTTCTTATCTAAATATGGTGTTTCATGTTGACCATGGAAAATCTTTTGATATCTATGTTATAAATGCATTTTAGTTTTAGAATTATGAGTTTATTTAGAAACTCAAAAAGTCTTTGAAATGATTTTAATGCTCATTTGAAATGATGTACTCTTTAACATCATGTTCTCGAAAGTGTATTTTGGAGTTAGGGACATGTTTGACATTGTAATTTTATAATTAATTTTGATAATGTATTGAAAGTAGTTGTAAATGTTTTTCATAAAGGCATTTGATTATATAAAACTAAAGGCACATTTGGAAACTTACATGTTTTCGATGATATGATTTAAGTGTTTAAATGATGTGACAGCCCGATAGGCACCTTGTGTATGCTGATATGTGTGTGAATATATTTATATTTGGAACCCCAATCTAGGATTTCCCATTTAGGGTTATTGTATAGGTGATGTCCATGTTTGATGTAGGCAATTGTGATGGTAGTATATAAGATGAGTCACGTGTGTGGGTCTCCAACTTAAATTGTTTATTATTACCATGGGGTTTTGGGTGTCTTTTGTGAATCAAGTGAAAATTGCTTGCTATACCAAATTATATGGTTTAGTACCATCTTGGAGTTATAGAAAGTCCATCAGTTTTGTTCCACTAGTGATTATAGTTTAAGATAGCTACTTGGTGATTGACTTAGGGTTTTCACCATACGCTGACAGGTGGTTTCAAACAGAGTGCATCCACGGGTCTTCTATGGATGATTAAGATCTCCCATGGTTATTATTTATGCCTCTTGGTTACTTTTTTATTTTTTTGATAGTATTTTTTGGCACTTAGTTTTCATGTTACCCTATCTATTTATATTCAACACATCCCTAATATCTTTTTATTTGGGTTTCATTGATAAAATGGTTTTTTATTTTTGAAATGGAAGGTGGTGTGTGTTGGAATTAAAAATGGTAAAGCTATGTTTTTTTATTAAAATTATAGAAAAGTTATTTTTATTTATTTATTTCAAACTAGTGTTAATGTACTGTGTTGGTAATGGAAACACTTGGATCTATTTTTTTTATCTTTGGCATTCCTACTGAGTGTTTTGGTACTCATTCCTATTTTATCATTTCAGTTGTAGGTTAATTTTTCTTAGATTTTCTTGGTTTAGTTGGTCATTATTTGAGAAAGGTTGGTCTTATGGTTGGTGGTGACTAAGAGGTCACACAGAGATCATGTGGTAATGAATTATATTTGTTTATTTGTTTTCTATCTTTTTGGTTATATCCTGTAACTGAATCAGTTGTTCATTTATTTCTGATTCAGTTGTTATTCATACTATATTGTCAATTTGTACCATATATTTATGTGGTTTTATTTATTTAATTAGGACTTAAATCATTCCCAAATGTATGTCTTGATGCCCAAAACTAGTTTTATCCCATGGGGATCAGGAATTCCTTTTGGGCCATGTTGTGGACCGAATCTAGTGACTGGTTCAGGGTTGACCTAGGATGGTTCATCAAAGAAATGATCATGTCATGATTTAGACACCTTATCAATGAAATCTAAAAATTTCCCAATCTGTTTTTTGTTTCATAGATAATGATTTGTGAATTTATTCAATGGAGAGAACCATAAGGATCTATGTTAATGTGGAATAATATGGAAAATGGAATGATTTTCTTTATGAGAAACCATTTGAAAAAAGATCCATAACATGAAGCCTTTCGATTATGACTAATATATTATCTCATTATATGATTAACAGTATCATATTGGGGGAGATTACTCACGCACTATATAAGATAAAAATTTTGTTTATTGAAGAACCTAGATGGAAGAATAATAAATTTATTACATGTAACGTATGATGGAAAATGAACCTATCGAAAAGTATCAATAGAATGGGGAGATAAATTTTGTGTGGAAAATAATGGTATAGAAAATTTATTTGTAGAGGAAAATTTAAATTTTGGTTCTCATAATGGATGGTAATAATGGGTTCCTTTGGGTATCATCAAAGGATGAATGTTTAAAATGTGGAAAATATGGGCATTTTTTCAATCAAACTCCCAAGGGAAAATCTCAAAAATAGGATCATCAAGGTTATACATGTAATTGAAATACATTTTATGATAAAGAAACTAAAAATGACACATTAAAGTAAAATGGTATTCAAGGATATTATCACAAAATAAATTTATTATTTTATGAATGAAGGGTAATGATTGAAGTTATTATATATTGGAATTTGATTATTATGTTGTAGAAGTAATTTTACCTGTGGTATTATTTCTTAAGAATCACGAATCATTTCATGATTATTCTATGGTAATTTTTCATTACAGATTTACAAAAATATTTTTACCAGAATAGATATCCTAAAAGTGAGTTAATGGTAAAGAGATATTTTATTTGAAAAAACACATGATTGATGGAAATATAATAGTTAATATATTCCCAATGTTGAAAATTATAGTGTTTAGTCGGGAATGAAATATTATTATTAATAAAATTGGGAGAGTATTGATATTTTTTAAAATGAATATTGATTTTATGAAAATGTGTTCTATATTATTGTTGGAATTTATTATTATTTTATTTATAGAATATATTTGAGAAATATTAATTTTAATTATGTAATGAGAAGAGAATTAATTTATTTTGTATCATGCATGTTTTTATTGACATTATATTGTAATTTAGGCTATTATAATGTGTTAGGATAATACATGATCAAGGTAATAATACATTTGATATGTGTCATTTAGGGATGTTTTATGTTTTTTAGGGAATTAAGGTTAGGTTGATTTTTTAAATTTCGTGAGATTATTTTTAATTTTTTTGGATTTGGAATTTTATTAGATTTATTTTTGAAGGGTTTTAAGGTTAACTACTTATATATTGGTCTATGTTGAACATTGGTTATGATTTTTTGAGGTTATAATACGATTTATCATATTAGATTACATCTGCTAATCATTTTTGTTTTGGTAAGTATATTGAGTCATGAGGAATGAATCTTCAATATTTTATGTATATTATTTTACATTACAAGTTATTTTTAGTCTTCCATATTCATTTCATGGAGTAAAATATGAAATGAAAATTTATCAACACACATCTAAATGATGAAATTGTTGTTATTCTAGGGGAAAATGAACAAAGTATATTTTTTATGTGTTTTTTATTGATTTCAATATATCCCCTAAATATTATAAAAAGGATCTTGGATTAAGATGTTAATCTTTTACCGTAATTTAAAATTAATTGATGGTCTCTTTACCCATCATAGATTAATAGTTTGGTGGATTTTCACATTCTCTTGACCATGATATTTATCCCTCTATATCAGTATGTGGGTGTTATTTTTCTCTTCCATGACCATATTTTCAATCCCCAATAATGTTGTCCTATGTAGTAATAGATTTTATATTATTTAATATTACCTATATATTTCCCTTATATCTTTTTTATAGGAAGTATTTTGAAGCCTTTTTATGATGTCGGTTCCCACAAAGGAATTCTCAAATGTCAAACCCTTGACTGTAGAGAAGATGATAAAATTGTCAGAAGAAATTTATTGAAGGGTAGAATTTAGCACCTATATATTTTTAAAATAAGATCATTATGTTTGATATCATGTATCTAATAAAACATCAAGCTTAAAAGAAGCATGAAATATTATTATTTAAATATGACTATTATAAAACTAGTGATTGAACTAGTGTATATGAATAGGAATAACCAAATTTTAGAATATATATAAACATATACAAAATTCACAATAAATAAAAATTTATGGATTAATACTTATTAAATAAGCCTTCAATTGTTTTTAAAATTATATTATGTTTTAAAAAATCGTTTTTTTTTTTGAAAAATATAATGATTTTTTAGAAAAAAATTTATATTTAATTTTTATAAAATTTATAAAATGTATTTGATAAAATGGAAATAATTTTTCAATTCAACGTATAAAAATTATATTTGGGTAATTTTTTAGATATTTTTTGTATATGTTGATTTTCAAATTAGTAGAGAAAAGTATTGATATTTACAGAAAATTGTATTTTTTATCAATCTTATCCAAATTTCCATTTATTAAACGATTTTACAGAAAAATTAGTTCTATTTTTTATGAATAATAATATTTTGTACATTGGAATCAATTTTATGGATGAATTTTGTAAAAAAATGTAAACATAAAATTGAATATTCCTAAAAAACTGATTTCATTATATTCACCATTTTAATACTAATATTATTTATGCTACTTATATAAATTAAATTATGAAAAAATAATTAAATATTTTTAATTATGCTGTGAAAATTTGATAAATTATTCCATTTTATTTTTTTTCAGTATGAATATTAATCATAGTAAATATTTTTTCTCCAAGATTAGTGTCAAACAGGTAAAATAGTATTAAAATTTGGATAATGCTTCAAAAAATTTATGAAACATAAATTTTTCTAATTTTATGAGTGATGTTAATAAATTTTTATTCATCTATAAAATATATGGATTTTGTTTCCCATATTTCACTAAATATGACCTTAATAATAATTTAGGAAAATAAAAATACAAAATGTCACCCTGTTACTTTTAAATATCTTTTATGATTTAACATAGGTACATTTTCTATATGAATCTAAATATTTTTTATGAATGATGAAATTAATTTCATGATGAAAATTTATTTACTATTTTTTTAATTATATAAATACCTTAAATTCTCACACAATGTTGACACAATATTCTTTCAATTAGTATAAAAATATGATAATTATTTTTTAAAAAATATTCAATGTAATAAACAATTTATGAGTTTTTTTCTTCAACAATTTTTTTTAGAAACATAATTCATAAAAAGGATGTATGAAAATATTATATTCGAATTCCATCCTCATCTCAGTGACTTTAATTTCAAGATAAAATATTACATCCAAAACATTCATTAATGATATCTTATAATAAAAAATATTTCATTTAATTATTTAAGCTTTATAAAGTTATTATATCATTCCAATTGAATGTAATATAGTTTATAATATCAATTATGGTCAATTAATGAGTCATTTTTTCATTTTTGATAAGGTTATTAATCATATAATTTAGAAATATTTGTTGTCATGGTTAAGGTCAAAAGTGAATAATAAAGAGGTTAATTAAAAATGAATGGTTTAAAATTACACAAAAACATATATAAAATTTATTTTAGGATTTAATTTATACCCTATACCCCTTTTCATTGAATTCATGGTAATTTGGAATAATTATTCATGATAATTTACTATTATATTTTAATATTTTAGTAAATTCTGTGTATACACTCTCCATCCCTTAAAAAAGATCACCCCACATTTCTCTTATTTAAACCACTTTAAGGATTATATATTAACAAAAAAACATCCCTATACTCTTTTAAACATACCTATACACTTTTTATTTGTTCTATTCTTCAAGAAAAATTTCAACCCTAGTTTCAATACGATGATATCTAAAGGATTTATTTCAACGAAGAGGCAATCACTATATTTGATCACATTATTTTAAATTCTTATTTTACCTCATATAAATATATTTTATAATTCATAAAATAATTAATTATGTATAATAAATATAATTAAATTTTATTATGATTATTATTCCCCCATTATAGACCATATTTCCCATCAAAATTAAGGTGAAACTATTGCTCGTACGTATGTTCAACTTATAATCTCCACATAGCTAAACAATTATCTTTTCTTCACCAAACATTATGGATTTATTTAATTATGAATTAAATATTTATATATTATATTTATGAAATAATTATTCATATTTATTTATAATTTAACATCTACCTCTTACCATCCCATTCTTTGGAAAATGATAACCTCGCTCGTGCATATGGTTGCACTACCACCTCTAGAAAGCATTGTGATTCATTTGTCATGTAGTTTTTACATTTATGGTAATATGGATCGATTTTATGATTATATGTTATTTATATGATATTATTATTATTATTTTAAGGTGGAATATTAATTACATTTAGATTTTTTGGTCTTCGGAAAGGTGAAAACAATGTGCATGCGTATGTATGACCAACCCTCTCCATGAACAGTGTAATTCAATTTTATTATATAAATTTCATTAAAGACTATTATAATATTTATAATTATTATATATGATATTCATATAATGAATAAAATTATGTATATAATTTAAAAATGATCAAATTACAAGGACTAAGACATATAAATCAAAAAATTCATGATAAACTATGTCATTATCACACAGAAGAGAGATTTTATCATCAAATTTTTTATAAATGTGTGATAAGATGTCATAGGTAAATAATAAGTGGTATGAAGGAAATTATTATGTTTTTGAAATAAATTTATAATAAAACTATATTTATTATTTATGGGGTTTTAAAATATACAAATATATTTTTTATATAAGGTAATGGATTTAAAGTCTCTCTTTTATTTATAAGAGACATATTCCATATTCAATACTCATTTTTCTCTAGGGTGTACATAATTATCATTTGAAATTTTATGTCATGAATATAAATTTTTCAGGATATGTAGTGTTTCATTTTTTTATTCATTAATGTGTCTTAGGACTCAAAAGTTAATAATGAGGAAAAATATTTATGTTTCAATCCTATTTCAATTGGGATTGTATACGCCTCAATTTCCGTTTTAGAAATTATATGATACTTATCTAATAATTACCATTGATTTTTAATATCATATAGTTATTTCTATAGAATATATATTTTCATTTCATTTAACTTTACTCTATGTACTCAGGTGTTTAAAATTATGGTTCTAAGTAAAAATGAAATTATTTCTCTCTCTTATTGATAATCCACTCTATTCTATGTCGATGTTTTATAAAATTGTTTTAAAGAACGTTTTTATATTCTCCAATGATTTTTTAAATTAATCATTGCCATTTTTTGATATTTATATTATTTATTAAAATATGATTTTTTTTCAAAATAGGGGGATTTTAATTTTTTTAACCAAAAATGTGAATGAAATCTTTGTTCTAACATGTATGACATGAACAAAATTTCCCACCATAATGACTTCTTAATGATTTGAAGCATTGTTTGTAAGTTTCTAAGGTTATTTTCAAAGAAAATTAATTTTAATATTTCTTTGTGAATTTTTATTTTTTGAAAGGTGATTTTAAAATTTTAAAGGCTATTTTCCTCAAGAATGTTTTAATGATATTTTTATAGTATCTATAGTTATCAATGAAAAAACCTTTCGGGTTGTTTATGATTTACTTTGGATATGATCCAATCGTATCATCTTTTTTCTTTCATTTTATGGTTTATGATAATGATGATTATTTTTATTAATCCCAATTATTTTCCATGTTTTATACTTTAATGGATTGATGAAAACTATGTGAAACCTATTTTATTTACATGGGTTATGATATGATGATATTATTAATGATAATAAAAAACACATATATTAGTTTTTTATTATGTGATGGGTGAGCTTAGATCTATGTAAACCACAAATTAATTGGGTAAATTATTTTATCTCATTAGATAATTATGGGAAACATGATAATATACTTGATATTAAATGGGTTTATGTGTTTGATTAAATGTGGGAAAAATTTCAATGTTCCTGATTCCCTATGGGGAAAAAGTGGATATTCTTAATCCAATATAAGATAAAAATTGATGTGATTGATCCATTATTGGAAATAGGTGTTAAGGATAAATATATTATGATTTTTTGGTCTTGATAGTTAAACATGAAATATTAAATGGTTTATATACTTATGATGGTTCCATGATTTAAGAAATCAACTTATGGTTAATTCTCAATTTATGATGATTTGTTATGATTATGATACATGTATTTTGAACTTATAATGTTTTATTCTAAGAATCATTTTTATGATCCATAATAGGTTGGGTATTAAATTTTCTATTTATGTTATTATCTCAGAGATTTATTATTATGTTACACTTTCATATGATCACCGGTTGATATCTCTCATGTTTACCCTTACAGAGTAGTTTTGGGCACCCTTTATTATATTTCCTTTCCCAAGTTATTAAGAAAGGAATATAAAAGGTATATCTCTGAAGATTACTGAATGGGATGATCTTTATGGGTGGTGTCAGATATTATTCATGAAATAATAAGAATGTACATATGGTCTCCATATATACTAAACCATTATGATCCTTATTCACATATTTTTGAAATGTATTGAATGTTTATCTAAAAAGATATATTATATGTGTATAAAAATCCAAGGTTATTATATTTGGTATTATAGAATTGTTTATTCAATCAAAATTGATTATGATTAGAGAACATTTTTTAAGCCTTGGGTATGAGTCTAAGTATTTGATAACTATAGTTACATAGGATATTCATAGATAGATATTACATATTTTTATATGAATATTAATTAAATTTCACAAACACACAAATGATTATTGTAATGGTATATTTCTATAGGATACAAGGAAATTTAAGAAACTAGTTAATAATAGTTCTACATCATCTCCAACTTAGTTCCTTATAACAATCAACCTTTATAGGCCCATCAAATGTAATACACATTGTCATAAACTGGAGAAAAGAAACATAAGAAAGGGTAAGCTCATATGCTCAGTAAGGGTAAAAAAAGAATATATATAAACATGACATTAGAATAAGGAAATGAGAACATGAGAATAACATATGAAAACTATACCTTGCATATCCAAGATCAAAATATTGTGTCATGGAATAAATCATGGACGTTCATTCGACATGAGTCATAAATAAATCAAATAACATGATCCATGAGTTCATAAAAATGACATAAGAAATGAAATTTTGGAATACATATAATAATATATATTCTTTTCCATAGTTGTAATAGATAATTTCCAAGGCTATTATTGTTAAAAGGGTTCACTCCTAAAACAACCATAGTATTCAAGGTTCACGCCGAAGGATATCATTATGGATTAATCCTTGTTGAGCAAGTATTTTTTTCAACAATATTCTATTTTATTAAGGGGGATATCGATGAGAACAATACTCTCTCTTTATGATGATTTTAATGTTCACAAATACCATTATTTTTTATTCTAATGATTTTACTTTGAGTATATTTTAGTAAATTAATATTACTTACTTCTCTATTTTGGAGTAATATTTATGCATTTTAATCCATGTGTAATTTTTGTAAAATTGATTAGACAGCACTTTTGCGTGTTTTGGAAACACTGTTCATTCTCTACGTATTCAGAAATCACTTTAGCATGTTTTGGAAATATTGATCATACCCTATGTTGAGGAGCATAGTGTAAGGATGGAATTTGTCTACTATGGGATACCAGAAAAGTATGGTTAAGAAACTATATGTTATAGACAAAAGTATGGAAGACGAAACTTATGTTTGTAAAGAACCTTACGTTTGGAATATCTGAAAAGTATGGAAGAAGAAACCTACATTTTGAAGGAACCTTACATTTGGAATATCATAAAATTATGGAAGAAGAACCCTACATTTGTATGGAAAGTCATGTATATTTCTCAAAAGTATGTTTCACCAACCATCTTTAATAAAAAACCTTACGATGGATCATGTACCTTATGTTTATAAGCTGATAAAATTATGGATTATATATCGTACACTTGAAAGTTGAAGAGAAAAGTATGGATGATCAACATTAAATTTGAGATCAACCATACATTTGAAAATGGATCATCAAATCTTACATTCCTGATAAACCTTATGTTGTGAACCGTACGTTCAGATAATGTATTCTATGAAGTTTAACCCTATGTTGGGCATTAGAGATTTAAATTAAGGCTTTATTAAGAAATATTATTTATGCAGATTATTAGGCTGATTTCAAGCCAGATAAAAAGACTAATTTTAAAACGCGTCTTTCACTTATTCAAGGTTGTTTATTTGTGATTCAAAGGATCTATTTTCGAGGATATTTTTATGTTTAATATTAAGGGGAGTTATGACTTCCCTATTATTCAAATATTTGAATATCATGATTCTAAAGGCGACTTTTGTGGATCTAAATTTGAATGTAAAATGATTGTCATTATTATATATATCTGTGTTATTTTGAATTACATTTTGCTTGATGGATCATTGTAAAAATATTAGAAGAATAATTCCCTGAGTTTTCACTATAGTTTTATAGAGATAGATGAGTCACACAGATCTACTACTACCATGATCTATTGAAATCTGTTTTCTGAAGAAGAAGAAACACATTTAAGATTCATCATTTCTACATTTAAGATCTTCTGGGAATCCATTTTTGATGGAGTTTATGAATTTATTTCTATATCTATTGACACCAGAATGGCATGGAACTACTTCTAACTGAAGAACATCTTTTCTGAAGAGGACTATCACTCTACTGTCAGTTTAAGGCTGTTGAAACTGTGAAGAACAATTGGAAAGTATTTCAAAACAAATACGCTTTTTATTTTGAGTAACTGGCTTATCATACTATGTTGTGTATTCAGTTCCATATATGAACCAGAAGGATCTGTTTTTATCCTTAAATTATAAAGGTGTCAACCTCCTACACTCAGTTGTGGGTGGTCAATTGATAAGAAGACCAGATAGTGAAAATCCCCAAACTCATGGAGTAGAGAATCGGTGGAGTGGACTAGGGGATTTATGTTCCCCAAACTACTATACATCTATGAGTTCTTTAACTGTTTATTTTCCACTACATAAACAATTTGATAAAAATAAAAGGAAAGACTTGGTCATCATCACTATTCATGAAGAATTTGTAAAAGGAACTATTCACCCCCCTCGTGTTTGTATTTGGTATAACCAGATCCAACAATTGGTATTAGAGGTGGTTATTTTGGTAAAGCTATAATAGGCTGAATGTTTTTGGATTATACTTAGCACAATAGATAATATACTAAAGGTTATGTCAATGGTTTCGGCTCCCTACATCAATAGTGAAAACAATCGATGGTGGAAATCAAGGATGATCATTTATTTAAAGAATCTCAGATACAGATTATACTCAAAAATCATAACTCCCTATGTGATTCCCGAGAAACGCAAAACATGGAGTGTAGATACAGAAGCAGAGTACAACATAAACTTGAAAGATATGAATTCCATCATCTATGGTCTTGGACCAGATGAATTCAACTGAGTATCTCAGTGCCCGACGGCTTATGAATTGTGGAATATGATTGTAGTTTCCTATGAAGGAACTAACAATGTCAAACGGATGAGTTATACTGAAAATTAATTGAAATTCAATACATTCAAAATGTTTGAAGGAGAAAGAATCACCCAGATGAATGGAAGGCTTACATAAATTGTTAATAACATCACTGCCTTGGGATATCCTATCAAAAAATCAAATCAGGCCCTAAAAGTTCTAATATTACTACCACCAAATTGGAATAGAATTTCAGCTCCTATTAGGCAATCCTCACCAGTCAAAGATCTTGCAATGAGGGATTTAATTGGAACTATTATGATGTATGAAGCTAAGATGGAAGATGAAGCAAATGAGCATAATGTTTTAATCAAAAATGAAAATACTTCATTGAGGGTAACATCTAAATAGAAAATTAGGAAAATAAACAATGAAATTAAAGTGAAATCAATGAAATCTGATTCCTCTGATTCAGATGTGGAACTGGATCAGCTGGCCAGAAAGTTCAATAAATTCTACAGATGGATGAAAGGATTCATAAAATACTTTTAAAAAGGTAAAAAATAACCAAAGGAAGTTAGATGATTTGAATGAAAAAAAATATGGGTCACATTAGACCCGACTATCCTCTATTAAAAGGAGAAAAGAAGATGAAAATTTTCAAGAACAATGATTATGAGCAGAAAGAAAAAAGATCATTGAAAGATTCTTGGAGTGTTTCTAAAGTCTCCAGTAGCTCATTAAAGCCATACTCAGAATAATAAGAATCAAATCTAAAAGAAAATATGTGCTTTTTGGTAAAATATGGGGATTTACAATCATATTACTCGTCTGATTCTGATTCTAGTTCTAGTTGTTCAAATAATAAACTTACATCCTACTGAAAAAGGTTGGAAGAGAAATAGGATTCCTTATTTAAGAAAAATAAATCACTAAAAATATTCATACTGCTATTTTAGGAAAACGAGACACTCTACTAAAACAACATCAAGAGTTAATTGAAAAATATAACTCATAAAACACAAATTGTACAGATAACAAAACTAAAATAAAATCATTGCAAACAGAAGTGAAACATACAAAAGTGCCACTCATATTTTTACAAAATGAGAAAATACACTAAATCAAATACTTGGAAATAATGTGATTAAAAAGGAAAGATATGGGATAGGTAGTAAAGGTGATAATTGTAAAATGTATAAGAACTATTTAGTCCTAAGTACAAAAAAGTAAAATTTTCAACTACTGTGGAACAAAAGGTCACATATCTAAAAACTCTTATTTATGGAAATTGCAAATAAGTGGGATTAAGAAATTCTTTTTTTCAAGTATTTTATATGGTTCTATTGACTATATAAAAATAAAGCAAGTCTGGATTCCTAGGTCTTTGCTGGCTAACACCACTGGACCGAACAAAATATGGGTACCAAAACAAACTTGTGATTAAAGGACATTGTAAGTTGCAGGTCACAGAAGCTGAACTTAAATTTGGTATATGGACAGTGGATTCTCTAGGAATATGAATTGAAATTCATCAAACTTTAAGACATTAACTCAAAAGGATGGTGTTCTTGTTGCATTTGGTGATAATGCCAAAGGTATAATTATTGTCATTGGAACTGTTGGAGATCTAGAAGTTTTCTAAATAAATAAAGTACTCTATGTAAAAATATTGAAACAGAACCTGATAAGTATCTATCAAATCTATGAAGATGGTGATTTTTTTGATTTTTCTAAAAACTTTTGTTCTTTTTTTAAAGAAAAATTGCTTAAATTTATAGCTCCCAGAATTGATAATGTTTACAAGCTGGACTTAAATTCCTTGTGTAAATAAAAAGTAAAATGATTAACTACTAAGATAAATGAATCTTGGATCTGGCATAGATGAATTAGAAATTGAAATATATATGATTTACATAAGTTATATAAAAAAAGTTTCTTATTTTCCTAGTCTCAAATTTTAAAGTGATAGATTCTGCGATGCATGTCAACTTGGAAAGCAGCACAAATCATCATTCAAATCTGTCAACAAAATTGCTACATCTAAACCTCCAGAACTTATCCATATGGATTTGTTTGGAACTTAAAGAATAGAAATCTTGTCTGGTAAATTTTATGTATATGTTTTATGTGATACCTATTCTAGATTTATTTGGATTTATTTTCTAAAATATAAAAAAGAATCTTTTATTTATTTGAAAGTTTTAACAAAGCTCTACAAAATGAAAATTATTCTAAAATAGTTTCCTTAAAAAGTGATCATGGTGGAGAATTTGAGAATATATAATTTAATTCCTTTTTCCAAAATATTGGTATTAAACACACATTCTCTACACCATGAGCACCTCAAAAAAATTTAATTTTTGAAAGAAGTAATAGGACTATTCACGAAATGGCTATGAATATTCTAAATGAATACAGTCTACCTACCTATTTCGGGGTAGAAGATGTATACATTTACAGTTATATAATGAATAGAGTTTTAATTAGACCAATTTTTAAAAATACACCCTATGAACTTTGGAATAATAGAAAACATAAAGTAAATTACTTTAAAGTTTTTGGATGCAATGTTTACACCTTAAACACCAAGGACAATATTGGAACGTTTGATCCAAAATCTGGTAATGGAATTTTCTTAGGATATTCTGGGACTTCTAAAGCTTATAGAGATTTTAATAAAAAGTCAAGGATTGTTGAAGAATCAGTTCATGTGAAATTTAATGAATCTGATCTATTTGAGAAAAGGAAAGAACAAATTGATGAGTCTTACTCTAATGATAAAATGAGACTTGAGAACATAAAAGATGACTTTGAAAATGATTTAAATGAAATTCAGGTAATTTTATAAGGACATGACATTGAAGAACCTAATAGTGTACTACCTAGATAGTCTAGAAATCTAAAGAATCACCCTTTAAAAACTGTTATAGGAGACGTATACTCTAGAATAAAAACTAGAAGAAATATAGAAAATATTATTGAATTATTTGCCTTTCTATCCCAATTAAAAACTAAGATATTAGAATAATCCTTATTTGATGAAAGTTAGATGATAGAAATGCAATAAGAACTTAATAAATTCAAGAGAAATGATGTTTGGAATTTAGTTGAAAGACCTCAAAACTATCCCGTTATAGGAACTAAATGGGTCTTTAGAAATAAAATTGATGATAAAAGACTAATAACTAGAAATAATGAAAGAATAGTAGCTAAAGGTTATAATCAGAAAGAAGGTATAGATTATGATGAGACATTTACACCTGTAGCTAGATTAGAATCCATTAGTATCCTTTTAGCCTATGCATCTCATATGAATATTAAATTATTTCAGATGGAGGTTATGTCTACGTTTTTAAATGTTTACTTATTAGAGGAAGTTTATGTTGAAAAACCCCTGGTTTTGAAAATTCACAAAAACCAAATTCTGTTTTAAAACATACTAGAGAACTTTATGGCCTTAAACTTTCACCTAGATCTTGGAATGAAATATTAAGATCTTTTCTTTTAAAAAATTATTTTACTATTTGGATGGAAGATCCAACAATGTTTAAGAAAACTGTCAAATATAATGTTTTATTTGTTCAAATTTATGTTGATGATGTAATTTTTGGTTCAACAAACAAAAAACGTTGTCATGAGTTTTCAAATTTAATGCAACAATAATCTGAAATGAGTTTGATGGGAGAATTAAATTTATTTTTAGGACTTCAAATTTATCAAAAAGATTTTGGAAATTTTTTAAATAAATAAAAATATATTACTGATTTATTAAGGAAATTTAGATATGAAAACAAAATGACATATTAAAATCCTATGTGTACTAATATTAAACATTATTTTGATGAAACTGGAAAATCAGTTGACAACAAGTTATATAGAGGTATGATTGGTAGTTTATTATATCTTACTACTAGTAGGATAGATATAATGTAATCAGTATGTCTTTGTGCTAGATTTCAATCTGATCCTGAATAATCTAACTTAAGTGTTGTCAAAATAATTTTTAGATATTTAAAATGAAATATTTTTCAATCTCTTCTCTATCCAAAAACTTATGATTTTAATTTAATTTCATATTTAGATGATAACATTTGAAGCTGTATATTAGATAAAAATTCACCTCAAAGACTTGTCACTTTTTAAGAAACTCTTTAGTGTCATGGTCTAGTAAGAAACAGAACTCAGTTGCCCTGTCAACAGTTGAGGCAGATTATGTATCTACAGGCAGTTATTGTGCACAAGTTTTGTGGATTAAAAACACTCTTATAGACTTTGGACTAAATTTAAAAAACATACCAATTTTTATGTGATAATATGAGTGCTATAAATATTTCAAAAAATCCAATTAATAATTCTAGAACTAAGAATATTGATATGAGACATCACTATCAAAGAGACTATGTTCTTAAAAATGATATATTCATAGAATTTGTAAGAACAGAAATTCAATTTGATGATATTTTTACTAAACCACTTACCACTACAAGGTTTTATTTAATTAAGGGGGAGCTAGGTTTATATATTTTTAAATGTAATTTTAATATTAAATTAATTATTTTAATTCTTATTTTTTTCTGGTATTACTTGTTTTTAGAATAATTTAAAAACTTCATCAGTTCTGATTTAAACCTTTCCGCATAATTTTTTACTTTTAAATAATTTAATAGTTACTATGTGTATAATGACAATAGAATCAAGGATTTCAGAAACCATTTACAATTCCAAACCCGTTCTTTTTTCTCAAAACCCTTCAAATAACCTAAAAAACCTTACCGCCTTCATCTACCTTCGAGTAAACCTTCAAAACCCTAAACCTTCAAGCATTGAAAACTTTTAAATAGAAATTTCCAAGACATAGATAATCATGGAAGGAGAATCTAGTAATGGAAAGAGTCAAAACATGATAGGAAGAAAGATTCTATAGGGAAAATTAATCAACCTGGAATGGTTGTATAAAATAAATCTAATGTCGCAAAAATCCCTCGCATTTCAAAATCTCGAGGAAATTTTTATTGGCGGAAACACGGTTTTTTTGAATGACGCAGAGATTCATCAATTTTTAGAATCTATTCACTTCATTCTTAGAGATACCAAGGACTTTATATTTGTGAAAATTGGAGATCAGGATTTTTCAATTTCATCTATGGAAATTGTGAGAATCTTAAACTGCCCTCATGAGGGAGTTTATCATTTTGGTTTAATGAATATTAGAGATAATGAACATAAGTCATAGAACATTATGTAATTTTTATTTTGTTCTACAAGTATATGAAAAATCTTAGTGAAGGACCTGGAACCTGATCAGAAGATTCTTGTTAAGTTTGTGCAAACAAGGATTGCACCTAGGTTGTCATAGATGGAGAAGATTTTGTTTCCTGACATGTACCTAATGTTTTTTCTTATGAGTTAAATAATGCTGAATTTTCCGAGTATATGGTAAGATACCTAAACTACTTCTATCAATCAGAGGATAGAATGAACTTCTATCCCTATAAAAGGTTCATTTAAAAATTATTGTTTAAACATTATAGGGTGAGATTAATAGATGCCAGAGTTAGATTCCCTCATAACTACATTTTCAATGATGGAACTCTAAGGAAGATTGGCTTGTTTTGGAGTACTTTGAAAGTAAATCTTATGCCTATTGATGCTAAGGAGGACCAGGAATCGGCTCTGGGGGAGAAACCTACCAAATCTAAAGAAGTCATTACTGAATCAAGAGTGAGTGAATTTCAAAAAAAATAAAGAAGACTAATATTTGACGTTTTTGATCCACCTGCTAATGAAGAATGTCACGAATTACTTCAGTGGAAAATACATTGAGTGGCTCAAACTAGTGAGGATACTGTTCAAAAAAATGTTGGATAAACTGAACCTCTTCTATGCTATAGATTTATTAGAGAATCTTTAGTACATGAAATTTCAAAACCAATAGTTTCTCATATTGTCGTGACTCCCCAAGTAGAAAAAGAAATTATGCCAAAAACAATTTAAAATCCTGGAGAATTTTAAGTGACTAGATCTAAATATTATCAAACTATACAACCTACTAATATTTTTGAAGAGGAATGAGCTCAACAGAAACCTATTTTAAAGGATCCATCCTTAGAGGAAATCAATGAAGAAGATGCTCAGGAGGAGAAAGAACCTAGACCAGTAGAGAACCCTTCTTAAATTCACACTGAAATTATTTATGTGGATTATTTCTAATGATGATACGAGGAAGGACTTGATGGATGAATATGTAGAGAAGCCAGTACAAAGAGAGGATGAAGATAAATCAGATGTTGAATCTATACCATTAGTTCTATTAAAACCAGTGGAAGCTCATACTAATAATCATGAAAAAGGTTCCTTTGATTCTGAGAATGATCATGAGGAGGAGTTATTTATAAAATTTAATAAATTTCAAGCTGAAAATGCTTCCTTGAGAAGATCGTTAGAAAAGAAGAGGCATAAGTTTCAAACCATGAACGATAGTTCAGTTTCAAAAATGGATGTGGAATTTTTTATGAATGAAATGTTAGCTGAATATAGAAAACTATAATCATAACTTTTTTTCAAATCAAATTTGATAAAATTTAAAATTTTCATGAAGCAACAATTTTCAACTATCAGGTATAGTCAAATAGGTACCTCATGTACTTATCCTGAACTGATAATGAGATTCCAGGCCCTTACTACCACAATGAGCAATATGAATTACAGATTATAGGACTTATAGTGTAACAGTGATCCCTTATCTGTTTTGTTGGATAATCAATAGCATCTTGTTGACAAGCTTCCCTCAAAAGAACCAGGGATTATAGTTTTGTTGAAAAAAATCACAGAGAAACTCAATCAGTTTATAGAGATTGAAGAGAGGTTACATGTGTTTTACACAGTCAATTTTATTGATGACATCCATCTCACTCAGGTAGGAAGGGATCTCATAGACCAATTAGGCGATGGACTAATGAAATGGTTGAGACTAAAGATGTTAGAGATCAAGGAAGTCATTCAGAAGCACTGAGACCTTTTTCCCAAACGTTTTTAGGCCAACCATGATTTTTATTATCATTACAATACTTGTAATTACATTTTCAACAAAATATATTTGCATCCCATGTTTATGTGTTATTAACATGTTTTACTGTACTATCTATAATATAATTCAAGTAATCCAAATTCAAATATTGATATATAGTTTGTCAAAGCATTTACTTAAGTATAGTGCTACATTAAAATATGTTCTATTCCTTCTTCTATCATTATTTTTGATATCACAAAAGGGGGAGAAATATGGATAAACACAATATATTTTTTTAGGGGAGAAATATAGAAAAATAATTAACATAGAGGAAGAAATAATGTTTTTTATTTTAAGGGTAGAAATTTCTAAAAGTGTTTTTAAGGGTAATTTTTTTGATAAACACAAAATTATTTATTTATAAATGAGGAGATATTATTTTACTTTATAATGGGAGAGAAAATGTAATACTTAAGTAATATTTTTTCAAAATAAAATATTGTTTTTATCTTTTTAAAATTCTAAATTATATGGGATTAATTTTGTAATATAATTTCATTGGTTATTTTACGGGTTTTGTGATCATTAAAAAGGGGGAAATTATTCAACAAGTGTTGTTTTCAACAACACTCTATATTATTAAGGGGGAGATCTATGAGAATAGTACTCTGTCTCTTTATGATGATTTTGATGTTCATAAATACCCTTATTTGTTATTCTAATGATTTTACTATGAGTATATTTCAGGAAATTAATATTATTTATATCACTATTTTGGAGTAATATTTAAGTGTTTTAATCACCTTTTAATATTTAGAAAAGTGTTTAGAAATCACTTTTATGTGTTCTGGAAACACTGTTCAGGCTCTACGTATTCAGGAATCACTTTGGAGTGTTTTGGAAACACTGTTCATACCCTACATTGAGGAGCATAGCGTAAGGATGGAATCCATCGGTTATGAGATACAAGAAAAGTATGGTTAAGCAACCATATGTTATAGAAAAATGTTTGGAACAAAAAACCTACGTTTAGAAGGAACCTTACATTTGGAATATCAGAAAATTATGGAAGAAGAAATCTAAATTTGGAAGGAACCTTACATTTGGAATATCAGAAAAGTATGGAAGAAGAACCATAGTTTGTATGAAATGTCATGTCTGTTTCTCAAAAGTATGGTTCACCAAAATTACTTTTATAAAGAACCTTTTGTTGGATCATTTAACTTATTTTTAGAAGCGGATAAAAGTATGGATTATATACCGTGCATTTGAATGTTGTAGAGAAAATTATGGATGATAAACCTTACATTTGATATCAACCCTACGTTTGAAGAATGGAACATAAAATCATACATTCCTGATCAACCTTATGTTGTGAACCTTACGATCAAAAAATGTATTCCATGAAGTTCAACCCTATGTTATGCGACATAGATTTAAATTATGAATTTATTGAGAAATAGTTTTTAGGCTGATTATTAGGCTGATTTCAAGCCTGATTAAAATCCTGATTTTAAAACGCATCTTTGATTGATTTAAGGCTATTTATTTGTGATTCAAAGTATCGATTTGAGAGGAACATTTTATGTCGAATATTACGGGGAGTTACGACTGCTCTGTTATAAAAAATTTTAAATATCATGATTCTAAATGAGACTTTTTGTGGATATAAATTTGAAAAGAAAAAAAGATTGTCTTTATTATATATATCTGTGTAATTTTGAATTACTGTGTGCATGGTGCATCATTGTGAAAATATTGGATGAAACATTCCTTGATTTTTTCACTATAGTTTTATAGATATATACGAGTCACAGAGATCTGATGCTACCATGAACTATCAAACTCTATTTTATAATGAAGAAGAAACACATTGAGGATTCATCATTTCTCCATTGAATATATATTTTGAATCGATTTTTATTGGATTTTCCAAAATAGTTTTTATATCTATTGCAACTGGATCAGCTCAAAAATACTTCTAATTGAGGAACTTCCATTCTGAATACGACGATCACGTTACTATCAGTTGTGTGATGATGTAACTATTAAGAACAAATGGAAAGTATTTCAAGATAAATACTCTATTTATTTTGAAAAATTGGCTTCTGTTACTAAGTTCTGTATTCGGTTTTGTGTATGAACTAGAAGGCTCTATTTTTAGCCTTAAATTGTAATGGTGTCAACTTCCAACACTCAGTTGTGGATGGTTTTTTTTAAGAGGACCCGATAGTGAAAATCACTATTCTCGTGGAGTATAGCATTGGTGGAGTAGACTAGGGGTCTTCTATTCCTCAAACCACTATACATCCTTCAGTTCTTTAACTATTTATTTTACGCTGTATAAAAAATATGATAAAGATAAAAAGACAGACCTGGTCATCATCATGATTAGTGAAGAATTTGTAAAAAAACAGAATTCACCCCCCCCATCTTGTGCATATTTGGTATAACCTGATCCTACAAGCCCTTTAATAAATATGGTACACACCCTAGTACAGTACTATTTATCTCATGATATATCAATCATTACCTAATTTATTGGAGATAGATATAGGTACCACCCCTCATGTAATGAAAACATTACATTTTTGTTCCCCTAAATAATTAAAAAATCATATTAGAATCCCTAAAAACAAATGGGCTTCATAAAATACTCATCATATTAGGACCCATGAAAAGAAATGGGTTTCAAGAAACATTACATAGTATCAAAACCCTTTGAAAATAATGGGGTTCATAAGCATTTTGTCACTATAAATATAAACCATCCCGAGAAATAATGAAGTAATTATCATTGGATCATATCCCTAGTAAAGATAAATTTCCATCAAATGATGTCATCATAGAAATAAAACCATTTTATAAGATCACATTGAACATTTCGAGAAGAAAATATCCTTTCGACATTGAAAAGAACATGTAAAACATAAAAAAATTAAAAATAATATTTATTGAAAATAAACATGAAAACTTATAAATATTTCTTTAAAATCACTTAAAACATATCTTGATAAAATAACATTTTCACTTTTTAAAAAAAATTAAGACATAAAACACTTTCTAGTTATTTTTCTTTGAAAATAACCCTGCAAACATATAAATGAATATTTTAAAATCATTTAAAATGGTTATTTAGTAAAATATCCTTTCCCATTTGAAAAACAAAATTAATACATAATGAATTTTCAAAACCAATTTCATTGAAAATAATCTTCAAATCTTATAATGAATACATTTGAGATCATTTAGAACATTTCCTGATAAAAATAACATTTTTTTGATAATAACCTTTTGTAAAATGTAATTTAAAAAAATAACTTGTAAATCCATTTTATAGATAATAAAAATGAAATTTTATAATGGAATACTCAATGAAAATAACTTTAATTATTTTTGGAAATTTAATTTGCATCATACGTGTAGAAATAATAATTCCTTTTAAATTTTTCGTAAAAGAAAAACTGGACTGGTTTGGAGAAAGACATAAATATTACATTTAGAAAAAATTTTAAATTTTAAAACATGTTTTAAAATGAATATAATAATTATTATAGATAAGGTTAAAAAATTTTGGTATTTTTTTAGAAAACACGGATATATAAGAAAAAGAATTTTTTACTGAAGAGAGAAAAAATATGTTTTCTTAAAAAAAATTCAATAACTCTTCAGTACATAAAGAGAGTAAAATGCAATGAAAATATTTATTCTCATGAAATAAACCGTTTATAACTGATTTTTTTGTTTTTTATGTATGGATCCTATGATTTAAACATCCAAGTAATAAACTACACAATCTTGATAAATAATTCGATTGTATCATAAAACCCTTAAAACATTAGTATCATTTAATAAAAATCCCTATAAAGAATAAAATGAAATGAATTGATAAGTATCATGAGAATAGAAAAATACATTTTTAATATAAAAGGGAAAGTATAATCCCCCTCATAAAATAATATTTGTTCATAACATAACATATGTCTCAAAGAAGACAAATTGACACAAAAATCCCTAACCTTAAGTCTGAACATCCTTCAAACAAGTTGGAAAATACAATATATTAAATATAAGTATATTTTGATTTAATTAAATAACCATATTCCTATGTATAATACTATATATGATTTACTTATATCCTTTTAGTACCCATTTATTAATAATTACTTTTTAAAATCATATTTTAGGAAAAACCTCTTTGTTTTTTTATAAGTTTAGATTTTTATTTTTCGTACCTCTACTTTGATCATGGTTACAAAATATACATAATTTTAAAAAAGATATAAATATCATATATATTATTTATATATGTATTAGATTAAACTATAAATGTTAGATATTGAAAATTAAAAACATCATTCATGGATTTATTAAGTTGTACGTTCGCATGAACGATGCATCCATTTTCATGATAGATGAGATGAAAGAAAAGAAGGTAAATAATATATCTTATTTATAGAGTAATAATAATGTCATATATATCCAATTTATTAACTAAATATATTCTAATTACCTTCTATGTAATGATTTAGTAAAAATTAAATCACATTGCTTCGAGAGGTGGTAGACTTCCATACACATGAACGAGGTTATTGTATCCCACAAAAAATAAAAATTAATAAATTAAATTTTATATTATAATTAAAAAAGTAAAATTATGTTTCAAATATTATATATATTTATTTAATATATCATTATTACCATCTAGGTAAAACCGAAATGGAAGTCACAACACATCGGTTAGTGAGGTGGTAGTCTTTCATATAAACAAGCAATGATATTTTTTCCAACTGCTTGTTTGGTAATAAGTTATATGTGGTATTATAATTACATAGGTGTAATAATATCATAGATATCATATATAAAAATAAAATTAATCATTATATCGATTTTTGATATATGTTGATGTAAAATGAATAATGTGGGTTTATGAGGTTGTAGTCCGCTATACACACGATCAGTGGTTTCATTTCCCATTTGATGTGACTATGTATTTATATAGGATATGAAATTAAAATTATAAAATATCACTATACTTTATATATTTTTGTTATTATATTAACATATTTGATGATTATTTTAAAGGGGTGGAAGAATAAATAAATAAAATAAAAACACATGTTTAAGAATTCTACCTCTTCTTTTGAGATCCTTATTAAGAGTACACATAAATTTGTCTTAGGAGGGATTAATGTTGAGAAGATTATAATAGGGTGAGAAGAGGGAATAATGTAATGGATATTTAGTGGTATTTTCTGAGCCTAATGTTTTGCGATTTTTCAATAGCAGAAGATATGTGTGCCCAATTATATATGGGTAGATGACACATATTGAATTTTAGAAAAGAATAATGTTTACCCATGTTTTTCATATTCCAAAAGTGTCTAAAATAGATAATATTTTAACATTGTATGTTACAAGATCATAATATGTCCATAAAATTGGTGTTTCGTAGGTTTATATTGTATTTTACACCTAATCATTTTAGTTAAACCTCTGGTAAACCTATCTTACCCCTAATTGTGGTAATTAATTTTTATAGTCTATAATATTCATTTTCCCTAAAAATTAATTGAACATATTATATAATATTAAGTATGGTAATTCTTGGTTTTGGTTAGCCTGGTCAAGGTTTATGATAAATTAATTATTAAAATTTTAGATATGTGATGTTTTTAGTGGGTTACGGCCTGGTGCACGGGAACTCCATGGTTAGTAGTAACAATGCAGTCGACGCAGGTGACCATGAGGTTTCCTGATATTTAAAATAAATAATAATTATTACTATTATTATAACTAAAATAGTTATTAAAATTATTTTAATTGTTGTTATTAAAAGTTTTATTAATATTTTTTATTAAATTATTATTAATGTTATTATTGTTTAAAAATGAAGTGATAATTATTAATAATAATATTACTTTGAATATTTACATTAAAAATAAAATTATTATTTTTGAGATTATATTTATAATTAATTTTTTATTACTATTACTGTTGAAACCTAATTTGGGTTCATACCCTTCCACCTACCCCATTCACGCCACCCTCCCTTTTCCCCACACCCCCATGCAACACTTCTTCAGTGCATCCCCTTTCACTCAGTGAACTCCCTCAATGCGCTGGTGACCTCTGGTAAGATACCTCACAATGAACCCTACTCTATCTAGAAACACCCAACTACGGAGGCCCAACCTCCCTACTATGACCTAATTTAGAGGCTCGACCCCCCTGCTCCACCCTATTCTAGTGCAGCCTGAACCCCCAGCTCAGACGCTACTGCGACCCCCCCTCACCAAGAACCCGCTCCTCCAGTTTTTTTTTTCTTTTATTTTTGGGTGGTTTCCATCATCTTGACCAAACCCTAATAATTTGGGTTTGTGTTTGTGTGTTTTTATCATTTTCTAGTATGCGTGGATGGTCCCTCAGGGTGTATTCATCCTTCCGTTGAAGTTCCATTACGTTCGTGCATGGTTGACGTTGGAAAATCTATGTCTTTCCATTCTGACTCATTCCTTTGACACTTTCATCCTCCCAATTATTATTTTACATTTGATTATAAGCTTTATTATACTATTATTTGGCCTTTTATAGGATTCATAATTTCTTAGGAGTATTTAATGATAGTTTTGATGTGATTCATTGAATATCCGTATCCATGTCAATGCAAAATGTTTTATTATTAATGATCAATTTTGATTCAATTAGTTTTTTTATGTGATTCACACATTAATAATTCTTATAGATACACTATTTTGGTATTTTTATGGTAATATAATTTGAAAAAAATAACCATTAAGGTGTATATTTAATTATTCTTTTATGTATATGCACTCAAAGTATTTGATAAAATTTCATTTTTCTTATGGATTGATTAGTTTTAATTATTTTGTAATGGTAATTTATTATTTTTGAACTTGGCCTAATGTGTATGGTTTGACAATTATATAACTTGGAAAAAGTAATAAAAGGTTTTGGAAAAGTAATTATTTTTTAAGGGGATTGTTTTGGGGTTTCGAAATAATGTGGATGGTTGTATTTAGTTTTAAATCAATTAGTGATTTTTTGAAAATGGTTTTTGAGTGTCCTCTTTGATGTTTGGTGTACTACTAAATGTTGGCACATCCTAGGGTGCACTAGGTGCCCACATAGATGTGCCCTCAAATGAAGATGGTTCTTTAAATTGGTGTTTCTTAGAAATCTTGTATCCTCAAATGGTTCTTGTTTTTTAAATGATGTTGAGTCCTTAATGTGATTTATAAAAATAGTTTAAAATTAAATATTAGGGGGAATGTCCATTTGACATTTGGTGCGTGTTTTTGTAATTTATTGGATTATGGGTCTATTTATGATGATTTAAAAGTTGTATGATTTTCCTAAAATAGGGTTTGAAAAATATTCTTGGTAAACAAATTTTGGGAGTGACGAGACAAAGGAACATTTGGCACTTTTATGTGTAGTTTATTTTTATCTTAGTTTTTAAATAATGTTACCCATTTGGAATTTATCATATAAAAGTTATGTTTTTTGTTGACCTGAGAAAATGATGTGAAACTGAAGTTATAAATTTGTTTTAGTTTCAGATGTATGAGGTCAATTGGAAACTCAAAAAGTCTGTGAAATGATTTGAATGTTCCAATGAAATGATTTCCCATTTGACATGTTGTTCATTGAAAGTGTATTTAGGACAAAGGGACCAGTTTGACATTTGAATTTTAAATTAGTTTTGATGATTTCATGGAAATAATTGTAAATATTTTCTGCAAAGGCAATTGATATTGTAAATGTAAAGGCATGTTTAGAAACTTATTTGTTTTGGAAGAAATGATTTAAGTGTTTAATTAAAGTAACAACGCAATTTTATCCTTTTGTGATGTAATATGTGTATGAATATATTTATAGTGGGGAATCATATCTAGTATTTCCCTCTTTGGGTTATTGTATTGGTGATGTCCATGTTTTGGGTAGGTAAGTGCGATGGCAGCAGGCATGGTGAGTCATGCACACATAGGCCTCCAACTTATAGAGTTTATTATTACAATGGGTTCCTAGGAATCATTTAGGGAATCGGGTGATGGTTTCTTTATAGCTCTAATTTGAAGAATTAGTACCCTCCAGGAGTTATAGATAGGCCAGGAGGGATGTGTCACTAATGAGGGAAGGTTAGGGAAACTAGTTATTTATTGACATAAGGGTTTCACCATACGTCCTCAGGTGGTTCCAAACTGAGTGTGTCCATGGGTCTTCCAAGGACGTTTAAGATAACCCATGGTTATTATTTATTATTCCCTTTTATTTTATTTATTTTCTTGTTTGTATTTTCCTCCACATAGTTTTCAACTTACCATGTCCATTTATTTTCAACACATCCCTACTGTCTTTTGGTTTGGGTTTTATTTATTAAATTGTAGTTAATTTTTTGAAATAAAAGGTGGCATGTGTTGGATTTCAAAATGGGAAAGTTTTGTTTCTTAATTAAAATTGAGAAAAATATATATTTATTTTTTTATTTCAAACTAGTGTTAATGGACTATGTTGGGAAAGGAATAGTAGGATCTCATGGGTTATCTTTTTCACTCCTACTGAGTATTTTGGTGCTCATGCCAATTTAGTATTTCCAGATATAGGTTCCTTTTTCTCAAGTTCTTCTGGTTTAGTTGCTTATTATTGGAGAAAGGTAGGTATTATGGTTGGTGTTGACAAAGAGGTCACTTGGAGATCATGTGGTCGCGGTTTAGTTTTTTTATTTTTTTTTCATTAAATTTGGGTGAATCTTATAACTACATTAATAGTTCATTTATTTGAGATTTATTTTTTAGTTTTTATGTGTTTTATGTTTGTACCATTTATTGATCTGGTCCTGGTTATTTATTTTTGGATTAAATCATTCCCACATAATTTTTCAGATGCATGATATTAGATTCCGACTAGTGGGGATTGTGAACCCCCTTTGGACCATGCCATGGAATGAATCAGGTGATCATTTTAGGGTTGACCTGAGCTAGGTTATGGAAAAATAATAATATAGTAGGTCTATGTAATTTATGGTCCCTGGTAGATAGAGATTAGGACCATCAAGACTCAGGAGGTAGGTGTAGTAAATGTATCATGAACTCTTTCTCATAGTGATCCTCGAGTTTCCAATGGTAGTATGGGATTAGAGTCATTTATCTCACGTTTTTTTGGATTGAGGGGTGATAATGGAGGCGAATCGATGTCATGTTGGGGCCTCGCAAGGAGTAGTGACCCATGTTGAGTCCTAGTGCTCGGTTCAAGTTCCTCTTAATATTATTGCTTACTTGGGGCATGGATCACTACCATGTCACCGGTTTGGTAATGGATGCTAGTACCTTATTCTAGTTGCCTGGTGTAATTCATTCCTCATTCTATTATGGTTGGTTTAAGGTATTTGGAAAATTAAAATGGTTTTGGAAATGATTTTGGATATTGAATTTCGTTTAAAAATTGAGGTTTGGTATTATGAAATTGTCCATGGAAGAAGGTAGTTTCTAAAAGTAAATGAAAATGATGATTTTGAATGAATTTTTTTTCATGTTCATATTTTATTAGTTTTTGAGCCTGCCATTTTGGATCATGATGTTGATCTTAATTATTATTCAATTTGATGTTGGTTTTGGTTTGCATTTTTTTTTGTTTTTTGAAATGTTTCCCCCCAAAAAGGTATCACAATTCTCTAATGACTCATGCCATGTTCCTGAGCTTTCTTGGGTCATTCCTAGGTTTTTTGGTGTTAGAGTTCCTATAGAAGGAGATATATAGATTGAAGAGGTAGAGTGTGCCTTAAGGGTGTTAGGACCACCTGAGGCTATCAGGGTTCATGCTTTTTTGGAGTTGTTCGAGAGTCCATTTTTGGACTGTTGGAAGTTTGTTTTCATGTCATCATTGACATTTTGTGTGATATGGTAAATGTCAGAGGCCACATTTTTTCAAGGGTTCATTACTGAGGAGGTTAATTTGAGTAAGGTGGAAGAGTTGTAGGATGTTCAATATGGTCACTGTTAGGTAAAATTTTATGTTGTCCATCTTAATGATTTGGTTCCTGGGGTTCAGCCCTTGGTGGTTGGAAATCTGACACCAATTATTATTTGTAAGGGATATATATATGGAAAGAAGTGTCGGATGATGGAACATATTACTTGGGAGCCTTCTCCCTTCTCACATCCCTCCAATGTCCTGCACTCGATGTGTCCATTCAGGGCACTAAGGTAAGTCTTGTAGGAAGAGTTACTTGATGGAGTTGTGACTGAGGGATTCTTGTGCCAGACTGTGAGGCAGGAGATGCCTTAACCATTAAAGTCCCATCCTCAGGTCTTAGGGTGGAGCTCATGCATAGATAGGAGTTGTCAGGGGTGTGAAGCTTCAATCTGGGTTTTGTGTCCCATGTTACGATTGGAACTTTTAAATACTTTTTGTTATTATTTTCTATTGTTGAGGTTTTTCATCCATTTTATGTCTATAGTTTCATTGGGATATTGGGATGAACTTGTTCTATTTTAATCCAAATAGTCATGTTTGTCTGGATATGGTTTTCTAAATCATATGTTTTTCTTAATGTTTTTTCCCTTTTATGGGATGGTTTCCGTGTACTAGATGTCATTTGGGGATCATTGGGTTTTCTGAGATATGTAAATACTATATTCGGACTATTGTTTAGTCAGAGAATCATTCCTTGAGTTTTCCCCTAACATTGGGGGTTTAGTTGGTGTGAAAAAAGGTCCCAGTTCTATTGGTGGGATTGTTTTTCTAATGCTAATGAAATTGTTATAGTTCGGGTTTAGAGTTCCCAAGTTCCTAGTTCATTAAGGTGTTTCTTGGATAGTATGGAGTGGTTTAGTTAGTTCCAATGTTCCTAGTTTTCTGGGATTCTTCCACAGTGGGTTTCACGTTTATGTCTAGGTATTGTTGGTTGAGTTTTGAAGTTTTCGAATTTACTGAGTTTTTTTGTGGGGAGAACCTACCCCCTATGTTCTCCCCTTGTTTTGGGTTGTGGTTTCTTCTAGATCAGTCTAGTGTGACTTGGGGAATAAATATTTATCCCATAATTCCTTGTTTCACCTGGTGGTCTTTGAGCATGGACCCACTTCTTGACTAACTTTTGGATTGGTGACTTTTTAGGGGGAGAATGTTTTATGGTGGGGAGAATTGTCACACCCCAACAATTAAAATTAATTTACTTTTTCATTTCTTGATTTTGGTTAGCCTCTTCAAGGTGTGGGTTGAGTACATGTTCAAAAGTTTCAAATTTTATGTTTTTAGTGGGTTTCGAGCTGGTGCACAGGAAATTCTCGATTAGCGGTAACTATGCAGTCGACCCAAGTGATCATACAGTTTCACGATTTTTAAAATAATTAAAAAAATTATTATTATTATTACTATAATTAAAATATTTATTAAAATTATGATAATTTCATTTATTAAAAGTGTAATTAATATTTTTTATTATGAAATTTTTATTAACATTATTATTATTTAAAAATGAAGTGAATATTATTACTGTTATTATTATTGTTAAGAAAATTACAAATATTCATATTATTACTATTATTAATATTGTCATTAAGAAAAAAATATTATTATTAATATTTTCTTTATAATTAATTTATTAATATAATAATTTTTATCTATTATTGTGGAACCTTAATTTGGGTTGTCCCTTTCCCCTACCCCATTCACACTGCCCTCCCTATTCACTACACCCCCTGGGTGACCCATCTCCAACACATCCCCCCCTCACCCATCAGACTCCCTCCATGCATCAGCAGCCTCTAGTCAGACCCCTCTTAGTGCTCCCTCCACCATCCTGCAGCACCCAGCTCTAGAGAACCGACCTCCCTACTTTTCTCGGATCTGGTGGCCTAACCTCCCTGCTCGGCCCTACTCCTAGAGGCTCGAACCTTCCAGATCCTCCTTGTTCAAGAGAGGGTTGAACCCCCAAATCTGGAATAGTCACATCCACCATCATAGATAACCATCTCTTCCGATTTGTATTACTTTTCTTATGGAGGGGGTCCATCATCTTGTCCAAACCATAATCATCAGGGTTCGTGTTTCTGCGTTTTTCACTTTATCTAGGATTTTTGGTAGTTCCCCTAGGTTTTATTCATCCTTCTATTGCAGTTCCTTTGTGTTCTCACATGGTTGAGGTTGGCAAATATATGTCCTTCCTTTCTGATGCATTCCATTAACACTTTCATCCAGCCAATTATTTTTTTACTTAATTCACATCTTTATTAATCTTTTAATTAGTCTTCTATAGTGTTCATAAATTCGTAAGAGCTAGTAAAAATAGTTTTGATGTAATTCTTTGAATATGATTATCTATGTCAATGTTAAAGGTGTTTTATTAAGGCTCAATTTTGTTTCAATGAATTTTTATATGTGATTCCCACATTGAAAATGCATATGGATACTCCATTGTTGTATTTTATGGTAATATAATTTGTCAAAAATAACTTTTATGGTCAATATTTAATTATACCTATGTATATATGCACTCAAATTATTTGATAAAATTACATTGTTCTTGTAAATTGAAATTGGGGGTTTTCAGAAAATGTTCAGTTTTAATTATGTTGTGATGGTAATTTCTTATTTATAAACTTTTTCGCGTGTGTATGGTTTGACAACAATATAGATTAGTAGTTTTAATAAATTGTTATGTAAAGGTTTTTATAGTTTTAAAGGGAACTTTTTTTGTTTTCTAAATAATTTGGATGGTTGGAATTAGTTTTAAACAATTTTTGATTTTTGTAGAAATGGTTTTTGAGTGTCCTCTTGGACATTTTGTGTACCATTTGATGTTGTCACATCTCTGGGTGATCAAGGTGCACACATGGATGTTTTTTATGTTTTACTAGTTACATGATTTTACTAAAATGGGGAATATAAAATTCTCATGGTAAAGGATTTTGAGAGTGTCAATCTAAAGGACAATTTTTCACTTTTAAGTGTTGTTTCCTCTTATCTTAGTTTTGAAATAAAGTGGAATATTTGGAATTTCATATCTAAATGTCTTGATTTATATTGACCATGGAAAATTATTTGAAATCGATTTTATAAATTCATTTAAGTTTTATAATTATGAGTTTGGCTGGAAAATCAAAATGTTCGTGAAATGATTTTAATGTTCATTTGAAATGATGGCCTGTTTAACATCATGTTCTTGAAAGTTTATTTAAGAGTTAGGAACCTATTTGAAATTTTAATTTTATAATTAATTTTTATGATTTCTTGAAAGTAGTTGTAAAGGTTTTCCATAAAGGCATTTGATTTTGTTAAACTAATGGCCCATTTGGAAACTTACGTGTTTTCTAAGAATTTATTTATGTGTTTAAATGAAGTGACGACCTAGTTTGCACCTTGTGTAAGGTGATGTGTGTATGAATATATTTATAGTTGAAACACCTATCTACGATTTCACATTATGGGTTATTTTAAATGTGATTTCCATGTTTGGGGTAGGCAAGTTTTATTGTAGTACGTAAGAAGAGTCACACATGTGGGCCTCACAATTACATAGTTTATTATTACAATGGGTTCTTTTGTGTCTTTTTGTGGAATGAGTGACAATTAATTTCTATCCCCAATTAGAAGTTTTAGTAACCTCTTGGAGTTATAGATATTCCATTAGGGATGTTCCACTAATGAGCCTAGGTTAGGGTAGTTGTTTGGTTATTGACTTAGGGTCTTCACTACACGCCGATAGGTGGTCTCAAACTGACTGCATCAATATGTCTTTTAGGGATGTTTAGGATCTTCCATGGTTATTGTTTATGCTTCTTGGTTACTTTATTATATTCCTGATGGTATTTTTATGCACTTAGTTTTAATTTTACCATATCTAATTATATTCAACACATCCCTAGTATCTTTTGGTTTGGGTTTCATTTATAAAATGTTTTTTTAATTTTGGAAATGGAAGGTGGTGTGTGTTATATTTAAAAATGGGAAAGCTAAGTTGTTTTATTGAAATTAAAGGGAGATTATTTTTATGTCTGTATATAAAACAAGTGTTAATGTATTGTGTTGGTAAAGGAAACACTTGGAACTCATGGTTTCTCATTGGCATTCTTACTGAGTATTTTGGTACTCACTCCTATTTTATCATGTCAGTTATAGGTAATTTTTTCTCAGCTTATCCTGGTTTAATTGCTCATTATTGGAGAAAGGCTAGTATTATGGTTTGTGGAGACCAAGAGGTCACATTAAGATCATGTTTTAGGGGTTTATATTTGTTTAAATGTTTTTCTATCTTTTTGGTTGTATCCTGTAACTAAATTAGTTGTTCATTTATTTCAGATTAAATTTTTTGTCTTGTCACATTTTCAATTTGTACCACATATTTATTTGGTCCCAGTTATTTAATTTGGACATAAATCATTCCCAAAATTATTTTGTATGCCCGACACTTGTTTACATCCCATGGGGATTGAGAATTCCCTTTGGTCTAGGCCGGGGACTGAATCGGGTGATTGGTTTATGGTTGAACCAGGATGGTTGATGACAGAAATGAATGTGCCATGATTTAGACACCTTATTAATTAAATTTCAAAAAAATTCAATCAGATTTTTATTTCACATATTATGATTTGTGGATTTATTCAATGGAAATAACTAGAAGGATCTATGTTAATGTGGAATGAAATTGAAAATGGAATGATTTTCCTTATGACAAACCTTTTGAAATACGATCCCGGACATGAATCCATTTGATTATGACTAATCTATTATCTCATTATATGACTAAAAGACTTATATTTAGTGAGCATCCTCACACACTAGATAAGATAAAAATGTTGTTTAATGAAGAAATTGGATGTAAGAATACTAAATTTTCTACATGTAATGTATTTTGGAAGAGAAACCTTGGGAAATATCTCAATAGAATGGAGAGATAAATTTAGTGTGGAAAATAATGGTATAGAAAGTTTATTTTTTAAGGAAAAATTAAAATGATGGTTACCATAATAAATGGGAATAATGGGTTCTTTAAGGTATCATCAAATGATGAATGTTTAAAACTTTGAAAATATGGGGATTTTTTCAACCAACCTCCAAATGGAAAATATCAAAAATAGGTTAATCAAGGTTCTACATATAATGGAAAAACATTTTATGATAAAAAGACTACAAATGAAACAGTAAAACTATATGGTATTAAGGGATAAGATCACAAAGGCAAGTTATTGTTTTTATAATAAAGGGTAATGATTGAAGTTATTATATATTGAAATTCTATTATTATATTATAGAATTAATTTAACCAATGGTATTATGGATATAAGAATCACAATGAATTTCATGATTATTCTATGGTAATTTTTCATTAAGGATTTATAAAAATATTTTTGACCAGAACTACTATCCTAAAGGTGATTTAATGGTAAGGTGATATTTTATTTATAAAAACACATGATTGATGGAATGATAAAAGTTAATATGTTCCCAATGTTGAAAAATATAGCATTTTGTTGGGAAATTGATATTATTGATAATGAAAATGGGAGAGTATTTATATTTTTGAAAATTATTATTGATTTTAAGAAAACGTGTTATATATTAGTATTGAAGGATTTTATTAAAAATTCGACTTATGGAATATATTCAAGAAATAATGATTTTAATTATGGAATGAGTAGAGAATTAAATTTTGGAATAATTTATGTTTTCATTGACTTTATATAGTAATTTTTGTCATTATAATGTTTTAGTAGAATATAAGATCAATGTAATCATACATTTGATATGTGAAATTTCGGTATTTTTTATGTTTTTTGGGAATTAAGGTTAGTTTGATTTTAGAAATTTTGTGATATTATTCCTAATTTTTTTGGATTTTTAATGTTTTTAGTATGTATTTTAGAAGGGTTTTAAGGCTAACTACTTATAAATTGGTTTAAGTTGAACTTTGGGTATTTTTTTGAGGTTATAATATGATTTATCCTATTAGACAACCTGTGCTAATCATTGTGGTTTTGGTAAATATCATAAGTCATGAGGAATGAATCTATATTATTTTATGTATATTATTGTACATTATGAGATAATTTTAGTCTTTAAAGGATGAAAAATTAAGCTTCAATATTTATTTCATGGAGTAATAAATGAAATGAAAATTTATCGAATCACATCTAAATGATGAAATTGTGCTTATTCTTGGGGAAAATCAACTAAGTTATTTTTTTATGTTCGATTTTTCGATTTTTAGAGAGAACCTCAACATTAGAAAAAGGATATTTAAATAAAATTTTATTCTTTTACATTTATTTCAAATGAATTGATGGTCTCTTTACCCATCATTGATTTATAGTTTTGTGGATGTTACTATTCTCCTGACCATGTTCTCAATCACTCTCTATATGTATGTGGGCATTATTTTTCGCTTCCATGTCTGCATTTTTAATCCCCACTAATGTTTTCCTATATAGAAACATATTTTATATTATTTCATATTACCTCTATATTTCCCTTCCCTCTTTTTTGGTGTAAGTCTTTTTAAGCCTTTTTATTATGTGGGTTTCCACAAAGGAATTATCAAATGTCAAACACTTGACTGTAGAGAAGAAGATAAAATTTTGAGAATTAATTTACAAAAGGGTTTAACTTATCACCTATATATTTTTAAAATAGTAGCATTACGTTCGATATCATGTATTCGATAAAATATCGAGCATAAAAGAAGCTTGAAATGTTATTATTTAAATATAACTATTCAAAACCATGTCATTTAACTAGTGAGTATGAATAATAATAACAAAATTTTGAAATATATATAAATATATATAAAGTTTAAATTCAATAAAAATTTATTGATTAATACGTATCAAATAAGCATTAAATTTTTAGTTTAGTTGTATTATGTTTAAAAAATCTTTTTTTTAAAATATAATGATTTTTTAGAGGAAATTTTATATTTAATTTTTTTACAAATTTATAAAATGTATTTGATATAAAGAAAATAATTTTTCAAATCGATATATAAAAATTATCTTAGGGTGAATTTTTAAAATTTTTCTCAAAAGGTTGATTTTCACATTAGTTGAGAAAAGTATTGATATTTATAGAAAAATTTATTTTTTATCAAGCCTCTACAAATTTACCTTTTTTAAATGATTTAAATGTAAAATTAAATATATTATATTAGAAATAATCTTGTTAATTTCATTAGAATCAATTTTTTGGTTGAATTTGGTAAAAAATGTAGACTTAAAAATGAATATTCCTAAAAAATGTTTTCATTATCATCAACATTTTAATATTAGTATTATTTATGATACATATAGAAAATTAATTTTGAAAAATGAACTCTATATTTTTATTTATGAGGTGAAAATTTGATAAATAATTCCATTTTATTTTTCTTCAATATGAATATTAATCATAGTAAATATTATTTCACCTATATTAGTGTAAAACATGTAAAATAGTATTAAAATTTTGATAATCTTCAACAATTATATGAATCATAACATTATCTAATTTTATGAGTGATATTTTCAAATTTTCATTCATCTATAAAATATATGGAAACATTTTTTCATATTTCACTGAATATGACCTTAATAATAATTTAGGAAAACGAAAATACAAAATGTCACCCTGTTACTTTTAAATACCTTCTATGTCTTTACATAGGTACATGTTCTAAAGGAATCTAAGTATTTTTTATGAATAATTAAATTTATTTCATGATGGATATTTATTTGTATTTTTTTAATTAAATAACTACATTAAAATATCATACAATGCTAACACATTATTCTATCAATTAATATAAAAATAGGATAATTATTCTTTAAAAATATTAAATGAAATAAAACATTTTTGAGTTTTCTTATTCAACAATTTTTTTAGAAATATAATTCATAATAAGAATATATGAATATATTATATTTTAATTTGATCCTCATATCAGTGACTTTAAATTAAAATTAAAATAATTCATCTGAAATATTCATTAATGATATTGTATAATAAAGAATATTTTATTTAATGATTTAAGATTCATAAAGGTCTTATATATTTCAAATTGAATATAATATAGATTATAATATGAACTATGGTCTATTAATGAGCCATTTTTTCATTTACGATAATGTTATTAACCCTATAAGTTATAAATATTTGTTACCATGGTTAATGTCAAAATTTATTGATGAAGGGGTTAATTAAAATTAAGAGGTTTAAAATTTCACAAAAGCTTATTTAAAATTTATTGTATTATTTTTTGTACCCTATACCACGTTAAATTTAATTCATTGTAATTTGGAATAATTTTTCATGACAATTTCTTATTATATTTTAATATTTTAATAAATTCCATGTGTTCCCCCTCCAACCCTTAAAAAATATCACCACACCTTTGTCTTATTTAAACCACATTGATGATTCTATATTGACAAAAAAACACCAAATCATCTTTTAAAAATACCTATCCCCATTTTATTGGTTCTATTGTTCAATAAAAATTCCAACCCTAGTTTCCATATAATGATATCTAAAGGACTTATTTCAACAAAGAGGTAATCACTATATCTTATCACTTTCTTTTAAATTATTATTTTACCTCATATAAATATATTTTATATTTCATAAAACAATTAATTAAGTATAATTAATATAATTAATTTTATTATGATTATGATTCCACCATTATAAACCATATTTCCCATCAAAATGAAAGTGAAACTATTGCCCATGTGTATGTTTGACTTAAAATCTCCACATAGGGAGACAATTAATTTTTCATCATCATATTTTATTTATGGATGTAATTAGGGGTTAAATATTAATATATTATATTAATGAAATGATTATTCATATTTATTTATAATTTAATATTTACCTCTTACCTTCCCATCATTTGGAAAATGATAACCTCGATTGTCCACACGTGTGGACTACCACCTCTACAAAGCATTTTGATTCATTTTTCATTTGTTTTTTACATTGATGGTAATATGGATGGATTTTGTGAATATATATGATTTATATGATATTATAATAATTATTTAAAGGTTAAATATTATTTAAATTTATATTTTTTGATCTTTGGAAAGGTGAAAACAATGTCGATGCGTATGTACGACCGACCATCTCCATGAACGGTGTAATTCATTTTTATTATATAAATTTTATTTATGAATATTATAATATTTATAATGATTATATAGGATATTAATATAATTAATAACATTATGTATATAATTTAAAAATGATCAAATTAGAAGGACTAATATTTCCATATCGAAAAATTCTTGGAAAACCAAGTCGTTATCACACAAATCAGGGATTTTATCATCAAATTAATGATAAATGGATGATAAGATGTCATAGGTAAATCATAAGTGGTATGAAATAAATTATTATGTTTTTTAAATACATTTATAAAATATATATATTTACTAATTATTGGGTTTTAAAATATAGAAAGATATTTTATACATATGGTAAGGGATTTCGAGTCTCTTTTTTATTTCTAAGAGACATATTCCATATTCAACACTCATTTTTAAGTGGTTTATATACTTATCATTTGAAATGTTATATAATGAATCTATTTATTTTCATCATAGGTAGTGTTTAATTTGTTTTTATTATTTAATGGGTCTTAGGACTCAAAAGTTACTAATGACGTAAAATATTGATGTTTCAATCTTATTTCAATTGGGATTGTTTATGCCTCAATTTCTGTTCTGGAAATTATATGATCTTTATCTGATAAATACCATTAATTTTTATTATCCTCTATTTATTTCTAGAGAATATATATTTTCCTTTCGTTTATCTTTACTATATATACTCATGTGTTTAAAATAATGGTTTTAAGTAAAAATGACTTTATTTCTCTCTCTAATGGATAATCCTTTACCTTCCTTGTCCATGTAACGCCCTGACCCTAGTTACCTAGAGTCGGTGCATTATTACATAACATTGGCATGATCATGAGAAAGATCAAGTCTCAAAAGACCGATTAGTTTAGTAGCCTTGGAATAACTAGATACATCCATAAATTTTTACATTAAATCATAAAAAAAATCTTGTCTTCATATCCCCTCATACTATCCCTGCAGGTCATTCATAAATTACTTCTTCATAATCCTGGAAAAAAAATAAAACATTGAAAGGGGTGAGCTCGGATGCTCAGTAAGGATAACATTATAGCAGAAGCTTTCATAAATAATCATAAACACTTAAGGCAATTTATAACTAAAACAAAAGCCTTTGAAACTTGAACTTTCAACATGGTATGGCATAAATAAAATGAAATAATGCCATTTACTTACTCACATGGATATTCTACTAGTCGAATGATCACATGAAATATCAATAAACACTTTCATAATGATGGAATGCATAATGCCAGACTATCATAACCACATAGCCAAGGCCTCGTGCCAAGACTACAAATAAGATTTTGCCAAGGCCTTGTGCCAAGACACTAGTTTGTCTCATGAGACCTACCGATGCATCGAGGAGCTATAGAGGTCTCCACCCGTCACTTATTAAGTCCAATGCATTCCTCATATGAATAGGTTTAAGCATAAAATAAACATTCGTATTAAAACTAGATTACGAAATGTCAATACTTTAACCACAAACCATGAATGGTATAAAAATAGAACATCCACAGTCAAATATAACTCATTTGATACAATATGGAAGATTGTATTGTATCACATTAACCTCAATAATGAATAATGAAGTATGTTTACATAGATGAAAATAATTATCAAAACTATTTGAGAGAAATATCCCCCTTTTCTTGAAAACATTTAAAATCACACTATTTGTCAAGAAGCCATTTAAAATAGATTTTTGAATCAAAGTGTCCCATACCACTTTGAAACCTTTTAAAAGGATTTTTAATTTCTAAACTTTAATGTCCATATAAATAAATCCTTAAAACCATTTTTAAAACATGAACATTAATGAGAAAGATTTAGATGAATAAGTCTTTAAAACATTTAAAAAATGGTATTTTAGTTAGAGATTCTAACCAAAAGAGAGACACTTGAATGAAAATAATTGAGGTAATCAAAACTTTTTAATATCATGAGAATAAAGGGAATTCATGACATACTATGTCAATGTACATTATATACACCACATAAAAGTGATTTGGTGTATATCAACAAAGAAGTCTCAATGGAATGTAAGTTGAGATGAAATCTCTCATAAAGTCCATATCCTTAGGTTAAGGATAAATCAACAACATAATTATGCGTGAAAATATAAATACACTAAATATGATTGGATATTCAGTGTAAAACAATCAAAGTATATTCACACATATTCCTGTAAAAACAACACCAACGAATTGGATGTTTAACTCAACAAATGGTGAAAGAGTTAAAATTACTCTTATCAAATTCATAACAATGACTTGAGAATTTTCAATGGAGTGATTATGTGTATCAAAAGTATATCCACAGGAAGGGGAGTGGAAATTATGACATAATCAAATGAATAGTGATTCCACACATAATCTTGAGGTAATATAATCAATGAAATATGCGTAAAGCCAAATGAGTGGAAATTGAAATCTCAAATTCCCTTATTGATTAGGTAACTTAAGAAACAAACACCCATTAAAGAAATATCATACCATGATGATGTAAATACCCATAAAATAAAGTATATTACACAATGAATACAATCATGGGTAGTACACATACACCACATGCAATAATTAAGTGGTGATCAATGGAATTCTCACGGAATTAAAAGTGAGACAAGAAACCCATTACCACGTTAATCAACTGAGTCGCATGGACAAAAGTTAATAACCACCAAATGATTTACAGAATAACATGAATATAAAGTGAATCATGATAATATATATCAAATGGAAGTACACAATACACCACTTTCAATAATTTAGTAGCGAACAATGGAAATCTCACGGAATTGAAAGTGAGATAAGAGAATCCCTTACTTTGTACTTTTTCCTTGGTCGATGGTAGGTTTACCTCCTGTATAATGGTGAAATAATTGTTATTGAATAATACAAGAATCAGTTACTTTAATATGATATCATATATGATCTTTTAACATTGATTTGTTAATAATATCTTAGAATTATCGTCATTTCAGGTGTTAACGGGTTCATTTTACTTTATATTCTTTGTTATGTGAGCCATATTCGTTATTAATGGGATGTATATTATTCATATCCATAATGGTATCAAGTCATTAAACATCATTTTTAAATCATCAAATGATAATTATACATGAATGGATACGATGGAGAATGAATCTCATCGCGTTCGTGGAGACGGTAGTCCGTACGTACGCACGAATGCTACTTCCATTTAATTTTTATTTTAAAAGAATCGAATACAAATGATACATAGGTATATTACTATTCCAGTAAAATATAATATTCTATATATGTTACTTAAGTTCATTAACACCATCCTTTATACGTTCCATGTGTGGTATGAACGAGTCATATCATTTTAAGGGGGCGGTAGTCCGCACTTCCTCAAATGAAATTATCGTATGTATATACAACATGAAACGAATAATGGTATGAAATAAAATGGAATTACAGAAGCATATATATAAAATATATATCATTAATATCATATTTAATTATAGTGCCATCCTAATGGCCACCATGAGAGGCGGTAAGATGTATTTGAACAATCATCGTTTCGTGAGGCGTTAGTTTGCCATCCACAGAAACATTATGTTCATCATCCATTAGATGGAGTTGTGTGAATGTGTAGTTTGAATCCTTCTTATAACAACATCCTAGTATATTGTGGATACTGGTGTTGTTACAAAAGAAAGGAAATAAAAAGAGTTTGGGGGTTGGAGAAGCAAAATAATTGAAAATAATTTAAGAGAAAATGTTACCTTTAATTTAGGTAACTCACTTTGGTTGGAACCAAAGGACTTCTTGAAATGCTTTCTGCCTAAGGGGAAGCTTCAAGGAGGAGGAGAGGGATGTTGGGAGCTTATTTGGGCAGAGTTTGGACGAGCCAAGTGGCTTGAGAGGTGTGAGGAATGAGTAGAAGTGGTCTCCTTTTATAAGGGAGAGGAGGGGCTCTTTAGGAAAGAGTGAAAGTATTACTTTATAATATAATTATATTCGGTTTATAATGGTCAAAAAATCATTGAGGTCGAAGATAAGATGACTCATATTCTAAATAACATCAACCAATAAGAATTGGACAGGTTTTAGATAATATTGTAATCATTATAATCTTATTTATTTAAATGATTTATTAATGAGGTAAACATTGCATCATTATTGTGTCATTAATAATTTAAATTATTTGATGTCTAAAAATTATAAATAAAATATCATTATGTAGGAAATCTTTTTAGATTTCTAATGAATATTTATAATCGAAAATCCAACATGTATAACCCTATGTAAAAATTGTTCTTTTAAAATATGTAAGCTTATGCCATTTTTGTATTCATTTTAACTTAATTAAAATAAAGTGTCATTATCACTTAAAAGTGGATCAATGGGGTCCCAAAATTGACCCAAAGATTCCCATGGTCGACCATGTATCAACCAATGGGGTTACGACACGTTTTAGGGTAATTTAGTATTATTATAATATTATTTTTTAACCCTTATTTACCGGATTTACCCTTAACCATGGTAAATAAAATATTTACCGCAGTAATTATTCAAAATGTCTAAAAATAAAAGTTACCTATTTACACAATTTGAACATCCTGATTCCAAATATGGAATCCATTTTTCTAAATTCAAAACACAGAATTGGCAGAAATTGATTTAAAATTAATTCCCGCTGTCAAAATAAAAAGCGTGTTTTTAAGAGATAATAACTATCAAAAGATTGACATTTGTTTATGTTCGGTTTAATTGTAAAATTATGTCCAATGACCAAAATTATATTAAATGGTAAAAATTTATTCTAAATATACTTTAAAACCACTCAAATTCATAATTTATCACTATTAATTATTTTGATTAAAAAAGTTGTTTTTAATTAAAATTTAGTAATTTTTACTATTCATCAAAATATGAAAGTTATCCGAAAAGTACCAAAATTTCACCTTAGGCTAAATTTGATATTCCGAATCCAAAAATGAAGTCCATTTTGAAATATAAAATATATATAATTTCAAAAAATTAAGTATTACTATTCATAACGGCTAGTTTGATCGGTTGTGGTGTGTGTTAAAACTCGAAGTTGCGTACAACACACGCTACTGTTTTATTCAAAGGAAAGCGTACCGTGGAAGCTTGGGATGTTTTATTTTAAATTTTTTGATGTCCCCATTTAGTCAAAAAGTTTAAAATATTTTATTTAAAAAGGGTTCACTATTAAAAGTTGGTAAAACTACAATACTGAATATGAATTTGTTCTTACATTATGTCTAAGAAACTCATAATATGGATTCTAAAATTATAAGGATTATATAAAGTTTAAAATTTAGTTAATACTATTCATAACCTTTTTTTGAACGGCTTGTTTGGTAAGTCATGGTGCGCTTGAACTCGGTGTTGCGTGTAGTGCAAGTTATTGAATTATTTTGAAGAAATAACACACTTTGAAATCTTGGGGTGTTACAGTCCATGTTTTCAAAAAAGGTTTTAAAGGATGTATCTACTATTCACCTTTTATTTTTTAAATTAATCTTTACCATTTTTAACTTTGATAATATTTATTAAAAATAATCTTATTTTTTTTTATCAAAACATGTTTCTTTTATGTTTTTTCCAAAAATGTGAAAGAAATATTTGTTCTAACATGTACATCATGAACAAGAGTACCCACAAAAATTATCACCCAATGCTTTGAAGGTTCATTTGTAAGTTTCTAAGGTTATTTTTGAAGAAAATGGATTTCAATATTTCTTGGTGATTTTTTATTTCTAAAAAGGTGATTTTAAAATTTTAAAGTTTATTTTCCTCAAGAAAATTTTAATGACATTTTTATAGTATCTATATTCATTAATGAAAAAAACCTTTGGGTTTGTTTATTTTTTACTTGGGATATGATCTAGTGGTATAATCCTTATTCTTTACTTGGATGGTTAATGATTATGATAATTATTTTTATTAATACAAATTATTTTTCATGCGTTATTCTATGATGGATTGATAAAAAATCTATAAAACCTATTTTCCTTACATGGGATATAATATGATGATATGATTAATGATCATACCAAACACATATGTTAACTTTTCATTATGTGATGGGTGGGCTCAGATCTATATAATCCACAAATTAATTGGGTAAATTATTTTATCTCATTAGATAATTATGGGAAACATGAGAATATACTTGATCGTAAATGGGTTTATGTGCTCGATTCACTATGTAGAAAAGTCAATATTCATGATTCCCTATGGGTAAAAAGTATATATTCTTAATAAACTATAGGAAACAAATTGATGGGATTGATCCATTATGGGAAATAGGTGTTAAGGAACAATCTATTAGGATTTGATGGCCTTCATAGTTAAACATTACAGATTAAATGGTTTCAATACTTATGATGGTTACATCATTTATGAAATCAACGTATGGTTCATGATTTATTTATGATTATTTATTACTCTTATGATGAATTTATTTTGAACTGATAATGTTTTATACCAAGAATAATTTTTATGATCCATAATCGATTGGGTATTAACTTTTTAATTTATATTCTTTTCTCATAGAATTATTATTATCTTACTCTTTTATATGATCATCGATTGATATCATTAATGTTTACCCTTATGGAGTATTTGTGGTCAACCTTTATTGTACTTCATTTCCCAATTTATAAAGAAAGGAATATGAAAGGTATATCTATAAATATTACTAAATGGGATTATCTTAATGGGTGGTGTCAAATATCATTAATGAAATAATATGAATATGCATATAGTCTCCAAATATACTAAAAAATTATAATCCTTATTTATGTATTTGTGAAATTTATAGAATATTTATGTAGAATAATATATTATTTGGGAATAAAAATAATAAGTTATTATAGTTTGTATTAGATAAAGTTTTATACAATAAAAAGTGATTATCATTAGAGAATTTTTTTTAAACCTTGGGTATGAGTCTAAGTATTTGATTACTATAGTGAAATAGGATATTCATACATAGATATTACATATTTGTATATGAATATTAATTACATTACAAAAATACACACATTATTATTATAATGGTATTTTTACATATGATACATGGAAATATTAAAAAACGAGTCAATAAGAGGTTTACATCATCTCCAACATTTTTCCTCATAACAATAACCCTTTATAGACCTATCACATGTAATACCTATCATAATAACATCGGGAAAATAAACATAAGAAAAGGTGAGATCTTATGCTTATTAAGGGTAAAAAAGGAATATACATAAACATAACATGAGAATATGGATATAAGAACATGACAATAACATAGAAAAACCATACCCTATATATCTATGATCAAAATACTGAGTCATGGAATAAAGCATGGCAGTTCATTAGACATGATTCATAAGTAAATCAAATAGAATGATCCATGATATCATATCATTGACATAAGAAATGGAATTTTGGAATACATATAATCATATATGTTCATTTACATGGTTGTAATGGATTATTTCCAAGGCTATAATAGTTTAAAGAAAATAGTCCCTAAAACACCATAGTATTCACGGTTCACTCCCAAGGCTATCGATGTGGACGAAGCCCCATACTAAATATGGTACACACACTAGTCCAGACCTATTTATCTCATGATATATCAATCATTAACTAATGAATTGTAGATATATATAGGTCTCACCCTTCACATAATGAAAATTTAACATACTTGTTCCACTAGATAATAAAAAATCTAATTAGAATCCATTAAAAAATGGGATTCATAAAATATTCATTATATTTGGACCAATGACAAAAATGGTGTTCAAGAAAAATTTAATCTTATCAAAATCTTTGGAAAATAATGGGGTTCATAAGTATTTAGTCACCATAAATATAAACCTTCCCGGGAAATAATACATGAATTATCATTAGATCATATCCCTAGTAAAGATAAATTTACATCAAATGATGTCATCTTAGACAGAAAAACATTTTATAAGATCACATTGAACATTTTAAGAAGGAAATATTCTTTACACATTGAAAAACACATGTACAACATAAAAAATTCAAAATAAAATTAATTGAAAATAAACATGGAAACCTATAAATAATTCATTAAAATCACTTTAAAACATATCTTTATAAAATATCATTTCTAATTTGAAATACAATTTTTAAAACATAAAACATTTTCATATTATTTTTAATTTGAAAATAATCGTGGAAACCTATAATGGAATATTTTAATGTCATTTAAATTTATTAATTAGTAAAATATCTTTTCCCATTTGAAAAATAAAATTAATACATAGTGAATTTTCAAAATCCATTTCTTTGAAAATAATATTGGAATCTTATAAAGAACAATTTTGTGATCATTTAAAGCATTTATTGATGAAAACAACTTTTTTTAATAACATATTGTAAAATATAATTTCAAAAAATAATTTGGAAATCCATTTAATGGAAAATAACAATTAAATTATATAATTTAATACTCAATGAAAATAATGGTCATGACTATGGGAAGTTTAATTTACGTTGTACATGTTAAAATAATGATTCCTTTCACATTTTTTGTAAAACGAAAAATGGACTATTTTAAAAAATGAAATAAGGATTACATTTAGAAAAAATTTTAAAATTTAATACACATTTGAAGATGAATTTAATAAATCCTTTAGATAATGTAAAAATATTTTGGAAAATATTTTTAGAAAACAAGGATATGGAAGAAAAATAATTTTCAACCGAAGAGAGAAATAAAAATATGTTTTCCTAAAAAAAATTAGTAAATCTTGTGTACATAAAGAGAGTAAAATCCAATGAAAAAAGTTATTCTAAAAAAACAACTAGTTTATAATTGGTTTTATTATTTTTTGATGTACGGATCCGAAGATTTCAACATCCAAGGAAAAACTACACAATCCATATAAACAATGAGAATGTATCATAAAACCCTTACCACATTAGTAACATTTAAAAAAATACCTGTAATGAAAAAAAAATTAAATGAAATTAAAAATATCATGACAATAAATTAAATTCATTTTTACATATAAAAGAATAAGTATAATCCCCCTAAAAAATAATATTTGTGTGTAACATAACATATGTCTCAAAGAAGAAAAATTGACACAAAAACCCTTACCATAAGTATCCACTTTCTTTAAACATGTTAGAACATACAATATATTAAATATAATATATTTGAATTTTATTAAATAACCATATTCCTATTTATCATACCATATATGATTCACTTATATCCTTTTAGTATGCATTTATTAATAATTACTTTTTAAAATCATATTTTAAGAAATAACCGCTTTGTTTTTTTATATGTTTTGATTTTTATTTTTTTAACATTAACATAAATCATGGTTACAAAATATATATAATTCTAAACATGATATAAATATCATATATATAATGAATATATGTTTTTATATTAAACTATAAATTTTAGAGATTGAAAATGAAAAACATGATTCATGGATTTATTAAGTCATATGTGCGCATGAATGGTGCTTCCATTTTCATGACATATGAGATGAAAGAAAGGAATGCAAATAATATATCATATTTATAGAGTAATAATGATGTCATATATATCATATATATTAATTAAATATATTATTTTTACCTTCCATGTTATGGTTTAATGAATATTGAATCACATTGCTTTGAGAGGCGATAGTCCACTATACACACTAACGAGGTTATCGTATCCCACAAAAAATAAAAATTAAGAAGGTATATGTGTTATCATAATTCAAATAGTAAAATCATGTTTCAAATATTATATATATTATATTAATATATCATAATTACCATCCAGGTAAATCCGAAATGGAAATCACAACACATCAGTTTGTGAGGTGGTAGTCTTTTGTATAGACGAGCAATGATATTTTTTCCAACAGTTTAGTCGGTAATAAGTTATATGTGGTATTATAATTACATAGGTGTAATAATATAATAGATATCATATATAAAAATAAAATCAATCATTATATCCATTTTTGACATGTGATGATGAAAAATGAATAATGTTGGTTCTTGAGGCCATAGTCTGTTATACAGACGATCAATGGTTTCATTTCCCATTTGATTTGACTATATATTGATATATATTATTAAATTAAAATTATAAAATATCAATATATTTTTGTTATTTTTGTTATTATATCAACTTATTTTATGATGATTTCAAAGGGGTTGAAAAATAAATAAATAAATCAAAAACACATGTTTAAGAGTTTTACCACTTCTTAAGAGATCGTTATTAAGAGCACACATAAAGCCATAATAGGAGGGATTAATGTTGAAAAAAATCTTATAGGATGAGAATAGTAAATAATTTAATGGATATTGAGTTGTATTTTATGATCCTAATGGTTTGGGATTTTTTATTAAGAGAAGATATGGGTGCCCATATATAGGTGGGGGAGAGGACACACATGGAATTTTACAAAAGAATAATGTTTTCCGGTGTTTCTCATATTCTAAAAGGGTAAAAAATGTTGGATTTTTTTAGCATTGTAGGTTAAAAGATTGAAATATGTCAATAAAATATGTGTTTCAATGGTTTATATGGTATTTTAATCTTTATCTTTTTAGATTAACCCCCGATAAACCTGTTTTACCCCTAATTATGGTAATTAATTTTTATAGTTTCTAATATTCATTTTCACCAAAAATTGATTTTAACATATTATATAATATTAATTAAGATAATTATTTATAATTAACTTTTTTTATTCTAGTTAATTAATTAGAAAATTTTATTTTAAAATTAAACCCGCAGACAAGACTAGAAAACAGTTTTACAAAGTCAAAATGTTCAAAAGTTTAAAAAGTTTCTATATCGAAAATCAGTAAGAAATTTATTCAAATAAACTAATTTTGATTAATTATAATATAATTTAGCTAAATTAATTTTTTTTTAAAAAATTAAACAAGTGGTCACTTAGTAAATTCTTTAAATGAGAAGGCACTTTTTAATAAAAATATCTATTCTTCACTAATGACCAAAAAAGTGAAATTTTTAGAAAATTATCAAAAAATAAAACAAAGATAAATTTTAAATTTTTATTTTAAAAATGAATTTTATTTTTTCATATAAATTTTATATAATTTTCTAAAATATTAAAATATTTATTTTTTCAAAAAAATAAATAAAAACATTATTTGTGGAAATAATATTTCCAAAACATATAAAGTCATTACCAAAAATTAAGTACTTTTCATAAAGATGTATTCTATTTATAAAACATTCATACATAATATTTAAAATTTGTTTTTTCCAATTCATATCCAATGTTTGATGCCTAGTTCATAAAATCCATTTCAAATAGTAATGTAAATATTATATTGTGGTTCGTTGAAACTCAATGTTGCACATAGCACAAGATATAAAAGGAATTAACTTATTTAAATAAATATTTTCTAATATATTTGTGTTTAACATTATACCCCCATTAATTAATTTCTCCATTAAATTTCTCCAATATTATATAAATAGAATAGGATACAACTTCCTCATTACATTATGAGGTTCCAACATATGCACAAGAGTCTCAGCCCAGTTGGTGAGGAATCAACAATTGTATCCAAGAGACCCGAGTTAGAAACCATGGGGAGATATAATTTCCGTGTACTATAGTAGTACTATAGTAGGAGTTGTTCGGTACTATAACAGCCAGAACTATTCATCTATTTGGGCTTTCTGGCCACCATTTTGGGCCTTGGGTCCTTTAAGGCCTTCAGGACACCCAAGGCCTTTGGGCCAGTAAGGATTTTAGGCCACCTCAAGGCCTTCGAGACACCTGATATTATGCTTAAATGATCATACTGACTCAACTTGGGGTAGAATCCAAAAAGGGATTCAGAGAAGGTGAATTCTCCCGAGAAAAATCTTAGTGGATTTTTCAGAAAGAGAGGGTATTTCTTTGCCATTGGGACTGGCATGTTCTTGCATAGGAATCCCATCCAAACAAGCCATGCGAAGGTGGAGAGCTAATATCATGATGAAGAAGCTGGGGAGGAGTAGTTACATGTGTAGTTTGAATATTTCCTGATACCTACAAGTCATGTAATCTATAATCATATGGGCCTTGTAAGGGATCCCCTCATTAATTGAAAGGGGTTATCAAAAATCAATAAAAAAATAAGTACTTTAGGCCATTAGGAGGAAGAATAGGTTCCCACATATCATCCTTAAACTAGTAGTTTCAACATAAAAATTTTACCCTGTTAGTGTTCTTTCTTTGTAGAACATTATCTCTATGATTAAGAATATACACAAGTTGTTCCTCATAATAAGTGTCATACATCAGAGGTATGACCTCTAATTTTGATATATGTAAAATTTTAGGTATGTACATAATTATGAAAAATATAGGGAACCCATAATGGACATGAAAGATTATTAGTAGAAGCATCAACCAATTGGATACTATCCTGATATGATCAATAATTTCAAATAGAATTACATAACAATGTCTTATTTTTTCATTACATTAGAATCCCACTAAATTCTTCCATGGAGAAATTTTTAGGGGAACTTTTTCTCCAAATTCAAATTATATATCATGATGATGATTATCAGCAAAACTATTCTATTGACATTATTCTTCCCTTATTTATTGTGTAATGGGTATAACAATATAAACAATCTCAGTATCTATATTATGTAAATATATATTTATTTCATCAACATAATTCCATTGTGTTGGATATCTACTTGTCTTTCTGTGGAGGGATTCATAAGGATCCATTTCGATACTCAGGTGAATGATATTTTTGTATGTGAACTCAACTAGAGGAAGCTATTGATACCAACAACAATTTGAAGGCCAGAAAAAAAAATATAAAAATATTTTCTAGGGTTTGAATTTTTTCCCTTATACTAACCATATATACAAGGATTATATTTAATGATTAAACTCAAATACATAACAATATTTTATTTAATACTTTTCCAGAACATCAATGTAAACCTTATATCCCGATCAAACACAACGAAATATAGTACTACATGAAACATTACCACATCCTAAATGTATATTCTGAAGACATGATCCAAAGGGAAATATTTTATGATAGAAATAAAATGTGGAAAATTTTAGTGGTGATCAAATACCACCAATATATCATTATTCACTATAGTTTTTTTTGGGGAGTCTGATAATATAATCTAGTATGACTTTTCTAATTTCTATTCCTATTTTGATAATAGTTGTAGTATCCCCTTAGACATTTGTTTCTCATCCTCAACATACTAACATACTAATAATAAATATTAATACATATAAATATATCCCTTCATGATTCCCCACAAAAACTACTCTTTCATGTAGTCCAGTGGTAGGCATTATACCATTATCGTGATTTATTTGTGGGTTCAAGCCCCATGTGTTTACCAAATATAATAGGTTCTCACGCATAATGAAAATTATAATTTTTCAAAAACTATATAAATATAATTCCCATGTCTCAATAACCCATATATACCTTAACATAAAAGATAATATGAACCCCAAAGGTTACCAATACCTTTATTCTTATCCCCAAAATGTAGATTTATTACACCTCAAATAAATATTTCATTAAGACATATACAAAACTAAAGTGTTGTATTACCATAAATGTCTCCAAAAATATCATTAAAATTGAAAAAAACTCATCACATAAATTCTTAAAAGGGTTTTCAAAGACATTAAACATATGATCAACCTTAACATCAAAATCCAAGATGGTATCAATAATTGTTAAGTTAATCAAACATAAAGACATGTATATGCTTAAAAAATTGACACAATCCCCATATGAATCATGATTATTATCAGAATTACCATTGTTAAACTACATACAAAAGATAATTATTTAATGAAAATAGAAAAAATATTCAACCCTTTATTCATTAAATAAGATCTAATCTTATACAAAAACATGTCCATTAGAAGCTTAGGATCATCCTTGATTTGAAATAATGTAAAAAGTTATTCCATTATTCCTAAATCCATGTAAATGGGGATAATAAATTCTCATAATCACATAAAATTTCACTAAAGGATGGAAAAAAAATTCATATGGATTATTCAACCAAAATCAAGAATAAATTTCCCAGAACAATATAGTTAAAGATAAGTTCCCCCTAATTATCATGATTCACTTCGTCTGTTATTACTGCATAAGTATACCCTTAATCCATTTTCATCAGAGGTATTTGAGCTTTATCATCCTCATTATCTGTTGGCTTTATGTATTGGTTTTAATAATCCTAAAATTATTTTCACATTCATAAATAGAGTGCGATATGTGTTTTCTTTTTTTCATTATCCTTGTTTTCATTATTTTCTTTCTTCTTCTCATGATTTTAATATTTGAATTTCGGATGACCATTCATTCCATGAATAAAATATTTACCAATCACATTTAGACTTTTACCTCAATTTCTCCATCCTCACTTAAAACATGGCGGAAATATCATATTTTCTCTCTATGGTTCTTGGTTTTTCCCTTGATGTCAATCTTTTTTTATTATCAAAACCATGAGATTGATTTGTATTCCCAATCTTCTTTTCCATTTGAGACTGGATAGATCAATTTATTCTTAGATATAAAAGTGTTCTATGACAAATTCCCATAATATACATGGTTTTAACCCACTAATGGATCAATAAATATTCATTTCATGTTGGATGATAATTCCCTAAGCATGCTTCATAAGTCCTATAAAATTTTCCTCGTCGGTGCCAGCAGATTCATCATCCATCTACTTTATCTCAAGGATTTATAACTCAATTTTCAAATATAGAATATAAGGAAAGTACTTATTGATAAATTCTCACCTAAATTCATCCAATTCCATGGAGTCCATTTAATCATGATGCCTCATATTATTGATGATATACCATCATTGATCCACTTTTCCTTCCAAATGATTGACAACCAAAATCACATTTTCATGTTCTGAAAAATGGAGAACCAAAAATATATTTTCATTGGTATTAATCCATTTCTCAGAAACTAGTGGATCAGTGGAACCGCTAAAATATATTGTAAACTTCCTCATGAAGAACTTGACATAAAATTATTAGCTCTTTTTTATTTGGATGTTAATTATGATTCATATCATGATAATGTTGTGTGATAATATAAATAATATTTTTCATTCCCTATACCATAACATTTAATTTCATAAGAGGATAATAATTTTATTTTTCATTTCATCTAGAATTAGAATAGTTTCATTAGGTTTCAATCATTTACTAAACCCAAAATAAAAGTATGCTTAACTATAATCACAGTGGGAAACCACATAATCATGAATAATCACTTATAGGATGTCTGAATCATGAATCATTATTTATAATCTATGTATCCCTGGGCTTTACCAAAGTCATTAATGTTTATTATTTAAATAATTCATGCTGGTTTTCAATGATTTTTTGAATTTCCAAAGATTATCCTCTATGAGGGTCAAAACAAAGGTGTGCAGTATGTCCTATTTTTTTGTACCAGTTAATGATCCATTCTATCCTAACACACCTTTTTCATTGTTATTACCCCTAATAAAATCTATTCTAAAACCATTTCCACTTGTATTATCAAGACTGGGATATAATTCATAGAATCCACTCACTCTATCCTTCACCAATTTTCTAGGATATCTGTATATAAGTATAACTATCCTTATATTTATCCATAGACATATCCCTTGGGATATCACTCAGAATTCCTCATCTTAGTTTCCAAAGGTCAAGTAAACCTATTATTTGATACCAACTATAGTGACCCAGGATTTTCATATATATATATCACAACTTTTGAGGTTACTATTCATTACGTTACACACACAAACACATGGGGCTCAAAACAGTACACTACCATTGGAAACATAAAATCACAAATAACTATTTAATAAGAGTTCTCTGTAATCTCCCACTTGGTTACATATAAATATATCCCTTCATATACATATCACACAAAATAATTTCCACCATAAACTAGAGAAAATAAATATAATAAAAGGTAACTAAAATTATTTTTAATCCAAAACAAGGGAAATGCATAAACATGACCTGAGAATAATGGTTTGGGAACATGATAATAAGATATAAAAACCATACCATACATATAAAATATCAAAATAATGATTCATTTAATAAATATTAGAAGTATATAAGATATGAATCATAAGGATATCAAGTAACATGACCATGAGAGAAAAAAATACATAATACATGGAATTGTGGCATACACATAAGCACAAAAAATCATTTCCATAGTAGTAAAGGTCAATTTTTATCCGTATAATAGCTAAGTGATATAACTCTCCAAACTATCAAAGTATTCAAGGCTAACTCCTAACACAATCATAGTTGACCAATTCACTTATATAATAGGGTTAACCCCTAGTTCTAGTACTGTTTACTTCATGAGATATCAAACTATATTCAATTCATTGGGGGGAGATATAGGTCCTACCAATCAAATAATGAAAATTATATATATGTGTTTCACAAGATCATAACAAATTCATCATATAAGACACCATGACAATAAATTTGATTCATAAAATATTCATCATATCAGAACCATTGAAAATAAATGGGTTTCATGAAACAATTCATCAAAGCATAATTCATTGAAAATAAATGGGTCAAATAAATATCTTTACATCCTAAATATAAACCATCCAAAAAAATAATGAGGATTTTATCATTGGATCATATCCCCAATAAATCATAACAAAAATAAAAGTATTGCATCGTATATGTATAATGATTTTTCATGATCTATTGAAACATCTCTTGAAGAAAATAGCCTTCCCACCTTGAAATAACTTTTGAAAACATAAAATATTTTCAAAATAATTTCAATTGAAAATAAACATGGAAAATTTTAAAGTAATCTTTAATGATCATTTTTAAACATTTCATGAGTAAAATAACCATTTCAATTTGAAATACAATTCATAAAACATAAAAGATTTTAAAATTCCATTACATTGCAGATACCATTAGAAACATATAAATGATTATTTAATTATTATTTAAAAAATTTCATTAGGAAAATATGCTTTCAACTTTAATAAAAAAAAATTAAAACAAAAATGTTTTTCAAAATATATTTCATTGAAAATAATCATGGAATCTTATAATATATTCAATAGAGATGATTTATAACATTTCTTGAGGAAAATAACATTTCTTTGAAAATCTCCTTTTTAAATTAAAATGTTATAAGTTTTCATGGAATTAAATTTCATTGTAAATAAAATTAAAAACTTATAAATAAATATTGAAAAAAAATAATGGTTATGATGGCAAGAAATTTCATTCATTACATTAATATTAAAATAATAATTCCTTTTAAATTTTATAAAAATCAAAATGTGCCTTGTTTGAAAAATGACAAGAAGATCCCATTAAAGAAATTTTTAAAAATTCTAATGTTGATAAAAATGTAATTAATAAATACCTTTTAAAATGTAAAAAAAATTCTGAATTTTTTTTTGTATTGTGAATATGGATGAAAACGTATTTTCAACCGAAGAGATAAATAAAGATAATTTTTTTCATAAAACATTATTTTATAATACTAAGTTCTTAAAAGGAGGGTAATTATGTGGGAAAATTTAATATAATGACAAAAAATAAAGAGAATAAAATTTATTAGTTTTTTGAGGATGGATCATTATATTTAATTCTTGAATGAATAGACACAAACAATACTGATAAAATATGACATTGTATCATACAACCTGTACCGCTTTTTTAATACTGAATCATAATCCCCCTCAAATAATGGAATTAAATTAAATTTTAAATATCATTATAATAAATAAATTTACCATATTCAATGTCTTATGTCCTTTATATACAAATCATAAAAAATAAAGGTGCATCACATAACAAAAGTCTCAATGAAGACAAATTTTGAAAAAATCCCTTACCATAAGTATTGACATACTTCATATATGTTCAAACATCCTATAAAATAATAATATGATTATTATTAATATATTAATGAAACATAATAAAATCAATAATACCATATATTAATTATTTAAGAACCTTTATAACATTTTTATCAACAATTCCATTCTAAAATCATGTTTTGGGTGATAATTGTTTTGTTTTTTTCACATATTTTTTTATTTGATATTTATGGTCCTCTTACATTGAAAATGGATGAATAATATCAATAATTTTGACCATCATATAAATATAATATATATTCCCTGTATATATATTTAGATTATCCCATAAAATTTAGATATATAAGATAATATACATTGTTACTGGATATAGTAAGTCGTATGTACACATGAAACATAGGAAGTAGAGGTAAATAATATATATAACATTTATAGACTAATTATCATCATCATATATATAACATATATTAATTAAAATTTTCAGTATTACCTTATAAGTGAAGTGTTAGTGTAAAATGAATCAAATCACTTCATGAGGTGGTATCTCGCCGTACAGAGGAACGACATTCTTAAATCCCCCACAAAATAATTTGTATCCTAAGGTATCATCAATGGTTGAATATTTTCAATTTTAAAAACATGTTCATTATGATAATAAATTTCCATAGTGGAAATATCAAAAACTAGATCATCAAGACTGTATGAGTAAAGGATTAAGTTTTGAGGATGAATAGATAATAAATGACACATGTAAGGAAGGTGGTATTAAAGAATTAGATGATGAAGACTAGTTATTTTATTCCGAATGAAGGATAATGATTGATTTTTTTATGTATTGGAATTGGAAAATTATGTTTTATAATTTTTTTATCAATGGTATTATAGCTATAAGAATCATGAATCATTTGATATTTCTTGTAATAGTTTTTCTTTATGAATTTTCAATAATTTGTTGAAAGATATTGAGGACAAAAAAAATTTAATCTTAATGTGATATTTTATAGAAAAATGCATTATTGAGGGAAGTATGAACCTTAATATGTGCCCAATATGGAAACATAGTAATTTTTAGTGTGGAAACATATATTTATAATTAAATAAATCTGATAATAATGATGTCCTTGGAACTAAATACTGATTTGATAATAATGTTCTTTATGTTATATTTGATGGAGATTACAAATTTTTTGGATTTTTTGAATATGGTGGATATTATAAAATATTATTTTTAGAATGGGGAGGGAATTAATTTTTTTAGTCATTCATGTTTCTTTGAGGTTTTATATTAATTTAGGGTATTATAATGTTTTTAGAGAAATTATTATCAAGGTGATCACATATTTGATCTGTGATGTTTAGAGCTACTTTATATTTTATAGGGGAATAATGTTATGTTTATTTTGGAACTATAGTGAGCTAATTTCTAGTTTTTTTATTTTAATTTTTTAGACATATTTTGGAAGGGTTTTAAGGTTAACAGTTTATGGACTGGTTTAAGTTGAACTTTGGGTATTATTGTGTGAGGTTAAAATATGATTTATTATATTATATAAATAATTCTAATCATTTTGGTTTTAGAAAATATCTCATGATAGGAGGATTTAATTTTCATTATTTTATGTATATTATGATCCATAAATAGTATAATTTATTGCTAAAATATTCAAAAATTAATATTTAATATTAATTTCATAGAGTAAGAGATGAAATATAAATTGTTCAATGCATGAAAAAAGGATGAAACTATGCTTTTGATATGGAAAAAATCATGTTTTTAAATTTTCTTGTGATACCTAAACTGTAGGAAAAGTATCTTGAAATTAAATTTTAATATTTTACCTTAATTTAAAATGAATTTATTTTCTCTTCACCCCTAAAAAATTTAGATTTTTTAGTCATTAACATCCTCTTTTCCATCTTCTCCACCACCCACTATTAGTCGGTAGATGTTATATTTCTCTTTAATTTCTATATTTTCACATCCCACTATAGTTTACCTATTTATAAAGAAATATTTTTTTTCATTTTAGATGACCTCCATATTTATATTCCATATTTCTATGTAGATGTTTTATTAACATTTTCTATGCTTTCAGACACATGTAGGATCCAAATTCATCAGACCCACATAGGATCTGTGTACGTCAGACCCACGTAGAATCCTAGAGTAATACCATGTGGATTTCGTAGAGTGGATCCATGTGGGACTCTCGAACATAGACCCATATAGGATCACAATTCATGTACCCACATAATATCCCTTTCTCACGTTGCAGCCAACCACATTGTTTCCTCACTAAGCTCACTTGATTCTGGGAGGGTCCACTCCTCAAGCCACAGGTCTATAATCCATCTTCCACGAAGTCCAAAGAATATGTATCCCAAAAGAATTTCACTTAATAGGGGTCTCAACACAACAGATGGTGTGTCAATCAGATGCCCGGTTTTTTAGTTATTAACATTTTTGTTTTCAGGGCCTGATTGGATTCCGGGCCGATCCAACCTGGTTGTACTCCATCCATATCCAAATTCAAGTGTAGTATACCAAAATTCCCTTCTCGATCCATGGTTTCTAGCGTCGTAGATGGTTCATTAAACAGATGCATATAGCTCAAGTTATAGACAAAAGATTAAAAAGGGATTGAAATTGGTCCAGGTTTGGTCCAACCAGGTGAGGCCGACCCAGTCCAACCCAGCCAGGTTCGGGTCGACCCAGCCTGACCCAGGTTTGGACCTGGGTTTGACCCGGCCCGCTGGGTGGCCCGCTCGAGTCCCTGGTTGGCCAGAAGGCCAGCCCTCCTCTGTGGCGTGGTCGTGCGTCGGGCCCCCACCGGCAGCCGGTAACGAGCTGGCCGCCCTCCATCGCCGTTGCGGCCTCAGGTCGCCACTCCTGAATGCCTTTTAGCATGTTCATGAACCGCCACCCCCTTCAAAGAGCCCTCTATGTTCTAGGAGTTTCCCTTTCTCTTCCGCGGCCGATGGTTTATGACCCTTCTCCGGTGGCATGGTCGCACTGCTGATGTCATCATGGCCGGCTAGAGTGTCAGATGCAGCTCCCAAGCCCCACTGGTGCCGGTCACCAGTATGGGTTGCCGGCGACTTTTCTCAGGTCACCAATCGCACCCTGATGGCCCATTCTTCATTCCTACGACTTTTATACTTGACTTGGGATGTTTCCATCGATTCAAGACCATCATAAAACACAAAGGATTCAGAGAGGTCATGCTATGTTCATTTGGTCCGCACCCTCCATGTAAGAATGGTAGCAAGTGGCATAGACGTTCATAATTAAATAAGGATGAGAAAACAGGGAAAGGGTATTCAAAACAACAATCCCTACCTCGATTGCTCGATGACGCCAGTGAGGATAGGAAAATATAAATGTCAGTTTGTTTTCGTTGAAGACCTTCCTTGTTGGGGATCCTTCAACGGAGTTCTTCATTGGATAAATCGTAACTTGTTGTAGGGATTTCTTCTCCACAATTCTCTCAATCTCTCCTTTTCCATCCAATACCCAACCATGTGGTGAAATTCCAACATAATAAGTTTAATTCTACCAATTAATTAAAGTTTTCTCAATTAATTAATTGATGTTGACACAATTAATTAATTGATGTTAACATAATTACACATGGAGAGTTGAAAGGTTTTCCATCATTAAGATGGGTTTGGGTGGTCCCCACCATTGAATTCAAAAAGTAGGTTTCAATATCTCATGTCCCACACCTCCATAAATCAATATTATGTTTAAAAATGAAAAATAAATTATCCATTATTTTATTTTTTTCTTCTTCCATGAAAAGAATAAAAACTAAGTTTCACCCTCTTCCTACTGCAGTCGAGGTGAAGGCATATTTAAGAAAATATTGGTGTTGTGAGTACAATGGTGTCCTCTAATTTCAATTCTAAGCAACGGTTCAAAATTTACAAAAACCCACTTGCACGTTTACTGAACATACCCAAAAAAATGTTCAGAAATTCATTTCAGACACACCGGGTCTTAGAATCATGAACCGTCAATTTTCACGGACTTATAATCTTCTATATAATTAAAAAAAATTATATGGAAAAACCAGGTCTTTACATTCTCCCCACCTCAGGGCTTTGCATCCACAAAATCCATATTATAGAAACTAGGTAGAAAAGTGGGGGTAGTGAGCACGTATGTGAGCCTCTCAGTCCCATGTGCTCTCCTGGAGGTTCCCATGCGGCTAGTGAATGCACACAGAGGTATCAATCACCCACGAAGGATCTACTCCTATTGATCCTCAATATCTATTGGAACCTCTGTAAATTCTGCCCCATCATCGATGTCTAGATCGCCCCAATCAATGATGCATGAGGGGTCGTGCACGTATCTCCTCAGCTGGGATACATGGAAGATATCGTGCACTAGGTGAAACTGAGGGGGAAGTGCTATGTAGTAATCCACCTCTCCAACTCTGTTGAGGACAAGAAAAGGTCCGATGAACCTTGAATATAACTTTCTTCCTGGAAAAATCTCTTCAAACCTCATCGAGGTGAGACCCATAGAAAGACATAGTGTCTATACAAGAACTCCAAAGGTCTTTATCTCTTGTCAGAATAAGACTTCTGCCTGCTCTGTGCAGTCTTTATCTGCTTCTGGATGATCTGCACTTTCTCAATGGTAGCATGTACCATCTCTGGTCCCATGACTGCTGACTCCCCTGGGACAGTCCAGCACAAAGGCAATCTGTAAGGTCAGTCGTACAGAGCCTCAAATAGTGTCATCCCAATGGTGGAGTGATAGCTGTTGTTATATGAAATCTCCACCAAGGTCATGTGATCCTCCCATCCAGGGCCAAAGTCAAGGATTCATGCATGCAACATGTCCCTGAGGGTCTGAATGGTCCGCTCAGTTTGGCCATCCATCTGAGGATGGAAGGCGGTGTTCAAACATATATTTGTCCATAAAGCCTCCTAAAACCCCTTCCATATCTGGGAAGTGAAATATGATTCATGATTAGAAACAATATTCAAGGTTACACAATGTAGCCACCCAATCTCCTGCACATAGAGGCATCCCAAGATCCCTACTGAGCCCTTCTCTCTAATCGGAAGGAAGTGGGCTGACTTGGTGAGTCGATTGATAATCACCCAGATAGAATCATGACCCCTAGGTGTACGTTGAAGTCCTGTCATGAAGTCAATGGATATCTCGGGCCACTTCCACTCTGGGACCTCTAAAGGTTGTACTAAGTCTTTTAGTACCTGATTCTCCACCTTCACTTGTTGACAAGTGAGGCACTAAGAGACAAAATCTGCTACTACTTTCTTCATTCCCAGCCACCAGTGATGTTGTCAGAGGTCCTGGTACATATTCTCCACTCCTCGATGCACCTCTAGAGGGTACATGTAGAAAACCCTCAACACATCCTCCCAAAGTGACATTGGTACCATGGTATATCCTCTGAAGAGGATGACGTGCTCCCCACATTCAGAAAATCCATCAGGTGTCTGCTCTATGGATATCTGAACACGTCGAGCCTCGCAGTCAATGTCTCCATGTTGCGTCTCACTGACTTGCTGAATTAGTGGGGGAGTGACTGTAATATACTAAATAAAAGATTCTATATCTCGATCCACAATTGATATCTACAAAGCGGCCAACTACTCTGTCTCCTCTCCTAGAAGTTGTATACCAGATCACATATTGAGTGATCAGCTACAACGTTCCCATTTCTGGGAGTATAGACTATCTCAAAGTCATAGTCCTGGAGGAACTCAATTGAATGTCATTATCTTTGGGTCAGGTCCTTCTAAGAGAAGATACACCTAAGACTCTTGTTATTAGAGTAGACTGTAAAACATTCGCCCAATAATTAATGTCACCACATCTTCAAGGAAAACCCACTACTGATAACTCTAGGTCATGGGTAGCATAGTTCTGCTCATGCTGTCTCAGTTGTCGAGAACCATATGAGACAACTGCTTTCTCCTGCATTAGGACACATCCGAGCCCGGTCCCTGATGCATCGCAGTAGACTATGTATCCAACACCCTCTTCCATAATCCTCAATATGGGGGAACTAGTCAGCCTCTCCCTCGTCTCTTGAAAACACCATTGGAATCTCTCTGACCACACGAAGGGTTTCCCCTTCTTCGTCAATGCTGATAAAGCTGTTGCAACTCTGGAGAAATCTGGCACAAATCTTCGGTAGTATCTGGGAAAACCTAGAAAACTCTGTAACTCTGTCACACTCCTGGCTGGCTCCCAAGCATGTACCGCCTCAATATTCACTATATCCACTGCAACTCTAGCCTTCGAGATGACATGTCCCAGAAAGTGAACCTGGCAAGGAAACTATCCACCCAAACCTCACCAAGGAACACTCTCAAAATATTTCAAGTCAAGTAAAGTAATATTAATAAAACATAGATGTTTGGGAACCCTATGCAACTTTACCATGGGTTATTGAAGACATCCTACATGTCATACCTCTCCCGCTATTCACATCGCAGTCCCACTGCCATACCTCACCCACATACACCAGGGTTATCACGACCATACATCCTGCACACAAACACCTGGGCCACAAAAACCAAACATAACCACACCCACACACACCTGGGCCATACCAACTACCACCACGCCCAAATAAACCTTGGTTCTAATAACTACAGCCATGCCTAAAGGCACTTGGGCCTCATCCCGATGACACTTGGGAAACAACCTGCCCACACACACCTAGGCCAACCACCAACACGTACCCTTCCCGAAGAATCTTGGGTTGTAATGGACCTCATTTCATCACAGCCTGCCTGAAGAATCTTGGGAGACTTAGGAAAGGGAACAAAAAATGAGCTAATCACCAGCCACTCATAGGAGTGTTGGGAAAGAACACCCTCCCCCATGAAATGGGGTGTGTTCATCAAAAATTACTCAAGTTGGGTGGGGTGTGAATAAGACACATAAGAACTAAATTATACATATAGGTAAACAATCACTCATCCCAACCTAGGGGTTCCAAGACCATCTCATACACAAAACAACCTCATTACTATTCAATAATAAGAAGCACCATAGACTGAACCAAGCCACAACTCATTCCTGGAAACCAATTACCATTGAACCCATTATAGTTATAATATTTAAGTGATTCCATTTAAATAATTCTTTACTATCAGGAAACTAACATGCATAGACACTAGACAAGGAAGGAAAATTATCTAAACAACAATTTAAGAATTCACACTAGGTTCTCTTCTAAAGTCACAACAACAAAAGGGATCTGTGAGATCCCTTAAAGTACTAGAACCAAACCCATCCCCAAGATACAGTCCCATAGGACCTCAGATCCACAAAACAATGACTGCCCAATAGCAGGGGATCCCATTCCTATCCACGTCACCCCACAAGCATTAAGCAGAACAACTACACATGTTACCAAAACAAAGAAAGGGGATTTCCAAAGTCAAGAACACCATTCCTCAGGTTACTTATTTCTGTTTGGTTAGTTTGGGTGATCACCCAAGGATTGTTGTTCACTAGAAATCCATTTAATCATCTGAGTTTACATGATTAACCAATTTCTATGTTACAAACATCCAATCATCACAGAAGACAGCATTTCATTTGTGCATAATAATGGACCACCAACGACCTTGATTTTCAGTGGACATAAGCCCGTATAATTCAAAACATATAATGGAAGATAAAATGGTATAAAAACATCATCAAACACACCCCTTAATTATCTAAAAACCATTTATTACCTTTTTTAAGGTTTAGTTTCATCCATCCTCGAAGGAACATCATCATACGCACCCCACATGGTACACAGTATAGAGAGACAAAGGAAAAATCCTACCTCGATGATAAATGATCGAAGTTTCTCTCCACACGCCAAGAACAGGGGATGAACAAATTTCCAGGGAGGAACTCTGAGGACTCCAACAGTGATCAGAAAAGCTCTAGAATAGGCACACCACTTTCCTCAAGAAGGGGGACTCCAAACTCACCATGGAGAAGAAAGAAACTAGCCAACAAGAAGAAATAAGGAATTCTAGTTTGATAAAAAGGTGACATCGTAGAGTTACGAGATATGAAAATCTTGAACATCTTTAAATATAGATCGTGGTTTCACCATGTGGTTGGGAGGTTAAATATGATGGAATTAATTGTCAATTAATAGCTATCATCAAAGAGGTGGCCATAATAGCTATGAGTTAAAGGATTTCCTTTAAACAGAGTAAAAATCACGTAATAGCACTTAAACTAGAATGTACTGGAAAAGGGTGTGACACTGAGGAAAAGGAAACATGTTTTGGTAATTCAAGGGTCTCTCAGCTCTTGGGGGATTTTAGGTATCATTTATGGGCTTTAAATTTCTTTGAAAGGGGTAATAAATCATTTTTACATGAAAAGATACGTTGTGAGAGAAGAAAAAGTCAGAAATTGGAAAAATAATGAAGGGTGGGACACCATTCAATGAGACACTGTAACGGTGCCACGGTCACGGTGCCACCATAAGCGGTGCCACTATTTTGGTGTGAGACCGTGATGTTGCGACTGTCACGGTGCCACCAATTTGTTAGAACACCATAGGCAGTTCCACCATCATAGTGTGACCATCATGGTGTCATCGTAATGGTTCCACTAGTTCAGTGGACCACCGTAAGAGGTGCCACCATCATAGTGCCACCGTTTCAAGGTGTGACCATGACCGGTGCCACCATCACAGTGACGCCATGACCAGTGCCACTATTTTGGTGGAACCATTTGATGGAACGAAGTTTTTTGGAAAATTCCTCAATGAACCACTGCCTGGTCCATTACATCAGATACCACTCAAATTATTCTCACCCCTGAGAAACAAAACTATACCATAAGAAAAGAGAGAGGTCCAAACAACCTCGTCAAAAGATACCTCTTAGGAGTAAACCTCCCAAACATCTAGGAACACCTATCCCTCCTCTATCTTTTGAACGACCATGGATACACTACTGCTCCTCTCCCCCAAGTAACCACACAAACATTCAAATGTCATAACATCTAGTTATAAGGATTTAGGGAGTCCCTTCTTCCGTGTCAAGATAAAATCCTCTTTGGGTGACACTGACTCACCCACAAAGGTTTAACCAAATCCACTTTAATGTGTCTTGATTAGGGATCAGGTCCTCCGCTCCCCACAGTCATGAATCTTCACACACATTTAGAGAATAAGGAAAACCACCCATATTAGGGTTAACAAGGTCAATAACTTCATCACAAACAAGTACAAAATAGAAAATAACAAAACTCAAAACATCTCTGGGTGCTGGGACCGCATTTCTACCTCCCTTTCCAATGTACTCTCCTTGAGGCCACAATGCCTCCTTAACACACAAACCAACAGAATGGTTCATCCACGATGCACATTCTCCTCACGATCTTTAATCATAACTGGTCTCTCAAAAAATGTCGCGTCATCCTGGATATCCATCCTCCCCCAGTCAAGGACATGTGAATCATCATGTAGATACTGACAAAGCTGGGACACATGGAAGATATAGTTCACCCTCTATAGGGGTGGTGGTAGCACCATCTGATTATCCACTTTTCTGATCTGCTGCAACACCTCGAAGTGTCCTAAGAACCTGAGATAAAGCTCACGCCCCATACCAAACCTTTGTTTCCCATGCTGAGGGGATACCTTAAAACAAATGGGGTCCCTGACCTCAAAATCCAAGGGATTCCTCCTATGATCAGCATACGACTTCTGCCTGTCCTGATCCACCTTCATCCTTTCCCGTATAAGTTGAACCTTCTATGTCCTGCTCTGCACCACTTCCGGGCCATAAACATCAACTTCCACGACCACTTTCCAGCACACTGGTGAGCGACATGGCCTCCCGTACAAAGCTTCGAACAGATCCATGCCAATGAAAGAGTGATAGATATTGTTGTAGGAAAAATCTACCAGAGGCAAGTGTCGCACCCATGATCCCCCAAAGTCTAAAACACATGTCTGTAGCATATCGTACAATGTTTGGATGGTCTACTTTGTTTGTCCATCTGTCCGGGGATGGACAGTAGTGATGAGGCATAGCTGGGTGCCAAAAGAACATTGCAATCCTCTCCATAGTCGTGAGGTAAACCAGGTATCCTAATCAAAGACTATGGACCTCGTAACCCCATGAAACCGCAACACATTTTTCATGTAACTTTGTGCTAAGGCATCCACCACACTCAACTCCTTGATTTCCAGGAAGTGGGCTGATTTTGTCAACTGGTCCACCCCTACCCAGATAGCATCGCAGCCTCCATGAACCCTGGGTAGTCCAATGATGAAATCTATCAATATTTCATCCCACTTCAACTCAGGGACATCTAAAGGTAAAAATATACCACCTAGGACATGGTGTTTTGCATTCACCTACTGACACGTGAGGCACTTTTCCACAAATTATGCCACATCCCACTTTACCCTGAGCCACCAAAACTGACCCCTCAAACCCTGGTAAATCTTAGAAACTCAAGGGTGTACTTCCAGGGGTGAGTTGTGGAACTCCCCAAGAACTCTCTTGTGCATTTCCACTGGGACAAACAACTTTCCATGAAACAAAATCCGATTCTTCCTATCTTACAACCATCATTCAGGAGAATCAACTTGGTTAACATGATCTCATATCACTTCAGCCTCTAAGTCCCCCCACTGAGACTCCTCCACCTGCTGCAACATAGAGGACTGAACTGTCATCTGTAACAGACAGCCTCTTCCATCCTCCACCCTTACATCTAGGTGTAGGGAAGCCAACTCTTTCATCACCTTCCATGAATCTACATATTCTTGAACCACATTATTCTATGACATCCTTTTGAAGGAATCGTCTACCACATTCCCCTTTCCTGAGGTGTAGGAGATTTTGAAGTCGTAGTCCAAAAGTAACTCCATCTACCTCTACTATCATTGGTTTAGGTACCGCTAGGAGAAGATATACATCTAGATATTGTGATTTGTGAAAACCACTAAGTTCTCTATGATGAGGTAATTTCACCACAACTTGAGTGAAAACAACACCATTGTATGTTCTATATCATAGGTGTGGGGACGTAACTATCTAGACCCATAAGAGATCACCCCCTGATGTTTCATCAGCACACACCCCAGGCCTTGGCCTGAAGCATCACAGAACACATAAAACGTCACCCCTTCTTCTAGAAACCCCAGCACTGGGGAACTAACCAACTTCCTCTTCAAATAACTGAAGGATGCCTTTCACTTCCCACTCCACACAAAATCATAGTATTTTTTGGTCGAGGCTATCAATGGTGATGCAACTCGGGAGAAGTTTGGAACAAATATCTAGTAGTAACCTTCTAGGCCTAGGAAACTATGAACCACTACCACATTCTTGGATCCTACCCAAGAAACAATCACCACAACCATTGACAGGTCGACCCCTATTACCTACTCGAACACCATGTGTCCATGAAAGTGTACTTCTCTCATACAGAACCTGAACATAGACTATTTATCATAGAGCTATGGTTGTTGAAGGAGCTCTAAAAATATCCTCAGATGCTTGGAGTGATCCCCCTATGATCTTGAGTAGATCAGGATGTCATCAACAAACACGACTATGAACCACTCTAGATATTCTCAGAAGATGGATTTCATGAGTCCCATGAGTACATATAGTTCATTCGTATTGTCGAATGACATGACCATGAACTCAAAGTGCCTATATCTGCACCTGAAGGTTGTCTTTGAGATTTCATCATCCATCACCCTCAATTGGTGATATCCTGACTGTAGGTTGATCTCAGAGAACCATCCTTCCCCCTTCAACTAATCAAAAATGTTTTTGATCCTCATGAGAGGGTAACAGTTCTTTACCGTTGCCTGATTTAATCTCTGGTAGTCTATAAAAAGCCTGAGACCACCATTTTTCTTCTTCGTGAACAATACCGGAACACCCCATGGTGATTCACTTGGTCGAAAAAAACCCTTTTTCATCATATCGTCTATCTAAATTTGTAACTCCCACAACTCAGAAGGATCCATCTGATAGGGATCCATCTAAATTGGGCAGGCACCGGGTTGCAAGTCTATCCTGAACTCCACATCACGTTGAGGGGGAAGAGTTTCCACCTTTTCAGGGAAGAAATCCATGAACTCACTGACGATCCCCGAGACTTCCACCTTCTCTATATTTTCTAACTCCACTGGTATCTCAGCTAACAAGGAAAGGTGGGGCTCCACTCATCAAATGCCTTCCTGGAAACCATGCTCACCAACAAAAGTTACACGTCGACCACCCATATATGAATACATGATCCTCTTTCACAGGTAGTTGATAATGACACTTACAGAGAGAAATAATTCGATTAAAATAATGACATAAAATGGTTTCATCTGCAGCAAAAGAAGGTCCCCACTAGACTGATGTGGTCCCAACACCAGTATACATCCTCGGTAAAGATGAGACAAGATGGTATGACCTCTGACTGGCATACTGAAAACATGGGTCACATGAATTCTCTCTCTGTCTATACCCAAATAATGGGATAGACTAGGTGAAACAAAGGAGTGAGAAGCTCCTAAATCAAACAAGGTAGAAACATGAGTGTTGAAAAGACATATTGTACCTCAAACGACCTCAGACCCCACTGTAACAGCTGCCTCTGTGGCGTGTAACTACCCATGCCAAGCTCTTTTACCACTCAGATATCATATGCCTACCTAATCACTCCCTGTTTGAGGTCCCTGAGGAGATCCTAAAGGTCAGAGTCCTACTTCAACATTTTCTCTCAGAGGAGAGGGAGCCTGCTTTCCCTGTTACTGCTGCTGAAAGGGCCTAGATAGAAACTGTGGCTGCTGAGGTGGTCGCTGAACCTGCCCACCCCCACTAAACAGCACTCATTCCATGCATTGATTTCGAATATTCCCATGACTGTGACAGATGGAGAATCTTGGTCTTGGGCCTGCAAGGAAGGGGTAAGGACTGGGAGATCAAAACTAGAACTGTTTGGGCCTGATACCCCCTGGCTGAAACCAAGACGGCCCGGATGCTGGAGGCCTGCTGCTGACAGCCTTCCCCTTTGATTATCCCAACTAGATTCCCTCTCCTGATACACCTCCCACTGTGTGTATCCTCTCCACCACTTCATCCTTCTTATGAACCTAAATTTACTTCAGTAGAGTGAACGGAGTAACAACATACTAAAGAGAAGGTAGGATAGCCTCCTCTAAACATCTCTCTCGAGAATCCACATCCAGAAAGACGTCTGAAGCATATCGAAAAAGATCCCTAAACTTTATCCTCAACTCTCTCACCAACATGCTCCCATGCTGAAGGGATAGTAGCACCTTCTTCCTCTTTGTCTTCATCGTGGAAGAGAGGAATTCCGCTCCGAAATCCTTCTCAAAGTCAGTCCACAAAGCCTCATCCTCCCTCTTCTTCCAATGATATAGCATCCACCACTAATGCATTGATCCCCACATTAGGATTACATCCAAAGGAACCCAGTACTCTATTGGTACCTAGATCAATATGAAAGATATCACCACCTCCTCAATCCAGCTCTTCGTCTCCATGCCTGAGATGTTGCCCTCGTACTTCCTGAGGGTATGACACTGAAAGGAATATAGAGTCCTCTCACACTAGTCATCCTTCTCCTCTTGATCATCCCTCTACTGATCAGCCAAATCAGCCACCTAGGCCTTAATCGGCCACACTACTTGTGATCGTTGTCTGGGTGCCATAGCTGTAAGGTAAACAAGGAATTCCTATGCTCGAGTAGTGTATAATATTTCTTTTAAGTTTTTCATAATCTTTTTTTATTTATTTTTAAATCCTCAAAGTACCCAAGACACACAGGAAAACAAATCATGATGATGCATGTACCTTTACTTGGGACTCTACCCTACAATCAGTGTAGTCTCAATTGGTCGTTTTGTAATCCTAGAGTCCTTGCACTGGATCACGGGGGGCTAAAATCTTGTGTCCTAGATGGTCTTCCCTGGCCTATTTCAGGAACCATGATTGCCTAACACTGTTTCCCTACCATCCCATGTAATCTTCACTGTGCCTAACCCCAGACTCCATCCGATCTCTCAGCCATCTTCCTCTTATACCATTCTATCATCTTCGGCCATCACCAAGATGAGGGAAGGGACAGTTTATTTCCAAAACCTTCCTTACTCAAGTTGAAGGAGAGATAATGACCCCCAAAATTCACCTTCTATAGATCATGAAGTGGCAACTAGAACTAGTGGTATAGAATCACACACAAAATGGAAGGCATTACCATTTTTATTTAGTAGGATTATGAGGTAAGATAGAAAATCCCAAACAACACCAAGACTAGAGTTAAATGTAAACCAAAAACAAACCACTCCCATATGCATGTTCCAAAATTAAGTGTGATAGAATTACAAGAAAACTCCAAAGGAAAGTACCAAAGAGAAGAAAATAGCAACAACAACTCTCCCAACGTCCAAACTAGTATGGTTCAGTATGATCCATGAAGTACTCCTGGAAACATGAAAGTAGTTTTATATACGTAGAGTGAGTATACAGGTATACTCAATAGGGAAAACAAAAATCTATCATGCACATGTGGGGAGGAATTCTAATGCCTCGTGAGAAAATGAGATAACGAGAGCACCTAGAAAGGAAAATATCCACACAAACCTCACCAAGGCACACTCTCCAAATAACGCAAGTCAAGTAAAGTAATAGTAATAATACATAGATGTTTGGGTACCCTAGGCCACTTTCCCACTAGATATTGAAGACATCCTATACGTCAGACCTCTCCTGCCATTCTCACCACTGTGCCACTTCCATACACTGCCTGCACACACCCGGGCTATCACAACCACACATCCCACCCACAAACACCTAGTCCAAAACAACCAAATGTAACCACACCCACACACAACTGGGTCATAAAAACTACTGCCACGCCTAAAGACACATGGGCCTAAACAACTACTTCCATTCCTCAATACACTTGGGCCTCATCTCCAAGACACATGGGAAACAACCTACCCACACACACTTGGGCCAACCACCACCACGTACCCTGGTTGCAGGTTTTTGGGAAATACTGGACTATAGGCCATCACATCCTACCTGAGGAATTTTTCTCTACTCATGAAAGGGAGAAGAAAAAGGGCTAATAACCAACCACTCATAATAGTGTTGGGAAAAAACACCCTCCCCCATGAAATGGGGGTCTTTGACACAAAGTACTGAACTTGGGTGGGGCGTGAATAAGAAACATAAGAACTAAATTATATATATACGTAAACATTCACTCATATTAACCTAGGTGTTCTTTGACCATCCCACACACAAACACCCTCAGTACTATTCATTCATAAGAAGCATGACAACCTCAAACAAGCTACAACTCATTCCCGTAAAACAATTACAATTCAACCCATTCTGGTTATCATATTCAAGTTATTCCATTTAAATAATTCTTCACTATCAAGAAACTATAAAATATATCAACATGCCAAGGATAGAAAAAATAGCCAAACTAAAATTTAAGCATTCACACATGGTTCTCTGGTAAATTCATAATGACAAATGGTATCCAGGAGATCCCTCAATTTACGATACCCAAACCTATCCCCAAGATACAACCCCACACAACCTCATATCCACAACCCAAAGATTGGACATCAGTAGGGGATCCCTTCCCCCATCCACATCACCCCACAAGCATCAAGAAGAACAACCACACATGTTACCAAAACAAAGAAAGGGGGTTTCAGATTCAATCATTCCATTCATCATGTTCCTTCTTTCCCTTTGGTTAATCGGGGTGATCACACCATGATTTTTCTTCACTAGCCATCCATTTAATCATATGAGTTTATGTGGTTAACCTATTTTCATATTATTGCCATCCAATCATCACAAAAGAGAGAGGTTCAATAGTGCGCAAGAAAGAACCACTGACATCCATTATTTTAAATGGATATAACCTTGTATAATTCAAAACATATAATGGATGATAAAAGCATACAACAACATCATCAAATAATCCCTTTAATTATTTAAAAACCATTTATTATCATCATTAAGGTTTTTTTAATACATTCCCCAAGGAACATCATTATACCCACCCCATGTGATACCCAATAAAGAGAGATGAAGGAAAAACCCTACCCGGATGATCAATGATTGAAGTTTCTCTCCATGTTCTAAGAACCATGGATGCACGACTTGAAGAGGAGGAACTCCGAGGACTCTAAGGGTGAGAATAAAAGTTCCAGCACAGGCGCACCCCTTTCCTCAGGAAGGGGACTCCAAATGAACCAAGGAGAAAAAACAAACAAGTCAAGAATAATAAAGAAGGAATTATAGTGCGATAAAAAGGTGAGATCCTAGAGTTATAGGATTTGAAAATATTGAATGAATTTAAAGACAGATCATGGTTTTACCACATGGTTGGCTGGTTACACACAATGGAATTAATTTCCATTTAATAATTCTCATTGGAGAGGTGGACATAATGGCTATGAGTTAATGGATTTCCATTAGATAGAGGAAAACACGTGTAACAGGGGCGGAACTGGAAAGTATGAGGAAAAGGTGTGACATTGAGGAAAAGGCCCCACATTTTTGTAAGTCAATGGTTTCCCGGATCCTGGAGGATTTTATATATCATTTATGGGATTTAAATAGATTTTAAAAGTGTATTAAATCATTTTTACGTCAAATGATACATTTCAGGAGAGTAAAATGTTAGAAACTGTAAAAAGATTGAAGGGTGGGACACCGTTCGGTGGGACACTATAACAGTGCAATAGTAATTGTGCCACCATAAGCGGTTCCACCATTTCGGTGTGCGAACGTGATGGTGCAACCATCACGGTGGAACCATAATAGTGCCACCCATGTGGTGGAACACCGTAGGTAGTGCCACCATCATAATGCAACCATTTTGATGGAACCATTTCATGGAACTGTGTTTTTTTGGAAAACTCCTCAATGATCCACTTCTTGTGCCATTACATGTTTAATTCTAGTTCTTTGGGTTTTATGACTTCTAAATAGTCATCCCATTTTAAAAATGGTCACAAATATGAGTATGATCATGAGTAATAAATAGGCTATTATGGACTCTATATTTTTTCCACAATGATTCCAAGGATTTATGGCTCAAGTGTCCCATAAGTATGTTCCACATCATCTTTTGTTCTTCCATAGATAGAAATATCATTCCTTACACTCATATAATGTGGAAAAGTTTCCCATTTTTATGCTTCACCTATAAAACTAATTCCCTATCTCTTACCCTGATTGTAGAATTTTCTTGGTCAAATTTATTAAAAACTCTGAGTCACATAATTGTAAAAAATTAATAATTATTTTACCAAGAAAATATATAACTGAGAAATTTATCGTATTCATGTCTTTACAAAAAAATTATTTCATTACTGGAGCCATTTATCAGAAAGACCTCATCATTTCTAAACAAAAATATAGTTTCATTGTCACAATTAATGCGCATGAAAATAAATTGGTTTTCCATTATATAGAAAGTGAATACAATATCAAGGATCCATAATCTTTTAAGATAACTTATTTCATGTAATTCTATTTTTCTCTATACATATCAAAAAAATTGTCATGACCCAGACATGTTACTTCATAGCAATTAGTTATTTATTATCATGTCCCTATTTTTAGTGGGTACCCAAGACCCAACTCTATTATATGGATTTATTATCATTATATCTATATATATTGTTATATATATATATATATATATATTTCCCATACCATAATTTTATAATTACTTCTTAATGTACCTTTTATATGGTAATTTTCTTAAATTATAAGTTATATCAAATGGTTATAGAAGTTTATAGTCTATATTGAGTGCCTAAAGATACTATGGTATTGATCATAAACTTATACCATATGGTCCATAATCATCATACTGTTAAGACACAAATAATGTGTGAAAATTACGTTATGGGGGATCATAAGCATTAAGACAACTTAAAGTGATTTTCACACTTGGTGATCTAAGTAGAAGAGATAATGGGGACTATTCCACCAATAGGAACACCACATTTTTTAGATTTTATTGGAAGTTCCTATCTGTGAACATGAGTAATGGTCTCCTAAATTTAGAATATTATTAGTGTATACCTATTTATTATTTATATTGACTAGGTGATAAAACCATTGTATTTATCTCATGTTGAGATATCTTATGTAGGGAGTTCTATTGATGGAATGGAATTGATTGAATAATCAAGATAAAACTTATTTCTTCTGAAATTAATTTATATATTGGGACCTATTTTTTATGAAAGTAGTGCCTTCACTAAAAAACTATTTTTGGTAGAACACGGTAATCCCATTAGGTATGTTTCATAAATAATAAAGAAAGAAATTATGGATAAAAAAATTGGTGCCCTTATTTATGATATATCATGAGACAAAGAAATTATATTATGTGGTGTGTGTTCGTATGAATGGTTGGAATTTCAATGACAATAAAATATCTCATTAGGGGCCTTAATTAGTTTTATAATCTCCAATCCAACTATTTGAGTAGTACTCAATGCTATTAGATAATATCCTCTACGGTCAAAAAATTTTCATGTTCAAAAGTCTATCCTATTCTAATGAATATTAGTGGGGGACATGGTTGGTCCAACCATGGTGAATAATAGATTCATGTGTATAAAAAATCACCAAGAAATAAAAATATCATTATTATTTGTTTATAGAATAATTTTATTTTTTATTTTTAATGTATTTACTACTGGTAAAGTGAAGACATTGAAAAAATTCAAAGAATGAATATTATTTTAATTTTTAGGGTTCATTTAATTTTTTTAGGAACAGAGAATCATGTTAATGTATAAATTTATTCATTTAATATATATATTATATTATATGAAATTAATAAAAATATAAATGAAATTTATGAAATAGTTAAAGAGTTATAAGATTTCATTTATGTCTTATTTAGTGAGTGATGTATATTTAGGGGATGTAGAGCCCTTTTTTGGAAATTTATCTCAACTATATTAGTAATAGTAGTCTCTCATTAATTGTACTATTAATATACTTTAATGTGATATATCATCCCTCATATCTGCCACAACCTAAAAGGATAAGTAGCTGATTCAAGAAATCAACCAAAAATATCCTTTATGAATTGATGGAATAGTATAGTGGTGATCATCCAGACATCGAAGGCACCATCAATTTTCCCTGATAGGACTCAAATATTGATGATAAATATTTACAAATAATTTTGAACTATGTGTAGATTATCTTGGTGGATTTGATGTTTTTTATTTTGATCAGTGACCATTGATGATTAGTGGTCGTCACCTGAATCTTAATATCAAGTGGTGTATTTGTTTGAATTAATTGTGTGCCTAAATTATTTCAAATGGGATCCTAAGGTTGATTAATATTATATGAATCACTAGAGAAGACACTTCTGTATTTATCTAGTGATAAATTTTAGAAATCACTAGTTAGTGTTCATATGTTTCATGCCTCAGAACGAATAATTGTTATCAGAGGGAATGCTTGAATTTTGAGGACATTAATAAATTCAATTTTCACAAATTCATGTAGAGTGTGATGAAAAGGTCCTATTTAAATAAATTGTGCTCCAATTTGATCATGAATTAATATATTATAGCCATCCAAATACATAAATAGTATTGAAACAATTTTTTGTGGTGTTTAAATTGAGGAACACACACACAGACACAGTTTGTGTGCGTTTTTTTATTTGTCTATGGTGGTCAGTTTCTAGTTGGAATCTATTGCCAAAATTGATTTTCATCTAGAGGGAATTCCATGGGTTTTTTGAATGTTAATTAACTTTTTATTTGAAAATCCTATTAAATATGATTTTGAAAATATGATATAAAACTTGAAGTGGAGGGGAACTATCAATCACATCCCAACAAAAAATATATTTATAAAGGTGGTTCTGGCAATGTCCCTGAGAATCGCTTGGATGTTGAAATTTTTTAGGCCCCATTAGAATCAGTTTCCAATCATAGGTGGGTGCAAGGTTTATAAAAAATCATATTATTACAATAATGGGATGTTTTTCCACCCCACACCACCCTTTCTATGTTGGAATGCATATAGGACACCATTGATAGATGATCCAATGGTCCCTCTAGGACCGCACAACTCAGGCCAGGGATAGCCCGAAAACCCATTTTTAGAGATTTTAAGACACAAGGGGTCCTAAAAACTTGAAAATAATTATATTCATATATAATTAGTATTTAAATAAATATAATTTTTTTAAATTATTTTAATTCACTTAAAATTCCCTCAATAACTATTAATTGAAAAATTAAGTTTTATGTCACATTTTTATCACATGTTGACTGATATTGAGCATAAACAAACCAATTTATCTCTATAATTAAATTTATTTCATATATTATAGATATTTGATGTTAAGATTGTAATAAAAAAAATTTATTGATGATCTACACATCAGATTTCCACTATTTATATGTTTAAGGGTCAACACGTCCATTAGTATTATTCTCCTTGTACATTGTTCATTACTAAGTATATATATATAATTTCAAGGATGATATAATATGTAGACTACACCGATATGAGGATATATTCTAGGTGTCAACATTGGATTGGGGTGAAAGCTATAACATGAGTCATATATGACTTGGTTATTCACCCCTAGAGTCACGGTCGATGCATTTACACTCAATGGTTCAACCAATAGTAAATTCTCAAGATCATTCCCATTATTTACATAATTTATGAATCTTTGATTATTGTTTTGTGAATATTCATATTTATGGGTTCATATAAAATAATAAAAAAATTCATAGATTAAAATAAACTAATATGTAATGAATTATTTCTATTTAATGTATTTTCATGTTGTGAGTGAAATCAAGTAGTACGAGCATATAAAATAGACAAAAGATTCATTCATCGAGTAATAATAAAATACCTCAAAGAAATATTATGTTCTAAAAGACTTATATCACATGAATATGAAAATAATTGGGTGTATGAGGTTCTAGTCGACCCTAGTTGAGGGTGATTCCTACTATTTTGGAGTTATTATGAATATAATGGTTTGACTTTAACATGGTTGGAAATAATGAAGCAGCCGTAGCTTTCTTTTTTCATATATAGAGGTAAATTAATATGTAAATAAAGGTTATGAATCATAGATCATGGGACTTCATTGAGAAGTTCAAGGGTACATGATTGAATGTCATTTTCCAATATAAACAACACATTGATATAATCTATATAGTTTCATATACATAACTTTGACTATGAGGATAGTTTTCATGGATCATTTCCACAATAATACACTAGTGACTGGTATTATAAATCTCTTAGTGTAGTATACTTTAGTTTGATAAAATAGTTGGATACATTTATAGATTTAATTGAAAATGAATAATTTTCAATCTAGAAAATGTACTAATATATTAAATTTATATGTTTTAGATAAATTGAAAAGCATCCCCATCAGTTAAATATCATTTTGATCTAAACTGAATAAATAGAATATCTTGACCATAGAAAACATACAAGAGTGATATGTGTGATTATGTATTATATTTATACGAACCCAGACCTTCTTTTCCGGTATGTTTTTCTTTTTCTATTGTTTTTAAGAAAAAAAGGAATTTCTGGAAAAACTTAAGTACACACCTTGTACATTATGAGTACACACCGTGTACTCAGTTACCGTAGGTAGCTGTGTGCTAGTCGTGCAGCGGTCATGCACATGACTCTGTTTGGTGACCTAGAGGCCACCTAAAGTGGGGATCGGTAAGGGAAAGTACACGCAGTGTACATAAAAATTACATGCCATGTACTTTTTTTTCATTAAACACACTGGGGTTGTGTCTGACAGACAAAACCATCTTATTTTATTTCTTGTTCGTCCAAGAGAACATGTACGACCACGAATCTTCTTCGAGCACCTAAGCAAGCATCTGTTCTCCAATTCGACCGTCATCGATTGCATTGGGATCACCTCGGTAATCTCTTTCTTCTTCTAGATCTTCGTTTCCTGATTCTTCGTCTTTCACGAGTTATCTTTAGTTTAAAATTTTAGATGTTTTTATAGATCTACAGTGTTCATGGGTGATTCAAGGCTTGAGGTTCACTTATCTCGATCTCCTAACACCAAGGTAGGTGTATTGTTCCTTTTTGTTGAAATTATTTGAGTAATATGTGCAATTTTGTCCAATATACTTGAATGGGGTTTTGTGTGTTTACTGTTTTAACCATCTCAATTGTCTACCATGATTTTATGCTTGAGTAGTGGTTAATTGAATGTGAATAGGGTTGATTGCTATGCATTGGAAGTGTTTTCCCATGCATGTTCTGTTTACGATCATTTGGCCCCATTTAGTCTTTTAGGCTTCCTTGATGTTTTCCCAAGCCTAGTATTATAGGATGGAGTGAATTATGATATGACATGCTTGATATGTTGTAGACTTTTTATCCAAGTAGTTCTTGAGGTTTACTTTGGTCATATTGCATTTCTATGCTCATTTGACTTACACAGGGCCATGAGTACCTGGTATAGTAGACTATAAGGGGAATTGATTGTGTGAGATTCCTCAGAGAGTCTTTAATCACTTTTTACTATAAGGGGAATTGACCATGTGATCTTCCTTAGAGAGTCTTTAGTCACTTTTGACTATAAGGGGAATTGACCGTGTGATCTTCCTCAGAGAGTCTTTAATCACTTTTGACTATAAGGGGAATTGACTGAGAGTGCGTCCTTAGATATTATTTGTTATATATTTATAATTGAACCAAATGGGATTGGTTTTGTGTACTTCCTATAGGGTTACCTTCTTTGATTAGCTACTCACTTGATATGTGGAATTGAATGATTTGAAACTGTGGAACTAGTTACTGCTGAGTACTTCATTGTTTACTGCTCTTTTATTTATTGTTTCCCAAATATATACACTGACTACTAGGCATAGATATTTTGGTGGTTACCTACTAGGACTATTCTCACACCCTATTAGGGTCATGATTTTGGGCCCAAACAGATTATATTGCTACAGGTATAGATAAGGGAAAGCATCCTTCTACTTCAGGTACTTGATTACTTTAGAGCTGGAGAGCATGGGACCAATCTATGTCTTTCAATGTTGAGGAGTTATTTACATGTTTTTCTTTTTTAAATGGATTAGTACTGTATTCCACATTTTGACTTGTTGGTATGTTTTCCTATACATATGTATCATGCATAATTTTATATATGTGCTCTAGTTATTTATCACTTCTACTGTCTAATCTTCCTTGTCTTACTACTTCCTCTATTTCTTATCTTCTTTACTTCCGCTTTGTTAATATTCCAATGAGGGCATAGTTTCCCCACTATCACACACAAGGCCCTCACTTCTAGTCGGTAGCCTCTAGATTTTGGGGAAATGTGCTTGAGGCAATGTGACCAACCAGGTATGGGGAACCTCTAGGTGGCTTCAGGAACAGGGACGTTACAAAGTTGTATCAGAGGAACTCATTTCTTCTTGACATACAGTATGGAGCCTATATCCAGGGATAGGATGGAATAGGTACTTGTTAATAAGTTGTGCATGGGAGTAGCTAACCCGTGTGCAGGTAAAACCCAATCTACCTCATTTAATGCAATTTTTTTGGTTTTCCAATTTTACAGTTGAATTGATTTTCAACTTTGGGTGATGCACATGTATTGTGCTATTATCGTTGATGTTCTTGAGGTTCTATTTCTGTTTCAACCTGATGAGATGAGGGTATTCCATCTCATTCATCATATAGGTACATTATAGAAATCACATCTCATGCATTCTTGCCATGATATTTGGAGTTTATTAGTGATTGCATGATGTTTTGATAGAGATTTTGTTAGATATGCATGTTTTTGTGATATATTCTATGATATAATAATTTCTATTTTATGGGGTATTGATTGCGTGTGGTTCTTTTTGAATGAATGCCAAATTTTGGTTCTTGAGGTGTTATGGGCCCTCATGGACCAGAATTTGGTGGATCATTTCACTGTTATCCTTGTTTATGACATGTATAATATGACAATCATTGATTCGTGGGGATTATTGGCCCTCACAGGTTAAAATTTGGTACATTTTTTATTATTTTCAGTGTTTTTCTTGGGTTCGGAGTAGTTTCTGAGGCATAATATCCACAAAAATCCAAAATACACACCGTGTACTTATGAGCACATGTCGTGTGTCCTTCTGTTCAGGAAGGAACATTTTTTCTTAAGTACATGCCATGTAATGTATATACATGTTGTGTAGTCTCTAACCATGTCACAGACTATGTGGGGATAGACACCGGGTTGGGTTTTTCATTGTATAAAGCGTTGTGTACAGGAGGAGTACGTCGTGTGTAGAGACCTTCAAACCAGCTGTGTGACTAAAAACACTGATTAGTTGAGACTTTTCATATACACATCGTGTTCATGTGGAAGATGCTGTGTAGAGTAACCTATGCATCTGGTCATGTAGCTAACAAGCATGGGTTGATGGAGTCTTTTCTCATACATTACATGTCTATATAGAACACACCATGTAGTGTGATCTGTGTATCCCACTGTGTCACTAATAACACAGGTCGGGTATGCTCGTATAGTGCATGTTGTGTCCATTATGAACACTCCATGTAGTTTTGTTTTAGTAGAACCAGGTAGGTTATCCATGTTAGGGAAATCAGGAAGGGGAATAGAATTCAAGTACACGTCGTGTGTTAGGACAAGACGTCATGTGTTGGGGTGTTACACAACCAGGGTTGGCAGGATTACATGCCCATGTGACGATTTAAGGGAACACATCGTTTAGTATTTATACAAACAATGTATCCATGTTTTGAAAAACTTGAATTCTTTCTTTCACCTGTTCCGTTCTTACACTTCTGGTTTTTAGTCCCTAATAATCATGATCTAAGGTGTGTGCTTGACCTAGCAGAGTCATGCCACCGAGATTTCCCTTGGTTATACGCTAGTTATAGGGAGATTATTAGACACTGGACATGGTCGATCTGGGACTGCCAGAAAATCCTTCAGTTGTGCCAGTCTTGGCTCCAACCATCATTCCAGACAAAGGTGTCGATGCACAGTTCCGAGAGGTATTTATGAGGATGATGCAGACCTTCCAAGGAGCGTCGCCTCCATTCTTGTCCATGGAAGAATTGACGTGGGTCTTTCAGCAGTATAATCCTCCCACTTTATCATTGGATGGGGGACCCCATACTCCAGAGTAATTGCTAGAATCCATGTGGATGATCTTCGAGCATTTGGAGATGCCTCCAAAGAGGAGGGTCAGTCTCTCTAACTACATGCTTCGAGACCCCGCCAAGAGGTGGTGGGATGTGATCATAGAGGCTGGATGCTAGCAGAATGTGTCTTGGGATGAGTTTCATCACACATTATATGATTACTTTTATCCAAATACCTTGAGGGACGATCGAGCCCGAGAGTTAATGAGTCTGGAGAAGGGTACTCATTCTGTTATGGAGTATTCTTCTCACTTCACCGGGTTGTAGCGATTTACACCCTTCCTAGGGGGAGATGAGTTTTTCCTTGATCAGATGTTTGAGGATGGTCTCAAGCAGGATATCTGATCCCCGGTGAACATCTTTAGGTTGACTTCGATATCCTCTATAGTCAACCAGGCATTGATCACATAGCGTAATCTGAGGGATTCTGGATTTTTTATCTAGGGAGGTTCAAAATCCAGGGTTAGTGCTTCGCCGGCTGATAGTAAAAATCACCACAGGGAGACTATATGAGGAGATCTGAGTATGAAGGATGCATCCCCTGGTAGCAGGTGGTTTGCTACCAGTGCGGGAAGAGCGGGCATATGAGGCCACATTGCCCGAGAGACCCAGTGGTGTACCGATCCTGGAGAAAGATGGGGCATCTTCAGCATTTCTATCAAATATTGTCACCAGAAGCTAGTGACAAGGGTTCTTCTATGAATCCTCATTCAAGAGTAGTACCACTAGTTTCTCATCAGTTAAGGAAATGGATTTCTTCCGGTTGTTTAGGCCGAGGTTGAGGTCGTGGTCGTGGTAGTCAGTCTACTAGCTTTTAGCTATAGATGGGTGGATCAGCTCAGAGTGGTCAGGCAGGGTCTTAGGGCCGCAGTTCAGGCCAGGCCTTTACAATGGAGTAGACCTAGTAGAAGAAGGATCTTGGACCCTCTACAGTTCGAGGTATGATCCTAGTTGCCTCAGTTTTATCTTCTTCTCTTTTTTATACAAGGGCTTCCCAAAGAATCATATATGTTGTTGTTGTGGAGAGCCTTGGGCTCTGTATCTTTTATCCTACTAATATCATGACTCTAGAAACTTTGTTGGGGAATAGAATCTGGACCTTCTTTTTAGGTATGTTTTTTCTTTTTTATTGTGTTATTGAGAAAAATAGGAATTTATGGAAAAAATTTAAGTACACACCATGTACTTTATGAGTACACGTCATGTACTCGGTTACCACGGGTAGTTATGTGCTTTCCATGAAGCGGTCGTGCACACGGCCATGTGTGGTGACCTGGAGGCCGCCTAAAGTGGGGCTCAGTAAGGTAATGTACACGCCATGTACTTCAAAACTACACACCATGTACTTTTTTTCATTAAATGCACCAGGGTCACGTCTAACAGAAAAAACCATCTTCTTCTAAGTATGGTTCGTCAGAGAGAACCCGTACATCCACAAATCTTCTCCAAGCCCCCCGAGTGAGCAACCGTTCTCTGATTCGACCATCGTCGATTGTGTTGGGATCACCTCGAAAAGATCTTACTTCTTATAAAGATTTGTTTCCGGATTCTTCCTCTTTCCAGAGTTATCTTCGATTGAACATTTTAGATGTTTTTATAGATCTACAATGTTCTTTGGCGATTCAAGTCTCGAGGTTCACTTATATTGATCTCCCAACACCGAGGTAGGTGGTTTGTGCCTTTATGTTGAAATTCTTTGAGTAATATGTGAAATTTTGTCTGATTCCCTAAAACGGGGTATTGTGTGTTTACCATTTTAACCCTGTCAAATTTTTCCCATAATTTTATGCTCGAGTAGAGGTTAATTGAATGTGAATAGGGTTGATTTCTCTGATTTGGAATTGTTTACCCATGAATGTTTTGTTTACGATCGTTTGGTCCCATTCATCCTATTAGGATTCCTTGATGTTTTCCCATGACAAGTACTATATGATGGAGTGAATTTTGATCTGACATGCTTGATATGTTTTAGACTATTTATCCATCTAGTTATTGAGGTTTACATTGGTTGTATTGCATTTCTATGCTCGTTTGACTTACATAGGGCCGTGAGAACCTGGTGTAGTAGACTATAAGGGGAATTGACCATATGAGCTACCTTAGAGAGTCTTTAGTAACTTTTGACTATAAGATGAATTGACCATGTGATCTTCCCTAGAGAGTATTTAGTCACTTTTTATTATAAGTGTAATTGACTGCGTGATCTTCCTCAGAGTGTCTTTAATCACTTTTGACTATAAGGGGAATTTACCGAGAGTGATTCCTCGGAGTCTTTGTTATATCCTTATAACTGAACCAGAGGGGATAGGTTGTGTGTACTTACCATAGGGTTACGTACATTGATTAGCTGCTTACATGATATGTGGAATTGAATGCTTTGAAACTGTTGAACTGGTTACTGCTAAGTACTTCTTTATTTACTGCTCTTTTACTTATTTCCTGCCACATATATTCACTGACTATTAGGCATAGATCTTTTGGTGGTTGCCTACTAGGACTAGTCGCACACCGTATTTGGATCATGATTTTAGGAAGAAATAGATTATATCGCTATAGGTATAGATAAGAGAAAGTGCCCTTCTACTTCAGGTACTTGACTAATTTGGAGATGGAGAGCATGGGACCATGGTATGGCTTGCAATGATGAGGAGTTGTTTACGTGTTACTCTTTTGTACTTGGATTAGTACCGTATTCATCATTGTGACTTGTCTGGCTATTTTCCTAGACATATGTATCATGCATCATTTTATATATGTGCTCTAGTTATTTATTAATTCCGATGTCTAATATTTCTTTTCTTACTACTTATGTTATTTCTTATCTGCTTTAATTCCGTATTTTTACTCTGCCAATGAGGGCATAATTTATCCACTATCACAACCAAGGCCTCGTTTCTAGTTGGAATCCTTTGGAATTCGGGGAAATGCGCTTGAGGCCATGTGACCAAACAAGTATAGGGCGCCTCTCGCTGGATTCCGGAATAGGAACGTTACAGTATTATTCCAAGTGGGGAAGCCTTATGTGATAGATTCCCCACCTCCTGTTCTGCCACCTCAAGGGGATCAAATGTCATACAAATAATAATTTTAAAATAATCGTGATGATTCCTAAAATGTATTGTGTATCATGTTTTCATCAATATTTAGTTAATAAAATTAAATGAACATAGTTGAATATTCATAGAAAACTATATCACATATACAGTATTTATATCATGATGGATCTCAGAAATAATGATATAAGATTTCAAGTTCACTATATAGGTGTATACTAATAGAAGGTAATTAATATGGACCTCATGCACTCAAGATGATTGAGTATATTGAGATACTATAATACCGTGGGTTCATATTTCACCACGAAATAGAAATAATTATTTCCTCTTTACCAAAAATATTCTCAATATTTATTGTTAATTGCAACATTAATAACATTAAAAAGTCTCTCGAGATTCTATTGTATTTAGTTCTGCATGATGATAAGGATATAAAGAATATTAACTCTTTATCCATTGTGGTGAATTAGAGGAGGAAGGGAAATTATATGGTGTCAAATGATAGACTAATCCAAATACTCTAATGAACCACCCATCCAATAATCCAACAACATATAGGGAGAGAAATTAGTTAGGGGTGTTCTTCATTACATATGGAAATAAAATCCACTACAAGAAAAATTTTGTGGCTGGGAGAAATAACCATATAAAGGCTTCTTCCTAAAAAATATTTTTCATTTAATTCAATCTATATTTTTCTAAAAGTTGTTTATTTGATACAGTGTATGGATCAAACATTTTTATTCTCATATATAAACCAAATAGATTCCAAAAGATTGCAATGGTTGAGGTTGATATCCAGGATTTAAATGGTGCAATACTAATAGGACTAGGAGTGGGAGATTATCATTTGAATTTTCCTAGTGGTTTAATTCATTTGTTAAGAAATTGTTATTATGTACCTTCAATACCCAGAAATAGAATATTCATGTTAATTTTGGACACGATGGGAATTTATTTTATGTTTATAAGTAAATTTTTTCTCTTTTTTATGATAACATATATAATGTTATTGTGCATCCAAAGAATGGATTGTTTATACTTGAAAATGAAAACCCTATATTGGTAATTTAGGAAAAAACCATGACAAATTATCATATAATATCATCTTGTGGATATTTAATGTTATCCATGTAAATAAAAGAATTTATATAAGTTACATGAATTAGGGTATTTGGACTCTATTGTGTTAAAACCTATAGATGTATTTCATGATTTATTATGAGCGGAAATAACCAAAATACCATTTATTTGAAAGGAGCAAGGGACATAGAACATATTTAATTGATTTATATGTTTGTTTAAGGATTGCTTTCAATTGAGGTATGGGGTGTGTTTTCATACTTTATTATTTTTACCTATATCTATAACATGTATATCTACATATACTTAATGTGTTATAATTCATATTACTTTAGGATCTTAATGTAATAATAGTGTGATTTAGAAAAACATAATGGTATAATGATTAATTCATTCCGATCAAATCGAGATGGAGAGTATATCTGCCACAATTGCATCGATCACTTAAAGGAGTGTTAGATAGTGTCTTAACACACTCATCCTTATACACCTTAGTAAAATGGTGTATGTGAAAGGAGAAATAAGACCATTAATTTCATGTTTATATCCATAATGACTCAGTAAACTCCTCTATTATGTTTTTGGGGATATACACTAGTGATAGTGGCTTATAAAATAAACTGAGTATCAAATAAGGAAGTAGGTGGGATACCATGTGAGTTTTGGTATTGAAAGAAACCCACATTGTCTTATATACATGTGTGGGAATGAGAATCTTTTCTCAAGACTATACCTAGTGAAAAATTACAATTCTAAATCATGATTATACAATTTATATGTTTTCATAAAGAAACTAAAGGATATTATCTATATAAACCATCTGAAATAAAATTGATTATGGAAAGATATTCAATTTTTTCTAGAAATGAATAAAATTTAAAATTAAAATAGTGGGATAAAGATTGAATATAATTATATTGATTCTACATATAAACAATAGTTGGTGTGGAAAAAATTTTCACAAGAGATAGTAAAATATGATTATGTTCCCATGAAACATGTACTACATAGGTCTACTTGAGATGATATAGAACTAGTAAAATATGTTTTTTCTTATCACTAATTTAGGGGAAACATTACTCCTAGAGAATGAAGAACCTCTCACCTACAATGAAATGTTATATGGCAATGATACCACTCAATGGAATGTATCAATGCCTTGTGATATAGAATTTATGTATCAAAAAATGTTTATATTTCGATAGAACATCCAATTGATGTTAAACCCATTGGTTTAAAATGTGTATTCATGAAAAATATATATATGGATGGTAATATAAATACCAAAAATGTATGATGGGTTGTAAAGGGTTTCAGGAAATTATGTGGCATAAACTATGATAAATCCTTCTAAATAATTGATATTCTAATATCCATTAGAATATTAATTCCAATAGCTACCTTATATAATTACCAAATTTAGAAAATGGATGTCAAAACTACTTTTATAAATGATAAGTTGGTTGATGATTTCTATATGACTCAACCTAAAGGGTTCATTAAGTCATGATATACCAATAATGTCTAAAATATGTAGGGATCCATTTTTTGGTGGATATAGGCTTCACGATCATGAAAAGTTTTTTTGATAAGGCTATAAGATAATTTAGTTTCATCAAGAATGAGAGTTATACATGTGACTATAAGAAGGTTGGTGGAAATTGAATAATTTTCTTTGTATTATATATTAATGAAATTTTAATTATTGGAAACTATGTTTAAGACATAGGGTATTTTAATACAAATTTAAATGAATGATTCTACAGGAAATAACTTGGTGGAGTATCCTACATTACAGGGATCAGGATCTAACGAGATAAATATAAGCGTATTACTGGGATATGTTAAAGTAAATTTAATTAAAAATAAATATAAATGTTAAATATAGAACAATCCAAGAGATGTTTTCTTCCAATGTCAGAGGTTATCAACCCATTCAATAAATTTTATCAACAAATGTGGGAGGAGATTGAAAGATTGAGTATAATTCATTTGGATTGAATAGTGTGATTGATCTTCTATGTCATGCAATATACTAGGTTTGATATTTCTTTTTCAGTATGCATAGTCGGATGATATAAACCTAATCTTGGACAGCTATATTGGGAAATTAAAAAAAAATTGTCTTGAAGTTCTTAATATGTACAAATAATATGTTCCTGGTGTATGGATGACATGAGGGACTATTAGTTAGGGGATAAAAAATGTTAGTTTTATATAGAAAAGCATGATATGAAATCACAGTTAGACTATATATTTTTATTTTATATTGGTACAGTGATCTATAGAATATCAAGGAATCCTATGGTTAATAATTCTATAGAAACATATGAGTACATAGTGCCACATAATGTAATTAAGGAGGAAATATACATTCACAAATTTTTCACAGATAATGGTGGTCTGCATAGTAGTGCATATCCAATTTTAGTTTGTTGTAATAATACTTCAGTATTTGTGCTTTCAAAGGAGCTCAGGTCACACTAGAGGAAAAATCATATATTATATAATTTTCATCTCTTGAGTGATTTTACTTAGAGAGGTGAATTCTCATTTAGCAGTGCACACACAAATGATAAATTGGAAGACCTCATAACTAAATCCACAAATAACTAGAATCTTGATTCTCTTGTGAGATATAGTGAGTTAAGGATTTTTAGTAGTCAGCTCAAGTGAATGTGGTATTTTTTTAGTGTGTAAACTAAAACAGAATCCAATATATTCTTTGATTACCATTACATCTATATAGTTTAATATATACATGTGTTTATCTTAACATAATATAATAATTACATTTTCATTTAATATTTAAATGGTTATGTCATTAGATTATAAGTCATATCCAGAGGTTATAATAGTTCCTCGACAATAATGGTAAACTAGAGATACCATGATATTAGTCTCAAACTTATGTCTTGTGGTCCAAAAACATCCTGATGAAAGTACATAGATAATGTGTGACTCTCAAGTGTTGGGGGACCATAAACATTAAGATGTCCTCTCAATATGATCAAATTTTCTAATCTTGAGTAGATAATATCCTGAGTATGTACCTTCTAATAGGAATACCACTTGTTTAAAGTGTCATTGGTAGATCCTTTCTATGAACATGTGTTATGGTCCCCAAACTAGAGATTGTTATCGATTTTTACTATTTGATTATATACATTAATGCAATATTGAATCAATTTCATTTTTTTATTGAGGTAGCTTGTGTTGGGTGATCTATTTGTGGTATGTCATTGATTGAATAATAAAGATAAGAAATTTCACTTCTAAAAGAAAGTGATGTCTCAGTACCAGTTGATCAAGATGGTCATACCTTTACTAAATCAATGGTTATTGGAAAATAATTTTAGTTATTCCAATAAGGCTAATGAATAAAAAACAATAATGGACATTACAATAATTTTTGTGTCTATATTTTTAGGATATAACAATGTAAAGAGATTATATTAAATAGCATGTGTTCATGGGAAGTATCATCATTATTATGACTATAACATATCTCATTAGGGGCCTTGATGGGTTTCAAGACTCCAATTATTATCTTGATTATTACCCACTACAATAGATATTAGGTCCTAGAGTGTCACCCCCTTTTCATATTTATAATTCTAGAAAATTCTAATGAATATGAGTATAGGAAATGGTGTGCCTCTACACAAGTACCAGGTGTGACATCCTAAGATTTTATGAATTCTTTTTCAAATTAATTTAAAATTTTGGATATTTTTTCATAAGTATAAATTAGTTTCTGTAAAAGCGTGTAGGACACGAGGTGTCGAGCATTAGTAAACCATTAAATAGTATTATTATAACCTATCTATAAAGTAGGAAGGTATTAATAATATTAACTACATTCTGATACATAAATATAAATTTCTTACTCAATATAAATTTATTTATAAACTTAGTAAATAATTAATCAATTATTAGTAAAGTGATTATTTTAAAAGAAAATATGTTTTCATCAAAAAATATTTTTATTACATTTTAATAAAATGTTTCATATCTAATTTAGAAACTTTATTTGAAAAAATTAAATTATTTTTTTAAATCTTTATATTGAGATTAACATATGAAGAAATTTTGGGGGTTTTTTGGAAAATATTGATTTTTTAGTGAATATTGAAAATTAATGATTTTTATAAAAATATCATTTATTTTCAATAAATTATTTAATTTAAATACTTAATTATTTTTTAATGTTATATAATTATTCATTTGATATATTTAACTCACTTAGTTACTTTTGAATCAACTTTATATTGGATTTTATTATATTCTTATTTTTTGTTTTAAAAATGGGTTTTTTCTAAAAAAAATATTTTAAAGTGCACAAGGTTTCTCCAAATTAATTAATTAAAATAATACTTAATAAGGAATTTTCTAATTGAAACTAAATGATTATATATCAACAAATTATAATTTAAATTTATACAATAATTTTTATTTGATACAGAGTTAATATAAAATGGACTTTTCGTTGAAAAATATACGTCTCGAAAACCCTCTTTTTCATTTCATATGGGGTTTTTTATTATATTAAATTCATTTAAACTTTTATAAAAAAATTAATTTTTTTAAATAATGGTATAAAAATTATATTACTGTGAGTTTTTTAGAAATCTCTTGAAAGATTATTTTTTTACTGAATAGTTATAAATTTGAAATTTTAATTGAAAAATTCCGTTTTGTTTAAGTTATTTATTCTGTTATATTATATTTAAAATTGGTTTGAAGGAAACATTAGTTAAATTATACATGCACTAACACAATTTAGTTAATTTAATATAATTTCATATTTAATTTTGATATAATTATTTGTGATATTTTGATCATTTTATCTTAAAAAAAGGGTTTTCACTACGTCTACAAGATTAAATCTAAATTAAAATTTTCCACTAATCTTAATGGAATTTTTAAAAAATAGATTATATATTTGAAATCATCATAATTTATATTATCTAATAATTTTAACACAATTTTTTACTAAAATGAATAATGAAAAAAAACAAAAATTATTTACCATGGTTAAGGTAAGAAGGGGCTTACCTGGATGTTAGACCAAAATTCTAAGCATTAGAAATAACCCAAAACGTAAAAAAAAACCCATTTTATGACCATATTTAGACCTTTTAAATTCTAATATCTATAATTTCTCAGAATTATATCCCTAAGACATGAAAACATTTTGTTGGAATTCCTACTTTTAGAAATTATTGTTGTGCCAGCCACCTCTCTTATAAAAGGCCACCCATTGTCCTAGGTTTTTACACCATGAAGACCTTTTTTCTTAGCCAATACCTACTCAAATAACTTCAATGAATCCATAAAATCATCCTATAGCCTAATATTTTTCATAAATATAAAATATATAGAATTTTGGTTCCATCCTAATGAGTATACTTGAAGAATTATCAATATTCATTAATAAACCTTTTTGTTTTATTTCATCATCCACCTCCTAAAATTATTATTATCCCATATTTATTTAATAAAATAATTATATTAAATATTTTTATAAGTTGTTATTTTAATTTCCTGACCTACAACCATCTCTAAATTGATAAAATGTGTTATGAAATCATCGTTCATGTGTGTGGTAGACTACTGTCTCAAGAACAGATGTCATTCATATTTCCATTACCACCTATCAGGGATAGAAATAATAATTGTTTTATAATTCATATATAATATTAATAAAAAACTTATAATTTAGGTATTATTATATAAAACATGCCTTTATAATATTTATTTTTTGGGAATAGGTTAACGTCTCTCATGAGTCAGCGGACAACTGCCTCACAAAACGATGTGATTTATTTAGTCTTTTCATGGATGGTAACAAGGATGGTTTATTTGAAACTATGTTATATATATTAAATTGAAATTACTATATAATTATAATATATCATGTATCTTTATTTCTTTTAATCTGACAAAAAAATGAAAATTGTCTTCATGAGTACATAAGGTCCACCATCTCCATGAATCTTGTATTTCATCTTCTATCACTAATTTTTATGGATTTATAAAAATAAATATGTAATAAATAAATATGATATTTATATCCTAGTTAAAATTTTGGATTTTCGTAAACCATGATCAATCTATAAAGACCAAAAATAAAATATCAAATCATATTAGGGAAACAATGCAGTTATTACCTGAAAAATAACTTTAACATGGAATTATTAATATATAGGGAATAAATGGTCAAAAAATAATATATAGTTTGATATACATAAATAATTTTCTATAATACTTTTATAATAAAAATATAATTTTTTACTTGAGTTTTGAAAATGTATTATGGAATTCAATACCTAATGTAATGGATTTCTAGTCCCTTTTTTGTTTGAGGTGACATGTGAAAATTCACCACTTATTTCTATTGTATGGTGGGTTTACCACCCATTTGAAATTTTATCTTAGGAATGTCATTATTTTAATTATAAAAAGTTTCATTTGATTTTATTCTTTATTATAGCTAGTAATTCCAAAAATTACTAAAGTAGTATGGGATTTGTTTCGTAATGATACTTTTTTGAGAAATATGTTATGTTCTAAACCTATATTATTTAGGAGTTGTATACACTTCCCCTTTGATGTGTAATATCATTAATTTCTTTATTCCTAGGATATTATTAGTTTTATTAATTATTATTACTTCATGGTGATTTCAATTCAACATTTCCCAATTTGTTAGGTGTTTATGTTATAATCTCAATATTTATTGAGGATGCACATGATTTGATTCCAATGATGAAATATAATAATCTATCTCTCAAGAAACTCATTTTTTTTATCTTCTATAGTTATTTCATGGGAATGCAAATTTCCATCCAAAAACATGTTTTCTAAAAATTCTTTCAAAAAATTTGTATCATTTTTTATAAAAAATGATTTATTGAAGACATTTTCACGAATGATTTATTTTTTACAAAAAAAAATTAAATTGAATCTTCATTTCCTTTTCAAAAACAATTCGAAATTGGAATTTACAAAAAAACATGAAAGAAAACATGGTTTTATCATGCAAGGCATGAATGGGATTTCCCACAATCATAACCATTATTTTATTTTAACATCCTTTCTATTTTTTTAATGTTATATAAAAATAATAGGATTTTTAAATAAATTTTTGTTTTAAAAATGTGATTTTAAAATTGAAAATTATATTTTCCTCAAGAAATGTTTTAATTTTTTTATAAATATACATTTATAATGTTTCATTTTTATTTTCAAAGTAAATTATTTCCAAAATGTTTTATGTTTTGTGTTTTATAAAGTTATTTTCAATGAAAATTTATCTTCCTGGTGAATCATTCCAAGTGATTTATCTTTCAAAATAATTCTCTATCTATGATGTCAACCTTTTATGTAACTTATTATTTACTAGGGACATGAACCAAGGATTCCTTTCTTATTATTTATATAAATGGTTCATGATGACCATATTTTTATGAAGTCCTTTTCTACTCAACCTATTATATCATGAAAAATAATTTTGAACCCCTCTCTTATCCCATGGGTTATGATTTATTAAGAATATACAGGGTTATGTATCTTACCTATATTCCATAGGTTATTATTTTATGAAAATTTTATGAATCCTATATTTCTTTCTATTGGTTATGTTATGTTGAAATTATGAAATCATTATGAAACCCATTTATTTTCTATGAGTTATGCTATGATGAATTTTTTGTTGAAATGTGTTTCCTTTCATGGGTTCTGATATATTGAATGTTCAATGATATTGTGGTACAAAAATGTTTAGATTATGTATTGGGACATATATTTACCTCTAATTTAATTGGTAATGATAAATTTTATAGATTATCTAAGGGTATGTGGGTGGTTAGTATAATATCAAAATGAAGGGTTCACCAGTGGTTTGACCACGCCCAAAAAATAGTGTACATGTGTGGTTTTCTCAATCCTGAAGGGGGTACATGGGATGTTATCCCAATCCTGACATGTTATGAATGTCTTGGTGGGTTTCCTTGACATAATATTTTATATTCTTATTGGTATACAAAAAACCTATGTCTTATACCAGTGTTATAATCCCATGGATCATATTCTTTTATTACATTTTGATTCATTTGTTATGAACTAGGAATATGTATATTGTGACTCAATATTATTATCATTGATATATTGGGAAGGATTTTCAAATGTTATTCCTAGGTTCTCATACCCTTATGATCATGTTATGTTTATGTATCTCCCTAGTTTACCCTTACTAAACATCTGATAAAAATATTTCTTATGTTTAGGATACATGTAATAGATTTATAAAGGTTTTATAAAGGGGAAGATCATTATGTGATACACTGAAGATTCCCATGAATTAAGAAAATTGTTTTCAAAATTTACAAATGAACTAAACTATTATGATCCATATGTGTGTGTTTGGGTAATATAATGAATATTCATATAAATATATTTAATATCCATGTATGAAAATCCTAGGTCTCCATATCAGGGGATATCTGAGTTCAAATTATTTGTATTTAATAAATAAATTCATTATTTTTCAAGAATAAAATAATTGGAAATTGATGTATTAATTTAATATATTTACTTTTTTAATGTGAATACAGGAAATATATTTGATAAAAAAATACTATTTTAATATTTGAGGTTAATTTATTTTTTACATGAATGTTGAGTTGAGTTAGTGGATTTATTTTAACACATAAAATATTTATTATAATACATGTAAGTAATAAAAATACGAATGATGTTTATGACATAGTTAATAGGTCATATGATATCGGTTATAGATTATTTAGTGGGTGATATATATTTAAGGTTAATGGAACAATTTTCAATTATTTTAACTCTACTATATAATAAATATGATTCTCTCATTCATGGTACATAACATCTATTAAAATTTGATTTCCAATATCTCATCTCTCCCATGTATTAGAGAGAGTAATAGTTGATTCATGAATTTGATCTATGTTCTATTTCACAAATTGAATGAATGGTGTATCAAATATCATTGGTAAATTTAAGGTATCATTAATTCCACATGGAATCACACATATATCAAACTTTTAAAGCACTTAGAGATGAACTTTATGGATTTGATGTTACTTCCTTCGATCATCGATCACCCGTGATGAGAAACCTTCACCTCAAACTTATAATAAAATTTGGTATTTTTTTATTTGTAATTAATTAAATTGTTTAAAATTGGATACTAGGGTTTTCTACATGGATGCATATCACAAGATACATTTTCTATATCAAATTAGAAAAACAATTTAAAATCCCCAGTTATTCAGCTTCAGCTGTGTGCCCAAGTAATAATAGTTCTTCATCTTGGTATGATTGGTCCTCCTCCTCTTGAAATAAAAAAGAACCTATTTTTTGAATATTATTACTTTAGGACTTATTAATATTCTATATTTTAAAACATTGGTCTATTTTAGTACATCAATATACATACATAGAGAGAAATATAAGGATTATTATCTATATCCATCTAACAAAAAATAATATCAATCAAAAAGCTATCGTGTATATTGAATATTTCTTATTTGAAAATCATTTTCTTATTCCTTGAAGTTAATATATGATATGGAAGACAAGTATTTTTTATTCCACTTGTATACCCATTAATAAAATCATATATATAGTCTAATTATATGATTTTCACTTCTATTTTAGATATTTTTTGGTCCATACGAATTTTACCTTTCATCATAGTGTTCATTTTTATTGATTAACATCATATATATTCTCCTATTTCTTATTATTAAACCCATGGAACCAATTAAACCTTTAAATTTATCTTGTGCTACTATATAATATACTCCAAATTAATTATTGGATCTATATACTTTTCATTATTTATGTTTATAGCCTATATAATCCAACTTATTGGTTATTATCATAGGAAACATGAATAAATCATGCTAATTTACCATTTATCTCATTTTGATTTCCTATAATTTAATCTATTAAATAATTTTTACTTCATACATCCCTACATTATTAAATATATTTTTGATCTATCCTTAAAAATAAAATTTCATCTGGATACCAAAATATTTCTTTACGTTCTCTAACTTATTATATTTAATCTTATGAATCCTGGCCTTAAAATTGGGGTTTCCCTCTCTTTTTTGTTAAATATAAATATATTAATTATATACCACTAGATTATATTTCATTTTATTCAATAAAAAATATTAATCTCTTTAAATACAGCCTCCATCTCTGATATATGGTTTACCAATTCCTTAACGTCAATTTATTAATAACCACATTCCTCTTCCGTTATTGGAATGTTTATAATAACCATTAAAACATATTCATTGAGGTATTTTCAATCCTCAATATCTAAAGCATCTAATTTTTGAGATATTGTTTTCTTATAAAAGAATTGTATTATATTTAATGAAGTTTTTCTTATTATTCCTCTTTCATGTTACCAAATTAAAAGATATATTCATTCCTACAAATTCGTCATAAGAATCTCTAAATTTCATAAGAAAATTTTTAGTGAGGTGACAGAAATTTCCACACTGAATGATAGAATGTTGATGTTTCACTTTGAACTTAAAATTTCACAGTTTTATATTTTATAAAAGGAATGACATGACTTCATCAACATCATTTTCATCAGGATCATAATCCAGCAAAAGCTTCTTCAATTAATTTAACACCACATTATGATATTTATACTTTTGAACTAGATCATCATCATCTTTATAATTTCATATGAAATAATAATAACAATAATATTATCCAACATGAATTATTTTTATGATTTTGATTGAGAACAATGTCTATAAAATTGTATTAGGGAAGAAATACTCATAGATTAAAGTTTAGAATATTTACAACATTAAGTATTTCTCTAAGTATATAAATTTATTCCACAATAATATTCACCAGATCAAAGAATTCATCAATAGGTATATTTGGATGTATCCTAAGATCCTTATACATTTTCCATAGAACAAACACTTTATCTTAACATATCATTATGTTGAATTCATAAAAGGTAATGATATTTTCTCACATAACATTTTAGGATTTACATGAAATCACCTTCATGTAGATTGTTTAGTAAAATACTCCCTACAATACATCCATTCATTTGGATTTGACATAAAATTCCTTGAAATATATTTTTGATAGATCTCGCGTATCAATGTTTATAATAATTCCATATATGAATTATATATAGACATCCAAACCCTATGATAAAAAGTAGTGTTTCATATGATTAATTTATTCCCTCGATAGACCATAACTCATTTTTGAGTGAAAACTACTAACATGGAATCTGAAAATAAAAAATATTTAAACTAAAATTTATAATCTAACACTATGTGTTAGTCCCACAAAATAAAGATACCCAAATAGGGTTTTAAATCAGTGATTGAAAATTTCAAACATCCCTTCCAATGAACTTATTACAAAATTATTTATAATTAAATTCTCTAACTTAATTAAAATTTGAAAAAAAAATTATAAAATAGAAATATAATATATTTTACTTGGTTTACTATCAAAAGTCTATATTTAAGGATTATAGACTTAGAAATGTTCCTATATAATAAAATTCACTAATGTAAATTTCTATTTAAAAAATTTCAAAGCATACTCATTGTCCATATATGTTTACAACCCTCACAATATTTTGAGAACTCTTAGCTCTCCAAAATTTGTAAGCTCGGGAATCCACTAAGAAAAATTCATTGATCATCCATTAAATAAGAGCAAAGGTTTATATCAAGATAGTTGTGTCAATTTTCACCTCATACGTCAAATTGATGAGAAGCACAATATTTCAGTGACATGAACCATTGGAACACAATATATTCTTTCCAAAAATCATATTGAACTCATGTACCTCTTTCTTATCACACTAATATATCTCCTCTTCTTCTCCTTTTTATGGAATATGATATCTATATAACTCTCTATATATATTTGAAATGTATCTATTAATTAATATGTTGGTAAATTATGGAGTATGTGGGGAAAATGTATACATGCATATAACATAAAACTAAGTCCAAATCATTAAATTATATTCACAGAATACCTCTATAAAGATAGGAATTTAAAATCCATTGTTTTTATTAAATATTTATGCACCAAAACACAGAAGATATTTTTATAGTATGGTAACCCCTAGAAAACTATTAACTCCACAAACCATAACCTTTAAATTTATTTTTATTCAATAAAAATCGCCATTTTTAATTTAAAATAATTATTATTTAAGATCCAATACAGCATAGAAACCACTTAAACATTAAATTAATAATAATTTAGAAAAAATAAAATTTTTTTATCCTCAAACATGACTCATGATTTTTTCCAAAAAAATATAGTATCCTTGAAAATGTTCATAATTTCCTCTACAACATGGCCATATATTACTCTTTATTTCTATGCATCAATCATGAAAGCCATTATATCATAAGAAATGCCTATTTCAGAAAACCAAGTTCCTCATATTAATGTCTTCAACACACCACAACTTGTGAAATTCTTTATAACATGTGAAAACTGGCCATTTTGTAAGATTATTACCACCACACCCATTTCAGAAAAACACACCCATTTTTCTCATATGAATAAACCATAACAACATATTCACTAAAAATTATATAATAATTGTATTAATATTATCTATCATTTTTCCTTTTCACCACAGTGACCACAATGGTATAAACCTTCATACCCTGGTAAACAAGATATTTTCACAAAAAATAGTATCAATAATCCCTAACTCTCTTGACATCTGCATTTCAAGAAGTAATGTTGACATATCAATGAATTTGTTCACTGTAATAACTACTAAAAAAATTCCTTGGTCAACATTTGGACATAATAATATTTTCATCACATCAAAAAAATTGTCATCATGATAAAAATTATTTTTAATTCTACAAAATTCCATCAATTGTAGAAAAACTCCATGTGATGAATATTCTATGAAATAATGAGTCTTATAAAGTTCATCATCCTTTATTTATCAATACAAAACCCATGAATACATATAATTATTACTTATAACATATATTAAATTAAAAATACATGAACTTTTTCTAAAAACTATGGCATGTTATCTTATGTTTCGCAATATTTCCAAAATTTAGTCAATATATATTCTTAAATGATTATAATCATCAACATTATTATTTTAAATTGGTCATAAGAAATTCATATCATCCTAAAATCCCAAATCCTTCAAAAAATTTGAGATAGTATCAAATTAATTCTCTTAATTTGGTCCATTAAAATAACTATAAGAGAAATAAATATTTTTGAATAATAATTCAATTAATTTTCGACTAAAACCAATCACGATATCAAAAATTTAACAAATTATATAATTTTTATAAATAAAGGACAATACCACATTGAATCTAATGTACAAAAAAAAGTATTTCTTTATATGGAAACATGAGAAAAAGGAAACATAAGATCACAATATTTAATTAATAAAAATCATTCAAACCGGTCTATTATGACTTTATGAACTTATTCAAATACAGTTTTCTTTGCACTAAGAGTCTGGAAGGAGTATAATAAAAATTTTGTGTGTTGATTATGACTTTTAATTCAAACCAATATTCCTCAAGAATCTTATGAAAAAGAAAGGGTTCTATGAAGAACCCCCCCCCCCCTCGTGAACCCTCCCACAATCCCCTAAAACAAACCCATTCCACAAACTAACTCCAATTCATTTTACCATCTAATCATGTTACTGAATGTCCTACAACATGACTCCGTATGTGTTTTTTATTTTTGTGTGACTGAATTAGTTTCCCCATTCTAACCTATAGAATATTTATGAGATCTATAAACTATAAATTTCATAATTATATAAATATGGCCCACAAAGCTCGATCTTATAAGTTATTGAATGACTAATATTTTTTGTTGCAGGAATGGTGTTTCATTTCACCTCTATCCATGGATGTAACTTATAGAAATAGAGACATCAATTTTTTAAAAAATTCACCATGTTTTTGTGTCATCACAAATATCATATACATATAATTTATCATCCATGAATCAAATAAGAAATCCATAAAAAATTAGAGAGTATGTGAAAATCAATAAAAATTATCCCTTAAATATATTTTAATACATATATCAAATAAGAAAATTCCAATTATTTTTTGATTTAATTATTTATAATCATACTAAAGGTATATAGTTTTCAATTTAATCCATCATGTTCTGAATCTATTCTCACTTTTATTAAAAATTAACTTGAAATTTATCTAAATTTACTACTAAAATTGAGATTCCAATTTTTGTAGACTGTTTTTCATTATAGTTTTATTAGTAAATAGTATAATAATATATATTTCATTCATAGTGGTTTTATGTTATGACCTTCAAATATTTGATGGAATTTTGATATTATTGAAATTATCTCCAGTAATAAATCTATTCTGTAGCACATATTAATTTTTTTTACAATTCCATCATATTATTATTTTGTAATCATTAATAGATGATAATTTTATGTAATAAATAAAAAAATATAATATGTAACATGTAGTAAATTAAAATTTCATCAAATAGCACAAAAATTGTGTGTTCAATCCAAAAATCATAATCGTTCATCCCTGAATTATAATTCTTTGGAGAGTTATATTATATTAAATACTACCTCTTATTAAGATATGTCTCAAAAACCTAGAGTCCAATTCAATTTATATAAAAGATGAATATATAGAGGTTTTATTGGGTTAAGTAATATTTTTTATAAAAATATTATAAAATCCCACAATTGACACTAAAATCTCAAAAAAATTACACTAACACTAAAATCATAAAAAAAATTGAAACATCAAATTTTTTATCATTATGAAGAGGTAAATTTCTCCGCATAACACTTCACTAAGAATAAAATTACAGTTTTAACCATTTCATTCATAAATAAATATATTCTTTCAAAAACATCCAATGGTAGAACTCAGTTAAGAAGAATGGAATTCAATGAATCCAATGAAAGTGAAATAATTTTCAAATTCCAAGTATATAATAAGAAATTTATAGCGAGAATCCAAAAGAAAAAATTCTATTTACCAGGTCTCCAGAATCATTATGTGAGAAATTCAATAAAAATTTAATAATGGTAAAATTTCATTACCTCAATTAATCAACTTTTAATTAATCAAAATGTATTGCTTCGAATAAAAATAAAATATAATCACTAATCCCCTTGGATAAATAATTGAAGGCATTTTTTTATGTAAAAATGAGTGAAATAAACTATCCCATCAATGGGTAAAATGTTTCATATATCATTTTAACTAAAAAATCCTTGAAAAAATCATCAATTTAGAATACTGATTAAAAAAATTATTTTTCTCATAACCAAAAATGATCAAGAGATATTTGAATAATATAAAATTCAATAATATAACTCATAAAGTAACCTGAAATCTGTTATTCACCATAATGATTCCAAACAAAATCTTCATCAATAAAATCTCTAGAAGGGTACACATTACTTCTCATTGAGGCTCATGATTTTTAGATAAATATTGAATGGATAGGATACGAAACATTATCTATTTCTATCATCTCACATGTTATATATTAAACCATGATGATAAAATCCTAGCCTTTATTTATTAAAGATCTATGTACCATGAAGATGTGGTTCTCCTTCTAAGTATTTCACAAACATTATGAATTCTAGGATACACACTCCCTTTATTACAAATAATAATTCCTGAACATTTTATACCAAAGTAACCCAACTTGATAATGATTAAAAAATCAGTCTAATATAATAGAGTCAATAGAAAATACATGTTTTCACGTATCCGCACATATCATAGTCAGTAATTTTTTACAAATTCAACTTGTTTTAGGATATTTTCAACATTAAAAATATGATATACACAGTTCCTAAATAAATCATCCACCTAAAAGAAAATTCCCACCAAGATAATGTATTATAAGATAGGGAGTTGTGGTGATGAACACCATTATTTCTTAGACTAGAGTATCATATGTTACTTTTAGGCATCCTACACCATCGAAAACATAGAGGTGTAACAATCAAAAAGTTAATGGGTATGTTTATAGTCATGTTTCGCCATCATATATGAAAAAAATGAATTAAAAAAAGAACCTAATGATTTTATATGATTTTTATAGGTATTACAACTTCCAAAGGAGAAGAGGGGTAGATATTTTTATTCTATATCTAGATAAATCATTAGAAGATAAACACATAATATATTTATATTATAATTAATATATATTTAATAAGAAAACTATGGAATAATCAATATATATTCCTATAGTTCATATACCCTTGATATTTTCACATTAACAGCTGTGTCCATATTCATTTTATCAAATTTTTTTACTGACAGATTACTCAGCTACATTTTTTGATGTTTAAAGAAGAATCAACTACCAAAAATAGATTCCCCTAAAACATTATTATATAATAAACTCCAAAATTGGGAGTGGTCCCCACCCTCATTGAAAATGTGAAGTAAAATCTATACATTTAGTCACCAAATAGGAATCTATATCATCACTTTGTAGAAAAGTAATCATAATTTCGACAATATTTTATTTGGTGTGTATTTTATCAATATTTAATAATTTATCTTCCAATAAATTTTATATATAGTGATATTGAAAATTGATGTTTTGGAACTTTGAATGAAATACTAGGTTCCTACAGAGATGAATTGATCTTTGAATATCACAGTAATTGAAAAAACTTTCTTGTTTTCTTACCAATTCCTATAGAAATTTAATCTTTTATATTTTCTTCTATTAATATTTTGTGTTTTTATATAATCATTTTATGTGTTCGAATAGGAAACACACTTCAAATGCTTTTATTTCCTCCCAAATTAACACCACACAATGAGATCATGTATCTAGATATATATTTTCTTATTTCAATTTGTCTCGCCATATAATAATCTATAATATTTTTATAAAATAGGTTTATCATTTCTAAATCATTAAAAATGACTGGATATACCTCATAGATAGATTAATCTCCATTTTATCATTATACAACTCCCAAGTTTGTGATATTAGAAGAATATGATCACAATAAAAATAATACGAGAAATATATTTTCGAGTGAACACTATAGCATATATGAAAATCAAAACTAATGACTAATAAGGTATTTTCTCCTTTTATATTTTCATATATTTTTATAATGGACTATTTATTTTAGTTATCCTAAAAAAATCACAATTAAATAAACAAAGTATTTGTACTTGAGCATTTTAAATCATTTAATAACTATCTTAATGTATTAATAATGACATATCCAAGTCATTTGATTCTTATTTTCATGAGAAATCATTACACCAAGAATCTAAGTGGCATAACATAAGTCCTTCATTTCAAAATACTTGTTTATATATTTTAGCTAATTAATCGTTCTCATATATATTCCTATAATTAGCACATTATCAACATAAATTGATAAAATAATTAAATCACCATTAGGATACTATTTTATGAAATCACAGTGATCAATATATCATTATTTTTTACATATTTTTCTCAATGAATGAGTTGATCCTCTTGTATCAGTTCATTGTTTCTTATTTCAGATCATATAAACTTATATTTTGTTTATAGTGACCCAGCCTTTGATTACATTACTATTAAATCATTTCAAAGATAAACAACATAATATTATTACACATATATGATCCAAAGGTTTAGTGTCTTGGGCATACTAGGACCACACATAACAAATACAACATCAACCATAAACATTTATTTAATTTCTTCTTCACTAGCTTCTTAGTGGAACTTTTCCTCTCTTTAGTACATGTAGACACCTGAGGATATACATCAAAATGGGTGATCTAGAAGCCCAGTAAGAGGATAGATAAGAACAACATAGCATGGGGTGAGCATAATCATAACATTGGAAAAAGATCATGAACATGAGAGGAGCATAAATAAAAGACTTGAAATGTGGAAATGCATAAAAATGAAACAACATGTCTTAGTGGTTAACTTACACACATAACTTTGAACCAAGATAGCATCTTTTTCACAAATCATTTCAAATTTAATCATGAGATTCATCACTTTACCCAATGCATTAGAGCGTTGTATAATTCCTGGTGCACCCGTCACATTTAAACATTAATATTACGCTATATAATTCCAGGCGCACCCGTCACATCATAAAATTATCATTTATCATGCTTGCCACAATGAACATATAACATAAATTAACATAATGAACCCATGAAAAGTAATGGTTTTCATCTCATAATAACACATTCATAATCTTTGGGTTCCCAAAAGAAATAGGGAATAACATACTTGATACAAGAACCATCAAACCTTGAATTAGAGGTAAAAGTTGACTTCTTAAGAGAAGAGTTATTTCGGAAAACATTTGGATTGATATAAAATTCATTAGAAAACATTTATATCCCATAAAAAGAAATTCAATTATGAACAAATGATCTTTGAGGAGTGACCATATCAAAAATGGAGTGAAAGAGGTAGAACCCGAATGATGAAAGTTAGGTTCGAGAATTTCACCTTACCTTGTACCTGAATGCTTCCTTCTCTTTAATGTTCTGTATAATGACATTATATTCATTAATTAGAAATCCGGACCCATGTGTACATTAATAGGGTTCATTCTGGTCATATTCTTTTCTTTTGGATGATATATACAGAGTTTAAAAAACATTGTTCGGGGATGTTCGTTTTCGTGGTTTTCTTGAGTGGTTCACTTGTATTCCTAAATTTACGTTTGGGTAGAACATGGATAAAAATCCATAACATATATTACATGTTATTAATGATATTACAGGATCTTGAATTATTTTATAATTAATTATATTATATCCATGTGGGTGAATCATTAGATAAGAATTAAATGATGATTATTCGGGTTAATTTGAGCAGTTTTTGGATCACAAGAAACTTGTTTTAACTTTTCACTTAGTAATATGGACATAGGTTATTTTCAGAACTTAAAATAGAACATAATACATATAAAATTTTATGTTTCAACCATAAAAATGGTTTCATGAGCAGATCTAAAGGTATAAATGGAAGAAGAGAGCATGTCGTTTTTGAAGGTGATAAATTAACACCTCATGAACAACGTTCTCTTTAATAAAATAAAGGAAGAGAGAAAGGGGGTGGGGTGATATAATATCCCATTATAATCATAAAATTCCAGTTGATGTATAATACTGGAGTTAAAATACAATTTATATGAAAAGAGGTGGGGAGAGATCAGGAAATGAACTTGAAATTGAAAGGAAAATAAAGGACAAGAGTGAGAGAAATTACTTCTAGAATCCTCCTCTTGAGAACCTTATTAGGGGACTAATCTTGGTCTTTTGATGAGACCAGAAGCTCTTGGACGTTGGGGATGGGATAGGGAAGCTGTTTGGGAAGATTTTAGACAATTCTTGAATCTTGAGATGTGTGGTTTGGCAAGAGGAGGGGGAGGGCTTATTTATACATGAGGAGGGAGGTGTTTTTAGTATAAAATATTAAATAAAATAATATATAAAAAGTTAGACTTGTAATAGTAGTTTTTGACATCCCAAATCATATATTAATATAATATAATTCGTTTTAGGCTTTAATTATTCTTTATAATCCTAATTCATTAATTTATTAAAATGAATGTGAAAGAAAGAGGAAAAGACACTTTAAGAAATCACCTTTTGACTTTAAGCATTAGAAAGTTCTTTTTAGAATTGAGAATTGGATTTTTTGTATTTTAAGGAACCATTTATAATATTTAATATAATTTGGACAAAACTAAAGTTCTATAATGTTTATTTCATCATTACATCATTAATGATGCATTTTAGTATACACCGATTATGCGAAAAACTGTATTTTTACTATTCACCCGAAAATTGAAGTATTTTAGAAAAAACCCAAAAATTTACCCCTACCATTTTTCGACGTTTAGAATCCAAAAATGAAATCCATTTTTCAAAAATAATTTTTTAAATATTATTAATTTAATATTTAATTAAAATCATAATTTACTTTAAAAACAGTTTAAAGATTAAAACTGATTTTATAGTGCTTCCAAAAATTACGTAGGGTCTTATTAAATTATCTAAAAACAATAAGACACTGATTAAATAATTTATAAATACATTATATAAAAATAAATATTCTTTTAAATTAATTAATATATTATAATTAATTATTTATGACTTAAAATTTACCAAAACCTTTACTAAGGTCAAATTGTCACTTTCTAAGATGTCTAAATTTTATTTTATTATTCACATGTAATGTTACTCTTATATTGGATGATTTACTATTCATAAGGGTCATATAACTCTTCATAAGGTTATGTTGCTATTCCTAAGGGTACGTTACTATTCACTAAAAATTACTTTTGTTTCATTAGACTCCAAAAATCATCTTGAACACAACCGTGTATGTCGGATTTTCAAAATTCAAAACATAGGAGTGAAAAACATATGTTTAAAGGTCACTTATCACTTATTAGTTCATTATTTTGTGTTTTCATGTTATTTTCTGACATAAATATAAGATTGGAATTTCCATTGGAAAACTTTGGGTCGTTACATTCTTCCCCCCTTAAGAAATTTCGCCCCCAAAATTTCACTTTACACAAAAAGGTGAGGGTATTTATCCTTCATTGCCTCTTCTAGTTTTCAAGTTTCTTCCTCAGACTTATGGTTCCTCCACAACACTTTAACAAGATGGGTTGTCTTGTTGCGTAGAACCTTATCTCTCTGATCCAGAATCTTTAATGGCTGCTCCTCATAGGAGAGATCATCTTCTAGCTGCACCACCTCTGAGTTTAGTACATGTGAGGGTTTTGGTATGTACTTCATCGGTAGTGATACATGAAACACATCATGAACTTGAGCCATATTTGGTGGAAGTGCTAGACGATAGGCCACGGCTCCTATGCGGTCAATGATCTCAAAGGGGCCAATATACCTAGGGCTTAACTTCCATTTCTTCCCAAATCGCATGACTCTCTTCCATGGAGATATTCAAAGAAAGACTTTATCTGCAATGTAAAACTCCATGTCCCTTCGACGGTTGTCAGCATAGCTCGTTTTCTGAAATTGAGCTACTTTGATGCGTTTTTGGATGACTTGAACCTTCTCGGTCATCTCTTGAACAAGATTCGGTCCAAGTAGCTTCCTTTCTCCAACATTATCCCAACAGGATGGAGTTATACATTGCTTTCCATAAAGATCTTCATACAGAGCCATCTGAATACTCGAGTGGAAGCTATTGTTGCATGTGAACTCAACCAATGGGAGATTCTGATCCCAACCACCTTTGAATTCAAGAGAGCAAGATCTTAGCCTATCTTCAAGCGTCTGAATAGTTCTTTCAGACAGGACATCAGTTTGGGGGTGATAGGCCGTGCTGAAATTTAATTCATTACTCAAATCATATTGAAGGCTCCTCTAGAATTTAAATGTGAACCTTGGATCACAGTCAGAGATAATTGAGAGTGGAACACTATGCAGTCTCACCACTTCCTTCACATATATACTCGAAAGTTGTTCAACTTAGAGGTCTTCCTGAATAGCGATAAAATGGGAAGTCATGGTGAGTCGGTCAACCAAAACCCATATCACATTACTTCCCTTTGACATCTTCGGGAGGCCTGTTAAAAAGTCCATAGTAACATTTTCCCATTTTCACATGGGTATAGGAAATGGCTGCATCATACCTTTGGACTTTTATCGCTCAGATTTAACTTGCTGACATACCAAGCACCTTGATATATATTCCGCAATCTCCTTCTTCATGTTATCCCACCAGAAGTGTTCTCAGAGATCACGGTACATCTTGGTACACCCAGGCTGGATAGAGAAAGTTGAGCTATGTGCATTATCCAATAGCTCCTTCTTTATCTTGGGTGATGAAGGTACAAAAATCTGCATTCCCAAATTATTTACACCATCATCGTCGATATGGAACTCTTGCAATGTTCCTTCCTTTACTGCATTCACCCTCTTTTGTATCTCCACATCATCCCTTTGTGATTCCTTAATCTTCTCCTGGATGGATGGTTGAGCAATCATTTGGGAAAGGTAGGATGTATCCCCTACCCATATGATTTCCAAATCCATTCTTGACATATCCATGAAGATAGGGTCTTTCTCAATCCGCAACATGGATAGAGTAGCAGGTTATTTTCTGCTTAGAGCATCAGCTACCATGTTCGCCTTTCCAGGATGATAGTGAATAGAGCAATCGTAATCCTTGATTAGCTCTAACCATCTCCATTGACGCATGTCGATCTCCTTTTGTGTGAATATATACTTTAAGCTCTTGTGGTTGGTGTATATGTCAGACTTCTCACCATAAAGGTAGTGTCGCTAGATTTTCATGGAAAAAATCACGGCTGCTATCTCTAGATCATGTGTCGGGTAGTTCTGCTCATGGATCTTCAACTGTCATGAGGCATAGGCTATCACATTATCATTTTGCATGAGTACACAGCCCAAGAATTTCTTTGAAGCATCACTGTATATCACAAAACATTCTCCACTTTTCGGTAGTGTGAGTACAGGTGCAGTGATCTGCCTCTCTTTATCTCCTTGAAGCTTCCCTCACATTCTTTCGTCTAGACATACTTTACCCCTTTCCTTGTTAACATAGTTAGTGGGCTTGAAAATCGTGAGAATTTTCTCACATAACGTCGGTAGTACCCAGCTAACCCAAGAAAAATATGGATTTCTATGACACTAGAGGGCTGGGATATTCCTTAATTGCCTTTGTCTTTGAAGGATCCACATAAATTCCCTCACTTGTGATCACATGTCCAAAGAACGTGACTTGATTCATCGAAAAATCACACTTTCTGAACTTGGTGTACAAGTTCTCCTTCCCCAATGTCGCCAACACAAGTATTATATATTCTTCATGTTCCTCCTTTATCTTGGAGTAGATGAGAATATCATCGATAAACACTACCAAAAATTTGTCAAGGTAATGTCTAAAGACTCTATTCATCAAATCCATGAAGATTGCAGGGGCATTAGTAAGTCCAAAGGGCATCACCAAAAACTCATAGTGCCTATACCTTTTACGAAAGGCAGTATTCTAAATATCTTCCTTATTTACCTTTACCTAATGAAATCCAGAATTAAGATCCACCTTTGAGAAGTATTTAGCTCCTCTTAACTTGTTGAACAAGTCATCAATCCTTGGGAGGGGATACTTTTTCTTTATTGTGATCTTGTTTAGTTCCCGATAATCGATACACATCCACATGGTTCCATCCTTATTCTTCACAAAGAGCACTGGCACACCCCAAGGTGATACACTAGGGTGTATGAACCCTTTGTCTAGATGCTCTTGTAGCTGTTCCTTTAATTCCTCCAGTTCGATAGGATCCATCCTATAGGGGAACTTCAAGATAGAAGTAGCTCCGGGTATGAGTTCAATTGAGAACTCTACCTCACGATCTAGGGGAATTCCGGGTAACTCTTTGGGAAATACATCACTGTATTCCCTCACGATGGGCATTTCCTCAAGGTTGGAACTTTCCTTTAACTCAACCATTTGGGTGAGGTATGCTTCTTCATAGGGAATCAACACCCACACCATTGAAGGATTTTTCAAAGGAGATTCATGATCTTCCTTGCATTTGTAGAGGAGCATGGGATGGTTCGGAATATAAAAAGATATTTCCTTTTCCCAAAAGTTGACATGTGCTCTATATAATGAGAGCCAGTCTATTCCCATTATAGTGTCGAATTCCACCAAGGGAAGTATTACAAGATTTTCCAGAAGAATCTTCCCACATACGTCAACAGGAGAAGATTCAAACACTTGGGTTGCAATGATTGCACCACTTGGTGTTTTTACAGATATCTCTACTTCAAGGTTTCTGGGCTTTGATTCTATAGTTCTAGAAAACTTGCAAGATATAAAGGAATGCGTAGAACCAGAATCAAATAATACTTTTTCCATTCTTGAGTGAATAAGAAGTTTACCTTCTTCGACTTCATTATCATGATCCACCTCCGCAGTAGTGATGGAAAAATACTTCCCTTGTTCCTTTGGATTTGGTGGCTGTTGATGCTGATTACCCTCGAGAACTCAAGGTTTGGTGCACTGGTTTGCATAGTTCCCTAGCTCCCTATAGTTGTAGCATTGAACCATAATTGGTTCTCCCCTTTCATCAGCTACATTATCCTTCCTTTTAGTGTCTTTTTTACACTCTTTAGAATGGTGTCCTTCTTTCCCACATTTGAAACATTTCCCCGTCCCTTTGCGATAGTTCCCATTGTGCAAATTCCCACATTTTTGGCATGTAGGTCATTGATTTTTCTTCCCACCTTTTTCATTAGATCAACTGGATTGAAACTCCATCTTTATTTTCTTATCACCATATCCATGGGACCATTCTCCAAAATCCATCTCCACTTTGAGCGCATACCGAAAAACTTCTTCATAACTCCCAAAGTCTCGAATTGCAAGAGCCTTTCGAAGGTGTGGTTTTAAACCACTTAATAATCTATTAATTTTTATATCATTATTGATAACAAAACCCGAAGAACACCTTTTGTGCCTTGTAAAATTCACTTCATAAGTTGTGACATATTCTCCTTCTTTTTGCTTGAGCTATATTAATTCTCTCTCGATCTTCGTGCGAAGGGTTCGTGGGAAATACTTATTAAGAAACATTATCTTAAAGTCTTCCCATTTCATCTCTTCAATTTCCTCCTTTGGCTTGGTGTTCTTAATAAAATCCCACCATTGATCAGCTTCTCCATCTAGATGATAAACGGCTAGTGTCACATTCTCCGTATCAGAACAATGAATCACGGAAAAGATCTTCTCTATGGAGTTGAACCACTATTCCATAACTAGTGGATCGGAAAATCCGAAAAACTCCAGTGGTCGTTGCTGCATAAAACATTCAATAGCCAGTTTCTCCCTCTTTGGTGAAGGAGGATGTTTCGCATTATTATGGTTATTATTCATAACTTGAGATAATTTTGTAAGAATCGCCATGAAGTTTTTAACTCCACCTCCCAAATCATTGTGGATGTCGTTCGGGAAATCGTTGCATTGGCCCTCGCATGAGTTGTTGGCCTGATTTCTCTTGGTTCACATCATTTTCTAAAATAGAAAAGGATATAACAAAAAATAACTAAAAAATTCATGAATAACTTATTCATTTAAACAATTTATACCAAAAACATAACATATGGGATCCCTAGGTGCATATTTTTACTTAGTATCATGTTATAGGTTTCCTCTAGGGTTCACTAATCCTAATTCCCAAATTAACTAAACCATGCCTCTGATACCAACTATACCGACCCGGAATTTTCTTTCATTACAATTACATCATTTCAAAGATAAACAAAATAATATTATTACACATAGAGGATCCAAAGGTTTAGTGTCTTTGGGAAACTAGGACCACACGTAACAAATACAACATCAACCATAAACATTTATTTAATTTATTCTTCACTAGCTTCTTAGTGGAACTTGTCCTCTCCATAGTACATGTAGCCACCTAGGGATATACATCAAAAGGGGTGAGCTAGAATCCCAGTAAGAGGATAGATAAGAACAACATAGCATGGGGTGAGCATATTCATAACATAGGCAAATGATCATGAACATGAGAGGAGCATAAATAAAACGCTAGAAATGTGGCAATGCATAAAAATGAAACATCATGTCTTAGTGGTTAACCTCCACACATAATTGTGATCCAAGCTAGCATCTTGTTCAAAAATCATTTCACATTTACTCATGAGATTCATCACTTTACCCAATGCATTGGAGCTCTGTATAATTCCGGGCGCACCTATCACATTTAAACATTCATATTACACTATATAATTCTGGGGCACCTGTCACATCATAACATTATTATTTATCATACTTGCCACAATGAACATATAACATAAATTAACATAATGAACCCATGAAAAGGAATGGGTTTCGTCTCATAAGAACACATTCATAAACATTGGGGTCCCAAAAGAAAGAGGGAATAACATACTTGATACAAGAACCATCAACCTTGAATGAGAGGTAAAATTTGAGTTCTTAAGAGAAGAGTTCTTTCAGAAAACATTTGGATTGATATAAACATCATTAGAAAACATTTATATCCTAGAAAAGGAAAGAAGATTATGAAAAAATGATCTTTAAGGAGTGACCATATCAAAAATGGAGTGAAAGAGGTAGAACCTGAAGGATGAAAGTTGGGATTGATAATTTCCCCTTACCTTGTACCTGAATGATTCCTTCACTTTAATGTCATGTATAATGACAGTATATTCATTAATTAGAAGTCCAGAACCATGTGTAAATTAATAGGGTTAAATCTGGTCATATTATCTTCTTTTGTATGATATATACAGAGTTTAAAAATCATTGTTCAGGGATGTTCGTTTTCATGGTTTTCTTGAGCTGTTCACTTGTATTCTTAAATTGAAGTTTGGGTAGAACATGGGTAAACATCCAGAACTGATATTACATGTTATTAATGATATTAAATGATCTTGAGGGATTTTATAATGAATTATATTAGATCCATGTGGGTAAATCATTCGATAAGAATTAAATGATGATTATTCAGGTTAATATGAGCGGTTTTTTGATCACAACGAACTTGCTTTAACTTTTCACTTAGGTTATTTCCAGAATGTAAAATAGAACATAATAAATATAAAATATTCTGGTTCATCCATAAAAATGGTTTCATGACCAGATCTGAAGGTATAAATTTAATAATATAGAGTTTCATTTTTGAAGGTGATAAATTAACACCTCATGAACAACGTTCTCTTTAATAAAATAAAAGGAAGAGGGAAAGGGGGTGGGGGGATATAATATCCAATAAGCATCATAACATTCCAGTAGATGTATAATAATAGATTTACAATAAAATTTAGATGAAAAGAGGTGGGGATAGATCAAGAAATGAACTTGAACTTGAAAGGAAAATAAAGGAGAAGAGGGATAGAAATTACCTCTAGAATCCTCCACTTGAGAACCTTCTTAAGGGTCTAATCATGGTATTTTGATGAGAACAAAAGCTCTTGGATGTGGGGGAGGGTCTTGGGAAGGTTTTTGGGAAGATTTTAGACAATTCTTGAAGCATGAGAGGTGTGGTTTGGCAAGAGGAGGGGGAGGGATTATTTATACATGAGGAGGGAGGTGTTTTTAGTATAAAATATTAAATAAAATAATATATCAAAAGTTAGACTTGTAATAGTAGTATTTTGACATCCTAAATCATATATTAATATAATATAATTCTTTTTAGGCTTTAATTCCTCTTTATAATCAAAATTCGTTAATTTTTTAAAAGTAAAGTGAAAGAAAGAGAAAAAGACACTTTAAGAAATCACATATTGACTTTAGGATTTGGAATGTTCTTTTTAGGTTTGAGATTTGGATTTATTGTATTTTAAGGAAACATTTATGAGATTTAATATAATTTGGCCGAAACTAAAGTTCTATAATGTTTATGTCATCATTACATCATTAATGATGCAATTTAGTATACATCGATTATGCGAAAAACTGTATTTTTACTATTCACCCAAAAATTGAAGTATTTCAGAAAAAACCCAAAAATGTGACCCTACCATTTTTCGACGTCTAGAATCCAAAAATGAAAATCATTGTTCAAAAATAATTTTCTAAATATTATTAATTTAATATTTAACTAAAATCATAATTTACTTAAAAACAGTTTCTAAGATTAAAACTGATTTTATAGTGCTTCCAAAAATTACGTAGGGTCTTATAAAATTATCTAAGAACTATAAGAAATTGATTAAATAATTTTTGAATACGTTATATGGAAATAAATATTATTTTAAATTAATTAATTAATTATAATTAATTATTTATGACTTACAAATTACCAAAACGTTTACTAAGGTTAAATTATCACTTTCTAAGATGTCTAAATTTTATTTTATTATTTATAGGTAATGTTACTCTAATATTGGATGATTTACTATTAATAACGGTCATATAATTATTCATAAGGGTATGATACTATTCCTAAGGGTACGTTACTATTCACCAAAAATTACTTTTGTTTCATTAGACTCCAAAAATCATCTTGAACACAACCGTGTATGTCGGATTTTCAAAATTCTAAACATAGTACTGACAAACTTATGTTTAAAGGTCATTCATCACTTAGTTGTTCATTATTTTGAGTTTTCCTATTATTTTATGACCTAAATATAAGAAGGTAATTTACATTGAAAAAATTTGGGTCGTTACAATGTTTCTATATCATATATATTTTTCATTTTAGCTGAAAATTTTTTCAGATTATTATTCATAATCAATATATAAATATCACTATGTAATAACGATATCTTTACATAATTTTTTTTACCTATATGTTGAGACTATCCAATAATAAATGAATTTTTTTGAGAAGTTATTTCTACCAAAATTGATAAAATATCATCAAATTCAATACCTTTATTAAAGATAAATCCATTTATAACCATCATTGATCTATATCCTTGTTTTGTGCTTCATTCTTCTCAACTGATTCTATACACCCACTGTTCTTGAGTGCCTCTATTCTATGTGTTTACTCTATTAAGTAAATTTTTTATTATTGTAGGAGGATATCATATACTATTAAATTTACTTTTTTACATTACATTTTCAGATGAATTGTGGTCATATCATTAAATTATATGGTTATACCTCTATAAAAATATTCTCATGTCATGTGATGAGTATTTTTGAATCAATTGTAATTGTTTTGTGGATCTTGTAAACTAAAATTCTAGTTATATCTATTAATGAATATCAAATTATGGGTATATATCATCACATAGAGACATAATATATAGTATTTATATATCATTATTGTAATGAATCTCTCCCCCAGTATCTATAACTATTGGTGGTGATAATAGTTAAATATTATCTAAAGAATCCTCTAATTAATGTTTATCTTGATTATTAATTTATTCTATCTTTTTATATTCATGAAGTAAAATATATGTGATTCTAATGAACATATTATTGATTAAATCTATGTTTTTATATTGAAACTCTCTATGAGTATGTCAAAAAAACATACATTACATTGGTTTATTTATATATTTTGTTTCTCATCTTTTGGGATGTGTACAAATATACTATATCCAAATAAACTCAACTTCTTTTAGGAAATTACCATTCCATTAAAAATCTTGTTTGGTATGTTATATTTCCCAAAAACTTATGGCTAAATGGTGATTTGATCAACTTTTTACCTCATTTCCTCCACCTAAAAAGAGTTCTGTAACTTTTCATTTTAGAGAATATATATGAATCTATCATGTATGGTTTTGTTCATCCTCAAAATAATATAATTATATTAGGGTGTATTTGGTACTGGTTTTTCTATCTTGATTCTAAAACACATATAGTGTTCCTAAAATATAACAAAATATTATTCTGTCTATTAAATAAGAACAAACTTCAATGATCTATTAATTTCAATACCAACCATATAATAATAATTCATAAAACCATCTTATTAGTTATTTTTATTTTCAAATAAAAATCCAACTCTTTTTTTAGTGTGGTCATAAATAAATATCACTAAATAAATGAAAACTCATAAGGAATTGATTATCATTATAAATAAATTTGTGTGTATCAAATAAAAAATATTCTCTAATCATAATAGTAAATAAAAAAAAGATACTTGATGTTATTTTACCATGATTCAGTCAACATATGTATCAAAATATGTACCTTTGTTTTCTAGAAATAAGTCTATATGGGAATGAAATTGTATCCTCTATTAATCATGAGACTGTGTTGTTTTTTTAACACTTCTATAGGAACATACATTATACTCATATTATATTATCCAGTGTATGTTATGGCTACTATAAGGTATAGATATATATATGTATTTATTTTAGTTATTCCAAGGATACATTTGGAAAGCTATCATTTTTCATCATTTAAGTAACTAGTATATCCATCACCATAAAACATTCCAATGGATATTAGATTATGTTAAATATCAAGAAAATTCCACACATATCTCAAAAATAGCCTATATCTAATATTAGTATCCAAAAAATATTACCAATACTTGTGATTTATGATGAATATTCATTTACAATATTTTCATGTCCAAAACACCATGAAGTGTACGATGGGAAGAAATTATGTTTGGTGGTATAATGGAAGGGGGTACCTGAATCAAACAAAAATTTAAATTCTTGGTTTTCAATATGGATATGATCATCATCATAAACAATAATGATAACATAATTTACAATTATTGTGTTTTTATTTTTTCTTTTAACTTCTGAGTTCATTTTCTATACATTTAAATTTAGAAACAAACTACAAATGTTATTGGTATTTCAATAGTGGTGGAAATTCATGTCATATCTCAATTTATATATTTATCACCTCCTATTTTGTTTACTTTAGTCAAGGGGTTCTTTTATATTATACTTCTGGGGTATTTTTTCTTCCCTTCGCTTTCTGTGATAATATCATCTCACTCAAGTGGCCACTCCATATCCATAATTCAATATTCCTCATTTAGTATTCTATATTTAACTATTTCTATGGTGATATCTCCATCAAAATATGAATTAATAACTAACATGACCATTGTGACCCATTTATTTGGTAAATAAATAAATTTAAATAGTTCCTACAGCTCATATCGATAATCATTTTCCTTAAATTCAACTCATCAATGATACCTTGTAACTCATAAATTTTATTTGATGAATTTTTATAATCCTTCTACTTCCATTTAAATAATTATTTTATAATTAATTAATTATTACTCTTGGTTATCCTGGAATATATATATTCTAATTTTCAGTATAAGAATGATGTATCATGTTCTTTGGAAAATTTTTGTATGATTTACTTATCAATATACTGTTTAATTTGGGTAATAAACGTCCTATTTATTATGAACCTCTCTCTATCGACTAGTGTGGTACTTATAGATTTCTCCTTCTCTTTGTTACCATATGCTAGTGCTTCCTTAGGTGGAACTATAATGGGATTACTTGCCTTTATGATGGTCATTACAACTCTTTAATATACCTAATATCTTTCATTATTATTTACAAATAGAATACATAAATTCAGTGAGTTTAATCATATTATTTAAATTTACGTCTAATTATGTAATGAGAATTTCAAAAAATCTAATAGTACTTATTTCTATAGAATAGATTAATTAGAGGTAATCGACTCCAGGATCATCAAAAACAAACTCTGTGCAACAAATATATTATCAAAATACTATTAACAGTCAAGACTAACGGGTGATGAATCATTGATATATTATTGATGTAGAATCTAAAGAAACTATTAGAAAATTAATCAAAAACATCATCAATGTTGGAATAGTGCCTTATTCTATGACAAGGGTGTATTGTGGAATTATAAGTTTATTTTAACTATGAAAGAATATTCAAATTTCATTTTAGATCCATTTTCAATGACGTTTAATCCACTGGAATCATATTAAAAAGATCTAGATGATACAACCTTAAAAGATAAAATTTCAAAAACATAAATTTTGTTCACAAAAAACCCTTCTTTTTTAATTACTACTTTTAACCGATGAATCTAAGATAATTTTTTTGGTAATCGAACCCACACACAATGAGACTGATGAAAGAAATAAAATAACATAATTTCATGATGATATTATGTGGTTGAAAAGATGTACGAATATCCATGGGAGAATGAGATATGATATTTTTATTCCCCCTTAAAATGGATCATTAGAGGATAAAAAATATAAATGCATGATAATTAATCTCAAATTAAAATTTTATTTTTACCATTATCAGTGGGTTTTTCGGTAGTTCATCTACCCATGAAATTTTCCCACTAATGGTTATAACCACACTTGTTTCTAACCAAATTATTATTCACACACGAATATAATATATTTTTTTATGATGGAATAGTACTCAACTATTTAAAACTAGTTACGCTAAATTTTTTTCCTAAAATCCCAAATTAGAAGTGGCCCCCACATCTTCCTCCCCAACATATTCAGGATCACCGACTCTGATGTGGCAGACTATAGCCTTAGAGACTCCATTTGTACTATCTCGATAAGGAATTTACACACACCATAAACCATGTCCTAAAGAAGGAATTTATCCATAATAATTCCCATGATATTTTTATATTCATTATGGTTACTCTTTAATAATGATGTGAAATAGATTAATGAAATATAATATTTATTATCATAAAACAAATAAATATTTTTATGGGTGTTTTAAAAACTTTTAGTTTGTTAAATGATAAAACGTGGTAAATCTGGGGTTGAAAGTGTTTTTTAATTTTGAGATATCATTTAATAATTTTTTTGAATATAATATTCATTTGTATTGGAATTATCATATGAAAGGGTTTAGTTTGACAATGATTTATCATATAATTTCTTTCCACTTGGTAAATTTTTCATTGTTTGGAAGAGAGATTTTTTTGGTTGACTCTTCTTTAAAAAAAAGTTTAGTGGGATTATGATTCATGTGAATTTTTCTATACTTTTTTTAATATATAAATGGAATTATATTTTTTTTATTGTTAATCCATACCAATAATTTCATTATATTTTTTCATGTGAGGTGATTTACTGAAAATATTGATAAAATGATTTTTCATTTAGGTAAACAGAAAGTGGATTATTTTTCCCTATCGATTTTGTCAATTTTTTGATTTCATGACCACATAGTGTGGATTCATGGATCTTCATGGGATCCTAATAAGTTTATTGAGTATTTATTGGTTGTACATAGTCATTTGAGAAGTTTATATTTAATTGTTTCTACTTAATAGTGAGAGTGTGGTTTAGAATGAGTTGTGTGGAAATGCATTCCTTATTGGTGAGAACTAATGATCAGTGTACATATTAAATTTTCCCAGCCTGCTATTATTAGATTCCATAATTTATATAAATGGGTGACTATTATGTATCTTGCAGTATGATGGTATATGTAATAGGTGGGACGAGTTTTCAATATTAGAAAAAAAATAAAATATGTACATATTAGAGTAAATAAACTATAAATAATATAGTAGATAATAATATATAATTATTTGAGCATATAATTAAATAGAATTGGGTAGGTAATATTTGAAGTATGACCTAGAAAGAATAAACAATAAAGATAAAAAATAATATATAAAAACTAATAGTGGTTTAATTAAATACCATATCTACTATTTATACTCTATAACTTGGAGGAGTGTGGATATGTACTATGATCCTCTCTTTTAAAGAGAATAAAAACCTATAACAAAAATATTTTTCATTTCTATATGTAGAACACAAAATTTATTTGTTTATATTATATGAATAATCCTATTCTTCCGAGTTTGTTAAGTGGTGAAAATATAGTATGTAATTAATTTTAATAAATATGTGTAAAAACCAACTATCCTTGTTTTAATTTATGTATAAATAAACCTTCAATTTTATTACATATCATAACTAGTGTTTAAAAATTAATAAACAATTTTTAATGATTTATAATTGTAATTAAATATAAAAAAATAGAATAGGTGAATGTCAAATATTTACTTATGAGATAAATATGGTGAAATATATATCTAAAAATTAATCATTTAAAAGGTCAAAATAGTGGATATATAGAGTACTCTTTAACTTATCTGAATGATATTAATAAGGATACTATAATGAATAATGATTAAAAACATTCTAGTGTGAGTTAAATCTTCCCTTAATAATCATTTTCATAAAAAGACATATTCTCTAATGTATATATGAATTTATTTAATCACCACATTGTTTTAAATTTCTTTATATAATGCAACTCTAATGAAACACATTTTATCTATTTATATATTGTTCTATGACAATATAATACTTAGAATAAAAAATAGATATTCTTTTCCTTTTAAAAAAAAGTAATTACCATTCATTTATCTCTCCAAATTCACACCATGAATATTAAAAACAACGTATCACTATTCTCATTGTTTCCTTATTTTGTGACAACATCTCAAAAATATTTATATTAATAATTTATACAAAAATATCATTTTAATGTTGTTCATGTTGTTTAAAATTAGTTCATTATATTATAAACATTATCCAAATTTGAATGGTAAATAAAAAATAAGAAAATAATATATGTCTATGTATACTTCTTATAAAATAAATACATATTGATTCTATGTGTGTAAAATTTCATGTACAGTGTTGGATTCCATGTTGTCTGTGTTGAATCCTTTTATGATGAACCCAACTTGATGATATCTAAATTATATATCCATTAAATGTTTTCTTTGAACTTTTTTCATAAAATATCAGGGATGGAACATTTTATATTCATAAATTTTAATAATTATAATGCATCCACAACTCTCATTTTTTCCTCTATTTTAATCATTATCCATTTTTCCTTTACCTCTTTGCTTAAAAATTACAAAAAATGTGAACAATTAAAACATTCTTACATAAAAATAGAAATATGTTTATGAAATGTTGAATATATAATATGTAATTAATAACATGATTTGATCCTATAATTATATGCATATGAATGTGAAATACATAATTGAATAATATTAAGTATTTCATTCTAATTCTGTCTTAAAATATTCATGCTGAAATATATAGCAGTTGGATATCATCATCCTTGAGAAGAAAATATAGGGTTGAAATTATTGATTCAGTTTTCAATCTAAATAAGTAAAAATTATAAAATTCAATCAATTTTCCAAATCAATAATTATCACATGATTTCAATATCTCTATCCCAAGATATCCTCAAAGTAAAATAGATGTCGTAATAGAAAAATAGAAATAATGTGAAAGGGAACATGTTGTAGTATTGGACAAAATTTAAAACATTTAAAAGATTAATTTATAATTACTAATAGTTGAAGGAAAATTTAATATATATTCCTTATATTTCCAAATTAATAAGAATAACTTAATAATAAATTATAGAGGTTGTGATGTAGCCAAAATAAATTCAGTTTAAAAATCCTAAAATCCTAAAATGGGTGGAAATAAATTTAATTATTCCATAAGAATTTGATCTCAATATAGTAAACTCAAGAACAATGTACCCCACATCATAACACAATGTTGAATCAGTAGTTAGTCACATTTCATTGGAAACCCCATTCCAAAAAAAATAGAAGTAATTTTAATGTTCCTAACATTAAATTAATACTCTTGAAACCATTATAAATCTTATAGAACATGAAAAATGTAATCTAAACAAGAATTTTATAGTTTAGCCAATAAAATAAACATATTATATAATAAAAATGTATCAATATTTAAATAATAAATTAAATAAACATTCATTCTTAAGTAATAAATAGTAAATAAACATGCAAGAGTTTCTAAATTATTAAAACTATATCACAAAAGTGACATGGTTATACTTAACATTCTCCCACTTTTGGTAATTAAAAACATACAAAACACATATCAATATTGTTTTAATTGATAAAAAATTTCATAACCATAAAAATATATAAAAATATAAACATAAAACTATTCTATATAGTATAATGTCATTAGGTATGATATTTGATGCCTTGAGCACCCATTTCATGTAATTAAATATAACTATAAAGAAAGAAAACAATTATTAAAAAATTCATTTCATCTTGATATACATGAAATATAACTCCAACTTATCATATAATCTCATCTTTAATGAAAATAATATAGTTATTATTTTATATATTTATAATATTTATCTTATAATGGAACTGTGAAAGAAACACTCTCTGTGAATTAAATGACAAAAATATAAGATATAAATAAAAATAAAACTATTAAATGATATTTATATAAATTATAACTTGTATTCAATGATAAAAAATAAAATTTAAAACAATATATTAGCACATTCCAACATACTAGTAGATAAAATAATGAATATATACATATTGAAAATCCAATAACATATTCCACGTGCATGTAAAAATATGGGGATTAACTAGATTAAACAATAATCCTTTTGAAATACAACTTGAGTGTGTGTTAGGAATATAAACAATATAAACAGATTTTGAAATCATTGTATGCTCATGACCAAGTATTTGTGTAAATATCATATTAAAATCAAATGTATAATGACCATATATTCCCTGTCAAAAGAAATTAACAATAGAAATACCTGATTTAGTATCATTCACAAAGAAATGTTTATAAATCTATGTTTCCTTCCAACCTTATGTAATGTAATTAAATTTCATTTAATGTATTTATAGTTTCATTGACTTATATATATATCATTCAATTTTAATAATTTATCTAATTCAATTTTTAACCAATATATATTAGTTTTAGGATTTTTTCTCTTTCTTAACATTATCAAACTCACCATAAACATTATCATTAAGATAAGTGGAATTATTTCATAACATCTCTTTATCTTCCATAAATTTAAACAGGAAAACAATTATTTCATTTATGGTTATTTTACTTGTTAAGGATATTTATAATCTCATCATAAATATTACCACATGTAACATGAAATTTTTTTTTATTATAAAGATCTAATACGATGAAGTCGAAGAAGATACCTCACTTAATTTAACTATCAAATATATAATAAATTTTTTATTGTTCTCCCACTGACTATATGATATTGTGGATTCTAATTCCAAATTATAAAATTTTTAAATAATATCATTCTACCTTTTCTTTTTATAATTATTCTTACTATTTTCCTTTGGATAATTAATCTACTTGTAAAATAGTTTATAACAACTAAAATATATAGGGTTTTTTTTCATATTTCTTTTTTATTTATAGATATTTCTACTTATCTTCTTCTTTTTTTTCCATCCCATTTAGATAATTCCAGTTCTCATGATCAAATTCCATATCTTTGTTTTCATCAATATTTTAAGAAATTATATAACTTTAAGTATCACTATTTTAATTAAAAATTATATTAAAATAAACCACCATTTTTATTTTTATACTCATATTTTTTTCAATTAATTCTTGATTTGAAGAAGATAACTAGTTATCTTATCCATCATGTTTTCAAAAAATATTACATCCTCAATGGAAACATTCATTAAATTAAACTTCTTATAAATTTCTCACAAACTTATTTCAACTAATAAAAAAATTTATATGGATTATATAACTGCAATCATTATCCTCAAAATATTAGTTTACTAGTGTTATATTCTATCATAATATTAATTCATTAATATTTAGATCCATTATATACCATTTTTACATGCCAAGACTTATTCATTGTGACTTATCTGTTCATTAATGAGTTACTTGAAAATCCGTCCAAATATTAGAAGAAATCTTGTATGAAATTTTGAACCTATAAATATTTTTACAAATTTAATATCATATTCAATTAATTACCTTTAAATTTAAAACATATTTATTGGTAGTGTTACTAAAAAGTTTCAAAATAATATTTGGAAAACTTATAGGTTTATTAAGACATTAAAATAGGAAATACATGTGTTTTTCGAGAATAACTCCATAATTTCTTTATAGTTAATTAAGTTATTTTCATTAAATTTTTGAGGTCATACTTGGTAGTCACATTCCTTCATTTTGTAAATTAACATCACAAAATGGTTCATAATCTAATGATTTTTTATGATCTGTTTTATAATTAGTTCAATAAATATATATAAACTATGAAATTCACAGTTAATTCAAAATAAAAACTAATTACAATTGGTTTGATCTCTAATTCCAAATGTTAGATCCCATATATTATGTTGGTAGAGATAATAGGTGTGAATTCAAATGAAAAAAATAAATAAATAATCATAGATCAAGGTAACCATAATTTTTGGAATTTAGTGGATATAAATATATATAAATTTGAACACAAATTTAATGATTAGTGGGTATTTAATGTGATGAATATAACCATGAAAGAATAAATAATAATGGTAAATAAGTAGACACAATGATTTATAGAAGTTTTTAAAATCCATTATCCACACTTCACGCCCTCAAATTCATATGACATTAGATATTCAATATTATCCACACTATTAGATAGAGTGGAAACACTTTACAAAAAATTCCTTTCACACAAATAGAGGTATGAACATAAACTGGATTGTTTAAATATTGAAAATAAACTACTTCCTCCTACTTTGCTAGGTGGTCAGAATAAATCACATAATTCCATTATTATAAATGATGAACTACCACTAATCTATATTTTCATTTATATATTCATAACCAAACAATATTTTTTATTTGGTGTAACAACAAATTAATAAATTTTTATCAATAAATAAATTATTTATAGTACCATAAAGAATATGTAATAAAATATCAAAATACTAGAACCATTAAATATAAGATATGTAGATTTTAAATTATGAGGGAAAATATTCAACTAAAAATTTATCATTCAAAAAAGTTTAATCCTTGTAAAAAACAAAGTAAATCTTCACTTATAAGAATGAAAATATGTAAGACTATATAAACCATGAAGTTTAGTCATCTTCTATTGTGACTTCAGTCATACATAAATAAGCATTCTAATATATCATTACCATCATGGATATATGAAATTATTTTAATTATATGTTGTTTCCATATTCTTTGTATAATTATAAAATCCTAGTAAATTTAGTTTTTTATCTCTTTAATATACTATACCAAAAAATGTTATAATAAAAATTATATGGAAACTATTTATTGCATTATAAAACTACAATATTGTTCTCAATTTCACTCTCCATGTTTTTATCATGAATAATAAAAACATAGTATCATTTTATGTGTTATTTATCTCCATGTAAATAACATATCAAATTTTTTATGTGATTTATTTTAAAAACGCTCTTTAATGTCATTCATGTTATTCTGAAGTCGTGCATTCTTTTTTAGATGGTGTCCCATCACAAATGATCAATACTGAATTGGATAGGGATTTTTTTGTATATAATTATCACATAGATAATAAATATTGACATTATGTGCATCAAATTTTATATACATCATTGAATTTCACAATGTTATTATTGTATCATTATACAAGAATCTGAACATGACATATAGTTTATTCTAGATCCATACAATGTTATCATAACACCATTATCCTTCTATGTCATGGATGTTCTATAAAATCATTGGTTATTTTTATCCCCATAACACATGAAATGATCACATTTGATTATATATTTTTTCATTATTCAATTTTCCTTTCAATAATTGCAACAACATACAAAAAACTAAAAACAAATGTTATTTCACATAAAAAAATTATGGTAGCTAAAAAACAAAATAAATAACTGATGATGACAATAATAACATGGTAAGATGTTTTCAATATAATAATAACACTAGAAAAAAGGTACCATCAATAATATAATGTTACATCTCAATGTTATCATGGAATAAATTTGTTGAAAATTTAGTAAATAGACATTAATTTCTTTAAACATATGTTAGAGAATAAAAATAACTAATTTAGACTTTGGTCCAGTTGATGAATATTTAGTTAATTCTATAAGATTTATGATTCAACAATTATCACTTTAGTTCCATATATTTATATCAATGTTCATCAAAACATGGTACAAACACAATCTAAAATTTTCAAAAAAAATATAGAGAATATTTTTAAACTTTAGGATGACTTTAAAAAGATTTTAATTATTGATTAATCCTTTTAATAGATGTAAAATATTAATATATTTTCCTTCAATTTCCTAATGAATACGAATCACTAAATATAATGTTTTTAGCATAATATATTTCTAAAATATAAGAGGTTTTGAAAATATTTAATTATTGAAATGAGTGGTACTGAACTAGATGATTCCATTTGTATTGAATCTTAATAGAGTGAAGTAAAATACCATGGACTATACATAAATGATGTTTTGGGGTCTAAGATGACAGTATTACACTTTAGAACATGAATTTAAATAATTGAGCACTATATAAAAAAAATAAACATGTTTTTTCATGTTACAAAAAGGGAAAATTATATAACAAGAACTAATCAATATTTAAATAATAATTTAGATAAACATAAATCCAAAAAAAATACAAATAAAAAAATGTATAATTTTTTTTGTAATTAGTAAAACTATATCATCAATAGCGAAATTATAAACTCAATATATAGTACCTATGTAACCTGAAATAACATGTGATTTCTATATCCCATAGCTCATATAAGGTCTTAGGTGATCCTTTACCTAGATTAAGGTTAGTAGATCACATTGTTCAAATAGGGGGTCAAGGTATTATCCATACCTTGTATATTTTTATGTTTCTAGATCATATATATTAGATTGGTTTTTGAATAAATTGGTTCTATATAATGTGATGAATAATATGGAAGTTTTACTCCTTACTCTTAATACGTTATTTGAGTAAATGAATAAACATTTTATTTTAGTTCAATTTTGTTTTTCCGAATATTGTGGGAGATTTTATGAGCATTGTGATCTAAGTAAGGGTTCATGGTGAGAGTGATAGAAGGATAAATATTATTTCTTTTTTATGGCAGAATCCACATTAATTTTTTTATTTTTATTTCTTTATTGTTTGAAGGTCACATTATGATAGTTTCACATTTTTTGGGTTCCTATGTTTATATTTCATCAATGTTGAAAATAATATTATATAAGAATCTACTAGAAACATAAAACAGACATGCTCAAAAGGGACTTCGAAGATAATGAATTTGAATAAGAATAATAGGTATATAGAGGGTACAATAATAATGATTTGAGAATATTTGAAATATTTGAAGAAGTTATATTTCACATTCAAGGAAAATAATGCATATATGAGTGAACACTAACATAGAGGGGGTGACATATTGAGATACATTAATGATAAATAATGAAATACTTTAGTATATATAGGCATTAATTTTAGAGGCCAGATAATTCATATCCCTCTACTATTTGATTTAATGAACATAAATAATATGGTAATGAGTGTGGACTTTTATGGAAACATTGGATCTCTAATGAAGAAATGAATTTTGAAATGATAGTAAATGACAGAAAAATAATGATTACGAAGAATAAGAAGGAAATTATTTATGTGGTTATGTATTAATTCATATACCCAAGGAGATACAAAATTAATTTACCTATGTTTGGGAGAAAATTACAACGCACACAAACATATTTTAGAAACCCAAGATAAAAGATATGAAATAATGTAACATGATTTTATAGTAACCCATGATGGTGTAGTACCTAGATCTAGACAGCCATCCATAGTGCTACATGACCCAATTCATTATGTTCTATGGTGTTATAGTACCTACTTTTGGTATCACTTATCAGATCTATTGAGATTAAGATGTGTTTAATTATGATTGAATTTGGAAAAGGATTTCCTTTAATATACTTTTATTGTTAGTATATAAATTACTTTTAAGTTTTGTAACTTATTTATAAATATTCAAAATGAAATATTTTGGGTATATAAATATGATATTTGAATACATAGGTAATCTGATTAAGTCTAGTAGACTAAGGTGACCATATGGAAGATGAGATAAAGAGTTTATCCAAAAGAATTTACACGTGTTTTGGATAGACATGGCTTGGAAAACTAAATCATGAGATGATTTTATATTATTTAAATAAATGTACATCATGATTAATTAAAGGTACTCATGATTCCATTAGTGTTTTTTCAATGGATGCAATAGAAATAACATGATTATTTATGAATAGAGTTTACTCGAAAGAAAGGTATTTTTTGAATTATGTGACAAAATATGGTGGATAAAAATTTATAAGTTCATTAGATATAGGAAGGTTTGTGATTCTAGTAGATAGATTTTTTTAAATTGATTCCACAAGACGAATAATTTGTAAGAAGTTTCAAATGTTTTTTTCCTATAAAAGTAATTTGATTGGTTTTCTCATGTAAAATCACCAAACATAATTCTTTTGATTGATGTTCATCAAATAGAAGTTACTAAGTGAAGTATTTATATACAGTTCTCTAAATGAAGTTCATTAATCAATTGTTTTTTATAGAAGTTACATTGTATATATATTCCTTAAATTATTCATATATGGGAAACCTATAAATATTATCATGCTGAAAAAATAATTAGACCACTAGACATAGGGGAACCTGAAAAAGAATGATATTATGAAGTTTTAATCAATAGAGAATTACCAAATAGATGAGTTCCTATGAATATATAATGGATGAAGGTTTTAGGATCCTTAAAATGTTTTTGTAAACTGAAACACTATGATTTTGTTGATATGGAAATTCAAAAAATCCATAATAATGAAGAAAGTTTTATAATTAAAGATGAAATTTTTGCTTTTTTTGAAGATTGATGATTCTGATATTTGAAGATAGTTCCTACGATGATATTTGACTCGGATTTATATTGAGTTTTTAAGTCACTCAAATAAAGAAAGACTAGTGCGGGTTATTAATATTTATAATGGGGAATTAAATTTTATGTTTTTCTCCACCATTTATTTTTATAAAAAATGCATATAAAATTTAGAGAAGGAAAAATATGAAGTGGTTGTTTCTATTGTATTATGTTTTGAATAAGTGAGGCTATAACCAAAGAGTTTGAGAAAAAAAAATTTGGAAGCACTGGAAAACGAGATATTAGATAGAGAGTATTGACTACAAGGTACCATACAGATGGTACAACTAGATAACAATGAGACAATAAGTAATCAAATAGATTGGTTTAGACAATGAAATTTTGAAATAAGTTCTTGATCAGTATTATGAATGAAAATAAAAGATGAAGAATAATAATTTGTGGGATGCTATGTGTAAAGAATTCAATCATCGCAATGTCTATGTATCAATGCATATTGGTTACGGGTGATTTTATTTATAAAAGGAATATTATAAAATTTTATATTTTCCTTAAAAACATTTAATTTCAAATGACTATGTTGAATTAAAAATGATGGATATACCTTTATTGTTGTAAACTGCAAAGGATTTTTTTCTAGTGGATGTGTGGTCTTGAATTTTTTTCTATAATAATCTATAGACTAGAAATTCTTATTGAGTAGTGAACCTGGTAAATTATTGTTCTCATGTGGATGTTCTTATGTATCATTTTTAGAAGATTAAATTCCCTATAACTATAATTTATGTTTGTTTTTAAATAATAAAAAAATAAACAAAATGTTCAACTTAGTCACCCCTACTAGTAAAATATATCACTAGAGGTCCTTTAAAGATATACTACAGTTGGATAGAATTTCTGTAGTTCCTCTAAAATTTGGTTCAGTTTCCATTAGTATCAAGATAGGGGGATCTACCCCTATAACCCCAAATAAAATCACTATAGAGGTTAAACTATGAAAATTATTGAATTAGTGTTCAATATTGGCATCTAGGACTTGACTATAATTTCTCAAATGGACCGGGCTCCACCATTAAAACAATCCACCACATAAAACTTAATATAAAAATATACCTTCTTTAATACTCCAAAATAATGAATTCTCATTCTGTTTTACATGTTTAAGTTTTCATTGATGTTTAATAGAGGAACACTAGTGCCTCATCTTCTCAATCAACATTGAATTTTTCATCAAAATTGATAGATTTTTTTTTGCCTTAAAATTTTTCTAATATTAGTGTCATACTATATACCAATCCTAGAATGATGTGGCACTCAAAAAAAATATACTTCAGCTTATCATGATGCATTTGGTTCTTTGCAAGCTGTATTTGACTCTTGAGATCACTATGAAATGAATTTCCCTCTATCTTTCTCTATAGAAACTCTAAGATGTTATCAAACTTAATAATTACCTTCCTTGATTATATTATAATAATATCATTATCATCTTGGTTAAATATATATTATAATTTCTGTAACTGAGATAACCATATTATAATAGTCTCTCCATAGGTAAATACATAACATGTGATACAAATCCTTCCATTGAAATCTTGTCTAAGATCAGTGTCCAGATACCATATCCATTCACAAATCATATATATATATATCCTTTGATCCCAAAATTACCTCAATATACACTTCATGGATGCCTAGTGTTAATTTCCTATTTTATCAGTGTATCTGATCAGAATTGTCACTATATGAGAAATATCAGGTTGTGTGAAAATCATGAAATACATTAATCTTATGATAGTTGATGGATAAGGTACATTTTCATTATTTTCTATATTTTCTATTTTCTAATGGAATATTATTCATTAATAACATAAAATGGATTTTCAATTGAATAGAAATTATCTTTTATTACATAAAAAATAAATGTTCTGAAACCTCATCAATTTATTCATCTTGTGATAACATCATTGTTATAACTTCATAGTCTCTCTTCATATTCAAACATATAATATTTATATCATCTCCAATATCATTCATCTTTTTCTCCTTGTCCATCTACCCTATTAGGTCATCAATAATTAGCATACATAATCCTGTATTGAACCTTTCATCTACATACAAACGAAATATAATGTGACTTTCCTGAAAACACTTTAAATAGTAGTATCATCATATGGCATACCATTCGTATACATTTTTACTCATAAATGAATCAAAATTATTTTTCTACTATATGGATTCCTACTTCAAACCTTATAATTTTTTTAGTGTTTTCACACCAGGTCTTTCTTTCCTACCTCAAAAAACACTCTAGTAGTTTCATATAATATTTCATCCTCCATATCTTTATGAAGGAAATCAATATTCCCAAAAATCTAATTGAGAAAAAAACCAAAAATTCAACAATATAAAAATAGGACTCTTGGTGAGCTTCACTATATGTGATAAAATTTCCCTAAAACCCACACCTTTCGTTTATCGAAATCATTTCACAACCATCTATGCCTTTAATATTCTATTACCATCGTGTTTTTCCATGACCTAGTATACCAATTTTCCCTATAAATTTTATTTCCTTATAGTAATAAAGTTATCTTTCAGGTATTTTTATCATGTAATGAATGTTTCTCATCTTTTAAAAAAAATCTCACATTCTTGAATCCTTCAATAGTGATATTTATTCAAGGATATCATTTTTCACTAACTATTAACAAAAAATAATGTAGGGATGACGAATACTTATGCACAAGTCTTCTCTACCTAGTTCACCTCTTATGTTCTAAATAACGAGTAAGATCCATTGATTCTATTGGAACGTGATCTGATGCACCTTTGTGATTACATAGCTCAAGGATCCATGGTTCTTTATTTCTAAGTTAAGTTTAAAAAACATGATGGTTCTTAAAAATGAAACATTTATTAAATATCAAATTATGAAGTCTAATTATCTTCTTATTATTGACTTCTTAGATATGAATTCCAAACTCATCAGTATCATTACCATCAAAGAAAAATGATTTGAACTTAGAATCATGTTTTCCCTTATATAAACATCTACATGTATATATTTTGAGAAAATAAATACTTATAAATAAGTGAGGTTTATCATTTTTCATAACCATACATTATCGGGTAGAAGTTCTTCTATTGGTATAGATAAACACCTACTAATAAGATACACTATTATATCCACTACGACATCCTAGAAAGTTTTTTCTAACACAAGTAGATCTTTATAATCTAAGAGAATTAATTAAATTTAATATTCTCCTATTCATCCACACCATCTTATTTTTATATACCTATAATATTTTTCTCCCAAATAAATTCCCCAATTAGAAAAAAACTCCACAATTTTTATATAATAACACTCTTATTATTTTTCAAAGATCAAGATTTTTATACCTAATTTTGACACAATCACTATTACAGTATTTCACTCTAAAATCATATTTAACACATGTGACTTATTTTTCTATAAAGTAAAGTCATCTTTTCAATGTTGATTCATTAAATAATACAACATAATATAGTGAAATTCCAAGGGGATATATTTTTATTTGTCCCCAAACATTAGTACCCACCAAATCCATCTTTCTAACATTTTATGTTATTCCTATTTTAAAAAAATGATCTTTTTCTTATTCATTTCAATGTTACAATATTAACATAAAAAAATATATACTATACATTTCAAGTTGTACTCTTCTTATATCTACGACCATCATCCCCTTTTCACTCATTTCCCTAACGAAAAAATGTTTCCATTTTGAATCTGAAAAAGAATTTTTATTAATAACCGTATTTATAGGATTTTCTAACATATTATATTGGGATCAATTATTCACCCCCTAAATAATGACCATATCACCTTTTGAAATTATCCAATCACCACTGGTGAAAATGTTTCAAAAACAAAAATCATAAATATTTTCAATAGAAATAAGTTTCATTCTCAATCATAGAATATGACATATATTTTTAATATCTATAAAAAATCCCTCTATTGGATTTAATTTTGAATCACCCTTTCCCAAAATCTGTAAATTCTCATCAAAAAAATGCTTTACCTTTAAATTTTTTGGAAAAGATAACTATTTAGAACATCCATTATCAATGTGGAATGGATAGATTCTCTTGATTATAGAACACATGATATCAGGGGTCTTTCCACACTAAATAGTAAAGAATCATCAATTTATTCAATTACTATGTTTATTTAATTGGATTCAAGTGCCTTCCATTTACCCGTTTGGTTACTCTTGACATTTATATTCATACCATTACACAATTAGGTATGAATTAGACCCTTTTTCTTATCTTGGCTCTTTTCACTTAATTCATATCGCCCTATTTGATTATCTCACCATGTAAATCCACCTCTTCCCTCAGTATGCAAAGAGAAAATATAATATATTCTAGACTCTCGTCCTTGAATATAATCATTGAGTATTAAATACCATAAATCATTGAAGCTTAATTTTATATTCAATAATGAAATAATCATTACAGTTTTAGTTTAGTCTCAATTATTACATAATGAAAATAATAGTACTTCTCTATATACCACATCACCTTGCTTAATTCCCACCATTATCAACTGAATTGTGATTTTTTTGACTTCATTGATGTGATAATCCATTGTATTCCATTCAATAACTTTCATATTTAATAACTATCAAATTAGGAACACATCTAGAAATATAGATGGATTCTCATACATGTTCATAATATTATTTACCAACTCATCAATCTATGTCTTCACTGTGATGATGAACACCATATTAATTGACAATGTAAGATACAAAACACTCAAAAACGATTTATCTCATAAATTCCACTTAATTTCATCCAAATTTTTACATTCAATACCAAGAAGAAGAAATTTAATTTTTTAAAATAAATATATTTCTTTAATTTTCATTATCTAGAAAGAAAAGTTAGATCTATCAAAATGTTCATTATTAACATTTCTTTCTTCTGCAGCCACTATTTATTTCTACAAATCATACATTAATCTTGGGTACTTATGATTAGATACATATTTATAAGAATATATGGGATCTCCAATGTCAATAGGAACTTTTATAATTATTATGACTTGATGTAGTGCCTTGACATTTTTTTACTAACCTTTAACCATTAACTGCTAGCTAAGTTGGTTTTTCTTCCTAATACCCTAATTAACCACACAATGGAGATAAAACAATAAAAATTAATAGAATACTATTTAGTAGAGGCCTCTAGAACATTGAAAAAATTAATATGAAGGAAAATTATATGTTATTCTGAAATCATGGTTAAACGTAGAGGAAGATAAATTTTTTAGTGATTTGGATGCACCATGATGAGATGTAGTGGTCATTACACTGTGTTATTTACCTTTATCATAGTTAAACGTTTTCATCATGTTTTGTAGACATGTTTCTAGAGGAAGACTAATAGAGTTTCCTTTCTCAATATTATGAACATATTATGTCATGGATATTCTAAAAATAATATGGTTTCATTAATTTTTTTTCATTACATAATTTATAGGTGAGATTTAGTGATGTCTTAATCCAAAATATGGATGAAACATATCTTTGTAATTTACCATTTTTAATGAGATAATTTCTTGGAAAATTTATTTCATGTATTTTTCATATGGTTTGAATGGAAATAAATGAATACATAAGATTATTTATTGTCTATTACTTGGTTTGAAACAAACATGAACTTTTAATAAGGATGTGGATACAGATAATTATGTGGATCAAGGTTTTATGTTTACATTCATTTTGAGCCACCATTAACTGGTCCAAAAAACAACATTTCTTTGTGAACCAAAATGTAGTCTTGTTTATACAAATTAAATTATAAATATAAATTCATCCTCTCTATATAATTTATTCCAGTCATCATCATCTCAATCCTAGATTATGGGACCCTTTTTTAGTATAATTTTCATGATTTGGTGACATATTTGAGTTGTTAACATCCTGAAATCTAGAATTGGAGATATCCTTCTCTCAATTAGAACCTTCATATAAGGGAATTATCTTTGAAATACTCGCTTGATCCTACATTCCATGGATCAAGTACTTGTTATGGAACAACATATTTTCCTTTTTTTCATTAAGTCGCATTTTTTGTGGCTACCATGTATCCCAAAAAAGATTATTTTATTATAGTATTAATATAGAAGAGTGGTGTGAAGGTTATATGTTGGTATAATGCAGGGTTGATGTGAGGATTATGGATTCTTGATATATTTGAATATCTTTATGACAAAAGATGGAGGATGGAATATTTAACCTAGTTCTTTAGAGGCCTAGTGATTCTAGATTTTATTTTTAATCGTTAATATAGTTGATAGTATGCAATGTTCATTATTTTAAAAACATGAGGATGTTGCTGGAATTGAAATAAATATATAATTAAAAAAAATTATGAGGGTTATTAAAATGATGCAATACTTGTGATATATATTAATTTATTATGTTATTATTGATGGGTTTCCTGAAATAAAATGACACTTATTCATGTAATTTAATATATAAGAAACCATAAAAAATATTTTCCATGATTTAAAACTGAAACAGTGAATAAAATTAAATTGATGTAAATATAGTTATCAAAAGATGAATGTGATTCTGATACTCAATCACATGCTTGATGGTTTTCACTTAAAAGAACCCAAAGGGATCATTCCTCTAAAGGTATCCAAAGATTGATGAATCCCATTGCATTTGTGTTACACTCTTATTTCATCCAAGGAATGCTAGTACCTTAATTATAAGGGAAGGAGGAGAATAGATATTTATCTTAAGAAGAATCATTATATGATATAATAATATCATAATATTTTTAATGCTCTTTTCATTTTAATTTAATGGTTTTAATATTTCCAAATGTGTAACATACTATGCTTCATAACCGTTGAGATTGTAGTTACATTACACTATTGGTATAGAATGAAATGGTTCTTGAAGGATATAATAGTTTAATAGTCCTAGAATACTACACACATACATATAGTACATTTAAAAAAATAATACACAAAATTAACACAATAAGATAGCATTATTAAACATTTTATCATATCCCTAAAAATTAAACCGATTTATCTTGTGGGTTTCCTAGAAAAAATAAATAATATGGTGAGCTCATATTCTCAGTAAGAAGTATCATACAATATAATATATCATAACATGAACATGGAATAGGTGATATGGAAGGAATAAATAAACAACATGAATCCATAATCAATTGAATCTGAGGGAATTATATATTCTGGATAATAAATGAGAACGTGGATTAAAATAGTAATTGATATCAAACTAAAGGTAAACATAACATTAACCATCAAAACATCCTTTTAAGGACTTGTGGCATGAATCTATACTGGTATAGGAAGAGGTATACACTAAAAATATATTTTTTTCATGACACCTATCAATATACCAATGGGAAATATAATTTTGGGCTTCACCCATCACCTAATTATGTCCAATTTATTCAACATAAGATACTTAAAGAGATTTCATACCATTCCTTAAGGAACCTTCGGATGAATAAAAAATGGCTATACATATAATGAGAAATAAAGAAAATATGTACTTACACATTCAATATAATAATGTTCATTTCTTAGATAATATCTATTACTTGATAGAGAAATTATTGGGTATTCATCAATGTAATGAGATGAAACCCTATCTATAAATATAATGGTGAGGTTACATTAAATGTGTTGGGATATCCATGGAAGATATTAATTGGGTTTAAAAGTTTTAAATGGTAGGATACTAAGGAAATGGTATGTAAATACCATCATCATGGTTCATTAGTAGAATTTTAACACTCTAAAGAATAACCCTTATGATTTTCTATCGATTTGAGTCATCTTAGGACAACTCATGATGTATCGAGGTGATGGTAGTTTCAATTATCAACCAACCATTATTAATGAGATTTTATCTTGGTGATTCAATCTCACATATACAACCAATTTCTAGTACCTAGGTGTGGATTAATACAACAAAATGTCTCAAATAGAAGAATTTGAAATTGAAAACCGCTACCTATTTTCTAGAATTACACAAACATGATTTAACCTCATATATCCCAAACATAGAGATATTAATCACTTAATTAACAAACCTAATCATATATGTTTTCTATTTATACTCTTTATAATAATTCAATATCTTTATGAATTATTTCTATTTTCGCATCAAGTGTTTATAGTTTTGATCATTTGTACAAGTTTTATAATAGTGGTGTTTGTATTCATTCATATTGAAAATTTAATCATTATTAGGTTATTAAATATATTATTAAGGATTATTTATAATTATTTATGGTGTTTAAAATTTCATTCCTGGGTGTCTTAGTCTTTATCATTAAATATGAAATCGATAACAAGCATGTTTTAGTTATTCATGATGATCAAAGGGTTTTTCTTAATTAATGATTTAAATGTATATATATAACATCAATAAAATAAATAAAAATTAATTTTTTTCACATTATTTATTAATCTAAACCAATAATTATGTTCTCATAGTCATAAATCATATTAATTCATATAATTGTTCAAGTATTTGGGTAAATCGACACAAACAATAACATACCATGATTTAATGGATGATTATGAGGTGGTTTTTGATTTAATATGAATATATGATAATACTAATGATATAATTTAGTACTTATTAGTGTGGTATATCAGAGTTTGTGGGGAATTAATAGAGTATGTGATTTATATTAAAATATTACATAATTTGAAAAAATAGGTTTTCCCCTCTAAACACTTGTTTTAAATTATTGATTTAATGATGATCGTTTATTGATCATATGATTAATAGGTTTTCCAATATTCATAAAAAATATAATAATATCATTAAAATCAAATTTCCTCCATAAATTTATTCTAAAATCTATCATTTATGTGTTCTGAGGAAAAATGAATTTCATTCTCGTGGTGGTGGTATTCTACTTGCAAGTGTGAACAGCAATCTCATTTTTCTTACTGGATGTGATATATTAATATAAAATTGTAATACCATTAATATATTAAAATAAATATGTAAATAAATATTATTAATATCATTATATTAGTTTGAATATCATAAATTTTTATGAAAATAATTAATAAGAAAAGAAAAGTATTCGATAATACTCACGTCAGGGGATATGAATTTTCCTTGTAAGTCTCCTTGAAAATGAATGTCTTATGATAAATAGTGTTGAATATATGATTTTTACATTAATATATGGTTATATTAAGAGATTTTTCATCTAATTTCATGTTTAAATTTTATGAATAAGTGGTTCTTGAAGTGGGGGAAGTGTTACCCTATTACAAGTGAAGGGAAGGATTGTTTTTTAGTTAACCCCTACATTTTCAATAATGTAATATAAATATTTAAAGTTAAATGGAACAAAATGGAAAAAATAGGTGAGGATACTATATTTGGGTTTAAATTCAACTCAACTACTCATTCTTTAGTAATCTTTGAGGGTTTTGGGTATTTTCATTGAATTTTTTAACATTTCCACACATATACGTTTTCCTTGGTTTTTAATTTTTATCCTTGGTAATCAATTATAATTAAAAAAATTAGATTAACCATTTTACCAAATTTTTTGGTTATAATTTAAAATTCAAAAATATGTTTTTCAAATAAAACATTAAAAGGTTTTAATAATTAATTTAAAAGTAAATATACTTAATCACTTAAAAATAGTTTTTGTAAAAATGATGTTTCTAGTATAAAATATTTATATAAGATAAAATTATCTCCCATATTAATTTTCTTTAAATAAATTGATTCAGTGTAAAAAAATAAATTTATGATTATTTAAAGGAAATCTAATAATGAATGTCACATTTAAAAAAACATCATTAAAAGAAATATTGAGAAAAATGTTTATTATAGTGACATTTTAATTAGTTTTAAAAATGTTGAACATGGGATTTATAAGTTCAAAAATATTTTAAAATAATTTATTTAATTTTATAAATTCATATATTATTATATAAAAGTTTTTTTGATTTTTAATTTTTTTCTAACATCATATAAATGTCATAAGAGTTATAGTTTTAACATATATGATATTTGCAATATTACTAAAACTAAATATTTCTCGAAAAAATGTAAGATTTTATCTCAAGATAATATATTTATAATTTATTAAAAATAATATTTTGTTAAAATCATTTTCTAATATTCAAAAATTAATATTTTACATATTCTCATGAATAATGGCACGTTAGAGTGAACATTGTGTGATAGTTCAGGATATAGTGTTTACCTAGGAGATTAGTATCTCTGGAAATACATCCCCACAAAAATAATTTCATTCTAAAAAATTGTTCTATTCATGCTTTTTTAATTTCCATGATTCATAGGTAATCACACTATCATTATACATAAATACACAATTATGTATTTCTCTCATTCATTATTATATATTACAAATCCTTCCATTCCTCATGGTAATGTTAATACCATTTCATTAATCAATATCCTCTTCATCTCTTCAAGATGTTCATCACATTTCCGTAACCATGTAAATTTATCCTTTTAACTTGTTCACATGATTAATGGGTTGGATAATTAGGAAAATTCTTTAACAAGTCGATAATAGTAACATGATAGACCTAGAAAACATATGATCTCTATTGTGTTAATAGATGTAGGGTATTCTTTTAATACTATGGTATTTTATGGGTTAATTGATATTACATCAGTGGAGAAAATATGACCAATCAATTAAACTTCAATGATAAAAAAATGTACACTTAAAATATTTCATATATAATCCCTTTTTATGGTCTCCATAATTAATTATAGATAAATATCATACTCTTCATTGATTATAAAGTATATCAAGATATATTTAATGAATAGCAGCCCAAATTTATCCATATAATACTTCAATACTATATTCATTGGATCCATAAAGTTTTAAAATTAATTATTCTATCCAAAAGCCATTAATGTAAACACATAATTCTCATACCTTGATCAAATTTTTTTATTCAGTATATAACCCTTCATCACCCTTAATTTATTATAACCAGGGTGAAGATAAAACATTCTATAGTACTGGGATATTTTAAGTTTGTCAAATAATTTATCAATGTGTGTTAAAGGATACTTCTTTATTATAGGAATGAAATTTATATCCCTACATTCGATGCATAGTCTCTTAAACCCATCCTTATTTTTACCTAAATACATTAGGGGATCCCCTTATTGAAACACTAGGGTGTATAAATCTCCTATCAAAAAACTCCTACATATATTTCTCAAACTATATAAACTCTAACTATTCTATTATAAAGGTTGTTTAATATATTGGACTTACATTAGAAATCAGTTCATTAGAAGACTCAAATTCATACTCTTGTTGATGACCATGTTTTTATTCTGGAATAAAATAGTTGATTTTTTTTACCATGGTAGCATCCTCTATTATTATGATATATTCACTACCCATATGTCACACTTGATAATCATATATTCTAGAATATTAATTAAGGATATCTACTAGAGGAGGATTTGTACACGATTTAGATGATAAATTTTCTCCTATAAAGACAAGAGATTCTACTTCACATTAATTAATTGTAATTTACTTCAAATTTTAATAAATTTTAGCATTATAATTTATAATTAAATCCATACTAACGATCATATCAAATAAACATATAGTTATAATAACAAAATTTGAAAATAGGGTAATCTCACACAACATAATTGGAACTACGTGACACATATTTGTTGTAATAAGATTTCATCTTAGTGACTTCATTGATAACACCCATACTAGGGTTATAGGTAAATTCCTACTATCATTGGAGAAATAGAAGATATAAAATATTGAAATGATCTAGAATCAAATAAAACATTAATAACTTTGAGGATTCAATCAAATTACATGCCCAATTTCATTAGGAACAACAAATTCAAATTCGGTAAATACATAAGATTAAACACTCCCCTTTTGCATTATTAATGTATATCCCATTTATAATTTTCTAATTGGATCACATAATTTCCCTTCTCATTATAATTAAACCATTTAAAATCAACATCATTATCATTTCTTTTTTTATATGTGTTCTTGATGGCCTTTTTTATCCACGCATATGACACATTCTCATTACCTTCCTATATTCCCTATGGCATTTCATCCCATAGTTATCACATGTGGGAAATACCATACTCCCACTATTACCCTTTTCTATATTTTTCTTTAAATGATGCTCAACTAAACATTTATTATCCTCATTCCCCTTCAATAAGTTTATCATAAATAACTTATTTTCTATTTTAAAGGGGCTTGAGACTATATCCTCATGTGATTAAAATCACTATGATTACAATTACCTTCAAAATATTATCTACAAATCATCAAATAATCGATCAATATTTCTTTTTGGTCTACATACATAGCCAACAACATTCGTAGCTTACCATGTAACAATATCCTCTTACTCAGTAACATTTTCCTCCTCATTTTTCTATTATTAAAGAAATACAATTAAATTTATACTATTTTATTACTAGGAAAATATTTTTCATTGAAAATCTCATTGATGGTTCCGCATTACTTGGTCTTTATATCATATTCCTCTATTGTACTTTGAATATGTGATAACCATTTGTCTGTGTAACCCATTATACAATCAACCACAATGATGAATTATTCTATTTCACTACTTCCTAATGAAATAAATATCATCTTTAGGGATATTACAACTGTTCAACAACCAAAATATTATTATATCAACTAAATTATAGGGTTTTTTCATAAAGATATCTAACATAGTTACACAATTTTACAGAACAACATAATGGTCTATGTAGGTGAGATATTTTTCATAACCTGGGTGAGCATCCCTAATATGGTTATGTTCAAATTATCTTAAACTCTAGGATCATTAATATGTTCATGGGGGACATCCCTTTACTGATTATGGTTGTTGATATGTTGTGTATTATTCATATTCGTCAACATATTTCTATAATGGAATAAATGTAATTATCTTAGGATATTGAATTATAAAATAGAATTGTTCTTAAATTTTATACAATGATCACTAGATATCACTATGGATTCCTATATTACTTGTGTTATATAACTTTTTTCCTCTCAATCTATTCCCCATGGTTTCCTCTAAACTTCCATTGATACTAAGTATAACAACCTGGACTCCATTAACTATGATCTGGTAGTTATATTTCATTATTGGTATAGAATAATAGAGTTCTCTAAGGATGTAATATTTTATTGTACATGGAAGAAAAGATACATACATAACATTCAAATAAAAACATAAGATACATCATGAACACATTGTAAGAACATTATTATACCCTCTATCATATCCTTTAAAATTACCCATAATAAATCATTGATCTCAAACATAAGGAATGTATTATTTTAGACATCCAAACATGTTTACATGGCAATGTTCCAAGATACTAAACTAATTTTGAACGAGGTATACACCAAAATCGAAGTTTTTATCTCATAATATATTTTGATGCATTGAGGGGATATATAATTTTAGGCCCCACCCATAACTTGATTATGTCAAATTCATTCAAAATAATATTCATCAAACCCATTCATATCATTCCCTAAGGAACCATTGGGTGAATAAAAACATGGATATTGGTATGGTTAATAATTAAAAAATTAAATACTTACCCATTAGATAAAATAATTTTAATATCAAGGAGAATATCCCTTAATCAACATAAAAGTTAAAGGGTATTACTCAAAGTAACATAATGTGGTATTATCAAAGAAATATAGTGGGTAGGATATATTCAATGTGCTCTGTAATCCATGGAAGATAATAATGGTGTTGAATTGTTTTCATTATAGGATATAAAATAATAGGCATGAAAAGTCCTTCATCGTTGTTCATTATGATCATTTGAATACTCCAAAGCATATCCCCCATGAGTGTCTATCCTGGTGTGCAATCCTAATCCCACTCATCATACATCAAGGTGATGATTGAGTTAATTTTCATATAATCCTTTTTTGTGTGATTACCCATAGGTTCATCTATGTCATAACCACATCCACATTCTAGTATCTAGATACAAATGTGTTTTCTATTTATCCTCTCAAACATTTAGATTACCAAAACAGAGGATGATTTTACCTTGATGGAAAATATTAAGTTTTATAATGATGTTGGAAACTATTGAGTCAAAACAATATAAGAGATGTATAACACTACAGACATGTAAATACGTCAAATTATAATTATTAATGTGGTAAAGATTCTTCAATGTCAATAAATTTACAATAGAAAAGGAAATAGTTTTTGAATATAACAGGAGTTTAAGACAATTAAAATTGAGACATAATTACCAACATATATCTTGGGTAGCGATTCAGTCATAACCAATTCAAAGTAAGGGATTTAAATTGATTTTAAAACATATTGTATAATTAAACTAAATGATTTAAAATATAAAATATTTATTTTATATATACCGCATAATTTGAATTAGTTTCATAATACAAAACAAGTATTAAAGAAGAGGATTTGAGACAGAAAACCCTTACCTCTTTTCTTGACTTCAATGAACATAATTTGACCTCCTATATCAAAAACATAGAAATTTTAATCAGTTAAGTTATAACCTTAATCATATCTATTTTCATTTAAATTGTTCGTAAATAGACTTTCTCTATATGAATTCTACCAGTTTTTCACATCAGGGGTTTATAGTTTTGATTATTTATCTTAGTTTCATAAATCTGGTGTCCATATTCATTATTCTTCAAATTTTCATCATTAATATTTCATTATAGTTAATATTAGGGATTATTTATAATTATATATGGTGTTTTATATTCCTTTCATGATCATTTTAGTATTTATCCTTGAAGATGAAATCGATGACATGCATATTTTGGTGATTCTTGACTATTGAAGGGTTTTTTCTTAATTAATGATTAAATATTCATATAATGTCTCTAGAATCCAAATAATAATTATTTAAACATTTTTATTATATTATAATAGTAATTATAATTCCATATTTATTCATGATTTAAATTTGTAGTATTTTTCAAGTAGGTTATTAAATTGATTGAAACATGAATATAAACTAATTTAATAAATTATTCTGAGGTGGTTTTTGTTATAACATTATACCAAATGAACAATTATCATATATAGTGTATACTGAGGTTATATATCATAATTATAAATTAATTATAAGAATAATTAATTAATTTATAAAGGGAGAAGCGTGATGTCGGGAGCTCTCGTATTGCGCTTCAACGGGCGACTCCAAACCCTAACCGCTTCCGCTGAATCTTGCTGCTTCTGATGGCCGGTTTTGATCCAGAATGGGAGTTTCTCCCCCATTCGGTCTCTGCTTCTGTGGATACTGCCTCTACGAGCATCGAAGTTGGGAATTTACAAATCCCACTTCGAAATATTCCTGTCTCTTTCCGCGATGCACTAAAAGACTTTGATCTCAGTAGCGGGAAGGACTCCAGGCAACCTTTATTCCGAAAACTGGACGATGGAGGTTTTATGGTTGATGCTGATCCAGAAGCATTGAAACAGAGGGAGAAAATGTTCAGGTACTCGGTGCTTGGTCGTATTTCCTACATCACAGGTGATAAACCTTGGCCTATCTTTGATCTCAAGAATAGAATTGCTCATTGTTGGAGTTCTTCACGCTGGAAGATGGTGCCCTTAGGTAAGGGTTACTATCACATACTTTTTAGTTCGCAATCCGAGCTTGAGCAGATTTGGAAGATTGGTAATTTACAACTAAAGCCTGGTTTTTTTAGAATCTCAGATTGGGACCCTGCTTTTAATCCTTACACTCACAAAAACCATTTGGCTCATGTTTGGGTTAGAATTCATAGGCTGAATTGGTTCTTTTGGCACCCAAAGATCATAAATGACATTGCTTCTTGTTTAGGATCTCCTATAAAAATCGATCATAGAACCTTGAATGGGGATCTGGGTTTATATGCCAGAATTATGGTAGAGATTAACCTAGCTAATCCTTTACCATCCACCATAATTTTTAATGCCCCTGAACACAGGGTTGAACTCAGTATTGAATATGAAAATAAACCTTCCTTCTGTGAAGTTTGCAAACTGATTGGCCATAATTTGGCCAACTGTAGGGTTTCTAGAAAGCAATTGGACCCCTCTAATAAAAATGACTGGCAAGAGGTTAAAAATTCAAAAAAAGGGAAAAACATTGTTGAAAAATCAGATCCACCTAAGGTTGATAAGTGGGTCCAGAAATCTAATTCCTCAATAGCCTTAGCAGGTAAATCTTGGGCTGTTTTGGTTGAGGAGGAATCTCAAATTAAGGATAAGCCCTCTGACTCAAATGGGTTAGTTGATGATTGTAACAGAGAATGCTCTAACAAGAGCATTCCTACCTCTAGTTCTAATACTGTTAACAATGCTCCTTCCTCTGATTTTTCTTGCTTAAAGGAGGATTTTTGTAGGAAGCTGGGTGACTCAGTATCTACCCTCAAGGAGAATGTGGTTACTCCCAGCATAATTCATATTGACAATGTGCTCCCTGCAGACCCAGGTTCTTCTGCTCTTAGTGCCCCTGATGAGTCTGCAGGTGCTCCAATCAAAGCTGTTGGTTCTGGTAACTCTGTGCCTCCCATTTCTGATGTTAATTATGACCTTTCTAGTACTACTGCTCCTATAACTAAATCTCAATCTGCTCTTGTTACTTCTGAAAATTCTGTTGATCCTATCGTATCACACATTTCTGATCCAAATATGATTTTACACACTGACAATCTCACTACTCAGAAGGAGGGATCGTATCCCCCAACTGACTTACAGATCTCTGATGTTCTGCAGGAATCCCTTGATAATTTGAACCCTGTTACTGCTGGAAATGTTGATATTTCTGTCAGTAAACCTGTTATACATACCGATAATGCTGTTTTTTCTCCTCATACCCCTCTGCCTGCTCCTGAAACTGCTCAAGACCATGATTTATGTCCAGAAAACAGCACGATCTCTAATTCTCCTAATAAAAATCAGAACCATGATCATAACAGGCCTCCTGTTTCTGATCATTCTCATCCAGCTGGCCTTGATTCTGCCCAGATTGGGACTGAGACTCTACCGCAACATGAGCAATCTGCTCATAATGTTTCTTCTAAGACTAATCAAATTGGCTCTCCTTTACCTCCTGTTCTTGTAAAGGACTCTCCTCATAGAGCAGCACAATCTCAACCTTTAGAAATTCCTGTTTCATTGTGTTCTTCAGAACCTGCTACTATTAAAAATGCTAAGCATAAATCTGATTCCTCTCAAAGCTCTGAAACTGAAGAGGGACATCATCTTATATCCTCTTCCTCAATTGTTACAAGATCCCAAAAAAAGAAGGGTTCTTGTAAATCCAAAAAAAAGAAGGGTTCTAACCCTAGACACAAGTAGCAATGAATGTTCTTTTCTGGAATTGTCAAGGGGTGGCCAATAATGACACCTCTATTACCCTTAGGCGGTTTCTAAATACTCATAAACCACACCTTTTTTCCATTGCTGAACCTAAGGTCAATTTTAAAATGAATTTTATGAAATTTGGTGCTTTTAATTACAATTTTCTAGGATCCTGTAAAAACGGTCCTCAGACTGACTCCTTGTGGATTTTTTGTCATAATTCCTTAAAAAACATTAACATCATTAAAACTTCTGATCAGCAGTTTACTTGTGATTTCATTTGGAATGGTCAGCACATCTATTGTACTATGGTTTATGCCAAAAATAGGTATCAGGATAGGAGACTGTTATGGCTTGAACTTCTTGATATTGCCAAACTCATTCAAGATTCTTGGCTTGTCTTGGGAGATTTCAATGCTATTATTACCTCAGCTGAAAAAATTGGTCCTTCTCATCTCCCCATTTCCTCTAGAGAGTTTAAATCTACTATTGATGATTGTAACCTCTTTGAGGTTAATCTTATCGGTGCCAAATACACCTGGTACAGAAAGCATTACAATAAAAACGTTGCTAGTAAACTTGATAGAGCCTTTGTTAACATGAAGACTATTGATACTTGGGATAAAATTACTTGTGTTACTCTCCCTAGAATTAACTCTGATCATCATCCGATCCTTGTCAACCTTTCTACGAATACTCAAAAAACTACCTTTCCTTTTAAATTTAACAATGCTTGGTCTTCGAACCCTGACTGTGCTTCTTTTATTCTTAACACTTCGAATTCCATGAACCATCATAAGGATGACTTTGCTTGCTTATTTAAACTGAAAGTGCTTAAACAGGCTCTCAAAGGTTGGTGTAAAAACTCTATCGTCCAAATTGATCTAGACATCTCTCATCTGGAAGATGAGCTTAGTCAATTTCAATCTCAGAACACTCATTCTGACTTTCACTTAGATTCTCAGGTGGAAGTTCATATTTCCTCGAAACTTAATTCCCTTCTTACTTTTAAAGATAATATTCGTAAACAGATGTTTAGAACCAAATGGCTTACTGATGGGGATCGTAATACTAAATTTTATAATAATCTTCAAAGAATTAGAAAGGCCAATCTTCCGCTTTCTATGCTCATTCATAATGACATGGTCTTAGACTCTGAAGAAGCCATTACGGATCATGTTATCACGTACTTCTATAACATCTTAAATGGTCCGGATAGAAATGTTGATCTTAAACCTGATATCCTTCCTTTGCTGGTTAATGAAGGTGACAATAAATACCTTTTAAGCACTCCCCTTGATCATGAAATTAAAGATATTGTTTTTAAACTTAACCCCGATAGTGCTCCTGGCCCGGATGGTTTTAATAATGGCTTTTTCCAAAATCATTGGGATATCATTCAAAAGGATGTTTGTAATCTTGTTAAGACTTTTTTCACTCACGGATCTCTCCCTCATGGAATCAAAGCTCAATTTGTTACTCTAATTCCTAAAGTTGAGAATGCTGCTGAGATTCATCAATTTAGACCTATAGCTTTGATCAACACTATCTATAAAATCATCACTAAAATTATTGCAAATAGACTTGCTCCTATCTGTAATAGAATCGTCTGTTGGAATCAATTTGGTTTTATCAAGGGAAGATCCATTCAGGACTGCATTTGTCTTGCATCTGAGTGCACGAATGCTTTAACTAAAAAATCTAGAGGTGGTTGTGTGGCCATCAAACTGGATATTAGAAAGGCCTTTGACACTATTGATTGGAATTTTATTTTCAAAGTTCTTAGGAATTTTGGTTTTAACGATTCCTTCATTGGTAGAATTAAGACCCTTTTCCACTCAGCTCATATCTCTATCCTGATTAATGGAACTCCTCGTGGCTTTTTCAAATGCACTAAAGGTGTTAGACAAGGGGACCCTCTCTCTGCCATTCTTTTTGTGATTGCTGAGGATTATCTTAGCAGACTCATAAACTACCATGTTGATCATAATTTGATCAAATCTATTCAGGTCGCCAGAAACTTAAATGCCCCTACTCACCTCTTATATGCGGATGAAATTATCCTTTTTATAAAAGGAGACCAAAAAAGCCTTCATGCTCTCAAGAAAACTATATCTCACTATGAGGATGTTTCTGGTCAAGCTATCTCTTGGAACAAATCCTCCATCTATTTTGGCAAGAATTTTCCTGTCAGAAGAAAATCTGGAATTATTAATTACCTGGGTATCAAGGAGGGTCTCTTACCTTTCACCTATCTGGGTGTTCCTCTTTTTTGGGGTCGTCCCAAAGCTACCTATTTCTCTAATATCCTTGCTCATATCACAAATCAACTAGCTAATTGGAAAGGGAAGTCTCTCTCCATGGCTGGGAGAATCTGTTTGGTCAAATCGACCATTGTTTCTAAAATGGTTCATTCCTTTATGGTCTATAAATGGCCCATCGGTACTCTTAAAAAAATTAACACTTACATCAAAAACTTCATCTGGTCTGGAAGTATTTTTGAAAAGAAGCTTGTTACTATTCCTTGGAATACTTGTTGTAAACCCATTGCTAATGGAGGAATAGGCATTAAAAATTTAAAGCTGTTCAATGATGCCTTACAGGCCTGCCTTACTTGGCGCATCATTAACTCCACTTCTAAAGCTACTGATTTTCTAAAACTTAGATTTTTTTCTAAGCTGTCCAAAGGTAATCTTAATTTCATTAACTCTTCTATCTGGCCTTCCATTCGGGACTCCTTTCACAAAATCATGCAAAACTCTAGATGGATTGTCAGTGCTGACTCCTCCATTAATTTTTGGTGTGGTAAATGGTGTGGTAACCCTCTGATCTCTTTGTTGCCTCCGGATCTTCTTCCTGATGATACTCAACAATCTATAAAGGAGGTCTTACAATCCTCTGACTGGGATTTCCCAGATATCATAATGCAAGCCATTGAAAATTATGCTTTTTCTTCTGCTGGTGATTTCCTTGTTTGGGAGCCTTCTCCCAATGGCATCCTGGATTCAAAAAATTTTTATAAGCATAATTTTTCTGATTCTGAATCCTTCTTTTCTTGGGTGAATCATTTCAATAAATCCTACATCAAGCCTTCCAGACTCATCCTTATTTGGCGAATTGCGCACAACAGATTACCCACGGAAACTGGCCTCCAATCTTTTGGCATCTCTCTTTGCTCTAAATGTCGTATGTGTAACCAACATAGGGAAGATGCCAATCATCTTTTTCTATCTTGTGCGACGGCCTCTGCCCTTTGGAATTACATCTTTGATCTTTTTAACTGCAGATTGCCCATTACTGATTCTATTCACTTGTTTTTAATAAACTGTACTAGACATGTTGCCTATCTGCAGGTTAAAAATCTCTTTCTGGCGGCAGTGGCAGAACTTCTTCATGAACTCTGGTATGTTAGAAATGATATTATTCACAATAATCACTCTTTATATCTTAATGCAGGGAAATCCCGAATTCTCCTCGCGATTCATGAGGCAGCCTCAATTCAAAAAGACTGTTGCAACAACTCGGTTGGTGACCTTATGATCCTCCGTCATCTTCACGTTCCTGGTATCTTCCCAAAGCCAAAATGCCTCTTTGAAGTTTTTTGGCAACCTCCGATACCAGGATGGATCAAGGTGAATGTTGACGGCGCTTCCAAAGGTAACCCTGGTCCTTCCAGTTGCGGTGCTATCTTCAGGGACACAGCTGGGCATTGCCATGGCTGTTTCTTTGTTGGTTGTGGCCACTCTTCCTCTCTGGAGGCGGAAATGCTTGGCGTTATTCATGCTGTTGACTTTGCTCTTCAAAGAGGTTGGAGAAAGCTTTGGATTGAAAGTGATTCAACCACCATCATTAATGCCATCTGGACTGGAAGCATTCATCTATCATGGTCGCTCACTGCTCGCTGGTTGAACTGTCTCAATCTTCTCTGTGGGATCGAGTTTATAGCTACTCATGCCTATCGTCAAGCAAATGCCGTTGCTGATGCTCTATCCAACAAAGGTGTACATCAAAGCATGACTTGGATGGACTCGATCCCCCCTGATTTATTTCAACTTTTGGATAGAGATTGTAAAAAAATCCCGTCTTTTCGCTTCATGTAATCTCTCTTTTGTTTCAATAAATTTTTGCTTTGGTCTTTGACCAAAGCTTCATTTAAAAAAAAATTAATTTATAAATATTAATTAATTTGAATAAATGTTTCCCCCCTCTCATGCATGTTTTAAAGGAATAAATTAATGATGACCGTTTATTGATAATATCATTAACTATTTCTCCAATTTTTCTGGAATGAAAAATAATTATATCATAAAATTATAATTTTTTAATTAAATCCAATATATTAACCCTAAATTATTGGTGGTTTTAATAAATGAATTGTGTTGTTTGTGGTGGAAGCAGTTTGCTTGTACGCCTGAATGATGATTTCATTTTTATTAAATAAAGTGATAGATGATTAGATAATGATAATAAACATTATATAGTTACATTAAATTATATAAATTATATTGATATCATTATATTAGTGATTATATAATAAATTAGAATGGTGGTAATCAAAAATAAAACCTAGTCAGTTGATAATAATTATGTTAGTGACAAGAATATTCTATGAAACTATCATTAAAAATGAATGAATTATTCTAAATAATGGTAACCATAAGATTTTGAAAGTTTTATTAGGTTACAGTGGGATAAATTTTTTATAGTTTAATTATAAAATTAAAATCATAGTATTGTCTTCGAGTACTGTAAGTGTTACCCTTTTATAAGTGATGATTAAGGTTGTTTGGGAAGTAACCCTTACATTTTCAATAATGTAAATTACTACTCAACGGTAAATGGAAAAAAATTGACAAAAAAGGAGACGGTATTTTGATTGTGTGTTTGAAAAAACTCAAACATTAATTTTTATAAAAAATTTAGTTTTTGAAGGTTCTTTCTTTTAACATACTAACATTAACCTTCACTTTCTATTACCTTGGTAATTAATATTTAACCATAGTAATCAATTAAAATAGAAGGACATATGATTTCCAATTTTACATAATATGATCCTTATAATTTGAAATTTTATCTTCATTTTATCAAATAAAATTTTAAAAATTTTGAAATCATTTTTTTGAAACAAACACACTTAATCCCATAAAAATAGTTTTTTTACAAAAATCTTGTTTCCAATATTTAAATTTTTATATAATGTCATATTACATTGTATTTTATTTTTAATTACATAAATTGATATATTATTTAAAAATTAATATTCACGAGTCTTTTAATTCAATATAATAAAAAATATTACCTTAAAAATACTTGATTTAGAGAAAATGGTAAAACAGCTTTTTAAAGTAACAGTTTTATTTGTTTTAAAAATGTTGAAAATAGGATTTTTACGTTCAAATAATATTTTAAAATTAATAAATTTATTCCTTAAGTAAATAGGTTATTAAATAAAAGGTTTTTTGAGTTTATTCTTAAATCCTAGTGTTTTCATAAGATTCATGGCTTCAATTGAAATGGTATTTTCACTATTCACATGAATATTTTTTCAAAAATACCAAAAATTTAATCTTAAGATAATATATTTATGGTGAATAAAAAATGAATTTTATTTTGTTGAAATATTATTCTCTGTATCAAAAATTATGATTTTAAATATACTTTTGAATAATGGAAATTTGGAGTGTGCATTGCGTGATAGTTCATGACATGGTGTTTACCTACTATAATAGGTTCTTAAGTATTACACCTGAATCCCCCTTGAATTGATGAAAACATTTCACAATGTTTAATGTAATTATATGTGGTTAAATACATTTTCATATATTTATTTTCATTAATAAATTTATTTCTTAAATGGTTCATTGATTCTCCAAGTAATTTGATTATATGAATAAAAGATAATAATGATATCCTACATGGAAGAAGACCCAATCATTAGAATATAAATCTTATTGAATATATCTTCAATTAATGTATAATATTTACACATATCATAACTCACTTAATTTTACCAAACTATATAATATTATATGGATAATGTTATTATTGTGATATCCCTATATAAAACCTTATGGGATTACATAACGAGGAATACAATATGCCTTAATTTCTAGTATGTTGTATAATATGACTTACCCATATCATACATTATTATATATGCTAATAAAATTCATATGTATAATAAGATTGAGGGAATACATCCATCGATGTCACACTTGCACTAAATCCTCACATACTTTGTCCTATTTTGCCATATATTGTATTAAATACAGTAACATGTAAAATGATATCCTCAACTACATTTTGATATTTTAAAAATTCTTTTTCAAATCAATAATTAATTTAACCTTGATTCAAATCGTATGAAATACTTTGTGAATATCCATATAAAGTCTTTTTGAATAAATTCTAAAAAATAAATTAGAGTGGCTCTCAATGTATTATTGAATGCAATTTTAATTAAATAAACTATATAGTGTAAACCCATGAGACTGTGTATCACTACAATAAAATAGACACCTATAGAAAATCAGCAGTTCTTCCCAATATTCAAAGGAATATAACATAATCACTACTAAAAAATGTATCTTTATACCTATGTTCTCTAGAAATATCATTTATAAGTATGCATGATAATGTATTCCTTTTTTCCATAACATTGATTCAACATAGGAATAGATTTTTTCAATCCATACAGTTAATCATACATTCTTGGCTCTCCATTTATAAATTGACCATATGGATTAAAATATAACATGTCAATCACACTTATTTATGAGGGCATCATATTCCTCTAATCTAATAGATAGGAACATCACATTTTGCCTATCTTGGTATTGTTATATACATGTTTATTATATCTAAATTGAAGGCATGTATGTCATACTCATCATATGAAAGGATAAATCCCATAATGGTAAAACCACTATTTATGTAATGTTTAGAAACATACCCCACCTACCTTAATTGACTCTGCCTCATCCAAGGAGTAAGTAAAGTATTAAATTATAAATTTTATAATGCTTGGTATCTTTTATGACCACACGTACTAGGATTCAATATGAATAAATCAGCCCTAACATAACAAAGACATGATTTATGGCATGAAATGTGGTATTCATAGTGGCTTATCTATAACAAAAAACACATTTTGTGTCTCATGATAATACTACATCAAAACCTATAATAATACCTAAGGAACATTTTTTGGGATAAATAAAATATTTTCTTTGAGTTATCAATTATTATTAAACATTAGGGGTAAATGTAGACAATATAAAAGAATGATAAAGTAGATATATCCTCTTTATTAAATAATAAATTTAATATTATTTAATCTTTTTAGAAACTAATAAAACTATCCAAAATCACTCATATAATAATATCATATATGATAAGGAACCATAAATACCTTATATTCGATGCATTTGGGGGGGTCAAATAATTATAAATATATATAGTAACCAATGTATCAATATGTGACCATCCAATAAAACCACCCAATATACACATTTAGTGATTAACATCTATGAAGACAATATATTTGAATAAAAGTGAGTCTGGGAATCATATTCATAATGTTCACCACTATGAAAAATTATTAAAACATGTTTTCATAAAAACATCCAATTGTTTTAAAAATGTATTATATTATCTACTTAGAACACTTTTTTATATCATCATAATATTCTTGGAATATTTCCCTTAAAAAATATCATTGAGATAATTATAGTAAGGAAATGAAACTTTTTAACATTATCTTACTTCAAAAATATACTCTAAACTATTTACAGTTATAAATATATTTTAAAATTGGATTTGATCAATATAAAGTATTATTTATTACCACTTGAACATATCGTTGTTCGAATATATAACAACCTATTTTTTATCCCTAGTGTATATAAATTTTATTTTCAGTCTAAACTCAAGTTGTGCTTCTCTTTTTTGGCGTAGACCCTAAAGTCGAGTCATGCAATGATTGGTTTGTTTTTTTTACAAGAATAGAACAGGGGTGTTGTACGTTGGTCGCTGGCCAATTACACACCTTGAAATTAGAAAACATGATCTATATCTTTTACATGTTGTGTAATGGTCTAGGAAGAACCATTCATGTCATGTAAAGGGTTTTTCAAGGGGGGGGGGGAAGGCCTCAAGATTTACATGGAATTTAAAGAATTTTCACATTGTGTTAATTCCTAAGTAGTTATTTTAAAATAAGAGGTAGGGCCCCCTTTTCAAACAGAGCTCACCCCACCCCTATCACTCACACATGAGTCCCATATCATACATAGACCTATTATTTGGTGTTTATTCATGATTTGGGCTCCAATTCATGATTCATATGTCATGTTGGAAGTGTTTTCATAAGTGATTTATCCCTTAATCACTTTTTTGTTCTTCGTCCAATTGGAGACACTCTTTTGTTGCTGGATCATATGAAATATTTTTTGGGAATAGGTCTCTTCAATAGAAATTATCTAATCCTGGCTAATATATTGGATGATATTGGGTGAGGAGATTCATAGGAGTATGAGGTAGGTGGCCTATAGGTTACTCCTCATGTTTTAACGGTTTATAAATTATTGTGTGTGTGCGCCGATTTCATCTGGTGTCATTTATTAAATTGATGTTTCTTTATTATAGTCATTAGAACCATATTCTATAAATAATTTCATTAATGTTATCCTTCATTGGTGGTCACATCCAAAACAATGACCATCCATTTTAGAGAGTTGTTCATCTTTGGGTTATTTGGGCTTAGCATGTGTGTTTTCCCAACTTTTCGAGTGCACTATTGCTTGACCTTAATAATGCTTTTTCATACATGTTAAATGACTATTTAATTGTGAAATGGTGACTGAATTGGACCATGTTTCTCTCTACCTGACCCATAAAAAGGAAAGTGTTATAATTTGACGGTCCATCTAAAATGGAAATGGTAAGTATATGGTATGTATATGACTTGGCCTAATTGAATATAATTAAATTATTGGTTTCATTTATGTATCACCCATTTCCACTTATTATGGAAGGTATTTTATTGAACCTAATGAAATGAAAATGTCTTATATAAAATGAATTAAATGGTTGCATTCCACTTATCATTGCCACACTAATGAAAGGAAATGATTTAACAAAATGAATTATTAAATAGTATGACCATAACATAGAATTATTAATTAAATAAATTAAATGTATGGATACTAATTAAATATAGAACGTGAATTCATTATAAGAGTGGTCATACTCAAGTTGACTTTTGGATTCCTGATGGAATTTTGTGAGACTTCATGGATTCTGTTCTGATTCAAATATGTTGGTTGCCTTAGTTGAGACCCACCTTGGGACCCAATCCTCATGTATTAGTGGATGATTAATATTGAACTATAGGATCCCTCCATTACTATTATAGGGTTTATGGATACATTCCTTGTATATTTCATGGATTATACCGAAACAAGGTTCCCTGGTTAAATACTTGGGCCTAGACATTTATTATCCTATTTTACTTTGGATGATTCCTTGGACTCAGTTATATAATTTATCGTGGAATTCCATGGATGATGCTCTATAGATTAATCTATTACCCCTATCCAGGATATAGTTCCTAGTGAGTTGGTGACCATTATGTTCTATGTTTTCCTAGGTATTACCTTAGAACCTCTTAATTATAAATAACATCATGAATGGATTCTTTAACTCGGATCCTTACTTCTATTATCATATTTTATCTTATATTACCTCACATTAAATAATTGTATAAACTGGAATGAACTAATTATTTAATTTACTAGTTATATGCTCAGACACCAGCTGAGGGTTATAGTACGTAATTGTGTATTTACATTTTGTACTGATTTATTTTATTATATGCATGCTTTCACAATGTTTTGATTTATATTACATCGAAATGATGTTATTGAAACTATTTTTGGTTGCCTACGTATATTATCTCACACCTTATCTTGGCCTTCGTTGGTACCCTAAAAGAGTATATGTATGCAGGTGTTGATAAAGTTAAGTGTATCTCTTTGAACAATTGATGTCTTGATTGCATATGATGAAGCTAGTGGAAGATGACTGAGCTAGAACTCAGGATGCATAAGAAAGTTTTTTATTACTTATTTATACTTTTAAATATAATGTATTACCTGCTACCTTCTATCCATGTTTTTCAGCTTTCTAGATACAAGACATATTCCATGATCATCTTTTATATATTAATATCTGTTCCACTAGTTGGTTATTATTTTTTCATGTATTCTTCTGGTGTGTTATTTGTCTATTTATAATAATTTCTCTATTTACCTCAAAATAAACTATGTTTGTCCATTGTTTTATACACTATTAATGAAGAAATAGTCTCCCCATGGACACACCCAAGGCCCTCATTTCTAGTTAGCAGCCTCTAGCATTCATGTAGATGAGCTTGTGTCCATGTTTCCAACTGGGAATAGGGAACCTCTATGTGGAATCTGGGTTTGAGACTTCACAAAGTGGTATAAAAGTAGTTACTTTCTTGATTTAAAATTTGGAGACAATAGATTTAATATTAGGAATTCTTGTAACTAGGTCATAATCTTATCTTGGGTGTCGCATGCCAGAATTAAGTTAAATGTCAGGTTTCTAGAATTATAATTATTTTTCTCTTTTGTTCTACTTATTGTTGATATAATTTCACTATTGGGTGAAACAAATGTTATGTCGTTTTTTTGAATATTATTTTGATTGATGATCCTAATTCATTCTTGGACCAATGACATGAGGGAATATATCATTGTTACATGAATCATTATAATCACCTAGAATTAACATGCCATGCATATTACAATTTTATATATGTGAATTTCACTCCATTAATTGTATGATATGCCCATTATTTTTTATTGATCCTTATTTTTATAATGTGTTTATGGTAATCTTGGTCTTTGATTGAGTGATTGCATGTTTCAATTCATTAGGTTTTCATTCCCTTGAGGATTGGAATGAGTAATTTACCAAATAAAGCCTATAGTTATAACTTCATTGGGTGTTGATCTCTGTGATAAGGATTAAGGGCCCTGGATCACTAGGAGGGAAAATCATTTTAAATGAACCTTGATATGTGGAAATCATAAAATGAAACATAAAAGTGACACTTGACTCCTAAAATGTAATGGTTTCACATATTTAAATTGTATTTTCATGTGTATTAAAGGTAAAGGAGTGAACCTAGTAATTAAATATCAAATAAATATAAATTATTACCAGTAAATGATGAGGAAATCCACAGTCGACCATTCATCTAAGTGAACCCATGAAACTAATACATGATCACTTACCAATACCTAGCCTTCTAAAAAGTTAGTTTGGGTAGTATACCATGGTTTGTGATGTCTTTATTACATTTATCTTTTGTTAGGGTCACTATCTATATGCTGCAATGCTTGTTCTGATGTGCTTTCTTGAATTTTTTTGACCAATGCTACCGTGACATCCTCATGTCATGTTCCAGGAGGGTAGTGATGACCATACTCTAGATGTTTTGGGTTGTGAGATACTAGTCTTACCACCAAGAGTGAAACATGATGGATAACCAATAGTGCATGATATGATCACTAAAGATGAGCTTCATGATAGTTCCCTAGATCTATTGTAGTCCATGAAAGGTGCTCCTTGAATTTCACCTATGATGCTTGATATGACTCTTATGTTCATGAAACATCATCTTCCCACCTTCATTGGGGATGGTGTTCTAAAGGCTGCTAAGTCTTTTCCAAAAGCCATTATGCCTATCTCTAAGAATCTAGATTCACCTCCAATGTCAAGGGTCAATCTTGATACTTTCATGTTACGTGATTTAGCCAAGAATTGATGGGATGTGATTAACCAGGTTAGATTCTATTAGTCCATGGTATGGGATAACATTCAGACTATTTTTATGAGTGTTTTTTTCCTTAGAAAATGAGAGCTGATAAAGAAAGAGAGTTCATGAATCTTGAGTGGGGGTCTATTTAATTTATATAATATTAAGTGTGTTTCACTGAGTTTTAACACTTTTCACCTCTTTTATCTGGTAATGAGATTTTTCATGCTAGATTCTTTGAGGATAGGATTTTGCATGACATCCGTACTAAGGTTAATGACTTTATCCTACCAAATTTCAATGAAATAGTCAATCTGGCAGTTATCACTGAGTGAAACCTAAGGGATAGTGATAGTACTAAGAATTATAGACTAGTGATGAGGTAGTCTAGTGGTTCTTTGAGTAACAGTAAATGATCCCTTGAGGATTATCATCACTGTAGTGGGATCTAGAGTAATTATGCTTGTAGCTCCATAGTGTGTCACCAATGTGGATGAAAAAGGCATCTAAAGCCTTAATTTGATAGAGACCCTATGTTGTTTCAGGATTGGGACTTTATTGGGAACCTTTAGAGATTATTTTTTACCTTTCCATCTTCTTATAGTGGGAGAGGATCTGCACTAGCTCCACTTTCAGGGGAAGTTTCTTTTATTCCATGTCTTGGGGGGAGATTGATTAGCACTGACATGACTAGATAAGGACGAGGTCGTGGCAATGGTAGACAGACTCCTAATCACCATGAGTAACTACATATAAGTTTTCATCATGGTAGTCCATCTATTTTGCAAGGTCATTGATCAGGCCTATTGCATGTGACATATCTCAAACATGAGAACCGGGTAGTGGGACCATATATAGTATGAGGTACTATTCCAGAAGCCTCCACTAGGATATTTTCTACATTTGATATAGGTTATTGGCACTCCTTTATATCCTTATCTATCGTGGAAATCATTGGGAAATAAATGTGGTATTAATGTAATGAAATGACCTTAGATACACCATTGGGAGTTTGTTAAGAGGGAAAACACTATTGTGGGGAGTGTAACCTTGAGTTAGGAAGTTACACTTTCTTGTGGGGTCTATTTTTTATAAATATTATGGGCTTCAAAGTCTTTATTAGGATGGATTAGATGATTATTTATCACCCCATTATAGAATACTATCACCATAGGGTATCGTTTACATCATTAGAAAGAAGAAGTTTGCTACACAAGGGTGAGTGGGATGTCCAGACTATTAGATTTGGACTAAACCATCTTGGTCTAGGTCGAGTGACCGCCCATATTTCTAATATCTTCATGAAGGATAAGGGTTTACATCAGGATAAATTCCCTCCATTAGTACATCATTTTAGGGACATCTTTTTTGTTGATTTTTCTAGATTACCGTCAAAGATAGAGTTAGCATTTACAGTTGACCTCATTCTAGGAGAATCTTCGATGTCCATTCCTATGTACAGGATGAAACCTACTATGATATAGGAGCTCAAGTGGTAGTTAGGTGATCTAGAGGCCAATAGTTTTATATAGACCAGTACATCCAATTTGATTTTAGCCATGATTTTCACCAGGAAGGTGGATGGTAACCTTCGTTTATAAATAGATTATAAATAGTTGAACTGGATTACAGTCAAGAAATTATATCCAATTCCTCAAATAGATGATCATTTTTCCCTATTCCAAGCATCTTGGGTCTCTTATAGGATCGATCTGAGATAGGGCTATCATCAGGTGCAATTTGAGACATCATACATACCTCATACATCATTCCATATAATGTATGGTTTATATCAGTACCTTTTTATTTCATTCAATATTATGAATATATTATCCATTTTCATGAATATACTAAATATTTTTTTCCACCCCTATCTAGATTATTTTATCATGGTCTTTATAGATGACATCTTAGTGTATTTTACACTTGTAGTGACAATGCTAAGAACCTTGAGATCATTTTGAGTACACTGAGACTGCCTGGGATTTATTCCAATATTTCAAACTACCACTTCTAGATCGACAATTTTCACATCATAAGTCACATTAAATCATAATCAGGAGTCTCTATTGACTCATAGAAGGTTAGGATATGGTTTTCTAGGAGCACCTCAAGAACATGTTTTATATGAAGATATTATTTATGTTAAATGGATATTACATGCATTTTGTAAATGACTTTTCATGACATGGTTCATCTCTTATGTGTATTACAATGACTGGTGTTAAGTTCTTGTGGTCAGAAAAGTGAGAGAAATCCTTTTAGAAGTAGAAAGAGATTATTGTCTCAAAAGTTATTCTAATGTTTTCAAATCCTAGAAAAGGATATATAGTGTTTTTTGATGCGTCAAGTATTTTCCTTGGATAATTGATATTGAAATTGGATATATTATTTTCATATGGATCTCAACATTTTATCCCTCATGAGAGAAATTACCTGATGCACAACCTTGAGATAGCCATAGTTGTCCATGCCTTACATTGCTCGAGACATTATCTATTGGTTGTGTACATTGTGGTGTATTCAGAAAACAAGAGCGTAAAATATATTTTAAAATACATTGACTTGAATCATAGAAGGTGGATATAGTTGGAATATATTCACCACTTTTTGAGCTTTCCTACATTCCTAGAAAATGAAATGTGTTAGAGGATGTATTGAGATAGAAAACTCAGACATAGGTCGTATGAGAATCTAGTGATGAATGGAAACTGATGTCCCTTTTTTCAATGTTGTATCAAGAGTTTAATTATATTCACAACAAGTATTATCTAACATCATTGATAGTTACCTCTTCCCTCCATGGTAAGGTGAAGATTAGTAAATTTTCATACCCTGAGGGCTTGGTTCTCTGTGACATTATCTCTGGAGAGGACCCACCTCCAGTTTGGTTAGTTGATGGGGGTGATATACTCAATATTCATGGTCAGATATAGGTCCCTATAGATATGAGAGATTAATTAATGTCTGAGTCCCATTCTTGTTAGTGGGCAGTTCATCCAGGATTCTCCAAAATGTATCAAGACATGCAACGCTATTATTGGTGTCCTGGGATGAAACATTAGATAGCAGGATTTATCCCTAGGTGTTCTAGCTTTCAATAGGTGAAGTTGGAACACTAGTTACCTACATTCTAGTTACAGTAGATTTTAGTACTGGAATAGAAATGGGAAGATGTATCCATGGAATTTATAGTCGGTTTACCTTGGTCACCTGGAGTTAGCGATGATGTATGGGTTGACATTGACAGAATGAAAAATGTTTCTTACTTCATACATATATCAGAGACTTTCTCATTTGATGAGACATGAAGACTATATGTCTGTGAGATCATACGACTACATAGGATCCCAATTACTATAATTTCATATAGGGATTCTCATTTCACATAACTATTCTGGAAAGTTTTGTAGAAGGCTATGGGTTCATAGGTGATTCTAAGAACATCCTTTAACCCTCAAACTGATGGACATTCAGAATGGATGATATATGTGTCAGGGGACATTATTCAGGTATGCATCCCTGATTTTGGATGTTCATGGAAGAAACATATCCATATCATTGAGTGCACCTATTATAATATCTTTTAGATTACAATTCAAATGTATCATTTGGAGACCTTATATGGTAGGCTATTTTGTTCATCCTAGGGCTGGTTAGAGGATAGTGAATTTTCCCTACTAGGCCCTCATATCGTGTAGGAGAATTTGGAGTGTGTTCATATGACTAGGAAGGGTATGGATACAGCTCAATCTAGATGGAAATGTTATGTCGATCACCACTGACTACCTCTGGAGTTCGAGGTTGGGGATCATTTTTTCCTTCTGGTATTTCCCAGGATATGGAATAGACAGATACAGAATCAAGGTAAGCTATAGCCAAACATTGTTGGGCCATTTGAAATTATGGAGAGTGTCAGGCTAGGAGCCTATTGGTTGCTACTAACTCATAGACATTTTTCCTCAGATGACATCTTCAATGTTTCATAATGTTGTTGTTTTCATGTCGACCATCTCATATTTTTTGATCCCGAGGAGGTTGAGATAGATATCAATACTTCTTTTGATGAGTATCAGATAATCATTAATTATACTATCATGAAGGATCTAAAAAGCTGTCATGTCCCTTTTGGTATGGGTTTTATGGAATCTCGTCCATGTGTAGGACAAGTCTTTGGAGTGGGAGGCTGATGTATGTTCCCATTAGCCAGAGTTTTTTTCAAATTGTGTTTCGCCACCCTTGGAAGGTGAACTCGGGGATGAGTTCCTTTAAGGGGGAATACTATAAGAACCCAATTTTTTATATATGTATAGATCCATTAAATTTTACATTAAAACTTGTTTTGTATTATTATTTTTGTCTTAGACCTCAAATCAAGGATGTGGGATGGTTGGTTTTTTGGGGAAGAAGGGAACATGAGGTTGTATGTTGGATGGATGGCAATTTCACATCAGGAAAATTGGAACACATAATGTGTATCTATTACATGACATGTAAGGTCTAGGAAGAACAATTCACATTTTAAAATTGTTTTTCTTGGGGGTAAGGCATCTAGTAGTACAAGATGTGTAAAGAATTTACATGTGGAGTAAATGCCTAAGAAATTTTTCTAAAATAGGATGTGGGGCATCCCTTTTTTGGATAAAGCTCACCCCACCCCTATCACTCACACAAGAGTCCCATATCATTCCTAGACAAAGTATTTGGTGTTTATTTATGATTTATACTCCAATTTCATATTTTTATATCATCACGAAATCACACTGGTAAATGATTCAGTCCTTTAGATCCTTTCATTGTTCTTCTTTGTATTAGCGATTTTGTTTTGACATAAGATCATTTGAACTATTTTCATGGAATATTATTATTCATCATATATTCTCAAATCCAAGTTAAGCTAGATGTTTCTACTGGATGGGGATAGTTGTACTAATACAAGGTTGGTGGTATTTAAAGCACTCCTCATGTTTTTTCATCTTATAAATTGTTATGTGTATGCACCGATTTTATAGGTCATTACCTGTTAAATATTTAAGTCTTGATTATATATGTTAGAACTATATTTTAAGACTCATTAAATTAATTTCATCCATCAATGGTAGTTACATCCACAATTAAGGCTACCCTTGTGTGGTGTTATCTATGTTTGGGTTTTTTGTTCATGACTTGTGTGTATACACCACTGTTCGGGTGTGCCTTAGCTTAAACATTCTAAAGTTAAGCCATAGTTTTTAAAATAATATTTAATTGTGAATTGATGAATGGATTAGTCCATGTTTCTATCCACTTTACCCACCAAATATAATTTCTATAATTTGAAAATCAATCTAAAAAGGAAATGGATAGTATATGGTATGTACATGACTTGACCTAATTTATTATAATCAAATTCTTGGTTGTGTGTTTATAGAACCCCTTTAAAATTATTATGGATGGTATCATAATAAACCTAATGAAATTACTACTAATATATGGAATGAATTAAATGGTTTCATACCCTGTGGCCAATCACACTAATGAAAGGAAAGGCTTGAACCAAATGACTTATTAAATGTTGTGATCATAACATGGCCTAATTAATTAATTTAATTTAATTTAAGATTCCAAATTTTATATGGAAATTAACATCACTAGAAGAGAGGCTAGACTCAAGTTTGGTTTTAGATTCTTAATGGAATTCCTTGAGAACTCATGGACACCATTCTGATTCAAGAATGTTGTTGTCTTGGTTGAGACCCACCATGGAATCTAATCCTCAACTCTCAGTAGATTCCTAGTACTAAACTATGGGATCCATCCATTGCTATTTTTGGATTCCTTGGATACACTCCTTGGATCTCGAATATCTTCTATGGACATGAGGATCCATGGTTTCTTCCGTGGGCCTAGCCATTAATTCTATCATTTTAGATTGGGCAATTCCATAGACTCTGTTAGATAATTTATTGTGGAATTCCTTGGATGATTCTCCTTGGATTACACTCTTACCCATGGCTAGGATGTAGTAAATAATGAGTTGGAGAACCTTTAGGTCTTGGATTCCCTATTTATTACATTAGAACCTCTTAATTATAAATAACATCATGGATTCCATGTTTACCTTGGATCATTATTAGTATTATTAGGTTAGTGTTGGCATTACCTAATGTGACATAATTTTATAAACTGGAATGAACTAATTAATTAAATTAACGGTTACCTACTCAGATACCATCTGAGGGCTGAAGTAGGTAGTTTTCTATTTATGTTTTTCTATTTCTTTACTTTTAAATATGCATGATTTCATGTTATTTAAATTTATATTACACAAATAGGATGTTATAGACACTTTGGTGGTTGACTACTAAAATTTATCTTACACATTATCCATCCTTCAATTGGTACTAGGTGATCACATTATGATTCACTGTTTCATTTTCACCCTCACACCATTGTATTAAACTGAATTTGTATTGTAAATTTCAAATATAATAATAAATTTAACATCTATTTTGATTCAATTTTTTTATTATATCTATTTAAAAAATCAATATTAATTTTTATGATAATTCTTTTGGAGGTGGAGGTTATTTTGAGGGCCCATGATGATGTTTATGAAAATTGGCCAAACTGTGCAGGATCCAAGAACACCAGTTGAATCAACCAAACACTTATACTAAAACATGAATCCAAATGGGATTATATTTTTCATTTTGTTCCTAAATTCAATGGGATAAATTTCATATGAAGAAACCAAATAATAATTTGACCATACGATGGTCCATCCGGACTGATCTATCCAGCACACAGAAACTGCACGAAGTCAAAATGGGTGTTATATGATCTTTCAGTATCCTGAGATATATGTGTCTAAAAAAAGAAAAAAATCATTGAAGATAGTTCTTAGGTGGTTCTAAAACTTTTTAATTTTTCTCAAAGAGGGATAACCCATTCTAGAGATCGAAAACTAAGTCCCAATTGGTTTTAATAAATTTGTGTTCCCAATACCGCCTTCCACTTTTCCAATAAAATGGAACCATGGGATCCCCATTTGCAGGTTCTTCCAAGAGGTAAAGCTTTTATATTTTTAAGATACAAATTATTCCTCTCCTCATCCATGAACTTATGGTGGCTTCTATCCTCATAAGGGGATCATTGATGAAGTTGAAGTTCAACTCAATCCTCATCCTTCTCTCGAGGGTGAGTTAAATGTTGAGCAATCATTTCAAGGGTTCTATAAACACTTGGAAGGGAGTTACAATAATTTTTATTCTACTAGTATTGTGTAATTTGTGCATTAAATATTTCACTTATTTATTATCTTGAAATTATTCTCCCCTAAAATTATTTATTTTGATATAATCAATTGAAACACTTTATATTTCTACAACAATTGGGTTGAGATTTTAAGTGGGGATCCTGGGTTGTTTCTATTGGGCAATACAAGAATAATTTTTCTAGCACACATATATGATATTTCAGTATGATTTGGTATTCCTTTCTCTATGATTGAGAACAAAACCTTAACAACACAATTATTGTGTCAATGGTTTCTTCTATGTGCATAATTTTAAGGGGTAATAGGGGAATCAATATATTGGTAACCATCAACCAATGAATTAAACAACACCTTGTTAAATTTTCAGAACAATGAACTATCCAAGATATATAGTGAACATTAAATGATCTCCTTCTCTCATAATACAGGAAAAAATACCTTTATTTGTAATCTAATAAACTCTTTAATTAAGTCATTTTAGTTTTTAAAAAAGTTTTCAAAACTACCCCATCTTTTAGTAATCTCTATTGAAAATACAAACATTAAACATCCAAAATCCTTGAGAGATGACCTGGGGTCTTCCCTATATTATAAATCAACTATAAAATAATAATTAATTTCAGTTTTCATGAAAAATTAATCAAATTTTGGAACCATTTTCAGGGAGAGATTTGGTTTTAATGCGTGTTTTATATAGGATTTTTTTAATTTTTTTGAATATTTATTTGTTGTATATTATCACTTTACCTATATTTTTGTGTTCTGATTTATTTTCTTTGTGGGTATTGTGCATGAAATATCATACTCCTTGAGAGTTACCACATTTTGATCCTGAACCAGAGAGGATCCTACATCAGTGACACTGGGACACACAAGACAACCCTTCGAAGAAGGACACACAAAAAATCAACACTCTTCTTGATCCTTCATATTCTTATTTTGGAACCAATATCAAAACTGAAATAAACATGAATAACATGGATGAAAACAACTGAACATTAAAATGACTAACCTCGCCTGATGTTTGCATCCATCCCACATATATTCAAATTCAAGGTAGGGAAACAAATTTTTAATTGAAATTCATATTAATTCATTTATTACCAAGATTCCATAGACTCACGGGCGAAAATATGCATAAGAACTTAAAATAATTTCATAATATGTGTTCTACATTGAAACCATCTAATGTGGATAAAGAAGAATTAAAGATTAGAGCTTTCCCATTTTCATTAGAAGACACTACAAAAGACTATGTTTTCTATATTAATTCACCAATTAGAGGCCGGCCGGACATGAAACACCTTTTTATTGAAAAATACATCCCAGCCTCTCAAACTGCCACAATATGGAAAGAAATTTTGGTATAAGGAAATCATAAGGGTAAAAATTACAATAATATTGGGCATTATTTAAAATGTTATGTTCATTTTTCCAACACCACGAAATAAGTGATCACATTTTAATTCAGTATTTTTATGAAGGATTAATTCCTATTGATCGAAATATGATTAATGCTACTAAAGGTGGTGCTCTAGTTGATAAGACCCTAATTTCTATAAGAACCCATATTTAGAATGTGGTTCTAAACACTCAACAATTCAGTTCATGGTCTAGTGTACCCATTCGAGGAGTCCATGTAGTGAAAATTACTGAATTCGAGAAGAAGGTGGACACAATGTTCGAAGAGTTATATACCCTTCTTCAAAAATTGTTATTTCCAAAGATAAATCCCAATCTCCTCCTCCCACCCACTATGGAATATGTGATTATGACTCCCATTATTCTGACCAATGCACCCAACTAAGAGACAAATTTTAGAGTTCTGAGGCAATCTTTCTGTGCCTCCCCTATAACTGACCCTTTAGAAAAGAACCTTACTATCCATTCAACCCATGGTGGAAAGAAAATAAATCTTATAGGTAAGGGGTATTCAAACCAACCTCAACAACAATGGAACCAACTAGGGAAGAGTAGTCATCAACCACCACCACCTAGAAATCCTCAACCACAACAAATGATTTTCCAACAACCCCTCCAAAACCCAAGCTCATCCTAGAAGATATGATGAAAAAATGGCTTCCTAAAATCTTCAATTCCAATAAACCACGCAAGATACCATACAAGACATAAAAACCCAAATAGGCCAACTAGTTAACTCGGTGGGGGGAAATACAAATTCATGGGTCGGGTAAACTTCCCTCTCAAAAAATTTCAACCCTAAGGATAAGGGAAATGTCAGTTCCATCACCCTTGGAAGTGGAAGTAAACTTAAAATCCAAATGAACCCTCTAATATATACAAAATATCCTAAGTAAACCACCACCCCATCCATTGAAAATGTTCCAAATGTTGAAAAATTGTATACTAAGATAATCCTTTACAAAAGAAAGAGAAATTCTATTAATGATTCACCTATCCAAAATGTTCCTCTTCCATTTCCCCAAAGGTCCACCCAACCTAGGAAGTAAAAGTAAACTGAACTTGATAAGGAAATATAGAAAATTTTCAAAAATTTGCAGGTTACAATTCCTTTAATTGATGTCATGAAGCAAATCCCACGATACACCATGTTTTTAAAGGATATGTGTACACACTAAATGTGACATCGAGGTAATTAGAAGGTAATCTTGGGGGGGAATGTCTTCTCATTGATAGAGCCTTCACTTCCCAATAAATACAACGATCCAGGAACATTCTCAACTCTGTGCACCATATGGGAGTATTCCATTTCCAATGCTATTATTGATTTAGGTTCTTCAATAAATGTGACACATCACTCCATTTACTCTTCTTTATAGGTAGGATTATTGAAGCCCATGGGAATATTTTTTCAAATTTAAAACTTGAGTACTTCACAACCCTCTATTGTGTTAGAGGATGTTCTTGTGGGGGTGAAAATTTTAATTTTTCATCTTGATTGTTATGTTCTTAAAATGGAATATTATAGGATGAATGGACATGCCCAAATTTTATTGGGTAGACCTTTCCTAAAAACTACCAAAAACATAATTAATGTCCCAATAGAACATTATCAATGTAGATTGGTGGTTACATTGTCCACTTCAACATCCTTGATTCCATGAAGTACCCCTTGGAATAACATTCATCTCTCTGTTAACTCTATAGATACAATCTCTTCCCCTAAAAACAATTATTTTAATTCCACAAATCCCCTTTCTGAGTTTTCATCATTTATTGAAATTCTAAGAAATTAATCATCCCTAGAATGTTGTACCGGTCTAGAAAAATGGAATACATTTGTTAATTGATTATTTCTTGAACAGTGAGGATATCCTTCAACCCACATATTGATGGACATTCAGAATGGATTATACATGTGTTATGGGAAATGATTCTGGCATGCATCCCTGATTTTGGAAGGTCATGGAAGAAACATATCCATATCATCAATCTCTCCTATAATAATATCTTTTTGGTGAAAATTCAGATGGATCATTTTGAGACCTTGTATGGTAGGTCGTTTCATTAAACTCATGTCTGGTTAGAGGCAAGTGAGGTTTCCCTACTAGGTCCTCATCTCGTGCAGGTGATATCTGAGTATGTTTAGTGGATCAGAAATCATATGGCTAGAGATCAATCTAGATATAAATTGTATGTAGATCACCACTAAATACCTCTAGATTTGGAGGCCAGGGATCATGTTTTCCTTTTGGTATTTCCCAGGCTAGGGCATAGACAAATACATAATTAAGGTAAGCGTTTGCAACACTTTTTTGGGCTGTTTGAAATTATGGATATCATCGATCTAGTATCTAGTCAGTTGAAACTGCATTATTGGTATTTTTCCACATACTATGCCTTCTATGTTTTGAAACATCATTTTTTTCATGTTGACCTGTCCCATTTTTTTGATCATGAGGTTGTAGAGTTAGATATCGATGCTTAATTTGAAGAGTATTCTATAATCATCATTTAGTATAGAATTAAGGATCTATGAGTCTGGCATGTCACTTTAGTATGGGTGTTTTGGAAACATGTCCATTTATAGGATAAGAGTTGGGAGTGGGAGGATAACGTATGTGCCCATTGGATAGTGTTTTTCTCAGATAGTGTTTCAACACCCTTGGATGGTGAACTCAAGGATGAGTTACATTAAGCGGATAATTCTATAAGAACACAATTTTTAACTTAGTTATATGCTTAGACCCAAAATCAAGGTCATGGGCAGTTGTTTTGTTTTTGAAAAGAAGGGAATAGGGGGTCGTAGGTTGTATGGAGGCTAATTACATGTTGTAAAAATTAGAATACATGATGTGTATCTATTATATGACATGAAATGGTATGGGAATAAACAATCACATTTTTTAAATGGTTCTTCTTGGGGGTATGGAATCAAGTTTTACAAGATGTGTAAATAAATTACATTTAGAGTAAATACCTAAGTAGTTTTTCTAAAATTGGAGGTAGGGCGTCCCTTTTTTGAACAGAGCTCACCTCGTCCCTCTCACTCACACAAGAGTCCCCTATCTTTCCTAGACCTAGGATTTTGTGTTTCCTTGGGATTTTGAATCCAATTTCATATTTTTATATCATGTTGAAAGCATACTTGTAAATGATTCAGTACTTTACCTCCTTTCATTATTCGTCATCGTATTAGCGATATTGTTTCGACCTTGGATCATATGCCCTATTTTCACAAAATATGATTGTTCATCATATATCCTCCAATACAATTCGAACTAGAGGCTGCTTATGAATTATGATAGTTGTATGAATATGAGGTTGGTGGTAGTTAACTCCCTCCTAAGGTTTTTTCATCTTATAAATTTTTGTGTTCATGAACCATTTTCATTGGTCTGTATCTATTAAATTTATGTGTCTTTATTGTATATGTTAGAAATAAATTATAAGACTCATGCCATAATTTTCATCCATGAATAGTCATTACATCCACAATGATTACCACCCTTGTGTGGTGTTGTATGTGTTTGGGTTTTTCGTTCTTGACTTGTGTGTATACACCACTTTTCAGGTGTTCCTTAGCTTAACCTTTCTAAAGGTAAGCCATCCATTTTAAATGACTATTGAATTGTGAATTTTTGAATGGATTAAACCATGTTTCTATCCACTTAACCAACCAAATATAGGTTCTATAATTTAAAAATCATTTTAAAATGAAATTAATGTATATGGTATGTATATGACTTGACCTAGTTTATTATAATTGAATGATTGGTTGCATTTTTTTAGCACCCATTTCCCCTTATGATGGAAGGTAGAAGAATGAAGCTAATGAAATTTTTATGAATTATATGAAATGAATTAAATGGTTTCATGCCATGTGGCCTTGTCACACTAACTAAAGACAATGATTGAACCAAAGGACTTATTAAATGGTGTGATCATAAAAATTTACTAATTAATTATTGAATTGAATGTAATATTCCTAATTATATATGGACATTAAAATCACTAGAGGAGAGTTCAGACTCGAGTAAGATTCTGGATTCTCAATGGAATTCCTTGAGCACTCATGGATGCCATTCTGATTCAAGAATGTCAGTTGTCTTGGTCGAGACCCGCCTTGGAACAAGATCCTCAACTATCGGTGTATTTCCAATATTAAACTATGGGATCCATCCATTACTATTACTAGATTCCTTGGATACACTAAATGTATCCATAATATCTTCTACGAACATGAGGTTCCTTGGTTATATCCTTTGTCCAAGCCATTACTTATCTCGTTTTAGCTTGAATGATTCATTGGACTCAGTTAGATAATTTATTGTGGAGTAAATTGTTTGATCCTCCTGTTATTACACTCTTACCCCATGATAGGTTGTATTTAATATTGAGTTAGAGAATCGTGAGGTCTAGGTTTCCCTGTTTATTATATTGGAACCTCTTAATTATAAATAACATCTTGGAATTCTTGTTTACCTTGGATCCTTATTACTATTATTAGGTCAGTGAAAGAATTACCTAATGTGACATAATTAAATAAACTATAACGAACTAATTAATTAATGTAATGTTTACATGCTCGTATACCATATGAGGGCTGACGTAATTAATTGGGTATTTATGTTGTTCAAATAATTTACTTTTATATATGCATTCGTTCATATTATTTCAATTTATTTTAAAAAAATACGATTTTATAGTCACTGTTTGTGGTGTCCTACTATGACTTATCTCACACATAATACAAGCATCCATTGGTACCTGGTGAATGGATCGCGACTCACTATTTCATTTTCACCCTTACACCATTGTATTAAACTGAATTTGTATTTTAAATTAATATTATAATAAAAAATTCAACTTCCTTTTAGACTCAATATTTAATGTTTTTATCACTATTAAAAAGTTCAACATTATTTTTTCTTATAATTTTATTGAAGATGGATGTGATTGGGAGGTCTCATGATGAAGTTTAAGAAAAATGGGACAAACTGCATAGGATACAAGCTCACTAGTGGGATCAACCGAACACTTCTACTAAAACTTGTATCCAAATGGGATGATATTTTGGTGACTGGTCTTAAATTCAATGGGATACATTTCATATAAATAATCCCAAGACAAATTCTCCCATCAGGTGTCCAATCCGGATTAATCTGTCCAGCATGGAAAATCTACACTAAGTGAAAAGTGGTGTGCTGTGATACTTCCATATCTCAAGCCATAGGAGTCTAAAGGAAGCCAATATTTCAGTGTATATAGTCATTATTTGGGTCAAAAACATTTTAATTTTCCCCAAATATAGATAAGGCTTTTGGAGGTCTAAAACAATGTAAAAAATGGTTTTAAGAAACCTATGTGCCCAAAACCACCTTCCACTTTGCTAATAAAATAGAACCTTGGGATCCTCATTTGTATGTTAGTATATAAGGTAATGAACTGATATTTTAGATACCTAAAGAAGTCCTCTCCTCATCTAATAAGTTATGGAGGCCCCTATCCTGATAGGGGGAACACAGATGAAGGCGAAGTTCCACCCGAGCCTCATCCTATTCTCGAGGGTGAGCTAAATGGTGGGAGATAATTTCAAGGGGGATATACACACTTGGAATGGAGTTATAACAGTTTTAATTCTACTAGTTTTGTAAAATTGGTGTGGAAAATATTTCACTTATTTCTTATCTTGAAAATTTTCTCCCCTGATTGCATTTATGTTGATATATTTAAGTGAAACTCTTTTTATTTCAGCACCACCTGGGTTGAGATTTCAAGTGTGAATATTGGGTTGTTTCGATTGGAAAACATAAGAATACTTTTTATCTCACACATATATGATATTTCTGTATTCTTTGGTATCCCTTTTTCTATGATTGAGGACAAAACCTTGATAAAATGATCATTGTTTCAAGGTTTTCTTCTTTGTGCATCATTTAAAGGGGCATGAGGTGAATCAAATGTTGACAACCCTCAACAAAACAATTAAACAGAACCATATGATATTTTCAGAATAATAAACTATTCAAAATGTATAGTGAACATGAAATTATCACTTTCTCTCATAATTATTGAAACACCCCTTTATTTTTCAACAACTAAACTCTTTAATTGAGTCATTTTTGTTTTTCAAAATGTTTTCAAAACCACCCCCTCTTTTAGTAATCATTATTAAAAATACACAATTTAAACATCCAACTCTCCTCAAGATATGACATAGGTTCTTCTATATACAATAAATAAACCTTAAAATAATAATCAATTTTATTTTTCATGAAAAATAGATCAAATTTTTTTGTTCTTTCTTGACAGCTCTTTGGTTTGAGTGTGTGGTTTTTATAAGTTTTTTATAATTTTTGTGAATATTTGTTTTTTTTATCTCATACCTTTTCCTATATTTTTGTGTTTGGAATTATTTATTTTACAGGTTTTTGGTATATAACTTTATACTTTGAGAGGGTTACCACATTTAGAACCCAATCCAGAGAGGATCCTACATTAGCGACAATGAGACACACAAGAGAAACCTTCAAAGGAGGGAGCACAAAACATCAACACTCTTCTTGATCCTTCTTATTATTATTTTAGAACGAATATCAAAAATGAAATAGTCTTGCATGATATGTCTAAAAACAACCAAAAATTAATAGAACTAACCTCACCTGATTTGATATCTAGCCCGCCTATATTCAAATGCAAGGCGAGGCACCCAATTTTCAATTGAAGTTTGGTTTAATTCATTTATTACAAAGATTCAATGGACTCATGGGAGAAGATTCACATAATCCCTTAAAATAATTTCATTCAATTTTTTCTACTTTAAAAACTTTTAATGTGGATTAAGAACAAGTAAATCTCTGAGAATTCCCATTTTCATTTGAAGACACTACAAAATAAGGGATTTACTGTGTTAATTCTCCAATTAGAGGTTGGTCGGACATGAAACGCCTTTTTATGGAAAAATACTTCCCAGCCTCTCAAAATTCAAAAATAATTTAAAAACATTTATTATAAAGAAATCACTAGGGGAAACATTACATGAATATTGGGAATTCTTTAAAAGGTTATGCTCAATTTTCCCACACAACCAAATAAGTGATCAAATTTTAATTCAGTATTTTTATAAAGGATTAATTCCAATTGATCGAAATATGATAAATGTTGCTAAAGGTTGTTATCTAGTTGATAATACCCCAATTTTTGTAAGAACTCTAATTGATAACATGTATCAAAACACTCAACAATTCAATTCAAGGTGTAGTGTACACATTCGAGGTGTCCATATGGTGAAAAGTACTGAATTCGAGAAGTAGGTGGACACAAAGTTTGAAGAGGTAATTACCCTTCTTTGACAACATTATCTTTACAAAGGTAAATCCCAATCTCCTCCTCCCACCAACTTTAGAATGTATTGTTCTAACAACGATTATTATGACCAATTCCCTAAACTAATGAAATATTTGAAGAGTTTTGAGGCAACCTTTCCCGGCCTCCCATATAACCAACCCTTTAGAAAAGAACCTTACTATCCATCCAACCCTGGGTGGAAAGAAAACCAATCTTATATCGAAGGGTTATTCAAACCAACCTCTATAATAATGGAACGAACCGGGGCAGATTAGTCATCAACCACCACCACCTAGAAATCCCCAACCCCAATAATGGGGTTTCCAACAACACCCTCAAAAACCCAAGCCCATCCTATAATTTATGTTGAAAGAAATAGTTTCCAACAATATCCAATTCTAGAAAACCACCCAAGCTTCCATTAAGACTTAAAAACCCAATTTGGCCAACTACCTAACTTAGTGGGTGAAATCCAATGTAATGGGTTAGGTAAACTACCCTTTCAACAACTTGTCAACCCTAAGGATAAGGGAAATGCCAATTAGATCACCCTTGGGAGTATAATGCAACATAAAATCCAAATTTACCCTCCAATATAATTATCCCTTACTGTGGAAACCTCTATTACATCCATTGAAAATGTTCCAAATGTCAAAAAATCATAGCCTAATAGAAGACCTGCGAAATTAAAGAGAGTTTATATTGATGAGTAACCTAGCCCAAACATTCCTCTATAATTTCCCATAAGGTCCACCCAACCAATGAAGAAAAAGGAAACTAAACATGATATAGAAATATTGGAAACTTTCAAAAAATTACAGGTTAACATTATTTTAATTGATGTCATGAAGCAAATTCCATGATACGCCATGTTCTTAAAGGGTATGTGTACACAATAATGGTGACTTCATGGTGATGAGAAGGTAATATTGGGTAGTAAAGTCTCAGCATTGATAGAGCCTTCACTTCCCACCAAATTCAATGATCCAGGAACAATCTCAATTCCATGCACCATAGGGGAATATTACTTTTCTAATTCTATGATTGATTTAGGTTCTTCAATAAATGTGATTCCTAACTCCATTTACTCTTCATTGTAGGTTGGGGAATTAAAGCCCATGGGAATTGTTTTTCAACATGAAAACTGGAGTACTACAGACACCTTGGTCGTGTTAGAGGATGTTCCTGTTAGGGTGAAAATTTTAATTTTTCTTATACTAATTTTTATGTGCTTAAAATGGTAGATTATAGGATGAAGGGACATTCTCCGATAATATTGTGGAGACCTTTCCTGAAAACTTCCAAACCCATATTTAATGTTAAAATTGTAAATTATATATGGATTCTGGTGGTTACAATTTCCAATTTAGCATTCTTTATTCCATGAATAACCCCTTAGAATAACATTCCTCTCTCTTTGTTAACTCCATAGATGTACTCCCTTCCCCTAAAAACACTGATTTTCATTCCATGGATCCCCTTTCTATGTTGTTATTATTGATTGAAATGATATGAAAAGAACCATTCATAGAATGTTGTACCGGTCTAGAAAAATGGCATGCATGTTTGTTAATTGATTACTTTTTGCACACTGAAGATCACATGACCATCAATGATACTTATAATCTTATAAAAGATCATTCCTCATCTGAGGATGATTTCTTTGAGCAGTTAGATGAGATTAGTGACCTCTCACTTTCACACACACTGCAATAAATCCAAAATTCTAATGAATTGGAAGTAAAACAACTACATAAAGATTTAAAATATTCATATCTTGAGAATAGAAACATGTTTCTTGTCATCATTGCTAGTTCACTCCCTCGTGAGCATGAATTGTTTCTGCTTGAACTTTTTAGGGAGTATAAGAAAGATTTGGAATGAACAATTTATCACATTACATGAATTTTCCCATCAATTTTTATGCATCATATATTGTTAAATTATGAGGCTGAACTAGTGAGGTAAGTACAAAGACGACTGAACCCAAACCTCTTAGATGTCATTAAAAAGGAGGTAACAAAATTATTGGCTACTAGAATTATTTACCTCATCTCTAAAAGCTAATGGGTCATTCCAGTATAAGTAGTTCCTAAAAAAACAAGACAACAGTAACAAAAAATAAAAACCATGATTTGGTTCCAACCCATGTGAAGAATAGTTTGTGTGTCTATATATATTATCTCTGATTAAACCAACACACTGGGAAGGAACATTTCACATTAACAATCAGCGACTATATTCTTGATAGTCTAGTTGGGAAGTACCAATACGGTTTTCTTGATGGGTATTCTGGATACTTTTAGATCCATATTACCCTTAAGTATCAAGAATAGACAACCTTTACTTTCCCCTTTGGAACATTTGTATATAAGAGGATTCCATTTGGTTTGTTCAATGTTATGGGTACTTTCCAATGATGCATGGTTAGTTTTTTTCAGATTACATTGATAACTACATGGATGTATTCAAGGATTATTTCACTATTTATAGCTCCTCTTTCGATGAATGTTTGAGTAGTATTGCTTTAGTTCTACATCACAGTATTTAAAAGAATATCGTATTAAATTATGAGAGATTCCAATTCATAGTGTGACGTATTATTGTTTTGGGGAATTTCATTTTTGGGGATGGTATCCAAGTAGATAAATCAAATTTGGATGTCATATCATCCCTATCATTCCCTAAAAATATATGGGATGTGGGGTATTTCCTAGTTCATGCTGGATTTTTCCATGGTTTCATTAGTGAATTTAGTAAAATTGCACCCCTATATCAATTGCTCCAAAAAGAAAAGGAATTTGTTTTTTATAAAGAATGTGAGGAAGATTTTAAAATGTTAAACTGGAGTATCACATCAACCCCCCCCCCCCAATAATCCGACCACCTCGGTGGGGTTTACTATTTGGGCTCTTGTGTGACACCTCTAACTATGCAGTTAGGGAAGTCTTACCAGAAATGGTTGATTGAGATCCACATGACATTTCTCATGCCTCACATACACTAGTCCCTACCCAATAAAACTACACCACAACTGAAAAATAATTTTTTGCCATTGTCCCTTGGTTAAATTTAAGTGAATCTTTTAGGGTCCAACGTTATTGTGTTCTCTGACCATGAAGCCTTCCGGTATCTCCTAAAGAATATGGAAGCCAAACTACGTCTCATTCACTAGATGCTCCTCCTTTAGTAATTAAATTTAGAAATTAGAGATAAAAAAGGAGCAACGAATTTGGAGGATGACCATATCAGTAGGATCGACCCATCCTCAGACATTGACTCATCCCCTTGTATTCCCATAAATGACTTGCTTCCAAATAAGAAATTGTATCGAGTTCAAGATGTTATTCCTTAGTATGAAGAAATATTATGTTATTTATTAGCATCCTTCATTACAATTAATTTCAATAAAAACATGGTTGACCATCTAAAAAAAGAGTCTCATTGGTATATTTGGGATGACCCCTAACTTTGTTGCACATGTAGTGATCAATTCCTCAAATGTTTTGTTCCCGATAATGAGTTTCATTCTATCCTTAGGATATGTCACACTCTGGATTTTGGGGGCCACTTTGGTCCCCAACGGACTACTCGTAAGGTCCGTGATTCTGATCTATTTTGGCCAAAACTTATTTTGGATGGGAGCGATTTTGGTAAATCTTGTCCCCACTGTCAAAGAATGGGTGATATTTCTAAAATAAAGGAAATTCCACAAAAATACTTTCTCTTCCATGAAATTTCCAATGTTTTGGGAATTGACATTATGGGATCATTCCCTAATTCATTTAGGAACGATTACATTCTTATGGTAGTGGATTATGTTTCAAAATTTGTAGAGGCATGATCTATAAAGAATACTAATTCTATGGTAATTGTGGAATTTTTGAGAACCTAAATATTCAATAGGTTTGGATTACCTAGGTTCATCATCAGTGACAAGGGTTATCATTTCTGTAGCCAAAAAATGAAATATCTTTTGTGTCGATATGGGATCGGTCATCGAGTGTCTACTTCATGTAACCCACAAACCAATGGTAATGCATGGTGTCAAATTGGGAGGTAAAACAGATTCTGGAAAAATGGTTCAACCTAATAGAAAAAATTGGAGTCTTAGACTCAATGATTACTTATGGTATTTTCGTACTACCATTAAAACACCCATTGGAATGTCACCAAATCAAGTTGTGTTTGGAAAGTGTTTTCACCATCCTATTGATATTAGCCACTAGTGCCTACTAGACCATTAAACTATGAAATTATAATCTTTCTGGTGTAGGTGCTCAAAGGAAGATGTAGATTCAGAAGATGGAGGAAATTAGAATAGATTCATATGAAAACTCTTTTATTTATAAGGAGTAAACCAAGGCTACCCATGACTATCTCATTCTTCATTGTCAGTTCCACATTGGGAAGAAGGTCATACTATACAATGAAAGGCTGAAGTTGCATCCAGGTATGCTATGTTCCCGTTTTCTTGGACCATACACTATTACTAATGTCTCTCTATTTGGTGTTTTTCAGGTTCAAAATGATGAAACCAATCATACATTCACTGTCAATGGGAAACAACTAAAGCTCTTCAAGAAATCCATTATGGAGTTCCCGATGGAGGATCACCATATTCAAGAATAAACATACCAATGAAACCCACCAAGTTTTATCCTTACATCCCAAATTATATTTTCTTATATTGAGGACACTACAAACTCTAGCTGTGGGGGATGGGTATATTCCTGTGTTAGACAAAACATTTCATCATCTTTCTTGTTTTTATCTTTTTAGCTTGATGAATAGCAGTTTTTCTTCCCCCCCCCACTTCCCCCCAATCACTTTTGTGATAGAATACTATTTTTTATTCACACTTCATCATGGAATATGATGATTGTTTAATAATAGAAGTTATTTTAAATGAATGTGGAATTTTTGTATTTCATTCAAAAATTTGATGATGTGTTCATTTCACATAGAATTAAATACTATGGTGTGAATTTATCTTTATATTTGGTTGTTTTCCAATGATATAAATGGTTGTATAATTTTTAAACCTTTGAGAAGAATGGTACTCTTTGTGTGAATATTTTAAGGGAAAATTGTTTTACTTAATCTCCTCGCACATCTTTTCAACCAACCATGAAGTGTGATAATTTCTTATTTAATGGAATGAAAATTTAAGTTAGGTTAATTTTTATCTAACTAAAAAATTATTTTTACATACATTAATTCCTTATTTGATCTATTTCACTACTGTACCAAATTTACCTGTGCATGTGTACCTGTTATCCGACTATTGTACGCCCTCAAAAAACCCAAAAAAAGAAAAAAAATTGAGGGGAAGGATGAAATGGTAAAAATATGGGGATATCCATGTTTGGAGCTTATGGTTTGACTTATGGGAATTCTTATGTCAGTGGGTCTTGAAATTTGGTTGAAAAGGATGTAGGGAAGGTTTGGTGGAATGGATCATGTAAGTAGACAATTTTTAAAATAACTTATATTTAATCGATATAAAGAAGAATGAATATCTTGAAATGGTTGTCACACACAAAAACACATGGAGAATTATTGACATGATTAACTTTTTAATTATTTTCTTTTATTGGTATCATGCATCTCTTTTAATTTCATTCTGATATAAATTTTTTGATGTCTTCTTCCATCCTCACTAAGAATAACACCTATGTGATTTTTTTCATTGATCACATTTATATCTAGAATTAAATTTTAATAGAATATTAAATATTTATAAAGCTAGAAATATCTACATGCATAATTTCTAGAAATTTGACTTTTCCAAGGAGTGTAAATGTTTTGGTGTGGGGGTTTGATCGCACTACAATTCACTATGTCATTTTTACCATTACACCATTTTATTAAACAGAATTTGTATTGTAAATTCCAAATATAATAAAAAAAATTCACTTCATGATAGATTAAATTATTTTTTGTTTATCAATGTTAAAAATTAAATGAAATTTTTTTGGTAATTTCACCGAAGTTTTAGGTGATTTGGAGGGCCCATGATGAACTTCAAGATAAATGGTCCCAACTATTCATGATCCAAGCACACCAATGGACTCAACTGCACACTGATACTAAAATGTGCATCCAAATAGACAGATATTTTGTGGTCTGATCCTAAATTCAATTTTATACATTTCAAATGAAGAATTCCATGTATAACTGGCCATCTGGTGGCCCATTCAATGTGATCTGTCCAATACACCAAATCTGCACGATGTCAAAAGTGGTGTGTTGTAATCTTTCCATATCTCTATTTGTTGGTTTATAAATTTAGCCAAACATTCGGTGGAGACAGCCAGAAGGTGGTTTTAAAAAAATTTAATTTTCTTAAATTCGAGATATGGATTTCCAAAGGTTTAAATCCATGTTCCAAGTGGGTTGAATAAATCTATGTTCCCAAAACAACCTTCCGCATGGCCTATATAATGGACCATTGGACTCCTCATTTCAAAGTTTATCTACGAGGAAAATATTTTATATTTTGGATACTAAAAGGAGTAATATCCTCATACATGAAGTAACAGAGGCCTATATCCTCATACGGACATCATGTATGAATGCAAAGTTCCACCCGAGCCTCATACTAATCTCGATGGAGAGCTAAAAGGTGGGTGATCATTTCTAGGGAGATACACACACTTGGTAGTGAGTTCCAGCACATGTTCTTCTACTGGTGAAGTGTAATTTTTTTGATAAATATTTCAAGTATTTATTATATTGATATAATTCTCACATGATTTCATTTATTTTGATATAATTAAGTGAAATTATTTTTATTTCCACACCGATTGGTTTGAGATTTCAAGTGGGAATCATGGGTTGTTCTGATTGGACAACACGAGAATACATTTTCTCACACACATATATGATATTTCAGTATGATTTGGTATACATTGTTCTATGATTTTGTATAAAATTGTGACAAAATGATTGTTGTGTCAAGGTTTTCTACTTTGTGCATCATTTTAATGGGCAAGTTGGGAATCAAGATCATGAAAACATTCAACCAAAGAATTAAACAAAACCATGTGAAATTTTCAAAACAATAAACTATCCAATATTAGTAATGACCTTGAAATGTTATATTTCTCTCATAAATCTTAAAACACCAACTTATTTTCCAACTACTAAACTCTTTAATTAAGTCATTTTAGTTTTTAAAATAGTTTTCAAAACCACCCCCTCTTTTAGTAATCTTTTTTAAAAATACACACTTTAAACATCAAACGATCCTTCAGAGATGACTTAAGGTCTGACCTATTCTATAAATAAATTTTAAAATAACAATCAATTTGACATTTCATGACATCTCAGTCACCCTAGTAGACTATTTTATGATGGTTTTGATAAAGGGTAGTTTATCTCTTCACACACTTGATTGCTTGATTTCTTAGGATGGAGCTGGTGGGAGATGATCGAGCTGGAGGTTGGGATTCTAGAAATAGTTTTTCAATATTTGTTCTACTTTTGTATTGTATGGATTACATTCTTATTTTTATCCATATTTCCTAATTTTCTAGATGCCTAAAATATTCCATCATCAAATTTTTAGATTTATATTAGTTGCACCAATTAGTTATTATTGTTATTCATGTCTGTTTCTACTATGTTATCATTTTTTTATACTACTTCCTCTATTTACATCATATTATTTTATTTTAATAATTTTTCTAAAATTTTGTAATGAGGTTATTGTTTCCCCATGTAAACACCTTAGGAATTCTTTACTAGTTAGAAATATCTGGCATTTGGGGAGATGTACTTTTTGCCATGTGGCCAACTGGGCTCTTCGAACCTCTAAGTGGAATTCAGGTCTAGGAAGTCACAGAAAATATTCCTCATATCCTCTTAGAAACTATATTTAATCAAAAATACATTTATAAGACATAAACTTAGTTATGATATTAAATTATACTTTCTTTCTCTCAGTGGTAATATTTAGTAACTAAGATATTAAAAATCATATCTCATAATGAATTCCTTTTTTAGAAATATTTAAAAAAATACTACTTTATTATTTAATACATACCGCTATTTGGTGGGTATAACTCCTTCCATAATATTTTAACAAACAATATAGTTAAACATGTTTATCATAAGTAAAAATCCTTTTATTCTTATCTTCTTTTCAAAACATGTTGTAGAAATTGATCAAATTATAACTATGTGTATCAAAACATCATCGCATTTATTTTTAATAATTCATTATAACATATCCACTAATCACATGAGTAGAAAAACAAGATGAGAATATACAATATTTATCCTGATCTACTAAAAAATTTAAATCAACCCACTGTATCCAGCTCAATGATATATAGACTCTTATACATTATCACATGAATGAATTTTTTAGGCTCTTACCATCAAATTTATCACTTTTAAACTCATAATCATATTTATAATATTTTTTTAATGTATAGTAAGTATCATACACTATTTAATGTATATGAATTAATTTTTATAGTTTTTTTATTTAACATGAAATCTACATATAGTTTTTATAATCTTTTAGGTGTTAAGGTAAATTTGTCCTCTAATGACTAGAAATTCCATAAATGAAGCATTTCCCCAACTCCCTGGCTCCAATTTTTTGGTTTCAAAGAACAAGGTTTATTATTAGTCCCATTAATATATATGGTAAATATTAAAAATTTCCCCTTTTATTCAAATAATATCATAATTGTTCGTATAACTAACATGTATTGATTAAGTATCCTTAATGAATTTTGTAGATCGGGTAAAAAAATTACACTCATTAATGACTTAATTCACAATCATCTTGAAGCATACCATTAGTGATTATAAAATGATGTCATTAGCTAGTTCAAACCTTAAAAGATACCTGAGTCTCTCCAATTCATTTGTATATGCAATCATATTATGTACATTAATATATATTGAATTTCCTTCAGTTGCTATTCATCTAAATATAAATTTAAAACCTGAAAAACATACATGCCAATATTATTCCAAATATATCATTTTGAAGTTATTTATAATCTTGAAATCATATATGTTATAATGTTACTTTTGATAATTATGATCTATAGACACAATAATGATATTGGAGATATCTAAAAAATCCATATATGCTTCTAAAAAATCATATATAGATCCACTCTTTAAAGAACATCAGTATTTAGATTATCAGGAAAGGGTTTCTCTAACACGTAGAATTTTCCTTGTTGCATAGGAATTATTATTATGTTTATATACTAGTATAAAAATTTTATTTGATTGAGAATCTAATTTTCTATGATTTATCATAATTTCATGTTTTTTCAAAAGGCTATAATTTTTTACAATCATATAGAAATGAATTTAATAAAATATTATCTCATTAAAATGGTGTCCCATTTTAAAATAAATCAAATCAATTAGTAGGTAATGATCTATATTTCACTACACAATGAACCCTAATTGGAATTACCTTAAACACTTATCTATTTTCATATAATATAATTTAATCCAATATTATATTAATTTTGGATTGTTGAGTGTAAAACTAATTACCCAGTAAATCATATAGATAAACTCAACTTCAATCCTCTAAAATCCCATACCACATGGTTTTTATGCCTAGTTTACAATTGTTCTTCTACTTTGTATTTTTTAAGTGTTGGAGAAGTTACGAGTATGTTTGGAAAAGAATGGTTAATGTAAATAATATTAATAGCTAATATTTTTTCATTTAGTGGAACTTATATTTTGAAAACCTCTATTTAACCATGATTTTTCAGACAAAGGGATAGGAGAAATAAGAGTATTTATGATCATGCCTCTATGAAACAGCCTAGTCATTTACATTCTAAAAATTTTCTTTACACCATATATCCTAAGCCAATATATTTTATTGTGCCTCTAATTGGAGTTGGTCATAGGATACATCATGGATTATGGGATCATGGCATCAAGGTCTATATTGTTACATTGATTTATTTAGCCACGGTTATTGGATGTCTCTATGGTTTAGTCCATTTCTTTATGGTGATGTTGGTTCCACCATGATATTCTTGTTGATATTTTTTAATAAACCTAGGGGACTCAAGTTATAGGCCGTGATGTTTGGGGATATGTTCATTATGGTGTAATTATACATGTTACTCCTTGATTCTCCTTGGTTATAAAAAATTTAATTCTTATCAACCCCAATATTCAAAGGAGGTAACAATGTGATTTTCAAAATAGACCCAAATTACACTGTGACATGATAAATCACATAATGATTTAGGTATTTCAAGTTTTAACTTATAAAGTTGAGTGGCCTCTATAATTATCTACCTTTAAAATACATTTATAAAAACATAGGTTACATTAAGATGTAGTTTCTATGGTAGTCTAAATCTAGGGAAAGTTTTATTCCCTCTAAATCATGTGATCATGTACCTTGTGGATTTAATATGCTATTTATCTCTTCTTATTCTATTATTTCTCATTATATGCTTTATAGGAGGTTCTATGAGTATTTGATTCTCAATTTTAGTGGATTTTAATAATGGGTGCAATAAAAATTGATATATTATAGTATTTTAAAGGGTTTCTATATAGTCATTTGAATTTCATTATTGGTTTCTTTCCATTATTTTAGAATGTGTTTTAGAATATTTATAAATGGTAGGGGATTTATAATATCTTTATTTTACTTTTTGTTATATGTTGAGTGACCATGATTTTTTCTTATTTGGGTAAATATTATAATTAACATAATAAATATAATATCTATGTTATGTAATTTTTGTTCATAATGTAACAGAAGAATGTTTTATTTGATAGGAAATGTAAATTATGTTAATATTCTGATTCATATAATTGGATGGTGGAACTGAATAAGTTATGATTCGTTCTTATGGTGATAGTGGAAGTGGAATTCAATTGGAGGAAGATGGATTGGAATCTATGTACCATAAGGTTATGAAATGGATAATTCATGGAATGATGTTTAATTCCCCCAAAGGAACCAATGATTCTGAGATAGAGTGCCACAAAAACTCATGTGCACCATCCCATACACAAGTGGATACTAAGTTGAAGTAAAATTACAAACTCTATCAGTGGAGAGACTATACCCTCAATATCATTAAATCAGAATTCACAATAAGAATAACATAAAAAATAAAATTTTAATAATTTTTGTAACATATGGAAACTATTTATATAGAAAAACAGTCATAAAATAAGTAAATATGGATCCTCGTGGGGAAATACAAACCAAATTATTACATCAAAATGGTAAATTAATAAATAAAACTATAGAATTATTCATAGTTCTTCATGGGCTACTTCATTTTCCAAGCTCCTCTTCTTAGCTATCTTCCACAGGCCTCTTTCACTTACTTGGATCCCAATACATTATGTTCTCACATGCATCGAGATTCTCATATATGGTGTGAGTAAGAAAACCCAATAGGGAATGTCTTATTCACACTTAACAGTTTTTCAGGTGTGTAACATATTTTTTCCATGAAAAAAATAAATAATTAAGAAATAATGACAAATATATAAACCTGTATCAAGAGGTCATGTATTGACTAGACCTCTAAAAGCCCTGATCGTACCATACATGGATCTATAAAGGTGGAATAATTGATAAGATATCAAAAGTGACCAGTTCTAGCCAAAAGTCTTAAAAACATGTTACTTGAAATCCTCATAGTATTGAGTCAACATGTTACTCGATATCCATAATGCATCGAGTTCTGTCACATCGCTCAGTATCCACATGGAATAGATTTTTGTGTCGGGATATAAGGATAACATGATCCTAGTGTAGGGATCCACTATCGTTATTCATGATTGCCACCCCTATGATTAATCATATCTTGAAAGTCCACCTTTCATGGGTACCAAGAAAACTACAAAGGAATGTTAACACATATATAAGGGTAAGGGAAAAAGGGGGAAATATTATATCAGCATGAGAAAATAGTACCAATAAAAAACAAAAAATTATCATCTATAAATATGGTAATAATATACTCTAGAAATAATGATGGAATAAATCATAATAAATTGATATATGGGGCTACACACAAACCCCCATGTGATAACACTCATGCATAGAAAAATAAAAAATAAAGAAAATCATACCATGATAGAAAGTGTATAAAATATCCCAAAATGATAAGGATCTTATAACCATTTCTATATTGATGAAGTACTCAAAATTGGTTATATTCTAAAAGACCACACTATTTTGGGAACCCACAGAGAGATGGACCACATTTCAAGGATACCTAACATAAATTATGGTTCTATGAAATATGTTAGAGAAATACTCAAGAAAATTCAATTTAAATAATGTGATTGTAGAATCACATTCATTACAAACTCTACCAATGCAATCAATTTTGAGGTATGTTTAATGAAATGGAATCAATTCACTAGATTCGTTGTAAATTAAATAATTGATCATGAATTCCTTATTGATTCTAAAAGATAGACTTGGGTCTAGCCAATTAACATTGATCCATAATTAATCCATATTAAAAAAAAGAGATCCAAGATGAGATTAAAGAAGAAAAAGGTTTCATGCTAATAGATCTATAAATACTTACCAAGAAATTTCCACAAATTATAATGAATCAATATCCAGTCAAAGAGAGTTTTCATTAGAACAATGACTCAAATAAAAATATTCCAAGGATTAATCAATGGATTAAGGATCAATCATCAGCCATATATTAAGAAGGGGTTAGACAAGATGATTTTTTAACACATACCTATTGAACATTCATTGTCTTTGGTAGATCTTGATCTAATCGAGAACATTGTCAACAATCTAGATTCATCATAGATGTGTGAGTAATAGGATACTTCATCATGTGTTCATGATATAAAACCAAAATATATCATTGATCCATGATAATCTCCCAAATAAGAGGAATAATTTATATTATATCAAATAAAAACTCACTATTATTACATCAAATAATTGTTCAAATCTTGAAGAGGAAATGGTATAAGAATAGGAGAGTCTAAAAACAAGGGGAGGGGTCAAAAATTATGATTAGATCCATTGGGGTATAATTGGTTATTAATTTTGGTGTAAAAAGTTGAATAAATAAAAATCATGTAGTAAATTTAGTGAATCAATATAATAGGATCACCAAAAACCTATGTGGCCTCACAGGCTAGCTGATGCAACCACTGGTCGGATGATGTTCCTGGAAGAACTATCTTGCTGGTAGAATCCTTAAAGCCACCAGACAGCCTAACCCTTCCCCAAATATACCAAAATCAAAACCGAAACCCTTAGTTACTTAAAACTAATATCTAAATAGCCCATATTTGGGACAAAATAAAAGCTAATGTAGAAATATATCAATTGAATCATATCATATGTCTAATAAAGTGAGAAACTTACAATTATCCCCCACCAAAAAATTCGCATCCTTGAGAAGTTTAATCAATGGTTCTTCCCAAAATGACTTGGATCATGGATCCCAAATATAAAAATCTCACTCCCATGTCTCCTCTAAGATCTATCCATGATTCCATGAAACTTATACAATTTGTACAATCTTCCCTAAAAATAAATTTCATCTCTAGTCAACATTACACATCATGTGCTTCACATAAGATGCATCAAAATCTAGTAAAACATAAACTTAGTTTTCGACATGTGTGGAATCTTGTATGTACCATGGGAGATGAGACACATAAAAATAATTCATTCCTCAGTAACGAAAAGGATGATCCGTATGGTACAACACCTTCCCATCCAGATCAATGATTTTGAAGGGCCCAAAAAAATAAATTCTTGCTTTCCTTTCTTCCTTATACATGGTGGCCTAATTGATGAGTCACTTTCATGAAAAACATATATCCTATCTAAAAATCTATATGGATCCTCTTATTGTAGGAATAAGATATCTACATGATCTCAGCTATGAACAACCTATTCTGAATCAGCTTCACTCTATTGGAGGTCACCTGAACCATATTGCATCCCACAACTAATGCCTCACAAGCCTCATTCCAATGAATCAGTAAACAACAGGGATTTAAGTAAGGAGCCTCATAAGTTGACATGTGAATTAAATCATAATAATTTTTTTATTCAAACCCAACCAAGGTTTTTTATCATCACATGCCCTACTAATTTATAGGATGTGATCTTGAATCATATCCTCTAATATACAGATCATCTACTCTCATGGTATGTCCTTCTAGGAATAGTATGCAGTGATCTATATCAGTTGAGCCCCTAAGGCCTTCAGCAAACCCAATCAAAACCCAACTATTAAATGTTTCTCTATTCGAAATAATTCTTGAGGTAACCCCTTTAAAACATAAAATCACATGTATAAAAATCATTCATTGATCATCTGCTGAGTGAGACTTATGTATTGTTAATAGATGAGAAGATTCCATGAGATGATCCAAAAATCACCCAGACAACACCATGACTCCTTGGGGTCCTGGGAAACCCCATCACAATTTCAATCACATAATCATCACACTTTCATATTGTCACGAGATGTGTTTATAGAAAAATCCTATGGTGTTGATGCTCAAATATTATCCTCTTGAAGGTAAGGCACCATGAAATGAAACATCAATGTCCATCTTCATCACTAATAACCATAAATAATTCCTGAAGCCATAATACATCTTTTTTACTCCATGATTCACTTCACACATAAAATTATAGAAGTATCTCTTTATATCTATCCTGATGGAAGTATGGACTACAATTATTACATATACAAAGATCACATGTTATCATCTAAAGTCCACTCAAGTATCAAATCACTACATGTATGTTGTTCCCAACATCATCGTAGACTTAGGGTTAGATTTCCGACTAGTAATCCCTCAGTCTATAAGAGAATACATGATCACTAATGGAGCAGATGTCATTGATCCCTGATCCTCATAAACATCTATCATCCAATCAACCAACAAGATCACCAGGAGAAACTACCCTTTATATTTCCACTCAGTAACACCCCACTATTTTAGAGTTTATATCTTTTTAAATTTAATCTCTTTGATAGCTTATTTGGCCCGCCACACCAATCATAAACAAACTATGATATACTATAAATATTATAATTTAAAATGAAATTATCTCCCAGTAGTTAAACAAGTTTTTATTAATAGGATTAACTCACTTATGAAAATATACTATTGAATTCATTAGTTACCAATTAAATAGAAATAAATATAAAACCCAATTTAAAATAAATTTTTTTATAAATACTATTTATAAGTTAAAAAGTGTGTTTTATACCAAAAAATATAAAGCTCACTTTTTTATTATATTATTGAAATATATGTATAATATATTCAATATAATTTTTGAAATTTATTCAATGTTTTTTCTAGACAAGATATAATAACAAATCTAGATTTATGTATAAAAGAAGTATTTTTTTAAAAATGCAGATTAACCACCTTTTGGTAGTGCACTAGTTTTAAACCGAGTTTTTGACACTATTATAAATTCTAATTGAAAAAGTAAGATTATTATTTGAAATATGAGTATAAAAATTTACTTTCATTATATTTTTTGTATTTTCCTGATAAGATTCGTTTTTGATGAATACTAAAATAAATATTGTATTTTAATTGAAAATTAGTTTTTCTTATGATTTATTTATATTATTATATCAAATTTTATACAAGTTTTAAAATATAATTAGATCAATATTTTATCATTTAATTTAATTAAGGTCATTGGAATAAATATCACATTGAATTTGGACATAAAAATATTTTCATCTTTTGGACATTTTTACTTTAAAAACTCATTTTCTAGATCAGTCAACGAGAATAATTTTTAATTAATTCTTGAAAATTATTTTTTTTTATTTTGAAAAATGGATTCCATATTTGGAATCAGTAGGTCCAAATGTAGTAAATATTTCCCTTTTATTTTTAGATAAAATAAGAATAGTAACTTTGGTAGATTTTTGTTTCCACCATTAAGGGTAAATCATGTAATTATGGATTAGAATGGTGTTATAACTATTACTAAATTAACCTAACACTTGAAATGATTTTATTATATGAATAATTGTTATACATAAGAATTAATGGCTCTGTTACGAGATCATTTATGGCATTTTTTTGAGAATATAACCATTATAATATTATATTCAAAGGAAAGTCAATGTTTTCGTACTTTTGTTTTAACAAGATAAATATTTTTAATATGGGGGTTATATAAGTGATATGATTGACTATAAATAGAAAATGGAGTATACAATATTTTTATTCATCGTGACAATTTATATTTAATTTTTTGGGAAGAAATAATTAAATTAAAGTCTTTCATGATGATGATGCATGATTATTTTACTTAATGAAAGAATAAAATAAATTTTATTAATAATATTAAAATAAATATAATTTTAAATAATTAATTTCATCCATTAATTATACATATTATTGATCCATTAATGTTTTTTGTTCGATGTTATCTTGTTTATTGATATTTTTGGAAAGTTAAAGTAATGAATAGTGTCAAAATTTTCCTTAATGTTATATGAAAATAAATAATATTTTATTAAATGGTATAAAATTCATAAAAATATAAAACTCATCCAACTGATTAGGATATGGTTGACATTTTCCCCAATTATCAAATTATGGTTCTTTTTCAATTTTATAGTAACTATATTAACCCTTGAAAAGTAAAAACACTTATTTTCACAGTAAGAGATGAAGGGATTAAATAAGTGCTAACGAAAAAAATATAAGGGTAAGAATGTAATATAAACATTTCTATATATTATTTAATGAATATTATTAGACATTTATCACTGTAGGATCAAATTTTAGTTTTTTTAATGGACACAATTCTAGGAAAATAAATTATATATTATTTAAATCGATTATCATCACAAAATGTCAATATCTTTGTATTTAATGTCATTTATGTGTCCACATAGTGAAAAAATCAAGATATGAATGAACCTAAATGTTTATTATGACCCTAAGAAATTTATTTTAACCAGATAAATTTGTTTTTATTTTTTTAAGATTATATAACAACCATAATATCTTATGACATGATAAATAGTATTTATTTAATTGAGAGAAAAATAAATTAATTGATTTTAAATGTATAGATTTTCATATATTTGGTATGAACTAATGTGTATATTTAATTTTAAAAATATAAAGAATATATTACATATGTTTTAAATAATTATATTGGAATTTACACACTTCCTTGATGTATTTTAAGTCAAATTAAATGAAGAGTATCAAATTTCACAATAAGTATATTTTATTAAATTGTTTTAAAAAATGTTAAACAATCAAAAATTTGATAATATATGGTCAATAATGTCTTAGCCTATTCATTTATAAACCATTTTCATGTATTTTCCTCTATAATTGTTTTATTATATTTTAATATTTTTAGGATTCCTGGAAGCTCCCATCACCTCTATTATAAAAGGGGACCTCCCCCTTCCCATCCTCACACCAATTTTACTCATCTAGATCAACCAAACCTCACCCATTTGTATTTCCAAAACCCTTAGTTAATTTCTGTATTTTTTTGTTCTTTTAAAGGACCCACCCTAAATCAATTAACAATATATTAAAGCAATTTCATTGAAGAAGATGATGTTAAAGCACATTCGACTAAAGGAACTATAAAGTATGGGTTTTCTCATCTCACTTTTACTTATTGAGATATATTACTTATACACCACTTATTCATTATGTGTGGGGAATGTAATTTATTTTGATATATAATACCATGTATCTCCATATTCTCATGACATTAAATGTTTCATTTAATGTTATTACTTAAGATGGATTTTAATTTAAATCTTTCAAAGTGGTATGGGACACTTTAGAATATTTATAGATTATTTTCATCAAGAATTTTTCAATGGTATAATTTAAAATTATATTCATCTATGTAAAAATCCTTTGTTGAATCATTAACTTTATTGAGTTTTATCTCTTATTATACAATATAACATATGTTTTTGAAGGTTTTATTATTAGTTTGACTATGGATATGCTATTTTGTTACCATTAATGGTTTGTGGTTAAAATATTCACATTTAGAATGCTAGTTTTTCAATAAAAATGTTTATGTCGTTTACATTTCACCCATTTCATAGAAGGAATGTTTTGGAATTAATATGTGATGGATGTGTCCTTCTATATCCCCTTGATACATCAATAGTCTCATGAGACAAATTAGAAATGGAATTGGCTGAGGCCTTGCCCATTTATTTTCATATATTGATTTGGATGAGTCCTTAACCATTTATTTTCAAATGTCTTTGATGAGGCCCCAAAAATATGTTTCAGAGATATATCATTATTAATTCCATCATTAGGGGATTATTTATTGATATTCCATGTGATTATTCTACTTGTAGAATATATTTGGTTAAGTTTCCTAGCTCAGGTGATTATCTAAATGGAATGTGTTTCAGTTGTTTACCTTTGCATATTGTTTATATCATATTTACTCAAATATTTTATAATATACCTACCATTACTGAGCATTTGGTATCACCACTTAATTATGTTTTGTATTACACAAATTTCTATATATAGGTTTAATCTAGGAGAATAATGGGGTGGTAAAAAATAAAAAAAATATGTTTAAAATGTAATTTGAATTTAGAATATATATCTAGTTTACCAAGACTACAAAACTATTTGGTCTATTGGGACGTTATTTATTATATCTTATGGAAATTTAATAAGGTAAGTCAATTACTTTGTGTTTTTATGGTCATGTTTTCCATAGTTTGTATCAAATCAAGTTTAGCCGAATCCTTTGGAACTAGATTTAAGAAATCATGGATTAGAAAACATGACATTATGACTGAGATTGAGGATAATTCTAATTATATGATATCATTCTATAGATTTTTTAAATCATTGGATAACCGTAGATATGAAAATGGACTAACATATTTAGAATATTGTGTCATGATTTATAAATCCTATAGATGATTTTTCATGACTATATCACTATGATTAGTGTTTCTCACATTTTTCACTTTGTTTTGGCCAATGATTAGATTGTGTAAGGTTATACATGTAATGGTTATACTGTTGATTATGTAGAGTCTAAAAAGTAAAAATTATAAGAAGGATGCATTGAGGAATAATATGTTGAAGCATAGTTAATGGTTTAAGAATGAAGTAGAATGATTAATGTTCTTGTGTATTTAGATTCAAGAATTATTACATCAATGGTGAACTGGTTATAATAATCATGATATATATATATATATGGATTGTACTGAAGTAATTATTATTTAATAATTTGTAAGCATGAAATTTTTCATTAAGTTTATCATGGTGATTAAATATTTTTTATGTGACAATAATGGATACATTATGTGGTTTGGGGAATCTGATGATACAATTGACTTTGGATATTTAAAGATCATTTTCTACTATAAATATTTAAAGAAGTATTTTGGATGAGTCTCAAGGTGGGAATGTATGAAGTTGAACATGGGATATTATTTACGGTTAAATAATTATTTATTGGATACTATGTGGAACCATTTTAGTTTCAGTAAATATTTAAAGGATAAAGGAATGACTCAGGGATATTATGATTCATAAAAGTAATTAATGTGTGAAAAAAGCTTCTTGATCATTCTTCTTGAGGTGTATGAATTGAAGTGAAAATATATCAATGCAGAACCAAATGATGGTATTATTATTATGACATGGAAAGAAATATATTAAGTTCTTATCTATATAGTAAAATAATCCCTCAACTATAGTAAAGTGATTTCAAATAAAAAATTCCATTCGTTTAATTTTTTTTACTAATAAATCAATGACCTCTTTAACCCATACCAGATTTATTGTTTTGTTAGGGTTAACATTCTAATGATCATATTCTATATCACTCTCCATTAGAAATTTATTATTATATTTCCCTTCCATTTGCATGTTTTCAGTATCCCCTAAAGATTTCCTATTCAAAAGACTAATTTTTTAGTGACCTTTACTTTAACTTTTCCCTTTTATAAAGATAATTCCTTATTAACACTATTTCTGATGTGGGCTTCCCTTAAATGAATTTTAAAGAATCAATTTTTTTGAAGATTAATTTCAAATTTAAATTGTGGAATTTATTGAAGGAGGGTAGAATGTAACACAACAGGATTTTATGGTATGTATATTTTCAAATTTAATCTCTTAGATAACCTATGATGCACGCAACACCGAGCTTAAATGAACCTTGATGGTCTATTAATATTATTATTTAAAATTGAATTATCTCTTCTACATTAAATTAGTGGTTATTAATAGGGTTATCTATCTTATAAAAATATTCTATTGAATTCTTTAGTAATAAAATAAGTAGAAATAAATAAATAAAATTTAATATAAATAAAATTTTATATAAGGACTGTTTATATTGGAAAACGTGTGTTTTATACCAATAAAATAAAAAAATAACACTTTTTTGGATTATATTGGTAAAATATATATAAAATATAATTTATATAAATTTTAACATTAATTCTACGTGTCTTATAGAAAATATATAAGAACAAATCGAATATTATGTAAAAGAGAATTTTTTTTCTAAAGAGGCATTTTTACCACCTTCTAATGAACAATTTATTTTAAACTAATTTTTAGAAAAATTTAAAAATTAAATTTTAAAAAAAAATTGCATAAGAGATTAGAGTATAAAAAAATTTCTTGGGTTAAATTTTTGGAATTTTTCTGATAAGAATAATTATTTGATGAATAGTGGAGATAAATAATATAATTTAATTGATAAATGATTTTTCATCTGATTTATTTATATTAATATATTATATTTTAGATAGGTTTTAAAGTTTAATTAGATAAATATTTTATAATTTAATGCAATTAAGATCGTTTTTATAAATTTGACCTTAAATTATGTTATAAAAACATTTCAATCATTTGGACATTTTTACTTTAAAACCTCATTTTCTCGATTCATGATTGGGAATAATTTTTAACTTATTTGTGAAAATTATGTATTTTGAATTTTGAAAGACGGATTTCATATTTTTCATAAGTACCAAATTTAGTAAAAATATCCCTTTTATTTTTGGATAAAATATAAATAGTGACTTTCGTAATTTTTATTACCATGATTAAGGGTTAATCATGTAATTAAGTGCAAAAATAACATTATAGATATTATACAATTACACTAACACTTATCCTAATTTTATTTTATGAGTTAAATTCCTCTCTAACAATTATAGTATTATTTATGAGACAATTTACAGCCTTTTGGATGAGAATGTAACCTTTATAATATTATATTCAATGGAAAATCCATTTTTTCATACATTTGTTATTAAGAAGAGAAATATTTTAAAAATGGGGTTATATATAGAATATGTTAGAGTATAAAACATTATTTTAAATTAAAAAATTTATCTTCATCATGATAATTTTTTTTAATTTTTAGAGAATAAATAATAAATTTATTGTTCATCACAATGATGATGTAGTAATTTTTTAATTAATATAAGAATCAAATTAATTTTATTAAAAAATTTTAAAATAAATAAAATTTGATATAATTAATTACATACATAAATTTTATAGATGAATTATACATATTAGTTATCTATAAAAGGTTTTGGTCTGATGTTATCATGTGTATTGTGTATTTAAAAGTCAATGTAACGAATGGTGTCAAAATTGACATTAATGTCTTATTAAAATAAGTAATATTTTATTAAATGATATAAAATTCATAAAAAATAGAAATTAGTAAAAATAATTGGGATAAGGTTAAAAATTTCATCAACTATCCCTTTATTGTTCATTTGGAATTTTATAGTCTTTATATTAACCCTTATGGAGTAAAAACCCATGTTGTCATCGTAAGATTTAATGTGATTAAATAAGGGTTAACACCAAAAGATAAGGGTAATAATGTGACCTAAACTTGTCTAAAAAACTTTATGCAGGTTATTAGACCCTTATCACCTCAGAATTTAATTTTAGTTTTTAATGGACACATTTCCATGAAAATAAATTATATATTATTTAAATCAAGCATAGTTACAATATACAAATCTATTTTTATTTAATGTAATTTATGTGTCCACGTAGTGAAAAAATCAATATATGAATAAACCTAATTGTCAATAATGATCCTATGGAAATTATTTTTGCTATATAAACATAGTTTTATTTTTTTGAAATTATATAATTACCTTAAATTCTTCATCAATGCTAATACAGTTTTTATTTAATTAACTAAAAATAATAATTGATTTTGGAAGTATAACATTTGATATTTTTGGTATGATTTAATATTTCTATTGTATGTTATATATCTATAAGATATATTAGAGATGCATGAAATAATTATATACTAATTCCCACTTTTTCCTTGATGTATTTTAAGTCAAATTAAATTAATAGTATCAAATTTTAAAGTAATGATATTTTATTGAATTAATATTTTATTAAATTGGTTAAAAACTAAAAAATAAAATAAATTATGATAAATTGGATAATATATGGTCGAAAATGTATTCCAGAATTATTTTATAGACTATTTTTATTTTTTTCTCTAGAATAGCCTTGTTATATTTTAATATTTTGAGGATTCATAAATATTCCCCTCACCTCAATTATAGAAGGGCACCTCCTCCTTCACTTCCTCACACCAATTTGAGTAAACTAGCTCGACCAACACCCTAAAAAATTTCTCTTTACAACATCCTCATTTATGTTTTGGTGGTTCTTTTTCTTCCAATAGACCTTCCCTAGAACACTTATAATGATATTAAAGGAATTATACCTAATAAGATGAGGTTAAAGCATGTTCAACTAATTAAAGTGTAAAGTAAGGGCTTTCTCATCCCACTTTTACTTTTGGGAGATATATTCCTTGTTCCAAACTTATTCCTTGTGTGTGGTGTATGTACTTCCCTTTGATATATAATATCATGTGTCTCCTTATTCTTATGATATTATATGTTTCATTTAATCTTATTCCATCATAGGGATTAATATTTTAATGTTTCAAAGTGGCATGGGACACTTTGAAATGATTAAAGATTATATTCCTCAAAAAAAATAAATGGTATCATTTAAATGTTTTTTCGTCTGTGTCATAAACCTTTGTTAAATCTTTTAATTTTTTGAGGTATATCCATTATGATAACATATACCATATGTTATTGAAAGGTTTTTGTTCAGTTTCACTATGGATATGCTCTTTTGATACCATTCATGGTTTATGGTTAAAGTATTCAAATTTCATATTCTAGTTTTTCAATATGAATTTTTATGTTGTTTATAATTCACCCTTTTCATATGAGGAATTTATTGGACATAGTAAGTGATGAGTAGGGCCTAGTATAGCCCCGTGATGCATTAGTATTTCTCAAGAGACAAATCATATATGGACTTGGTCGAGGCCTTGCCAATTTATTTTTAGTTATGGATCTAGTCGGGACCTTAACCATTTGTTTTGATATGTATTGACGGAGGCCTCTATGGTATGTTTTAGATTCCCATCATTATAAATTCCTCCTTTATGAGACAATTTATTCATATTCGATGTGATTACTCTAGTATTAGACTATCAGTTGTTATGTTTCCTAGATCATTTGATAATTTAAATGGATTTGGTTTCAAATATTTATGTTACCATATTATTTATGAAATATTTACTCATATATTCCATTATACTCTCACCCTTACTGAACATTTTATCTTACTCATTCATTATGTTTTATTTTTCCCAGGTGGCTATATATATGGTAATACATGGATAATAGTGGTGTTTTAAATAAATTTTTTCTATTTTATGTTTAAAATGTAATTGGAATTTCAAATATGTATCTATTTTACAAAGACTACTAAACTATTAGGTCCTTTAGGATGTGATTTATTATATCTTATCCTAATGTAATAAAGTATGTAACCAAAAATAGGATACTAGGTTCGAGTTCATCACACATTCAATGACCTTTTAGGATGAAAGTTTTATACGACTAAAGGAATCTATAATAGAATTACATTTACTTGGTTCATAGGCCATCTCTATATTGATCATCTAAAATTACTCAACCCATTTACACTACCTTACATTATGGTCTTTTTGTGTGAAGATATAGAGGAATTTATTTCAGTCCATAAAGACTAAAAACCTCTCAATGAAGAGATAGTGTCACCAACACTTCAAATAATGGACTATGGATTTATAATCCAAGTCATAGATACGATAGATCCACTCATGCGGTCATAACCATAGTGAGAAATAATTTGTTTTTCAATCTCGCTAAATTTTCATTTTTCCAATGCTATATCTACATACATCATAGTAAATGACATAACATATTCCATTATTTGGTAGAATAAAAACTAGATTTGTATTTAACCTCCTCTTCAACTCAAGAAAATACATTTCACACTACTCTGACCATTATAATTTCAATACATTATTATTGAGCATGGTAATAGTTGCTGATATATGGGAGAATTTATAGACAAAATGTTTTTAGTATCCTACTAATCCTTGAATGTTCCTAATCTCAAAGACGCTCTGAGGATGGGTTCATGATATCTCTTCCTCCACTTTCCCTTAGTCTATAGATATATCAATCTCAAAAATGACATGATCTATGAACTAGACACCATAAATAAAAAATTTATAGTTCAACATCTTGGAATTATTTTGATAGTTTCAAAGTGTACTCAAGACTATCTCAGGATGACTCGTAACTATAAATGGTGTCGGTGTGTATTTGAGGATGTCATAAATGAACATAGTGGTGAACAATGCAATATATGGGTTGAATTACATGTTCATGAGATCAATGAACATTGTTGTCACATTCACTCGTCAAAATGGAATCATTAAGGACTTTTAAATCCCATACCTTCTCTAAAATTTAGTACTCGGGATATCCTCCTCTCTAACGCCACAATTGGTGATATCCATAATATAGATCGATCTTAGTGAACTATCTATCTCCTCATAACTAATAAAATATACCATAGATACTTGGTAAGGGATACTTATTCTTCAACACCACCTGGTTCAAAATCCATGTAATCAACATAGAGTCTAATACTATTATCATCCTTCATGAATAAAAAAACAGGTGCACCCCAAGGTGGAGTACTCAGCCTGATAAATCCCTTCTAGTCTAAGTCCTTGAGTCTACCTTGAACTCCTTCAACATAGCCAACTCAACATGATAATAGTCTATCAATATGGTTGGAAAACTTCAGATGACTTATTTCTCAAACTCTAAAACACTATTATGGTTTTTACTATGAATTCGTTGAGAAGTACATCATGATAGAGATCCAAAACTGTAATAATGTATATGAGATAAAACACTGATCCTATTAAAATATTTGAGCCTCAATATAAACAATGATAATCCAAATATAGCTCATATCTAGACCGACACTACCTGCTCCCAACACCCATTCACTGGTCATCAAGAACTTCTCTCAATTATGTGATGTCAGTGATACCAATCACTGATAGTAGTCAATGTTATCATAAAAATTGGTCATCTAGTTCATACCAAGGATCACATCAAAATTAATCATATCTAGAATTTATAATTCCCACAAAATTCCATATTTTGAATAAAAAACTATAAGAAACTATGGAAATCATCAAAGAAAGCCTGATTTAATGCCCAATGGTGTATCAATGTAAATAATAATACAATAAAATTTGACCAATAATTCATGTACAGTAACATGTTTTGAATATATTAATTATTGATGAGTAATAATATAAATAAATCAACTAAACATGTTGAGGTCAACAAGACCCTAACTCGTGTAGTATATGGTTCCTCAGCATCATCTGATGGAGTGTAATCCACTTCATAAACTCATCTTACCATAGTTATGTGACCCTTTCCAAAAGATACATAACTCACATGATTCATCATCATATGAGACCTCTTCTAATAACCCTAGAAAGATCCTTCCCTCATTGATCACATCCATCATGCACCCCTGCTGAAACTCATCCATAAAGACCTAGAGTAGAACTACAGTAGATTCCTCATTTACTAAACATCCAACACTTTCTGTAGGATATATATTGAACATGTGATAATATTTTTCCTTTTAATAGTTGAAGCACTGTAGAACTCCTCTTGAGGGGGATGAATATGATGTAATCTAGTAAACCTACATACCACTAACCTTTTGGGAAAACCTAGTTTTCCTCTACCTACCACTAGAAGGAACACTCATAGTGGTAGTAGTAGGTATAACCTCATAATATTTGGGAGGTGGAAGATAATGAATTGTTGGATTCTCGTCCAGACCCTTCTCAATAGTAAAATCCTTACACAATGCCTTTAGATATGTCATTATATCAAAACATTAAACATTCCACCTGATGTCAAAATAATGTCTGATATTGAACATCCTAACCTTTTTAACTTTTTTTTGGAAAATGGAAGTGAAAAATAGAGTACTATGGTGAAGTTAGTAGAGTATGTGGATATTATCATGGGATAATGTTGTAACTCCAGGAACTATTATTCTTGGTCATGATTCATAGTGGTAGGGAAGAACTCCACAAAAAAAATATATATCAAAGTCCCTCAGGTGAGACCCTCACATTTCCAAACCTTTCTCATCATGCTCCACCATCTCCTAGCAGGTCCATGTAGCATGATCCTTTCCAAATTCACCATATATTCCTAAAGTGTCTCAATTTATTTGAAGGAACCCCCAATAATTTTTATCTACTCCTCTAAATCATGTGCTCTAATGGTGCCTTGAAATGATGTAGGATGTTGGAGATGGATATCTATGGCATAGTGGAAAAAGGACCGTGGTTCCCCTCTACCCTGGGTAGAAATAAAAGGAGTAACTCCCAGATTACATGGAATTACTTCATTTTCTACCAAATCATGTGTGAGGGCTTCCTCTATTGCACCCACCAGAATAATAGGAAGTGGAATATGGGAATATTCCCTAGAGGCAGTGTAACACCCAGAGCTTTTATGAATATTTTTCTAATTAATTTATTACTTTTTGATATTTTCTATTTCACACAACACAGAATATATATTTTTTTATATGATAGAACCAAGCTGTCTTTCCTTTGTACACTACACCATGTTATGTTTTTATTATAAGATACACCAAGATAATCTTTCACTAAATGAAAAAATGAGTTAGCTTGCGCTACGTAGAACACTGATTTTTATCAACTTCTAGTGGTGCACCTATTTTAAAATTAAATTTTGAAATTTTTTTAAAAAAATTCAAAATAAAATTTCATTTTTGAATTTGGAATGACAAAATTAGTTTAGGTTAAACTTTTGGTATTTTTCTGAGAACTTTCATTTTTTGATAAATAGTGAAAAATAATGCATTTTAGTTAAAAACAACCATTTAATTTAAATAAGTATTAATGTTAAATTATATTTTAAATTTGATTTAAATTCACTATAGATCAATTATATATCTATTAATATAATTTACATAATTGGAATTATTTTTATATTTAGTTTAGATATAAATACTTAAACTATTTTTGACCATTTTACATCAAAAACTCGCTTCATCACTATGTCTATGGGATGAACATAAAATTAAATCTAGACACTTTTATGAATTGAATTCAAAAAAATGGGCATACATGGTTATAATCACTATAGTATTTATAGTTTAATAATATCAACTTATTCTTTTGACCAAAAATATTAGTGAATGTAATTAAAATTAATTTCAGTGATTTAGGAAAAATTCAGCTTAAAAAAGGACTAAACTGTAAACATGTGGGAAGTTATGTGTAAGGAATTCAATAATAAAAGTGACTACGTATTGAATATTATTAGTTATGGATAATTTTATTTCTGAAAAAATTGTTTTATCAAATTATATTTTTGAGAAGAAGATGAAGGACCCCAGAACACCCTTAGATGGGAGGGGTGAGTAAGGGTGTCATATTTTTCTTCTCAATTGATAGATCTTGTTCCCTTATTGATAGGAACCTGTCAATCCAATCTGATGATAAATATTTTTAATTAATACATTCACAATAATCAAGACAAAACAACAATTTTACTTGGTTCACCGCTAAGGTCTAGTCCACTAATCCTACACTGACAGTGTGTCGGTCATACCTAAATCAACTATTATTCACTAGAGGTGGAATACAAATGTTCATACATTGTCACACTATTCTAGGAACACAACGTTTACAATATTTTAGGTAAATCATACTGCGTCCCTCAAAATACATTTGTTGACTCTGCCTTTCTCTGTGATTTGAGAGAAGTTTAACATAGTTTGGGTACTTTAAGGACATATCACTAGATTTTCATTGAAGTCTTTGTCTATATCCAGCATGAGACTCTTCTTGCATCAAAGTCCTGAATTGATTCACTTGAAATAATTTCACTTACAAACTAGATATTCAAATTTTTAAATCATCTTAACTCAGTACTTGTCTTCAAAACCTATTCAGATGCACAAGTTTTAATTATGTCACCCAAACCATCCTATTTCGTGAAACCCTTCTTGTTCACATAGATACACCATAAGATGCAATTGGGAAATAGTTTAATGAAACCCTCCTATTTCGTACATCACTTGAACAAAAAAATTAGAGCAGTTACTTTAACTAGGGAGAGGGGAACACCCATAACCTCTTCATGCATTGGGAGGCTATTGAACATTGATGTTCAACTGATTCTTATCAAACACATGTGCAGCAATGGCTTGGTGAGTTTGTCGTCCACTTGATTATCAGTACTAATATAATCTATTTTAATCATTCCTTGTTCAAATTTTTCCTTAATAATTTTTTTTCTAATTTCAAAGTGTTTCATACGAGAGTGGTGAATTGGATTCTTTGTAAGATATATTGAGATTTTTTATCATAGTGAATCACTATTGGTTGTTTCACCTCATCTATAATATTAGTCATTTGTTGCTTCATCCAAATTATCATATTGCAAGACTTTGTATCAAAGATATACTCATCTTAAATTGTACTTAGTGAAGTAATTTTCTATTTCTTAATCAACCATCACACACATTTAGTTCTTATAAATAATTCTCAATTACTTGTTGACTTTCTATCAACAACGTATATAGCCTAGTTAGCATCAGAAAAAGCTGATAGTTCATTATATCATCCTACATAATAGTATAATCCATAATTGTGAGTACCTTGAATATACCTCATGTCTCATTTAACTTCTGGCATATGTTCTAATTTTATATTACTCTAAAATTGGGATGCTACGAATGTTGAAAATACAATATCTATCCATGTTACAGTTAAGTAAAAAATTCTTATTATGATTCTCTTATACATAGTGGGATCTTTAGAAGTCATATCCTCATACCTTCCAAGTTTAGTTCCAACCTCAATTGATGTCGAAATTGGTTTGGATTCATGAATATTGAATTTCATTAGCCACTCTCTTGCTAACATTTCCTGAGAAATAAAAGTGTAGTCATTCCATTGAATCAATTGTATCCCCAATAAGTATGTGAGTTCACCAATCACAGACATTTTAAATTATGATTTCATGTGATTGTAAAATTCATCCACAAATTCCTTCCTACTTCCACCAAATATAATATCATCTACATACACTAGTACCATGAACTAATCTTATTGAAAATTATTCACATAGAGATTTTGATCTAATCCTCCTATTTTAAATTTGAGATTCTTTATATATTAATCTAGTTAAGAATACAATGCTCGTGATTCCTTTTTCAGACAATATAGTTCCTTCTTTAATCAGCAAACCTTCATTTATTAATTACCAAATAGAAAACCTACATGTTGTTCAATGTAAAATTATTCTTCAAGAACACCATTCCTAAAAGATATTTTCACATTCATTTGATACACTTTTTATCCTATTTGAATTTCATTGGAAAGGAACATCCTGATAGACTCCACTCTCATCACTGGACAAAATTTTTCTTCAACAAAAACACCCTCAATCAATGAATATCCTTTACTCAACAATCACAGCTAATTTTTTATCACATTATCTTCCTCATAAAATTTATTCTTAAAGATACACTTTGTACCAATAACATTGTGACTTTTGTGTCTTGTAATAAGACCTCATGTTTGGTTCTTTTCAATTTGATTTAATTGTTCATTCATGCCTTTAACCCAGGATTCATCCTTTGGAGCATCTTCAAATGAGGATGTTTCCACAACTGATAGGAAGGAATATTGTTTATTATTCATCATTCTCTTTGTCTATGGGCATGTTTTCCAATCCCTAATTATGTTACATTGATCAATATATTCTCTTAAATTTCTCCTGTGAGGTTCAGAATAATTTTCATCAGTCATGGTTTCCTCTTATGTTTCTACATCTGAATCCTCATCATGTTGTGACCCATGGATGTTTTGAACAGCTTCCACTGCTTATATATTTGGATTTGTTCCATGTCCATCTTCTTCCACATATTCTATGATACCAACATAATAATTCCTTGAGACATTTGTGTTCTTTTATTCAATGATATTCACATCAGTTGTTTTTAGAATTTTTCAAAGATGATTATTGAAATATTTGTAGGATTTTCTCTTCATTGAATATCCAAGAAATATTTCATCATCTGTAGTATCACTATACTTCCCTTGATTTATTTCTTTGTTTCGAATGAAACATTTACTTCCAAAAACATGAAAATGATTAAAAGTTTGACTCCTTCCATGTCATAACTCATATGTTGTATTATTTTATCCCATATAGAACCATGTTCAATTTTGAGTATAAACTATAGTTTTAATAGACACTTTCCAGTAATGGAGTGGGATACAACTCTCAATGATCAAACTTCTTGACATATAACTCACCTTTCAATTCCTACACTCAAAAAATACATATTTCAATATAGTTCTAACAACAGACACATCATGTTGTATTCTATGTTTCTCCAGGTTATTCTTAAATTCAATGGGTGTGTATTCCACTCCATTTTCAGACTACAAAACATTAATTTTCTATCCAATAACATTCTTAGTGATTTATTGATAAGTTATCATGAAATCAATCACTTTTCGTGTCTTGTGTGTAAACATCACACAATCCATTATACTATAATAATAAATAAAAAGGATGAAGTACCTTTTTTCATGAGTTATGTAAACTTTTATTACACCACATTTGTCTTTATGGAAGAGATCAATAAGAATTGATTTACTTTTCTTATTTTTCCAATATGAACTCCAGACTAACTTACCTTATATAAAATAATCACTAATCTTTTCCCTTTAATTCTTCAGATTGGGGATATTCATGTCTATATTCATATTATATATGATTTCCATGTCTTGTTGATTAATGTGCCCCAATCTCTAATGCCATGTTGTTTTCTCATTCAATGGTTATGTAGAAAATGTTCCCCTTATTATCAACCTGATATGAGATATCTTCTATTCTACATCCTTTAAAAAGATAATTAATTTTATTTCCCTTTATAATTCACCCCTTTTGATTTAATTTAATTTTAAGTGTATAGTCACATAGTTGACTCACATGAAGGGTATTGTGATGCAAACCATCCACCTAAATAATGTTAGTCTTTTTAATCTTGCCATTTTCTAGTTTTGTACTCCAACTTCCTCAGATCCTAAGAGCACCATAATTTCCAAATCATATGGTTCATTCAACCCTATTCTCAAAATTATTTAATAAGTCTAAATTTCTAATCATATGGGATGATAACCTGCTATCAAGAATCCAAGTACTAATTTTTTTTACATATTTGAGTGTGATTTCAACAAGATTGGATTTCTCAATCTTCTTGTGTTTCTTTCTATAAAATATTAGGTTGAGTGAGCGATGAAGATAGACTTCCAAATACCTTTTACATGTGAAAGGGTTCTTAATAGTCATACTCTTATTCGGGAGTAGAAAATCTATTTTTTAATAGAAACTCCATCTGGTTGATGAGTATTGGATTTTCTATGAGTTCTGTAAGAATTTTTCATGCCTTTCATCTACCAACAATAAACAGCTTCATGGAAAAAGATAGAATAATGAATACAATATCCATAGAGATTATTTCTTCTATAAGAAGTAGGATATGAATTCATTCTCCTTTATTGACTTCCTAGATCTTTTACATTCAAATATTTCCTTTCCTCTTTACAGTATGACCTGTTATGGCCTAGAGATCCATAGAATTTACATTTCCTTAAAGGAAATGTCTTCTCATTTTTGTTCCTCCCCATGTCTCCTCCCATATAAGATTAGTTTAAATGCCTATCATTTTAGGAAACTTGTGGATAGGATTCATTTATCCTTTTAGTTTTATTTGATTATTTTATTGACAATACTTCATGTGACTTTGTGATATGTCCAACTTTCATCTTCCCTTTATTTTTTTCATCTTATTTCCAGCCTTTGATGTTTCAACATCATAAACAATTCCAATTTTTCCCATGCATGCAGATATTTTGATCATCCAAGGCCTTATCTACTCCTTCGGAACAACTATTATCTCCCTATATTAATTCTTTATCTATGATTCTTCCAAGATGAATTTTTCCTTTGTTTATTTGGAATTTAATTCACCTTGAAGTTTACTTATAAGAGTATTGAATTATTCTTCAAGACCATTGAAAACATTGTAATTCTCCTCCAGTATAGATGAAAGTTCATTGATGACCTTTTCCTGTTCTTCAATTCTGATCTTCAGTTTCACTATATCTTCAATGATTTCAAAGGTTGTTGATTATTCTTTCAAAAATTCTTCATGTCATTCAATTTCACCTTCAATATGATCAACATATTCTGTTGATTCTTCTGAAACGTCTCTCTACTATTTTCTTCTCTTATTTTGATTCTTTTGCTTACCAATAAAATCCTTATGTTTCAACCTGAGATCATCATCATCACTCGAATGATTGTCTCTTGTTTTTTCTTTTTATAGTTCTCACTTTTGAACTGTAGCCATTGTAAACTCTTGGGTTCCATATTTAAAACATGGTTCTTCTTCCTTATAAAATTTATTTTCATCATCTCTTTCTTTATAAACAAATCTCCATAATTATAATTTATTTCTAGATTTCAAGTCTCCCTTTTTAAAAAATATTTTTTGAGGCATTTTTGTGTTTTAGTTTCAAATTCTTCATCATCGAACTTCCTTGAACAACGAGAGGCAATGTTCCCAAATCTTCCATAACAAAATCATGTCAAGGGTAGAATTCCTTCAAATCCCCATTTTCCTCTCCTGAATTTCATGGAATATAGTGAGAGAATATCATCTTCCTGTTTAGCTTCACTAGAATAGTATCTTGAAATATAATTTTTATCCAGAGCTTTGAATGCCATCTCCTTGCTATCATGGCTTTTTGTATCCTCTGGTTTGACTCTTATTTCATATGAAACCAAACTGCTCACTAGATCAACCAAGGATAGTTTTGAGAGAGATATTTCTTTAAGGGATGACACTTTTTGATTATGAAGAGGTGGATGTATCCTCAATATATCCTATACAATGTTAATGACTTTTATTTCTTCCCCAGCCTCTCGAATTTCTCCTAAAAATTTTTGTAATCTCATTGAAAATGGTATATGCATTTTCATTAGGATGCATCTTCAGATCATCAAACCTATTGTGCAAGACTTGAAGTTTCGAATCCTTAACATTGTTTTCACCTTCATATATATTCTCCAGTTTTTCACACATGTACTTTAGAGAAGTAAAACCCATCAAATTTAGATAAATTTGATTAGAAAGACCTGTAGTGATGAAATTTTATACATTATCATATGAATCAAGAATTTTCCTATCTATATCCGTCATAACAGCCATGTTGGGTCAATGACATGTATTTCTTATGAAGTGGGAAATTGTACATCTATTCCAAGAGATCTTATATTTTATATCATCATATTATTCCATATTTGAATGTTACTTCCATTAAAGTGGGGAATTACATAAACATTAACTGAATTTTCCATGATAGTAAATAAGGAAATATTTTACACTAGAAACCCTTACCATATGATACCACATGAAGGACATAGGAACACCCTGAGAGGGGTGGGGTGAATCAGGGTTTCAAATCTTTCTTCTCAAGTGATCGATCTTATTTCCACATTGGTTGGAACCTATTAAAATTTTCTAATGATAATAATCAGTAATTAAAATTTTCACAAGCAAAAAAGACAATACATTAATTTTAATTTGTTCAATACTAAGGGGTAGTCCATGGAGCATATGGAGAAAGTGTTTCAGTCATACCAAAATTGACTATTCTTTAAAATATGTGTGGTGAAAATTTTCAGACACAGTCAGTCTGTTCTTGGAACACTCCATTTATATGTTTGTTGGGAAAGCACAATGTGTCCTTTGGAACACTTCTATCGACTCCCATGTGATCTCCACATAGAGAGATGTCTAACACAGTTTGTTGACTTGAAGTTAACTTCAATTGATTTGAATTGAAGTCTTTGTCTCTATAGATCATGATACTCTTCTTGCATTGATGTACTAAATTGATGCACTTGGAATCACAGAACTTACAAACCAAAAATTCAAAACATGAAAGCATCTCAACTCAGTACTTGTGTGCAACTGCTATTTAGGTGCGCAATTTTTCGGGTTGTCGTGTAAGTTGTCTTTCACATAACCTTCCTATTTCCCATAACCCTTATTTTTCTTGTAGCTACACAATAATATTAACTTATCCTTTAATATACTCAATGAATTCCTTTCATGGAACTCCTTTATTTCATGCAAATCTCCACTCGCACGCAACTCCTGGCTTAAGCACAACTCTCTTCTTGCGCACGACTCCTTGCTTCCACACAACTCACAACATATATGATTCAGAGCTCATATTTTCACTAAGTGTTTAAACTCTATAAATGTGGGGGTATCATCTTATTTATAGTAATTTTTCATACCTTTCACTCAACCCGCATGACTTTTCCCCAAGCATGAAAATATCATCCATGCAACTCTATTTTCATGTAAAATCAGGCAAACACACCTTTCATGAAAATATATAACTTGCATTCACTTATTTCCTATATCACCCAAGGATTTATAAATAAATTAATGAAACCCTATGTCTAAAAAACAAAACATTGATATAACCCATCCAGTAAACATAATTTTTCCACCTCTAGGATTTGAATTTCGAAAAACTGACATACGAGGTTGCATTCAACAAGGTATTTAGAGTTTGGTAAGATCAGATTTCATTTTTGGTGAACAATAACATGACCCTTAGGAATAGTAACATAACCTTATGGATAGTAATATGACCCTTATGAATAGTAACCACACCCATGAAAGTATAAATAAAATTTAGATGCCTTATAAATGAAATAGAGTATTTTAGAAATTAATAATTTTGTGTCGATATATTTATGAGTAATATATATTTAATTAAAATTTTAAATTTATAAATTAATGAAATAATTTTCCATAAAAAGTATTCCTATATAGATATTTTTTTCTTAGGATTTTAGGATAATTTTATGAGACCTTTGTTAATTTTTGAACATATTATAAAATTAGTTTTAAATTTGAAATCTATATTAGTCAAGTTAATAATGATTTTATTTAAAAATTATATTCAAAAAATTTAAAATACTATTTTATAAAATGGAAATACTTTATGGATTCTACATGTTGTAAATGTTTATGGTTAATTTTTGGTATTTTCTAAAATTCTACCATTTTAGGTGAATTGTTAAATACTATAATATATGATAAATAATAAATACTTGATTTATAGAGTCATAGGTTATTTAAGTCTAATTTAAGACCACTTGGTTTGATCTCACATGAACATATTACTATTCTTGGTAAAAATAAACAATACTATTGGGGTTTTTTGGCAAAATAATTAAGTAATGAGTAAAATAATTGGAAAACCCTCTTCTCCTCCACAATAACCCCCCCCCCCAATCCCTCTTCTCTTAACACTTATCAAGCATTTTCCCATGCCTATATTATAATCACACATCATCCCAAGTCCTCCCCCACGTATAAATTCCATTTTTCTCATAAAAATACCAAACCCTCTCCCCTAAAGTGGCTCTCAAGAATGATAAATTCAAGAGGTAAATTCCTCTTTTCATTGCTTCTCTTTCAAGTTCTTTTCTTTTCTTTTTCATTCCTCTACTCCTATAATAATAATGTTTTGATGACTCTAGTACCTTAAATTTAATGTATTTAAATTATGATAAAGGAATAATTCGTCATCATCTCTCCTTTACCCTTATTTTATAATTGAAATAAAAACACCATCTGAGATGTGTTAACTTATCAATTCAAGGGCAACAGGTTTTCAATTTCTATTACCATATTCAATTTTGGTCATGAAAACATTTTTATGGTTAAACCAAACTATAATATATGTATTATATATTATTATAGGTTCTAGAATCTTTTTTTACAAATGATATCAATTTATAAATCAAAATGAGTTTGTTGTGATAAAAAACCACTAATTAACACAAACAGTTTTCATTAAAGTTTTGTATAATGATTCATATTCACTCCCAATAACAAAAATAATTTTATTTCCATGTAATATTATGTTTTTTCACTAATAACAAACAACTTTAATTCTTTACGACAATTCTCATTCTACATGTTTATCCGTACATGAATTTATGTAAACTGATCATGAAAACCATGGATGAAAACACTCCCAAACAACGAAATTGAATCTCTTAACCCATAAAAAGGATATGAATGAACCTAAAAAGGTTATGATAAATCAATGAAATGTATATTAGGTTATTTAATTATTAATTTATGAACATAAATTTTATTATTAATATCTTTAAAATCATTTGAGGAACACCTTCATAATTATGGTAAGGGTTTTCCACCCAAACCTCCATTTTCATTCGAGTGACTTTTATTGTTAGATTACCTCAATGAAATTCTTATGTATTATTATGTGCTCCTCATAATTTTTTTTCAATGTTCAATATATTTTTACCAGCCATAATTATTCCTTATTTTTTGGGTAGTTACACGTTTTAAAAAAGAAAATTCAAAATTCTTTCTGAAATACAAGCCCGATTCAAGGGAATTTTTCAAATTCATACATGTTTTCAAAAAAACCCTATAATAAGTTATTATATACCATTATATTTATAAAATAACTCATTTTATTATGAAAATAATATCTTAATTCAGTTCTGGTTTTATACAAATACTTTTCCAAAAGAACTCTTCTTTTCAAAGTAAAAGAGTATTTATCTCAAGAATTACTCGATGATTTTATACGACTATCTTCATCTATTTCAAAACTGTAACACCCCAAGATTTCATAGTGTGTTATTTCTTCAAAATAATTCAATAACTTGCACTACACGCAACACCGAGTTCAATTGCACCATGACTTACCCAAAAAAAAAATCCATTAAAAGAGGTCATGAATAGCATTAACTACATTTTTAACTTTATATAATCTTTATAATTTTAGAATCCATATTATGAGTTTCTTAGTCATAATGCAAGAACAGATTCATTTTCAGTATTGCACTTTTATCAACTTTTGATAGTGAAACCTTTTTAAATACAATATTTTAAACTTTTTGACTAAATGGAGACATCAAAAAATTTAAAATGAAACATCCCAAGCTTCCACGGTACGCTTTCCTTTGAATAAAACAGTAGCGTGTGTTGTACGCAACTTCGAGTTCTAACACACCGTAACCAATCAAACTAGCTGTTATGAATAGTAATACCTACTTTTTGAAATTATATATATTTTATATTTTAAAATGGACTTCATTTTTGGATTTGGAATATCAAATTTAGCCTAAGGTGAAATTTTGGTACTTTTCGGATAACTTTCATATTTTGATGAATAGTGAAAATTACTAAATTTTAATTAAAAACAACTTTTTTAATCAAAATAATTAATAGTGATAAATTATTAATTTGAGTGGTTTTAAAGTATATTTAGAATATATTTTTACTATTTAATATAATGTTGGTCATTGGACATAATTTTACAATTAAACCGAACATAAACAAGTGTCAATCTTTTGATAGTTATTATCTCTTAAAAACACGCTTTTTGTTTTGACAGCGGGAATTAATTTTAAATTAATTTCTGCCACTTCTGTGTTTTGAATTTAGGAAAATGGATTCCATATTTGGAATCAGGATGTTCAAATTGTGTAAATAGGTAACTTTTATTTTTAGACATTTTGAATAGTTACTGTGGTAAATATTTTATTTACCATGGTTAAAGGGTAAATCCGGTAAATAAGGGTTAAAAAAATAATATTATAATAATAAAAAATTACCCTAAAACGTGTCCTAACCTTATTGGTGGACACATACCCGACCATGGGAATCCTTTGGTCAATTTGGGGACCCCTTGGAGCCACTTGTATGTGGTAGGGACACTTTATATTAATAAAGTTAAAATAAAAATAAAAATGGCATAAGCTTACATCTTTTAGAAGAACAATTTTTACATAGGGTTATACATGTTGGATTTTCGATTATAAATATTCATTAGAAAGCTAAAAAGATTTCCTAAATAATGATATTTTATTTATAATTTTTAGACATTATATAATTTATTTTATTTATGACACAATGATGATGCAGTAATTACTAAAATAGTGAAAAATAAAAATAATTGATCTTATAAATACCCAAATAATTATAATATGAAACTTTTAATGAATTAAACTAATTTTCTATGATAATATGATATATTAGGATTGATTTAATTGACTTTGTTTGAAGTAATCAATCTGTTAGGAGTTTCACAAAAATCAACTATTGAATAGTGTCAAAATTGACATAAAAGAGTTTTTAAAACAAATATTATATTATTAATTGATATTAAATTCCTAAAAATCAAAGGTTCGGCCAAGAGACTTATATTATGATAGGTTCCTCATTAATGGACCACTTGGGGGTCTCTTGGATGTATATAGTAAGTTTATTAATCATATTATATAAAAATACAAAGAGACATTGTAAAAGTGAAACTAATTAACTTAGAGTTAATACTTAAAGATAAGGTTAATATAAGTACCCAAACCTGTCTAAATTCTATTGGATGAGTTGTTTTCGACCTATCCACACCTCATCCTTTGAATAGTCAACTTTGGAGCCTTTAGAAACCGAATATGAATTTATTATAAATTAATATTTCTAACTTTTCCAAAGGTGCCCCTCACCCCTCTTATAAAAGGGCACTCCTCCTTCTCATTTCTTCACACCTTCAAAGCCTTTTGGTTCGGCCAAACTCTGCCCAAATACTCTCCCAACATCCCTCGCTACAACCTAGAGGCCTTAGTTTGATCAGAAAGCCAACCTAAGGAGCCCTTTTGATCAAATCAAAAGGAAGAACCCGAAGAAGAGGTAATGATTTCACCACCCTTCTCCAAGTTCATTTCTTCTTCCACTTCTTCTTCCTTTGTTCTTACCATTCTAAAATAATAACTCCAGTATCTCACATATACTGTGATGTTATTATAAATATGTTACAATCATATTCAGTATTCTATCCACCCTTTGAATAACATGTCACCATACGTGCGTACGTACGGCTTACCGTCTCCACGTCGTGGTGTAATTGTTATTCAATATAATATTATTTGGATAGGTATAATAATGATGTGTAACTCATGTAAATAATAAATATAACATGTTAATTATTCTGTATATATGATATACCATCCATTTATATATTATTTTAATATCAAAAGAATGATATTGTCGCTCGTGCGTACGTACGGACTACCGTCTCCACGAACGCGATGAGATTCATTCTCCATCGTATCCATTCAAGTATAATTATCATTTGATGATTTAAAAATGATGTTTAAGGACTGGATATCATTCTGGATATGAATAAGATACAACAACCATGGCTTATGTAACAAAACATATAAAAGAAAATGAGTAAGTTAACTCCCGAAACAACGATAATTCTAAGATATTATTAACAAATCAATGTTAAAAGATCATATATGATATCATATTAATATATATGATTCTTGTATAATTTAATAACAAATATTTCACCATTATACAGGAGGTTAACCTACCCCAACCAAGGAAAAGTACAAGGTAAGGGTTATTTCACAATCTCTTCATTATCCGAGGTTGTATTATACGTAATAATCTACTGGGATCTCTTTATCATCCACATCCATGTTTCTTCGAAATGTATTTCTAAACATTTTTACTATTTACAAGAATATGGGTTAAAGTCATTTATACCCTTGTTTGACTTTTTATAAGAGGTTTATAAAGGAATCTTTCCGTCGTTTTCAAAACAAGGTCCTTTTTAACCTTTTCGACAGAATTGAGGTAAGAATGTTTTTTTAACATATACGGCGGGTGCGGTTATTTTACGCCGTTATAAAATCTTCAAATCTTTCCTTACAAGCTTATAAGAATATTTTCAAAGAAAATGTTTTATATTATATGGATCTTAAATGATTTCAAATTAAAAGGAGATATTTCTTTAAAAAGAATATTGATTTCATCTATGTCAACATCCTTTAATGGATTTTACGCTTATTTGAAGTTGATTTATTATAATACAAAACTTCTATATTGTATTGAAGGTTTTGTGATATGTTTGACTGTGGATGTTCTATTTTATACCATTCATAGTTTATGGTGAAACTATAGACATTTCGTATGCTAGTTTTAATCTGAATGTTTATGTTATATTTCAAACTTTTCTTCAGATGAATGTGCTAAACAAGTATGTTCCGGGTTGGGGACCGGTAAAAGTAAGCCCTCCAGGTTGGGGACTGGTTAAAGTAAGCCCTCCAGGTTAGGGACTGGTAAAATTAAGCCCTCCGGTTTGGTGTCCGGTTATTAGAGGCACTCCGGGTTGGTGTCCGGTTATTAGAGGCACTCCGGGTTGGTGTCCGGTTATTAGAGGCACTCCGGGTTGGTGTCCGGTTATTAGAGGCACTCCGGGTTGGGTTCCGGTTAGAAGTAACCCCTAGGTCTTGGGATGAGGCCTAGACAAAGAAATTAACGTTTAGCATTATGCATTCCAACATTATGAAAGTGGTTATTGATTTTTGCATGTGATTATTCATTTAGTAGAATATCCATGTGAATAAGTAAATGGCATTATTTCATTTTATTTATGCCATACCATGTTGAAAGTTCGTATTTAAAAGGCTTTTGTTTTAGTTATACATTGCCTTAAATGTTTATTCTTATTTATGAAAGTTTCCACTTTATTGTTATCCTTACTGGGCATTTGAGCTCACCCCTTTTCTATGTTTTATTTTTCCCAGGTAGTGAAGAAGTAAATTATTAATGACTTGCAGGGATATTATGAGGGGTTAATAGTGTGGATATTAAGACTTTGTTGTTGTAGTAGTTTTTCACTTTGAAATTTAATGTAAAACTTTATGATTATATCTAGTGTTTCCAAGGCTACTAAACCAATCGGTCTTTCGAGATTTGATCTTTCTTGTGATCATGCCAATGTTATGTAATTAATGCACCGACTCTGGGTAGCTGGGGTCGGGGCGTTACAGTTGGTATCAGAGGAAGTTTAGTACAAACCTTGGAAGCAAGATTTAGATAAACTCTGATTAGAGCACGTAGACCTAAGATGAACTTTGAGGATTAGTATAGAAGAACTTCCTAGAATTTTGGTATTGTAGAGATTTTGTGAGTTTTCCGAGCAATACATCCCTGTCTGGATACGAGCAGGTAGAGGCGGCTCTGGCACAGATGTACCTAGGGGTAAAACCCGAAAACACCGCTTTGAGCTAGACTCGAACGGGAACTGGTGCACGACAACGGGCCTTGCTGCACTCTTGGTTACGACACTCCCGGGGGATATGCTTAGGATAACTCTCATTTTCTTTACAAATCATTATGAAGGGTTTATGAGTATATACGTCCTCAAAGGAAACATTCTTATGATTATAGATTATATCCATAAATAGTTCAATTTATGTTAAGTGTTTTATAAGTATGGGATTATGTATTTTGATTCATAAACTGATCTAGTGTATGCCATTGTTTAGAAATGGCCCCCAGTAGAAGGAATGAGAACTACAGCAATGCACATGATCCAAAGAGAAAGAAGGATCATATCTTTCATGGTCTTAAGCCAGAATTTATAAGAGAAATAGTCTCCCATGTATTATCATTATATGAAGAAATAATATCATGTGTTGATAAGATAAGTAAAGATTTTACTGAGTCCTATGGATTTGAAGGGAAGCAAGAGAAGAAAAGGATGGAAGAGAGAAAGATGGATAAAGGGAAGAGGGAAAAGAAGAATTTTCCCATATGTGGTAACTGTGGAAAGAAACACCCTGGAACTTGCCTGAAAGGAATGGGAGTTTGTTATAAGTGTGGAGAAAAAGGGCACAAGGTACGTGACTGCAAGGGTAAGAAAATGGTTTTAAATGTACAATGCTTCATTTGCAAGGAGTTTGGACACTACGCGAACCTATGTCCCAGTCATCAGACTATGCCGAAAATGATGTTATTGGATAATAATCAAGTTATGATACTACCACAGATGAAGAGGAATGATTAGAGTTCTTATATTGATTATGTCAATTGAGTGTTGTATCAACAATGTACTTGTTACAATAATTATGGAGTATATAAGGATTGTACTGCAGTACTATTTCATTAAGGACTTGAGATTGTGTGGAACAAAGAAAAGTGACTCAATAGCAGGATAAATTTTTGGAAAATATATGGTTGAGAGAATGATAAATCATAACATAGTTCTGATACTGAGGTAGTGATTTTGGAATAATATGTGATTGTTTTGGATAAATTATATTGGATATTCCTGACTACCCTGGAACTGATTATTGATTTGTATATTCCATCATTGTTGGGGTTTAAAACATTTTTGGATTGATGAGGTATATCCAGCATTCTATATGGAATAAGGGAGCATGAAGGTAATCAATAAGGAATATGGTAATTCAGGATGTTTCGGTGTATTAAAAGAATACATGATGAAGGTATTCATATGCTATTACGGGGTAAAAAGGTTCTACATTATGTTTACCTTACTTATAAATGTTGGACTGTGAGTTTGGATAGAAGTATTTTGGATAGTTCTAGTTTGGATTATTTTGGATTGCCATAAAAGGACAACCCGGAGGTCGGGCGGCAACCCGTCGCGTCCGGCAAGGCCACAAGACTTGAACCCGCAACCGAAGGGCGACAAGGGTGTATCACCTACCACTGGCCCACGATATGTCCTAGATTAAATAATGTAGTTTTTTTTAAAGATCTGGTAGATGAATTATAAATTCATTTATTTTGGAACCCTATACGAATAGTATAAATAAATAAAAAATTACGTTCTATTATCTTTTAGAGTGAAAGATGAGTTTGTGGTAGAAATTTATTAATGGATAAAACTCTAATTATAAAGTAAGTATATCTCCTTATGATCTTATCAGATCTCATAAATAAATTCCTCAACATTAATAAAATGAACTTAGAACAAAAATGTTGTCCTAGATGGTACCTTAAATCATCACTAATTTATGGCTTTGGGATTTTTGGCCTTTTCATAGCCATGTTCTCTACCACTCTCCATCAGATAATTGATGGTTAGATTTCTCCTCCATATCCATATTTTCCTACATGGAACCCTAGTATGTGTTATTTTTGGTAATCTTCATACTTTCCACTCTTTATTTTAAATAGAGGCCTCATTAATTCATTTTTCTATGTGGGATTTCAACTAAGATATTTTGAAATGTCAAAAATGTGTTATCCCAATACCCTATATTTTGTTGAACCGATGGTACTTCAAATCATCATAGATTGATGAGTTTAAGGACTTCAATTTTATACTTGTTTGTGATTGATGACCTCAATCACTACCTATAAATATTTACGTTTTTCCTCCAATTATATGTCTCTAAATTGCCACCAATGTTCTCCGAATCGAGATCATAATTTGGTGGTGACCCTTTCATTTCTCTTTTCCTCATATTAAGACTAAATTTTAGTAACCCAATTTCCGATGTGGGTTTTCCCACAAATATATTTTCTATTTTCAACCTTTTATTTTTGAAGAACAATTTCAAATTGCGAGGACGCAATTTATTGAAGGAGGGGAGAATGTAACACCCCAAGATTTCATAGTGTGTTATTTCTTCAAAATAATTCAATAACTTGCACTACACGCAACACCGAGTTCAATTGCACCATGACTTACCCAAAAAAAAATCCATTAAAAGAGGTCATGAATAGCATTAACTACATTTTTAACTTTATATAATCATTATAATTTTAGAATCCATATTATGAGTTTCTTAGTCATAATGCAAGAACAGATTCATTTTCAGTATTGCACTTTTATCAACTTTTGATAGTGAAACCTTTTTAAATACAATATTTTAAACTTTTTGACAAAATGGAGACATCAAAAAATTTAAAATGAAACATCCCAAGCTTCCACGGTACGCTTTCCTTTGAATAAAACAGTAGCGTGTGTTGTACGCAACTTCGAGTTCTAACACACCGTAACCAATCAAACTAGCTGTTATGAATAGTAATACCTACTTTTTGAAATTATATATATTTTATATTTTAAAATGGACTTCATTTTTGGATTCGGAATATCAAATTTAGCCTAAGGTGAAATTTTGGTACTTTTCGGATAACTTTCATATTTTGATGAATAGTGAAAATTACTAAATTTTAATTAAAAACAACTTTTTTAATCAAAATAATTAATAGTGATAAATTATTAATTTGAGTGGTTTTAAAGTATATTTAGAATATATTTTTACTATTTAATATAATGTTGGTCATTGGACATAATTTTACAATTAAACCGAACATAAACAAGTGTCAATCTTTTGATAGTTATTATCTCTTAAAAACACGCTTTTTGTTTTGACAGCGGGAATTAATTTTAAATTAATTTCTGCCACTTCTGTGTTTTGAATTTAGGAAAATGGATTCCATATTTGGAATCAGGATGTTCAAATTGTGTAAATAGGTAACTTTTATTTTTAGACATTTTGAATAGTTACTGTGGTAAATATTTTATTTACCATGGTTAAAGGGTAAATCCGGTAAATAAGGGTTAAAAAAATAATATTATAATAAAAAAAATTACCCTAAAACGTGTCCTAACCTTATTGGTGGACACATACCCGACCATGGGCATCCTTTGGTCAATTTGGGGACCCCTTGGAGCCACTTGTATGTGGTAGGGACACTTTATATTAATAAAGTTAAAATAAAAATAAAAATGGCATAAGCTTACATCTTTTAGAAGAACAATTTTTACATAGGGTTATACATGTTGGATTTTCGATTATAAATATTCATTAGAAAGATAAAAAAATTTCCTAAATAATGATATTTTATTTATAATTTTTAGACATTATATAATTTATTTTATTTATGACACAATGATGATGCAGTAATTACTAAAATAGTGAAAAATAAAAATAATTGATCTTATAAATACCCAAATAATTATAATATGAAACTTTTAATGAATTAAACTAATTTTCTATGATAATATGATATATTAGGATTGATTTAATTGACTTTGTTCGAAGTAACTATTGAATAGTGTCAAAATTGACATAAAAGAGTTTTTAAAACAAATATTATATTATTAATTGATATTAAATTCCTAAAAATCTAAGGTTCGGCCAAGAGACTTATATTATGATAGGTTCCTCATTAATGGACCACTTGGGGGTCGCTTGGATGTATATATTAAGTTTATTAATCATATTATATAAAAATACAAAGAGACATTGTAAAAGTGAAACTAATTAACTTAGAGTTAATACTTAAAGATAAGGTTAATATAAGTACCCAAACCTGTCTAAATTCTATTGGATGAGTTGTTTTCGACCTATCCACACCTCATCCTTTGAATAGTTAACTTTGGAGCCTTTAGAAACCGAATATGAATTTATTATAAATTAATATTTCTAACTTTTCCAAAGGTGCCCCTCACCCCTCTTATAAAAGGGCACTCCTCCTTCTCATTTCTTCACACCTTCAAAGCCTTTTGGTTCGGCCAAACTCTGCCCAAATACTCTCCCAACATCCCTCGCTACAACCTAGAGGCCTTAGTTTGATCAGAAAGCCAACCTAAGGAGCCCTTTTGATCAAATCAAACGGAAGAACCCGAAGAAGAGGTAATGATTTCACCACCCTTCTCCAAGTTCATTTCTTCTTCCACTTCTTCTTCCTTTGTTCTTACCATTCTAAAATAATAACTCCAGTATCTCACATATACTGTGATGTTATTATAAATATGGTACAATAATATTCAGTATTCTATCCACCCTTTGAATAACATGTCACCATACGTGCGTACGTACGGCTTACCGTCTCCACGTCGTGGTGTAATTGTTATTCAATATAATATTATTTGGATAGGTATAATAATGATGTGTAACTCATGTAAATAATAAATATAACATGTTAATTATTCTGTATATATGATATACCATCCATTTATATATTATTTTAATATCAAAAGAATGATATTGTCGCTCGTGCGTACGTACGGACTACCGTCTCCACGAACGCGATGAGATTCATTCTCCATCGTATCCATTCAAGTATAATTATCATTTGATGATTTAAAAATGATGTTTAAGGACTGGATATCATTCTGGATATGAATAAGATACAACAACCATGGCTTATGTAACAAAACATATAAAAGAAAATGAGTAAGTTAACTCCCGAAACAACGATAATTCTAAGATATTATTAACAAATCAATGTTAAAAGATCATATATGATATCATATTAATATATATGATTCTTGTATAATTTAATAACAAATATTTCACCATTATACCGGAGGTTAACCTACTCCAACCAAGGAAAAGTACAAGGTAAGGGTTATTTCACAATCTCTTCATTATCCGAGGTTGTATTATACGTAATAATCTACTGGGATCTCTTTATCATCCACATCCATGTTTCTTCGAAATGTATTTCTAAACATTTTTAATATTTACAAGAATATGGGTTAAAGTCATTTATACCCTTGTTTGACTTTTTATAAGAGGTTTATAAAGGAATCTTTCCGTCGTTTTCAAAACAAGGTCCTTTTTAACCTTTTCGACAGAATTGAGGTAAGAATGTTTTTTTAACATATACGGCGGGTGCGGTTATTTTACGCCGTTATAAAATCTTCAAATCTTTCCTTACAAGCTTATAAGAATATTTTCAAAGAAAATGTTTTATTTTATATGGATCTTAAATGATTTCAAATTAAAAGGAGATATTTCTTTAAAAAGAATATTGATTTCATCTATGTCAACATCCTTTAATGGATTTTACGCTTATTTGAAGTTGATTTATTATAATACAAAACTTCTATATTGTATTGAAGGTTTTGTGATATGTTTGACTGTGGATGTTCTATTTTATACCATTCATAGTTTATGGTGAAACTATAGACATTTCGTATGCTAGTTTTAATCTGAATGTTTATGTTATATTTCAAACTTTTCTTCAGATGAATGTGCTAAACAAGTATGTTCCGGGTTGGGGACCGGTAAAAGTAAGCCCTCCAGGTTGGGGACTGGTTAAAGTAAGCCCTCCAGGTTAGGGACTGGTAAAATTAAGCCCTCCGGTTTGGTGTCCGGTTATTAGAGGCACTCCGGGTTGGTGTCCGGTTATTAGAGGCACTCCGGGTTGGTGTCCGGTTATTAGAGGCACTCCGGGTTGGTGTCCGGTTATTAGAGGCACTCCGGGTTGGGTTCCGGTTAGAAGTAACCCCTAGGTCTTGGGATGAGGCCTAGACAAAGAAATTAACGTTTAGCATTATGCATTCCAACATTATGAAAGTGGTTATTGATTTTTGCATGTGATTATTCATTTAGTAGAATATCCATGTGAATAAGTAAATGGCATTATTTCATTTTATTTATGCCATACCATGTTGAAAGTTCGTATTTAAAAGGCTTTTGTTTTAGTTATACATTGCCTTAAATGTTTATTCTTATTTATGAAAGTTTCCACTTTATTGTTATCCTTACTGGGCATTTGAGCTCACCCCTTTTCTATGTTTTATTTTTCCCAGGTAGTGAAGAAGTAAATTATGAATGACTTGCAGGGATATTATGAGGGGTTAATAGTGTGGATATTAAGACTTTGTTGTTGTAGTAGTTTTTCACTTTGAAATTTAATGTAAAACTTTATGATTATATCTAGTGTTTCCAAGGCTACTAAACCAATCGGTCTTTCGAGATTTGATCTTTCTTGTGATCATGCCAATGTTATGTAATTAATGCACCGACTCTGGGTAGCTGGGGTCGGGGCGTTACAAAAACTCCTATTCATTCTTATGTATTATTGGTAATAATATATTATGATATTATCTACCATATTTATTTGAATGGTTTATGATTATTTTGACTGTGGATGTGCTTTCTTAAAACCATTCACCATTTTACTCTGAATGGTTAGTGTTTATGCTTAATGTACAGGGAAAGTTATTGAAATTTTGTGTGTTAGTTTAAATATGAATTTATATATTGTTTATGTTTCTCCCCATTAATATGAAAAATTAATTGGACTTATTATGTGATGGGTTTGGCCAACTATAGGCCCTCGATTCATTGGTAGGTCTCATGAGACAAATAGATATGGACTTGGTTGAGGCCTTGCCCTTTTTTAGATATGGTTTTGGCTGAGGCCTTACTAATTTTTATATGCCTTGTTCAATACCTGATGGTATGTTTCAGAATGTCAATAATATGAATATTCCTGAATTATGAAGTTAGAAATTCATTTTTCATGTGGTTATTTAACTACTAGAATACCCATTATTATGTTTTATTATTGCAATAATTACTCAGATCACATTAATGTCATAATGTGTTCAAGTTTATTATTATCAAAGCCACATGTATTCAATTATTCATCATGCTTAGTGTTTATGTTTATGATATCTTCTCCTGTATTTATTACCCTTACTAAGCCTACGATCTCACCCCTTCTTATGTTTTATTTTTTCCAAGACATGTATACGTATATTATTATTGACTTGTTGGGGTAATCTTAGAGTGGTGCGTGTTCCCGATGGAACTTTTTTGTTGTTTTTAATTTTGATTTGTAATTTTGAAATTATGTGTGTATATAGATTTCCAAATATAATAAACTATTCTTTACTTTTGGATATAACTTTCTTTTATTCAAGAAAATGTAATTTAATAAGGCACTCGCTCTAGGAAACTAGGGATGGGTCTTTATAGTTGGTATCATAGAAAGATTAGTAGAAAACTAAGAAAATAGTTTTTTAAAACTTATATTAGGGAACAAACCCTAAGATAGTATTTGAGGATAAACATACAAGAACATCCTGGTATTTGTGTAAGGAATAGATTATGTCGATCTTTATATAAAATCCATCCCTATATGGATACTAAAAGTGAATGTGGTTCTAGCATAGATGTACCTAGGAGTGAAAACTCAGACAAGGAGTTTCAGTCTTGACTTGGGGTATCCTAGTACACAAAAATGGGCCTTACTTCATATGTGGTTTGACACTCCTGGGGGATATTCTTAGGATAATTCACACTTGATTTACAAGCTATTTTGAAGGATTAAAAGGTAAATTTTTCCTCAAAGAAATCATGTTTATGATTATGGGATTATCCATGCATAGGATTTCAATTTATGCTATGTATTTTACTAAGTTGAGACTATACATTATGATTCAGAACCTAACATAATGTATGACATTATTTAGAAATGGTGCCTAGTTGAAGTAATGGAAGCCTTGTGAACACACATATCTCTTATAGGGATTTCCTTCCTCTGCAAGATAATGATATAAGATCTAGAGTTGTGAATATTGTGGAGTAACATATAACTATATTGCGATAACTTACTCAGGTCATGAACAATAAGCTAACCTATATGTAGAATCCATATCCACAATGTGGAGGAGCTATGTTAGATCGCATTATACTACAATAGCCTCTATCATTTAATGGTACTATAATACCATTTGTAGCGTAGCAGTGGATAAGTTTCTTAGAGATGATATTTTTCACCTTGTGGAGTAATAACCGAGAGATAGTTGTCATTATAGTTTATCACCTTTCAAGATATGTTGATTAATGGTGGTCACTAATTCATAACACAAAAGAGGAGTAAGAGATAGAAAACATGGAATAGAGTGAATTTGAAGAACTTTTCTTACAGAAATACTTTCCTTGTGAACAGAAAGTGGATATGGAAAGGAATTTCCTGAATTTCAGACAAAGGGAAGATGAGAATGTTTCAAATTATGAATTTAACTTCACAAGGATAGAAAGTCATGTTATAGACTATATACGTAATATGAGGAGAAAGATTGATTGATTCTTTGATGGTATAAATATATTCCTCTGGTTGGCGTTGTTCTACCAAACTTTCTCATCATACGAAGATATAGTATCATGTGCTATCATGATGGAAAATGGGTTTTATGCGTATTATGACTTTGAAGGAAAAAAGAAAAGAATATGGTTTCAGAAAACTCTAAAAAATGAAATAATGAAATGGGGATGAAGGAAAGTGTTGACTTTCCACCCTGTCATAATTGTGGAAGGAAACACCCGGGATCCAACTTATAATGAAAATGGGTGTTTTACAAGTGTGGATAGAAAGGCCATCATGATGGTGTTTTAAAGGGGAAGAAAGATGCTATTAACATTCAATTCTATAACTTCATGGATATGGGACAGTATAATAATGATTGTCTAAGGAATCAATGAAATGTACCTTAGAAACAACCAAGGGAGAAAGGATGAGCTTATACTAACAAAACTACTAATATTGAAGTTCCTAATGATATGGTGGCTGATAATTTAATTGTTTCCTCAAACATAGCAGGTGATTTATTTGATTCTAGATCATTTTATTCTTTCATATCATCCCTGTTTTCCAAGAAAATTTGATATTTCTAATTTGAATTAATTAGGGGGTTGTTAGTAAATACTCATATGGGATGTATCATTGGAAAAATGTTGTGTATGGCAGTTCCCATTATGGCATATAAATGTTCTTTATCTTCTGATTTTATTGTCATACCCATGATTGACTATGATATAATACTTATAATATATTTTCTTTTTCACCAAGATGTGAAGATTTATTTCAATCAGTAGGAGGTTACAATTATTGAGGATGATATGGAATCCCCTTTCTTTAGAGGAGAAAAATCATCATCAAATTCTTGTTTAGATCCACCCCCAGTAGATCTAATGAATTTAATTATTAGGGAGGAAGGTAATTCAATAACTATGGGTGAGGAAAGAAATGTTCAAATAGAGGACGTACCTATTGTGCAAGAATATGTATATGTATTTCTAAAGGATTTTGTAGAGACCCGAAGCCAGACGTACATGGACATTACATTACTTTTGCGGAATACTTAGTACATAACAAAAACACACACACAAGGACCGTAATAGTTTAGTGTCTTTGGAAACTCGGAATATAATCATCTAATCGTGGTGAAAGATCTTCAACATCTACCATAAAGATATCCTTTTTTTAAACCTAATTCCTTTCTTTATGTCCTGGAAAAAAACATAAAAGGGTGAGCTGAAATGCTCAGTAAGGGTAAACAAAAGAAATATCAATCACATCATATTCATAAGAACATATCTTTTGGAAATCTTAACCTGCAAAAGAGATCATAATTTCATAACATGGGATAAATCTTAGTAGTGAAATGTAATCCCAATAATCATAACTTAAAACATGAAACTTTTTTGCATACACACATAATCATAGAGAATCATATCTTATTAGTCAAGAATCATTGCCAAGACTATCTTAGTGGACAAAGTCCATTTCTGAACCGAGTCACCCTCGTTTAAGTCCTGTTTCACTAAACTGGTATAACCTACCATTCCAGCCATGTCTATCTCTTGAGATATAAAATCTTTACCCAATGCATTGGAGGGAGATATAGGTCCCACCCATCTCATAATGATACCATTCTTATGTGTGCCACAAAATCATAAACCATACATCATTGCATAAAAATGGGAATCTTAAACATCGTGACATCATAAAACAATTAATATAAAATAAAGGAATTTATAAAAATAGTTCCATCACAAAATAATCAAATCCATGTAATAATAGGGATAAAAACAGAACCCTATATTATCTTAGATGGAAAATAATTTTGATACACACTTGAACTCCATTCTTGAGGAAAATATCCTTTCTACCTTGAAAACATTTTTTCCTTTCTTAACATGTCATACAATTTTAAACTAAAAGAAATTGATTAAAAATAAACTTGAAAACTTTTAAATAAAGCTTCTTGGAAGTAATGTTTTAAAAATCCATTCATGCCGTATAAGTTAAAAAAACATTCTTCGTACTTTTGTCGGAAAAGTCAAAAGGTACCTCGTATGAAAAACGACAAAAGATTCATTTCATATCTTTTACTAAAAACTCGCCGAAGGGTAAAATTGGATTTAAAAAATTTTATGTGGATGGAAATAATATTACATATTTAGGAAACATGTATGTGGATGATAAAATACACCCTAGTAAATACCAATGTATAAAACATCTCGGATAAAAAATGAGATTGTGATATTTCCCTTACCTTAAGTCCGATTTGCTTCGTAAGTGTATGAACCTCCTGTATAATGATTTAAATAATGTCATTAACTTATTACAGAATCATATTCATTGTTATGATATCATATATGGTTCACTTATGACTTTATATTACCCGTTCTTTTGTAAATTCCATGTTAAAGAAGCGTTTTGGGTAAAATCGTTTCATTTATCGTAGGTGTTTGGACTTGTTGTTCTTGAAATTATTATTACTTATATCATGATTTACTTACTTACAGAATTTAAAACATGATTTATATATCATATATATTCAGTATATATAAGTATATATAATAGATAGATAAATGAAATGAAACACACCGTTCATGGAGACGGTAGTCCGTACGTACGCATGAACGCTGTTTTCCTTTCCTTATTGTCTTGAATGGAAGTAAGTAGATGGCATACATATATACATAAATCCAGTATATTTATAATTTCATATATTTCATTATTATTTCTTATATATACTTTATAATCATTCTTAAATGGTTAACATGGAGAATGAATCTCATCGCGTCATGGAGACGGTAGTCCGTACGTACGGACGAGCGATGATATCGTTCTCATGATCGTGAACTTGTGTTGAAGTGTATGTATACTATTTCAGTATCAATATTAATTTATAATAATCATATATAGTTACTCATTAAACCATTATACCCATCCAATTTAGGTGGTGGAGGAAAATAGATTACACCACGGCGTGGAGACGGTATTCTGTACGTACGCACGCGCGGTGATTTCTTCTTCTGTGGGATGGATAGATGGTGAAATAGGGTTGTTTCATACTTATAATAACATATCAGTATATGAGTGATACGGATGTTATTACTTCATAATGAAACAACTAAAGAATGATAAGTGGAAGAAGAAATAAAGATGAAAGAATCGGTAACGGACATTACCTATTTTTGATGCGCCTTCACTTAACCTCCACTTAATGAACTAAAGATGGTCTTTGAAGAAGACCAGGACCTCTAGGCTGATACTAGGGAAGTGGAGAAGAGAATTTTTTAGGGTTTGGCCGAGATTTAATGCTCAAATTGGTGTGAGGAGGAGAGGGAAGAGGTGCCCTTTTATAAGGGAGGAGAGGGGCACCTTAGGAAAATCTCAAAATATTATTTTATATTAAGGTCAAATTCGGTTTATAATGGTTCCAAAGGGTCTTATTTAGAAGATAAAGTGGGGATGGGTCGAAATCCTCTCATCAAATAGGATTTAGACAAGTTTAAGTTATTATTTTAACCTTATCAATTATATTTAACTCTAAGTTAAATAATTTAACTTTTACCGTGTCTTTTTGTTTTCTTACACTATATGGTTAATAAACTTACTATATCAAGCCAAACTAACCCCAAGTTGTTTATTATTAATACATCTATCATTATCTAAGTCATTTGGCTGAACATTAGATCTTTAGGAATTAAATAACAATTAATAATATAATATTTGTTTTAAAAACTAATTTATGTCAATTTTGAAACTATTTGGTACATGATTTGTTTGAAATTCATAACAGAATTATAAGTTCCAAACAAGTTACTTATATCAACAATAACATGTCATATTAACCTATAAAATTAATTTAAGTCAAAAAAAGTCTCAAATTACATTTATTTGGGCATTTATAACATCAATTATGTCAATATTTCATTAATAAGACAATTACTGCATCATCATTGTGTCATAATAAATGATAATTATTTAATCCCTAAAAATTATAAATAAATTTCTATGATGTAGATAATTGTATTAGCGTTCTGTATACTAATCATGTTAGAAGTTTCATGAATTTTATCACTAAATTAAAATTATTATACTTATAAGATTTAAGAAAGTGACATGTTGTCACATTCTTTGGTTTTAATAATAATTAAATTATTTTTATGGAAAAAAGTCCATAAAATGAATCTAATCCGACCCTTAGGTTATATGGGTATACTTTTATCCATCCAATAGGATTTTTCCAAGTGTTTGGGTAATTTTATAATCTTATATTTACCCTTAATTACCCGATTTACCTTTAACTATAGTAAATAAAATTTACCGTAGTTACTATTCACAATGCCCAAAAATAAAAAGTAGGTTATTAACATAATTTGTAACCACTGATTCCAAATATGGAATCCATTTTTCCAAATTCAATACACAAAAGATGCATAAGTTAAATTAAAATTAATCCCGTTGTCGAAATAAAACGGGTTTTTCTTTAAAACATTGCAAAAGATTGAATTGATTTAACCTACGAATTCAAGGTAAAATCAATGCTAATGAAATACATTATATTAAATGGTAAAAATATATTCTATTTATACTTTAAAACCATTAAATATTATAATTTAACCACATAAGATATTACGATGAAAAAAGTTGTTTTTAATTAAAATATAGCGTGTTTTTACTATTCATTAAAATATGAAAGTTATCGGAAAAATATCAAAACATTATCTAATGTAAATTTTTACATCCTGATTCAAAATAAGAATTTTATTTTGTCAAATTGAACATATAAACATGTCAAAAACTAGATTTAAAGTGGGTGCGCCATCAAAAGGCGGCAAAACTGCATTTTTTGAAAAATACTTATTTTACCGGAAAAAATTTATTTTGTTCTTATACCATGCTCTAGAAAATGTGTAAGATGAATAATAATGTTATAAAATTCAAAATTTAGTTAATACTATTCATAACGGCTAGTTCATGACAATATTATAATAATATATCGTTTTTTATTAAAACCAGGTATTACGTACAACACACGATATCGAGGAAGGTCGCGATTGCGTGTAATGCAAGCCAAGTCAGGGTTGCGTGTTGTGAAAGAATCCTTCATTGTTTAGTATATCATAATCCAACCATATTTCATTTATACATTGAATATATATATATATATACTCAATGTTGCGTAGAATAACTATTATCAAAATTGTGTGTAACACGATCCAAGAATAGTGTTGCGTATACTGCAAGCTAATACGGTGTTGCGTATAGCGCAAGGTAATATTGGTGTAGCATACAACACAAGACATTAATGAAATTAAAAGAATATTTTTCATAAAATCTCGGGGTGTTACATTCTACCCCCCTTAAAATGAATTTCTCCCTCGAAATTCGTCGGGGTTATAAATGGTTTACTATTCGAAAGTTTCTTTAATAGAAACCCACATCATAAAAACGAATACCAAAACAAATCTTTAAAAACAAAAGTATGAAACGTAACGGTTACCGAAATAAACTAATCACTGGGTTTCCACATAGGTGAAAATATGGATATGGAAGAGAAATCTAACCATCATGTTCTGATGGTGAGTGGTAGAGAACATGGCTATGGAAAATCTAGCAATCACAAAGCCATAAATTTGTGACGATCTAGGGTACCATCTGATTCATCGGATATAAGGGCACTGGGACAACATTTTCGGTTTTCAAGACCATTTCCCTAAAGTTGAAGAATTTGAATTAGAATAAATACTTACTTTATTTTGGTACAATCTCAATGTTGTCCGTGCCTTGAACAATTTCCACTTCATCTATTAATTAAATGGAGTTGAATTTGTTATTCTTGAAGTGTTAACAGATCATGTGATAGAATGACGGGTCATTCCATCTGTCTCAAGCAAAAGTTATATACATAAGTCGATCTATAGTGAGATTAATCATATATGGTTCCTAAAATGTACTTATACTTCATATATCATACTGCTCAATATAATAAAACTAGTTTATACTAAATAGGGACTTCCTGTAGGCTAGTGGTAGGCGATAAAGGCCAGTCGCACTTCGGTTGTGGGTTCGATTCCCACAGCCTTGTCCGACGCGATGGGCTGTCACCCGTCCTGCAGGTTGTCCTTTTTCTAAAACTACATTACTATAAAATCCCATCAGTAATATCAAAAAAAGTTCTATCCTTAAACAATACTTTTCATATGTCCGACATAATCCATTCTAATATTTAGGCTTATCTAAAATACTTCGGTCCATGCTCATAGTTTAAAGAAAACGATTACTTGAAATGTCATCAACCAAGCATGTGAATACCATCATTTATCCCCCATATATATATATTGTTGGTCACATTCCAATCATGTGAATACCTTAATCATGTATTCTCTTGAAAAAAAATACCCATTGAACCATAGTGAAAACATGAATGCAGTTAAAAGTTAACACTTTCCACATACCAAAATCCTCAGAATTCTATATACTCAAACCATGATATCACTTAGTCCTTATATCAATCATGAGCTCATGAATACTATTAAACATTTCATTTTCTCGTTTTCTCTTCATTATGAGCATATCATCTTATTTCCAAAAATACCTCAATCACTTTGACTACCACATTAGACCAATACATAACTATTCCAATACTCCATGATACAACATTATTTTGGAATCCCATTACATAAACACTTAATCATTCCACCACATCGTTGTCATATTCAACATCGCCAATAGTGATCGCATGTGACTTCCCTTTTTTCCTTTGCCTTAAGCGGTTGCTCATGTCGATCATCACTAACCCTTGGATTAGGGCATTTATTGGCATAATGTCTCATCTCTTTGCACTTGAAACATTGAAGTGTAGTAGGATCATTCTGTGTATCCCTTCCTTTGTTTGCATCATTAGACATCTTCTTCCCATCATTGCGGCATTCAAATGCCCGATGACCTTCCTTTCCACATTTGAAACATTTACTTGTCCCTTTAAGACAATCTCCACCATGCTTCTTTTCACACTTTGAGCATAAGGAAACATTCATCTTCATTTCACCATTATTCTGAGATTTCTCCTTGAACTCCATCTTTCATTTCTTGTCAAAACTATGAGATGGATAAGTAACACTAACTTCCATTTCTACCTTGATAGCACAATGCACAATTTCTTCATAGCTACTGAAGTCTCTTATAGCTAATGCCCTTCGAAGACTTGGTTTTAAGCCACTGAAAAATCGATCAACTTTACTTTCAGGTCGGATGATAATGCCAGATGCATACCTTGCAAGTCTTGTAAAATTCTCTTTGTATATACCAACAGATTCATCATCCTTTTGCTTTAGTTCAAGAAACTCTTTCTCCATCTTTTTTCGAAGAATACGAGGGAAGTACTTATTGAAAAATAAGTTCTTGAACTCGTCCCATTCCATGGACTCAATTTCAACTATTGGCCTCGTATTCTTGATAAGATTCCACCATTGATCAGCTTCACCTTCCAAACGATATACTGCTAAGATGACTTTATCATGTTCAGAAAATTGAAGAATTGAAAATATCTTTTCAGTAGTACTGATCCATTGTTCATCAACAAGTGGATCGGAAGACCCACTAAAAGAAGGTGGACGTTGCCTCATGAAGGAATCAATAGAATATTGTTCCCTTCTCTGCTCATTTGGAAGTCCAGAATGATTCCTAGCTTGTGTAAATATAGCAATAAGATTTTTTACTCCATCTCCCATAACATTTGTTTGTTCAAGAGGACAATCATTTCATTGTCCATTACAGTGATCAACACGGTTCCTTCGGGTTCCATCCATCATCTAAAACCCAAAAATAATAGTGTGAGAGGAAAAAATAATTCTAGGAAAAACAACATAGTAAAGGGGGAGTACCCTTAATATCTAACATCTTAGTTCAAATTCTAATATCGTTACCGTAGTTCTAGGACTATATCCTATACATATACTTATCCTTAGGGACATCCCTAGACATACCTTAGAAATATCTCTAGGGATCTCACTAACGTTCTCACATCCTTGTTTCCAAAGGATGACTAAACCATTCCTCTAATACCAAATGTAGAGACCCGAAGCCTGACGTACATGTAAATTACATTACTTTTGCGGAATACTTAGTACATAACAAAAACACACACACAAGGATCGTAATAGTTTAGTGTCTTTGGAAACTCGAATATAATCTTCTAATCGTGGTGAAAGATCTTCAACATCTACCATAAAGATATACTTTTTTTAACCTGATTGATTTCTTTATGTCCTGGAAAAAAAACATAAAAGGGTGAGCTCAAATGCTCAGTAACGGTAAACAAAAGAAATATCAATCACGTCATATTCATAAGAACGTATCTTTTGAAAATCTTAACCTGCAAAAGAGATCATAATTTCATAACATGGGATAAATCTTAGTAGTTAAATGTAATCCCAATAATCATAACTTAAAACATGAAACTTTTTGGCATACACACATAATCATAGAGAATCATATCTTATTATTCAAGACTCATTGCCAAGACTATCTTAGTGGACAAAGTCCATTTCTGAACCGAGTCACCCTCGTTTCAGTCCTGTTTCACTGAACCGGTATAACCTACCATTCCAGCCATGTCTATCTCATGAGATATAAAATCTTTACCCAATGCATTGGAAGGAGATATAGGTCCCACCGATCTCATAATGATACCATTCTTATGTGTGCCACAAAATCATAAACCATACATCATTGCATAAAAAATGGGAATCTTAAACATCGTGACATCATAAAACAATTCATATCAGATAAAGGAATTAATAAAAACATTTCCATCAAAACATAATCAAATCCATGTAATAATAGGGATAAAAACAGAACCCTATATTATCTTAGATGGAAAATAATTTTGATAACACACTTGAACTCCATTCTTGAGGAAAATATCCTTTCTACCTTAAAAACAGTTTTCCTTTCTTAACATGTCATACAATTTTAAACTAAAAGAAGTTGATTAAAAATAAACTTGAAAACTTTTAAATAAATCTTCTTGGAAGTAATGTTTTAAAGATCCATTCATGCCGTATAAGTTAAAAAAACATTCTTCGTACTTTTTTTGGAAAAGTCAAAAAGTACCTCATACGAAAAATGTCAAAAGATTCATTTCATATCTTTTACTAAAAACTCACCAAAGGGTAAAATTGGATTTAAACAATTGTAGGTGGATGGAAATAATAGTACATATTGAGGAAACATGGATGTGGATGATAAAATACACCCCAGTAAATACCAATGTATAAACAATCTCGGATAAAAAAATGAGATTGTGATATTTCCCTTACCTTAAGTCTGATTTGCTTCGTAAGTGTCTGAACCTCCTATATAATGATTTAAATAATGTCATTAACTTATTAAAGAATCATATTCATTGTTATGATATCATATATGGTTCACTTATGACATTATATTACCCGTTCTTTTATAAATTCCATGTTAAAGAAGCGTTTTGGGTAAAATCGTTTCATTTATCGTAGGTGTTTGGACATGTTGTTCTTGAAATTATTATTACTTATATCATGATTTACTTACTTCCAGAATATAAAACATGATTTATATATCATATATATTTAGTGTATATATATATATATAATAGATAGATAAATGAAATGAAACACACCGTTCATGGAGACGGTAGTCCGTACGTACGCATGAAAATTGTTTTCCTTTCCTTATTGTCTTGAATGGAAGTAAGTAGATGACATACATATATACATAAATCCAGTAGCTTTATAATGTCATATATTTCATTATTATTTCTTATATATACTTTATAATTATTCTTAAATGGTTAACATGGAGAATGAATCTCATCGCGTCGTGGAGACGGTAGTCCGTACGTACGCACGAGCGATGATATCGTTCTCATGATCGTGAACTTGTGTTGAAGTGTATGTATACTATTTCAGTATCAATATTAATTTATAATAATCATATATAGTTACTCATTACACCATTATACCCATCCAATTTAGGTGGTTGCGGAAAATAGATTACACCACGGCGTGGAGACGGTATTCTGTACGTACGCACACGCGGTGATTTCTTCTTCCGTAGGATGGATAGATGGTGAAATAGGGTTGTTTCATACTTATAATAACATATCAGTATATGCGTGATACTTATGTTATTACTTAATAATGAAACAACTAAAGAAGAAGAAGTGGAAGAGGAAATAAAGATGAAAGAATCGGAAACGGACATTACCTCTTTTTGACGCACCTTCACTTAACCTCCACTTAAGGAACTAAGGATGGTCTTTGAATAATACCAGGACCTCTAGGATGATACTAAGGAAGTGGAGAAGAGATTTTGGCAGGGTTTGGCCAGAGGGAAGAGGTGCCCTTTTATAAGGGAGGAGAGGGGAACCTTAGGAAAATCTCAAAATATTATTTTATATTATGGTCAAATTCGGTTTATAATGGTTCCAAAGGGTATTATTTCGAAGATAAAGTGGGGATGGGTAGCAATACTCTCCCCCAATAGGATTTATACAAGTTTATGTTATTATTTTAACCTTATCAATTATATTTAACTCTAAGTTAAATAATTTAACTTTTACTGTGTCTTTTTGTTTTCTTACACTATATGGTTAATAAACTTACTATATCAAGCCAAACGAACCCCAAGTTGTTTATTATTAATATATCTATCATTATCTAAGTCATTTGGCCGAACATTAGATTTTTAGTAATTAAATAACAATTGATAATATAATTTTTGTTTTAAAAACTAATTTATGTCAATTTTGACACTATTTGGAACATGATTTTAATGAAATTCATAACAGAATGATAAGTTCAAAACAAGTTACGTATATCAACAATAACATGTCATATTAACCTATAAAATTAATTTAAGTCATAAAAAGTCTCAAATTACATTTATTTTGGCATTTATAACATCAATTATGTCAATATTTCATTAATAAGACAATTACTGCATCATCTTTGTGTCATAATAAATGATAATTATTTAATCCCTAAAAATTATAAATAAATTCCTATGATGTAGATAATTGTATTATATTTCTGGATACTATTCATGTTATAAGTTTCATTAAGTTTATCACTAAATTAAAATTATTATACTTATAAGATTTAAGAAAGTGACATGTTGTCACATTCCTTGGTTTTAATAATAATTAAATTATTTTTATGGGCAAAAGTCCATAAAATGAATCTAATCCGACCCTTAGGTTATATGGGTATACTTTTAGCCATCCAATAGGATTTTTCCAAGTGTTAGGGTAATTTTATAATCTTATATTTACCCTTAATTACCCGATTTACCTTTAACTATAGTAAATAAAATTTACCGTAGTTACTATTCACAATGCCCAAAAATAAAAAGTAGCTTATTAACATAATTTGGACCCACTGATTCCAAATATTGAATCAATTTTTCCAAATCCAATACCCAAAATATGCATAAATTAAATTAAAATTAATCTCGTTGTCGAAATAAAACGGGTTTTTCTTTAAAACATTGCAAAAGATTGAATTGATTTAACCAATGAATTCAAGGTAAAATCAATGATAATGACATAAATTATATTAAATGGTAAAAATATATTCTATTTATACTTTAAAACCATTAAATATTATAATTTAACCACATAAGATATTACGATGAAAAAAGTTGTTTTTAATTAAAATATAGCGTGTTTTTACTATTCATTAAAATATGAAAGTTATCGGAAAAATATCAAAACTTTATCTAATGTAAATTTTTACATCCTGATTCAAAAGAAGAATATTATTTTGTCAAATTTAACATATAAACATGTGAAAAACTAGATTTAAAGTGGTTGTGCCATCAAAAGGCGGCAAAACTGCATTTTTTGAAAAATACTTATTTTACCCGAAAAATTTATTTTGTTCTTATACCATGCTCTAGAAAATGTGTAAGATGAATAATAATGTTATAAAATTCAAAATTTAGTTAATACTATTCATAACGGCTATTTCATGACAATATTATAATAATATATCGTTGTTTATTAAAACCCGGTATTGCGTACAACACACGATATCGAGGAAGGTCGCGATTGCGTGTAATGCAAACCAAGTCAGGGTTGCGTGTTGTAAAAGAATCCTTCATTGTTTCGTATATCATAATCCAACCATATTTCATTTATACATTGAATATATATATATATATACTCAATGTTGTGTAGAATAACTATTATCAAAATTGTGTGTAACATGATCCAAGAATAGTGTTGCATATACTGTAAGCTAATACGGTGTTGCGTATAGCGCAAGGTAATATTGGTGTAGCATACAACACAAGACATTAATGAAATTAAAAGAATATTTTTCATAAAATCTCGGGGTGTTACAGATTTACCTAGAAATCCTCAAGAGTGGTAAATTTTGTTTTCCATTGACTTAATTCTTGATTCAAGGCCCATATCAAAGACCCCTTATAAAATGGGCACTATGGAATTAGTGTAATTGAAGAAAAAACTAGAGGAATTGAATGATAAATGATTTATTCACCTCTAGTTTTTCTCCATGGGGAGCCCCTGTTATTTTAGTTAAGAAGAAAGATGGATCTATGAGGTTGTGAATTGACTACAGGGAGATCAATGAAATAAAAAGAAAGAAATAATATCCCCTACCTTGAATTGATTATTTATTTGATCGACTTCACAAAGCCAAATATTTTTCACAGATTATCTTTGATCTGGATATCATTAGGTGCATGTAGGGAAGGATGATTTTCCAAAGATAGCATTTTTAACTAGCTATGGGAATTATGAGTTTACAGTAATTCCTTTTGGACTGACTAATGCACCCTCTATTTTCATGGATCTAATTAATAGTGTTTTCAAGGAATATTTTTATGGCTTTGTGGTGATATTTAATGATGATATATTGGTATAATTCAAAATCTACAAAGATCATGAAAATCACTTGCGCACTATTCTAAAGACTCTTAAAAGAGATGAATAATATGGGAATTTTAGGAAGTGTGAATTTTTTTTCCAATAAATTTCATTTATTGGCCACATTATCTCTAAGGATGGAATATTTATTAATCCTATGAGGATAAAAATTGTGCAATAATTTCCTACTCTAATGAACATAATTGAGGTTCATATTTTTGTTGGTTTAGAAGGCTATTATTGATGTTTCATTCTGAATTTCACTCATTTATCCAACCCAATCATCAATATTACACATAAAGGGGTTTAGTACGTATGGAAAAAACAATGTGAGGACTGTTTCGAAGAATTTAATCGAAGATTAGTGAATGCACTGATCTTAAATCTTCCATCGAGGAATGATGGGTTTGTGATCTATAGTGATGAATCAAATAAAGGACTTGGTTGTGTCCATATAAATATTGATATAGTTCATTCCTATTCCTTGAGGTAGTTAAAAATTCATGAACAAAACCATCTTACTCATGATCTTGAGTTAGTAGCGGTAATCTTTTCTCTGAAGATATGGAGATATTATCTCTATGGAAAAAAAGTGAGATATATATGGATCATAAGAGTCTAAAATATATATTCTCATAGAACTAAATAAACATATGAAAAAGGTGATGGCTATAACTACTCAAGTATTATTATATTTCAATAAACTATAACCCATAAAAGGAAAATAAGGTAACTGATGCAATGATCATGAAGGATCATGGAGTTATCAACAAAATGAGGATTAACAAGGATCCTTTTTTACATGGATCTAGTGAGTATGGATATGGTAATTATCAATAAAGGTGAAACATCACTGCTTTTTGAAATGGTTTTCACACTATCATTATTGGAAAGAATTAAATCTTCACTGTCTAATTACAAGAATCTTGAAAAGAAAATTTAGGCTGTGAAATATGGGAAGTTGGATGACTACATATGTGAAGATAGAATTATGAAATTGGGGAACAGGCTATGTGTTTCCTTTATACTTAATTTGAAAAAGTATTTATTTGATGATTCTCATAGCTCAAATTTCTCTATACACCCTTGTATCACTGAAATATTTGATTTGAAAGAACATTTCTGGTGGGATAACATGAAGAGAGAAATTGATGATTATGTATCAAGATGTTTAGTCTATCAAAAAGTGAAGGATGAATGAAAACATCCTATAGGAGTCATATAACCACAACCTATTACTTATTGGAAACGAGATAAAATCACCATGTATTTTATCACTGGATTACCCATAACTTAAATAAAGAAATAATAAATACGGGTAATTATTGATCAACTTTGGAAATCCTCACATTTCCTCGCTATAAGGGAGGATTTTCCACTAGAGTGCCTAGAACGACTCTATATCAATGATGTTGTGAGGCTTCATGGAGAACCTATCTCAATGGTTTCTGATCATGATCCATGATTTACTTCAAAATACTTGAAATTTCTTCATAAATATTTGGATAATGAGCTTCGATTGAGAACTTCTTATCACCCACAAACTGACGGTAAATTAGAAATTGATGATCCAAACCTTAGAGTATATGTTGAGATCATGTTCACTTGATTTTCAAGGTATGTGGGATCAATATTTACCTTTACTAGATTTTTACTAAAATAATAGTTCCCATTCAAGTATTCAAATGGCACCATATAAATCATTGTATATAAAGACATGGCGAACACCAACTTGTTGGGATGAAGTTGGAGAAATGAATATTGTGGGCCTAGAGCTTGTTTAGGAAACAATATATAAGTTAAATAATATTAATGGTTATATCAAAGAACCTCAAAGAAGAAAAAAAATATATGCTGATAATCGAAGGAAGAATTTGGAATTTCAAGTGGGATTTCATGTTTTCTTAAAATTATCTCCATGGAAGGGTGGTATAAGATTTGGGAAGAAAAGGAAACCAAGCCCTAGTTATATAGGTACTTTTGAAATTTTGGAGATAATTGGATCTATTTCATATCATTTGGCTATGCCAACTAGCCTACCTAATGTACACAATGTGTTCCATGTCTCATTGCAAAAAAGTACATTCCAAAACAAACACATGTCCTCACTTCTGAAGGTATAGAATTGGAACATAACCTACCTTACTGTGATGAGACTATTCAGATTCTAGAAACTAAAGAACAAGTGTTGAGGAATTGGATGACTATATTGGTAAAGATACTTTGGAAAAGTCAAAAAATTGAAGAGGCAACATGGGAGCCTCAGGAGCTTGTGATGAAGAACTACCCAAATATTTTTGTCAGATAACATTCTGGTAACTTCAAGGATAGTTTTTTTGTAAGGATGGATGAATGTAACACCCCATTTATTTATAAATAAATACCTGAAACACTGACTCTCCACAAAACACCTTTTTAATATAACCTAGCAAGTAAACATATATTTTCCACCTCAAGGATTTGAATTTTGAAAAACTGCCATACAGGATTGCGTTCGGAAAAATATTTAGAGTTTCATAAGATCAACTTACATTTTTGTGAATTTTAACTTAATCCTTATAAATAGCCATGTACCCTTATGAATAATAATGTGACCCTTATGAACAGTAACTACACCCATGAAAGTATACATAAAATTTAGACTGGTTATAAATGAAATAGACTATTTTATAAATTAGTAATTATATGTTGGTATTTTTGTGAGTAATAAATATTTAATTAAAATTTTAAATTAATAAAATTAATAAAATAGTTTCCAATAAAAATTCTTCTTAAATAAATATTTTTTTCCTTTTATTTTTGGATAATTTTATTAGACCTCATTTAATTTTGGAACCTATTATAAAATTTGTTTTAAATTTAAAATTTTATTTTTCAAGTAAATAATGATATTATTTAAAATTTAAATTTAACATATTTAGAATACTATTTTTATAAAATGGAATTTATTATTTGATTCTACATGTTCAAAAATATTTATGGTGAATTTTTTGGGATTTTTCTAAAATACATCAATTTTAGGTGAATAGTAAAATACGATAATTTACCATAAATACTAAAAACATGATTTATTGAGTCATAGGTGATGTAAGGATGATGTAAGACCACTTTTTTCAAACATTCATGCACATATTAATATTCTTGGTCATAATAATCAATACATTGACTTTTATATTGTAAAATAATAAAATAATGTGTAAAATGATGGGAAAACTCTCCTCTCCTCCACTATACAACCCCCCAACACTCCATCTACACTCCTCTCAAGCCTTGTACCTTGTTTAAATTATTCTCAAATATCCTCCCAATATCCTCCCACACTACTATAATCCCTTGGTATCATATAAATTCCAAACCCTCTCACTTAAAGAGGCTCTCAAGGATTATCACATCAAGAGCTAAATTCCTATTTTTATTTCTTTTATTTCAAGTCCCTTTCTTCTCTTTTTCTTTAATCAACTCATTTAATCCAAATGTTTTGATGAATATAGTACCTTAAATTTACCAGAATGATGTTATGATAAAGGAAAAATTCATTAACATCTCTCATTTCCCCATCTTTTATAATAGAAATGAAAACACCATGTGAGATGTGTTGATTTATTACATTTAAGGATGAAGAGTTTTAAATATCTATTAAAATCTTTAATTCGGGTCATGAAACCATTTGTATGGTTAGAAAATAATATAATATATTTATTATAACTTATTTAAGGTTCTGAAATATATTTTTACACATGATATTAATTTATCAATCAAAATGAGTTTGTTGTGATAAAAGAACTGCAAATTAACTCAAATAGTTTTCATTAAAGTTTTATATAATGACTCCTCTTCACTCCCAATAACCAAACAAATTTTATAACCATTTAATCATTTTTATTCACTAATAACATATGACTTCTATTTTATAAATCTATTCTCATTATACATGTTTATCAATAAATTAATATAAGTAAACTGATTATGAAAACCAAGGATGAAAAAACTCCCAAACAATGAAATTGAATCTCTTAACCCATAAAAAGAACATTAATGAACCATATAAGGTTATAATAAATCAATTAAATGTATATGAGGTTCTATAATTATTAATTTATGAACCAAAATTTGATTATTCAGATCATTAAGATCAAGTTAGAAACACCTTCGGACTTATAGAAAGGGTTTTCCACCCAAACCTCCATTTTCATTCAGGTTACTTTTATTGACTTCTTACCTCAATGAAATTTTTATGTACTATTATATTATTCTCATAATTTTTGAGTTAATTTTCTATATATTTTTTTCAACCATAATTATTCTTTATTTTATGGGGAGTTACATCTTTTAAAATGAATTTTCAAAATTATTTTCGAAATACAAGCCTGATTCAATGGAATTTCTCAAATTAATTCCTATATTCATGGTAACTCTATAATCTATTTTTAGAAAGAAAAAAATTTATAAAATAACTCATTTTATTATGAAAAACTATCATAATTTAGTTCTGATTTTATAAAAATAATTTTCTAAAAGAACTATTCTTTTCAAATTAAAAGAGTATTTATCTCAAGAATTACTCAATGATTTTATTAGAGTATCTTCATCTGTTTCAACACACTTGTTGATTATTATTTATTATTGGGATTAATATTTTATGATATCATATACAATATTTAATTGAATTTTTTAGGATTATTTTTACTGTGGATGTGTTTTCTTAAAAACATTCACCAATTTACTCTGAATAGTTGGTGTTTCTACTTAATGTTCGATGGATGTTACGAACATTTCATATGTTAGTTTGAATATGAATGTATATGTTGTTTATGTTTATCCCCATTCATATGAGTAATTAATTAGACTTATTATGTGAAGTTTGGGGCCCTCTACATCCCCTTGATGCATCGGTAGGTCTCATGATACAAATAGATATAGACTTGGCCAAGGCCATGCCCATTTTTTGATATGGTGTTGGAAGAGGCCTTAATCATTTTTAGATGTCTTGGATGAGGCCTTGACATTATGTTTAAAAATGTATATCTTATTCATTTCCCCTCATTATGAAGCTATAAATTCATAGTTTATGTGGTTATTCGACAAGTATAATACCCATTATTTTGTTTTATTTTGGAAATAATTACTTATCTCATATTCCTGCAATAATGTGTTCAAGTTTATTATTTTTAAAGGAATGTGTTTTAAATTATTCACCATTAATAATGTTTATTTTTATGATATATTACATTGTATTGCTTACCAGTACTAAGAATCTGAGCTCACCCTTTCTTATGTTTCATTTTTCCTAGGACATGAAGAGTTGTATTAAGATTGAATTTTTGGGATAATCGTAGACTGGTGGATGTTACGAATGGGATTTTTTTTTCATTTCAAGTTGTAATTTTGAACTTATGTATGTATCTAGATTTCCAAATATACAAAACTATTCATTCTTTTGGGATATGACTTTCTTGAGATCATGCCAATGTAATTTAATAAGGAAACGGCTTTAAGAAATTAGGTTTGGGTCATTATATTTTCTTTTCCATTTTCTGAAGCAAATATCAAAAAAATACATTGCATGAAAGTTTCCAAAAAACCTTCAATATTGTGTGAAACTCCCTTTTCCATAATCACTTTTCTCCATTATCCAATTTTTGGACCCAAAATTTATGAAAACACTAGTAAATGATGCCACTTTCAATATTGATGTCTTCTTGAACTGTATGATCCATTTCACTTCCAACTCCCTAATATTAATGTTGAGGATTAACAAAAAAAAACCATAATCCATTTGCAGTAAATAACAGGCTTTTTTCCAATATAACATTCAATATCAAAAGGATATAGTGAAATACAAGTGACAGATATACCCTTATTGTTCAAACCAAAAAGGATTTTTTTCTAGTAGATGTGTGGTATTTTTATTTTTTTCTCAACCATTCTATGGAATAGATACTCTTATTGAGTAGTGAACCTTGTTAATTTTTGTGATTCTATGGGTGTTCTTGTGCACTATGTTTTAGAAGATTCAATTACCTCTAACAATATTCAATGTTTGTTTGTAAATAATAAAAATATAAAAAGATATAAACCTAATTCACCCCCCCCCCCCAAACCCCTCTTTTTAGTAACATAGATAATAGAGGTTCCTTTAAATATCTACAGTAGTTGGATTGACTTTTTTTAGTGCCTTTTAAATTTGGTTTAGTTTACATTAGTCTCAGGCTCGGGGAAGTTACACCCTTGAACTGCCAATAATCTCACTATGGATGTTGAACCATGAAAATTCCAAAATTAGTGCTTAACATTGGCCTATAGGACATGATAGAACATTATGAAAAGGATTGGGCTCCACCATTCCAAGAATCTACCACATAAATAAAAATATAAACATAAACCTCCTTTAATACTCTAAAATAAATTTTCCTCATTCTAGTTTAAAATTTGAATTCATCATTGTAGATTAATATTGGCACAATAGTGCCTCAAATTCTCAATCATCATATTTTTTGGTTCCTAGAATTTTATCTAATATTAGAGGCCTACTATATACCAATATTCTAATGAAGTTTTTATCCAGCCAAATACGCTTCATCTTATCATGAATCGATTAGTTCTTTGTAATATTTACTTCAATATTTCTATCACTATGATAGTAAATTCCCACTTTCTTTCAATCTCAAAACTCCAAGAAGTTCTTCAACTCAATCATGTCCTTCCAATCATACATTACATATTATAATTATCCTATATGGTAGATATTTCTTTTACTTTCTATAAATGGGATAACTATCATATGATAGTCCCACCACAGGTAAACACATTACCTGTGTTTGTTCTCCTTCTATTGAAATCATGCCTAAGGTCAGTGTTCACATACCCCTGTAATGAATTTCAATTCAAAAATCATATAAATACTTCCTTTATTCCTTAAAGTACCTTAATATCCACTTCATGGATTCCCAGTGTTAATTTCCTATATTAGCCGTGCATCTAGTCATATATCTCCCTATATGAGAATATCAGGTTGCATAAAAATAATAAAATAAATCAATCTTATGATAGATGTTGAATAAATAACCTTTTACATGTATTCAATATTTTCTTTTTTCATTAGAACATTATTATTTAGTAATATAAAATGGATTCTAAAAGGAATGGAAATTATATTTTTGTGATGTCCCAGACCTGGATTCTACGTAACCTAGGCCTCGAGCCCGGTTGGCCACATGACCCCCGGTGCATCTCCCCATAAGCCAGGGGATTTTGACTAGTAGTGGGGATTTAATGGTATATCATCAAGGAGACTACACCCCCATTGCAGAGTAACATAGCTGATGTAATAGCATTAATCAGTAGCTGAAGCATAACCAATTAGAAAAATGAAGTAAACAATGGAAGAATAATAGAAATAATAGAAGACAGATATTATAAAAAAACGTGTCATAGGTAGTGTATGAAACAAATTTGATTTCATGGAATGCCAATAAGGGAACAAAATGAAGGAAGTAGACATACATGGTAAAACACTACAAAACTAAAAATCTAATCTATAGAGTCTTCAGCCTAAGCCCGGTCCTCTACTCTTAAGCTCCACCTAAGTAGGACATTCAACAACCAGATGATTGGTGATAGCCTCAATCCATACCTATAAGAAAAAATATATACTCAGGTGCCAAAGGAGGCCTGAATAGGGTTTGAGATAAATCTCAGTAGGCCACCACCAACTGTGTCTACTTGTAATCTGAGTGGTGCTTGTAAGTAATAAGGGTGGGGATAATTGTAGGAAAGTAATGCAATACATAACAAAAAACTACCCTCTCGCTTATATTCCTTAGGGACACCTTGTGGGTCTACTTGCTTCAGCTCAATACTGGCATGTCTGAGTATGTTACCTGGTATATGTACATATTTATATAATTGGCTTGGGGATATAATGCCTACCACCAACATTTAAAAGAATGGATATGGTTTATAATTCCTACCACCTACATTTAATAAAATGGATCATGGGTATAATTCCTACTTCTCACACTTGACATAATTGAATGGGGATATAATGCCCACTACCCACATTTAACAGAATGGCACGGGTCTATAATTTCTACCACCCACATTTAATAGAATGTGTTGGGACTATAATTCCTAACTCCCACATTTAACCCATTTCTCAATCATTGATATGATATAGGCATTAAAATTTGATATAACATAAGGAAAACCTTCTCACACTGTTTAAATGTGGGAAACCAAGCCAAATTTTCAATACATTCAAATGAAACCCAATTCATGGGCATGGTCAGGCCACCCCTTGAAAAATTCATTCAAGGAATTTCATTTTGAAGGTTCATGTTATTTCATCCTAGCCAACCCATCCAAATAATCATCCCATTTACCTAAAAATGTAATTAATTCCAAGGAAAGGTTTCAAGGCCAAAGGATCAAGGTAAAATAAAGATTTGTTCAATTTTCCAATTTCAACTCAATGGATCCAAAACATCATTGAGATGCCTTATTCGGAGTTAAATACACATGGGAAGATGGTCAATACTATTAAAAAAAATATGGGAACCTTAAATCAAAATTCCCCATTTTTTGATAAATTGGCCTAAAACTGGCTATTTAGGTGCAACGCCGCTTGGGAGTCCATTTAGTACAAGGGTGATCTCTAATACCCTAAATAAGAGTAAATTAACTTATGTCATCACATTAGGGTCAATCAGACATGAATAAAGAAACACAATAAAGGATCTTGGTAAAGGTCGGCCCATGGCATGACATGATTAAATGTGAAATGGCCAATATCAAATGGAAAACTACATTCCATCTGCCTTAGGATCATAGACGATGACACGCTAAGTATCAGAATTAGATTTAAGGTAGATTGGAGTAGATCTGAGTTTCCATCCAATGCCTTGAAAATAGGATGAATGAGACTGCATCTAAATATCACAATCGATGGAATAATTTAACGATGAAAGAAGGGAATATTAGTTTAGCCTTACCTTGAGGGATCCAACACCCTTGAAAGACTAAATATCAATCTCCAGATGGAGGAGAAATGGAAAATTGAAGGAGGAGAAAGCTTGGGATCTCAAAGGGGTTCATAGGGCCTAATTTGTTCATAATGGAGAAGAAAGGATATAATTAGATTTTAAGATGAATATGGTAATTTTTGACATTTTTTAATAAAAACTAGCCTGCATAGTTTCTACGCCCTTTTTGGCCAAACCATGCGCACACCGTGTGTATTTCACTGCTACTCTAGGAACACCACATGGCTTCTATTAACGGTTTCAATAACTATGTTCAAACTATGTAGATGGTATCTAGACCCCCACTGTAGTAGTTGTATGATCATGCACCTGGGTTATATAGACATGCACCTGGGTTGCAAGGTTACAGAAAAATCGAGTAGCATAATCTGTTTTCCCCATTTTGGAGTTTTGAGCTTCGGTTGATCCTTAGACACTCCAGTGACCACATTAGGTTGACTAGGTTACTTCATTAGGTCCATTTAAGACATTCCAAAAGAAAAAATAATGATTTTTACCTGGTTCAAAGAGTTAGGTCGTTACAACATCCCCTCCATAATGTAACTTGTCCCCGAGAATCCCTTCTGAGTGTAAATAGGTACTATCGGCAAATAGATCCATCCATTGCGATCACACATCTTCTTCTCACTCTTAGGTATCGTCCTGTACTCGGACATGTTTCCATAACACCCTAAAAATAGGAACAAACCTACCTTAGAGTGTCTTCACACTCTGATTAACAAAACAAACTAGATACTCCTCAAAGGAAGCATCCATATCCAGCTCAACCTCATCTGGATGAAAGATGTGAGATGGCTCTGGATTATACCAGTGAAGATGAGATACATGAAAGAAATCATGCACGGACCAATATCTTGGAGGAAGTTCCAACTAGTAAGCCCCTTGTATGATCTGTTTCAAAACCTCTAAGGGTCTAATGAATCTCGATTATAGCTTACCTTGCCTTTGAATACATCTATGTTCCAACCAGGTGATATTTTCCAGAAAACATAGTGTTTGACCTCGAACTCAAGAGGTCGATGGTGTTTGTTAGCATAAGACAATTTTCGGGACTTAGCTATCAACATACGCTTATGAATCAGCTGTACTTACTCTAAGTCTCCTGCACAAGATGAGGCCTAATAACAGATGCTTCCCTTACCTCCAACTAGCACACAGGCGAGTGACAAGCCCTATCATACAAGGCTTTATATGGATCCATATTAATGGTATCCTGGAATCTGTTGTTAGAACACTTGATGATGGGAATGTGTTTCTCCCAGGAACCCCCAATGTCGAGAACACACATAGAGCATAACCTGAAGAACCTAAATTGTACACTCATTCAGACCATTGATTTGAGGGTGATATGTTGTGCTCAAAAGTACCTGTGTACCCAAGGCCTTTTGCAACCCTTACCTGAACCATGACGTAAAACAGGTGTCTGTGTCAGGAAAAAAAGAACGAGGTGATCAATGAAGATGTAACAACTCATTAATGTATATTCCTCCCAACTCACCAACTAAAAAGGTCCCTCTCACATGTAAGAAGTCTATAACATTGGTCAGATGATCAACGACAACCCACACTGCATTGTTTCCACAAGGTGATCTTGGTAAACCAGTCACGAAATCCATCAAAACATCATCCCATTTACACTCAGGAATGGACTAGGACTGTAGAATCCCTTCCAGACACTAGTGTTACACCTTCACCTTCTAAAAGGTGGAGCATCACATAAAGAAACTAGCTATCTCATGTTTCACGTTGGACCACCAAAACAGATACCATAGATCTTGGTACATTTTGGTGACCCGAGGGTGAACTTCTCATTCTGAGACATGGAAATCTCTCATTATGTCCTCTCTAATGTCTTATGGGACCCATACAAAACTAGGGAACAGAATAGTATCATCCCAATTGACTATCCAACTAGAAGATGTGTAGTCATCCGAGACACTCCCCAATAGGACAAGGCCTTCGGGATCACATAGTTGTCTTGACCTTACTCATTCCAGAAGAGTAGATGTCATCTATATGGATGATAGTTTAGTTTTACCATGGCCTTACTAAACCACAACGTGCATCTATGGGAATAATTCTGTAAGAATCCATTCATCATTGGACTCCAAAACTACTTAATTCCAAGTCCTTCGAATCAGAGCATCGGCTAATGAATTATGTTTACCTAGAGTGTAGGCAAGTTCTAAATCAAACAATTGCAGGTACTCGGCCCGCCTATGATACCTGAGATCCAAATGTCATTGTGTGAAGATGTATTTTTAGTCTTTTTTGGTTTGTGAACACCACGAAACACTCCCCCAAAAAATATTTTCACCAATAGCGTATGCCATGAACAACTACAGTGAGCTCGAGGTCATCTGTTAGGTAATTTCGCTCATGAAACCTCAACTGACAAGATCCATACATGACAACCATCTCATCCTACATCATAATATCTCCACGACCAATTCTTGATGCATCAAAATAGACATTATAAGCCCTAAATATCTCTATAATTATCATTATTAATTCTTAAGTAAGTCTACCCTCCAACTCTTGAAAAGATGCTTCATAGGATTCTGACCATTCAAAACTCACACCCTTTTTTCAAACTTGTATGTGATGCTGCAAGGCATGATAAATCCTGAATGAAGCACCTATCGTATTCAATAAGCCCCAATAAAATCCAAATATCATATAAGTTCTTGGGATGATCCCAAGTGACCACATCCCTCACTTTCTCTACATCAACAAAAACTCCAGACTCCGAAATGATAAGACCCAAGAAGTGAACATTATTTATCCAAAAGTGGAATTTTCTGATCTTAGCATAGAGATGATGTTATCTCAGTTTATTGAACATAATATAAATATGGTTTGAATGGTTGTGTTTTTAGAGATAATACACCAAGATATAATCTATTAAGACACCCACAAATGAATCCAGATATGGTTGGAAAACCCGATTCATAATAACCGTGGAGATAGTATTTGAATTTGTGAGTCCAAATGGCATAATTAGTTACTCATCGAGACCATGCCTATTCTAAAAATATGTGTGAGGTATGTCTAATGTCCTAACATGCACCAGATGATATCCCTACCATATATCTATCTTTTAAAACACCTTCGCTCCTTGAGGTTGATCAAATAGGTCATATATTCAAGGTAAAGGATATCAATTCTTGATAGTTAGCTAATTTAACATACGAAGGTCTCTGATAAGCCTAATGGTACCATCTGTTTTTTTATAAAATAGGATAGGTGAACCCCTAGGAGAAGTATTGGAGAATAAAAAACTTTTTTCCTCCAGATCCAATAATTTAAACTTTATCTCTAAAATCTCCTTATGTGCTATCCTATATGGAGGAACGGTCACGGGTGACACTCCTATAATAAGATAAATAGTAAAATCTACCTATTACATCAGAGGTAGATCTGAGAAGTCTTTAGGAAAAAATATCTGAAATTCTCCACTAAAAGAGGAAAAACGTCTGGTTTAAACCCCTAAAGATTGAGGTAAATACTAGAAACATGTGTTGTAACACTACCTATCCTCTGTTACTCGGGTTCTGCTTGTGTCACACAAACATCCCATTCTTCCATATAAACATGTGTAACACCCTATGGTGGTGTAAATTTCACCCTCTGATGATATCAGTGAATAAGGGATATATAGGGAACTATCCATTCAATCCCCAGAATTACATCAAAACCTGTCACGGTGAGAATGTACAACTTCCATTCGAAAATGTAAGTTCCTATCTAAAGGGGACGGTTCTGAAAACATTGTTCTCCCTTTGAACGGATACCTATAGGTATATATAGCATCATAACACCATTGTAATACTCAACATAGAGACCCAAACTCTCATTTATTGGATCAAATATAAATGTGTGAGAATCTCATGTATCAAAAAAAGAAGATACTAAAATGGAGGCTACTACAATAGTACCTCACATAGTAAAAAAGGTTTGGTGCTCAACTCCTGTGACATAGGCTAGACTGCATGTAACTTGATTGAACCATGGACCTGAATCACTACCATTCTACCCTAATTAGGCCTACTCTACTAGAATTGTGAATCATATTCCTAATTTCTTCTACATCGACCACCACCTCGGCCTGAACGACCAGTGGTATTATAGCTAACTGAATTTTTTTATCCTAATGACCCCCCTCCTGACTAAGGGGTTGGTGCAGATCCTTTATCACTTGGCACTGGAGGGAGAAATATACATAAATGATGGATGTGACCCATCATGCCATAGCCTCTACATTAAACTGGATCTCATGTGAACTACCTTTTGTAATGCCTCGATGCTCTATACTAATGACAGATAGGATAACCACCAGGGGAGGAAGCCTGACCACCATTCTCACGAGACTCCCTGAAACATCACTTTTTCCATGATGAAGATTTATTAGAATATTTCTATGCTGAAATTCCCTGACTTTCACCCTCAGTGTCTCTCAGATTCGGATCTATAATTAGTGTCAGGATAACAATCTCTAAAAGAGCCACCGGCCTAAAAACATTGACCAGTGACCAGGCACCATAACATAGTCCATCCTCAAATCACCTATCATCCATAAGGTCATCAGTGGATAGAGATGGAGGAAAACACTGCAGCTCAGTGAAAAATGATGATTAATCGATAAATGACATGTTCACCTGCTACATATTCTTAAACTCCCTATCTCGGTCAACCCTCCGAGTCTAGGGAAATAAGTACTCATAAAACATAGATTGGAAGTCATCCAAAACCATATCTCTATGTTTTCCTTCCTGGGTTATGAAATCCAACCACCTCTTTGCTGAGTCAAGAAAAATGTATGCATCTAGCTTCACCCTATACTCTAGATGCATATCAAGGTGCATAATAATAGAAAGGATCACCTTTATCCAATATTCCATAGTGAGTGGTCTTCCATCCCCCGAGAAAGTGGGAGGATACTATAGCTGAAACTCACGAGTAAACTCTACCATGCTTAGGGTGGGTTGCACTATACCTTGAATATTCTACATTATACGTAAAAAACCCTCTCAAAACTATGTGTCATCACAAAACTCAGGTATTGGAGGGGGATCCAAATGTGGCTCAACTGGAAGGAAAATTGGAGGTTTAAGGTCTGCTACCTTAGGAACATGATCATCACCACCATCAAGGCACACAACTTGAGGATGTTGTGGAGGCATGATCCTAAAATTCCAAAAAAACATCTCAAAAGAGATTCAACACTTTAGAGGATCACATTTAAGAAACTATGAAAGGTACAAAAGCCTTCCCATAAGAATGAACAAGCCTCTCTACCTACTCCTAATTCAAGGACTACACGTTCGAAAGGACTGTAACATGCGATAAGATATAAAAACACCCCTACCCACAACTAAGGTCAATTTTAGGTTAATGTTCTATGTTAGGCATGTTTAAAAAGGTTGTTATTGATTTACAAGTCATTTTATGCAATTGAATCCAATGATATGACATTTTACATCCCATAAGGTCCCATGCACCTTATGAGTTATAAGATGACACTCACTTGAATGTCAAATTCATATTAAAATGTTCTTATAAATGGGATTATATCTTTTCTCAAATGGTTGAGTGTGTTGGAATTCCATTTTTGGATCTATAAGGGAACATGCATCTTATGAATCAAAGAGTGCCACCCACTAACACATACCATAGAATGATCCAAATCATACAAAAATTGTCTCCACAATTTCATAAATGTAAAAAAGGAACAATAATATGCTATATGAAATGCTCTCTAAAAATTAAAACGTGACATGGAAAAATGCATGGATTATTTATAGTGTGCCTATTGTGATGCATGTTCTACACGGAACCCTCATTTCACTGGGTCGTACAATAAAATCACAATTTCTAATCTCAATAATTTCAATAACATCACGAAACATGTGAAACACCCAATAGTGAAATGATACCAACAATATTAGTATAGTCGATAGCAATAATAATTCAAGAAACATGGTTCTTACCTTGTACATGGGTTCGCGACACCCAAGTACAGATTATGACCACGTCCCAAGATTTTGAATCTCCAATATATTGTCACAAAATAGTAAAACAAGATAAGAACCATCCATTGATAACACTTTCTGACATCCTAGACTTGGCTACCACATAACATGTTCCTCGAGCTCGGTTGGCCAGATGACCCCTGGCATGTCTCCCCATAAGCTAGGGGCTACTGATTAGAAATAGTGGTTTAATGTTATATCAGCGGGGTGACTATACCCCCATGTCAGAGTAACACATCATATATAATAACAATAAGTAGTTGTTGAATTATAAAAAAATCAGACAGATGACATAAAAAGTGGAAGAATAATAGAAATAGTGGAATACTGATAGTATAACAAAATTCCTCATAGGAAGTTTCTGATACATATATGCATGCATGGAATGCCATTACAAAAAATGGAATAAAATGTAGGAACCAGAGATACATGGTACAACACTAGAAAAGTAAAACAAAATAAAAAATATCTCCATAGCATCTCGAGCCTAATCTCAGTCCTCTGCACCTAAGATCTACCTAAGAAAAAGATTCAACAACTAGATTAGTGGTGCTTCCCTCTATCCATACCTATAGGAAAACAATCATCTTGGATGCTAAAGGTGGCCCGAATGGGGTGTGAGATAAATCTCAATAGTCCCCAACCAATGGTGTATATTTGTAATCTGATTAGTGCTCATAAGTAATCATTGTGTGGATAATAATAGGAAAGTAAATCAATATAGAACAAACAGCCACCCTCCCACTCAGATTCCTATGGGACACGTGGCATGTCTACCTACTTCAGAACAATGATGGAATGTCTGAGAATGTCACCTGGTATATATACATATTGATATAATTAGAAAACTTCGATAATTCCACCCACCCACATTTAACAGAATGGAACAGTGGTATAATGTATATTTCCTACATTTAACAGAATGTCTTGGGGATATAATGCCTACCACCAACATTTAACTAAATGGAATATGGATATAATGCCTACTTCCCACATTTAACAGAATAGCATAGGGATATAATTCCTATTGCCCACATTTAACAAAATGTCTCAAGGCTATAATTCCTACAACACACATTTAACCTAGGGCACAAGCATAGAGATGATATGGGCATTAAAATTTCATATAAGATAAGGAAAACCTTCTCACATTGTTTAATGTTGGAAAACCATGGCATATTTTAAATGCATTCAAATGAAACCCGCAACATGGGCATGGACATGCCACCCCATGAAACCTTCATTTAAGGCATTTCATTTTAAATGTTCATGTTATTTCATCCTAGCCAACCCATCCAAATTTCCATCCCATTTTCTTAATAAGGAAATTCATTCCAAGGAATGGTGTCAAGGCTAGAGGATTAAGGTCAAATACCCATATGGTTAATTTTCCAATTCAAACTCTAATGAGACAAAACATCATTGATACACCAATATAAGAGTAAAATATACATGGGAACAAGTTAAATTATATTAAAACCCATCTAGGAACCCTAAATCACAATTCCCCATTTTGGAGAAATTAGCCTAAAAAAGGAAATTTTTGTGGAACAGCCCTTGGGAGTCTATGTAGTACTTTTTTGATCTCTAATACCCTAAACAATAGTCAATTAACCTATTTCATCACATTAGGGTTAATTAGACATGAGAAGAGAATAAAAATAAACGACCTCTACAAAGTTTGGCCCACGGGACAACAAGATTAAATGCAAAATGGCCAAATATCAAATGGAAATCTATGTGACCACCTACCTTAGGGCTGTAGGTAATGACTCACTGAGTACCGACCTTATAATCAGAGTAGGTTGGAGTATATCAAATTCTCCATCCAAAACCCTAAAAAATAAGGTGAATGAGCCTATATCTAAATAACACAACTAATGGTGGAATTTGGTGAAGAAGGATGAGCATATGAGGGTATCCTTACCTTGATGGATCCAAAGATACCGACGGATTGAGGATCGATCACCGAACAGAGGAGTAACTGATGATTGAAGGAGGATAAATATTGGGAGCTTAAAGGGGTTCATAGTGCCTACTGTGCACATAAGGTAGAAGAATGGAGAAAATTATATTTTAAGATGAAGAGGGGAATTTGGTCATTTTTCCTTAACAACAAGCTCACACATTTTCACTAATTATGTGTAGATCATGCATATGGGCTTTGGACCCCCACTAAAATAGTTTCACGGTCGTGTGCCTAGGTTTCATGGTTGCAAAAAAACTGTGCATCCTAGAATGCTTTCCCCATTTCATAGTTCTGAGATATGGTTTAGCCCCAGACTCTCTCATGACATACTTATCTTGATTAGGTTACTTTATTAGGTTCATTTAAGACATTTAAAAATAAAAACTAATGATTTTTACTTTGTCCAAAGAGTCAGATTGTTAAACTTTTTTCCATCATAAAATTTTTTCTCAAACCCTAATTAATTTATTCATCTTTTGATAAAACCATTGTTATAACTTCATAGTCTCTCTTGAACTTCAAATTTATAATATTTTTATCTTCTCCAAGCTCTTTCATTTTTTCTCCTCAGTGAACTACCCTTTTAGCTCATCAATAATTAACATACATGATCCTATAATAAATTATTCATCCATATACAAAAACTATATGTGTGTCTTTCACAAAAATACTTGAAATAGTAGTATCAGTATATTTCACACCATTGATATAAATTTTTACTCATAAATGCATCGAAATTTTTATTCCACTATCTGGGTTCCTTCTTTAACACATTTGAACTCTTTTGTTGTTCTCACACCATGCCTTTTTTCCCTAATGAAAAAAATATTTCTAGTGGGTACATATTTACTTCATCCTCCATGTATTTAGTAAGGAAATCAATATTCACTTAAATATACTTGAGATGAAAATTCTCTAATTTCAATATTAAAAAATCAATATTGGTGATCTTTACTATATGTGAATAAATTTCCAGGAAACCCACAACTTCTTTTTATTGAAATCATTTCACCACCAATCAGGACTTTAGTCTCCTCTTACCATCATGTTCTCCCATGACCATGTGTATGCATTTTTTATAGTATTTTATTTCCTTATATTAATATATTTATCTCCCATGAATTATTAGCATCTAATGAATTAATCTCCATCTCCAAACCAACTCTCACTTACTTGACTCCTTCAACTGTGATGTTTATTCGAAGAATTTATGTTCTCCACCAACTGTTAATAAAAAATAAAGTAGGTATTATGAATTCATGTTCACTAGTCTTCTCACCCTAGTTCAGCTCCACTATTCTAAATAAATATTAAGACTCACTAATTCTGTAACGCCCCGACCCTAGTTTCCTAGAGTCGGTGCATTATTACATAACATTGGCATGATCACAAGAAAGATCAAATCTCGAAAGACCGATTGGTTTAGTAGCCTTGGAAACACTAGATATATTCATAAGTTTTACATTACATCATAAAATGAAAAACTACTACAACAACATAATGTCTCCATAATCCACACTACTATCCCCTCATAATATCCCTGCAGGTCATTCATAATTTACTTCTTCACATCCTGGGGAAAAATAAAACATAGAAAAGGGGTGAGCTCAAATGCCCAGTAAGGATAACAATATAGCGGAAACTTTCATAAATAAGAATAAACATTTAAGGCAATGCATTACTAAAACAAAAGCCTTTTAAAATTGAACTTCAACATGGTATGGCAAAAGTAAAATGAAATAATGCCATTTACTTATTCACATGGATATTCTACTAATCGAATAATCACATGCAAAAATCAATAACCACTTTCATAATGTTGGAATGCATAATGCCAGACTATCATAACCACATAGCCAAGGCCTCGTGCCAAGGCTACAAATAAGATTTTGTCAAGGCCTTGTGCCAAGACACTAGTTTGTCTCATGAGACCTACCGATGCATCGAGGAGCTATAGCGGGCTCCACCCGTCACTTATTAAGTCCAATGCATTCCCATATGAAAAGGTTTAAACATAACATAAACATTCGTATTAAAACTAACATACGAAATGTCAATAATTTCACCATAAACTATGAATGGTATAAAAATAGCACATCCATAGTCAAACATATCACAAAACCTTCAATACAATATAGAAGTTTTGTATCATAATAAATCAACTTCAAATAATCTTAAAATCCATCAAAGGATGTTGACATAGATGAAATCAAAATTCTTTTTAAAGAAATATCTCCTTTCATTTTGAAACCATTTAAGATCCATATAAAATAAAACATTTTCTTTGAAAATATTCTTATAAGCTTGTAAGGAAATCTTTGAAGATTTTATAACGGCGTAAAACAACCGCACCCGCCGTATAAGTTAAAAAAACATTCTTACCTCAATTCTATCGAAAAGGTTAAAAAGGACCTTGTTTTGAAAACGACGGAAAGATTCCTTTATAAACCTCTTATAAAAAAGTCAAACAAGGGTATAAATGACTTTAACCCATATTCTTGTAAATAGTAAAAATGTTTTGAAATACATTTTGAAGAAACATGGATGTGGGTGATAACGAGATCCCAGTAGATTATTACGTATAAACAACCTCGGATAAAGAAGAGATTGTGAAATAACCCTTACCTTGTACTTTTCCTTGGTTGTGGTAGGTTAACCTCCTGTATAATGGTGAAATAATTGTTATTAAATTATACAAGAATCATATACATTAATATGATATCATATATGATCTTTTAATATTGATTTGATAATAATATCTTAGTATTATCGTTGTTTCGGGTGTTAACTTACTTGTTTTCTTTCATATGTTTTGTTACGTAAGACATGTTTGTAAAGGATAGGTTGTATATTATTCATATCCAGAATGATATCAAGTCCTTAAACATCATTTTTAAATCATAAAATGATAATTACGCTTTAATGGTTACGATGGAGAATGAATCTCATCGCGTTCGTGGAGACGGTAGTCCGTACATACGCACGAGCGACAATATCATTCTTTTGATATTAAAATAATATATAAATGGATGGTATATCATATATACAGAATCATTAACATGTTATATTTATTATTTACATGAGTTACACATCATTATTATACCCATCCAAATAATATTATATTGAATAACAATTACACCACGACGTGGAGACGGTAAGCCGTACGTACGCACGTATGGTGACATGTTATTCAAAGGGTGGATAGAATACTGAATATGATTGTACCATATTTATAATAACATCACAGTATATGTGAGATACTGGAGTTATTATTTCAGAATGGTAAGAACAAAGGAAGAAGAAGTGGAAGAAGAAATGAACTTAGAAAAGGGTGGTGAGATCATTACCTCTTCTTCGGGTTCTTCCTTTTGATTTGATCAAAAGGGCTCCTTAGGTTGGCTTTCTGATCAAACTAAGGCCTCTAGGTTGTATTGAGGGATGTTGGGAGAGTATTTGGGCAGAGTTTGGCCGAACCAAAAGGCTTTAGGGGTGTGAAGAAATGAGAAGGAGGAGTGCCCTTTTATAAGAGGGGTGAGGGGCACCTTTGGAAAAGCTAGAAATATTAATTTATAATAAATTCATATTCGGTTTCTAAAGGCTCAAAAGTTGACTATTCAAAGGATGAGGTGGGGAGAGGTCGAAAACAACTCATACAATAGAATTTAGACAGGTTTGGGTACTTATATTAACCTTATCTTTAAGTATTAACTCTAAGTTAATTAGTTTCACTTTTACAATGTCTCTTTGTATTTTTATATAATATGGTTAATAAACTTACTATATACATCCAAGCGACCCCCAAGTGGTCCATTAATGATTAACCTATCATAATATAAGTCTCTTGGCTGAACCTTAGATTTTTAGGAATTTAATATCAATTAATAATATAATATTTGTTTTAAGAACTCTTTTATGTCAATTTTGACACTATTCAATAGTTGATTTTTGTGAAACTCATAACAGATTGATTACTTCGAACAAAGTCCATTAAATCAATCCTAATATATCATATTAGCCTAGAAAATTAGTTTAATTCATTAAAAGTTTCATATTATATTTATTTGGGTATTTATAATATCAATTATTTTAATGTTTCACTATTATAGTAATTACTGCATCATCATTGTGTCATAAATAAAATAACTTATTTATTGTCTAAAAATTATAAATAAAATATCATTATGTAGGAAATCTTTTTATCTTTCTAATGAATATTTATAATCGAAAATCCAACATGTATAACCCTATGTAAAAATTGTTCTTCAAAAAGATATATGCTTGTGTCATTTTTGTATTCATTTTAACTTAATTAAAATAAAGTGTCATTATCACTTACAAGTGGATCCATGGGGTCCCAAAATTGACACAAAGATGCCCATGGTCGACCATGTATCAACCAATAGGGTTAAGACACGTTTTAGGGTAATTTTGTATTATTATAATATTATTTTTTTAACCCTTATTTACCGGATTTACCCTTTAACCATGGTAAATAAATTATTTACCGCAGTAATTATTCAAAATGTCTAAAAATAAAAGTTACCTATTTACATAATTTGGACATCCTGATTCCAAATATGGAATCCATTTTCCTAAATTCAAAACACAGAAGTGGCAGAAATTAATTTAAAATTAATTCCCGCTGTTAAAACAAAAAGCGTGTTTTTAAGAGATAATAACTATCAAAAGATTGACACTTGTTTATGTTCGGTTTAATTGTAAAATTATGTCCAATGATAAACATTAAATTGAATGGTAAAAATATATTCTAAATATACTTTAAAACCACTCAAATTCATAATTTATCACTATTAATTATTTTGATTAAAAAAGTTGTTTTTAATTAAAATTTAGAAATTTTCACTATTCATCAAAATATGAAAGTTATCCGAAATGTACCAAAATTTCACCTTAGGCTAAATTCGATATTCCGAGTCCAAAAATGAAGTCCATTTTCAAATATAAAATATATATAATTTCAAAAATTAGGTATTACTATTCACAACGGCTAGTTTAATTAGTTGTGGTGTGTGTTAGAACTCGAGGTTGCGTACAACACACGCTATCGCATTATTCAAAGGGAAACGTACCGTAGAAGCTTGGGATGTTTCATTTTAAATTTTTTGATGTCTCCATTTAGTCAAAAAGTTTAAAATATTGTATTTAAAAATGTTTCACTATCAAAAGTTGATAAAATTGCAATACTGAAAATGAATCTGTTCTTGCATTATGACTAAGAAACTCATAATATTGATTCTAAAATTATAAGGATTATATAAAGTTCAAAATGTAGTTAATACTATTCATGACCTCTTTTAATGGTGTGATTGAACTCGGTGTTGCGTGTAGTGCAAGTTATTGAATTATTTTTAAGAAATAACACACTCTGAAAACCTGGGGTGTTACATTCTCCCCTCCTTCAATAAATTGCGTCCTCGCAATTTGAAATTGTTCTTCAAAAATAAAAGGTTGAAAGTAGAAAATATATTTGTGGGAAAACCCACATTGGAAATTGGGTTACTAAAATTTAGTCTTAATATGAGGAAAAGAGAAATTAAAGGGTCACCACCAAATTATGATCTCGATTAGGAGAACATTGGTGGCAATTAGAGACATATAATTGGAGGAAAAACGTAAATATTTATAGGTAGTGATTGAGGTCATCAATCACAAACAAGTATAAAATTGAGGTCCTTAAACTCATCAATCCATGATGATTTGAAGTACCATCGGTTCAACAAAATATATGGTATTGGGACAACACATTTTTGATATTTCAAAATACCTTAGTTGAAATCCCACGTCGAAAAATGAATTAATGAGGCCTCTATTTAAAATAAAGAGTGGAAAGTATGAAGATTACCGAAAATAACACATACTAGGGTTCCATGTAGGAAAATATGGATATGGAAGAGAAATCTAACCATCAATTATCTGATAGAGAGTGGTAGAGAACATGGCTATGAAAAGTCCAACAATCCCAAAGCCATAAATTTGTGATGATTTAAGGTACCATCTAGGACAACATTTTTGTTCTAAGTTTCTATTATTAATGTTGAGGAATTTATTTATGAGATTGGATAAGATAATAAGGAGATATACTTACTTTATAATTAGAATTTTACCCATTAATAAATTTCTACCACAAACTCATCTTTCATTCTAAAAGATAATAGAACGTAAATTTTTTTTTTCTATTTATACTATTCATACAGGGTTCCAAAATAAATGAATTATAATTCATCTACCAGATCTTTTAAAAAAAACTACATTATTTAATTCAGGACATCTCGTGGGACAGTGGTAGGTGATACACCCTTGTCGCCCTTCGGTTGCGGGTTCAAGTCTCGCAGCCTTGCCGGACGCGACGGGTTGCTGCCCGACCTCCGGGTTGTCCTTTTATGGCAATCCAAAATAATCCAAATAAGAACTATCCAAAATAATTCTATCCAAACTCACAGTCCAACATTTATAAGGAAGGTAAACATAATATAGATCCTTTTTACCCCGTAATAGCATATAAATACCTTCATCATGTATTACCATATTCCTTATTTATTACATTCATGATCCCTTATTCCATATAGAATGCTGGATATACTTCATTAATCCAAAAATGTTTAAAACCCCAACAATGATGGAATATACAAATCATTAATCAGTTCCAAGGTAGTCAAGAATATCCAATATAATTTATCCAAAATAATCACATATTATTCCAAAATCACTATCTCAGTATCAGAACTATATTATGATTTATCATTCTCTCAACCATATATTTTCCAAAAATTTATCCTGATATTGAGTCACTTTTCTTTGTTCCACACAATCTCAAGTCCTTAATGAAATAGTACTGCAGTACAATCCTTATATACTCCATAATTATTATAACAAGTACATTGTTGATACAACACTCAATTGACATAATCAACATAAGAACTCTAATCATTCCTCTTCATCTATGGTAGTATCATAACTTGATTATTATCCAATAGCATCATTTGTGGCATAGTTTTATGACTGGGGCATAAGTTCGCGTAGTGTCCAAACTCCTTGCAAATGAAGCATTGTACATTTAAAACCATTTTCTTACCCTTGCAGTCACGTACTTTGTGCCCTTTTCCTCCACACTTATAACAAACTCCCATTCCTTTCAGGAAAGTTCCAGGGTGTTTCTTTCCACAGTTACCACATATGGGAAAATTCTTCTTTTCCCTCTTCCCTTTATCCATATTTCTCTCTTCCATCCTTTTCTTCTCTTTCTTCCCTTCAAAGCCATAGGACTCAGTAAACTCTTTACTTATCTTATCAACACATGATATTATTTCTTCATATGATGATAATACATGGGAGACTATTTCTCTTATAAATTCTAGCTTAAGACCATGAAAGATATGATCCTTCCTTCTCTTTGGATCATGTGCATTTCTGGAGTTCTCATTCCTTCTACTGGGCGCCATTTCTATACCATGGCATAAACTAGATCAGTTTATGAATCAAAACACATAATCCCATACTTATAAAACACTTAACATAAATTGAACTATTTATGGATATAATCCATAATCATAAAAATGTTTTCTTTGAGGAAGTATATACTCATAAACCCTTCATAATGATTTGTAAAGAAAATGAGAGTTATCCTAAGCATATCCCCCGGGAGTGTCGTAACCAAGAGTGCAGCAAGGCCCGTTGTCGTGCACCAGTTCCCGTTCGAGTCTAGCTCAAAGCGGTGTTTTCGGGTTTTACCCCTAGGTACATCTGTGCCAGAGCCGCCTCTACCTGCTCGTATCCAGACAGGGATGTATTGCTCGGAAAACTCACAAAATCTCTACAATACCAAAATTCTCGGAAGTTCTTCTATACTAATCCTCAAAGTTCATCTTAGGTCTACGTGCTCTAATCAGAGTTTATCTAAATCTAGCTTCCAAGGTTTGTACTAAACTTCCTCTGATACCAACTGTAACGCCCCGACCCTAGTTTCCTAGAGTCGGTGCATTATTACATAACATTGGCATGATCACAAGAAAGATCAAATCTCGAAAGACCGATTGGTTTAGTAGCCTTGGAAACACTAGATATATTCATAAGTTTTACATTACATCATAAAATGAAAAACTACTACAACAACATAATGTCTCCATAATCCACACTACTATCCCCTCATAATATCCCTGCAGGTCATTCATAATTTACTTCTTCACATCCTGGGGAAAAATAAAACATAGAAAAGGGGTGAGCTCAAATGCCCAGTAAGGATAACAATATAGCGGAAACTTTCATAAATAAGAATAAACATTTAAGGCAATGCATTACTAAAACAAAAGCCTTTTAAAATTGAACTTCAACATGGTATGGCAAAAGTAAAATGAAATAATGCCATTTACTTATTCACATGGATATTCTACTAATCGAATAATCACATGCAAAAATCAATAACCACTTTCATAATGTTGGAATGCATAATGCCAGACTATCATAACCACATAGCCAAGGCCTCGTGCCAAGGCTACAAATAAGATTTTGTCAAGGCCTTGTGCCAAGACACTAGTTTGTCTCATGAGACCTACCGATGCATCGAGGAGCTATAGCGGGCTCCACCCGTCACTTATTAAGTCCAATGCATTCCCATATGAAAAGGTTTAAACATAACATAAACATTCGTATTAAAACTAACATACGAAATGTCAATAATTTCACCATAAACTATGAATGGTATAAAAATAGCACATCCATAGTCAAACATATCACAAAACCTTCAATACAATATAGAAGTTTTGTATCATAATAAATCAACTTCAAATAATCTTAAAATCCATCAAAGGATGTTGACATAGATGAAATCAAAATTCTTTTTAAAGAAATATCTCCTTTCATTTTGAAACCATTTAAGATCCATATAAAATAAAACATTTTCTTTGAAAATATTCTTATAAGCTTGTAAGGAAATCTTTGAAGATTTTATAACGGCGTAAAACAACCGCACCCTCCGTATAAGTTAAAAAAACATTCTTACCTCAATTCTGTCGAAAAGGTTAAAAAGGACCTTGTTTTGAAAACGACGGAAAGATTCCTTTATAAACCTCTTATAAAAAAGTCAAACAAGGGTATAAATGACTTTAACCCATATTCTTGTAAATATTAAAAATGTTTTGAAATACATTTTGAAGAAACATGGATGTGGATGATAACGAGATCCCAGTAGATTATTACGTATAAACAACCTCGGATAAAGAAGAGATTGTGAAATAACCCTTACCTTGTACTTTTCCTTGGTTGTGGTAGGTTAAACTCCTGTATAATGGTGAAATAATTGTTATTAAATTATACAAGAATCATATACATTAATATGATATCATATATGATCTTTTAATATTGATTTGATAATAATATCTTAGTATTATCGTTGTTTCGGGTGTTAACTTACTTGTTTTCTTTCATATGTTTTGTTACGTAAGACATGTTTGTAAAGGATAGGTTGTATATTATTCATATCCAGAATGATATCAAGTCCTTAAACATCATTTTTAAATCATAAAATGATAATTACGCTTTAATGGTTACGATGGAGAATGAATCTCATCGCGTTCGTGGAGACGGTAGTCCGTACGTACGCACGAGCGACAATATCATTCTTTTGATATTAAAATAATATATAAATGGATGGTATATCATATATACAGAATCATTAACATGTTATATTTATTATTTACATGAGTTACACATCATTATTATACCCATCCAAATAATATTATATTGAATAACAATTACACCACGACGTGGAGACGGTAAGCCGTACGTACGCACGTATGGTGACATGTTATTCAAAGGGTGGATAGAATACTGAATATGATTGTACCATATTTATAATAACATCACAGTATATGTGAGATACTGGAGTTATTATTTCAGAATGGTAAGAACAAAGGAAGAAGAAGTGGAAGAAGAAATGAACTTAGAAAAGGGTGGTGAGATCATTACCTCTTCTTCGGGTTCTTCCTTTTGATTTGATCAAAAGGGCTCCTTAGGTTGGCTTTCTGATCAAACTAAGGCCTCTAGGTTGTATTGAGGGATGTTGGGAGAGTATTTGGGCAGAGTTTGGCCGAACCAAAAGGCTTTAGGGGTGTGAAGAAATGAGAAGGAGGAGTGCCCTTTTATAAGAGGGGTGAGGGGCACCTTTGGAAAAGCTAGAAATATTAATTTATAATAAATTCATATTCGGTTTCTAAAGGCTCCAAAGTTGACTATTCAAAGGATGAGGTGGGGATAGGTCGAAAACAACTCATCCAATAGAATTTAGACAGGTTTGGGTACTTATATTAACCTTATCTTTAAGTATTAACTCTAAGTTAATTAGTTTCACTTTTACAATGTCTCTTTGTATTTTTATATAATATGGTTAATAAACTTACTATATACATCCAAGCGACCCCCAATTGGTCCATTAATGATTAACCTATCATAATATAAGTCTCTTGGCTGAACCTTAGATTTTTAGGAATTTAATATCAATTAATAATATAATATTTGTTTTAAGAACTCTTTTATGTCAATTTTGACACTATTCAATAGTTGATTTTTGTGAAACTCATAACAGATTGATTACTTCGAACAAAGTCCATTAAATCAATCCTAATATATCATATTAGCCTAGAAAATTAGTTTAATTCATTAAAAGTTTCATATTATATTTATTTGGGTATTTATAATATCAATTATTTTAATGTTTCACTATTATAGTAATTACTGCATCATCATTGTGTCATAAATAAAATAACTTATTTATTGTCTAAAAATTATAAATAAAATATCATTATGTAGGAAATCTTTTTATCTTTCTAATGAATATTTATAATCGAAAATCCAACATGTATAACCCTATGTAAAAATTGTTCTTCAAAAAGATATATGCTTGTGTCATTTTTGTATTCATTTTAACTTAATTAAAATAAACTGTCATTATCACTTACAAGTGGATCCATGGGGTCCCAAAATTGACACAAAGATGCCCATGGTCGACCATGAATCAACCAATAGGGTTAAGACACGTTTTAGGGTAATTTTGTATTATTATAATATTATTTTTTTAACCCTTATTTACCGGATTTACCCTTTAACCATGGTAAATAAATTATTTACCGCAGTAATTATTCAAAATGTCTAAAAATAAAAGTTACCTATTTACATAATTTGGACATCCTGATTCCAAATATGGAATCCATTTTCCTAAATTCAAAACACAGAAGTGGCAGAAATTAATTTAAAATTAATTCCCGCTGTTAAAACAAAAAGCGTGTTTTTAAGAGATAATAACTATCAAAAGATTGACACTTGTTTATGTTCGGTTTAATTGTAAAATTATGTCCAATGATAAACATTAAATTGAATGGTAAAAATATATTCTAAATATACTTTAAAACCACTCAAATTCATAATTTATCACTATTAATTATTTTGATTAAAAAAGTTGTTTTTAATTAAAATTTAGAAATTTTCACTATTCATCAAAATATGAAAGTTATCCGAAATGTACCAAAATTTCACCTTAGGCTAAATTCGATATTCCGAGTCCAAAAATGAAGTCCATTTTCAAATATAAAATATATATAATTTCAAAAATTAGGTATTACTATTCACAACGGCTAGTTTAATTAGTTGTGGTGTGTGTTAGAACTCGAGGTTGCGTACAACACACGCTATCGCATTATTCAAAGGGAAACGTACCGTAGAAGCTTGGGATGTTTCATTTTAAATTTTTTGATGTCTCCATTTAGTCAAAAAGTTTAAAATATTGTATTTAAAAATGTTTCACTATCAAAAGTTGATAAAAGTGCAATACTGAAAATGAATCTGTTCTTGCATTATGACTAAGAAACTCATAATATTGATTCTAAAATTATAAGGATTATATAAAGTTCAAAATGTAGTTAATACTATTCATGACCTCTTTTAATGGTGTGATTGAACTCGGTGTTGCGTGTAGTGCAAGTTATTGAATTATTTTTAAGAAATAACACACTCTGAAATCCTGGGGTGTTACAAATTCTGTTGGAACATGCTTTGGTACACCTATATGATTACCTTTCTCATGGAACCCTGATTCTTTATTTCTAGGATCAATTTCAAAAGAATGATAGTTCTTATAAATGAATCCTTTACTAAATATCACATTCTGAATTATAATTATTTTCTTATTATTTTCATCCCAAAATTTAATTCCAATCTCATCTATAATATAACCAACAGATATAATTTATTTTAACATAGTGTCATGTTTTACTTTTGTATAAACATCTACATGTGTATATTCCAAACAAATAAATACTTGTAAATAATTGAGTTTTCCCATTTTTCCTAACCATTGCTTCTTGGGTAGATCTTCTACCACTGGTATAGATAGAATCTTACTAGTAAGATACACTGACATATCCACTACGAATTCCTAGATTGTCTTATGTAACGTAACATAATAACTATACTCTTGGTGTATTCATCCAATGTCATATTCATCCATTAAACCAGACAATCCTATTTTTATTCAACTATAATATTTTTCTCCCAAAAAAATAAACTATTAGAAAAAAATTTCATGATCTTTAAATAATAATACTCACCTCCTTTTTCAAACATCAATGATTTCATACCTAATTTTAACATATTATCTGTTAATGTATTCTGCACTGAAAACATATTAAACACATGGGAATTTTTTTTCATTAAATTAAACTCAGTTATTTTATGTTGATTCATTAATTAATTTCATATAATACCATAAAACTACAAGGTAATGTATTGGTATATTTCCCCAAACATCAATACCCACTAAATCCATCTTTTTACCCTTTGATGTTCTACCACCATTTTGGAAGATTTATCTTCTTATTCTTCATTCCAATGATAAAATATTAACATAAGACAACTTATAAATACTACATACCAATATGTATTCTACTTATATATAGGACCTTCATCCCCTTCTCACTCATGTCACCTAATATAAAATTTCACAATTTTTGAATCCTAAATAGAAATATTTACAAATATATCCATGGGATTTTATAACATATTCTATAGAGTTAAATTATTCACCCCATAATCTATGAACATATTCTCTTTTGAAATTTTCTAACAACTAGTTAAAATTTTTATAAAACAAAAATCATCATGAGTTTCATAAAAACTATGTTTTATTCTTAATGTTGGAATAGGACAGACATTTTTCATAACTAATAAAATCCCACTTTTGTTTTTGATTTTGTATCACCCTTTCTTGAAATCTACAAATGTTCATCAAAAATAAGTTATAAATTCCAAAATTGAGGAAAATATTACTATTTAGGACTTCCTTTATCTATGTGGAGTAGATATATTCTCTTTATTATAAAATCCATGACTTCATTGGTCTATCCACACTCAATAGTAAAACATCATCAATTTCATCAATTACTATTTTTATTTAATTGAATTCAAGTGCCTTCAATTTATCAATGTGGTTATTCTTGAAATATAATTTCTTACCCTTACTCCATTAGGCATGACTATGAAACTTTTTCTTATCTTTCCTCTTTCCACTTGATTCATATCACCCTATTTTATTATCTCACAATGTAAATCTTCCACTTTCTTCATTCTAAAAAGAAAAAATATAGAATATTCTATACTATCATACTAGATTTAAATCACTATGGATTAAATATCATAAATCATGCATGTTTAATTTTTATATTCCATGGTGAAATACTCACTATTAATTTAGTTGTGTCTAAGCTATTAGGTAACGAAACCAATAATACTAGTCCATATACAACATAAACATTCTTAATTCCCACCATTATCATCTAAATTGTGATTGTGTTGAATTGTTGGATGTGATCAAAAATTTTATTCCCTTAAATAACATTCATATTGAATAAATATAACATTAGGAACACATTTATAAATATATATGGATTCTTATACATGTTCATAATATTATTTATCAACCCATCAATCTTATATTTTACTTTTATGTTAAACATCGTGTTCTTTTCCAATGTATGATAAAAAACACTCAAAACCTATTGATATCATAAATCCAACTTAGTTTCATCCATCCTTGTATGTTTAAAACCAATAAAAGTAATATGAATTTGTTAAAATAAATATAGTACTTAATTTTAATTCTCTAGAAACTAAAGTTAGATCTAATAAAATAATTGATCGTAACATTTCCTTTTTATAAATCCATTTTTAACTAATGAAATAATACCATAATATATTATATTTAAGCTCATATACCTATGAATATTAAAATATAGGTTATCCAATTTCAAAAAAAAACTCAAAATGATAGAAATTAAGAGAAAAAATAATAATAAGAACTTGAAATTGAACATAGATATTTAAATTATTCTAAAAAAATACTTATATCCATGGAGAGTAAAAAAAAATTTACTATATTTGGTAGAAAATTACATAGCACACACACAATTTAAACAAACCTATCTTTAATTGATCTTATAAACATAAGAAATGATATAGTAAACCACATTGAAATAGTACCAACATCATCATAGTAGCCCATGATGTTACATTACTCAGGATAGTTATATCCATTGTGTTATAATAAAAACTTTAAGTGTCACTAGTAGTATATTTTTTAATTATTAATACATGATACCATTCCTTAAAACATAGTTTAGTGACCTTTACCCTTAGACCCCCATCCAAGGGGGTGTTTCACCCTAGAACCCCTGGTAACATCACTATAGAGATCAAACCATGAAAATTGATAGAATACTATTTAGTGAATAACTCTAGTAGATGGAATAACATTATATAATGTCACTTGATATGTTATTCTAAAATGGAGGTTAATTGTAAAATAAGATAAAATATTTAGAGTTTTGGATAAAAAATGATGATATTTACTGTCATTCAACTGTGTTTTTTCCTTTATCAAAGTTAAATGTTTCCATCTTATTTATTCAACATGGTTCTAGAGGAAGAGTAATAGAGTATCACTTTTCATCATGAGGAACATATTATGTTATGGTTATTCTAAACATAATGTTTTTTCATTAAATGTTTACTTTTCATTACATAATCTAGATATGTGAGTTAGTGATGTCTTAATAAAAAATAGGTAAGAAACACATCATTTTACTTCATTATGTTTAATGAAATTTTTTCATGGAAACTTTATTTCATGTGTTTCTCTTATTGTTTAAAGGGAAATCACATAACATAGGACATGATTTATTGGATATTCCTTGGTTTTAACCAAACTTGGATTTTTAAGATGGATATGGCGGGTGAAAATTTTGTGGGTCAAGGGTTTAAGTTCCAATGATCCTTGAATCACCCTTAGTGATGCAAACCACAACATTCCTTAAGGAACAAAAATGTGTTATAGTTTATATGAATTTAAATATAAATTTCAATTCATCCAATTTCTTTAATTTAGTTTAGTCACCTTTATTTCAATCATAGAGGATATGAACCAATTTTAGTGTTATTTTAGTTCTTTGGGTAGTTAATTTAGTTCTCATCATCATGAGGTTGAGAATTGAAGATATAATATGGCTCAATAATAACATTAATATAAGTTAATTATCTTGGAAATACTAACTAGATCCAACATACCATGGATCAAGTACTAGTTATGGAACAGTTTATTTTCTCTTTTTTTTATGATGTCACATTTATTTTGGGGTTACCACTTACCCCTAAAAAGATTATTTTATTAAAATATTAATATATAAGTTTGTTTTGAGTGGTATTATTTTTTTTATAATGGAGGATTTATGTGAGGATTACCTATTCTAGATATATTTTACTATATTTGTGAGAATAAGGGGGATATTAAAGCTATTCCATTAGAGGTATGATGATTCTAGAATTGATTTTTCATCCTTATTATATTTGTTATTATATTATTTTCATGATTTAGGTTACATGTAAATGTTGAAGGAATTGACCAAAATATCTAACATAAATAAAATTTTATTAGGGTTATGAATTTGATAAAATATGTGTGATATATATTTATGAATATTGATATTATTTATGGGTTTTATCAAATCAAATGACACTTTTTCATGTTATATACTACAGAAGAAACCTTAAACCCGAATATTTCACGATTCAAACCTAAAACCATGAATAAATTTAAAATGATGAAAATATAGTAAAAAAAGAGAGGACTAAGCTTCTTATATTAAATCACATTCTTGGGGATGATCAAGTAAAAGATACCAAAGAGATAATTCCTCTAAGGATATACAAAGGTTGATGAATCCCTTAATATTTCTATTGAAGTCTTCTTTCGAATAAGGTATTTTAGTACCTCGTTTATAATGGAAGAGGGTGAAGATATATTTATCTTAAGAACAATCGATATAAGACCTAAAAATATTAGAATCTTTTTCATGGTCTTATAATTTTTATATATAGTATTTAGTAATATCACATGTATAACATCTTGGACATGAGAATCCCACAAGGGGAAGTTATATTTCATTATTGGTATAGAATAAAATAGTTCTTTAAGGATCTAATATCTTAATAGTATTATAAGACTAGTTACATGTAAACACTAAATTTTAAAACAAAGGATGCATCATGAACACATTTGAAGAAAAATATTATACCATTTATCATATCCCCTCAAATTATACATAGTTCTCCTCTTGGATTCCTACAGAAAAGAAAAAAAAGATGGGTGAGCACAGATGCTCGGTTGGAGAAGCATACGATAGTGTAAGAATCCGGATCTTTGATTCAGGTACACCTTCCTTTTTCTGGAGTTTCTGAGAGACAATAATGTTTCTGGAAATTTTTTGAAGTACATGCAGTGTGATTTCTGAGTACACATCGTGTACTCATTTCCCGCTCGAAGCCATGTATTGGCCATGTCCAAGCCACACACATGGTGTGTAGGGGTGATGTGGAGGCCAATTTTGGCGGAGTATGGAAGGACCTAGTACATGCCATGTACTTTCTTGTTTTTTTATTAAACGGACCGAGGTTGTGCCTAATCGACAAAAAGCCCTTCTTCTCCAGCTTCTTTGTCAGAGAGCACCGGGAATACACGGATCTTCGATGATCCACCACTCCTCCGTTCGTTCTCCGATTCGAGCACGGTTTATTGTGTTGGAATTGCATCGGTGAGTTCTTGCTTCTACATGATCCTTGTTTTCCAATTCCTCCTCCTTCTTAAGATATCGTGGGTTGAACATTTTGGGAGTTTTCTTAGATCTACAACATTCGGGGGAGAATATGTCATTGTGGTTCAAGTATATCGATCTCCTAGGATCGAGGTAGGTGGTTTGTTCCTTTCTGTAGAAATTCAATGAGAATTTTGTGCAAATTCCACCAATACCCTTGAACGGGGTATTGTATGTTCCTGTTTTGTCCTTGTTGTGTTGTCTGATTTGCTTGATTTCTAGAGTAGAGGTTTTTCTTGTGATTATGGTAGTTTTTACTATACTCTGGATGTTTCCTATGCTTGTTCTGCCTATTTGGAGGTTTTCCATTTGTCATGCCTAGTTTTAGGATAGTGGAACTATTGCTTTGTTATGCTGTTGAGCCTTATATTGATATCCATGTAGTTCTTGAGGTTTACTTGGACTATGCATGCATGTTGAGCATGTTTATTTCCACATAGGACTGTGAGAACCTAGTGTAGTAGACCATAGGGAGAATGGACGTAAGGGATTCTCCATAGTGTCTTTTAATATGATGTGAGACCACATGGTAAATTGACGATGAGTGCTTCCTTAGAGACTCTATAGTTCCTCGATGCGGTCCATAGGGGTAATGAGACATTGAGTTCTTCCCTAGAGAGCCTTTATCACGATACGAGACTATTGGGGGAATTGAGGGTGAGTGCATCCTCAAAAATTCTATTCTTAGCTGAACCAGAGGAGTGAGACTGTGTGTGCCTCCTAGAGGGTTTCAAGTACTGGTAGGCTGAACCATAAGGGTTAGGCTATGAGAGCTACCCAGAGGGTTACCTGTTTTCTACTTGTTATTGGTTGTCACTTGTGTACTTTATATGTTAGAACTATGAACTGTAGTTGTTGTGTATTTCCTATTTACTATTTTTGTACTTTACTTTCCATGTATTCATTGGCTGTTAGGAACAGATCTTTGGGTGGTTGCCTACTGGGACTTTGTCTCACACCCTATTTGGGCCTTGTTTTTGGGCCCAAACAGACTATGTTGCTGCAGGTATAGATAAGGGCAAGCCCCCTTCTACTTCAGGTACCTGACTTGTTGTGGAGCTGGAGATAAAGGGACCAAGCAATGGCTTGCGATGCTGAGGAGTTTACTTTGTTTTTCTTTTTCACTTTGTTTTTCAGTTGTACTTCAGCACGTTGGTTTGTTTACTATTTTCTATATACATATGTACCATGTTACATCATTATTATTTTATACATTGCTTCTGCTGTTCAGTTCAGTTGTTGTATGTTGTTTATTGTTTCTGCTATTATTTCTGGTTTTTATGGCATTGTATACTTTACCGAATGAGTGCATAGTTTCCCCACTGACTCACCAAGGCCCTAGCTTCTAGTCGGCAGCTTCTGGGATTTGGGGAAATGCTCTTGAGGTCATGTGGCGAACCGGTACGGGGCACCAGTGTATGGGCTCTGGATTCGGTTCATTACAAAGTGGTATCAGAGGAGTTCTTTTCTCTTTCCTTATTGTTTGGAGACTTTATCCAGGGATAGGGAGGATTTGGTACTTGGTATTAAGTTGTGCTTAGGAGTAGCTAACCCGTGTATAGGGAAAATCCATACTACCTCGTTAATTGCAGTTTTCCAGTTTTGAGATTTTACGGTTGATATGATTTCACCTAGAGTGATTCACATGCTTTGTGTTGTTATTTTCTTGATGATTGTGGTTCTATTTTTGTCGCAACCCGATGAGATGAGGGTATTCCATCTCATGCATCATATAGGAACTTGTAGAAATCACATGCCATGCATTTTTTCCGTGCTATCTAGGATGCATTAGTGATTGCATGATGTTGTGATAGACTTTGTGTAGATTATGCATGTTGTTGTGGTAGATGCTTCATAGAATCTCTTCTTCCTTGATAGAAGATTTTTTTTTCTACCTTGCTTAAATAAATGCCAAGTTTTGATTCGCGGGGAGTATGGGCCCTCACGAATCGGAATTTGGCACCTCTCTCCCTTGTTTTCTGTGTTTTCTAGGCTTATGTGCAGTCTCTGAGCTACTGCCCAGAAAAACCCAGAATACACAACGTGTAATTTTTGGCTACACACCATGTAGTTTTTAGGCCGTGTCACTGACCATGTGAGTAGGGACACGCTGTTGTGGAAGTAACTTCAGGAACACGCCGTGTACGGTTGGTACACGCAGTGTAGTTTGGAGCCGTGTACCCGGCTGTGTCACTAACAACACAGGATGGGGAAGCTCGAGTAGAACACGTTTTGTAGTCCCGTCCAGGTACCCGACCATGTAACGAACAACACGGGTCGGCATCACCCTCTTTTAGACACGCCGTGTGGTTTTTAGAACACGCCCTGTAGTCTTGATCAGGTACCCGGCCGTGTCGCGAACAACATGAGATGATGTAACCTTCACTTATACACACCATGTATGTTCGGAACACACCTTGTAAGGTCCATACATGTAGACGGCCGTGTGTTTGACAACACAGGCTGCCAAATCCCTGTCTAGTACACACCGTGTTTGCTCAGAACACGTCGTGTAGTCTCGGATTAAGTCGGACCGTGTGGGTTAGCTGTGTAAAGAGACTCGGCCAGGGGATTAGTTTTCCAGTACACGCCTTGTGTTGGTTCAACATGCCATGTAGTTTGAGGTGTTACATGGCTTGTAGGGCCGGAGTACACACCCATGTCAGTGGCTTAAAAAGACATGTCGTGTAGTTTTTATACATGCCATGTAGTCGTGTTTTGTAAACTTGTGTGTTTTCCTTCCCATGTTCCTATTTTGTACTCCTGTGTTATCTGTCTTTGATAATCTTGATCTAAGGTGTACTTTTGATATTTCAGAGCTATGCCTCCGAGACATCCTTCCGTTGTACGTCTATCATCAGGCAGTGATCAAATGCCAGATATGGCTGATCAGGGACTTCCTGCCGATCCTCCAGTCGGGCCAGCCATGGAACTGGCTATTATACCAGTTGCAGGCACTGATGCGCAGTTCAGGGAAGGCTTTATGATGATGATGATCCAGACCCTTCAGGGAGTACTGACTCCCACCACGACTATGGTAGACTTGACGCGGGTTTTTCAGCAGCAGCATCCTCCCACTTTCTCGGGGGAAGGAGGACCACAGGTTGCAGAGTCATGGACAGAAGCCATGTCGACCATCTTTGGGCATCTCGAGATGCCTCCAGAGAGGCGGGTCAAACTCGCTACCTACATGTTCTGAGACTCCTCCAAGAGGTGGTGGTACATGATCTCATAGGCGGTTCATCAACAGATTATGGCTTGGGAGGAGTTCCAGTGCATATTCTACGACTACTTCTACCCGGAGACCCTGAGGGCCAACCGAGCCCGGGATTTCATGAACCTAGAGTAGAGTACTATTTTTGTCATGGAGTATTCCTCTCATTTCACTGAGCTGCAGTGTTTCACACTCCTACAGGATGGGAGTGGGCTATTCTTGGCAAGAAAGTTTGAGGATGGTATCAGGCAGGAGAACTGCTCGCAGGTGAATCTCTTCCAGTTGACTTCCATCACTTCCATCGTCATCCAGGCACTGATTGCAGAGTGAAATCTGAGAGAATCTAGAGCTATGAACCAGGACGGTTCTAATTCCATAGCTATTTTTCTTCCAGATGACAGTAAGAAGCGTTGTAGGGAGTCTACGCGCGGTGATCCAAGGAGGCAAGATGCATCGTCAGGAAGCTATGTGATATGCTACCAGTGTGGCCGGTAAGGGAACACGAGGCTGCAGGGCCATAGGGACCTCATGCTGTGCTGATATTGTGGAAATATGGGTTACATCCAGCATTTCTTCTAGGTTTTCTCACCAGCAGCTGGTGACCGGGGTTCTTCCATGACTTGTCGTTCAGGAGCAACACCACCAGTTTCTCACTAGTCGGGGAACTGGAGTTCTTCTTGCCATTCAGGCCAAGGTGGAGGTCGAGGTCGTGGCGGTCAGCCACCAGTCCCTCAGCACTAGCAGGGTGTATAAGCTCAGAGCGGTCATCCAGGGGTGTAGGGCCGTGGTGCTGGCCAGTATTTCGCTGTAGATCAGACCTATTAGGAGTAGGATCCCAACCCTTCTACGGTCCAAGGTACAATTTTAGTAGCCTCAGTTTTATCTTCATCTCTTTTTGATACTGGTGATATTCTTAGCTTTATCTCTATTGCTGTTGTGGAGAGCCTTGGGCTCTCAATATTTTCTTCTACCGACTTTTTGACACTAGACACACCTTTGGGGGCAATGACATCTAGTGTATGTTAGTGTAGAGAGTGCCCTCTCAAGGTTGCAGGGTATTGTTTCTTATGGGATCACTACATCCTAAAGATGATAGGATATGATTTCATTCTCGCGATGGACTAGTTGGTTCCTGTTGGTCGGAGTGGTTACTCAAGAGGGGGGTGAATTGAGTTCCAATTAAAATTTTCTGTTAAAAACAATGTTTATTAAAATCCCACTTTTTCAAAAACAGATTAAACTATAGTGAATTTATACAGATTATAAAGGTTCAATTAGTTTCTCCAAGATTGATTAGTTCTCAGTTAACTTAATCTTATGATTAAATTAACTTTTGAAACTAACTTACTGGTTTATAATAAATATAAACACTTGCGAGTTTAACTATCAAGGTAGCTTTGAAAATAAATTATATTTCAAAGTAGTAGCAGCGGAATATGAAATAAATATGTATAGTATGGATATAGTATGTAGCTACAAACATAGAGAATTAACCAAGAGGTTCAGTCTCAAGTCGAGACTTAGTCCTCTCAAAATTTTATATAAAAATGATCCACACCCTGGATCGGGGTTAACAACAGTGAACACACTGTCCAAGTCACAAGACCTCTACCACAGTTCTGCGTGGGAAAACAAACAACAGCTCAGAGCTGTCCAGGTCTCACACGACCTCTACCACTATCCACAGTGGGAAATGAAATGTAAAAAGGTTTGCTGAGGATTTACAGATCCTCCAGTGAAAGTACAGGAGTCTGTGTGTGTGTTTAATACAGCAGATAACACACACTGCTCAAAATGTAAAACAAATGTATCACAGAGCAGAGATGTAGAGTTTAGAAATGGCTCTGGTGATTTCAGTGTAGCTCTGGACTCTTTTGTATATGGTCAGAATTTATTCTGAGTCCTCTTCTCATTTTTGTTTGAGAAGAAGAGTGTCGTATGCTTCTTGTTCTTAGGCAGTGAGATGTAGTTGATGAATTTCTTCAATCGTTCTTTTGTATGCACATAACTCTCTTTGAGTAGCCTTGATTGTATATGAGATTCTGTGTAATCTCTTGATATGTGACTTCTGTTCTACTTAGTTCTGCTCAACTTGCTTCTTGTATTCCTCGTATGTTCTCTGAAAAAAAAAATCCTTCATGTTCTCTTTTTTGCAGCAGAATCTTCTGATCTTTATATCACGTGCTCCGAAAGACAGAAGAGGTTTCTTTTCAGCAGGTACGAGGTACGGTTTCCTGACATCCGACAACCTTTATTAATTAATTGTCAGAGCATTAAAATATACCTAATATGACCGTTGGTTAGATTAAATAAATATAAAGATAAAGAAATTCAAACATTTGTTTATGACTATTGAAGAATCAAGTGATCGGTAGGTCATCAGCATTAGTGAGCAATGATTGGTGACTCAGATAGATCAGCATCGGTGAATCAGACTGATCAGCATCGGTGAGTCAGACTGATCAGCATCGGTCTGTCATCTGATCATTGAGTCAGTTTGATTAGCATCAGTGATTCATTTGATCGGTGGCTCATTTTGATCAGCATCGGTGAGTCATTTGATCGGTGACTCATATTGATCAGCATCGGTGAGTCATTTGCATCGGTGAGTCATTTTCATCGGTGAGTCATTTGCATCGGTGATTCATTTGCATCGGTGAGTCATTTGCATCGGTGAGTCATTTGATCGGTGACTCATATTGATCAGCATCGGTGAGTCATTTGCATCGGTGAGTCATTTGCATCGGTGAGTCATTTGCATCGGTGAGTCATTTTCATCGGTGAGTCATTTGCATTCTGATATCGGATCGGTGCGACCGTTGTCCTTTGATATTGGATTGGTGCTTCCGATGTCTGTTGATATTGGATCGGTGCTTCCGATTTCTGTTGATATTGGATCGGTGCTTCTGATGTCTGTTTAATCCAGAAGACTTCCAAAATACTTTGTAAGTCAATAAGCATAGACAAAAACATGATAACAGATTCATTAACAGATTGTAATTATGTTTATGAGAAATCAAATCAGATTAAGCATTAATGTTATGTGATGATTTGTGATTATTAAAACATCAATCATAGACATGGAATCAACAATATTCCAGAGGGCTCAACAATCTCCCCCTTTTTGATAATCACAAATCTTTATCATAAAATAAAATAATATGATATATCATCAATAAAAACATAATGAGAATTAAACCATAAAGAGAATAAATATAAAGAGATATATAAAGCTCCCCCTTAATTTAAATTTCCCATATATATTATACAGATTTCTCCCCCTGAGATATATACATATTTTCTCCCCCATATGTATATACATATTTTCTCCCCCATATATCTCTCCCATACATCTTTCTTCTCCCCGTTTGGGATAATCAAAAAGGAGGGAAAACATATAAGTGAAAGTAAAAGCAGTCATCATAGAGTATAGAGAAAAAAAATATTTTATAAAGTACAGAATATTACAACCAACACATAGTTCACCCGATCAAAAATGATACACAACTATGTCTGGGGATACAAAGGGGCTTTGCCTTTGTCTTTGGGATCAATAGAGGGTAAGTTGGAAGACGTGGAGGCAGGCTGTTCTTGGCGAATCTGAAGAGGTGGTAGGACAACTCTGGCAGGTGTAGGAGAAGGTGCTACGGAGGTTTGTTGTTGAGTATCAGCAGTAGCTGGTTGAGAAGATGTCTGAGGAATTGGCCGTAATTGAGAGAGTGCCTGAGCAACAGAGAGCTGATTTGGAGCTACATCAGAGGTAGGGAGAGGGTCAGTAGTAGGAAGCAAAATGGAAGTGGCTTGGGTATTCAGATAAGGCTTCAAACGAGTTATGAAACTCTGAATAACTTCTGCACCATACTGCATAGCCTTTTAGAAATCATCTTTGTTCTCCATGAACTGTGCCAAAGTAGGAGTAAATTCTTGCAACTGACGAACTTGAGCCTTGAAAGCTTGAGTGACTGGAGGTAGTTTCAGATTCTCTGCCAACACCTTGAAGTTTGCAGCCATCTCATGCTTTGTATACATCTTGGAAAAGTAATTATCAACTTTCTCTTTGATCTCTTGCAGATCTTTCTTAGCATCTGCTGAATACACCAATGCCATATTATGACTGTTATCACAGAGCTCTTTCATCTTCCTCAAAGATTCTAAATCAAGAATTTTTCTAATAGCAGCTAACTCATCATGCACAACTTCTCTTAGATCTTCTAGCTCACTGGTAGTGATCTTGGTTACCTTGGCTATACTGGCTTGGCCAACTATGTGAGTTATCTCAGCTTTCAACTTCCTCAGGTCAGACTTGTTGAGATGTTCAATCAAATTTCTCAAAACTTCCATCATACCAGAGATGGTTGATCTGAATTCGCTTGATAGAGATACTAAGCCGGTGTGAAGATCCTTCATAGTCTGATTCAAAGAGGCTATGTTCCTGCCAATAAGTTCACCAGTATTGGCCAGGTCTGGCTTCACAGCATTAAATACTCTTTGTGAGAAAGCTTCCAACGATGCTTCAGAAATATGCAGAGACACTTGAGTAAGGGCATTGGAAATTTCGTCTCTAACTGTGTCTCTCACAGCATCCTACAATTCAGTCTTAAACTTATCAAAATCAGCTTGAGAGATTGCAGAACCAGGCAGATGAACATCTGTAGGATCAACAATAGGAGCAGATCTTGCTTCACTTGGGAGGTTCTTCTTCATAACTATAGTAGATTCTGACATTTCCTCTTATTCTTCAGAATAGTCTAAGCCCAAAACAGCAAAACCAGGGTAGTCATCCCAAACAGCAGCAAACAAGGTATGTTTCGGTTTCTCATAACTTGTTGTTCCACTGATTTCTGGTGATTCTCTCTTGTCAGTGGCATCTGTTTCTGGTACTGTTTGATGTGTTTCCGTTGGAGGTACAACAAGACCATCTACAGGTCGGTTAACACCATCATCGCCACCATCATAATCATCACCATCATCATCACCATCATCATCACCATCATCATTATTACCATCATCATCATCACCATCATCATCACCATCATCATCACCATCATCATCATTACTCTTCTCAGAGTCTTCACTGGTAGAAACTCCAGTGTCAGTATCTCCTTCATCACCAAGAATTGGTTCAGATTCAGGTAAGGCCAAAGGTGGACTAGAAGGTCCAAAAACTATTCTTTTCTTTGACTCACTGTATCAGGATCACTCCTATCATCAGGAGGCGACACACTTCCATCTTCTATCTCAGCTTCTTCCATTCATTGACCTTCAGTAGCTTCATTTCTTTCATCCTCTTCCTCATCATCAGAATAAATTGGTTCCTCATTTGCTTTCAAACTAGGGTCTCTCAAACCCTTAGGCCTCTTTCCGTGATATGTGGGATTGTAGGCTTCATACAGCTTGTCTTCATCAGCAACCCAACACTTCTTCCATGGATTCCAATTTATTTTCATCCTCTTGCAGATCTCTTTGTTGAGACAGAAAGGATGATCTGTTTCAGCTACTTCATCATCTTCATCAACACAGTCTAGATTCTTGAGCATGGTATAGATCATCTTGGAGTAAAATAAGGTAGTGGGTTTCTTGGATGGTTTTACCATTCCAGCTACGTGCACCATCACATATCTACACAAATTGATCTTCTCATGGGTTTTCAGAAGAAACAACAGGAAAACATCCTGGTACTTTACAGCAGCAAAATCTCCTCTCCTAGGGAAAATTTGGTGCTGAATAAACTTGAAAATAAGTCTGCATTCACCATCCAACTCTGAGGATGTGATTCTCCTCGACTCTTTGTTTCCAGTCAGAAGCTCTAGAGCTAATTCATAAGAGAAGTAATCAGTGATTGGAGGAATATTCCCAGCATAATCCTCATACCGACCCTCATGGGGTACATTTAAGCATTCTGCCCATTGTTTAGGTGAAAAGGATATTTTCTTTCCATTTACTTCAGATGACATCCGGGCAGCCTCCACACCATCTAGATTGATTTTCTGATTCATATAAAACTCATGTACCAGCTTCGGGTAGTCCACTCGTGAGTTGTCTGAAAACCAGTCTGTCCATCCTTGCGATTCAAGAACTTGCAGCAACAGTGACTTACTTGATAAAATCCAGATGGAACTGACTTCTCTTTCTACAGCAACAATCCGAGTTTCCAGGTTCGGATTTATTGATCGTTGAGAGGTACTACTCGACTCGCCTCGAGCATGATTTGGAGGTACAGGACTGTCTGATCCTTTTCTCGGTCTCTTTTGCTTAGCCATTCGAAGATTTTGGGGAAAGCAGGAGTTCGAAGGTTCGAGGTAGAGGAGAAGAGAAGTTGAAGGGTTAGGCGGGAAATGAAAGGTCAAATGTTTAGGGAAGAGAAATCGCCGCGTATCATTTATTTTATCATTTAGGGTTCCCATAAAAAGGATAAAAGAAATTAATTAATTAACTACGACATAATAAAAAGTAATACAGAGAATCGGTTTGACAGACCGGTGTGACAGATCAGTTTCACAGATCTGTTTCACAGATCGGTTTCACAGATCGGTTTCACAGATCGGTTTCACTAATCGGTTTCACAGATCAGTTTCACAGATCAGTTTCACAGATCGATCATACACAACTCTTGTTTAATAAACTTCATTCTTTCAGAGCATAAAGGCTTTGTGAAGATATCAGCTAATTGATGTTCAGAGTTAATAAATTTTAGAGAGATATCACCTTTCTAATAATGATCTCTTAGAAAATGATGTCTGACATCAATGTTCTTAGTTCTAGAGTGAGACACAGGGTTCTTAGATATATTACTTGCACTAGTGTTGTCACAGATAATTGAAACATGTTTAAAATCAAATCCATAATCCAATAAAGTGTGTTTCATCCACAGAATTTGTGCACAGTAACTACCAGCAGCTATGTATTCTGCCTCGGCAGTAGACAATGCAACTGAGTTCTATTTCTTACTACACCATGATACTAGGGATTTTCCAAGCAAATGACATGTTCCAGATGTGCTCTTCCTATATAACTTACATCCAGCAAAGTCAGCATCTGAATAGCTAGTTAGGTTAAATGATTTTCCTTTTGGATAAAACAAACCTAAATTTATAGTATACTTAAGATACTTAAAAATACTTTTAACAGCCAGTAAGTGTGATTCTTTAAGATTAGCTTGAAATCTAGCACACATACATACACTGAACATAATTTCTGGTTGACTAGCAGTAAGATAAAGTAAGCTCCCAATCATACCTCTGTAATTGGTTTGATCCACTGGTTTCCCAACTTCATCTGTATCCAATTTACAGGTAGTACTTATAGGTGTATCACTTTCCTTAATACTATCCAATCCAAAATGTTTTAAAAGATCCTTTGTATATTTACTTTGATTTAAAATAATTCCCTATTTAGTTTGAAAAATTTAAAAAACCAAGAAAATACTTAAGCTCTCCCATTAAGCTCATTTCAAATTCATTTTGCATAACTTTTGAAAAATCAGTACATAATGAATTTTTAGAAGATCCAAAAATAATATCATCAACATAGATTTGTACTATTAATACATATTTTGAAATCCTTTTTATAAAAAGAGTGGTATCATCTACTCCTTTTGTAAATCCTTTTGAGATAAGAAAGTTTTAAAGCCTTTCATATCAAGCTCTTGGAGCTTGTTTTAGACCATATAATGCTTTAGAAAGTTTAAAAACATGATTTAGAAAATGAGGATTTAAAAAACCAGGTGGTTGTTCTACAAAACCATCTTCAACAATAAAACCATTTAGAAAAGCACTTTTGACATCCATTTGATATAGCTTAAAATTCAGATGTGATGCATAGGCAAGTAAGATCCTAATAGCCTCTAATCTAGCTACAGGTGCAAAGGTTTCCTCACAGTCAATTCCTTCTTCTTGATTATAACCTTGTGCAACTAGCCTAGATTTATTTCTAATGATGTTTCCAGATTCATCAACTTTGTTTCTAAACATCCATTTTGTGCCTATGGTCAAAGTGTCCTTAGATCTTTCTACTAATTTCCATACTTTGTTTCTTTCAAATTGATTTAGTTCTTCTTGCATAGCCATTACCCAAAATTCATCATTGATTGCATCATTGATATTTTTAGGTTCTAACTATGAAAGAAAAGCTTGATGTTCAACCTGATTTCTTAGAGAAGCTCTAGTCTGTGTTCCTCTATCTAGATTTCCTACAACAGCATCTAAAGGATGGTTCTTTAGAGTCCTAGATGGTCTTGAAAAGATAGTGCTAGAGATTTCAGATTCATCTACAGATTGAGGTTCAACAGAAGCAGGTTCTGGAAAATTTTCAGAACTGGATGTTTTAACTATAGGTCCATTGTCTTTATCATTGAGATTCAAACCAGAGAGATCATCTTCAAGAGAGATTTTAGGTTCATGTGGATCAGTTTCATCAAATTTGATGTGAACAGATTCTTCCACACATTTGGTTATTTTATTGAAACTCTATAGGCTTTAATAGAGATAGAGTAACCTAGGAAAATTCCTTCATCACTCTTGGATGCAAATTTGTCAAGATTGTCTTTAGTATTGAGAATGAAGACTTTGCAGCCAAAAACATTGAAGTAGTTAACCTTAGGTTTCCTATGGTTCCACAACTCATAAGGATTCCTCTTAAGAACTGGTCTGATCAAGACTCTATTAATGACATAACAAGCTGTATTTTAAGCTTCATCCCAAAAGTTAATAGGCAGTTCATATTCATTGAGCATGGTTCTAGCTATTTCTTGCAGGGTTCTATTCCTTCTCTCTACTACACCATTTTGTTGGGGTGTCCTAGGGGCAGAGAAATTGTGACTATAGCCATTGTGTGAGCAGTAAGAATCAAACTCGTTATTTTCAAACTCACGACCATGATCACTTCTCAGGGTCTTAATCTTGAGTCCACTAAGATTTTCTACAAACTTGGAGTATTTAACAAAGTAAGAACAAGCTTCACTTTTGTGAGCTAGAAAATATACCCAAGTATATCTTGAAAAGTCATCTACAAGAACATAGACATAGTGCTTCCCATTTAAACTAGAAACTCTAGAAGGTCCAAATAAATCCATGTGAACCAACTCAAGAGGTTGAGAAGTTGACACTTCTTTCTTTTATTTGAAAGAAACTTTATGTTTCTTTCCCTTTTGACAGGGATTACAAATTTTGTCTGCTGGAAATTCAAGTTTGGGTAAGTCTCTTACTAAGTTCTTCCTAGAAAGTTTTCTAAGTGAGTGCACATTTCAGTGTCCTAATATTCTGTGCCAAAGCCAAGACTCTTTATGAAAATCATTTAAACAAGGAATATACTGCTTAGCTAAAGAATCTAAATCAACAGCATAAACATTTTCATTTCTTAAAGCAGAAAATACTAAAACATTTTTAGAATTGAAAACATTGCAAGAATCATGTTCAAATTTAACATAAAAACCATCATCACATAACTGAGAGATACTTAATAAATTGTATTTAAGGCCGTCAACAAATAAAACTTTAGAAATCAATACTGAGTTAGTGTTACCAATCTGGCCTAACCTGATGATTTTCCCTTTAGAATTGTCACCAAAGGTAACAAAACCTCCATCAATTCTGACTAAGCTTTTAAAGCATAAAAAGTCTTCTGACATATTTCTTGAACATCCACTGTCCAAGTACCAGGTCTTTTTACAGGATCTCTTTAAGCAAGTTTCCTACAAAACAGATTTAAACAGGAAATGATTTTGGTACCCAGATTTTCTTGGGTCTAGACAGGTTAGCCAATAATACTTTAGGTACCCATATTTGTCTAATGGGTCTTATATAATTTGTAGAATCATCATACATTGAAAGATAAACCTTATTAGATCCATAACTATGAATATAACTGGTTGAGGCATATGAAGTTCCAGAGATAGTTACATTCTATCCAGATTTAGGAATAAATCTATTCTTGGTCAACTGTCTGTGTCCAGGTTTGTAACCTATTCCAGTAGTGTATTTTGGTGCAACTTGTTTTCCTAGCATTTGAGTTAGAGTTTCCTTAACATTGGTAAATTTCTATAAATCCTTTCTGAGTTGCTCATTAGATAATTTCAATTCAGTGTTCTGCTTTAACAGCTGAGCATTTTTTTCTTTTTCAATAGTGAGTTCAGTTTTAACTGTAGTGGTGAGAGCATGCTGTTTTTTTAATGATTTGTATTTATCCTTAAGTTCATTGCATGTCTCTTCTAACATATCACAATATTCAAAAAATTCAGATTTAGACATGTTATCACATTTAGAATCATCTCCAGAATAATATGAATTAGAAGCAGGAGTTTCTGAAGTTACCTCAGAAGTGTTTGTCATAAAACACATGTTGGCTCCATTCCTTTCAGAGTCTGAAGATTCATCTTCACTTGTGCTGTCTTCTGAAGCACTCCAAGTAGCCTTCATGGCTTTCTTGTACTTGTTACACTTTTATTCATACTTCTTTTTGTATTTCAGCTTTGGACAGTCTTCTTTTATGTGTCCTTTTCTTTTGCATTCATAACAGACAACTTCATCTGATTTATCAGACTTCTTCCAATCCTTTTTCCAGTGTCCTTTGTTATCATACTTGCCTTTGTATTTTGACTTTCTGAAAAACTTCTTCTTCCTATAGAATTTCTTAAATATTCTGGCAATGTGAGCCATCTCAGCATCACTGTCAGAGTCATTCTCACTTTCCTCACTGCTTGAACTTTCATTGATAGCTTGAGGCTTTTCCTTATCCTTATTCTTTGAGGTTGTAGTCTTGAAGGTAATAGACATCCTTTTAGGTTCATCATCTTCTTCTTTATTTACCTTGAGTTCTTCTTCATACACCATCAACTTGCCAATTAGTTCCTTGACTGGCAGTTCTCCAATGTCACACGATTCTCTAATGGAGACAGAGGTTCCTCGCCATCTTTCAGGTAGACATCTCAAAATTCTCATGATTTGTTCCTTTGCTGGAACATCCTTTCCCAGAGAGGTCATTGTGTTGACAATTTCACTGAACCTGAGATACATATCAGAAATGGGTTCATCAGGCTTAATTTTAAAATTATCATACTTAATAGTATAGGTATTCAATCTCATATCCTTAACATTTGTTGTTCCTTCATGAGAAACAGCTAAGGTATCCCAAATTTCATATGCAGTTTTACAGGCAGAAATTCTATTAAATTCTTCATCTCCTAGAGCACAGTACAGGGAATTCATATCTTTATAATTATTATTGTAAGCAGTCTTTGTAGGTTCATCCCAAGTATATCTAGCATTAATGGGAATTTTATATTCAGATTCAATAGCAGTCCAAATATCAAAACCTATGCTTTCAAGATGAATTTTCATTTTGAGTTTCCACTGAGCATAGTTATTTCCATTGAAAAAAGTTGGCCGGTTAGTAGCAGCACCCTCAAGTCTATTATCCATGATATCACAAAAAGAATTTTTAAAGAGATAAAAATTTATAAATAACAGAAATTTTAAGAACTTTAAAATACAACTAAAATCACAGTTGAAAAACAGAGTACATTAGAAAATATTTTCCAACCTGCCTCTGATACCAAATGTTGGTCGGAGTGGATACTCAAGAGGGGGGTGAATTGAGTTCTAATTAAAATTTTCTGTTAAAAACAATGTTTATTAGAATCCCCCTTTTTCAAAAACAGATTAAACTGTAGTGAATTTATACAGATTATAAAGGTTCAATTAGTTTCTCCAATATTGATTAGTTTTCAGTTAACTTAATCTTATGATTAAATTAACTTTTGAAACTAACTTACTGGTTTATAATAAATATAAACACTTGCGAGTTTAACTATCAAAGTATCTTTGAAAATAAATTATATTTCAAAGTAGTAGCAGCGGAATATGAAATAAATATGTATAGTATGGATATAGTATGTAGCTACAAACACAGAGAATTAACCAAGAGGTTCAGTATCAAGTCGAGACTTAGTCCTCTCAAAAGTTTATATAAAAATGATGCACACCCTGGATCGGGGTTAACAATAGTGAACACACTGTCCAGGTCACAAGACCTCTACCACAGTTTTGCGTGGGAAAACAAACAACAGCTCAGAGCTGTCCAGGTCTCACACGACCTCTACAACTATCCATAGTGGGAAATGAAATGTAAAAAGGTTTGCTGAGGATTTACAAATCCTCAAGTGAAAGTACAGGAGTCAGTGTGTGTGTTTAATACAGCAGATAACACACACTGCTCAAAATGTAAAACAAATGTATCACAGAGCAGAGATGTAGAGTTTATAAATGGCTCTGGTGATTTCAGTGTAGCTCTAGACTCTTTTGTATATGGTCAGAATTTATTCTGAGTCCTCTTCTCTTTTTTGTTTGAGAAGAAGAGTGTCGTATGCTTCTTGTTCATAGGAAGTGAGATGTAGTCGATGAAGTTCTTCAATCGTTCTTTTGTATGAATAGAACTCTCTTTGAGTAGGCTTGATTGTATATGATATTCTGTGTAATCTCTTGATATGTGACTTATGTTCTACTTAGTTCTGCTCAACTTGCTTCTTGTATTCCTTGTATGTTCTCTGGAAAAAAAATCATTCTTGTTCTCTTTTTTGCAGCAGAGTCTTCCGATCTTTATATCACGTGCTCCGGAAGACAGAAGAGGTTTCTTTTCAGCAGGTACGAGGTACGGTTTCCTGACATCCGACAACCTTTATTAATTAATTGTCAGAGCATTAAAATATACCTAATATGACCGTTGGATAGATTAAATAAAGATAAAGATAAAGAAATTCAAACAGTTGTTTATGACTATTGAAGAATCAAGTGATCGTTAGGTCATCAACATTAGTGAGCAATGATCGGTGACTCAGATAGATCTGCATCGGTGAATCAGACTGATCATCATCGGTGAGTCAGACTGATCAGCATCGGTCTGTCATCTGATCGGTGAGTCAGTTTGATTAGCATCAGTGAGTCATTTGATCGGTGGCTCATTTTGATCAGCATCGGTGTGTCATTTGATCGGTGACTCATATTGATCAGCATCGGTGAGTCATTTGCATCAGTGAGTCATTTGCATCTGTGAGTCATTTTCATCAGTGAGTCATTTTCATCGGTGATTCATTTGCATCGGTGAGTCATTTGATCGGTGACTCATATTGATCATCATCGGTGAGTCATTTGCATCGGTGAATCATTTGCATCGGTGAGTCATTTGCATCGGTGAGTCATTTGATCGGTGACTCATATTGATCAGCATCGGTGAGTCATTTTCATCGGTGAGTCATTTTCATCGGTGAGTCATTTGCATCGGTGAGTCATTTGCATCGGTGAGTCATTTGCATTCTGATATCGGATCGGTGCGACCGTTGTCCTTTGATATTGGATCGGTGCTTCCGATGTCTATTGATATTGGATCGGTGCTTCCAATGTCTGTTGATATTGGATCGGTGCTTCCGAGGTCTGTTTAATCCATAAGACTTCCAAAATACTTTGTAAGTCAATAAGCATAGACAAAAACATGATAACAGATTCATTAACAGATTGTAATTAAGTTTATGAGAAATCAAATCAGATTAAGCATTAATGGTATGTGATGATTTGTGATTATTATAACATCAATCATAGACATGAAATCAACAATCTTCCATAGGGCTCAACAGTTCCCTTCCAGGCAGTCGTCGACTTTTATCACCACAGGGTGAGTTCCATTTCACCATAGGGTGAATCTTTTCTTCATAGAGGTGAATGGGATGTTCAGGCCAGTCGATAAGGACTCGAGCATCATGGGCTAGGAAGGGTGACAGCCCAGATTTCTAGTCTTTATCTGAATGATCAGTGGACCTCACAGTTGGACTTTCCTCCAGTGGTGGATCATTTCAGGGACATCTTTCCAAAGGACTTTTCGGGTTTGCCTCCGAAGCGTGAGGTAGACTTCACTATTGAGTTTGTGCCAGGAGAAGCATCGGTGTCCATTCCTCCTTATAGGATGGCTACACCTGAGTTGAAGGAGCTGAAGAAGCTGTTGGAGGAGTTGCAGGAAAAGGGTTTCATCCAACCCAGTACTTCTCCTTGGGGTTCACCTATTCTATTTAAGAAGTAGGCAGACGGTACCCTTCAACTTTGTGTGGATTATCAGAAGATGAACCAGTTGACGGTCAAGAACTGATATCCCTTACCGAGGATCGATGACCTCTTTGATCAGCTTAGAGGAGCTTAGGTGTCCTCAAAGATCGAATTGAGGTCCAGTTATCATCAGTTGTGCGTTAGACCATCAGATATACCTCTTACAGCCTTCAAGAGTATTTATGGTCTAGATGAGTATACATTCATGCCATTCGGTCTGAAGAATGCGCCAGCTGTTTTCATGGCACTGATGAACTGAGTGTTCCATCCTTACTTGGACTCCTTCGTCGTGGTCTTTATGGACGATATCTTGGTGTACTCTCACACTCTACACGACCTTGCCACACATCTTGAGATCGTTCTGCGTACACTGAGAGAGCATCAGCTTTATGCTAAACACTATAAGTGCCACTTTTGGATGGATCAGATTCAATTCTTGGGTCACATCATCTCAGAGGCAGGAGTATCTATGGACCCAGAGAAAGTGAGATCTGTAGTTTCCTGGGAGGAGATGAAGAACGTTTTTGAGGTGTGGAGTTTCCTAGGGTTGGCTGTATACTACAGATTCTTCATCCAGGACTTCTCACGCCTATAAGCACCTTTGATAGGTCTAAACAAGAAGGGGGTGAAGTTCTTATGGTCAGATTCTTGTGAGTTAACCTTTCAGGAGCTGAAGGGGAAGCTGATGTTAGCATCGATACTAGTCTTGCCAGAGCCAAGAAAGATCTACACTTTCTATTGTGATGCTTCAGGTATCGGACTAGGCGATGTGCTTATGCAGGGAGATGGAGTCGTTGCGTATGGGTCTTGGCAGTTGGGGCCACAAGAGAGGAACTACGCTACGTATGATCTGGAGTTGGCAGTTGTTGTTCATGCCTTACGCTGTTGGAGTCACTATCTTCTGGGATAGCACTTTGGGCTCTTCACCGACCACAAGAGTCTCAAGTATATCTTCACTCCACGTGATCTGAATCTGAGGCAGCGTAGGTGGGTCGAGTATCTTCAATATTTCGATTTCGAGCTTGCCTATACGCCGGGAAAGGGCAACGCAGTGGCATATGCGTTGAGCAGGAGAACTCAGATTCAGGCAGATCAGGAGGCTAGCAGTGAGTGGCAGCTTATGGCTCTGTTCTTTGAGATACATATGGAGGTCCACGACAAATAGGGGTAGACCTTCATGTATTCTGTAGCTGTTACCTCTACACTACTTGATCGGGTACAGATGAGGAAGCTATCAGACTCAGAAGGCTTAGCCCTACGGAAGAGTGTGTCAGAAGAGGACCCTTTTCCTGGATGGACAGTGGGTGAGGACGAGATCTTGCGTTTCCAGGGATGCACATGGGTTCCAGCAGACATACGTGAGGAGCTGATGTGTGATTTTCATTCCTCAGTTTGGGAAGTTCATCTGGGCATCACCAAGATGTATTGAGATCTTCATCTCTAGTACTGGTGGCCAGGTATGAAGAAAGATGTTGCTGGTATTTTCATGAGATGCTCTACTTGCCAGTAGGTGAAGGTGGGGCATCAGCGACCAGTAGGCCTTTTACAGTAGTTACCCATTACGAAGTGGAAGTGTAATGATGTTGAAATGGACTTCGTGACTGGGTTTCCGAGGTCACCTCAGGGGAACGATGTTGTTTGAGTTGTCATTGACAGGCTCATGAAGGTTGCTCACTTCTTTCCGATCAAGGAGACCTTCGGTATCTATGATCTGGGACGACTTTACATTAGAGAGATCGTTCGTCTATATGGAGTTACACACTCCATTTTTTCAAAAAGGGATGCGCTTTTTACCTCTCGGTTCTGGCGGGGACTTCAGAAGGCCTTGGGTACACAAGTACTTTTGAGTACAGCATACCATCCCTAGACAGATGGCCAATCCGAGCGTACAATCCAGGTTCTTGAGGATATGCACCGAGCTTGCATTCTATACTTCGGTGGTTCCTGGGAGAAGCATATACCTCTAGTGGAGTTCGCCTACAACAACAGTTTTCATGAGACTATTCAGATGGCACCTTACAAGGCTTTTTATGGTAGGCCATGCTGATCACCCTTATGCTGGCTGGAGGTAGGAGAGGTAGTTTTGTGGGGACCTCATCTTGTTTAGGAGACTTCAGAATAGATAGAGATAATTCAGAAAAGTATGGCTACAACACAGTCTAAGAAGAAGTCTTATGCTGGTCAGCGGAGACAACCTCTGGTGTTCGAGGTCAGGGATCATGTATTCATGTGTGTCGCACTGATGTTTGGACACAAAAGGATTCGGAGACAGGGTAAGCATTCACCGCGGTACGTCGGGTTGTTTGAGGTTTTGGAGAGATTTGGTCCAGTCTCCTGTCGGTTTCAGTTACCCCAGAGGTACCGGGCCATGCACAACGGCTTCAATGTCTCACAGCTCCGATGTTACTTTTCAGACCCATCTCATGTCTTTCGGCCCGAGGAGGTTGAGCTCGAACTGGATGCATCATTTGAGGAGAATCCCATCCGGATTCTCGATCACAGTACGAAGGTTCTTTGGGGTGGTATGTCCCTATTGTATGAGTGCTATGGCTGCATGGGCGAGTACAAGATGTGACCTGGGAGAGGGAAGCCGATGTACGATCACAGTGGCTGGATCTGTTCGGGGTTTCTTCTTCTATGACTTTCTAGGGAAATTTGGGGATGGATTTCTTTAAGGGGGGGAAGTTTGTAAGAACACAGATCTTTGTTTTTGGTACACCTTCCTTTTTCTGGAGTTTTTGAGAGAAAACAATGTTTCTGGAAAATTTTTGAGGTACACTCCATGTACTTTCTGAGTACACATCATGTACTCATTTCCCGCTCGAAGTCGTGTATTCACCATGTCCAGGCCACACACACGGTGTGTAGGGGTGATGTGGAGGCCGATTTTGGGAGAGTATGGAAAGACCTAGTATACGTCGTGTACTTTAAAAGTACACTCCATGTACATTCTTTTTTTTTCATTAAACGAACTGGGGTCATTCCTAATCTACAAAAAGACCACTTCTCCAGCTTCTTCATCTGAGAGCACCGGGAATCAGTGGATCTTCGACGAGCCACCGATCCTCCGTCTGTTCTCCGATTCGAGCATGGTCGATTGTGTTGGAATCGCAGCGGTGAGTTATTTTTTCTTCTTGAGCCTTGATTTCCAATTATTCTTCCTTCTTAAGATATCATGGATTGAACATTTTGGGCGTTTTCTCAGATCTACGACATTCAGGGGAGAATCAGTCATCGTGGTTCAAGTATATCGATCTCCTAGGATCTAGGTAAGTGTTTTGTGCCTTTTTATACAAATTCAATCAGTATTTTGTGAAAATTCCACCAATACCCTTGAACGGGGTATTGCGTGTTCCCGTTTTTTCCTTATTGTGTTGCCAACTCTTCTTGATTTCTAGAGTAGATTTTTTCCCTGTGATTATGGTAGTTTTTACTGTACTTTAGATTTTTTATATGCTTTTTCTACGTCTTTTGGCGTTTTTCCAGTTGCCATGCCTAGTTGTAGGACATTGGAACTATTGCTTTATTATGTTGTTGAGCCTTAGATTGATATCCAAGTAGTTATTGAGGTTTACTTGGATGATGCATGTGCACTGAGCATGTTTATTTCCACATAGGAATATGAAAACCTAGTGTAGTAGACCATTGGGAGAATGGATGTAAGGGCTTCTCCAGAGTGTCTTTTAATACGATGTGAGCCCACAGGGGGAATTGACGATGAGTTCTTCCTTAGAGAGTCTGTAGTTTATCAACGTGGTCCACAAGGGGAATGAGACATTGAGTGCTTCCCCAGAGAGCCTTTAGCATGATACAAGACTATAGAGGGAATTGACGGTGAGTGCTTCCTCCAAAAGTATATTCTTAGCTGAACCAGAGGGGTGTGACTGTGTGTGCATCCTAGAGGGTTGCTAGTACAGGTAGGTTGAACCATATGGGTTAGGTTGTGAGAGATACCTAGAGGGTTGCCTATTTTCTACTTGTTTTTGGTTGTTACTTGTGTACTTTATATGTTAGAACTGTGAATTATAGCTACTATGTATTTCCTATTTGTTGTTCCTATACTTTACGTGCCACATATTCATTGACTGTTAGGCATAGATCTTTGGGTGGTTTCCTACTAGGACTTTGTCTCACACCCTGTTTGAGCCATATTTTTGGGCCCAAGCAGACTATGTTACTGCAGGTATAGATAAGGGAAACCACTCTTCTACTTCAGGTACCTGACTTGCTATGAAGATAGAGAGCAAGGGACCAATCATTGGCTTGCGATGCTAAGGAGTTTACTTTGTTTTTCTTTTGCACATTGTTTTTCAGTTTTACTTTAGCATGATGGTTTGTTTACTATTTTCCATAGACATATGTACCATGTTGCATCATTATTATTTTATACATTGCTTCCGTTGTTTAGTTCAGTTGTGGTATGTTTTTTATTATTTCCGCTATTATGTCAGATTTGTCTTCTGCTGTACACATTACCTAATGAGGGAATAGTTTTCTCACCGACACACCAAGGCCCTCGCTGCTAGTTGGAAGCCTCTGGCATTTGCAGAAACAAGCTTGAGGTCATGTGGCGAACTGGGTATGGGGCCCCAGTGGAGGGGCTCCGGATTCAGGTCGTTACAGATAGAAGCTATCATAACATGAACATGAAATCCTAGATATGGAATGAATAAATAAATTAGATAAATATATAGTCATATAAATATAAGTGCCTGATATATCCCAGATAATAAATGAAAACAACGATAAAAATTATCATTGATATCATAATTTTGGAAAAAATAATGTTGAATATAAAAACATACTTTCAAGGCCTTATCACAATAAACTATACATGAAAGGGATGAGTTATATACTAAAAAAGAATACTTTTTGTTTCATAAAACCTATCGATGTATCAAGGGGATATATAATTTGGGTCTTCACCCATCACCTGATTATTTCCAATGTATTCAACATAATAGACCTCGAGAGATTTAATAACATTCCCTAAGGAAACTTTAGTTGACTTAAATCATGGCTATACATATAATGATAAATAAAAAAATAAAAAACTTCCATTTTCAATAGAATAATGTAAATTTCCTAGAGATCATCCCTTAATAAATATAGAAGTTATTGGGTAGTTATCAATGTAATGAGAAATAACCTAATCAAATAAATATAATTGTGATGGTATAATCAATTTTTTAAGTTATCCAAGGAAGATAGTAATTGGATTTAATAGTTTTAATTGGTATGAAACCAAGGAAATGGTAGGAAAATATAGTCATCCTGGATCATTAAGAGAATTTTAATATTATAAGGCAAATCCATTAGGATTGTTTATCGAGTTTTGTCATATTATGCCCACTCATTGGGTATCAGTGTAATGATTATGTTAATGCTCAACCTTATATTATAGTGACCTGACCCCAAAAGGCTTGATCCTATGTCAGCTATCAATTACATTTCCATGATTAAAAAGAATCAATACATAGATGACCATGATTTTAGTAGTCTTGGTAAACTAGATAAATAAATTAATATTTTATAAAAATTGAATACACTAATTACAACATAATTTTTTTCTTATTTCAAGGATAATAACTATATTCCATCTAGTATTTACCTACATATCATTATTAGTAATATTCTTGTAATTTTAAGGAAAGATATATAATAAGGGTGAGCTCAAATACTCATTAAGGTTAAAGTATAGAGGAATAAATAATGAATCAATGAAATTAATTATTATAGAATGTTAAATAGTTGATCAATCATATCATATAATCATAAAATTGAGAATAAAGTTCATAAACAATATGGGAACTTAATAAATGGAAACACATTCTATTCAATTAACTATATAATGTAAAATCAATATGGAAAGGTTTGAAATAGAAAAATAATTCCATTTAATCGTTAAACTAGTAGTGATATTGATCTGTAGATTTTACTAGGTGAAAATATCATGGATAATAAATATTGAATCAAAATATAGGCAATGCTTAATTATTTGATGTCATTTCTCTGGCACATGAAACCATCTTCTGTAAAGATCACTCCTCCAGATAGTTTATTACTACAGATAGAAACCCATATAATTTTCACAACTTATTTGTCTAATGAGAACCTATCAATGCATTAAAGAGCTATATAATTTCTTGTCTCCACATATAATTGAATGTCCAAAATATTATTCACATCAAGTAATCGATTTTATTAATAAGAAATACTCCTTATCAAATGTCGATATTAAATAAATAAAACAGATTTATCAATATTTCCAAAAATAATCTAATTAATTTCAAAGTAGAAACCATATGTTATGAGATATATGGTTTAGAAAAATTTAATATCCTTGATAAATGAAATTGATAATTTAAGGGAAATTAAATGCTCAATTATCATAGGATATTGAATATTTCAATAGGACTAAAAAATAAATAAAGGAAGAAAATTTGTATATTATCGTTATCCAAATAAATCATAAACCATACAGGGAATGAATAAGTATGTTATCAATAAAATATATCATGAGTGTAGTAAAATAAATTGTTTTTGTATTTTTATAATAAAAATAAAAAGATATGCTGAAAAAATTCTTGAGTAAAATGTCCTTTTATTTTGAAAAATATTTTGAAAAATATTTTCATTGAAAATTAATTTAAATAAAAAATTATTTAAAAATTAACCTTTTAAACATGAAAAGTAATTTTCTCAGGTATTATGGAAGGTAAATCTTTAAATGTTGTTCAAGGTAAAAATTAACATTCATTTTTCATGGTAAAAGGCTAGAAAAATGCCTTGTTTGGAAAGAGAAAAAATATTCCACTGAAAAAATTAGTAAAAAATAGAGGGAAAAAATTATTTACCAAATAAATTTAAAAACATTTTTGATTTTTTATAATAAATCATGGTTTTTATAAGAAAACAGGTTCTCCGAAAAAAGGGAGAAATGAAGTCAGGTTTTCTTAAAAACATTTTCTAAAACACCTTGAGTACCAATGATTGGTAAGATTGGAATAATAATTTAAAAAGTTCGTGAAAACTAGGGGATAGTAAAATGATAGGTTTTATTCAAAAATGGTCATATAATTTCCTCGAATGAAAATACCATTTATGGATCATTAAAATTATTCTTGAGGAATGTAATCTTTAGACATTCCAATGTTTCCCAAACCACTTTGAAACATTTTAAATCATAAGCCTCATGAAAGAATAAAATTAAATTAAAGTTATAATATCATCATATTAAAGAGATTAGTGATATATCTTATAAAAGTGTAGTATATAAGCCATATAAAACTTACTGGGTGAATAATAAAAAATAATTCTCAATAGAATGTAAATTTAGAAAAATTTCATTACCTTACATTTCCTTTTCTGTTCAACATCCATTAACATCTTGAATAATAAAACTATGTTAATTATTTAATTTCATGAGAAAATTTTTCATGTTTATCATTAATATTTTTACACTTATTAACATTTTTTATAAAACTAATTAAATAATTATGTTTATGCTGATTGTTTTTACCAAATTTTGTTAATGTGTCAAAAACAACATCGGTAAGTCAACATGGTCAAAGTGATCATTATATAACATCACTAAAATAATAATCATGAAAAAATTATCATATTTATACATGAAGTAAAATTTATAAACCCATCATTAAATATGGTTATCATAAATGAATCAATGTTACAATAATAAAGAAGGTAGGTCATCTGTACGCTTGAGTAATGTTCTCATTTTTCAATGATCATTATGGAAAGAATATAAGTAGAAATTTATCATCATATAATGATAATAATATCATAAATATAATGTTATTTAGTTATATATACTTATATATATAATTATTTTGGTGTAAAAAGGAATCACATCTTGTTGAGGAGGCGGTAGTTCACACATCCACGAGACATTATCTCACTTAATGTATGTGAAAGTGTAATACAAAAATGATATATATTAAATTTTAAGAAAGTTAATTATGTAATTAATATAATATATATGTTTTATATGTAATATATGTTTAATTAAAATCATTATTTAAACATTCCATGTATCGTGTGAGTGAATCACATCACTTTGAGGGGGCGGTTGTCCACACTTCCACAAATGATGTTATCATTTTTACACAAAATGGAAGGTATAAAGATGCATAAAGTAAAATAATTACTGAAAAATAAATACATATTAAATACCATTTAAATCATATATATCATATATAAATGTAGTTTTTATCATAATTTACAAATGTGAATGTTGGTAAAAGAAAAATGAACAATCATCGTTTTGTGAGGTGGTAGTTTGTAGTACACTGAAACAATATGTTTGTTACCCATTAGATTGAATTGTGTGTAAGTGTAGGTAGAATCCTTATAATAACAAAATCCTAGAATATTTAGTATACTAATTTTTTTATACAATAATTAAATAATAATATTTATCATACTGTAGAATCAGAATAAAACTACAAATCTTAAGGAAGTTTGTTACCTCTTAATCGGGAAACTCCTTTTGGTTTACCCCAAAGCACTTCCTTTAATTTATTTACTAGAAAGGGGGGATTATAGGATTAGGGGAGGGATTTTAGGGGACTATTTGGGTATATATTGGTTGATCAAAATATTTTTTATAGTTATGAGGTAGTGGGAGTAGACGAGGCCTTTTTATATTGGAGGAGGAGTGGCACTCTTGTAATATTTTTCCAATGGAATTCCATGCAAGTTTTTCATGTTTAAAGTGGATCTAATAATGTTCCAATTTATATAAAATATATTATAGGGTATATATATGTCTATAAAATATCTATTGGTCATGTTTATAGATATTTTTGGGCCAGAAGGTTATGGTTTATCCCTTTTTCTAATTAATTTTACCTTAATTGTTGAAATTAAGATTAATTACATTCACTAATATTTTTTGTAAAAAAATACGCATTTCATATTAAAAAATATAAATTATTATTATTAAAAATATTTAATTCATTTTTCTAAATTATAATTATAGAAGTGGAAGACATTAATTTAAAATTTATCCCCCACACAGGATGATAATGCGGGTTTTTAAAGTAAGAATGATCAATTGATTGTAAATGTTTACATTCAATTTCAAGGTGAAATTCATCCCAACGACCCAAATTGGATTAATTAATAACATTATGATATAATTAAACTTCAAGACCAATTAAAATAAAAATTTAACCTTATAAATAAATTAGATGAAAAGGTAGTTTTTAACTAAGATTCATTATTTTAACCATTCATTAAAAAGTGATATATTTCATAAAAATATAAAAATATTCACCTTAATATAATTTTTATGTTTAAATTACAATGATTAAGTTTATTTTGAAAAATTAGGTCAATATAAGAGTCAAATTTCATATTTAAAATGGGTTCACCATTAAAAGGCTGTAAAATTAACTTTATAAAAATAGAGTTTTTTTATGGGAAATTGGTTAGTTTTTATCTTATGCATATCAAAAAAATGGAAGAATATAAAAACATTGAATATATAACTCATATATTTCATTAAAATAATTATCTTACTATATTTAATCATATTTGATAAGAAAATTATTCATTGGAAGGATATAAATAATAATATTAATTTTTATGTCCAATTGATTCATATTTTCATTTCTCACTAATTGGTAACCAATAAATTCATTTATATTTATATAAACATATATTTTAATAAGATAGTGAATAATATTAATATCCAATAACATAAAATCTAGGTTATATCTTATTATACTAAATAATAATATTTTAATAATACATTGTTGTTTGTTGAAACTCGGTCTTATGTTTAACGTAAGCTATTGACGAACATCACTCTTGTGTGTAATGAAAGCTAACGAGGATGGTATATCTTGCATACAAGGAAAGCTAACATAGTGTTATTATTATAACAAGTTATAGAATATATTATAATTATTTAATATTTTAATGCATCAGGTTATTATATTCTCTGTTTACACTTGGTGTTTCATGTCATAAACACTATTAAATAAAAAGTTGTACTTTAAAATTTAGGGGTGTTACATTATTACCACATTAATTAAATTGAATCCTATAAATTTAAAATTGATATTTATTTCATATTCTTTTCATTTAAATCCCAAATTGGGAGAAGGTTTCATATAAAATCATCTATAAAAGAGATTATGGGAAGTAAAAAAGGTTGTATGGACTACCATGTAAATAGATATCTATGTATAAGAACATTAGTGGAAATTGAAAATACTTGCTTATAAGAAAAGAATAAAAATTTATAGGGAGTGAATGAGGTCATTAATTAAAAAAATGAATGTTCAATATATATTTGAGGGCCTCGAATCCATAAATCATTAATGATTTCAAAGGCCAAATGTTCGACATAAATTAAGGTATTAGGACATCATTTATTTTCTAATTCATTTTAATAATTTTGGGTAATTCTTTTAATGGAAATGAATATAGGGAAATATTCATACTAGATAGGTTTCAATTTTATGTGAATAATCCTAAATTTTAGTCGTACTTCAATCAAATTTTAATTCAACCCATTAATCCCATAAATTAATTACCAATAATGATTTTTTTATTCATGAAGCACTAAAAGAATCTTTTTATGGATCAAAAGGCTTAAAAAGAGTGAAAAGTCTAACTATTTATCTCTAACTATCTTAAAAAACCAATATGGTTAATTGATTAATCTCTATTTCTTAATACTGATACTACCGATTCATCATTAACATTTATTCATCAAATTTTTGAACTAAAAAACAATGAGAAATTAATCAGGAAATTTCATAGGTTAGTTGTTGGAATCAAACTCTTATCATCCTTCAGGCATGTTTTCATGACCCAAGGCCTTTCCAAACTTGATCGGTTATCACCCATCATACATTTATTCTTTTTCTAAAACGATATTAAAATGATTCCCTAAATAAATATGATGGAAATACTTAAAATAAGGTTAATCAGTAAGTATCCCTTTAACAAAGTTTTTGAATAAAACCCTAATACCTAAATACTTCATCCAATTATTTTCACAAAGATCCTTCCTTGGTATAGTGTTTATCTATAATATTACTTATAGGATTTTTAAACCATGACACATTACCTTTAATCTAAAACATCATACAATTAACCAAGGTTATTCATTGTCAAAATAATTCATATTGGATTGTAAATAAAATGTGAATTTTCCTAAGAATATCCCCTCTGGAGTGTCAACTATGTGCATAGTAGGGATAGTTTTCATCTACTCGGTGACCCCGAGTTAGGATCATAACAAATTTTCAGAGCTATTACCCCCAGGTACATCTGTTCTGGAACCATGTCCCCTTCTAGTATATATATAGGGATGTATTTCTAGAAAATCCACATAATCTATAATTTACAAAAATTATTGGGTTTTCTGCTACACTTATCCTCAGATTACACCATAGGGTTATGTTATCTAATCTATGTTCTCATAAATCTAGTTCCCAAGGTTTAAACTAAACTTCCTTTGATACCAACTATAAAAAATGGCCCCACAATCTCAAAGCTAGTATCTTATATCAATTACATTGTCATGATTACAGGGAATCAATCCCCAAAGGATGGATATTTTAGTAGTCTTGGTAAACCAAATACATAAATTATCCTTGCAATACAAATTAATACACTAATTATAACATAATTTGTTTTCTTCTTTCTAGGATAATAACTTTATTCCATCTATTAATTCCCAACACATCATTCTTAATACACTTCTTGGAATCCTGGAGAAAGAACCATAAAAAGGGTGTGATCAAAGGCTTTGTGAGCTTAAAGTAGAATAGAATAAATAATGAATCAATGAAAATGATTATTATGGAATTGAAAATAATTTAACCCTTACAACATATGGTCCAAAAAAGATAATGAAGTTTAAAAATAATATTACAATCTAATAAATAGAAACAAATTCCATTCAAACAACTATATAAGTAAAAATCAATATGGAATATTTAGATACAGAAAATGCAAGAAATTTAATTAAAAAAAGAGTCAATTAAATACATCCATAGATTTTAACATGTGAAAATATAATGGATAATTAACAATGAATCAAAATGAAGGAAATGTTTAATTATTTGACACAATGTCTCGAGCACATGAAAACTTATACAGTCAAGATGAATCATGTGGATAGTTTAAAACTTAGGATAGAAACACATTTAATTTCCAAAACCTATTTATCACAAGAGAACTAATCAATTCATCAAGGATACATATAAATTCTATGCTTCACCCTTTATTACATGTCCAAAGAATTATCCATATCGAGTAATCAATTTAATTAATAAACTATGTGCCTTATCAAATATTCGTATTGAATAATGAATAAGGATTTATCAATATAATCAAAAATAATAAAACAACTTTCAAAGTGGACACCGTTTGTAATGAGGTATTCCGTTCAAGAAATAGTATTATCCATGATAAATGAAATGGATAATTCGGGGAAAATTCAATGTTCAATGATCATTGGGTATTGACTATTTTAGGAGGATTAAAAAATAAATCAAGGAAGTGAATATGAATACTAACCTTGGATAAATCAATCATATACCATCTAGAGTAAGAATAAGTATGGTATCAATAAATTTCCCAAGTGGAGTAAAATAAAAGTTTTTGTCGTTGATAAATAGAAATAACAAGATATTTTAAAAACATTATTGAGGAAAATATTATTTTCTTTTGAAAAAAAGTTTGAAAACCATTTCCATTGAAAATAAATTTAAAAAATATATTTAAAAATTAACCTTTTAAACATGAAAATGATGTTTTGAAGGAATTATGGTTGGTAGAACCATACATTTTGTTTAAGGTAAAAATGACATTCATTTTTCATGGTAAAAGGTTATAAAAATGCATTTTTTGGAATGTGATAAGAAGATTCCATTAAAAAAATTGATAAAATAAAAAAGGGTAAAAATTTATTAACCAAATAATTTAAAAAAAATGAAAACATTTTAGTAAAACATGGTTTTTATAAGAAAATAGGTTCTCCAACTATCGATAGAAATGATGTCGGGTTTTCATAAAAAAAATTCAAAAACACCTTTAAGTAAAAAGGGTGAAAATATTAATAATACTTGAAAAGGCCATGAATAAATAGAGGAATGTAAAATGAAATAGTTTTTTTCAAAAATGGTCATATAATTTCCTCGAATATAAATACAATTTAAATATCATTAAAATTATTCTTGAGGAAAAGAATCATTAAACATTCCAAAGTGTCTCATACAACTTTGAAAAAATTTAAATCATAAGATGCAAGAGGGAATAAAATTAAATGAAAGTTATAATAAAATTAGAGTAATAATATTCATGATATATCATGTAAAATAGAAGTATATAAACCACATAAAATAATCTATGTGCTTAAAAATAAATAATTCTCAATAGAATGTAAATTGAGACGAATTCCCTTACCATGCATTTCCTTTTCGGGTGAACATCCTTTAACATCCTGTATAATAAACTTATGTTAATCATTTAATTTCTTTAGAACCTTTTTCATTTTTATCATTACTTTTATTTCAATTATAATAATTTTTTATACGATTACATAAACAATTACGTTTATGTCAGTTGTTTTGACTAAATTCAGTTTATGTGTCAAAAACAGCTTTGGTAGGTCAACTATGGTCAAATGGGTAATTATATAACTTCACTAGAATAATAATAATGAAATAATTATCATATTTATACATCAATTATACTTTTAAAACCAATAATTAAATATGGTTGTGAAAAATGAATCAATGTTGCAATGATGGGGAGTGTTGGCTATAAGCACGCATTAGCAACGTTCTCATTTTTCAATGATAATTATTGAAAGAAGGTAATATGAATTATGTATTTCAATAATGATCACTATATCATTAATAAAACATTATTTAGTAATATATAATTATATATATATAATTATAATTATTTTAAGTAAAAAATAATCACATCATGTTTCGGAGGTGGTAGTTCGCATATCCACGAATGTTATCTCTTTTAAAGTGTGTTAATGGGTAATAAAAAATGAAATATATTATATTTGTATAAAGTTAATTATTTCATTAATATAATATATATATATGTTTTATATGGAAAAAATTATAAATTAAAACCATTATTTATACATTCCATGTATCGTGTGAACGAATCGCATCACTTTGAGGGGGCGGTAGTCCACACTTCCACAAATGATGTTATCATCTTTATAAAAAAATGTAAAGTATAAAGATATGTGCTTTAAAAGAATTAAAAAATCATAAATAAATAATAAATATCATATATTTCGCATATAAATATATTATTCATCATAATTTCCAACCATGATTGTTGGTAAAGGGAAAATGAACAATCACCATTTCGTGAGGTGGTAGTTCACCGTATACAGAAATAGTATGTTCATTACCAATTACATGAAAGAGTGGGTAAGTGCAGGTAGTAAACATATAATAGAAACATCCCAATATATTTAGTGTACTGTTTTTTATAAAATAAATTAATTATAATATTTTATGGATTGGAAAGTGGAAATAAAACTAAAAAACTTAAGGAAGTTTGTTACCTCTTAATCGGGTAACTCCTTTTGGTTTTCACAAAAGGGATTCCTTGGATTGTTTTATGAGAAAAGGGATGCCTCTGGGATTAGGGGAGGTATTTTTGGAGACTATTTTGGTAGATATTGTTTGATAAAAATTTGATTTATATTTGTGAAGAAGTGGGATGTGGGGAGGACGTTTTATAGTGGATGAAGAGTGATAGTCTTGTACTATTTGGACAAAATAATTCCACGCTTGTTTTTCATGTCTAATACGGATCCAATAATGGTAAAATTTAGATCCAATATATTATATGGTAGATATATGGATATAAATTTTCTCTTGGAAATTTGTATAGGTCATTTTGGTCCATAAGGTTATGGTTTAGTCCCTTATTAAGCTTAATTTAACTTTAATAATTGTAATTAATTTTAATTACATTCACTAATTTTTTTGGTATAAAATAGATTTAGACTTATTAGAAATTATAAATTTTGATTTTCCCAAATATAGAATTCATTTTTATAAATTCTAATAACATAATAGGTGTAAATTAATTTAAAATTCATCCCGGATGCGGGACGACAATGCTGGTTTATAAAGTAAAAAGTTTCAAAAATTTCATGAGTTTTTACATTCATTTTCAATGTTAAATTGATAAAAATGACCTCAATTGGATTAATTGAATAAAATATGAACTAATTAAACATTAAAACCAATTAAATTTTTAATTTATCCTTTTAAATAAATTATATGAAAAAGAAATTTTGAAATAAAATTCCTTATTTTTTACCAATCATTAAACAAATGATATGTTTCCAAAAAAATATAAAAAATTCACCTTAACCTAATTTTTATGTTTCAATATCAAATATGATGTATATTTTTACATTTTAAATCAATTTATGATTAAAATTAAAGTTTTTAATGGGTTCTCCATTAAATGTTGGTAACGTTTCCTTTACAAAAATATAGATTTTTATGTGTGAAATTGGGTTTGTTCTTATCTTTTGCATATCGAACCTAATAGATGAATATAAAAAATATTTTATTGAATATATAGAATATATATTTCATTAAAATAAATAACTAACTTTAATTAATTAATTTTTTAAAGAAAAAACACCCTTGGAAGCATATAAATAATATAATTTGTTTATATTCAATTGGTTCTTATTTTCATTTCTAATTAATTGGTTACCACTAAATAAATTTTACTTTTATATAAAAATATATTTTCATATGTTAGTTAATACTATTCACAACCTATAACATAACATCTAGGTTATATAATATTATATTTAATAATAATATTTTAATAATATATTTTTATTTGGTGAAACTCGGTCTGGCATGTAACACGAACTATCAAGGAAGAGCGCTCTTACGTGTAATTTAAGCTATCAAGGAAGTTATCTATTTTGTGTTATTAAAGATAACTTAGTGTTTTTTGAATTTAAAGTTATATAATATATTATATTTATCTAATTTTTTCATGTATTTGATTAATATATTCCTTTTTTAAACTTGGTGTTTCATTTAATAAACACTATTGAATACAAAGTTATACTTTAGAATTTCAGAGAGTTACAGAAATTTTAATGAATATTTACCCTAGGTTCATCTATATCATAGCCACATCTAGTTTCTAGTATATGTAAAGGGATTTATTTTTTTATAAACCCACAAAACATGTATTTTAATAAATAATAGGATGTTTTTCCACCATGGAAAAAAATTTCATTTTACAACTATTTTTTGTAAATATTAAATCAAAATAATATGAGAGAGTGATAAAATAGATACTTTTAAAACCCTTAAATTTTATTAGTAATATGTTTAAAATTATTCTATTTAATCTTATTCAACACATAAATGTAAATATGTGTTGAATATAACATAAGTCCTAAGGAATGAAACTTCATATGAAAAGTCCCACTTGAGGATTGGATAGTAATTGAATCATAAACAATTGAATGATATGGATTAATATTGTTCATGAACTAATATTAATAAATAAATTTCAGGATATAACTGTTGTACCCCTCTCTCTTGGATTTTAATGATCACAATCACACTCATCGTGTTCTAACTTGTTTTCAAGTGCTTTGATGCTAGGAAAAAGGTTGCCCAGGAGTTGGCCCAAGAAGGCTGATAGTGGACTCTCTGAGTCCACCGGCCAACCGGTGGATTCCCACCGGCCAGCCGGTATGGGCACCGGCCAACCGGTTCTTGCCCACCGGCCAGCCGGTGGAACCCAGACAGAAAGCCTGCTCTGTCTGGACCATCGGCCAGCCGGGAGCTCAGCACCGGTCAGCCGGTGTGCCCAGTCAAAGTAGCCGTTGGGCTTTGACCAGACTTGTACTTTTGACCCCCAACGGCTCCGGAAGCCCTCCAACGGCCATATTGAAGTGTTTATGGGTATTTCTCATATAAATAAGAAACCATGGATGTCGGGAACATAACCGAATAATATTTTGATGTCTTGATGCTCTAACGACAAATCTCCAAGGCCTCTTGTGATCCATTTCCATCCTTGAAGCTTGAGCTCCCTCTCCATCAGCTGCTCTCACACTTTTGGCGCTCAAGGCTTCCGTGTGTTTGTATTATTTTATTTGTTTTGTTCTTCATTGGGTTTGGATTAAAACAAACCTCTCATTTCCATTCTTTCTTTCAATTGGGTTTCTTGCTACAACCATAATAAAAAGGCAAGCTGTACGAAGGTGTTCTTGCCTACCTTAAAACGGCAAGTGGGTTTCTTTCTACAACCATAATAAAAAAGAAAGTTGTACGAAGGTGTTCTAGCCTACCTTAAAACGGCTAGTGGGTTTCTTTCTGCAACCATTAAAAAGCAAGCTGACGTATTAATCTCTCAACGGTTCTTGTTGGGAGCGGAGACGTAGGCTTGGGAATTAAGCCGAACTTCGTTATCAAATTGTGTCTTGCGTTTTTATTTCCGCTGCATTGATAATTGTTTAAATTGTTAATTATTTTTGAAAAGGAAATTCACCCCCCTCTTTCCATCCTCTACGACCCAACATTTGGTATTAGAGGGAGCGTTTGTGTAATACCTTAAGCGGTTACAAACTTAAGATCCTTAGTGATGGCTAATTCCTCGCATGCTCCCGAAGGGTATTCTATGACTCGGGCTCCATTCTTTGATGGAACCGATTACACCTATTGGAAAACTCGCATGATTACTTTTCTTAGAAGCATTGGTTATCCTATCTACAGGATTGTAATGCAAGCCTATACTTTATCTAACAAGGATGAGTCCAAATGGACCCCCGAAGACATTGCCAATTTTGAGCTTGATGGAAAAGCCATGAATTCTCTTAATTGTGGTCCAGACCGTAATGAATTCAACCGTGTTTCTACTTTCTCCTCTTCTTATAAAATTTGGAAACTTTTAGAGGTAACCCATGAGGGCACTAACAAAGTCAAAGACACTAGATTAGACATGTATCTCCAACATTTTGAAAGTTTCACCATGCACCCACACGAATCAATTACTGAAATGTTTACTCGTTTTAATGACATTTGCAATGGAAGAAAATCTCTTGGTGAGGATGTTTCTGTAGAAATGATGGTCGAGAAGATTTTTTGGGTCCTACCAAGCTCATGGGCACCAAAGGTGTCCGCAATTCAAGAAGCAAAAGATGTCAAGAAAATGCTGGTTGAAGAGCTCATTGGATTACTCATGACCTACGAGATCACCATGAAGAGGCAAGCCTATAAAGAAGGTAAAACCTTCAAGGAGAAAAATAACATTTCTTTCAAAGAAATGTAAGAAAGCTCCTCCACTGATAGCGAATCCGAGATTTCTCAACTAGCAAGAAAAATGAGAAAATTCATGAAGAAAAAGAAGAACTTTCGAAGGGCACGAAAGGAAGAGCCCAAAGCGGAGAATGAAGTTACATGCATTGAATGTGGAAAGAAAGGACACATCAAACCGGAGTGCTCCATTTTCAAGAAAAGGGTAAAAGAAAATAAAAACAAGAAGGCTTTCAAAGCATCCACATGGAGTGCAAGTGATGACTCCATGTCTTCAAGCGACTCAAGCGATGAAGGTGAACAATGCCTAATGGAATTTGATGAGGTATCTTCTTCCGACTCCTCTTCCTCATCTTCCTCTTTCAATAATGACATGTCCTATGAAGATCTTCAAAATGCGAGAGATCAATTAGAGGAAGGTTTTCACGAACTTACCTCTAAATTTATGGCTTTGAAAAAGAAAAATAAAATTCTCATTTCTGAAAAAGAACAACTTCTCAAAAAGAATGAGGAACTTACCCTTAAGATCCAAGATATTCCAAATGTTTATTCTTTGAATTCAGCCATTAAATATCTAAGGGAGTCTCTTTCCAAGTTCACCCAAGGTGAACAAAATTTGACTAAATTACTAGGTTCTCAGCGTTCGTCTAGAACAACACATGGACTTGGATTTAACAAACAAGCCACTTCTTCTAGAGCACCCACTACTTTTTTAAGGGGGATCTCTCAATATAAATTTTGTAATTATTGTAAAAAGATCAGGCACATGATTTATGAATGTGATTGTAAAAATGCAAGGTATGGAAGCCCCAAAACCATTACCTACTCGGATGAGTATTTTAGATGGCAACCCTCTAGAAAAATATGGGTTCAAAAGTCTCTTTTAGCTAATCTTTCCGGACCCAAACTTATATGGGTACCAAAATCTATTCTCTCTTGATTTTGTCGGATAAACTCCAAAGAAGTAGGACTTTGAAAGGCTTGTGGTATCTCGACAGCAGATGCTCGAGGCACATGTGTGGCGATCCCTCTGAGTTCAACTCCCTTGAAGAATTCGATGGAGGATACGTCACCTTCGGTGACAATTCAGAAAGCAAGATCGTGGGAATAGGTACCATTGGATTTGGTAGCACCTCTTTAATTAAAGATGTTTTATTTGTTAAAGGTTTAAAACATAATCTAATTAGAATTAGTCAACTTTGTGATGGTGGTTTTTCGGTGAATTTTCAAAATGATTTATGCAATGTGTTTGATTTTCAAAACAAATTGATATTTTCTGCTTCCCGTTTTCAAAATGTTTACATTATTGATTTAAAGTCTTTATCTAGCCAAAATGTTAAATGTTTAAGTGCTCTTGACAATGAGTCTTGGCTTTGGCATAGAAGGTTGGGGCATTGTAGCTCTCATTCACTTCTAAAGCTTAATAAGAACAAGCTCATCCGTGACCTTCCTAAACTTAAGTTTAAGAAAGATTTGATTTGTGATCCATGCCAACTTGGCAAGCAACACAAGTATTCTTTCAAATCTAAGAAAGAAGTGTCCACTTCAAAATCTCTTGAGCTCCTACATCTTGATCTTTTTGGTCCTACCCCTGTTGCAGGTCTAGGTGGAAAATCCTATACCTTTGTCCTAGTAGATGAATTTTCTCGTTTCACTTGGGTTTTCTTTTTAGCTCATAAAAATGATGCTTGTAGAACCTTTTTGAAATTCTCTAGGAAAGTAGAAAACGAAAAAGGATATAAAATTATATCGCTCCGCAGTGACCATGGAGGTGAATTCGAGAACAAAGAATTCGATGAATTGTATTCCTCTCAAGGATACAATCACACCTTCTCTGCCCCTAGGACTCCACAACAAAATGGAGTGGTTGAAAGGAGAAACCGAACTGTCCAAGAAATTGCTCGAACCCTCCTTAGTGAATTTAACCTCCCTCAATTTTTCTGGGCCGTGGCAGTTAACACTGCTTTTTATACTATCAATAGAGTCCTTGTAAGACCCCTTCTTAAGAAAACCCCCTATGAACTTTGGAAAGGCAAATTTCCCAAAGTTGGTTATTTTAAAGTGTTTGGTTGTAAATGCTTTATCCTTATCACAAAAGATAACCTGGGGAAATTTGATGTCAAATCCGATGAAGGTATTTTTCTTGGGTACTCCAACTCAAGCAAAGCCTATCGTGTCTTCAACAAATGTTCAAAAACCATCGAAGAATCATCTCATGTCAAGTTTGATGAAAATCTTCCAAAACCCCATCCGGTCATTGAAGATGTTGAAGATAATCTTGATAAACTTGAATTAAATGATTCCTCTTCTCCTCTCAAGGAGGATGATGATCATGAACCTTCTTCACCTTCTTTTCCTTCCACCTTGCCTAAGGTTTGGAAACCTTCTAGAGACCATCCATTAGAAAATGTTATAGGTGATCTTCAATCCGGTACTCAAACTAGAAGATCAATCCTCAACGAGGTTGAACATCAAGCCTTCATTTCTCACCTAGAGCCTCAAACCATTAATGATGCCATTAATGATGAGAATTGTGTTCTTGCAATGAAAGATGAACTAAATCAATTCTCTAGAAATGATGTTTGGACTCTTGTTGAAAGACCCAATGATCATCCAATTATTGGCACTAAATGGGTTTTTAGGAACAAACTTGATGATCAAGGAAATATAACCCGGAACAAGGCTTTCCTAGTAGCTAAGGGCTATAATCAAGAAGAATGAATTGATTATGGTGAAACCTTTGCGCCCGTTGCTAGATTGGAATCCATTAGGATCTTGTTGGCTTTCGCCGCCCACTTAAATTTCAAACTTTTTCAAATGGATGTTAAAAGCGCCTTTTTAAATGGTTTTATTTCAGAAAAAATCTTTGTTGAACAACCTCCCGGTTTTGAAGATCCAAAATTTCCAAATCATGTTTTTAAATTAACCAAGGCTCTATATGGCTTAAAGCAAGCCCCTCAGGCTTGGTATGAGCGGTTAACAAAATTCCTTTTAGAAAATGATTTTAAAATGGGTCAAGCTGATTGTACCCTCTTTTTAAAACACACTTCAAAAGATCTTTTAATCATCCAAATCTACGTCGATGACGTTATCTTTGGTTCTACCAAAGAATCACTTTGTACTGATTTTTCAGATTTAATGAGAAAAGAATTTGAAATGAGCTTTATGGGGGAATTGAAATTTTTTCTCTGTTTTCAAATCTTTCAAAATTCAAAAGGTATTTTTCGAAGCCAAGGCAAATACACAAACGAGCTCTTAAGTCGTTTTGGTATGGATCAAGTAAAGGAAATTAGTACCCCCATGAGTACTTCCTGTAAGCTTACGTTAGATGAAGTCGGGAAACCGGTTGATAACAAGCTTTATAGGAGTATGATTGGGAGTCTACTTTACCTAACTGCGACCCGTCCTGACATCATGTTCAGTGTTTACCTTTGTGCTCGTTTTCAAGCCAATCCCAAAGAATATCATTTTAAATCGGTCAAAAGGATTTTTAGGTATTTAAGAGGATCCAAAAACATTGGTTTATTTTATCCTTCGAATACTTCTTTCGAACTTTCTTCATATTCGGATGCTGATTTTGGCGGATGTCAATTCAATCGAAAGAGTACTAGTGGAACCTGTCATCTGCTAGGCAAGTCCCTTGTATCGTGGAGTAGCAAGAAGCAAAACTGTGTTGCTCTTTCTACTGCCGAGGCCGAGTACGTAGCCGCTGGGAATTGTTGTGCCCAAATTATTTGGATGCAGCACACTCTCTTGGATTATGGCCTTTCCTACGATCATGTCCCTATTCGGTGTGACAATACTAGTGCCATTAGTATTTCTAAGAATCCAATACAACACTCTAGAACAATGCATATAGACTTAAGGAATCATTTCCTTCATGACCATTTTCAAAAAGGGGATATCACTTTGGACTTCAATTCTACTGATTTCCAATTAGCTGATATTTTTACCAAACTGCTCCCGGTTGAACGTTTTTATTTTATTAAGGGGGAGTTAGTAATGATTCGTCAATGAGAACTATTAAATATTTAACTCTTTTTCCCTCCTATTTTGATAATCCCAAAGGGGGAGAAATTTCTCTGTTTACTAGTTTCATATTTCAATTGATTAAAGTGCTCTTCTTAAAAGTTCAAATTTTTTTAAAAAACCAGTAAGTTATTGATTTTTTTCCTTTTAAAAAAAATGACCTATGGTTACAATTTCAAAATGACTGATTCTCTTTAGATTTAGATCATTTTCAATACATGGTACATCTCTTCAATTTATTTATTTTTTGAAATGATCTCTAATATATTTTCATGTCCAAAATTGTTTATTTAAGTTTTCAATTGGCATATCCTTTTTAAAGCTTTCTCTTTTGTGATTGTGATCATCAAAATAGGGGGAGATTGTTGTACCACTCTCTCTTGTATTTTATTGATCACAATCACACTCATCGTGTTCTAACTTGTTTTCAAGTGTTTTGATGCTAGGAAAAAGGTTGCCCAGGAGTTGGCCCAAGAAGGCTGATAGTGGACTCTCTGAGTCCACCGGCCAGCCGGTGGTCTCTGGAAGAAGCATTGCTTTCTTCCAGAGCCACTGGTCAGCCGGTGCTAGAGCATCGGCCAGCCGGTATGGGCACCGGCCAACCGGTTCTTGCCCACCGGCCTGTCGGAGGACCGAGGCAGTAGGCTTGCCCACTGCCTGGTGCCACCGGCCAACCGGTGGATGACCACCGGCCAGCCGGTGGAACCCAGACAGAAAGCATGCTCTGTCTGGACCACCGGCCCGCCAGGAGCTCAGCACCGGCCAGCCGGTGGACCACCAGCCAGCTGGTGAGACATCACCGGCTGGCCAGTGTGCCCAGTCAAACTAGTCGTTGGGCTTTGACCAGACTTGTACTTTTGACCCCCAATGGCTCCAGAAGCCCTCCAACGGCCATATTGAAGTGTTTATGGGTATTTCTCCTATAAATAAGAAACCATGGATGCCGAGAACACAAACGAATAATATTTTGATTTCTTGATTCTCTAACGACAAATCTCCAAGGCCTCTTGTGATCCATTGCCATCCTTGAAGCTTGAGCTCCCTCTCCATCAGCGGCTCTCACACTTTTGGCGCTCAAGGCTTCCGTGTGTTTGTATTATTTTATTTGTTTAGTTCTTCATTGGGTTTGTATTAAAACAAACCTCTCATTTCCATTCTTTATTTCAATTGGGTTTCTTGCTACAACCATAATAAAAAGGCAAGCTGTACGAAGGTGTTCTAGCCTACCTTCAAACGGCTAGTGGGTTTCTTGCTACAACCATAATAAAAAAGAAAGTTGTACGAAGGTGTTCTAGCCTACCTTAAAACAGCTAGTGGGTTTCTTGCTACAACCATTAAAAAGAAAGCTGACGTATTAATCTCTCAACGGTTCTTGTTGGGAGCGGAGACGTAGGCTTGGGAATTAAGCCGAACTTCGTTATCAAATTGTGTCTTGCCTTTTTATTTCCGCTGCATTGATAATTGTTTAAATTGTTAATTATTTTTGAAAAGGAAATTCACCCCCCCCCCCCCTCTTGCCATCCTCTATGACCCAACAATAACATCTCAAATAGGTTTTATATATACACCACATAAAGGAAATTAGGTTCATAATACAATAAATGTCTCAAATAAAAGAATTTGAAATGAAAAACTCTTACCAGTTTTCCTGAATTCCACAAATATAATTTAACCACCTATATCCCAAACATAGATATATTAATAACTTAATTTTTAACCTCACTCATATCTATTTTAATTTATACTCTTCATAAGTGGTCATTATCTATATGAATTATTAGTATTCTCCACAGCATGTGTTATTATTCTGGTCGTCTATACTAGTTTCATAATAGTGGTGTATGTATTCATTCATATTCAAAATTTCATATTTATTATGTAATTAAATTTAATATTATGGATTATTTATAAATATTTATGGTGTTTTAAATTTCATTCATGAGTTTCTTAGTCTTTACCAAAGAATAAGAAATAGATAACAAGCATGTTTCAGGGATTATTGACGATCAAAGGGTGTTTTCTTAATTAATAATTTAAATATCAATATTAAATATATAAAATAAATAAAAAACATTATTTACACATTTTTTTATTATATTATACTGTTAATTATGTTACCATAGTCATTCATGATATAAATTCTTTAAATTGTTGAAGCAGGTGGTTAAATTGACCCAAACATGAACAAAACCTAGATTTAATGAATGATTATTAGGTGGTTTTGTTTAAATATCATTATAAGAGAATAATAATGATATTATTTATTATTTATTAGTATGATATATCAAAATTATATGGTAATTAACATAATAAGTAATTTATTTGAAAATATTACCTCATTTGAAAAAACTGATTTTCCCTATTGAACGCTTTTTTTAAATGATTGAATTAATGATGATCTTTTATCAATCATATCAATAATATTTTTTCCAATTTAGAAAAAAATATATCATAAAATCATGTTTCCTCATTAAATACATTCTATGAACCATCATTTATGGGTTTCTAAGAAAAATTCATGTCATTTCTCATAGTAGATACATTCTGCATGTTTGCACGAACTACTATTTAGTTTTTCTTAATCGATGTTATATATTAATAAGAAATGATAGTAACATTAACCTAGTGAAATTAAATATATATATATATGTGTGTGTGTGTGTGTGTGATATTAATATCAATATATTAATTTGTATAAAAAAATTTAAATGAAAATAATTAATAAGAAAATAAATTTATTAGATAATAGTCATTTCAACGACGTAAATTTTCATTGCAAGTATCTTGAAAATGAAGGTCTTATGATAAATAATGATGAAAAAATGATTTTTAATGTGGGGTAGGGTTATATTAAGAGAATATTTTTTTTATTTTTAAGTGTAAATTTTAGGGATAAGTGTGCCTTGAAGTGGTGGAAGTGTTACCCTATTATAAGTTAAGGGAAGTGATTTTTTTGGAGTAACCCCTTCATTTTCAATAATTTAATGTTGCTATTTATGGTTCAATGGAAAAAAATGAAAAAATATGTAGGTATATTATTTTTGGTTCTAAATTCACCTCAACCACTCATTTTTTAGAAAACATTGAGGTTTTTGGTGCTTTTATTATAAATTTTAACTTTTACCCTCATATACATTTTCCTTGGTTATTAATTTTTATCCTTAGTAATAAATTCTCATGAAAAAAAATTGATTACCACTTTTAAATAATTTGATTAATATAATTTAAAATTAGAATATAATTTTTTTCAATAAAATTTAAAATGCTTGAAATGTTAGTTTAAATGTAAATACATAATCACGTAAAAACTATTTTTATAAAAATGATGTTTTAAGAATTAATTTTTTACATAATATAAAATAAAATATCATAATAATTTTATTGACATAAATTTATTTAATATAAAAACAAAAAACTTTTTAGTTTTTTAAGTAAATTTAAGACTCAATATCTCCTTAAAAATACATGAATCAAATATATATTGAAAACCATATTTATTATAGTAACACTTTAATTATTTTAAAAAATGTTGAACATAGGATTTATAAATTTAAAGAATATTTTAAAATGAATAATATTATTCAATAAATATATATTTTACTAATTAAAAGTTTTTTAAGTATTTATTTATCCTATCGTTTTAGAATTGTCATAAGAGTTTTGGTTTTAACATAAATTTTATTTGTAATTTTCACAAAAAAAATAAAAAAATTTGGAAAAAAGCTCAAAATTTCATCTTAAAATAATATATTTATGATGAATTCAAAAAATATACTGTTAAAATTATTTTATAATATTCATAAATTATTATTTTTAATATACTCATGAATAATGGATCTTTAGAGTGTGCATTGTGTGATATTTCAGGATATGGTTGTCACGGCCCATCCCTCAGGGCTCATACCGTGACTACCCCATGCCCACCTTCCATAGGCCAGGGGCTGGTGACTAGCACCAAAGGCATAAATCCCTAAAACCGGGAAGGCATTACCTTTATAACCTAAAAACGCACACAACAGAGTACAAACTGGAAGCAAAACAAAACGTAAAATTGTATAACAAAAGAGTGTTGAAAAGTAAATGGGCCTGGAAATACAAGCCCAACTGTAAAGTACAAGAAACTGAATGTACAAGTACTGGAAAAATAGAAAAATCTCTTGGATCATCCACTGGGAAATCCTACCTGAAGGGTAGGTATAGATAGCCTCCACAGTACTCCAAATCCTTCTGTCTCATCTGTGTACCGTCGCACCGTGTGGTCCACCTTTGGTTACCGTCCAATCCAGTACACTCAGCCTTGGTCAGCGTTGTCTGTCGTTTGCATACAATACAATGAGCTGCGGGCATAGCCCGTGCAGGGGTGAGTATAATGATACTCAGTAGGGATCCCGAGACCCTCAAGTTCTCACAAAAACCAACAAGGATAAACACCAAGTTAGAAATCAACAGATAACCCCCACATAGGTATATGCCCATACATATACCTAATTTATCAAGTAATCTATCTCAATCACGAGGAAAACACAAAAGTTACTAACTCAACTCACATAGGTATACAACTCACGTAGAGTGTTTGAGATGATTAGATTTAGCAACAAAATCATCTATTCTTTTGAACCCACACAGGATCTAGGAATAGAAATTAGAACTGTCGAACCAACACAGGATCCAAGAACATTAATCAGATCTGTCGAACCCACATAGGATCCAGGAATAGTAGAAAAAGTTTTCAAACCCATACAAGGTCCATGAAGAGTAGTTAGAGTTGTTGAACTGATACAGAATCCTAGAATAGTAGTCAGAGCTATCGAACCCACATAGGATCCAGGAACAATCGTCAGAGCGCAGCCAGCCACAGAGTTTCGCACAAAGAATGCTTGATTAAGATAGGGTCATCTCCTCAATCCAAGTGTCTATACATAAACTACCATGATCTCCCATGTTGATTTATCCAAAATATCTGTCTTTCCAAAAGGAACCCAACGCGATAGACGGCGCGTCAATCGGACGCCCGGTCGGAGATTTATTGGAATTTTCGTTCTGTGGGCCCAGTTGGATTTATGTTATATCCAACCAAACTGTACCCCAAATATGTCCAAACCTTGAGTGGGGTAGACCAAAATTACCGTATCCTTCCAAGGTTTCTGTCGTTGTAGATGGTTCGTCAATTGGATGCTTGTAGCTCAAGTTACGGGCAAAAGAGCGGAAACAGGTCAAAGAGGTTCGGACTGGGATCCGACCCGGACAGCAGGTCCGACCCGGTCCGTGGATCCGACCCGACCCATGCTGGGTCCCGCCCATGCTAGGTCTATCCCATTCGAGGCCCATGGCTAGTGGTCCGTGGGGTTCGCCCTAGCCTCATCCAGGTGGAGGCTGCACACCCTATATTCCAGAATGGTTTAGCCGTTCAAGGGAGTCAAACTGGCGCCATGTGGCGTAGGTCTGCATTACACGGGACCCATGCAACAGGACCTGCTTTTCCCAGTTGGTCGAGTGGCCAGCCACCTTCTACATAGCGCGGTTGTGTTGCGCCTCCTCCGACAGCCCCGCGGCTCGGGCTGTTGCTGCACCGCCATGTCTAGGGGCTGCGACCACCTTTGGTTCAACCACGTGGTGCGGTTGTGCCGCGCCTTCCCCGGAAACCAGGCGGCTTAAGACACCGATTTTCTTCGCGGTTGGTCTTGTGCTGGCTGCCACTACACTGCCGCAGCCCATTGGTTGTGGGCTACTCCTCTGGTAGCCCGGTTGTGCCGCCACCATCTACGTGGGGACGTTTGTCAGTTCCATCCACCGGTGAACTTTCCACGGGTTACTGGACGAGTTCTGGTGGCCCGATTATCGTTCCAGAAGTAGCCTCGCACTCCTCAAGACATATCCTTCAATATGCCACCATTTTTTATGAGTATCTCTCATCCTGAACTCATGTCGTGTTTAGATTCAAATTCCACAAAGAAGGCGGAGGAGTCGGGTAGTGTTCGTTCGGCCCGCACCCTCCTCATTAAGGTGATAGCATGTGGCTTCAAATCAAAATCCTCGACAAAAATCAAAGAACATACAAAAATTAACCTAGATTGAACCCCTACCTTTGTTCATTGTTCGATGATGAAGTCGCGGAAAAAAGACAAAGGAGATCTTCATTCATCGCATCCGCCACACACTTCCAATCCAGAGCTACGTCAACTCGTTGACGACGATACGAAGGGTAGTTTGGTTGAAGACGTCCCACATTGGTAGGATTCGAGTATGAAAGTCAAAGGAGATCTTTTCCATAATTCTTCCTTGGAAGAACACATTCTTCGTTCTTTGATGGTGATATCTTCTCTCTCTTCTCCCCAAGTTCCACCAAATGAGAAATTCCAGCCCCCAAAATAATATATTGAGTTTATCCATTATTTTTTTATTGGCACAAAATTCAAAATGAGTTAATTAATTAGGTTAGATCTAATTAATTAATCAAGAGGTTGGTACCATAAATTCTTGTGTGTTGGATCCATTAAGGTGGAGGGGTGGTGGCACCATTATGTTAGGAGCTCAAGAGGTTTGTCCCCACATAATGGGGACTTCAAGAGGTTTCAACCTCAGGTGGTCCCCACTATATTAATCTTGAAGTGGATGTTAGGTTTGGGTGGGACCCACCACCATAACCACTCATGGTAGGTTAATGTGTGGTGGTCCCCACTCCAAACTTCCACATGGAGGCTTCAACCAACCAAAATAAAAATAAAGCAAAAACATTATTTTTATTTAATTCATTTAATAAAAACCGAAAAACTATCTTTTATTTCCGACCATCTGTCATCAATGTGAAAGTCTTATTAAGAGATTATCAATGTTGCGAGTTCAACGGTGCCCTTAGATTTCAATTCCGATCTCCAGTTCAAAATTTGTAAAAACTCACTCATACGTTTACTGAACGTACAAAAAAAACTTCAGAAATTGATTCCAGGCACACTGGGCCTCAAAATCATGTGCTCTCAATTTTCACAGACTTGTAAAATTACAATGTATTTAAGAAAAAAATTCCATTGAACTTTTGGGTCTTTAAATTCTCCCCACCTCAGGGATTTACGTCTGCATAAGCTATAACTCGATCTAATGGAATAAGTGGGGGTACTAAGCACGCATTTGATCTTCTCACTCCCATGTGATCTCCTGGAGTTTTCTGTGCTGCCAGTGAATTCACACCAGATATATCAACTGTCCACAAAGGACTCACTCTTGTCGATCCTCAATCTCCACTGGAACCTCTGTAAAAGCCACCCCATCATCGACATCCATCTCTCCATGGACGATGAAGTGAGAAGGTTTTTACACATATCTCCTCAGCTGAGATACGTGGAAGACTTCTTGCACCCAGTGCAACTGATGAGGAAGAGCTAGGTGGTAAGCCACCTCACCTACTCTGCTGAGAACCTAGAAAGGTCTGATTAATCTCGGAGATAACTTTCTCCCTCAGCCAAATCTCTGTAAACCTCATCGAGTTGAGACCTGTAGGAAGACATGGTTTCCGTCCTCAAACTCTAGAGGTATCTATCTCCTATCATTATATGACTTCTATCTTCTCTATGCAGTCTTCATACACTCATGGATGATCTTCACATTCGTCGTGGTTTCTCGTAACATCTCTAGTCCCACTAGTGCTAACTCCTCAGGGTCAGCCTAGTACAGGGGTGATCTGCAAGGTCTCTCATATAATGCCTCAAAAGGTGCCATCCTAATGGTGGAGTGATAGTTTTTTTGTATGAAAACTCCACCTAAGGTAAATGATCCTTCTAGATACGACCGAAGTTGAGGACAAAAACACGTAGTATGTCCTCGAGGGTCTGAATTGTCCGCTCAGTCTGACCATCCATTTGAGGATGGAAGGCAGTTCTCAGATGAATTTGTGTCTTGAAAGCCTCCTACAACCCATTCTATAGCCAGGAAGTAAACCGTGCATCATGATCGAAGATAATAGAAGAAGGTACTCCATGTATCCGCACAATCTCTTGCACATAGAGGCATCCCAAGCTCTCTACTGAACCCTGATCTCTGATCGATAAGAAGTGGGCTGACTTCGTGAGTCGGTCGACGATCACCCAAATCGAGTCATGACCCCTAGATTTTCATGGAAGACCCGTCACGAAGTCCATAAATATCACATCCCACTTCTACTCTGGGACCTCTAAAGGTTAAACCTAGCCTGCTGGTACCTGATTCTCCGCCTTCACCTACTGAAAAGTGAGGCATCGAGAGACAAACTTCGCTACTACCTTCTTCATACCTGGCCACCTGTGTTTTCATCAGAGATCTTGGTATATCTTCAACACTTATGGATGTACCGCTAGAGGGGACGTGTGGAACTCCCTCAACACTTCCTCCTGATGTGACACTGGCACCATTGTACGTCCTTTGAAGAGGATGATGTGCTCCCCACCTTTAGAAAATCCATCAGGTGCCTGCCCTAGGTAAATATGAGCACGTCGTGTCTCGTAGTCAGTGTCCCCATGTTGTGCCTCTATGACTCACAAAAGAAGTGGAGGAGTGACTATAAGAGACTGATGGAAAGCTGCTCCATCTCGGTCCACAAAGGATATCTATAAAGCAACCAACTGCTCTGTCGCCTCTCCTAGCATATGTATACCAGATCTATTACTGAGTGCATCTTCTACAACTTTCCCCTTCCCATGATTATAGACTATCTCAAAATCATAGTCCTGGAGGAACTCAATTCATCGCCACTATCTCATGTTTAGGTCCTTCTGAGAAAAGATATACCTGAGACTCTGGTGGTCAGAGTAGACTATGAAACACTCACCAATAAGATAGTGCCTTCACATCATCAAAGCAAATACCACTGCTGCTAACTCCAGTTCATGGGTGGCATAGTTCTTCTCATGTTGTCTCAGATGAAGAGAACCATAAGTTATCACTGCTATCTCCTGAATCCAGACACATCTGAGTTCGGTCCCTGATGCATCGCAGTAAACTACGTACCCTACACCCTCCTCTGGAATCCTCAATATGGGGCACTAGTCAGCCTCTTCCTCAACTCCTGAAAGCTATGCTGACATCTCTCCAACCACACAATGGGTTGTCACTTCTTCTTCATGGCTGATAATGGTGATGCAACTTTGGAGAAGTCTGGACCAAATCTCTGGTAGTAACCATCCAAACCCAGGAAACTTCGTAGCTTCATCACACTCCTGGGTGGATCCCAAGCATGTACCACCTCAATCTTTCCTGGATCCACTGCAACTCTAGCCTCCGAAATGACATGTCACAAAAAGTGAACCTCTCGGATCCAAAACTGGCACTTCGAGAGCATACCATAAAGCTGGTTCTATCAGAGTGTGTTCAGTACTACCTGCCAATGATATTCATGCTCCTCCTCAATAGTTACGTAAATCAGAATGTTGTCAATGAACACTATAACAAAACGATCGAGGAATGGATGGAAAATCATATTCATGAGTCCCATGAATACTACCGAAGCGTTGGTTGCACCGAATGGCATAACGAAGAACTAAAATTTGTAATTCCCCGACCCTAGTTACCCAGATTCTGTGTATTATTACATAACATTAGCATGATCACAAGGAAATCATGTCTCGAAAGACCGATCAGTTTTGTATTATTGGAAACAAGATTCATACATAAGTTCAACTTTACAACTTGAAAAGAAATACAAAACAAATTTATTCCATTAGAAACATCCAAGACTCCAAGATTATGCCTGAAAGTCACTCATAAGTAACTTCTTTATATCCTATGAAAATGAAACATAAGAAAGGGGTGAGATCAAATGATCTGTAAGGGTAATAAATACATCGGAAGATAACATAAATATTAATCATGGTGAATAATTGAAACCACAAGACTTTACCAATAATAAACATGAATACTTTTATGGAAAGAATATGAGATGTGTAAATAATTCCATAATAAAACATAATCATGGGTATTCTACTAGTCGAATGACCACATGAACCATCAATATTATTTTCATAATGAGGGAATGTATAATGTCAGACATTCTGAAACATTTTTTCAAGGCCTTAGCCAAGATGTCTGAAAATGATTAAGGCCTCGGCCAAAACCATATATCAAATTGGGAAAAGCCTCGGCCAATTCCATGTGTAGTTGTCTCATGAGACCTATTGATGAATCGAGGAGCAATAGAGAGCTCCACCCATCATTTACTAAGTCCAATACATTCCTCATATTAAAAGGTTAAAATATAACATAAATATTCGTATTAAAACTAGCATAAGAAATGTCAATAATTTAACCATAAACCATTAATGGTGTAAAAATAGCACATCCACAGTCAAACATATCACAAAACCTTCAATACATTATGGAAATTTTGTAGCATAATAAATCAATTTCAATTAAACTTGAAATCTATCAAAGGATGTTTACATATATGAAATCAAAACATTTTTTAGAGAAATATCTCTTTCTATTTTGAAATCATTTAAGAGTCACATAATTATAAAGAGAAAATTTATTTGGAAAATATTCTTATAATAATGTAATTGAAGCTTCAATGATTTTATAATGGTGGAAAATAGTCTCACCCACTTTATAAGTTAAAAAACATTCTTACCTTAATTTTGTCGAAAAGGTCATAAAGTAACTTGTTTGGAAAATGGCGGAGAATATTCCTTTCAAAACATATAAGATCAAATAAGGGAATAAATGACTTTACCCCATTATCTAGTAAATAGTGAAAAAAATGAAATACATTTTTAAGAAACATGGATGTGGATGATAAAGAGGCCACAATAGCTAATTATGTATAAACAACCTCGAATAATAAAGAGATCGTGAAATTAACTGTTACCTTATATTATTCCTTGGTCGAGGGTAGGTTAAAATACTATGTAATGGTGAAATAATTTTTATTAAATTATAAAATAATCATATACATTAAAATGATATCATATATGATATTTTAATATTTCTTTGTTAATAATATCTTAGTATTATCATCATTTCGGGTGTTAGCTGATTCGTTTTCCTTTATATGCTTTGTTACGTAAGTAATTTTTGTTATGTATAGGATGTATTTTATTAATATTCATAATTATATTAAGTCTTTAAATATTATTTTTAATCATCTAATGAAAATTAGTCTTTAATGGATACGATGGGGAATGAATCACATTGCGTTCGTGGAGACGGTAATATGTACGTACTCACGAGAAACAATATCATTCTTTTGATATCAAAATAAAATATAATTTGATGGTATATATTATATACAGAATCATTATCAAGTTATATTTATTATTTACATAAATTACACATCATTATTATACCCATTCAAATAATAATGTATTGAATAACAATTACACCACGACGTGGAGACAGTAAGTCATACGTATGCACGTATGATGACATGTCATTCAAAGGATGGATAGAATAATGAATATGGTTGTAACATATTCATAATAACATCACATTATATAGAATATATTGGATTTATTATCTTATAATGGAAACAAAAAAGAAATAGGAAGTGGAAAAACAATGGAACTTGAAAGAGGTGATGAAATATTTACCTCTTCTTCAGGTTCTTCCTTTTGAATTGATCCAAAGATAATTGGGAGTTCCCTTTTATAAGAGGGGTGAGGGGCACCTTTGGAAAATCGTGAAATATTATTTTTATAATAAATTAATTTTCGGATTCTAAGGGATACAAAATTAATTATTTAAACGATAATTTGTGGATGGGTCAAAAACCACTCACCTAATAGGTTTTAGATAGGTTTGGGTCACTATATTAACTTTATTTTTTAGATTTAACTCTTAGTTAAATAGTTTTACATTTAACATGTCTCTTTGTATTTTTATATTATATAGTTAATAAAAATTCTATATACTTACAAGAGAACCCCATGTGGTTAATTAATGATACACCTATCATTATATAAGTCTTTTTTCTGAACCATAGATTTTTAGGAATAGAATATCAATTAATAATATAATAATTGTTTTAAAAACTCTTTTATGTCAATTTTGACATTATTTGGTATTTTGTTTTTTAAGAATTCATAACAGCATTATTACATTGAAAAAAATTCATCTAACCAACCCTAATATTTCATATTAACCTAGAAAATTAGTGTAATTCATAAAAAGTCTCAAATTAAATTTATTTGGATATTTATAATGTCAATTATTTTAATCTTTCATTAATTGGGTAATTACTACATCATCATTGTGTCATAAATAAATTTAATTATTTAATTTATAAAAAATATAAATAAAATACCATTATGTAGGAAATCATTTTATATTTCTAAGGAATATTTATAGATGAATTTATCTTATCTGTAACCCTATATTAAAATGTTTTAGTTATTAAACTTTGATTTTAACTCTTTTAACTCTTCTTTGAATTAAATAATAATAAATGTCCTAATATAATACAAGTGGACCAAAGAGGTTAATATTTTATTCCTAAGGTTTTTTTGGTCGAATTATACTTATCCAATATAATTCGGACTTGTTTTAGGGTAAATAATAATATCATTTTTACCCTTAATTACCCTATTTACATTTAACCGTGGTAAATAAAAATAAAAAGTTACTATTCACAAATGATTATTTTCATCTTATTGAACCACATTTTACTTACTGATATCAACCATGTCTCTCGGATTTTTGAAATTCAACTCACATAAGAGATAAAATTTGGTTTTTTGTAAATTTTCAAATTCTCTTATGAGGTGGGTAACAGACGGTAAAAAGTTCAATAAAATTTTTATATATCTAAAATTATTATAAACTGACTCCAATGAATCACATTGAAAATATATTGGTATTATGTATTGATTTTGACCTAAAATAATTTAAAATAAAATAAATATTTATTTAAATAAAAATGTGGTTTTAAACTATAACTCAGTGTTTTTCACTACTCGTCAAGAATTGAGAGTTTTCAGAAAAATATCAAAAATTCACCCTAAGCTAATTTCGACCTTCCAAATCCAAAAATGAAGCCCATTTTGAAAGATAAAATTTATAATATTTCAAAAAGTGGGTATTACTATTCATAATGGCTAGTTTGATTGGTTGTGGTTTGTAAGAACATGAAGTTTCTTACAACCCACGTTGTTGTATTAATCAAAGTGAAGCATACCATGGAAGTTTGGGGTGTTACAGTAGTGGTTGTACCGACATCTGAAGGCCTTATTCTACACATCCTCATCTCAAACTCTAAGCTGGTGATAGCCTGATCTGATGTCTATCTTCTAGAACCACCGCGCTCCCTTCAGCTGATCAAAGAGGTCATCATTCCTCAGAATTGGGTACTTGTTCTTCACGGTCACATGATTCAGGCACCGATAGTCAACACAAATCCTCAAGCTTCCATCCACCTTCTTGTGAAAATAATTGAGGATTCCCAGGGAGAAACACTGGGCCGAATGAATCCCTTCCCCTGCAAGTTCTCTAACTGTACCCGCAGCTCGCGATGCTCCAAGGGATCTATCTGATACGCTGGTGTAGATATTGGTGTCGTCCTGGGGTACAGGTCAATGTAAAAGTCCACCTCTCTGCAAGGAGGTAGTCCTGGGACATCATCATGGAAAACATCCACATACTGGTCCACCACTACTGTGTAATTTGGACTCTCCACATCAACTGCACTGAGGGTAAGGCTATCCAACTGATGAGTGATCGGCTACACCCTCCTCCAAGTAAGTCCTTCCTACGCTTCAAAGGATCCCTTCTCATCGGGGAAGGTGAACCTGGTCTCATCCATGCAGACACACCGCACTTTGCGCCTAATACAGTCGATCTGAGCATGGACTTTAGAAAACAAGTCCATACCAAAGATGACATCGTAAGGCCTTGACGCCGTTACTAGGAGATCCCATCCAAAACTCTTGCCTTCTAGAGTAAACTCACACTGCCGAAACCAGTGCGTAATTGTCGAATCTGCTCCTGTATGAGTCTCTAGTCGTAAGGATCGAGTGAACGGATCCGTCGGAATCTTCGAGCTCTGAACGAGGGTAATGGAAATGAAAGAGTGACTGACACTTGTGTCTATAAGAACTGCAGATATGGTGGAGTAGACACAGATCGTACCTCAAATCATGTCCGAAATGCCATGATCATATGCCTCAGCTTCCTGGAGCTGAGCTCTCCCCATTCCACCTACTCCCTGTGGTCAGGGTGGACCTCCTTGTGGTGGTGGTGGTAACACCTCAAATCTTCACCCAACGCTAGCTGCATGACCAGCTCCTCTGCCACATTCGCCTGTTCCCTACGAATCACCTTGATCAAAACTCTTCCTCTTCCTTGTAAGTCCCTCAACTATCTTTTTATCATCCAAACGGTGGGCCGTAGAGTCACGAGTCATGCGACCTTGCCCGCTGCAAGTGAAACACTGTATATTCCTTGAATTACTGGCTCTGTTTCATATTCCTCACACAACTGAACCGGTGTCCTGAGGTCATCCACCAGATGGTCTATTACGCTTGGATATCTGTGACATATATCTACTTCCTACTGCAAAAGAATCTTCTACGTGACACTCGGTGGAGGGTCTCACTGTTGGTGACTTCTTAGTAAGGAAACTATCCACTAAAAGGGCTCGCTCTAGCACCCCCTCCTATGTTAGGATGCTGAGTGAGATCATCTAAGCCCTGATCTCTCACCTGAGCCCCTGCTCGAAGGTTAGGTACCTAAAGAATGGGCCCCACAACATATTTGTGGAGTAACGCGAGAGGTCATTGAACCTCGCTGAGTAATGTGCCACCATCATGCTACCATACTGTAGCTGAAGTAGCTCCTGTATCTGCACTGCACATAGGGTGGCTGGGACAGACTCTTCCCGAAATAGGCTCTCGAAGTCTGCCCAGAGTAGTGTCACCTTGTCATGCACTTGGAGCATCATGCTCCACCATTTGTCTGCTGCTGCCTGAAGGGGACTCACAGCATGGATCACCATGAGGTTGGCCGGTGTCCCTACCAGTCTGAAGACACTCACCATAGCCTCCATCCAATCCTCAGCTACCTATGGGTTTGTGTCACCCCTATACATGGGTGTCCTCTGGCACTGGAACTCATGAAATGCACTCAGGTGGCGTGCACACTCTACAGTTGGGGCTGGTGGCATCGGTGGCCCAACGGGTAGTGGTACCACTGGTGCCTCCACTGTGATAGGGCTCTACACCGAAGACTCGTCGCTCGGTGGTCTTCCATCTCATACAAAGCCTAGAACCCTGGTTGTCTGTCTGCGTGGAGGCATCCTGTAAGGAAACAGGAGCACCATTATCCAAAAATTTATACCTGGTGAGCTTACTCAAATAGATCACAAAGCAAACTCCTCAAAACACACACACAATCAGTGTTTTTGTGAACTGAGTCAGAAATCAGAATTCAAGGTCCTGGTGTGTGGATACATCAGCTGTCGCACCAACACTAGACTCCCTAAATTGAAAAACACACTAGGTACCCCTAACAATATTGCTTCACAGAAAATATCAGAGTCTTATGTTATGCGGTAGAACCGACTCCTCTGATACCAATTTTTCATGACCCGTCCATCGGGGCCTGTACCGTAACTACCCCAAGCCCGCCTTCCATAGTCCAAGGGATGGAGACTAGAACCAAAGGCATAAATCTCTAAAACTCGAAAGGCATTTCCTTTATAACCATAAAACACACACAATAGAGTACATGCTAGAAGAAAAAAACTATGTAAAACTGTATAACAAAAGAGTTTTGAAAAGAAAAAGGGACCAGAAATACAAGCCCAACTGTAAAGTACAAGAAACTAAAAGTAAAAGTATAGGCAAAAAGGAAAAGAGCTCTTGGATCATCCCCTTGGAAATCCAACCAAAAGATTAGGTACATATAGCCTCCACAGTACTCAACATTCATCCGTCTCCTTCGTGAACCATCATGTTGTGTGGTCTACCTCCGGGTACCGTCCAGTCCTGGTACACTCAGCCTCAGTCAGTGTTGTCTGTCGTCTGCATCCAATACAATGTGGTGCGGGCATAACCCATGCAGGGGTGAGTATAACGATACTCATTAGGGACCCTGAGACCTTCAAGGACTCACTAAAAACAACAAGGATAAACACCAAGTATGAAATCAACAGATAACCCCCACATAGGTATATGCACATTCATATACCAAAGTTATCAAGTAATCTGTCTCAATCATGAGGAAAACACAAAATAAACTGACTCAGCTAACACATGTATAAAACTCATGTAGAGTGTTAGAGTTGATTACATGTAGCCACTAAATCATCTATTTTTTCAAACCCACACAGGATCTAGGAACAGAAATCAGAACTGTCGAACCCAGACATGATCCAAGAATAGTAATCAGAGTTGTCGAACCCACGTAGGATCCAGTAATAGTATACAAAGTTGTTGAACCCACACAGGATCCAGGAATAGTAGTTAGAGCTGTCAAACCCACGTAAGATCCAAGAACAGTAGTCAGAGCTCTTGAACCCACATAGGATCCAGGAATAGTTGTCAGAGCACAGCCATCCACAGGGTTCCGGACAAAACATGCTTGATTCTAGGAGGGTCTGCTCCTCAATCCAAGTTTCTATACATCAACTGCCATAACGTCCCAATTTTATGTATCCAAAAGATCTTTCCTTCCAAAATGAACCCAACGCGACAAATGGTGCCTCAATCGGACGCCTGATCTGATAGTTATTGGCATTTTCGTTATGAGGGCCCCATTGGATTTACGTTCGATCCAACCTAGTCATACCCCAACTATTTCCAATCATCGAGTGGAGTATAATAAAAGAACCACCTCCTTCCAATGTTTCTGTTTCCATAGATGGTTCTCCAATCGAACGACTGTAGCTCATGTTATGGAAAAAAGAGTGGAAACAGGCCAACGGGTCCGGACTGCGATCCGACCCGGACCGCGGGTCTGACCCGGTCAGCGGATCTCTCCCAGCCCGCGAGGGCGCCCCGACCCACGCTGGGTCCTACCCACTCGGGGCTTGTAGCTGGTGGCCCACGAGGACCTCCCTAGCCGCATCCAAGGGGGAGGCCACACCCCCTGGATTTCTAAACAACTTAACCATTTGGGGGAGTAAAACTGGCGCCACATGGTGTCGACCCATGTCACGCGGGACCCACCCAACGAGTCCCACTCCTCTCGGCTAGCCGAGTGTCCAGCCACCTCCTGGGAAGCGTGGTTGCGCCGCGCCTCCTCCGGAAACCCAACAGCTCGGGCCGCTTTTCCTTCTCACGGTCGGCCTTGCGCCGTCTGCCGCTGCATCGCCGGGGCCAGGGGCCGCAGCCCCCTTTTGTTCCACCATTTGGCGCGGTTACGTCGTGCCTTCCCCAGCAACCCGGTTGCTTGAGCCGTAGGTTTTCATCATGGATGGGCTTGCGCCGGCCGCCACTGCACCGTCGAGGCCCGTCGGCCACGGGCTACTTCTCCCGTGGCGCGGTAGCACCACCGCCGTCCACGTGGTGACGTTTGTCGGTTCCATCCACCTGCAAATTTTATGTGGGTCACCGAACGGGTTCTGGGGGCCCAATTCACATTTCGTATGTATTCACGCACTCCTCAGGACATCGCCTTTGATCCGAAACCATTTTTTATGAGTATCGCTCATCCCGGACTTATACCGCGTTTAGCGTTAAATTCCACAAAGATGGAGGAGAAGTCGGGCCTTGTTCGTTCAGCCCACACCCTCCACGTTAGGGTGATAGCATGCGGATTCGAATAAAATTCCTCAATGGATAACGAAGAATGTGAAACAATTAACAAATCTTGAACTCCTACCTTTGTTCATTGTTCGGCGATGAAGTCACAGAAAGAAGACAAAGGAGATCGTCGTTCATCGTGTGCGCCGCACACTTCAAATCTCAAGCTGCATCGGCTCGTTGACGACGATGCGGAGGGTAGGTCGTTTGAAGATGTCCCATGTTAGTAGGATCTGAAGATGAAGGTTGAAGGAGATCGTTTTCAGCGTTCTTTGTTGGAAGAACGCGTTCTCCATTCTTCGATGGCAAGAGCTTTTCTCTCTTCTCCCCAAGTTCCACCAAATGAGCAATGCCAACCCCTAAAATAATAGATTGAGTTTATCTATTGTTTTTTTGTTGCAAAAAATTCAAAGTGAGTTAATTATTTATGTTATCTCCAATTAATTAATCAATAGGTTGGCACCATAAATTCTTCTGTGTTTTCTCCATTAAGGTGGAGGGGTGGTGGCACCATTAAGTAGGGAGCTCAAAAGGTTTCTCCCCACTTAATGGGGAGTTCAATAGGTTTCAACCTCAAGTGGTCCACACCATATTAAACATGAAGAGGAGGTTAGGTTCGGGTGGGCCCCACCACCATAACCTCTCATGGAAGGTTATGGTGTGGTGGTCCCCACCCCCAACTTCCATATGGAGGATTCAACCAACCAAAATAAAAATAAAGCTACTGCTTTATTTCTATTTAATTCATTCAATAAAAACCCAAAAACTATCTTTTATTTATGACCATATTCCATTGTGGTGAAAGCCTTCTTATGCGATTATCAGCGCTATGAGTTCAACGGTGCCCTTGGATTTCAATTTTGAGCACCGGTTCAAATGTTATAAAAACCTGCTAGTACTTTTACTGAATGTACCCAATAAAAACTTCATAAATTTTTTCTAGGCACACTGGGCCTCGGAATCATGCGCCATCAATTTTTTTAGACTCGTAAAATTCCCATGTATTTAGTAAAAACAATTCACGGAAATTATATGTCTTTGCAATGGTTTTTACCTTTTAATTAGGGTCTCGGGTAGTACATCCCCCTTAAATAATTTCATCCTAAAAATTATGGTATTTATCATATATTAAAAAAGTGTGATATTTCTTCCTTATATATTCCACAACGAGAATGTTTTCCTCTTTTAGTAGGTTATTTCTCCAATGGGCTCCCACCAATCGTGTTTTAGGAGTCTATAACACTTTCTCTCTAATGTCAAAAAACTAGAAAGTTTATTTATTATTATATAATTTAGTATGTAACTTTATTCCACTAGATGTGCGAACCTGAATTGGATCTAACATGTTTTTACTCAGAAATTAATTATAGAAAATTTCATGTACTTAAGAATTAGTTAGAGTCATGTCCAATTGGTAGGCTAAAAATCCAATTAATTCTAGTATTTTAGAGAGCCTAATGTACCTATGGAATAAATTCCCCTCTTTACAAAATCATACAACCCCCTTCCATAAAGAATCCTTCAAGAATACATGAACCCCAATATAAAACTCCAATTCCTCCCTTTTATTAATATCATAGATATTTTTTCAACTCTATGACACTTTAAAATGATCTTGAATAATCTATACATTAACCATCGTGTCCACAATAAGATCATAGAAATCTACCTTTCATTCTCTATCTTATTCATAACGGGTTGTATTATGAAACCTCTTAACATATAATTCTTTATATAGTTCAATTTGTATTCTCAAATACGAGTTATTGTTACATGAAAATTACACCAATGATAGGTATTGATCCCATAAACCTTGGATGTCAAGAAAAGATGACATTATCATGTATTAAAAAGTCGATATAAACCTTTTGAATGTCATATTTGTTGAGGGATGATAGGTGGTTCTTAATTATATCTCATTTTTTAGGGCTATTATAAAAATATAATTGAATTTATCTGTGAACCAAGGATCAAGATTTGATAAAATACTCATAGGTTCCTAGGTAATCATTAAAAATTCATTTATATTGATATAGATAAGGCACTTAAGGGGTAGATATTCTATTATTTATAATAAATGAGGATACTTGGTAGGATGATTAATAATGACCCATATAACATCATTCTTCATTGGGGTATTTCAGAGTATAGTGATAATGTCTACTGCAATGTTGTCCCACTTCCATATAAGTAATGAAATAGATTTCATGACTCCCTTATGATGTTGGATTTTATCCTTTTCCTTATGGAATATTAAGCATCTGGATATATATTCTGCAATTTCTCTCTTCATGTCAATCCACCAAAAATGTTCTCTTAAATCCCTATATATCTTTTTACTATAGGGATTTATATTCAAATTTGAGTTATGTGCTTCATCTAGAAATTCCTCTTTCAACTCTAGTATAGAAGGAACACATAAACACCTCAAAAATATCAATACTCCATCCCTATAAATGGTGTTTTTAAATTTCCCATAATTTAATGCTATAATATTCCTTTTTAATTTATCTTCATGCTAATGGGGCTATATAATATTTTCTAGTAAGGATGGTTTATCAATTTATTCAAGAACAAAATATGTCTTTCTTGCCTAAAAAACATATACATCTTTACTATATCAATGTATATATAATCATTTTTGCGCCTCATTATGGTCAGAACTCTATGGACCCTCTTACTCAATGCATCAATCACATTTTTTCACTTCCTTGAATGGTGTTTTTTTTTAAATCTTAGTCTTAGATTAGTTCCAACCATCTATTTTTTTCTCATGTGGAACTCCTTTTGAGATAAGGTATACCTAAAACTTTTATATACCATATATATATTATATATTTCACTATATTGTATAATTATCCATATTTTCAAAACACATTGTATGGATTCTAGCTCAATTTCATGAGTTTCATAGTTCTATCCATATATTTTCAATTTCCATGATTCAAAGTCAATCACCCTATCATTCTACATAAAGACAAAACCATGTACTTTATTCAATTCATTACTATTAATTACAAATACTTATATTAATAATGGTAATGTTAATACTAGTACATTAATAAATCTCCTCTTTAGTTCTCCATGATGTACATTACATTCCCATTTACCATATAAATTTATCCTTTTTACATGTCAACTTGACTAACATGATGGATAATTAGTAATAGTATCCAACAAACTGCTGATAGTAACAAGATAAACCTATAAAACATTGGATATCTATTTTGATCATAGATGTAGGATGTTATTTGACTTCCACGGTCTTTGAGGGGTTAATAGATATTACATCAGTGGATAAAATATGACCAATAAAATAAACTTTGTTGAACCAAAATTCACACTTACTATATTTCCTATATAATTATTTTTTATGATGTTATCTATATTTATTTATAGATGACTCTCATACTATTCGTAGATCATAGAGTATATGAAGATATAATTAATGAATACCACCCCAAAATTATCCATATAATCCCTCAATACTATATTCATTTTATCTATAAATATTGAAGGTGCATTAGTTAAACCAAAAGCCATTACTGTAAACTAATAATGGTCATACCCTATTTGAAGTGTTTTCTTCTGTATATCACCCTTCATCACTCAAAATTTATTATAACCATGGTGAATACCAATCATTGAATGGTATTGGGATATTTGAAGTCGATAAAATAAATCATCATTGTGTGGTAAAGGATACTTATTCTTTATTGTAATGTCATTTATCTCCCTACAATCGATACATAGTCTCTTAAACCCATCCTTCTTTTTCCTTGAATAGAATAGGGTCTCACCATATTGAATCTATAGGGAGTATAAATACCCAATCATAAAAATCATAAATATATTTTTAAAATATCATAAACTCTATTGGTTACATTTTATATGGAGTTTAATATATTATTATTACTTGATAAATGAGTTCAACAGATAACACAACTTTATACTCTTTTTGATGACCGGGTTGTTATTCATGAAAAAACAACAATGAATTTCTTTACCATGGTCACATACCCTATTTTTATTAAATCTTCATTATCCACATATCACATTTGATCTTCCACTCCTTCAAAAAATTAATTACGGATAGCTATTGGAGTAGGATCTATACTTGATTTTGTTGATAAATTTTCCCCTATAAGGACCCCAGATTTAACTTAACATTAATGAATTAAAATATCCATCACTTTCTATTATATTTCTACATTATACTTTTCATATCAATACATACCAATGATCATATAAAAACATTGGTATAATAAAAAAATTTGAAAAAACTTTATTCCCATGCATCATAATTAAAAATAACTGACACATCATTGTTGCAATAATATTTCCACTCAGTGTCTTAATTGATAACTCCCTTTATAGGGTTATAGGGAAATATCTAATATCATTAAATACATGGAAGATATAAAATATTAAATAGTTATATAATCAAATAAAACATTCTATAACTTTTAGGAGATAATAAATGTACCTACCACAATGTCAATAGTATCTTCATCTTCAGATGTGGTAATTACATAAGCATGACCTTTCTCCCCTGGCCTTTTCTTAGGTATATTCAATTTATGTTTGAGTAATTGGATAACATAATTTCCCTCCTCATGATATTTAAATCATTAAACATCAAAATCTTTATCCATAATGTTTTTCATTTGTGAGTTATTTTTTGACCACACATATAACACACTCTCATTCCATTCCTTTAAGCCCCGCGGTATTTATTCCCATAGTGGTCACATATGGGGAATACCATACTTCCTTTACTTCTCTTTTCTATGTATTTATTCTCATGATACTTATTCGGCCTTCTATTCTCTTGATTTCCATTCAATACATATATCCTAGATAACTAATTTTCTTCCTTAATGGTGCTTGAGACTATATCCTCATATGATGAAAATGATTTAGAAACAAATACCCTTCAAAGGATTTTCAACAACCCTCCAAAGAATCAATCAATATTTATTTTTGGTGTACATACACAATCCAAAACATTCCTAGCTAACCAGGTAAATATATCCTCATATTCAACATCATTTCCTCCTAATGGTTTCTAATATTAAGGAACTACCTTTACATGTGTACACATTTATCATTAGAAAAGTATTTTTCATATAAAACCCCTCTGAAAGTTCCCAATTCTGTGTTCTTTATCTCATATTACTCTATTGTGTTTTGATTTTTTGACACCCATTTTTATGTGTCACCCATCATACAATCAACCAAAATGATGACTTATTATGTTTCACTACATCCTAAAGAATTATATATATTCTCTAATGTCTTTACAATTTCTCAGAAACCAATTTGTAATGACTCATTTTTTAGAACTAGATGAAAATACAAAATGAATTTTAGTTTTTCATTTACTATATGGTCCATTTTATAAACCAATCTTCAGAACATAATTCTGAGAGATGGAATAATTCTATGTGTTTTTTTATTCTTGTGTAAAGGTACAGGGGATCGATCATGTGTCTAGTATTTTTTAGGAATGTAGGACTATGAAAATAAAAATTTTGGTGGGTCTAGCAGTGGTGCATAGTTTATCTGAATCTGTACAGCCCTCAATAGCATACTTTGTGTCTTGTTTCAGAGGACAAGAATGCCCCACACTATATGGTCATTATTTACCCAAACCATGTGCCTAGCCACACAGATAGTTCCAAATGGATAATATTCTCACACTGTTCATCACATGGTTGGTGCACAGATTGGCTAATAGTGCGACTCAAAATAGTTTATAATTTTTTTTAAAGAAATTAAATTAATTAAATTAAAATTAAAATTAAAATTAACTAAATAAATTTATATGGAAACTAAAAAAATACTTAAATAATAATAATAATAATATTATTATTATTATTATTATTTGGTTTTGGTTTAAGAAACCCCAAAGGGTTGTATCCCCCTCTCTCGCATGACAACCCATTGGCACAACACTATTGCGTGTGAGATCCCCTCTTGGCTTGTACTCCCCACGCCAAATATACTACTTTTCTTTAATTTTATCACTCGATTTATTCCATATATGATCTCATCTACAGTCTCCTCCCTTATATAGTTTATTTACCATCTTTCTATCACCATATTCTATTTAGACGAACCATAGGGTTTGGTTCGGCCAATTTTTTTTGTTCCTCTTGTTTTTAGGGTGTCCAAAAAATCTCTCATGTTGGCATCGGGTGTGTTTCAGCATCTACTGCTGATGGTGAAGCATTTTGGTCCATTTTAGTTTTCATTCACCGCTCGAGGTACTGTTTTTCTCCCAATGACTTATCTAGAAAACTCTAATTTTGGGTCTTTTGGTGTTTTGAGGTTCTAGTATTTATTTTTAGTGTGTTTGGTTATCATTAAGGCAGGTTCCATTTTTCAGAATCAAGGGTGACTTACCACATATGCATAGGTAGGAAAATATATATATAAGTTCCCCATTTATATGTATATTCACCCATGATTGTAAATATATATATATATGGGGATGGGTGTGCTTACTTATATATATTATGAATGAATACAGGTGTTAGTGGAGGTGAGTACATGCTTATATAGGCATACATGTAAGGATCCCTTTGTATGTATTCAAGGCCATGTTAATATGTACATAGGGGATAGGTTTCCTTATATATATGTGTGAAGGAGAAAATTCTCATTGTAGGTAAGCATCATATTCGAGTGGTCGTCAATGAAATCATCAAGTGTCGAAGTGTGTGGATTTGTACACTTCCCTTTGAGGTAGGATTCCTTGCTTATTCCCTTCAGTTTATGTCCTTTTAAAAATATTCAGTATATGATGTGCCATCCATATTTTGATGTTATTAAATTATTATGTATGTGACACCTTTATTTTTTCCCCCTTTAACCCTTGCATTGTACCGTATGTTATATCTCTTACGCCCTGAGATGAATTGAACTCATAATATTTAATGAAATGAATTGTTGAAATATAGTGTCATGTTTTATAATAAAGCCCCTCAAAAAGGTTTTTTGTTTTCATATATAAAATTCCATAAATGAATTTCTAATACACAATAAATTTTTTATGCTTGATTTAGTGTCTTCAATTATATGTTATGGCATGTTTCTTATGGACTTGGCCTTTTCAGAATTTTATTTCTTAATCCATTTTTAGGATTGGATTGAACGGTAGTTATGGATGATCTTGATATATTGGGAAATTTTAATTTCTTGTTGAAATTTTATTAAAGGCATGAAAATTCCATGTTACTTAACTTAATTTAACTTGTTATTCTCATAGCACTTTACCTATTGGTCATACCCTGTATCTTTGAGCTTATTCATGAGCACAATGCCTCAATCCCTTTTATTTGACTTGTGCAACCTGGATGGCTTGAATAGATTTTGGATTTAAGATTATTCTTTGATATCCTATGATTTTATATATAAATATATATATATATATATATTACTTTCCTTGTGATGTGATTTGGCTACCTAGTTCCTTTGGTATGGTCCAAGAGAGAACATGTGTTCTGTCACGAACCAGCCCAAGTACCCTAGTAACCCAATGATAAAGTTTTCCCTAACATATCCTGAAGTGCATTCGCAATCCCCATAGGTTGTAGACTAGAACCTAACATCATACAACATTCAATTGGAAATTATTTTTCCAATAACAATGTAGAAGTAAAATAAGAATGATAATATGAATATAAAAATAAAACTCCACTGGGAGTAGAGTACCAGAATACAATAAGGCATAAATAAGCACAATGTACTAACACCTAAGTACTAAAATAGGGAAAACAAAAACCTGGTCCCTAGGGACATAACTCTCAAAGACCATGGTTCAGTAGATGGATCTACATCCAAGTGATCATTTCTCTTTTCTTGAAACTGGAAGAAGATAATCTCAAAACATCAAAAGGCACAAGTAGGGTGTGAGATAAAAATCCAAGTAGGTTCTCACCATAGATTCCATAATAGATTCCAACAACTGATTATCTGGAGGAATGATTTCAATTTTTAATGAGAAACAGGTTTGGCATTTTAAATCATAATTAAACAAATCATGATACACATTTCAAGTGATGGAAAAACTACATTAAGAATAGGTTTTACTAGTGATGGGATATTGCTAAAACAATGGCTAAAATAAAAAATTACATTAAATAGTTTATGTAAATTTGACAGGAATGTAATGTAGTTAAAAATCATTAGTAGGCATTTATATCACAAATATAAGTAACAAGAGAGAAACATGGTCATATTCCAACTAGGTACAATAGTATTTCTAGATATAGGATTCCACACTCTCTAAGTGATCATAGAAATATGTGTACACGTACATCCTTTGGACACTAGTTAGAGAGGACTTGTCAGCATCACCTAAAAGATGTGACCTGATGGAAGTATGTTTTAGAATGTTGTAATAACTTAGAGTGTGTCCAAATAACTCACCAACTACCTAAGGATTGCATGTTCTCTTATACAATCAAGGATGGGGAATATATTTAAAGACTACTTAAAATACTATTAATTACCATTATTTCATTTCAATGAAAATTTTCCAATTAAAACAAAACTGAGTTTTAATCAAAAATGTGCCTCTTTAACAAGATAAAACCACTGAGTTTCTATTAAAACATTTTAATCCAATTTAACTAGTTTGAAATCTAATAAAAACCAATTCCATCATTTCATAATTCATTTCGACAATTAAATTAAAAAAAAATTAATTGAAATCATTTCCATCAAATCTACAATTTTAATTGAACAATTCAAATTAACAAATTTCCATTAACACACCCCAATTCAATGGAATTGGGTTTTTTGAAATCACATGCCAAAAAGCATTTCAAATTTATCAATTCACTAGAATAAGATTTCAGTATATCAATTGAAAGTGAGTTTATGAAATTTAATTTATGTCAACTATTGAAATAAATAAGGCGACACGTGGTTAATCAATTTGGATAATTGGGACAGAACCACCAGCCACAAGGTATCTGATGTTGGCAACAATGGTAAACCACTCTGTGTGATTCAATAAACCTCCTCACTTCCTTGTTATTGTAAGCCTCTAAACACCTATGGTCAACCTTTGTCAAGGGTTACTATAACCAAAACTAGTTATTTTATTTCAAAAAGAAATAAAATTTCACATGCGATGATATTTTCTCACTCCTTGATAATTTTAAAACTATCGATTAAAATATAATATGAGATAATATTTTTTCTCTCCTTGACAATTCCTAAAATACCATTCTATTTCATTGCATTCACACATAATATTCTCAATAAGATTAATTATATTTGTTAAACTTATAATTATCATTTTAAAAATATTATTAATTAACATTTTTTAATCTCAAAATTATCATTCGATAATTTTATTAATTGTCCTCTAATAAAAAAATGTAAAAATAATCTTTGATTATTCTATGAAATTGATTTTTGATAATTCATTACAATTATTATTCGATAATTTTTAACAATTATCTTTTCATAAATTCACAATATTTATATCTTAATAATTTATTTATAGGTATTATTTGAGAAATTCATATAACTGTTCATTGAATGATAATTCTTTGTGATTATCATTAATTTTTAAAAATATTAACATTTGATATTTATAAAAATTATATCCTCGGAATAAATTACTAAAAAAATTATCTATTTATAATTTTAATATTTATCATTTTATACTCTATCAATTATTATTTTTTAATTTTAAATAATTATCCTTTAACAAAATGTATAATTATATTGGGATAATTATTTCTTACAAATTGTCATTTTTTAAATATCTTATGATAATTTGTTTTCACGGTTATCCTTTGAAAATTTAGTGCAATTATCCTTTTAAAATTCATAATAATTATTTCTGATAATTTGTGTAATAATATTTTGACAACTTTAATAATATTTTTCACATGAAAAATCTATTATAATTATCCTTGGAATGTTGTAAAATTATTTTTGGCTGATTTATTTTACAATATATCCATCTATAATTATTTCTTGATAATCTTTCACAAATTATCCATTTCTAATTTAGAATCTATCCTCTGATAATTTTTTTCAAAGAAACATTAAAATTTTAAAAATCGGATTGAGGAATAACTTCTTGCCTTCGAATCAAAAATATTATTTTGCTTCTTCTCGTCGAGACGAATTCAAATGTACGGACAATGTGTAATTCTAATAATTAATGTAGAAGATATTGAATTTATAAGATTGGATAAATAATAATAAATAAATAAAAACCAAATAAGAACACCTCCTCCTATTATAATTGGCACATCGTTGAAAAGAATGAATGTCTTCCCACCTATACCAGTCAAAATGCAATGCACTGATGGTTTATCGGTCATGCGTAGAGAGTCTTGGGACTATTTAGGTACAACTGAATCGATCCACCATGAAGGAAAGAATTCCTAACTATTTCAAGAACCCCAAAAATCATTTCCACTGGTCAAAACTAAAATCCCACATTAATCTTCCATTTGATGTGATTTTTAATGATGGAGTCATTATTTTTTTCTTATTAATACATTACCAAGTTAAATGGTCAAAATCAAATAAAATCAAAGGTCTTTGAAACATTCCAGTGGTTTAATGGAGCTTTGGCCATTCTTTGGGGAAGGGAATGAATAGTTCCATTTTTTATTAACTAAAATTAATTATTTAGCATAAAAAAAAATAACATCAAATGCTTACATGTGAATGTTATGACCTTCCTTGAGAAAACCCCTCATTCTGGAGCCAACAGTGATCTCATGTTTCTAAAATGATGAACCGTTTGAGGGTTATTAGTGATTTATTGTTTAAAAATCATAATAAATAATTAATTAAAAATAAAAGGGGTTTTATTATGAGGGAGACTTCCAAAAATTTGATGAATACAAATGTTATACCCTGTTTAGGGTAAACACCACGTTCTGGACCTAACTAGGGTCTCATATTTCCCATACAACGCACCATATGGGAAATATTTAATTATTTTTAATAAAATAATATATTAAATATTATTTAATAGCTTTATCTCATGAGTGAGACATCCAAACATCTGGATCCATCAAATGTTATACCCCTCCTAGGGTAAACAAAATGTTCCAGACATAACAGCTATCTCATATTTCTTATATGATGCACCATTTTGGAGTTATTCAATTATATTGAATTAAAATTTTGAGCATTAAATATTATATTTAATATTTTTATTCAATCTTCGTCGAGGATTTTTGAGCCTCAAAATCACACACTAAATCAGTTTTGAACACCAAAAATATTCAATTGAATATTCCAATATGTTAACTAGAATTCAAGTACTTTAAAACATTTACCAAAATTTATGCTAATAAAATCATTTTATCCTTTTCCGCATTATTAAGCTATTAAAAAATTAAAACAATAGGGTTTAGGAATATCTGAAACTATAATGAGATGTTACATCCTCCCCACCATAGGAACATTATATCCCTAGAAATCCTGTGAAGAAACCTCCATGTAACAAAAGATGATGCCACTACATTAGCACTTGTGCCTCCCTCTCCCACATCTCATGAAAATTAGAACCATTATTCTGTAACACATGGACTAGAGGTATCTTCCTCCCATAAAGTACTTTGGTCTCAGAATCAACAACCTGGATGCATCTTTCCATCATAGATAAACCAAGTTCCACTTCAACATCACTCAAACTCAAACCCTAATATGGGTCAAATGAAAACATTCAAGTTGAGACACATGAAACACATTATGTATCGATATTTTCTGTGGTTGTAGTTAAAAATTATATGAAACTTTCCCCACCTAATCAATAACCAAAACTTTGTCCCTCAAAATGAGGAGAAAGCTTCCCATGCCTCCCAAGTCGTCGATGACCCAATGAGGGTGAAACCTTTAAGAATACCTTGTCACCAACTGAATATTCCAAAAAAAATAAAGCAATGATCGACATAAGGCTTGAATAGGATCTGTGTTGTTAACATTCTATGAATAATCATCTAAATCTTAGATATCGTCACATTCACCAATCATGGTCCAACCAAGGAACTTTCAGCAATATTCAACCAACACAAAAGAGATTTACAAGTACGATTATACAATTCCTCAAAAGGATTCATTCTGATCGCGGACTGGTAAGTATTATAAGATAACTTAATCAAGCATAAATAATCATCCCAAGCCCCACCAAAGTCTAGAACACAAGAGTGAGTCATATCCTCATAAAAACATCCAACTGAGACTTTAACTCTTTTTTTCTATTGGATTTATGCGTTATTAGAGAATTAAAATGGGTTGAGTACTTAGAGTTAAGTCAATAGAAAAATAAACCTCCCTTACCAGTAGAAAACTAAAGAATTCATAAGGAAACATGTCAAGAAACTCAACGAAGAATGGAGTTAGATCACCACTCATTGAATATCACTCTTGATAAAAAGAAAACACTAATTTCAATTTCCCCAACTCTGGATAAGAAGGTCTATCTCATATCGACCTTAGGTCTCATTATCCTTGAAGACAAGTGGTGAAATGGGGGTATTAAGGTAGAACCATTGAAGAAATACATTAATGAGGTTTTATTGTAAATGATCCAATCCCTCCTAAATATGAAGTCAAGATATTCCATGTTGAGAACCAGAAAAATCCAAGCAAGCTCAACTTATGATGGAGAGAAGACACAAGAAGGACTATGAAGACCCTATTCTCTCATCACACCAAGGTGTGTAATAATATCCATTGAAAAAGATAAAATCTACATAGGAAGATTAATAAGATTAATGATACATGTTTAAATAAATGAGTGGGATGCACCAGTATCAAATAGAGCAGTCACTAATGACAAATCTATAATAATGGTACCTTTCACAGTCATTGGACTAGTATCTATTTCCCCTAGAGACTCTTATAATATGTGAAGAAGCTTCATTTCATATGTATATGGCATGAAAACTTTTTTACATTAATCATTTTATTTCCCCACATTTTTTGAAGATGGTGATCAACTAGTTCTACTGTGTGGAGTGGAAAAGTTGCGGCATAACTATTGTAAGCCCTAAACATTTATAAGAGTCGTAGTTCTGTTAGCCTACTCAAGATTGATAAACTCCACAGCCTTGGCCAACACCATTGACTTTGGATAGAAGTGTATTGTGAAAGGAATCATGATGTCCTTCTACTCTAAACCCTCATGTTTCTTTTCCATCACTATTGTGTCCCACCATCTCCTGCTTGGCCCCTCCAACAAAAAGGTGGCTCACTTCACCTTGATCTCATTCAGTGTCTCTAGGAACTCAAACAAACATTCTATCATGTACAACCATTCCTTATCAAGTTGATGATCATTGGATCCCTCGAGGATGCACTGTTACTATTGAAGGAACTCATAAGAACAATTTCTAAGAACAACCCCCTAAGGATCTACAGCTAGAGCCTGAACGAGGACTAGTGTGGGTATCTGCCCAAAGCATGGACAGTGTGCACGATTACCTCAATTGGAATCAGATCTAGAAAAGGATTTTATCACCGAGGATCAGCAGAATTATCCTCCTAGATCTCATTCACACTTCTTCTCAGAGCCATGATGTTTCACGACATCATAAAAAAATAAAGAATTCATTAGATAATGATTGTTCTAAGAAATGATGGAAATTAATCCCAATAGAAAGAAAAAACAAGATTTAGATTTTACTTTATCCAAATTAAAATAGGGAAAATACTAGAACTAATCCATTTTATGACATTCCTTAACCACCCCTGGCAACTTAAGGTTCATTGTAGTGAGTGTTGGGTAGGCACTCAATCACAACTACCACTTAAGTCCCAACAATATTTCACAAATGAATACTGACTTCAAGACAAATCTCAACCACCATCTAATACCTTTTTGTCATGAACCAGCCTTAGTACCCTTGTAACTTGATAACCGAGCCAGCCATGAAATATCCCAATGTGCATTCTCGATCCCCACGACTTGGTGACTAGAACCTAGAATCATACAACATGCAAGTGGGAATGATTTTTCCACTAACAATGCGGAAGTAAAAGAAGAAAGATAGTATGTATATAAAAAGAAAAATCCACTGGGAGTAAAATGACAGAAAAAATAAGGAAAATATAATCCCAATGTTCTATATCCCAAGTACTAAAACATGTAAAAAATAGCATAGTTCATTAAGGACACAACTCATAATGACCATGGTTTAGTAGCATGATCCACCTGCAAGTGATCCTTTCCCTTTTCTCGAACCTGGATGGTGATAATCAACAAACACCCAAAGCACAAGTAGGGTGTGAGATAAAAAGCCTATTAGGGTCTCACCACTGATTCCATAACAAATACCAACAATTAATTAATCAAAATAATTATTTAAATTTTTAAAGATAAATTGGTTTCACATTTTAAAGCATAATTAAAAAAATCATGCTACATAGTTCAAGTGATAGAACATTTACTTTAAGTAAATTCTTTAAAAATGATGGAATATTGCTAAAAAATGGATTAAATAAAATAATTACATAAAATAGTTTTTTGTAAATTCAGCAGGAAGGTAAAGGAGTTAAAGATCGTTGGCATACATTTATATCTCAAATACAAGTAACAAGCATGCTTCATGGTCATCTTTTAACAAGGTACGATAGTATTTCCACCTATAGGACTCCACACTCTCTAAGTTATCACATCAATTTTTCTACACATAAGTCCTCTAGAAACAAGTCAGAGATGACTTGTCACAATCACCTAAGGGATGTGACCTACTGCATGTATGTTTTAGAATGTTGTAATAGCAAAGAGTGTGTCCAAATAACTCACCAACTAAATAAGGATTGCATGTGATATTACATAATAAAGGATGGGTAATTTATTTTTAGACTACTTAAAATAAAATTAAATCCCATTATTTCATTTCAATGACAATTTTCCATTTAATACCAAAACCTATTTTAATAAAAAGCATTCCAATTGAAAAAGATAAAACCATTAGGTTTCAATCAAAACATTTTAATACAATTTTATCAGTTTGAGATACATTCAAAACTAATTCCATCATTTCACAATTCATATCCATAATTAAATTAAATAATTTAATTGAATTCATTTCCATAAAATCCACATTTTAAATTGATATTTTATATTATGAAATTTCTATAAACACACCCCAATTCAATGGAGTTGGGGGTTTTCCAAATCTAATGCCAAAACCATTTTAAATATAACAATTCAATGGAATCAGATTTTACTACATCAATCAAAATAATGTTTACGAAATTGAATTTAAATCAATTATTGAAATAAATCAAGCGATACATGGTTAATCAATTTGGATAATCTGTATAGAACCACCTACCTCAAGGTTTCTGATGTTTCCGACAATAATAAACCACCATGTGTGTTTCAATACACCACCTCATGGCCTTATTATTGTATTTGTCAACACACCAATGGTAGACCTTTGTCAAGGGTTCCTAGAACCAAAACTAGTTATTTTATTTCAAAATGAAATAAAATTTCACATGCGATGATATTTTTTCTCTCCTGGATAATTTTAAAATTATTTATTAAAATAATATATGTGATAATATTCTCTATCACCTTAATAATTCCTAAATTAATGTTCTAGGCCATTTCATTCACGAATAATATTCTCCATAAGAATAATTATCCTTGAAAAACTCACAATTATAGTTTTTATAATAATAGTAATTAACATTTGATAATCTTTCATTTATCATTCAATAATTATATTACTTATCCTTTGATAAAATTTGTTAAAATTATCTTTGATATTTTAATAAAATTGATCTTTGATAATTCCTTTCAATTATCATTCAATAATTCTTAACAATTATCTTTTGATAAATTCAAAATATTTATATTTTAATCATTTTTTATAGTTATTATTTGACAACTTCATATAACTATTCATTGAATAATGATTCTTTGTGATTATCATTAATTTCTAACAAAATTAACTTTTTATAATTATATAAATTTTAGTCTCAAAATAAATTACTAGTGAAATTATAATTTGATAAATTTAATAATTATCATTTTATATTCTATCAATTATCATTTGATAATTTATGATAATTATCCTTCAATAACATATGTAATTATATTCTGATAATTATTTATTACAAATTATCATTTTGAAATTATCTTATGACAATTGGTATCCATTATTATCGTTTCATAATTTAGTATAATTATCCTTTAATAATTAGTAACAATTATTTATGATCATTTGTTTAATAATATTTTCACAACTTTGATAAAGTTTTTCACATGAGAATTCTCTTATAATTATTCTTGGACAATTGTAAAATTATTTTCTACTAATTTAATTTATTATATATCCATCCATAATTATTTTTTGATATTTTTTTACAAACAACCCATTTATAATTTAGAATTTATCCTTTGATAATTTATTTTCAGAGATACATTAAAATGTGAAATATTAGATTGAGGAATACCATACTGCCTTCGAAAAGAAAAATATTGATTTACTTCTTTTCATCGAGATGAATTAAATAGTTCAAATGATGCAAAATTATGATCAATAATGAAAAATATATTTAATTTATAATATTGGATAAATAATAAATAAATAAATAAATGAAATAGGAACACCTTCTCCTTTTAGCATTGGTGCACCATGGAAAAGAAGGAATGTCTGCCCATCTAGACCAGTGGAAATGGAATGCCCTCATGGTTTATCGGTCATGTGTAGAGAGTTTAGGGACTATTTGAGTTCAACTAGATTGCTCCACCATGAAGGTAAAAAGTCCTGACTATTTCAAGAACCCCAAAATTCATTTCCACTAGTCAAATCTAAAGCCTTACATTAATTGTCCATTTGATCTGATTTTTAATAATACAATCCTTAGTTTTCCACCATTAATACATTTCCAAGGTAAATGGTCAAAATAGTTCAAAATCAAATGTCTTTGAAACTTACAGGTGGTTTAATGGATTTTTTCCATTCCATGGGGAAGAGAATGAATAGTGTCATTTTTTATTAATTAAAATTAATTATTTAGTATAAAAATTAAATAACATCAAATGTTTTCATGTGAATGTTATGAACCGCCTAGGGTAAACCCCCCTCCCCCCCATTCCGGACCCAATGGTGGTCTCATATTTCTCAAACGATGAACTGCTTGAGAGATATTAGCAAATTATTATTTAAAAATCGGAATAAATAAATAATTAAAAATAAAAAGGTTTTTATCACGAGTCATCCATCCAAAATATTGACGCTTACAAATTTTATAACCCTTCTAGGGTAACACCACATTCTAGACCTAACCATGGTCTCATATTTTCCATACGATGAACTGTTTGGGAGATATTTAATTATTTTTTATAAAATAATATATTAAATATAATTTAATAACTTTATCTCACGAGTGAGGAATCCAAATATCTAGCACCATCGATTGTAATAACCATAATAGGGTAAACACAGTGTTTTAGACATAAAAGTTGTCTGAGATTTTTCATTCGACACACCGTTTGGGAGTTATTCAATTATTTGGAATAAAAACTATGCACTTAATATATTATATTAAATATTTTTATTCAATATTAATCAAGTATTTTAAGGCCTCTAAATCACACACTAACTTAGTGTTGAACACCAAAAATATTCAATTGAATATTCCAAGATGTTAACTACCATTTAAGGCATTTAGCACATTGAACATAATTTCTACTGATAAAAACATTTTCTTCTTTCCCACTTAATTAAGATATTAACAATTTAAAAAAGAGGGTTTAGGAATACCTGAAATAGTAATAAGATGTTACAACCTCCCCATTATAGAAACTTTCTATCCCCAGAAAGCCTACAAAGAAGCATCCTTGTCAAAAATATGAGGCCACTAATCCAGTATTAGTGCCTCCCTCTCCCACGTCTTATTAGAATTAGAACCATTATTCCATAACACATGAACCAAAGGTATCATCCTCCCATGAAGTAACTTGGTCTCAAAATCAACAATGCTGATTAGTCTTTCAGTTATAGATAAACCATGTTCCACTTCAAGATCACGCCAACTGAAAACCTAATATCAATCAGATAAAAACTTTCATGTTGAGATACATGAAACACATTATGTATCAATGTTATCTATTGGTCAGATAAATACTTTATGCTCATGTCATTATTATGTGACCATTAATATCTCCCATCATTTACATTACTGAACATTTGAGCACCCCCTTTCTTATATTTTATTTCCATAGGTAATCAATAACGGTTTTAAGTGTGTTATGCCTAAGAGGGTTACTCTATGTAAAGAACTTATTGGTGCATGATATTGGTCCTTACAAACAAATTTTTTATGTATCCATGTTATTTTATATTTTTTCCTATTTCTTTGAAACTATAATCCTAAATGTTCATTGGGAAAGTGATTCCATTTTTTAGTTTGATGTTGTATGTTCTGGATGGTTAAAATCGGTAACATTTATCAGTATCAAATATGGAAATGAAAATATTCTATAATTAGCACTGGATTTGAGAGTGTGGGTTCAGTTATGTTACAGTTGTTATCAGAGGAGGTTTTAGATAACTTTGGAGATAATGATATTTTCATTTGAGGTTAACTTAAGAGTTATTTATTATATCATGGATTTATAAGTTTAACTTTTATCATGAGTTTAAAGGCTTATACAACACCTTTTTAGGTTTTAAGTGATGGGATCTAGAGATGATTAATATTATTTTGGGTGTCATTAATGGTAACATAACCATTGTGTTTAGTATGTGTTTTAGTGAAAGGGGTATTTGAGGAATACTGATTTTATATTCTACAGACATAAATTGAAAGGTATTGAAAACATTTAAGGTTAAAATGATATTTTATGTTTAGGTAATTATGGTTAATCTGGTTAAAAGATTTATTACATGCAGATAATATAATATTTACTACATAGATAAGCATCATGGTTGGAAATTGATTTGGTTACTATGTCATTAATGTTATTTTTAAAGTCCATTATTTTGGGAAAATTATACAATTAAGGTAAATAGAAATAATATTGGATAAGATATTATTTTTATTTGAGGAATAATGGTTAAATTATCTTTTGGAAGTATATATGGTTTTATTATGGCTTTATTATGATTCATGTTATCTATGTAAATTATTAATACATTTGGTATATTATATGATTTGTTAAAATATATTTTGGGAATATTACATTATGAGTAACTAATGTTGATTGGAGATAAATGTTAAATTATTATCAGAAGAATATGTGATAAAATCCTTCTGATTTTTGGGTTTTAAACATAGTTAGGAACATTTTGAATAATTCTAAGTTTATTTATTTTTCTAATTATCTATGTTTAACTTTGAGTGTTATTGTTTAGGATTTGTTGAATAGTGTTATATTTTTTATATGAACCTTTATTCATTTTGTTAATAATATTAACATATTATAAATATTTAGGTTTTAGTTAATGTCTAAATATAAAAGGAATATCTTGTTATCCTTTTATGGAATTTTATTATCCATTATATGTTGATCTTATTTATTTATTAATCCAAAATACAACATGAGTGATCATAATTTGGAGAAAAATGTGATATTTTAGTGGAAATACATTAAATGATGAAATTATACTTGTAAATTAAGTATATTTTCTTATGTTATTAGTCTTGATTATAAAGTAATTTCTCAACTCTATGATAAGGATCTTGAAACAAAAACTTTATCTTATTATATTCTTTTCTAATGAATGTATAGTATTTTTACACCTCATCAGTTTAATATTTGTTGGTTGTTAAAATTATTGTGATCATTCAATTTCTTGAGATTAATGTTCTCTATCACTCTCCTTCATTGTTTTGGTATTATATTTTTCCTCTATGTCAATATTTTCAATTCCTATGAATGTTCTCCTATTTTAAAACCTTGTTATTTATTATTCTAGATGACTATTATATTTATCTTTCCCAATATTAAAGAAAAATCCTTATTAACCATGTTTACTATGTGCATTTTCAAAATAGGGTTTTTTCAAATTTCAAGGCATTGATTACTAAGATCGAGCTAAAATTATGGTGATGCAATTTTTTTTATAGCTGCAAAATGTTACTTCCCACAATTTTAAAGCAACACTATATTTGATAGCATATAGAAGTTTCAATGTATAGCATAAATAAACCATGATATATTATTATATAACTTATCCATGAAATTGGAGTACAACAATTGGAGTAAAAAAGTAATAAAATATCTATATAATGGTCCTACTAAATCCAATTATATTGAATAATTCTTAGGAAGTGATCAGTGAATTTTTTTAGTAATGTTATTTTATGCTTCAAAAAAATGTTTTCTTAAAAAATGGTTTAATTCCCTTTTGTGATTGAATATTATAATTAATTTATGATACTTTTAGAAATTTAAAAAATCATATAATTTTTTAAATCATTGTATAAAAATTATCTTACGTTGAAATTTTGTGAATTTTTTGAAAAATATTTATTCTTCAAAGAATAGTGTTAAAAAATGATTATTACTAAACACATTATTTTTCAAGAATTTGAAATTTTCCATTTTGTTTTTAAAAAATTTCAATGTAAAAAATTATTCTCTTATATTATTAATAATCAAATTATTTTAATTGGAATCAATTTTATGGTCAAATTTTTCATAAAAATATTTTTGTACCAAAAAGGTTACTTTTCTAAAAGAACTATTTTTCATTTTGAATTATTTTTTTTACCTAAAATCAATTTCCAAAAATTATAGAAATTTAGTGATTAAAAAATTTATTCCATATTTTTAATAAAGACGTTATAATTTTGGTAAATATTCCACTTTAATTTATACTCATTAGTAATAGTAACCAAAGTAAATTTGTGTTACCACGGTAAAGGTGAAATGGATTAATTGGGGTTAAAACTAATGTGATAAGTCATAAATTCATTACAAAACATTAATGTATTTCATTAAATGAGTCTATATCATTAATAATCATCTTGAATTCTAAAATATTACCTTTTTTAACCATTTATAAATCATTTTTACCTTAATAATATTAATGGAAAAGTTAAAGTCAAAAATGCCAATGTCTTGATTTTAATATATATAATATGTTTTGAATGGAATAAACATAAATTATGTTCAGTTAAAAATATTTCATTAAGATATGAATGATAATTTTTTATCTTAATTTTTTATTTTTTATTCTTACATATGAAATTATTTCGTTATATTCTTATACAATGTCGATATAGTGTTTGCCCAAGTAGTATAAAAATCAAGTAAGTGATATAGAAAACACTAAAAGTTTTATTTCTAGTTAATTTATATAATAAAATGAATTTTATAGACAAATAAAACATATTAGGATTGTTTTAATTGTTTTTATTCTAATTCAATTTTTATCATGTTGTTCTCAAAGTCATATTATTTGAATAGTTATTGAAATGATATTAATAGTATTTTATGTTAAAACAATTTATGAAATATTTAAAAATCCTAGAAATATTCAAATATAACAAATAGGATTATTATTTGTCTAAACTTTCATCTATTTTCCATTTATTATCCAATTTTCATCTTATAAGAAAAATTATAACACTTTAATTTTAAAATGATCATTATTACGTTTGAGGTTTAAATCTGTTAACCAAGTGGTTAAACAATAAGATAAAGTATAAAATAATATATAAACCCATTAAAATTTATTATAGAATATTTAATGGCTATATATTCCTTATCATTTAATAAATACCATTTTTGAACCATTTTACATGATTTAGAGACTTATTATATTATAATATTTCATTTATTTCCAAAAATGAAATTTATGATGTTCTATAATAAGAAGTGATTTATCAAATTATTATAATTCATAAAAAATATTATATTCATCTAATTTAGTTGTATATAGCTGAAAATATCATCTCTTATCTATGTATAGGTCACTTTTCTCCTTATAATAAGTTTATTTATCACTAATGAGTAAAATACTTTGATATCGCAGTAATTGTTGAAAGGGTTAAAATGGGTTAATCCTAATAGATAAGGGTAAAAAAATTACCTATAATTGTCAAAATTTTATTTTATTGGTATATTTAGACTTATTATAATCCTATATTTTAAATATATCAACTTCGATCCATTTTTTCATTAAAGTTAATTTATATCAATTTAATACATTCATAGATTTCAAGAATGTCCACCACACTTATTAAACCAAACCCACAATCATTTACCCTAAACACCTAGTGATACTTTTTGATAAGAAAATACATACAAAAAAACATTCCTATAATTCCTTCCCACATTATATAGGTCTTATTTTGGGAATAATACCTAACATATAGGGATTATGGTGTAATGCAACGGAGGTTTTCCAAAGAAGATGTATAGGTTTTAACTGATTGTTGTAGTTTTATTTATTCATATACCTCAAAAAAATATTCTTAAAACATGATTAAATAATAAAATTATAATATTATATGTACTGAGATGTTATTATATTTTTTTAATAACCTATATCCCTCTCCTCTTACATGAAATGGGAAATGAATCCATCATCCGTGTGTACAACGAACTACCATCTCACAAACTAATGTGATTCATTTTCCATATCTAACTCTTAAAGATGGTTATAATGATTGATTTAAATAATATAATTATATTTATTACATAATTATCACACTATAAATAAAATATATCATATGTTTTCTTATCTTTTAATCCATTGGAAAATGATAATGTCGCTTGTGCGTACTTGTTGACTACCACCTCCATAAAGTGATCTGATTCATTTTTTGTTTCGAGGTTACATGTATGGTAATAAGGATATATATAATGAATATATATGATATAATAATTATTTATTAATGTTTTATTATTATTTACCTTTCTTTTCCCATCTGTAGAAAAGTGAAAATAATGTTAAGGCATACGGGTGAGCTACCATCTCCATGAATCATGTAATTCAATTTTCAATCTATAAATTTTATGGATGACCCTAAATATATATATATATGTATAATAAATATATATTATATTAATATAATGATAAAAATTTTGGATATTATAGAACCGTGATGAATGTAAAATTACCATAACTACCAAACCAAAAATCTCATGAAAATTGAATGAATTAACACAAAAAAACAACAATTTTAATAAAGAATTGTTATTAAATTTTTATTTAAATGCTATAATTGGAACATATTTGATATCATATGTATTTAAATTATTTTTTTATATAATTATAATTAATTTAAATTTATTATAAATGAGGTTAGATTACTTTCTAATAAAGTTGAATTTGGTATAAGGGTTTTTTATCATAATTTTATTTCTGTGAGACACATGTCCTATTCACCGCTCATTTATTTTATGTTTTTTATATAATTACCACTTAAAATTCTATACCATGAATATACATATATTCATTACATTTAAATATTTATTTTAATCTATTTTTTTATGGTGATTATGATTCAAAAATACCAAAGTACTTAGGGATTTGTGTATCAATCTCATTATTAATAAAGATTATTTATGATTAACATTTTGATGATGGGATTTTATGATATAGATCTCAAGGGTATAATTAATCTTTTTAACATATAATTATTTTTTGATATTTTATTTTTTCCCTATCATTTTACACTCTTTAGGTACTCAATATTCCAAAATAATATTTTTAAGGAAAATCGACTTTATTTCTCTCTTCAGTTGAAAATTCATTTTCTTCCATGTTCATTTTTATTAAAAAAAAATTAAAGAATGAATTTAAAATTATTCTAGAATTTTTTAAATATTGTCTGAAAAAAAAATTTGTTTTTTAAATTTTTTTTAAAATGAATTTTCTTTTCATTTTCTAAATGAGGTACATTTAACTTTTAACAAAATAATTGAATCAGATCTTTGTTTTAACATATACAGAATGAAATAAAATTCCTACTATAATGATAACTATATTCTTTATATATTCATTTACATTTTTTTTATTCTCATTCCAAATAAAAATTTATAATAATATTTTGTTAATTTTTATATTTTAATTATGTGATTCCCAAATGAAAATGTCATATTTCCTAAGTAATATTTCAAGTGATATTTTAAAGTATTTTTCTATTTGGTATAATCCTTAGTGTTACTTGTTATTTACCAAGGATATGATCATGGATACAATCTTTATTTTTCTCTGTATGGTTTATGATAAGGATAATTATATTTTTATGAAACTCATGTATTTTCCATGGGTAATTTTATGAAGAAGTTTTGAAATGTTTATGAAACTCATTTCATTTCCAAGTTTTTTGATATGAGGACTTTTTTATGATATTTTATCACACATAGGTTTGATATTCATTATGTGATGGGTGGGCCTAGAATTATATATCCCTCCAATGCATTTGGTTACAATGGATATCTCATGAAATAATAAGGAAAAGAATGGGGAGTGAACCGAGATTAATATGGGACACGTCGACTATGATATTCTTTGGAGGAAAACTTGAAAAAGGATGTGATGGAATTGGGGGTGCACCAAATCCACTACGATAGTTCTAGAAGTGATCCTTAACTATGAAAATTATTTTTATCCTTTTTTATTCCAAAAACATATATCTTATACCAATGTTATACTCTCATGAATCATGTTCATTAATTACATTATGAATCGTTTATTATATAAGGACAAGATTTATGACAAGATTCAAAACATGATCTATCATATTCTAGGTGATGTTTTAAAATATTATTATCAAGTCCTGATGCATTTATGATCATGTTATTCTAAACTGATAATATAAATCTCCCTTATTTTCATTTATGGAGAATCTGAGCACACACTTTCTTATGTTTCCTTTCCCCAGTTTATGAAGAAAGGTTTTATGAATGTAATTTCTGATAGGATTAGTAGATGTGAAGAAATTTATGGGGTTCATATTGATTTTTATGATATAGTTGTTTACATATCCAAGTTTATAAGTAATTTTTCTTCCTATTTCTCTAAAACTCTAAACCTAAATGGTCATTTTGTATGTATGTGATCCCATATTTTAGTTTTATGTTGTAAGTTTTGGATGGTTAAAATTGGGTAACATTTATCAGTATCACATCCAAAAGTATGAGGATTAGGTTTTTATCACCAAATTTGATATTGAAAGTTTGGGGAATCTAAAAACATAGAATTCAGTTCTAGGAAAGACCAAAAATCTAACATGACCCTTCCCTATATAGGAGTACACTGTTTTCATAACTATACATCTTAAACACTCCCACACTAAGGATAATAATACCATGATATTCCTCCAATCACAAGTACCAAGAAAAACTCCAAAGTCCAGGAAACACAAATAGATGGGTAAATTATAGAGGGATAACACATCATATCATCATGATATTATATTAGAAATAAAAAATAGTATGTGATCAATATTAAACATGAAAAAATATATTCTCTCAATTGACATGGAATTAAATATCATAATTAGCCCGTACGGTCCACGGAAAAACCTGTATACAATCACACTCATGCCTAAAAAACAATAATCCAATATAAGGATCATACCCTCAATGTAATTGTATATAAGATCCCCAAATCATAAGTAACTTCCAACCACATGGTTATTAATCAATAAGTCTAATTGTTCATCATGTTTTAAAGATAAAAACATATTGTGATTCAATATAGATCTAGATCACGTGTCAAGGATACCTAACTTGGATTCCAGTTCTGAGAAATAGGTTTAGAATGGGAATTGAGTAGATTCCATGTTAATAATGTTAATTATAGAATTACATACCATAAAGAGTCCATCAATATAACTAATTCCAAGGTATGCTGAAGAAAAGGATATCAATCCATTAGGTTCATTTTCAATTAAATAATGGATCATAAATTACTTATAGATTCTAGAAGAGAGCCTTGGTTATATCCAAAGAACATTTATCCATCATGATTTCACCATTAAAAAAGATAAAAATATAGTATTAAAGAAGAATAAGGTCTCACATTGATTGGTCTAGAAATACTTACCCAAAAATGAACAACATTCAAGAATAATCAAGCTCCAATAAATGAGTGGTATCATTGAAGTTTTGATTACTCCACTAATATAACAAGGAATCATCAATGGATTAAGGATACATCTCAAACCTTACATCGATAAGTGATTAAAGAAGATTATTCATGAACACATACCCATTAAACATTTGTTTTCAGTTAGAACTCAATATGATCCTGAAACATTTTCAACATGATATATCCATCACCAATCTATGATGAAATGATTAATTCAACATCATATCATGGTAGAAATAATAGATCTATCATGGATCCATTATTATCTCACAAGAAAGAAGATGAATTTGGAGAATATCTATCAAATATTCATTCTTCTTACATTAATGGATCATTCAAAGTGTGAATTGGAAAGGGGACAAGAATGGGAGACTCTAGATAAAAGGGAGAGGTAAAAAAAATTATTAGTTCCATTTTTTTAGAATTGGATATTAATTTAGGTGGTAAAACATGTGGAATTGAAACTCATATGCATAATTTAATGCACCACTAGACTGGACACATCAACTACATGGTGAGACTCATTGGATAGTTGGTGCGCCAAGAAGAACCACAAAGGATTTTCTAGTGCCATCGACTAGCTGGTGGATACCGACCACTAAGTTGGGGTATCTAAAGAATCATATAGATATACTAGTGCCCCACCAGCTAGCCAGTGGTTACCACTAGTAAGCGGGTGGCAGCCTTCTAGCCACCATAACTCCTTTCAATTCCTCAACTTTTACACCAAAAAAATAAATCTCTTATCAAATTAAAAAAACCTCTAAGGATTCAATATCATATATGAAACAAAAAAATAATAGACAAATTTTTTAACTTGAACCTTCTCATATATAGGATAATGTGAGGATGCTACATGATGGATGACCAAAAGTTAAGCCATATGTAATAGTTGTCTATGGTGATTTGTAGGTAAATAAATCATAGTATAGTGGAAATGGATTATATGTATGATCCATTGAATGAATTGTAATAGTAATTTTCATTTTCATTAGATAATGGTGTTCAAGAGAGGGTAGCTACAAAAAGTAAAAGGTTATTGTGACCAATATTGGGTTCCAATAAAATATGGGAGGATAATGGAACATATTAACCAGTTGGACCCCAAAATAAATGTTTTATGGGACCATTTAACCCATTTTTTCTACATATTTTTTATCTAGTTGGGTGAATTTTCAATGGTGATTATAATTTGGTAACATTGGATTAATGGATGAGTGAAACTATATTCTCCTTTGGATGTATAAATTATTATCCAAACCATATAAATCCTTGCATTCATTTATTTCTTTATTATCTCCCTTAAAAAAATTCTATGTGTTTTTTTAGTGAGTGAGGAGTATCAAATCAGTTCTATAATTTAGGTTCTTTATTTTTCAAAGTATTGATACATTGAGATCATGATCTTCCTCTATTCTGGGAATATTTCGATTCTTTTTTCCACATTTGTAACATTCAGTAGTTTAAATTCCAATGATCAGTGGTCAATAATCCCAAATAGTTAGTATCAGATTAGGTTCTTATTATATTGTCTTAGAATATTTGGTTGTATTCTTAGGTAACACTCTTGTCTTGGTTTTATTTATAATCTTTGAGTGTTTACTATTATTAGATGTTATAGTGTTGAAAGAAGGAGAGATCAAGATGGAAACTTTCAATAGTGTATAATTCATATTCTTGAGGATATATATAGAGTAATATCTAATTAAAAAGGATCTTGATGTTTTGTTAATGGGAACCAAAATAGACATAATGGTGAAATGGGAATCAGAAAGGCTGGATGGAAAATCATTGGGATTGATCCAAATTTCATTAGCCCAAAATGCTACTTTAAATATCTCGAAAGTGAAAACAATATTAAATCTGTTGAAATTTATGGTGGAAATATAGGAGAATCCAGTCGATATGGATAAGGTGTTCAGGATGTGGAGGTTTTTTGGAATGAAGATGTTGGATTTAATACTCACATATAATCTTGTAAATAAATTTTACATGATTCAAATTCATCCTGAATTTTATACTCTCATGTTCATTTATGATGTGTGGGATCTTCTAGTTTTTTAATTGCTAATAAATTCATGGTATGCGATGGAAAATATCATAAGTAACTTGTGTAGGAAATATAAAATTGTTTTTGAGGATGTCATAGGATTCATTATAAATGAAAATATCAAATTGAGTGAAGTACATGAACCTAATGGAAGTTCATATAATGAAGAATGTTGAGAATGTAATCCTCAATAGAAATGTTTGATAAAATTTAAAGGTAGAACTAGTGAGAGAGTTTGGATTAAATAGAATAAGAACAGACCTGTATTTTTACACTGTGATAATATAGGTATTCTAAAAATATACTATAGGGTGAACTTCAAAATTTTAGCTTCTATATGTTTAAAGTCTTTAAATATTGTTTCTAAAGGTAGTGGCAGTTTACTATTAAGTTACAATATTCTATTATAATCATAAATCAATATTAATATATCATCATTCAATTCCATGAAAAATAAGGGAAACATGGTGAACTATTTATATGGAAGGGTTTTGAAGGTTTACTCAATCGATGAAGAAGGACTTGATGTTATAGGATGGTGGATATTAGAGTATAGATGCAAAATAGATATTATCATGATTTAAATAGTGTTTGGAAAATACTAGTCATACCAATGAACATAATTTATATTGGTAGGATGGATAGAGAAATATTCATAACTAACTTCAATAATAGAGTATGAAATATTCTTTGGAGGTTCCCTCTTCATAGAAATAGGTGTAAAGGATATAAATTTTGTGTTTGTCCAGAAATATTGATGGAGAAATAATTATAGGATTGATAACTTTTGACTGTTTAAAGTTATAGCATTATAATATAAGATAACTCATTTGGAATAACACATGATTTCTAGTGGAAAAGGGTTTATGTTTTTGATAACATGGAGTTTAAAAGTTATTAATGTTGTATACTATGGAAGTAAAAGGTTTCATTCTATCTGAATGGAAAGACGCCATAATATCGGATGTTAAATCTCATTCATATGGATATTGGGGGGGTTTAACTAGTTCTTTCTCATGGTTTATTATTTTTCATCTGTAAAATTCATTAATTATTCAATAAGGAAAGTACAGATTTAATTCTTGAAGTAAAAAATATAAGTTGCTCAGTGGTCTGTTGGATGGAAATCCATGGTGGGGAAAGAGACCAGGATTAGGATGAATTATTTAAGGTATCATATTTTTTTTGAATCTTTAATTATAGGTTTCAAATAATTTTTCAGGATAAAAAGAATTGAATTGAAAATTATGGTACATAGAACACCTTAGTATAATGGTGTTGTGGAGTCGATGAGATAGATTTTAAAAGAGAAGGTGATGAGAATGAGATTAAATTCTAGAATGTATAATAATATTTTATATGATGAAATCAATAGTGTGGTAGAAATTGTTAATTGGATTTATTCTACACCATTGATTTAGAATATTTTGGATCACCTATGGTCTGTAAAACTGATAGAATTTTGCGACCTTAATGATTCTGGAATTCTTTCTTATGTATGTGTAGATTCAATTCATGGAGAAGATATAGTCACAAAGAGGAGTTATATATGATATTGATTCACATTCAAAGTAATTGTAGTCAGATAGATATTAGTGTTATAGCCAATGGTATCACTTTCAAAAGTATAATAAAAATATGAGGTTATCACACAAGTAGTAGAACAATTAATATAGCTCAATTGTTTGTTATAGTAGCTTGGATGTATCAAATGAAATGGATTTTTCTATTATTAGAGTCAGAGTGAGATTAATTTTTAAAAGAATATAATATTTCACTCATGGATTAAATACATTGACCTAAAATATAATTTCATATGAAATATTCTAGAGGATAGAGTTCTAGAGTTGTGTAGTATAGCTAGAAGACCAATTCTGGAAACAATCTTCACCAAGACTTTTTTCGAAGAATTTATAAGGAAACATTATTCCTCAATGGGACAAAAATATTTATAAGTTTCCGTTGACACTTTTATTATTGTATAAGTTATAAGTAATATATTTTATCTAATGTGAATGTGGTTTTTGTGACTTTCCTTAAATGAGTAACTGAGTAAGAGTTGTTTTTAGAAATGTAATGTCAATTTATGTTCTTATTCATTCAACTAGTAGGAGGGAATCCAAATGTCCCAATTCACCGTGATGATGATATCTGAAGTTGAAATAAAATAAAGGAAGCTAGCTTGAAATATATGTTTTAGAATTTTTTTATTTTTCAATTCAACAAATGTGGTAATAAGTGAATTTGTAGAATATATAATATTCACTGATGACGATACATAATTCTTATTCATAATGTTTCGATATAAAATGATGGTATGTAAGATTCATTAAAGTGAAATATAATATTAGCATTCATGTTCATCATATAATTGTGGTAAATCTAAGGGAATCTATAGGAAATTAGAGGTTTTTATTACCAATTGGTTTCCCCCAAAAATGTAAGAGGAGGGTGGGACAAATTGGCTAGTTATACCTCATTATAAAAGTGGTGTGGTTTCATTACACGTGCATCTTGTAATTATTTATGATCTAGTAATTGACTTGTCAATGGGGTTTGTAATTTTGTAACTTTAAATTAATGAAATGGTGGAATAGTGTTCTCCCATAGATATATGACTTATTATTTGAACCATATAAAACCTTATGGTCATGATTTTCTTTATTAGTTTTCTTTAATGTTTTGTGTCTATGAATTTTCATGATTGGGTTATGAGTCTAAACTCAGTTTAGTGATTTTAGGTGCTTCAAAATCCTATGTTCTGATACATTTCTGTCTTTCGGTTCTTATATATGAGGGATTTTATGTTTTTTTCTTAATTTTTAATATATTATGGGTTAAATACTGGTGATAAGTGGTCCGTGAACCAAATCAATATCTCCCTCAATATTTTTTCCTTTTTTTGATTAATATGTTGAACAAGTATAAATTATTATATGATGTTTTTAACATGTTTTGAAATTCAAAATTTGGTTAAAAAATTAAATACTGTAATGAGATGATGAATGATTAAAATGAGTTATATAATATGTATTTTATGGTAGTTTTTTTGGTCAATTTGGGATAGTTTAGTTGCTATTATGGAAGTGTTAGATGTGATGTTGTAGTTATTGGAATGGTTTTTGGTGTAGTGGTATAAAGGGATTATTGTGTTTAGTATTTAGTACTTTCATGGTAATTTTTAATGATTATGTGAATGAATAGCCTAAATATATTCAATTGTGTATGGAAAATGAAATTATAAATTAAAAATTGTAAATTTTCATGTGGAATAGTAGTGGTTGGAATAAATAATGGTTAATAAGTACAATATTTTTTATTTTAAATAATGTGTAAGGTATTGAAGAAATATGAAATGAAATAAATATTCTTATTGCTGGTAAGAGGTTATTCTTTGTTTTGGTATAGTTATTGGAATTATAATTTGTTGGTTTTGGTGTATAGTGGTGTTGGCATGGTGATGAGGTGTGGTTATTGATGTTTTTCATTAGATAGTTGACCCATAGGACTATGTGTTAAATTGTATTCATTATAATTCTTTTTATATATTATGTGTCCCTACCTATGGAAGGTAATGAGACTGATATCCATATGAGTATTTTGGTTTAAGGTGTTTTCCCAAATATCATTAATTTAGGTGATATAGAAGACTAACTATTCCCCCTTACCTTCTCTCTCTTCCAAAACAAAGTATAGGTTGTGATGGAATGAGGTTATTGGGATGTGATAGTGTTCTGGTTATGTGGAGGTATTTAGTAGTTTATTTTATGTGTTCTATGTTTATATAATTATAATGTATGGTTTTTTAATGTGATTATGTGTTATGTGGAAATTTGGATATATATATATATATATAAGGGTTGGGAGTTCCAGGTTGTATGTCATTATTGTGTTTCGGAAACTTATTAAGTGGTAAAATTAATGTTGGGTACCTTATCATATATTTTTATTGATATTATATTACGATATTCTATTAAGTTCTAGTGGGTAAGCCTTGGTGAGGTCGAGATGATAGTTGATTGGATTAGGTAAAAAGTTAGTTTAACTAGCTATTCTCTAAGGAATTATTATTCTTATTCTATATTATCAGGAGAGTATTTGGGGAGGATATTTTTTAGTATATTTTTTATGCTCACCCATACATTCTGTATCTAATTTTTACATATTTTAGGGTTGGGGTTGGTGATCATATTGGACCATACAAACTCGTGGTGATCATTGAAGTCGGTGTCACTACCATTGTAATTGTTTTATTTCTATAATTATTTATCATTTATATATGTAATTATATACATAATTGGAACAAGGATTTTTTATTATGTGATATTGTTTACTGGTGGTTGTTTTATCCTTATTTTCTTGTGACTTGTGAGGGTAATGACTCTCATACGTGGGTTTTATAACCTCGATGATAGTCTCTAATATATGACATATTGGAGGAGGGTTTTAGGGTCACACTCAACTTCATTAGTATCCTAGGAGGTTTTATAAAAGGGTTGGGTATTGACATAGTGGTATCAAATCATGGGTTAAGAGTTAGTAAATATTTAAATTTTATAAAACTTTGAGTTATTCATTAGGATGGTTGGTAAATAGTATCAATAAAACTTCATTAGTGGTTTAGTAAAGAGAGATGACCTTGGACACATAATGTTTTGGCCCCTGTAATTTGATGCAAGCATATTAAGCTCACTAAACATTCTAGTGAAATATAATTCTGAATTAGTTGTGGATACCTAGGTGTGTTAGATACATCGTGATTATTTCTTTATGTGTTTAAATTGGGGGAAGCTATGAAACTAAAATTAATAAAATTAAATGATCATAACATAACTTGTCCTCTTGTTCTTAGAAGTTCATGTTGTGTTTGTAAAGATGACAATTAAAAGTTATCCTAATTCTTTTTATGTAAGGGTATGAGTCTTAATATCCCTTCCCTTCATATGTTTTGGGTTTTAGGGGCACCAGCTAGAGGTTCTGAGGAGTTTGGAGGTGAAATGCAGGAAATGGAGGGTTCTACTACAAGTCTCACCATGGTTGTGTTGTGGAGCCTTAGGTTACACCATAGTGTGTACCATTGTGGTTTACATTGGGAGGCTATAATTCAAGGGGGATTGGGGGAGGATTTTTGAGCCACTTCCTTTTTAGTTATTTTTGTGGCATAAAGTTATGTTTCGGCATAGGCCTTTCGTAGTTGTAAAGTGGTTGTAGTGTGGAGCCTCAAACTATGGAACAAGGCTTTGATGGTTGTTCTTCTAGTGTTGGGGTAGTTTTAGAATAGAGGATAGGTTGTATCATAGACTCCTTAATATAGAATTGGGTCTATGGTGTGTCTACTTAGGCTCCACTCTAATCCCTCCCCAGGTTTATTGGATCTGCATCATGAGAGGGGTTGCATTCTTTAGACAAGGGTTAGAATGGGTGGTTTATGGCATGGTCACTCTCATTGCGCCATACTATTCACTGTGTCATCTAGTTTTACAGTTTGGGCCATGGTGTTTCACCATGATCTTGTAATTTTTAGTTGTCCTATAAATACCTAATCCACCATCCAGACCCACTTTTCTCTTATTCCTCTCTCTCAAAACCCCAGGGCCTCAATTTTCTCTTCGATTTTTCTGAAGAACCTTTCGAAAAAAATCACCCCCCATCATTTAGGGATCAATTTGTGGTGATCCAAGTTGAGTTCTATCTTATTTTTCAAGAAGTTTCTTCTCTATCTGATCTTTCTTCCTCAAATTCTTCTTTTCTATGTTTTAGTGGTTTATTTTTATATTTATAATGCGGTTTTATTTTTCTATCCTCAATTAATTCATGGAATGACATCATTTGAATACCATAGTTTCCTTGTGGTAGAAGTATTCGGATCTCCACATTCTTGATCTATTCTTGTGTAAAGAACTTTGACACATTTGAGGTAGTGGATTTGTTTCTTCTCCTATTATTTACATGTAATTTTAAATTGACTATGTTTTAGTTTCATTTATTGGTGGTGGAATTAACCTAATAAAGGATAAACCAGATTAATAAGAATTGGATTGTGGTTAGCAATCACATGTTTTCTCACCATGATATCTGTTTTCCTTATAATTTTCTAGATACTGTGATATCTATTTTATTATTTTTTTCATGTTGGTTATGCTTGTATTAAAATTTTGTTCATGATGAAATTGGTAATGAGCATAATGCTTATAATAGATTTTTTTCTGAATAATTAAATAGGCATGTGTATTGAAACCATTGTTATAATAATTTAAAGTAAATGAAATTGATTTTTAGGGAATTATTAATTTAATGTTTTTATTCCATGTGTTAATGGAATTGGTTATAGAACATAAATATGATTCTTGTTTGAAATAATAATAACATTTATGTTGTTAATTATTCTTTAGAATTTTAGTTGAGATTGAAATATTATTCTTGGAAGCATCTTTATATAATTATAACTTGTTATAGTTAATTCCTTAACTTAACTATAGTAATATACATGGACTAATGATTCAGTTAAATAAACATGGAATAATAACTATTTTTTTATCAAGATAAATGTTTAGGGTTAATAGTTCCCATTGTTTATTAAGGATAGTTTCCTTGTGTTGGTGGATGTGGGGTTACATTTCCCTATGAAAGTTAAATGAATTATTTTAGGGTCATGTTACCCTATTGACTATGATTATTTATTTCTTCCTTATGTGTTCCCTAGATATGATCCTTTCTATATGATTCGATGCGAGCCTTAGATGTAAGATGATATATAGGATGGGAGGCCAGAGGTTATGGTATATTTTCATGCATGTTATAGAGAAATGCATATGGAAATGTATGGTGGTGAAGGGGAAGGAACCAAAGATGTTTGGATAGGTTGAATCAAGGCTGACCCATTGTTGTGATGAAAGATAGATTCTTATTAATGAGTCTATTTAAAATTGTGATAGAAAAGATTCTTATTTTCTTCATTCCTTTCCCCACAACTTGATAAAAATGGATTTTCTTTGTTATGAATCTCTTGATAGAATCATACTATGTTTCTTAGAGTACCTAGAATTAGGGAATGATAATGATAATGCTTAGTAAATTTTTTTACCCATTTGGTTAGTTCACACTAGAGTGAAAATGATAATATAAATACTGAGAAACTATTGACTAATTTGTATTATGTTTATAGGGATTGGACATGGCATAATGGTTAATGTAATGTAAATTGAATTGTGTTAATTAATGGAAAGTTAATTAATTAAATAAGACTAAATGTATAAAAACTAAGGAATTAAGTTAACATAATACTTCTAAAATGATTGTTTCCTTATTTGATGACTAGTCCCTAGAAGTTTCAGCGGGGTGTTTGAGTGACAATAGCTACAATTGAGCTTAATACTAGGTTATGCCCATATTGTGGTTATAATAAATAATATACCCTATAGTTTTTTGATTTCATACTCTTCCCCATCCATGTTGATAAGATTACTGAAACATAGTGGACTTTGGGGTGGTTTTTTCTACAACATCTAGGTTGGTGTGGAATGGATGGATGATTTCCCTATCTTTACCTACTCTGTTCTCCTTTTATTACTATGTTTTGGTATTCATGGTGGTTAGTTTCCCATATATGTTTATATAGGGATTTCATGGATTGTGGTTATTTCACAAACATGTATCTTTAGATATATTATCCTAAGGATTGTTATAGGTACTACATAAATAATTTGTGATGTATTGAGGTAACTTATTCGATGTATTGGTTGTGATGGATTGAGTTATAATACACGATGTATGATACAAGTAATATTTATTGTGGTGGATCCTGGAAAATACTTTGTTAATATATGGGAATGTGGTATGGGATGATATGAAAATGTGATTCATGAGGTTCATGTTGTGATACATTGCCCAGGTGTCTTCGGTCAAGTTTCTTTTTGAGAGATATGGTTTAGGGTGTATGGTTTTGGGGAAGAACTAAAAAGTAGTGGGGAAGTAGTAGAGGGGTACCCTTGATTTTTTATTATATTTTAAAAACTCTTATATGTGTTGCGTGATGAGATATAGCAATGGATATATTGGTAAATTTGTATACTAATTTCGGTTATGAGTCAGCTTCACTTGTTGCTCATTAGCATTTATTATGTCCTCTTTATATTTTTCATCAGAGGATATAGAGAGGATCCAATTGAATATACTTTTATTCTCACCCTATGTATATACAAACTACATTTTAGTTCAGTAGGATTTGGTTAGAGATCGGGCAAGATATTACTAGCTCTGGGATTTATATGAGCTCTTTGGGATTTGTGGTCATTACTGATTTTACCTTTTTTGGTATTTTATTTTTTATTTTCTAGTAGTTTTAGATTTATAAAAAATTTCATTGATTTGTTATTGATTTATTTTACCTTATGAGTAGGATTTTGTTAGGGAACTTGTATTATCTCTCTCTTCCACATGATTTTCATAGATAGTTTACCTCCCATTTTTTGTATCATGAACCCTTGGTGCTTTTCTCCTACCCATATTCTATTGGAGGTAGGATTCAAGTGGTCACTATCTCCCTTCTATCGTTATCTTCCTAGGAGGTGTACCTTTGGGGGGAGGGGTTGTGATAGTGGATCAAATGATTATGTTGTGGAATAGGGTATATTTTATAATTAAGCATAGGTGAGGCTGCATGGGTTGGTTGTGAATTGGTGTCAGTTAATTTTAATAATTGATGTTAACATTAGATACAGACTAAGACACTTGTATTTATATTCCCCAATGATATGATGGATGAAACTTTAAGATTATTAATCCTACTAAATGAAGATATATTGGTTGTTGGGAAGAGACCTAGGAAATGACCATTCATCATTCTTCTGTGTATCTGTTTTTGAAATGGATAAAACTTTAAATTACATAATCCATCATAAAATAAGTAAAATAATTAATTTAATTAATCTCAAATATTTAATATTCAATTTTTAGGATCTATAACCATTTTTTCATTTTTATTAATTTCTCTAGAATGAAATCCTCATCAGGTTCACACCAAAGATTCTTAGTAGGTTGTCAAAATTGATCATTGTAGGGTAGAGGTTGAAAATGATGAATAATATAGGGGGAAACTCTGAGAGTATCAACACCGTCAGTAGAAGTATAAGGGCTCTATTTTTTACTCAATCACAAAAGACTGGTTGGATGTGGTGGAGATAGATTTTAGTTCATTTTGTGCCTAGAAGGATCACTAGGGTTTCTTAGCTGTGATAATTATTCAACAGGCGGGTAGGCAGGGGTGTATTTTTTTATTGAGGATTGTAAAGATTCAGTAGTCTTTTGATATAAGTTACATTCATAGTTTTTATCTTCATCCTTAAAGGATGCCATTCGCTACGAGCCTCTAACCCTTCCATAGGATAGATCTAGTTTTTTGGCGTTTCTAATCCATTTATGAACCCTAATCTATTATTATTCATCCATATTTTCAGATGAGGAGGCAAGGGTGAGGCATTTTTAGGAGTATTTACATCTAGATATCCAATTCCATGCCACCCTATTTATGTTGTTGATTTATCTTAAGCTTATGGAGATATCAGCCATCATTAGGAAGATGTTTTCCAGAACCCGATCATCTTGAGAAGAGATTAGTCTATAATTCTAATTAAGTAAATATATAGTCTTTAGTTCCTATTTTCTGGGATATTAGTTCATTTAGATAGATGAGGGTAGGTCCCTGCCACTATCATATCTTTTCTCTCAGGGTAAGTGTAACTAATTCCCGTTTCAGGGGATACAAAGGGTGTTTTTTCTATAGATTCCTCAGTGGTGAGGTTCCCAACCTTTATAATTATTCATTATGTACTAGTTTTTGTAATTCTTGTTCCTTCATTGATGCAGTTTAAGTTGAGATAGTAGAATTAGGGTATTCCAATGTGATATCAACAGAGAATAGGTAGATTATATAAGGGATAGCCTTAAGATTCTCCACATCCTCAAAAAGTAGAGAACATTCATGGATTTGGTTTTCATAACGGTCAAAGATTCCTTGGAATTGTCTTTGTCTAGATACTTGCTCTATCATTTCTACAAATTGATAATATGGATGTTTTCTGGGGTACCCTTTACTTTTTTCTGCAATTTTGTATGATTTTTTTGATTCAGGATCTACACACTCATTTATATCTCCTTATATATTCCATAAAATAATAATTAAGGTGGAGAATCATTTAGTTCCCTTGGTATTTTCTATGCTATTTGGTGTTAAATCTTATCTATATAAAGTATGTAAAGATTGTGAGTTAGTGTTGGGGTAGCATTTCTCTTGGGCACAATTACTATTAATATATATATAATAATAATACATCATCCTTGGTAAGGATTGGACGTATTCAATGTGAGCTATTTTTATTGATTTAAGAGATAAGTTGTGATCTATGATACTGATGGAGATAATGTTATGTTTTTGATTGAGTGAGACCCTAAAATGGGTTGAAAGAATATTTCATCCTTATATTCTGTGACGGTAAGGAAGATTATTATTTCATCAATGGTTCAATTGATGGAGTCCCCAAGGGCTATAGTGGAGTACCCTAATGTCTTTTTGAAGGAGGTTATAGAATTACCCCTCAATAATAGATCTAGTTTGGGAAAGAGATATATCTGGGTGTTTCTCTGATATTGATGTCTCCATATTGGATGGTGCTTCTAATTTGTGAAAGCTATGAGTGTCTCTCGATGACCTATTGTGGTGAGGTTTTGTTTTTCTGAGTGTTTCACCTTGAGGTGCACCAGTTTTTTTAATAAATAAGATTGATTTTAGTTGGAGACTTTTCATCAATTATAATCTCTTAAACATGGTGACAGTGAAGAACCACTGTCTTCTTCAACTTATTAATGATTTATCTAATCATCTGAAGTGAGAATGTTAGTTCTCAATGAAAAATCTATAGTTAGGATATAATCAGATGTGGTTTAAGGATTAGGCTATTTTGAGGACTTCTTTCCATTGCATTACGAGCATTACAAGGTTGTTTTGTATGATAAATTCTCTAGCAATACTCAGGGGATTGATAATCTTATTGTTTTGGTAGTTTCTAGATAATTTCATAGAATATTTCATCAATTATATCCTTGTATACTCTATGTTTGAGAAGGATAATGCAAAGAATATGGGTGACATTTTGAAACTCTTTGGTCATCATTATCTATTTGGAAACTTGTGTACATGTGATTTTCAAGATTGTTCCATTTGTTTTATAGATAATTTCATTTCCTATCCAATATTATATGTGGATGAATTAAAGATTGAACTATTCGTTTCATGGGTGGCCCCCAAGATAGTTCAAAGGTGTGGAGAATTCTTGGTCATTATGACTATTATAAAAGGTTTATAGCCAAATTACCTTATTCTGTGACCCCTCTTATATCTTTTACAATAAAGTATTAAGTGTTATTATGTATTTACCAGTTTCATGATTCTCTGGAGTTCTTAAAGGAGTAGTTAGTGAGTCCTTTTGTTCTTCATATTCTAGAAGAGGGTGTCTAGTTTGAGGTTTCTTGTGATGCTATGTGACTTGGTTTGGATTGTGTTCTAATACATCATAGATTTTTTTATGGTTCTTGGCATTTTCATACTCTGGAGAATATATATTCCACCCAAGTTTTGGAGTTAGTATCTATTATTTATCTATGAATTTGTGGAGAAATTACCTCATCACTGTGTGTTTTGAGGTTTTTACTGATTGTAAGAGCCTGGGGTATGTATTATCAAAGAATTAATTGAACTTGTAGTAGTGATATTGTATGAAATTATTACAAGATTGAAACATTGAAATTTCATATATAATGGGAAATGGGAATGTCGTGGTAGATGCACTGTACAGGAAGTCATGTTATGTTTCTATGTGTGTGTCTAGAGATTCTTGGAGAGTAATGTAAGAGCTCGCAATGGTCCATATAAATATATGATAGGTTTATGGAAGAGTTTTTTCTTTCGAAATGATGGTGGAGTCACCTTTAGTGTAGTGGGTGGAGGTTTCCCAACTAGAAGATTACTAGGTGGAGGTCTGGAGAGACTGAGTTTTCTTTAGTGATTGCACATATGGTTGTTCTATGGAAGAATAGAACTACATTTATTATAGAGGAATATATTCATTCCTTTGGGGGTGTGTGAAATAGTTCTCCATGAGTTCTATAGTTCACCCTTAGTGGAACATCCTGGTGTGAAAAAATATATACCAAGCTCTAAGAGGGTATTTTTGTTTGCCTAAGTTGAAATGTACAGTTTCATATTTCTTATCTCGATATTTTTTATTCTAGAATGTAAAGGTCTAACACCGTGTTCCCAGTGGTTTTCTATAGATGTTAGATGCTCCTCGGCAGAAGTGGTAGGACATATCGATGGAAATATTTACCAGTTTAATTCGAGCTTAGGGTGGATTTGATGTTTTATGGGTTATAGTGGATCATTTTAAGAATTCATCCCACTTTATAGAGGTTAGGAGTTGAAATCAGTGGAATATTTATCGGGGAACTGCCTGAAGTTATTAGTGAGACTCCATGGGGTCTTGTGGATGATAATTTCTTATTGTGACCCTCATTCAACCTCTTGGGTGTAGATAGAATTCAAACATGATTTTGCCTCTAAATTAGGCCATTTAACTAAGTATCAACCAATCAAGCCAGTTAGAAATCGGAAAAAACCCAGGATCCTGAAGACATGTTGTGTTCTTGTGTCTAGGTGTGACGTCATGAACCTGGATTCCACATAGAGGTTCCCTAATCTCAGTTGGCCATATGGCCTCAAGCACGTCTCCCTGAATTCCAGAGGCTACTGACTTGTAGTAATGGATTGCGCTATTTACATGGGGATACTATTTTTTAATTACTATATTGTAGAATGATGTATAAATATTATTACATGTAAATAGAATAAAAATGATAAACTGATTGAAATCATAAAATAATCATACTAGAATAATAATACAATTGGTGAAAATGATAAAGATATGGAAAAGTTGATGATGTTATGTCGTGTGTATAATAAATATGGAAAGCAAGGATATAAGTAGTAGACAATATTTTTATACAGTGTATCAAAATGGAATCCAAAAACTACTCCAAGCATCCTAAGATCCATCTCGGTCATCTGCTACCAGCACCATCCTAGTAAGAAAACAATCAAGTTTCTGATGATAGACGCTTCCATTTATCAAAACATGAATACATGTAGTCTTCCCAGGTACCAATGGAAACCCATATCGAATGTGAGATAAATCATATAATTACACCACCAATTGTTTCTATAACATCCTATATGTGTAATAAAAACTTAAATAGTATGCAGTGATTTATATAGAAAATTAAAATAATATAGTAACATAAATATCCAAGTACCTACATAATCCCTCGAGTGGTGTCTAAACATATAACCTATTAACTAATTAATTAGGTCCCATTTTATATAATTAATTAACATGAGGTAATACCAACACTGACATAATAGTATAATAAGGGATCCAAGATATAAAAAGGCATCCTGATAATATATCTAATAATGATGTTTTGAGGTGATAACCAAGGAAACCTTGAACTAAGGGTCAATCCAACTCATGTAGTAACTATAGCCAGGATATAGTGGTAAGATTGTAATACAAGGAAAATAAACCAACTAATTCAATAATAATTAATCCAACCATTTCAAAGGAAATCATCCTGGGTAAAAGGTGATAATAAATGGCTAGGACCTAGGATATAATCGTGGAACCTCATGTACATAGAATCCATTCTTGATCCAAGTAGTTTAACCAAGGAAACATATAATAGTAAATGAGGGATCCTATGGTTTCATACTAGGCATACAGTGATATAAAAATATTTGGTTACAAGGTGGGTATCACACCTTTCAATTGGCATCCCTGAATCAGAATAGAATCCATGAGTGCTCAAGGCATTCCCTCAAGAATCCAAAAGCTAACTCAAGTTTGGACACTCCTACAATGATATCAAGGTCCATAAACAACATGGAACCTTATAATTGATTCATTTATTTAATTAATCCATGTAATTTTCACACCATTTAATAAGTTCATTTGGTTCAATCCTTGCCTTTCATTAGTGTGTCAATTCCAATGGGCATGAAACAATTTCATTCATTCCATATTTAATTATTAGGTTCAGTCCTTTAAATTTCATTAGTATGACAAGGTAGGCTAAATACATGAAACCAAATTACCAATACATTTAGGACATAGTTATTTTATAAGGTTCAGTATAATATCTTTCATTAGGCATAGAAAGGGTTACTACGGACATGCAGTCATTCCATTCAATTATATTAAAGTAGGATAATTCATAAATATATAATATACTTACCATTTCCATTTAAGATAGATTTATCATGTTGAATCGGCTACCTTAGATGATTCAAGTGGAAAGAAACATGGTAAAATCCTTTCACCAATTAATTATTCATTAGTTATTTAAAGAGGGAGGCTCACCATTAGTAGGTTCAAGAAAAACCACACTTGAACGGTGGAGCATATACACATAATGGGATACTAAAAGAATAACTATTGAAGTACCTTATATGGGTTGGTTAGTGTTGTGGATGTAACCACCAATGATGAAAAAACATATTTAAAGAATGTCTAATATTATTGTTCTTACAACTACAAGCATGAATATTAATTAAGGAGACAACACCTACTGAAATCAGTGTGCACACACAGAAAATTAGAAAAAGACAAAACATGAGGGAAGAGTCATAGACCACCTACCTTATACTCTTATGACTCTCCTAATCAAATATAATCCTCTAATTCATCCTGGGTTGGAAGATATATACATAATATCTCAACACCCTAAAAATTGGGCATATGATCAAACATCTAAATAGAATCATCAATAGAATGAAGAATGAAAATAGCTAAAAATGAATTGTTTTTTTATTGATATGGATCTAATGTGATGAAGAGATATCGAAATTCACACCAACCCGAAGCATGGGGTCAATTCCTATTTTAAATCATTTAGGGGGAAACTATAAAATCACCCAAATACAAGCCTTCATATGGTTTCTCCACATGGTTTTACAAACCATACGTCAACCGAAAACATTCTTATTTAGAGAGGGTACACCCACATGGTTATTCCACATGGTTAGAAAAACCATATTCCAACTATATGAAACTCCTCTTCTAAAAACTGAAGAATTTTTGCGTATTTGTGTATCCCTTGGAGAACAGTTGGGGAAAACGGTGTGCCCCATATCACCCCACTATGCAGCCTCACATGTTTATTGGATACTTTACTGCCTGGATCACATAGTTTGTACTAATTGTGCATCCAGTGTATTTTTCAAACTGGTCAGGTTTTTATGCTCTGAAAAAGTCCTAAACACCAAAAAAACCCTCGCTAACCCAAATAAAGAATGATAAAAAATTAAAAAGGATCCATGCCTTAGTGAAAAATATGGTTTTTACACATGGATTTTTCTACTTCTTGGGTGTGGCACCTGCTGTAATGAGCCTTAATTCTCATACAAGGATATTACATATTTTTAGATCAATATTCATTACATTACACAATCACATTCCTATGGATCATAATAGTTTAGTGACTTTGGAGACCATGTAAACAATATTCTTATTTAGTGAAATATGTTCAATCTTTCCCAAAAATATCTTCCCATATAGTACTGTTTATAGACATACCACACTAAAAATAATTCTTAATAACATAAGGAAATGAAAAATAAGAAAGGGTGAGATCCGATGATCAATAAGCATATGAAATGGGAAATATGTAAACATAACATGAGAATAAGGTTACAATAATGTGAGAATAACATATGAAAACCATACCCTGCATATAAAACAAAATAATCTTAAGTTATGGAATAATGATTTGATTCTCATAAAACATGAATCCTGAAGAAATCAAAAAAATGATATTTGAGAGAATAAAATTGGCATAAGACATAGAATTTTGTCATACACATAAGCATAGAAAATCAATTATAGAGTATTCAAGGATCACTGCTAAGTTTATCATAGTATAATGGGTTCACTCCCCAAACCATCATAGTTGATGAGGTTCACCCACAAGAAATCATAGCATATAGGGTCCCTTACTAAACCAAGTCCACTTCCCATTCTATTTATGTATTCCCTGAGATCATAAATCATTCATCATATTATAACTCATGAGAAGAAATGGGAATTATAAATATTTCATTGTAACAATACCAATGAAAATAAATGGGTTTTATAAACATTTCATCAAAGCATAACCCATGTAAAAAAGAAGAGATTTTTATAATCACTTTATCATAGTGTAACCCATGTAAGAAAAATGGTTTTTAGAAACATCCTTTCATCATAAACATAAAACAGTCAAATAAATAATAAGAGGTGTTTCCTTGGATCATATTCCCAGTAAATACTAGGTTACATCAATGGATTTCATCAAATATGGGAAATAATTTTGATAGATTACATGGAACATTTCTTGAAGAAATTATCCTTTCTACATTTATGAAACCTTCAAAAATATAATGAATTTTCAAAATCCATTTATTTTAAAATAACTTTGAAAACATAGAAAGGATCATATATATATCATATAAAGAATTTCATAATGAAAATATTCCCTCCACTTTAAAATGTGTTTTTAAAAATCCTTTTATTTGAAATTAAAATTTGAAACTTATAAATGAATATTTAAAACATTGAGGTAATGATGGTGTAAAAAACCATTCACATCATACACTTTTAAACAAATAATCCATCTATATTTTCAGTAAAATCTTTGTGGTCCTTGTTACGAAAATTACATGAAGATTCCATTAATAATTTTTTAAATTAAAACATGTTTAAAAATAATTTATTAAATCATTAGGATAATTTTAAAAACATTTTTCATAACATTTTTATAAAACATGGTTTTGGAATAAAAAGGATTTCGATCGAAGTGATAAATAAAGTCATATTTTCTTAAATTATTATTTTGAACTCTTGAGTACATAAAGAGGGTAAAATTTAGTGAAAACATTTATTCTAATTAAATAACCTTATTATAAGAAAATACATGATTTTATTGAGATATATATCATAATATTTTATCATTGGAATCATAATATTGAATAATCCTGATAAATGATGAGATTGTTATATAAAACCATTACCACTTTTGTAACTTTGAGTCATAATTCCAATTAAAGAATGAAATTAAATGAAACATTGAATATTAAAAATAATTATAATATTTGTCAATGGGGATTCATATGCACCACATAAAATACGATAGTTTCATAATATAACATTTACGTCAATGATGGAAAATTCAGACAAAAAATATTAACAAATTGGTAACATTTGAACTATAAAAGCCTTAAAATATAGATCATAAAATGAATATTTAAATACAAATAATTTTCATGAGAATAATCATAAAATTAACTCATGGAATTTATATAAACCACATAAAATAAGTAGGTGGTGAATATGGAATGTGTCTCACAGAAGTAAAAAATAAGACATAAATCCCTTACCTTAAGTCTCAAATTCATTCATACATTCTCAAAACTCTTGTATAAAAGATATAATTTTATTATAAATATATTATATAATAATTATTATATATATCATGCCATATATTATTTAATTATTACCTTTTATTACCCTTTTATTAAAAAAAATCCGTTAAATTCACATTTTGCGTAATAATTCTTTTTTCGTGCATGTTTTTATTTCTTAATATTGTTCCACATACTTTGATAATAGCTTCATAATCTATATAATGGTAAACAATTATATAAATATAATATATATACTCATTATATATGTATTTATAGTAATCCATAAATTCTAGAGATAGAAAAGAAAATATATTGTCCCTGGAGTTGGTAGATCATACATACGCATGAACACGGTTTTCGTTTCCTAAAAGGATTGAAAAGAATAAATTTATATAATATATTAACACCAAATAATCATTTTTATGTCATATATATCACATATTTTCATTAAATTCATCCTTATTACCTTACATATAAGGAATGAATGAATCACATCACTTCGTGAGGTGGTAGTCCTCCATACACGTGAGTAACATTATCATATTTAAAAAGATCATAAATCATGAAGGTATATGTGAAATAATAATTAAATATGTGTAATAATATCATAAATATTATATGTAAACATTAAATACATCATTATATAAATTTATGAGAGGTGGTGATAGAAAATTAATAATATCAGTTCATTATATGGTTGTTTTATGTACACAAAAATGGTAATTTCTTATCACATTTTATAAAAGAGGAGGATAATTCAGGTTATTACATTAACATAATTAAATATATATATATATATGGAATCTAAATTGGTTATTATATAATCATGGTTTAGTAATAATTTAATGAGTTTGAGGAAAAAATAAAATAAAACACTTGATTAGGGACATTACCTCTTATTTGTACAACTTTATTGCTTTGCACCAAAATGATTCTAAGGATGGATTTATAACCGAACTAAGAATTAAAGTATTAGAATTGGAATGTAAGGATGTTATTTCATAAGGTATTTTCTGATCCAAATGGTTTTGAAACTGTAAAGATGATAGGAGAGTCATGTTCTTTTATATGTGAGGTGAGTGGCACAATTGATATTTTTTTAAAATCAAATGTTGTACCCACATCTTTCACATGCTACAAGGATCCAAAATAGACCATAATAAAAAATAAAGTACATATGGTAAAACTATTTCTAGATAATTGGGTTTAGATAATGTTTCGGTAATTTCTAAATCCTTATATTTTTTTCTAACCCCTCAGTAAACCCATTTTAACCTTAAATATAGTAAATAATTTTTACTATGTTTACTCTTCATTATGGTAAAAAATTAATTTGATATTTTTAGATAATATAAATTTTTATGATTCAAAATATCAAGAATAATTTTCAAATTACATTCAAATAATTGGAAATATTTAATTTAAAATCAATCCCACAGTTGCGAAGAGAATGTAGTTTTTCAAAGACAAAAAATTCAAAAGTTTAAAATTCTTTTATATCAAAATTTAATATGAAACTGATTGGAATTGCATATATTGGATTAATATATATATAATTTAACTAATTTTACATTTAAAACCATATTAAAAATATATTAGTTTATATTATTTAAAATAAATGATAAATCATAATAAAAACCAATATTTTTCTCTATTCATTAAAAAATTTATCTTTTCAAAAAATTATCAAAAATTCACTCCAGGATAATTTTTACATGGAGATTACAGAAATGAAGTATATTTTGTCTAATAAATTCTCTAAAATTGTAAAAAATAGATTTAAAAGAAGTATGCAATGGGAAATAAAACTAGTTTTTATAAAAATACATTTTTATGTAGAGAACTGGATTTATTCTTATCTCTTATCTTAAAAAACATAAGATTAATGATAAAGAATTTATTGAATATATAATATATAAATTTCATTAAAATAATTCACTAAAATTTATTTTTTTAATTTATTAAAGTATAAAAAAATTTTGTGCATAAAAATATTTTTAATGAAAAATGATTTCCATTATTTTCAAATAGTTCTTATTTTCAATTTAATTAAGTGGTCACCAAAGAATTCATTTCATATACCTGTGTAAGGAATATATTTTTATAAGTTTTTAATATTATTCATACCTTCTATTCCAATTTATAGGTGATAACTATAAAATTAATAATAAAATTTTAATTGTATGTCATATTTCTTTTAAGCTCGGTGTTATGTGTAATGCAAGCCAAAATTAGTGTTTCATGCAATACAAGATATACTAATTGTTGCATTTATTTCAATATAAACATTGTTTTTTGTATAAAAAATATATAAAAGATTAAATTTATTTAAAATATATATATTTCACAAAATATCAAGGTGTTAAATTCTACCCCCTCCCCCCAATTATGTTGTCACATTTTGAACTTGTTATCAGTAAACAAGGGTTTCACATATGAAAATATAATTATGGGAAACCCACATTGTAATGAATTTTAACAAATAAAACACTTTAAAATAGATAAAGATATGTTAGAAGGTCCTCTAGAATAACACATAATAGTTTTCCAAATATTATTTCATAGTTGGAAAGTGAAAACATGGACAAAAAAGAGAAAAATAACACTAAAATATTGATAGAGAATGATAGAGAACATGATCAGGATAATGTTAATGACCATAAAGTCCTAAATTTATGATAAATGAAAAAACCATTAATTCATTAGAAATTAAGGTAAATTTATAACATTTTACTTCAATATCCTTTTCTAAAATTTGATGATTTTTCATGAGATTATATAATTACTTAATTTCATTAAATTTCATAAGCAAAATCACATCTTTTGGTTATTCCTTGATCAATTTCCACTTCATCTCTTATTATAAAAGATGATTTACTTTTTATTATTGAATTACTTTTTGATCATAAGATACACAAAATAATGATATATCATTATTTCATTCTATAGTTTTTTTTCAAAAATAGAATTGTTTGCATAGTTTATCCAATAATGCCCAAATTTGAACTTAATAAACTTCATTAATAGTTTACCATAAGTCTCTTCCATGTTTTCCCAAAATTTAAATCCAAAAATTTAGAATAAGGTCACTAAATTTACAATGTAAACTTATCATTAATTCCCCAAAAAACATGAAGTATCTCTTAATGTAAAATACCAAATATTTGAATACATTGATCATATATTTTTTATTAAACATGTTAATATATTTAAATATAATAAAACATTAATGAAAACATATATTCTTTCAAAAATTAACACTCCCATCATTCCTTAAATAAAATATTAGATTATTGAATGCATTCTATAAATCTGAAAATTTTGTAAATACATTAATGATGAAATATAAAACCTTTTTATCAAATACATAATAAATTCAAAGGTAACCAATACTATCCAATTTACATTATCCATATCAATCATCATTTTATCCAAATTAAAACCCATTTCCTCACCATCAAAGAAATATTAAGTGTTTTCTTACCTAAATTTACATAACAACTTTCCATTAAATAACTTTTCTAGGACATTAATTTTGTTTAACATATTATTAAAACTTATTACTGAAAAAACTATATTGAAAAATCCATTGATGTTTCCTAATTACAATAAAAATATACCACTAATAAAAAATATACTTTTATAAATCCCAAGACATAAATCATTCTACATTATTCATATTCTATTAACCAAGCTTTGTAGTCTTATTCCTTAACACTTATTTCCTTTCATATATCATTTGTAGTTTCCCCATCATCAGAAATATAACTATTACTCATGCAACCTTTCCTACTCTCTTCATGATATTTCCTTTTAGGACATTGATATACATAATTCCCATTCATTATTGATTTGAAACATTTCATCCATCAATGATATCGTAGGGATACCCTTATTACCATCCATTGAGTTAACCAAAAATTTAATTTTATTCTTAAAATACTTTCTTTGTGTACTTATTTTCACCACTCAAAATATCTTCTCATTCCTCTGAGAAATTTTCATGGGTTTTTATTCCAACATTATTTACATATAGGAAGCATATGATTCTTTCCTCTATGTTCTCTATCACCTGAACTCTCAATGAACTATATCCTTCTCTTCTTTGGTTAGTTTGGGAGTTGTTTAAGGGTCTATATTTTAATCATATATCATGATAACTATTTAGGCATAATAATAATAAAATATTTCAATCCATTTATCATTCCATTTTGTTTCTCATCAATACATTTTATGTCACATTCAACATTGAGATAGTTCTTTATAGTTCCCACCTTTGACTAAAACCAAATATCATTGTGTGTGTAATAATATTCATAATGTGAAACCACATAGTGTTGAAAATGACCTATAGGATGTCTAAATAATGACACCTTCTTTTCAATCTATAACACATTTGGCTTAAATGAGGTTATTCATTTTCATTATTTAAATCCTTTATAATTTTTCATAAGGATTTTTTGAATTTCTGTAGCATATCCTCCAAGAGTTTCAAACTAAGTGTGCAACAAGGCCCATAATATTAAATCATGTGATGATCAAGTCCATCTCAATGCACCCCATTCAGAGTAATTACCACTAAGTACCTATTTTCTAGATCCACATCCACTTTTAGTATCTAGTCAATGATGAAATTTCATGAATCTTAATTTCTATATCCTTTTCCAAAATTCGAGGACATTATCATATACCTTTACTCATCCTTAGACTTTTTATAAAAAATTGCATATCCTTTTTTAAAAAGGATAACTAAACCTTTCTTCTGGTACCAACTGTAATGACCATGACTTCTCATACATAGATATTTCAATATATAAGATGAATATTCATTACATTACACAAACACACTTCTAAGGATCATAATGGTTTAGTGACTTTAGAGACTAGGTACGCAATATTATTATTTAGTAAAATATCTTAAATGTTTCCCAAAAATATCTTCCCATTTGGTTCTATTCATATAAATACCTAACTTAAAACCTTTTTTCACAACCTGGTGAAAGTAAACATAAGAAATGGTGTGCACTGATGCTCAGTATGGATAACTAATGAAAACATTATAAAGTTAACATGAGCCTAAAGGTATGATAATGTGAGAAAAACAAATGAAACCCATAACCTAAATATCAAAGATAATAATCTTGAGTTATGGCATAAATATTGGTAGTTAAAAAGACATGAATCATAATGAAATCAAATAACATGATCCACAAGAGAAAAATATTGTCATAAGAAATATAATTTTGGCATAAACCTAATTATATAAAATATTTTACATTGTAGTAAAGGGTAAATTACAAGGATATAATAGAAAAATTAGTTCACTCCCCAAGCCATCATAATAGTCATGCTTCCCTCCCATGATTATCATAGCAGAAAAAGTCCCTTACTGAACTTGGTTCACTCCCTATTCCATCCCTTTATATCCCATGAGATATAAATCATTACCCAATGCATTGGATAGATATATAGGGCCGTCCTTTCACATAATGAAAATCAAACATAGTCATGGAATAATATCATAAATAATTGATCATATCAGATCCCATGAAAAAAGACATTTATAAACATTCATCATAATAGAACCCATGAAAATAAATGGGCTTAAAAAACCTTTCTTCAAAACATAATCCATTAAAATAAATGGGTTTCATAAACATTTCATTATAGTATAACCTATAGAAAATAAATAGGATTCATAATCATACCGTCATTTCATCATAACATAGACTATGGAAGAAATATACCTCATACAAATTTTATCAGAGTGAAACTCATGGAAGAGAAATAGGTTTCATAAACTTATTATCATCATAACCATAAACCATTTATATAAAGAATAAAATTGGTGTACATGGATCATTTACCAATAAATAATAGGTTACATCAATGATTATAATATTAGATGAAAAATTATTTTTGAAGATTTCTTGGAACCTTCATTGAGGAAAGTAGCCTTTCCTCATTGAAAAAAACCTCTTAAAACATGTGAACTTTTCAAAATCCTCTTATTTTAAAAAAATATTTGAAACTTATAAAGAAATTTTAGATATCATTTAAAATAATTCTTCAGGAAAATGACTTTTCCAATTTGAAAAGAATTTTTCGAAAACATGTAACAGTTTTAAAATAATTTTCTCTAAAAATAACACTTTAATTTTATAAATGTATATTTAAAATATTGAAGGGTCATAATGTTTTGAAATATAATTCATTCCATAGACATTAAAATATTCATTCCTTTCACATTTTTGTTAAAATTCAACTGAGCCTGTTTTGGAAAATGACATGAAGATTCATTTCAAAGCATTTTTAAAAAATTCCAACATGAGTAAAAATTTCATTAATAGATCATTTTAATAATTTTAAAAAAATGGATAATATTTTTAGAAAAAATGGTTTTGGAAGAAAAATTATTTTTGACTGAAGAGAGAGATAAAGTCTGATTTTATGAAAAACATTCTTTTAAACTATTAAGTACATAAAGAGAGGAAAATAAATATAAAACATATATAATTATTAAATAAACATATTATAAGAAAATACATGATTTATTTTAGATATAGATCATAATATTTCATCATTTTAAGTATAATTGTGAAAAATCCTAATAAAAATGAGATTTTAACATAAAAACCATACCACTTTAGTAACATTGGGTCAAAAGACCCATGAAATAATAACATTAAATGAAACATAGAATATAATTTTAATAAATAAACTCATTATATTACATTTAAAATGGGATTCATATATACCTCATAATATAATATATGTGCATAACATAACATAATCCTCAAAGAAGATAAATTGAGACAAAAATCCCTTACCGATTTGGTAACTTTTGAACCTTAAACCCCATGAAACAGATATAGTAAAATTTATATGTAAATAACATTAATTTTCATGATAATAATATTAAAATACATTCATGTTATTTATATACACCACATTAAATAAATTGGTAGTGAATATGGATTGTGTCTCATAGAAGTAAAAACTAAGATGGAAATCCCTTACCTTACATCTCAAATTACTTTGAACAAGTTATAAACTTCTAAATTGTAAAGACTCGTAAAATTCAAGGAAATTTTTTTCTTAATTTTCTTTGTAATTTTACAAGAACAAAGTTTCTGACGGCACCTGATTCCGAGGCCCGGTGTGCCCGGAAACATTTTCCGAAGTTTAGCTCGGGTACGTTCAGTGAACGAACGAGCGGGTTTTTCTAACTTTTGAACCGGTGCTCGGAATCGAATTTTGAGGGCACCGATGGAATCGCATCGCCGGTATTTGATAGGAAATTCCATTTCCGGAGTTGCATTTTCTTGGGTGTGGTTTTTAATTTTTGGGGTTATGTTATGAAATAAAATAAAGTGGTCTGACAACTTTATTTTATTTTACTTAAAGCCACTTAAGCTAAGTTAAGTGGATAGGGTGGAACCCAAAATATCCTACCCACATGGTAGGATATTTTTGGGGTGGGGCCCTCACGAGCCCCATCGTTTCTTCCCCTCTAAGTAACGCAACCGTGAAAACCTCTTTTAAATAAAGTCAACTGGTGTGTTTACTTAAATTCTGAACACCCCTATTAATTGGGCAGTTAAGTCGTTACAATTAATTCATTGAATTAATGGTTCATTTCTAAACTTTGAATTTATAATCATTGGCATGGGAATAAAATAAGACCAGCACTTGTCTTTTTGAGGGGTGGCTTGTTGAGATGATTTGGAGAAAACTTTAAGGCCTAAAGATCTTCATCTTTCTTCGCGAAGAACGCGAAGAACATGAAGAACGCGAAGAACGCCGGCCTTCGACGAAGGGCGACGAAGAACGACGAACCCTCGGAGATCGACGACGCGACTCCATGTACCGCAATGCCGACGATTCTCCTTCCATGATCTTTCTTCCGCGACGTTCCTTTCCCGCGACAATCTTCGATCAACAACCGATTGAGGTAGGGGATTACGGTTCTTTTAATTTTTTATGAATTATATCCTCGTCATGGTTTCTTTGGGTGAATCTTAAATTTGTGTGATTTTAATCCTCAGAGTTTCTCTACGTAACACCATGTACCATGATGACAGTGATGCCCCTTCCGCGGTGCGACGATCCTCTTCTTCCACGACGGTTAAATCTGCGACGATCTCACGTTCGACGACAACGTTGAGGTAGGGGTTGATTAATCTAAATCTTTGTGATTTATACTCGTAGCATATGATTAAATATTTGTTTCGATACTTTTAAAACCGCTAACGCGGTGGGTGCGGGCCAACGAAGAAGTCCGAACCCACCGCCCTTTTCGTTCTTGGTGTACGGAATGGAGGATGACGTCAAAACAAGCCGCACGGGCGATGTGAGGTCCTCGCAGTGAAGGACGGAACCTGGGAGGGCCATTGGCGAAGACAGCGTGCAATTCCGACCTCCGGAACTCATCCAGTGGTCCGTGGAGCAACACGCCGGTGCGCCACCTGGTAGAACAGCTGCGGCTTTAGCCGCGGCGGCAGGCCGACCGTCCTGTGACCGCGCTGGACAGGCGAAGGCAGGACGCGGCACCCCGGCTGCGTCCGTTGGCGAGAGGTGGCCCCCCACGCGGGGCCATGGATCACTCAAGGGGGTGGCGCCCCCCTTGCGTACCGCTCGGCCATTACGGTCGAGCCGCCTGGCGACCGGGTCACGCCCGCGCCAGCCGGGCCGGGCTGCGGCATCCAGGTCGGTCCGGGCCCAGACCCCCCGTTTCCGAACCCTTTTCGGTCTTTTTCTCATATATTGGGATACGGACCTCCGATCGACGCACCGTCAGGGGCGATGTGATCCTTGGATCGAGACGGTCGTTTTGACATATCGCACTCAAGGTTTCGGAGTACTTTGGGTTCAGCCGGGTTGGTTCGTACACGAAACCAACCGGGCCCTCGGAGCGGAAACGGTCATAACTTGAGCCCCGAACGTCCGATTGACGTGTCGTCGACATTGATGGATTCCTCTGTGAGAGATGGAAATTTTGGCTTACTCCGCCCGAGGTTTGAATGCAGGTGGAGTATGGTCGGGTTGGTTTTGACTTAAAAACCAAGTGGGCCCCTCGGACAAAAAAGTCAATAACTCTCATATCGGGCGTCCAATTGACGCGCCGTCTGCGACGTTGAGTTCCTGTTGACGATACAGAACTTTTGGATACATCAACTCCGAACTATGTGTTAGTTGATGTATCATCCTCTCAGCTCATGGAGCGGACCCTCCCGAACGAGCTTACTATGTGCGAGAACCCTAGTGCTGGCTGCGACTGCGACGACGACGACGACTGTGCAGAGATCCCCATTGGATTCGACGACGGCGACTACAGCACTCAGCGATCCAATGTGGATCAGTGCTACAGATCCTGTGTGGGTCCGATCCTGTGTGGGTCAGCGCTCAGCGATCCAGTGTGGGCTAGCGCCTACAGATCCTGTGTCGGTCTGATCCTGTGTGGGACATTGCGGGGGTTAGTTACCTATCGATCCTTTGTGGGTCAGATCCTTTGTGGTTTATTGTGGGGGTTAGTACCTGTCGATCCTTTGTGGGTCTGATGGCATAGATGAATCAGTGGATATATCTGATCATCTCTATCGTCATACGAAGAAGTATACCTGTGTGAGCTGAATTCTATTTTTCTTTCCCTTGTGGATTGTGTTGTGCTATCCTGTGTGGATTTCGTTTTGCTTTCCTGTGTGGACTGGGTTGTACTTGGGCTCGGATGTTGAAGCCGAACTTGAAATTGATGACTTAGGTATATGTATGGGCATATACCTAAGTAAAGTCAGATGTTACTTTGTGATTGTATCTTTCCTTTGTGGATTATCATTTGTGGATTCTAGGAGACCTTCGGGGGTCTCGGGGTCGCTACTGAGTAGCTTATACTCACCCCTACACGGGCTATGCCCGCACTACGTTGTGTTGGTTGCAGACGACGGATAGCGCTGATCGTGGTGGAGGCTTGCAGAGCAGGACGGTACTGGGAGGTGGACCACTGGGCGAGACATACTCGGAGCGGACGGCTGGACCCGAGGAGCTATGGAGGAGATATGTACTCACCATTCAGGTGGGAATTCCAGTGGACGGCTCGACGCTGTGGCTTTACTTTTTAGTTGTTGTTTTCCCTTTCCAGTTGTACTTTACTTTTATTTTGGGTGTGTATTCTGGCCCACTTACATTTCCGCACTCATTGTTGTACTTAGTTTTTACTTAGTGTTTACTTCTACTTCTTTCTTTCTCTATGGTGTTTGTTTACTTTACAAAGGCAATACCTTCCCTTTTTACTGGGATTTATGCCTTGGTGCTAGTCGCCAGCCCCTGGCCTATGGAAGGCGGGCTTGGGGTAGTCACGGCACGGGCCCTGAGGACGGGTCGTGACAAATTGGTATCAGAGGAGTTCGGTTCTACCACAGAACTCAGGACTCTGATCTTTTCTATGTGAAGCAATAATGTTAAGCATATTGGGTGTGGTTATCAGTCCAGGGAGTCCAGTGTTGGTGCGGCGGCCAACGTATCCGTACACCGGGACCCTGAATTCTGATTTCCGACTTAATGCACGAAAACATTGATTGCATGTGTGTTTCAAGTTTTCTTTGTGATTACTTTGTGTCAGCTCACTAGGTATATTGTTCTGACCGTGGTGCACCTATCTCTTTTCAGGATGGCCTCACGATGTCATCCAGCTAGGGTTCCGAGAGTTGTATGTGATGACAGCCCGCCGAGCGACGAGGCCTCAGTACAGGACCCTTTGACAGCAGAGCCACCGGCGGTACCTCTACCCGCCGAGCCACCGATGATTCCAGCCCCGGCCGCTGACGATGCACGTCATCTTAGTGCACTGCACGAGTTTCAGCACCAGCGACCGCCTAGGTTACGCGGGGAGACGGACCCCCAGGCAGCCAAGGACTGGCTGGAGGCAATCGTACGAGTTTTCAGGTTAGTGAGAACACCAGTAGACCTCATGGTGATCCTCGCAGCGAGCCTACTGCACGCGGCAGTGGGCCGATGGTGGAGCTTGATGCTACAGGTGCACGATGAGGCATCCCTTCTTTGGTCGGACTTTGAGAGCCTCTTCCGCTCGGAGTTCATCCCAGCCACCCTCCGTACGGTGCGCATCCAGGAGCTTCTTCAGCTGCGGCATGGCATCTTGACAGTCGCCCAATACTCGGTGAGATTTACCGATCTCTCGCGCTACTCGACAGACATGGTACGGGACCCATTCCTCTGGGCCTGGACCTTTGAGCAGGGATTGAGGCATGAGATCAGGGCATCGCTTATCTCCCTCAGCATTCCGACCCAGGCAGGAGTACTGGAGTGAGCCCTTTTGATCGAGATCTTTCTTGCTGAGCCTTCATCAGCGCCGAGACCCACCGCAGGGAAGCATGTAGTAGAGTCTTTTGTAGCAGGCAGTCGACGGATGACTCATGGGTCCAGGTAGACCAGACCCTCAGGCAGATGACCTCAGGACACTGGCTCAGCTGTGCGGGGCACACAGCACGGGGCCAGTCTTTTGAGAGGCAGACAGTGCTATGCATGCGGCAGGCCGGGCCACATGGCTCGTGACTGCCCGACCCGCCATGCTTAGGAGTAGCAAACGGTTGAGGGGCCACCAAGGTAGAGGCAGAGGGTCGACCGTGGCAGTCCGCAGGGAGCAGGCGGATGAGGCAGAGGAGCTGGCCGAGCAGCAGGTGGTGGGCGACGCTTTGAGGCTCTACCACCACCACCACCAGGAGGTCCACCCCGACCACAGGGAGCTGGAAGGCAGAGACAGGCACAGCTCCAGGCAGTGGAGGCCTACGACCACGGTGCGCCCAAGATGATTCTAGGAACTATCTATGTCTATTACACCCTTTCTGCAGTTCTTATAGACACAGGAGCGAGTCACTCTTTCATAGTTGCTTCCCTTGTTCGGAGCTGAGAGATTCTGACAGAGCTGTTGGCTCGATCCTTATGGCTAGAGACTCCTACAAGAGCAGACTCGACGATTACGCATTGGTGCCGGCAGTGTGAGCTTACTCTAGGAGGCGAGATCTTCGGCTGGGATCTTCTTGTAGCGGTGTCGAGGCCATACGACGTCATCTTGGGCATGGATTGGTTATCTACAGTCCATGCTCAGATCGACTGTATTAGGCGCAAGGTGCGATGTGTACGCACCGATGGGAGCATGTTCAGCTTCACTGGTGAGAATGGATCCTTCGCAGCACAGGATGGACTTCTGCAGAGGAGAGGACATCCCATCACTCATCATTTATCTAGCCTCATCCTAGGATCAGTTGACATGAAGAGTCCTAGTTTTCCTGCAATGGTGGATCAGTATGCAGACGTCTTTCCTGACGACATTCCAGGACTACCTCCTCACAGAGAGGTAGACTTTTATACTGACTTGTACCCCGGGACAGCACCGATATCGACTCCAGTTTTTCGGATGGCCCCCACTGAGATTCGAGAGCTTTGGGTACAGTTGGAGGACTTGCAGGGCAAGAGATTCATCTGACCCAGTGTTTCACCATGGGCTTCCCCGATTTTGTTTGCCAAGAAGGCGGATGGGAGCTTGCGACTCTGTGTCGACTATCGTCGCCTTAACCAGGTGACAGTTAGGAACAATTATCTGCTACTGAGGATTGATGACCTCTTCGATCATCTCAAGGGAGCACGGTGGTTCTCAAAGATAGACCTCAGGTCAGGCTATCATCGGCTCAGAGTTCGGGATGAGGACGTGCAGAAGATGACCTTTAGATATCGGTATGGCCACTATGAGTTCTTGGTTATTCCATTTGGCGTAACCAATGCTCCAGCAGTGTTCATGGGCCTCATGAACAGGATCTTTCATCCATACCTCGATCGATTTTTCGTGGTCTTCATCGACGACATTTTGATATACTCGACCACTGAGGAGGAGCACGTCTACCACTTGCGGGTTGTACTGGACACACTCCGAGAGGACCAGCTTTATGGAAAGCTCTCAAAGTGTCAGTTCTGGTTACGAGAGGTCCACTTCTAGGGACACGTCATTTCTGAGGCGGGAGTTGCGGTGGATCCCGCGAAGATCGAGGCAGTGCTAGCTTGGGAGCCACCTAGGAGCGTGATAGAGGTGCGGAGTTTCTTGGGACTAGCTGGATACTATAGGAGATTTGTGCCATACTTCTCTAGAGTTTAGGCACCACTCTCAGCTTTGAAGAAGAAGGGGAAACCCTTTGTGTGGTCAGACAGATGTCAGTAGAGCTTCCAGGAGCTGAGGCAGAGATTGACCAACACACCTATCTTGAGGTTGTCTAAGGAGGGAGTAGGGTACGTAGTCTACTGCGATGCATCAGGGACCGGACTCAGATGTGTCCTGATGCAGGAGCGGGCAGTGATTGCCTATGGATCACGTCAATTGAGGCTGCATGAGCAGAACTACGCCACCCATGACCTGGAGTTAGTAGCAGTGGTCTTCGCTCTGAAGACATGGCGACACTATCTGATGGGCGAGTGCTTTACAGTCTTTTCTGACCATCAGAGTCTCAGGTACATCTTCTCTCAGAAGGACATGAACCTGAGACAGAAAAAATTGCTCGAGTTCCTCCAAGAATATGACTTTGAGATAGTCTATACTCCTGGGAAGTGGAATTTATTAGCTGATACTCTCAGCAGGAGGACGGGCATTCAGCTACTTGAGGAGGCGACAGAGCAGCTAGCCGCTTTGCAGATATCCTTTGTGGATAGAGATGGAGTAGCCTTCCTCCAGTCTCTCACGGTCACTCCTCCACTACTGCAGCAGATCAGAGAGGCGCAGCATGGGGACGCCGACTGTGAGACAAGGCATGTGCAGATATCCTCAGGACATGCACCTGATGGATTGTCCTTTGGAGCAGAGCACGACATCCTTTTCCGAGGACGTACCTTGGTACCAGTTTCATTACGGGAGGAGGTGCTGAGATAGTTTCACACCTCTCCCTTGTGGGTACATCCTGGAGTGGCGAAGATGTACCTGGACCTCAGACGACAGCACTAGTGGCCGGACATGAAGAAGGTTGTGGCAGAGTTCGTTTCTCGATGCCTCACCTGCCAGCAGGTGAAGGCAGAACATCAAGTACCAGTAGGCTTGGTACATCCCTTAGAGGTCCCGGAGTGGAAGTGGGACAACATATCTATGGACTTCATGACTGTAATTCCATGCACTTCCAGAGGTTATGACTCCATTTGGGTGATTTTTGACCGACTCACCAATTTGGAACACTTCTTACCCATCAGAGAGCAGGGCTCAGTGGAGAGCTTGGGATGTCTCTACGTTCAGGAGATTGTACGGCTTCACAGTGTGCCATAATATATCGTCTCTGGTCGAGATGCTCGCTATACTTCCCAGCTTTGGAAGGGGTTGCATTAGGCGTTCGAGACCCAGCTACGTCTGAGCACCGCCTTTCACCCTCAGACAGATGGTCAGATGGAGAGGAATCTTCAGACTCTCGAGGACATGCTCCTCGCATGTGTCCTCAACTTTGGTCGCAGCTAAGAGGACCTTCTACCCTTGGTGGAGTTCGTGTACAACAACATCTACCACTCCACCATCAGGATGGCACTATACGAGGCGTTTTACGGACAACCTTGCAGATCTCCTTCATGCTGGACAGACCCTTGGGAGTCAGCACTCTTGGGACCAGAGATGGTCCAGGCCACGACAGAGAAGGTCCAGGTCATCCAGGAGCAGATGAGGACAGCTCAGGGCCGGAAGAAGTCTTATGCTGACAGGAGGCGGAGGGAACTAGAGTTCGAGGATGGCGACCACGTATTCTTGTGTGCCTCACCTTGATGTGGATTACGGAGATTTGGCTGAGGCGGAAAGTTGTCTCCATGCTTCAGCGGACCATTCCAAGTCCTCTATAGGATTGGAGAGGTGGCTTATCGCCTAGCTTTACCACCTCAGTTGCACAGGGTGCACAACGTCTTCCACGTGTCTCATCTGAGGAGATACGTGTATGACCCGACACATATCATTGACCATGGGGAGTTGGACGTTGATGATGGGTCGACTTTTGCAGAGGTTCCAGTGGAGATCGATGATCAATAGGAGCGAGTCATACATGGGCGATCTATCCCTCTAGTGCGCATCATATGGCAGCATGGGAACATCCAGGAGAGCACTTGGGAGTGGGAGGCTCAAATGCGTGCTCAGTACCCACATTTCTTTCCCTAGTTTATGATGTATCTTTACGTGGACTAAATCCCTGAGGTGGGAATGATGTAAAGACCCGTAAAATTCAATGAAATTTTTTTCTTAATTTTCTTTGGAATTTTACAAGAACGCAGTTTCTGACGGCACCTAATTCCAAGGCCCGGTGTGCCCGGAATCATTTTCTGAAGTTTAGCTTGGGTACGTTCAGTGAACGAACGAGTAGGTTTTTCTAACTTTTGAACCGGTGCTTGGAATCAAATTCTGAGGGCACGGATGGAATCGCAGTGCCAGTATTTGCTAAGAAATTCCATTTCAGGAGTTGCGTTTTCTCGGGTGTGGTTTTTAATTTTTGGGGTTAAGTTAAGAAATAAAATAAAGTGGTGCGAAGACATTATTTTATTTCACTTAAGGCCACTTAAATCCACTTAAGCTAAGTCAAGCAGATAGGGTGGAACCCAAAATATCCTACCCACTTGGTAGGATATTTGTGGGGTGGGGCCTGCACGATCCCCACCGTTTCTTCCCCTCTAAGTAACGCACCTGCGAAAACCTCTTTTAAATAAAGTTAACCGGTGCATTTACTTAAATTCTAAACGCCCTTATTAATTGGGAAGTTAAGTCGTTACCATTAATTCATCGAATTAATGGTTTGTTTCTTAACTTTGAATTTCTAATCGTTGGCATGGGAATAAAATAAGGCCAACACTTGTCTTTTGAGGGGTGTCTTCTTGAGATGATTTGGAGAAAACATTAAGTCCTAAAGATCTTCATCTTTCTTCGCGAAGAACGCGAAGAACTTGAAGAATGCAAATAACGCAAATAACGCCGGCCTTTGACGAAGGGCGACGAAGAACGCCGAACCCTCGGAGATCGACGACGTGACGTCGTGTACCGTGACGCCGACGATTCTCCTTCCGCGACGTTTCTTCCGCAACGTTCCTTTCCCAAGACATTCTTCTATCAACAACCGATTGAGGAAGGGGATTGAGGTTCTTTTAATTTTTTGTGAATTATATCCTCAACATGGTTTCTTTTAGTGCATCTTAAATCTGTGTGATTTTAATCCTCGGAGTTTCTCTACGCAACGCCGTGTTCCGCGATGACAGAGACGCCCCTTTCGCGACGCGACTATCCTCTTCTTCCGCGATGGTTAAATCTGCGACGATCTCACGTTCGACGACAACGTTGAGGTAGGGGTTGATTCATCTAAATCTTTGTGATTTATACCCATGGCATATGATTAAATATTTTTGTGAGACTTTTAAAACTGCTAACGCGGTGGGTGCGGACCAACGAACAAGTCCGAAACCACCGCCCTTTTCGTTCTTGGTGTGAGGAACGGTGGATGACGTCAAAACAAGCCGCACGGGCGATGTGAGGTCCTCGTAGTGAAGGACGGACCCCGGGAGGGCCATTGGCGAAGACGGCGTGCAATTCCGACCACTGGAACTCGTCCGGTGGTCGGCGGAGCAACCCGCCGGCGGCAGGAGGCGGCGGCGCCCGACGCGCCGCCGGGGAGAACCACTGCGGTGGCAGGCCGGCCATCCCGCGACCACACGGGACCAGCGAAGGCAGGACGCGGCACCCCAGCCGTGTCCGTTGGCGATAGGCGGCCCCCCACGCGGGGTCGCGGATCACTCAAGGGGGCGGCGCCCCCCTTGCGCACCGCTCGGCCGTTACGGCCGAGCCGCCTGGCGACTGGGCCTCACCCGTGCCGGCCGGGCCGGTCCGAGCTACGACATCTGGGTCGGACCCGGGTCGAGTCGACCCAGGGGGGGTGGGTCGGGTCGGTCCGGGCCCAGACCCCCTGTTTCCGGACCCTTTTTGGTCTTTTGCCCATATCTTGGGCTACGGACCTCTGATCGATGCACCGTTAGTGGAGATTTGATCCTTGGATCGAGATGGTCATTTTTACATATCGCACTCAAGGTTTCGGAGTACTTTGGGTTCAGTCAGGTTGGTTCGTACACGAAACCAACCGGGCCCTCGAAGCAGAAACGCTCATAACTTGAGCTCCAGACGTCCGATTGACGTGTCGTCGACTTTGATGGATTCCTCTATGTGAGATGAATCTTTTGGATTACTCCGCCCAAGGTTTGGATGCAGGTGGAGTACGGTCGGGTTGGTTTTGACATAAAAACCAACCGGGTCCCTGGGACGAAAAAGCCAATAACTCTCAGACCGGGCGTCCGATTGACGCGACGTCTGCGACGTTGAGTACCTGTTGACGATACAGAACTTTTGGATACATCAACTCTGGACTATGTGTCAGTTGATGTATCGGCCTCTCGGCTCGTGGAGCGGACCCTCTCGAATGAGCTTTCTTTGTGCGGGAACCCTAGTGCTGACTGCGACTGTGACAACGAGGACGACTATGCAGAGATCCTCAGTGGATTCGACGGCGACGACTACAGCACTCAGCGATCCTACGTGGATTAGTGCTACAGATCCTATGTGGGTCCGACTCTATGTGGGTCAGCGATCAGCGGTCCTGTGTGGGCCAGCGCCTACAGATCCAGTGTGGGTCCGATCCGGTGTAGTTCATTGCGGGGGTTAGTTACCTATCGATCTTGTGTGGTTCAGATCCTTTGTGGGTCATTACGGGGGTTAGTACCTATCGATCCTTTGTGGGTCCGATGGCATAGATGAATCAGTGGATATATCTGATCATCTCTATCGTCATACGAAGAAGTATACCTGTGTAAGCTGAATCCTATTTTTCTTTCCCTTGTGGATTGTGTTGTGCTATCCTGTGTGGATTTCATTTTTCTTTCATGTGTGGACTGGGTTGTACATGGGCTCGGATGTTGGAGTCGAACCTAAAATTGATGACTTAGGTATATGTATGGGCATATACCTAAGTAGAGTCGGATGTTACTTTGTGATTGTATCTTTCCTTTGTGGATTCTGGGAGACCTTCGGGGGTCTCAGGGTCCCTACTGAGTAGCTTATACTCACCCATGCACGGGCTATGCCCGCACTACATTGTGTTGGTTGCATACGATGGAAAGCGTTGATCGTGGTGGAGGCCTGCGGAGTAGGATGGTATCGGGAGGTGGACCACTGAGCGACACGTACTCGGAGCGGATGGCTAGACCCGAGGAGCTGTAGAGGCTATCTGTACTCACCCTTCAGGTGGGACTTCCAGTGGATGGCTCGACTCTGTAGCTTTACTTTTCAGTTGTTGTTTTCCCTTTCCAGTTGTACTTTACTTTCAGTTTGGGTTTGTATTTATTGCATCCCGTCTTTTTATAACATAACTTTTCATTCCATTACACAGAACTGAGGATCTTTAAGGTTTAGTGTCTTGGAAACAAGGAACATAAAACATGAAACAAAAAAAACATTCTTCTTAAACACTTGAAAGGATTCTCCTCATGTTCACCCTAGGCTCATTACTGCATCCCATAACCTGGGGACATACATCAAAAGGAACGGTGAGCAGAAGGCCCAGCAAGGGAAACAAGTGAAACATTTTACATATGAACTTGAGATACATCAATAAAGTCATGAAAAGAACTTTAAGGCATGAAAATGAAATCATGAGGCATATCATAATAAAAATAAAACTTTTTCATAACTTGAAGATGTGGCTACATCATTTAACATAGACAATAATGAACATATCACCAAGGTCCATCCCCAAGGTGTCATTTTAAAATTACCAAGGTTATTCACCAAGGTATCGTGAAAATTGTAATCTCTAGTGGTTACATCATTACCCAATGCATTGGAGCGCTATCAGGGCGCACCCTTAAATTTGTCTTTATTATCATGTGAGCCACATATATCATCATCAAACATTTCATAAATAACTCATATATCATAAAGGAAATGGGTTTCATTTCATAATCATAACTTTTTAAAAATTGCTTTAAAGACGTGATCTTTATATCACTTTAAAACCCACAGAAAAGGAAGGTGGGTCTCATGTATGTAAATCCCAGAATTTAAAATAGAACATTTTGGTATATATGTGAATACCCCTTTAGAAGAAAGTGCTTTGAGTATTCACTTAATAAAATAAAAGAACTTTAGAAAAAAGAGATAGACATTTTGAGACAGAAATTCTGCAGCATAACGGCAATGTTCCGAGGTTTTAGAAGACATTAAAAGAGAGGTAAAATGGGTCAAACATTCATAAATGACCCATAAAATAGTACATGGACAGAATAAGAAGGATAAATGATCATGGTAATGAAATTTCAAGGACATACCATTTGAAATGAAAAACATGGAAGGAAGAAAAAAATTAGATTTCTCTTATGAAAGTTCGGCAGCCTAACGGCGTTACTTAAACATCAACAAAAATGATTTGAAAAGATCAAATAGGGTCTCTAATAATGTGAACATAAGAGTTCAGTATGATAGATATAGAGATAATTCCCCAACATAACAAAAAGGAACTTGAAAGAATTGACATGAAAGTAGAACTTCAAAACGAGAAGGGTGAAGAACCACTTAAAAATTCGGCAGCCTAACGGCGCCACTTAAAACTTCAAAATACTGAATTGAAGCGATCAAATGGGGTCTCTCATCATATTAACATAAGAGTCCATTATGATATATATAGATATCATACCCCAATATAACAAAAAGGAACTTGAAATAATTGACATGAAAGTAGAACTTCAAAACGAGAAGGGTGAAGAACCACTTAAAAATTCGGCAGCCTAACGGCGCCACTTAAAACTTCAAAATACTGAATTGAAGCGATCAAATGGGGTCTCTAATCAAATGATCATAAAATATCAGTATGATAATTTAGAGATCATACCCCAACATAATAAAAAGGAGCATGAAAGACTTGAATGAAAATAGAACTTGAAAACGAGGAAGGTGAAAGAATCCCTTAAAATTTTGGCAGCCTAACGGCGCCACTTAAACATTCTTAAAACGAATTGATGAGAGCAAGGGGGGGTCTCTCATCATATGAACATGAAATAGGCAGTAGGATGAATATAAAAGAACATCCTCCAACATAATAACATGGAGTATAAAAGAAATGACATAAAAGAGATTACTTGAAAGAGGTCGGATCCCTTACCTTAAAATGTAACGCTTAAACCTCAAAGGTTGGGACCATGAGGGCTTGGGGGCACCTTGGGAGGACTCCATGAGAGGTAATGAGACCCGAAATTCGTTGGTAATGAGTGGGGAGTCGAATGGATGAGAGGAGGGCTTGGTATTTATAGGGAAAGTGAGGGGATAAGGCATTAATGGCCAAGGGACACCTCACATGTGCTTTTCTCAAACCCATGTGCTCTCCCTTGTCATTTATCATGGATTTAGGCCACATGGGGCCCCCAAAACAATAATTCATCACCCTTGGCCGGCCAACCCTCAAAATATCTCATGACATCATCATGACACCGTTATGATGTCATTAAACATACCGAAACCCTAAAACTGTATTTTCACTATTCACTGAAAATTCAACTTTCTCAGAAAAATCCCAAAATTTCACATTAACCAAATATCAATGCTCTGATTTCAAAAATGAAATCCATTTTATAAAAATAATTTTGTAAATATTTTTAATTTAATTTTTAAATAAAAACACTATTCATCGAAAATTCATTTTTTCAGAAAAAACCCCAAAAATTACCATAACATAATATCGATGTTCTGAGTTCAAAAATAAAGTCATTTTAAAAAAAATAATTTTCTAATTATTTTTAATTAAATTTTTAATTAAAAACACTATTCACCCGAAAAAACTAATACTTGAATAATAATTAATGAAACCGTTATTTAACTATTTTATTGAATCACATTACTTAATAAAGGTGCCTAGATTATTTTAAAACTTTCTTTAAGTGAGATTACTAATCCATTTGGTCATATTACTAATCCTAATCATAAAATCACTATTCATAATTTATTATTCATCAAAAATCAAGTTGATCTTATTAGACTCTAAATTTAGTACTGAACATAATTGCAGAAGACCATTTTTTGAAAATCATTACACATTTTTAATTATTTAGGGTTTACATAAACATATTTAAAATATCCTTTTTTCTAAAATTCATTAAAAATATGCATACTATATTTATCCGGTCATTTCAAAATTCATAAACTTCATCATAAGAAGAAATCCCAATTTTTATTTAAAACAAGGATTACACAAGGTAGTTACGGTCTCATTACATAACCCCTTATAATACCAGCATAGGACCTAAGAGTAAGGTGTGCTATGGTGATAGAAGCTTGGGGCGGCTCAGTCAACATTGCCCGAGTAGTAATTTCTATCAGTTTGAACTTCTCACGAAGGCGATTCCGTTCCAGCTTCACATGATGAAGTTCGGCTTGGATTTGATCCAGAGCAATGCCCAGTGGTGCTACCTCCTTCCCAAGCTCTGTTAGATGGGCTTCTATCGGTCCAAGACTACTAGGTGAGGCCATCGAATCTTCTTTCTATAATAATTAACCAAGATTACTTATATTTAGAGACAAAAATCAAAACATTTTGTTCACAGCGGTCATATTGACCGATGGTTATATAATAGTCAAAACCCACTGATCTCATTTTAATTATAATCATGTTTATCAAATAAAACATTTTTGTTGAGTATAACAATAACACATAAAATTGGGAAACAAAATTTATTTAAAAATTTCGGGTCGTTACAATCTTCCCCCCTTAAGAAATTGCGTCCTCGCAATTTTAAAATTGGGTTTTGAAATTTCATTGAAAGTCCCACATCAGAAAAGGAGACAGTAAAACTATTACTTTAAAATAAAGAAAGGGAAGTACAAAGGTCACCCGAGTTAACCCACACTATGGTTCCATGTAGGAAAACATGGACATGGAGGAGAAAACAAAGGGTCAAGTTCTGAGGGAGAGTGATAGAGAACATGATTAGGAGAAAGTTAACCATGAGAAAATCCCAAACTTATGATGTGTGTAAACGGTCTTTGATTACCTAGTAGGAAACGTAAACCAACAACTTTTTTGTTTTACATTTCTTTTCATAATTTTGAGGATTTCATTTACTACATAGAACAAAAACATAAGAAAATATACCTACCTTCAAGTAGAGTTTCATCCTTTAACAAGTCTCTACCAACACTAATCTTTTCTCCAAATGATGAGAATTCAAAAACACTTGGTCTCATAAAAGCACAAGAATCATCTTCTATAGAATCACATAATCTACAAAAGATTAACTATCTATTTCTTCTATCTTTAAACATTATCCCAAAAACAGAAAGGTTAAGGTAAAACAACTCTTCAAAAAGAAAGAATCCCATAGGAATGGAAACTACTTTTAAATCATCAAAGTTCCATGGTACTACCCAAATTTCATCATAGACCATTCCATAAATAATGGTCCTTAAAATTCCTCAAAACAAACCAAACTAAGATTGAAACCCAAATACAATAAGGATTTGATAACATAGTCTTCCAAAACAACTTCATTGTTCATCTCCAGACAACATCGACCACTCCTAACATCTTATAAAAAAATAGCTAACCTAATCATATTTTACCCAAGATAGGTTAGTCATTCCCATAAGTAACCTAAATTACTATAAGTTCACCTTAAATTCATCGATTCTTCAAAATATAAGTCAACCTTACTCCTCAATGAAAATACCGTAGTAATCTATTTACCTCGATCAAATATGGTTCCCAAAATAATGAACGTCTTCTAAAATAATAATCATATTTTAATCCCCTAATCATCCCTGTCATATTAATACGAAAATCATCGCATTTCCTATCACATTGGTTGTCGGAACATGTTCTTCCATTTCCCACCATTAACTAAGAAGAGAAAGCATAATTAGGGGCTTAAGTACTTAGCTAATAATCATGAAAAGGAACTGAAAGCATATAAGGATAACTTGTATATGAAAGGTATACCCTAACTTGTGATCTCCTAGGTTCCCATCTAGGTTATGAATGATCATATATTCTTATGTGAACCTTTATTTTATTTTATCTTTGTTCCTTTAACAATGGTTCATACCAAGCTTATGAATTTACCAAAGCATATCCCCCGGGAGTGTCGTAACCAAGAGTGCAGCAAGGCCCGTTGTCGTGTACCAGTTCCCGTTCGAGTCTAGCTCAAAGAGGTGTTTTCGGGTTTTACCCCTATGTACATCTATGCCAGAGCCACCTCTACCTGCTCGTATCCAGACAGGGATGTATTTGCTTGGCAACCCCTTACTCAATACTCACCAAAATACCAGGAATATTTCCTATATTAAACTTTTCTATAGGGTTCCTCCTAGAGTTTTCATATCCTAATTTCCACAAATAACTAAACCATCCTTTGATACCAACTATAGCTTCCCGTATTTTTATAACATAACTTTTCATTCCATTACACGGAACTGAGGATCTTTAAGGTTTAGTGTCTTGGAAACAAGGAACATAAAACATGAAACAAAAAAAACATTCTTCTTAAACACTTGAAAGGCTTCTCCTCATGTTCACCCTAGTTTCATTACTGCATCCCATAACCTGGGGACATACATCAAAAGGAAGGGTGAGCAGAAGGCCCAGCAAGGGAAACAAGTGAAACATTTTACATATGAACTTGAGATACATCAATAAAGTCATGAAAAGAACTTTAAGGCATGAAAATGAAATCATGAGGCATATCATAATAAAAATAAAACTTTTTCATAACTTGAAGATGTGGCTACATCATTTAACATAGACAATCATGAACATATCACCAAGGTCCATCCCCAAGGTGTCATTTTAAAATTACCAAGGTTATTCACCAAGGTATCGTGAAAATTGTAATCTCTAGTGGTTACATCATTACCCAATGCATTGGAGCGCTATCAGGGCGCACCCTTAAATTTGTATTTATTATCATGTGAGCCACATATATCATCATCAAACATTTCATAAATAACCCATATAGCATAAAGGAAATGGGTTTCATTTCATAATCATAACTTTTTAAAAACTGCTTTAAAGACATGATCTTTATATCACTTTAAAACCCACAGAAAAGGAAGGTGGGTCTCATGTATGTAAATCCCAGAATTTAAAATAGAACATTTTGGTATAGATGTGAATACCCCTTTATAATAAATATCTTTGAGTATTCACTTAATAAAATAAAATAACTTTAGAAAAAAGAGATAGACATTTTGAGACAGAAATTCTGCAGCATAACGGCAATGTTCCGAGGTTTTAGAAGATATTAAAAGAGAGGTAAAATGGGTCAAACATTCATAAATGACCCATAAAATAGTACATGGACATAATAAGAAGGATACATGATCATGGTAATGAAAGTTCAAGGACATAACATTTGAAATGAAAAACATGGAAGGAAGAAAAAAATTAGATTTCTCTTATGAAAGTTCGGCAGCCTAACGGCGTTACTTAAACATCAACAAAAATGATTTGAAAAGATCAAATAGGGTCTCTCATCATGTGAACATAAGAGTTCAGTATGATAGATATAGATATAATTCCCCAACATAACAAAAAGGAGCTTTAAAGAATTGACATGAAAGTAGAACTTCAAAATGAGAAGGGTGAAGAACCACTTAAAAATTCGGCAGCCTAACGGCGCCACTTAAAACTTCAAAATACTGAATTGAAGCGATCAAATGGGGTATCTCATCATATGAAAATAAGAGTCCATTATTATATATATAGAGATCATACCCCAATATAACAAAAAGGAACTTGAAATAATTGACATGAAAGTAGAACTTCAAAACGAGAAGGGTGAAGAACCACTTAAAAATTTGGCAGCCTAACGGTGCCGCTTAAAACTTCAAAATACTGAATTGAAGTGATCAAATGGGGTCTCTCATCATATGATCATAAAAGATCAGTATGATAATTTAGAGATCATACCCCAACATAATAAAAAGGAGCATGAAAGACTTGAATGAAAATAGAACATGAAAACGAGGAAGGTGAAAGAATCCCTTAAAATTTTTGCAGCCTAACGGCGCCACTTAAACATTCTTAAAAAGAATTGATGAGAGCAAGGGGGGATCTCTCATCATATGAACATGAAATAGGCAGTAGGATGAATATAAAAGAACATCCTCCAACATAATAACATGGAGTATAAAAGAAATGACATAAAAGAGATTACTTGAAAGAGGTCGGATCCCTTACCTTAAAATGTAACGCTTAAACCTCAAAGGTTGGGACCTTGAGGGCTTGGGGGCACCTTGGGAGGACTCCTTGGGAGGTAATGAGACCATAAATTCGTTGGGAATGAGTGGGGAGTAGAATGGATGAGAGGAGGGCTTGGTATTTATAGGGAAAGTGAGGGGACAAGGCATTAATGGCCAAGGGACACCTCACATGTGCTTTTCTCAAACCCATGTGCTCTCCCTTGTCATTTATCATGGAGTTAGGCCACATGGGTCCCCTAAAACAATAATTCATCACCCTTGGCCGGCCAACCCTGAAAAGATCTCATGACATCATCATGACACCGTTATGATGTCATTAAACATACCGAAACCCTAAAACTGTATTTTTACTATTCACTGAAAATTCAACTTTCTCAGAAAAATCCCAAAATTTCACATTAACCAAATATCAATGCTCTGATTTCAAAAATGAAATCCATTTTATAAAAATAATTTTTTAAATATTTTTAATTTAATTTTTAAATAAAAACACTATTCATCGAAAATTCATTTTTTCAGAAAAAACCCCGAAAATTACCATAACATAATATCGATGCTCTGAGTTCAAAAATAAATACATTTTTAAAAAAATAATTTTCTAATTATTTTTAATTAAATTTTTTATTAAAAAACACTATTCACCCGAAAAAACTAATACTTGAATAATAATTAATGAAACCGTTATTTAACTATTTTATTGAATCACATTACTTAATCAAGGTGCCTAGATTATTTTATAACTTTCTTTAAGTGAGATTACTAATCCATTTTGTCATATTACTAATTCTAATCATAAAATCACTATTCATAATTTACTATTCATCAAAAATCAAGTTGATCTTATTAGACTCTAAATTTAGTACTGAACATAATTGCAGAAGACCATTTTTTGAAAATCATTACACATTTTTAATTATTTAGGGTTTACATAAACATATTTAAAATATCCTTTTTTCTAAAATTCATCAAAAATATGCATACTATATTTATCCGGTCATTTCAAAATTCATAAACTTCATCATAAGAAGAAATCCCAATTTTTATTTAAAACAAGGATTACACAAGGTAGTTACGATCTCGTTACATAACCCCTTATAATACCAGCATAGGACCTAAGAGTAAGGTGTGCTAGGGTGATAGAAGCTTGGGGCGGCTCAGTCAACATTGCCCGAGTAGTAATTTCTATCAGTTTGAACTTCTCACGAAGGCGATTCCGTTCCAGCTTCACATGATGAAGTTCGGCTTGGATTTGATCCAGAGCAAAGCCCAGTGGTGCTACCTCCTTCCCAAGCTCTGTTAGATGGGCTTCTATCGGTCCAAGACTACTAGGTGAGGCCATCGAATCTTCTTTCTATAATAATTAACCAAGATTACTTATATTTAGAGACAAAAATCAAAACATTTTGTTCACAGCGGTCATATTGACCGATGGTTATATAATAGTCAAAACCCACTGATCTCATTTTAATTATAATCTTGTTTATCAAATAAAACATTTTTTTTGAGTATAACAATAACACATAAAATTGGGAAACAAAATTTATTTAAAAATTTCGGGTCGTTACAATCTTCCCCCCTTAAGAAATTGCGTCCTCGCAATTTTAAAATTGGGTTTTGAAATTTCATTGAAAGTCCCACATTGGAAAAGGAGTCAGTAAAACTATTACTTTAAAATAAAGAAAGGGAAGTACAAAGGTCACCCGAGTTAACCCACACTAGGGTTCCATGTAGGAAAACATGGACATGGAGGAGAAAACAAAGGGTCAAGTTCTGAGGGAGAGTTATAGAGAACATGATTAGGAGAAAGTTAACCATGAGAAAATCCCAAACTTATGATGTGTGTAAACGGTCTTTGATTACCTAGTAGGAAACGTAAACCAACAACATTTTTGTTTTACGTTTCTTTTCATAATTTTGAGGATTTCATTTACTACATAGAACAAAAACATAAGAAAATATACCTACCTTCAAGTAGAGTTTCATCCTTTAACAAGTCTCTACCAACACTAATGTTTTCTCCAAATGATGAGAATTCAAAAACACTTGGTCTCATAAAAGCACAAGAATCATCTTCTATAGAATCACATAATCTACAAAAGATTAACTATCTATTTCTTCTATCTTTAAACATTATCCCAAAAACAGAAAGGTTAAGGTAAAACAACTCTTCAAAAAGAAAGAATCCCATAGGAATGGAAACTACTTTTAAATCATCAAAGTTCCATGGTACTACCCAAATTTCATCATAGACCATTCCATAAATAACGGTCCTTAAAATTCCTCAAAACAAACCAAACTAAGATTGAAACCCAAATACAATAAGTATTTGATAACACAGTATTCCAAAACAACTTCATTGTTCATCTCCAGACAACATTGACCACTCCTAACATCTTATAAAAAAAATAGCTAACCTAAACATATTTTACCCAAGATAGGTTAGTCATTCCCATAAGTAACCTAAATTACTATAAGTTCACCTTAAATTCGTCGATTCTTCAAAATATAAGTCAACCTTACTCGTCAATGAAAATACCGTAGTAATCTATTTACCTCGATCAAATATGGTTCCCAAAATAATGAACGTCTTCCAAAATAATAATCATATTTTAATCCCCTAATCATCCCTGTCATATTAATACGAAAATCGTCGCATTTCCTATCACATTGGTTGTCGGAACATGTTCTTCCATTTCCCACCATTAACTAAGAAGAGAAAGCATAATTAGGGGCTTAAGTACTTAGCTAATAATCATGAAAAGGAACTGAAAGCATATAAGGATAACTTGTATATGAAAGGTATACCCTAACTTGTGATCTCATAGGTTCCCATCTAGGTTATGAATGATCATATATTCTTATGTGAACCTTTATTTTATTTTATCTTTGTTCCTTTAACAATGGTTCATACCAAGCTTATGAATTTACCAAAGCATATCCCCCGGGAGTGTCGTAACCAAGAGTGCAGCAAGGCCCGTTGTCGTGTACCAGTTCCCGTTCGAGTCTAGCTCAAAGCGGTGTTTTCGGGTTTTACCCCTATGTACATCTGTGCCAGATCCACCTCTACCTGCTCGTATCCAGACAGGGATGTATTTACTTGGCAACCCCTTACTCAATACTCACCAAAATACCAGGAAGATTTCCTATATTAAACTTTTCTATAGGGTTCCTCCTAGAGTTTTCATATCCTAATTTCCACAAATAACTAAACCATCCTTTGATACCAACTATAGCGTCCCGTCTTTTTATAACATAACTTTTCATTCCATTACACGGAACTGAGGATCTTTAAGGTTTAGTGTCTTGGAAACAAGGAACATAAAACATGAAACAAAAAAAACATTCTTCTTAAACACTTGAAAGGCTTCTCCTCATGTTCACCCTAGGCTCATTACTGCATCCCATAACCTGGGGACATACATCAAAAGGAAGGGTGAGCAGAAGGCCCATCAAGGGAAACAAGTGAAACATTTTACATATGAACTTGAGATACATCAATAAAGTCATGAAAAGAACTTTAAGGCATGAAAATGAAATCATGCGGCATATCATAATAAAAATAAAACTTTTTCATAACTTGAAGATGTGGCTACATCATTTAACATATACAATCATGAACATATCACCAAGGTCCATCCCCAAGGTGTCATTTTAAAATTACCAAGGTTATTCACCAAGGTATCGTGAAAATTGTAATCTCTAGTGGTTACATCATTACCCAATGCATTGGAGCGCTATCAGGGCGCACCCTTAAATTTGTCTTTATTATCATGTGATCCACATATATCATCATCAAACATTTCATAAATAACCCATATAGCATAAAGGAAATGGGTTTCATTTCATAATCATAACTTTTTAAAAACTGCTTTAAAGACATGATCTTTATATCACTTTAAAACCCACAGAAAAGGAAGGTGGGTCTCATGTATGTAAATCCCAGAATTTAAAATAGAACATTTTGGTATATATGTGAATACCCATTTAGAAGAAATATCTTTGAGTATTCACTTAATAAAATAAAAGAACTTTAGAAAAAAGAGATAGACATTTTGAGACAGAAATTATGCAGCATAACGGCAATGTTCCAAGGTTTTAGAAGACATTAAAATAGAGGTAAAATGGGTCAAACATTCATAAATGACCCATAAAATAGTACATGGACAGAATAAGAAGGATAAATGATCCTGGTAATGAAATTTCAAGGACATACCATTTGAAATGAAAAACATGGAAGGAAGAAAAAAATTAGATTTCTCTTATGAAAGTTCGGCAGCCTAACAGCGTTACTTAAACATCAACAAAAATGATTTGAAAAGATCAAATAGGGTCTCTCATCATGTGAACATAAGAGTTCAGTATGATAGATATAGAGATAATTCCACAAAATAACAAAAAGGAACTTGAAAGAATTGACATGAAAGTAGAACTTCAAAACGAGAAGGGTGAAGAACCACTTAAAAATTCGGCAGCCTAACGGCGCCACTTAAAACTTCAAAATACTGAATTGAAGCGATCAAATGGGGTATCTCATCATATGAACATAAGATTCCATTATGATTTATATAGAGATCATACCCCAATATAACAAAAAGGAACTTGAAATAATTGACATGAAAGTAGAACTTCAAAACGAGAAGGGTGAAGAACCATTTAAAAATTCGGCAGCCTAACGGCGCCACTTAAAACTTCAAAATACTGAATTTAAGAGATCAAATGGGGTCTCTCATAATATGATCATAAAATATCAGTATGATAGTTTATAGATCATACCCCAACATAATAAAAAGGAGCATGAAAGACTTGAATGAAAATAGAACTTGAAAACGAGGAAGTTGAAAGAATCCCTTAAAATTTTGGCAGCCTAACGGCGCCACTTAAACATTCTTAAAACGAATTGATGAGAGCAAGGGGGGATCTCTCATCATATGAACATGAAATAGGCAGTAGGATTAATATAAAAGAACATCCTCCAACATAATAACATGGAGTATAAAAGAAATGACATAAAAGAGATTACTTGAAAGAGGTCAGATCCCTTACCTTAAAATGTAACGCTTAAACCTCAAAGGTTGGGACCTTGAGGGCTTGGGGGCACCTTGGGAGGACTCCTTGGGAGGTAATGAGACCAGAAATTCTTTGGGAATGAGTGGGGAGTCGAATGGATGAGAGGAGGTCTTGGTATTTATAGGGGAAGTGAGGGGACAAGGCATTAATGGCCAAGGGACACCTCACATGTGCTTTTCTCAAACCCATGTGCTCTCCCTTGTCATTTATCATGGAGTTAGGCCACATGGGGCCCCCAAAACAATAATTCATCACCCTTGGCCGGCCAACCCTCAAAAGATCTCATGACATCATCATGACACCGTTATGATGTCATTAAACATACTGAAACCCTAAAACTGTATTTTTACTATTCACTGAAAATTCAACTTTCTCAGAAAAATCCCAAAATTTCACATTAACCAAATATCAATGCTCTGATTTCAAAAATGAAATCCATTTTATAAAAATAATTTTGTAAATATTTTTAATTTAATTTTTAAATAAAAACACTATTCATCGAAAATTCATTTTTTCAGAAAAAACCCCAAAAATTACCATAACATAATATCGATGCTCTAAGTTCAAAAATAAAGTCATTTTTATAAAAATAATTTTCTAATTATTTTTAATTAAATTTTTAATTAAAAAACACTATTCACCCGAAAAAACTAATACTTGAATAATAATTAATGAAACCGTTATTTAACTATTTTATTGAATCAAATTACTTAATCAAGGTGCCTAGATTATTTTAAAACTTTCTTTAAGTGAGATTACTAATCCATTTGGTCATATTACTAATCCTAATCATAAAATCACTATTCATAATTTACTATTCATCAAAAATCAAGTTGATCTTATTAGACTCTAAATTTAGTACTGAACATAATTGCAGAAGACTATTTTTTAAAAATCATTACACATTTTTAATTATTTAGGGTTTACATAAACATATTTAAAATATCCTTTTTTCTAAAATTCATCAAAAATATGCATACTATATTTATCCGGTCATTTCAAAATTCATAAACTTCATCATAAGAAGAAATCCCAATTTTTATTTAAAATAAGGATTACACGAGGTAGTTACGTTCTCGTTACATAACCCCTTATAATACCAGCATAGGACCTAAGAGTAAGGTGTGCTAGGGTGATAGAAGCTTGGGGCGGCTCAGTCAACATTTCCCGAGCAGTAATTTCTATCAGTTTGAACTTCTCACGAAGGCGATTCCGTTCCAGCTTCACATGATGAAGTTCGGCTTGGATTTGATCCAGAGCAAATCCCAGTGGTGCTACCTCCTTCCCAAGCTCTGTTAGATGGGCTTCTATCGGTCCAAGACTACTAGGTGAGGCCATCGAATCTTCTTTCTATAATAATTAACCAAGATTACTTATATTTAGAGACAAAAATCAAAACATTTTGTTCACAGCGGTCATATTGACCGATGGTTATATAATAGTCAAAACCCACTGATCTCATTTTAATTATAATCATGTTTATCAAATAAAACATTTTTGTTGAGTATAACAATAACACATAAAATTGGGAAACAAAATTTATTTAAAAATTTTGGGTCGTTACAGTATTCTGGCCCACTTACTTTTCCGCACTCATTGTTGTACTCAGTTTTTACTTAGTGTTTACTTCTACTGCTTGCTTTCTCTGTGGTGTTTGTTTACTTTACAAAGGCAATGACTTCCCTTTTTACCGTGATTTACACCTTGGTGCTAGTCTCCAGCCCCTGGCCTATGGAAGGCGGGCTTGGGGTAGTCACAGCACGGACCCCGAGGACGGGTCATGAGATAAATAATAAATATAAGTTTATTATAAATATATTAAATAACAATTATTATATAAATAATACCACAAATTATTTACTTATGAACTTTTAATACTGATTTATTAACAATTCCATGATAAAGTCGTGTTTCGTGCAATAATTTCTTTGTTTTCCATATATGTTTTTATTTTATATTTTTAGTCCTCATTATTTTATCATGGTTCCCTAATATCCAGAATTTTAACAATGATATTATATCATATATAATAATAATAATATATGTGTTAATATTAATCTATAAACCCTATAGATATAAAATTAAATACATCATTCATTAAGAAGGTATGTCGTGCATGCGCAAGAACATTGTTTCCATTTCCTAGGTGGATTAAAATAAATAATTATAAATAATATAAAACCAACCTAGAATCATTTTAATGTCATATATATAACATATTTTCATTAAAACCATCGTTATTAATGTCCATGTAATGTGTTAATAAATGACATTTCTTTGTGAGGTAGTAGTCTACAATACACACGAGCAATGTTACCATATTATTGTAGAATGGAAATTATGAAGTTATATATAATATAATAGTTTAAAAATATAATAATTTCATATATTTCATATAAAAACATTTAATCTGTAATTATATCTATATGTGAGAGGTGGTGATATAAAATGAATAACATCAATTCGCGATGCGGTAAGCCGTCATACACACGAATGACAATTTTGTATCTATTTCCATTAAACAAGAGAAGGGTATAGATTATTCCAATAACATAGTAAATTCTAAGTATATTTATGATAATTAGGATATTATATATGCATTTTTTAATAATAATTGAAGGAGGTTAAGGATGAGAAAAAATAAAATGCTTGATTATAGATATTACCTCTTATTTAGACATCTTCTTTGGGTTTGCACCAAAAGGATTCTTAGGTTGTCTTTGTGACAAAATTAAGGCTTATATGATAAGAGGATGTAATTAATGAATTAATTTGGTAATTAATTGGTATTAAAAAATAGATTCTTAAAGTGTTAATATGAGAGGATAGGGGTGGCCTTTTATAAGTGAGCTGAGTGGCACGCTTGTAATTTTTTAAATGAAAAATGTGTGCCCCCATTTTTCAGATGCCAAAAGGCTCAAAAAAGTAAATTCCAAAAAATAGAAGATAAAAGGTGGAAATATTCAAAAAAAAATGTTTTATACAATTTTTGTTTAATTTTTAACCATTATCATTTTATTTTGTCCCCCTAGTAAACAAATTTTCACCTTAGTCACATTAAATAATTTTAATGGTTTTTATTATTCAATATAGTAAAAAATCAAGTTGACCTTATTATATAATATTATAATTAAACATTAAAGAAAATTTAATATATAATTTAAATCATAAATATTTATCCAATACATCTATATTACCATCCATTTGAAACGAAAATCAAAAATGAATTACATCGCTTCATGGAGGTGGTGGTCCACACTTGCGCAGAAACGACGTTAATGTTTTCAAACATACTTGAAGGTAAAAATGTAGATATTATATCATCATTGTAGAGGCATTATTATGTCATAAATCTTATATATAATCACTAAACACATCATAAAACCCGTCTATAAAAGATAGTGATGAAAAATGAATTTTATTGTTATGCGAAAATGGTAAGTCATACATGCGCACAAGTGATACTTTCACTTCTCATTCGATGGGAAAGATGGTGGATAATGGTTTTTTCATAATCATAATAAATTAAAATATATTTAATATACATAATATATATTTTTATTATAAATATAATATTTTTTAAGAAAAAAAATAAGATATTAAAAAAATAAAGTGATCTATTATGGCGATTACCTCTTCTTTGATATAACTCATTTAGATCTCATATTAAGGATCCTAGGGTTTATCTTTTGGGAATAAGAAAAAATAAATAATTAGTATAATGATGTTTATAATATAATTTCATTGGAAATTTCTGATCTAGAAGGCTCAATGTGGTGTAAATAATAGAAGGGAGGGTATCATTTTAAATGTGAGGTGGAGGCACTCTTCGAATTTCTTAAGAGATTAAAATATAATAAAATAATTCTCAATAAAAATTCATCCAAAATGGATATATATTATTATATAATGTAGGATATGGTTCAAAATATCAATAAAAGATAAATTTTTTACCTATTTATGTGGTATTTTAATCCTTGTCTTTTAGTTTAACCCCTTAGTTGACATATTTTAACTTTAATTGTAGTAATGATTTTTTCTCTATTAAAGGGTTGTAATTTTATTAATACGGTTAATTTTTCCTTAAAAATGTACAAGGGAAGAAATTTTATTCTATATATTATCCACCATGTACTCTTTGAATATATTTTTTAAAATTTTAAATAATTTATTAAAAAATAATTAATAAAATATCATTAATGTCATATTTTGATACTATTAATTTAATATAAACTTAAAGATGATATTAAAAATATTTAATAATAACATATTCACTTAAAACATCCTTAATATTACATATTCAACTAAAAAATTCATAAAACATAATAATTCATCAAAATTATAATATGTTTAATATTTTTAAAATCATTTCTTTTATTTCTCTATTAGTTAAATATATATAATATTGATGCTGCATAGGAATTTAAGGTGTGTATTTCATTACAAAAAGTATTAAATAAATTACCTTGATAATGAAAAATCATTTATCTTTCAAATTAATTTTTATTACTGAATATAAATTCTTTTTTGTCTATGTAAAAATTATACATATAATTAAAAAAATGGAATGACATTTTTTACTTTTCCTACATAAAATATTATAATGGTTAAAATCATGTAAAATGATTTAAAATGTCATATATTCTAAATTATTAAGATTATGGATGAAATATAATCATCAAATAAAATTAAATTAAGCATTTGGGTTATTTATTAGTCTTTATCACACTATTTTTACCATTAATTAACCCATTTTACCTTTTCTATGGTCAAAAAATTTATTATGAATATTATTCATAATGAATAAAAATAAAAGTGAAATATTTAAAAAATATGTAACAACATATTCTAAGACTATAATCCATTTTTAAATATTCAATTCATAAATGTGACAGAATTTATTTTAAAATTAAACCCTCAAAACATGATGAAACTTTGTTCTTCAGAAAACATTAATTTTTAAGTATAAAAATGTCTTCTACCAAATTAATCCTTAAAATTGATTCCATTTAATTTTATAGGATTATTCATATTATAAGATAACTAATTTTTACCTTAAACCATTTTAAAATAAAAAATTAACTTTGTAAATTCTTGAAATAAAATATAGTTTTTAATATAATCCTTTATTTTTCACTATTCAGTGGAAAATTAATCTTTTTATAAAAATCCCAAATATATCACTATAAAATTCTCTTAAAATGGTAATTTCAAAAAATTTATCATTTTTACAAAAAAAATTCTAAAATTTCAATAATTTTTTTATAATATTCTCTCACAAATAGAAATAAACCCAATTTTTGACGGAAATATGTTTTTGGAGAAAAAATTACAATACATAAAGATTAGTTCTTATTTATATATAACTAATCATTAAATTTGGATTTATTCATAAATTGATATATATTTCATAATTTTTTTATTTATATTTTCACCCTTTAAATCAATAGCTAGGTTATAATGATCATATCTAAATAATAATATTTTGTGGTTCCTTTAAGATTGGTATTACATAGAATTGAATATATTACATAAATTAAATTAAATTGAATAAATATTTCATAAAATATTATGGTGTAACATTTAACCATGTATCCTTCAGGTTTTATTAATTTGGTTTCAATCTAGTTTGTGTTGTTTCATCCTGGTGATGTTTGTTGTGTCATTATGTTTTTGGGGTTATTTGAAAATAAAAGAAGGTAAATCAAGTCCTTCATAGTGAATATTCAAAATATATCCATTATTTTGTGTGGATCCATATTATATTTTTATTATCCTTGTTTATAATAATTTTTAAAATTATTCACATCAGGATTTAGAAGATATGTTGTCATGATTTTCGTTGAAGAATCATGTTTCACCATGACACTCTATGCCACACCATGATTTTTTAAATTCATGTTTTTAAATATAAATTCAAGTATTCTATTGGTTTTTATTTTTTCCCTTCATCTTCTCAAAACATAAGTGACCTTGATACATTTTTTTTATTATTTATCAACTATGTTGGATCTAAATCCCACTACCACATGTGATCGAGCTGCTTGTGAATATAAGGTCATATTTCTCTCTTTATTTTATATTGTTTCATATTAGTTTCTCTATATAAGGTTATGTAAATGGTTTTTTATTAGATTTTGTGGATTTTTCATAGAGGTATAATTTAGAATTTAGGTTTTATAGTTTTTTGAACAGTTTTTATATGACTATTGGAATTTTTACATTGGTTTTCTTCTCTTTTTTCAGTGTCTGTTTTGGAAGCTTCATTTAAGCTGGGGGATTATAAATCACTCAAGGTGATTTTTTCTTAATGTAGAACTTTTATTATTTAATTCTTCATTTGTCAAATAGTTTTAATTAAGTAAATTAATATGATAACTAGTTGAGGAATTGGATTTGGGAAAGTGATGCAGTCATTTATTATATACTTTTTATTTTTATTTTTCCTATATGAATTATTAATGTGTTGAACATTTTGAAATGTTCTATGATGCTTTTAAAATTTTTTCACAAGTTGTAATTGGTTAAAAACATAAATATGAAAATGATAATAATAATGTTAATTTGGAAAAATATCATATTATATGGTATAAACAATTTAATAAGTGTTGATGCATTAAAAAATGAATTGGTTTTTTATTTATTTACTATTGTTGTTGAGGTTGTTTTTTTATGATTGGTTTTTTGGTAGAGAAAGGGTTTATTATATATTTTTTTGTGATGGATGTTGATGTGGTTATAGTAGGATATTATGGTTGTTATTTTTTAATTTGTAAAGGTGATGTTGTGGTTATTAATGTGGTTGTTGGTATATTGTTATAAAGGAATTATTGTGGTTAGTATGACGTATTTTCATAGGAATGTTGCGTAATTATTTGAATGAATGAGTTGAAGATAATAAATTAAGTATATTAATTAAAATTATAAATGAGAAAGTAGAAATAGTTATGTAGAATTATATTGGTTTTAATATTTAATGATTAATGAATAAAATGTGTCTATAAATAAAATAAAGTGAAGGATAATGACATAATATAAAATTTTATGTAGATGTTTCTTATGTGGAATAATTGATTATTTGTTTTTTTTATTTAATGTTAATAGTGATCATTGGTATTTTTATAGAAAAAAATGGTATGGTGATGAGGTGCAGCTATAGAGGTGTTTTATTAGAGATTAGATCCTCAGTATAGGTATGTGTGTTATATTATATTCATTATAGTTCTTGTAATTTCTTACATACCACTATCTGAGTCAGGTAACGTGATTAGAAACCATAAGAGGTTTGGATTTCAAAGTGTTTTCCCCAATATCCATGATATTTGTTATATGGATTGATGACTACTATACCGTCCACACTCTCTCTTAGACATGGTATAGGCAATTATGTCATGATGTTATAGTAATTTTGAAGTTTTTTGGATATTAATTTTTATGAATTAGTGTTATTTAAGTGTTGTATATGGATATGGTTATGTAGTATAGACTATGACGTGATTATGTGGTGTTTGGTTATGTGGGAATGGAAGGGGTGGGAGCATAAAGATGTATTCCATTAGTGTTTGAATGAAACTAGTTCATGGGGACATGGATGTGAGTTACATTTTGATATAGTATCTTAATATTGTATTTTAATCTTATATATAATTTTTTTCTATGATTCTTTGTGAGGATAGGATGATAGTGGATAGGATTTAGTAATGAATTTATTTCATTGTTTATTCTTTGATGTATTAGTTTTATTCTTTGATGTATTATTTTTATTCTTTCATATATTCATAAGATATTTTTAGAAGGATTTTATTATGTATTCTGCTCACCACTATATTCTATATCTAGTATTTAGATATTTTTAGATTTTAGTTAGTGATATGGAAAGACCTTTCTAGTTTGTGGTTATAAATGGAGTTTAACTCACAATCATTTGATTTGTTTTATTTCTGATATTGTTTCTTCTTTATGTATGACATTATATCCATTGTGAGATCATGGTTTTATTTTATTTCATTTTTTATTATATTTTTCATTTTATTGGTGGTTGTTACTCCTTTGTTACACAAATTTAGAAGGGTAATTCCTAACATATATTTGTTTTATACCTTTTTTCTTTTCTCCAACCCATATCATATTAGTGGAAGACTTTGTGGGTCACACCTAACTTTATTACTATTCTAGTAGGAGTTCAATAAGGTTCTAGTCATGGAATACGATCTCTCAAAAAACTGTAACAAAAAAATATAAATGTGATTTGGTTACCTAACACTTAGGGTTGGTTTTTTCCAGAATGATTTAAACAAGATAATCCATCAGAACCCTACTATGGTAGAACGTTTCTGGTTGAATGATCAAAATTTTTACTACTGATTTATTTGGATGTATTCTAACACTTTTTGTATTAACTGGTTATTAATATCTCACCATATTTTCTCATGGATTCATGATTCTAATGATTTAGTTTTTAATATGAATTCGTTACATAAATATAATAAGATCAATCCATAAAAATGTATAACTCCTTAAACAACTCTTAACATGTTTTATTATTATAAATTAAAAGATAATTATATTCACACATTTACAAATGCATAACATTTATAAGGTACATGAAACCCTTTTTTTAAAGACATATAATCATATAGAATCAAAATCCCTACAAGAGTAAGAAGAGTGTGACAGAAATATGACATCCATTTTTCTAGATAGTGCATAATCCCCCAAGTTAGTGAGCATTCCAACCCCAAGGTTCAATAATCAAGGGAGGCCTTAATTACATGATAACTAGAACCCCTAATATGTATAACTAAAATTAACATAGAAATACAATATCATGACTCATGAATAAGTAAAATACAAGGTAGATGATAAATAAATTTATTATCATACCTAGCATGCTCCTTAAATGATTTTATGGTAATTTATAGAATCAATTTAAACACATTTAAACTAAATCATACATAAAGACATAATACAAACAGTTTATATCTATGAATAAATAAAGGGGTATTAGTAAATAAATTAATATTTTATAAATTTATACATGAGATAAACATTTATAAACAATTCATAAATAATATAATTATAATTTTTTTTAATTGGATAATTATCATGGAAATTTAATAAATAAAATAATATAAACACTTTGTATTTATTTATAATGTGAATTCATTCATATTATCATTTTCTATGAAATTTATTTAAATATATGATATTTAATTGAAATATAAACATTTTATGTTTAATATAAACAATTCATATATATTATGTAAATAATTTACATTATAAAAATATCACAAAGTTAATATTACTTTAATATTTATCATATCAATTATTAAAACAATTTTTTGTATCATTTAAATAATTTCATAAAGAAGGTCTTTAATTCAATCATTTTAAACTAATAATCATGAAAAATGTATAATTTAAATATAAAATATTTAATATTTTTCATTATTTTTTAATTTATAATAACTTTATATATTACCATTAATTTTCTACTAAAACCTTTTATATAATAATTAAAATATATGTAAAATATATTAGTGGTATTTAATATAAATAATTATGATTAAATAGTTTTATTTATTATTATTTTTAACAAAATTTTGTAATTAATTATAAACATTAAAAATTAATTAATTTTTCAACACATTATAAATTAATTAAATATCCCAAAACACCATTTTTTATAATTCATCAAGAATTTAAAAATTATCTAACTCACCATCAAATTGAAAAATTATAAAATAAAAAGTTTCGTTATTTCATATTTTATGATAAATTATATAGCATAAATCATGCTTAAATCATATCTCTATATCAAGATTTATGATAGGAGGTCTATAATGCATGACATCTTCTTTAGTGGTGTTAATCATATTTTACGATATGTATCAATATCATAAAGGTGATATGATGCATTTCCTCTCACTACATAGAATAGTGTAATATATGTTTTTATAACCTATGATTAGACTATTTCATATGTTTTGATATGATGAAACTAAATAATTTATCTTATTTCATATATAGTGAAGGGATATATCATGCAATATGATCCTATAGTACCATACAATATAACTTTTCATATTATAATCCACGCCTAAAAATATATATCATAATTAATGGTAAAGAAAATTATTTCTATTTATCTTTATTTAAAAATGATTTCATGAATCAATTCAAGCATGAAACTAGTTTGATACCGCTGATTAGTTTATTAGGATCCAATAACACTTATTCAACCAATGAAATACATAAAAAATTTAAACCATGATCTCCCATGGTTTGAAACTAAAACTAGTCATAAAACTAAAATAATGAAATTTTTTTACATTGAATATGTTTGATAACCCTATTTATAATCACATACTTGATGATTATCACTTAGATCCAGACAAGGGGATCCTTCCCCCTTGTATATCCATAGGTTGATAAATTTTCCAACATTTGGGTAGGATTATTATTTTTACCAACATATGTTAGTACCTCAGGTTTAAATTATGAAATAGAAGATTTATTTGTCATTGGAATAATCTAATGAAGATCCACATAGATCAGAAACTATATTCATAATATCAATATTATTTATATATATCCCACAAGGACTCTTTGAGATCCCACATTCATATACATAAACATTTCAAAAATGTATGATTAATGACATTCAGTTACTAGACTTTTGTAACCATTCATCCATACATGCATATAACACTTAAATGTAACTTTTATTTTCCTGATTATTTCATCATATGAAACATAGATAATAATGATAGATTACCTGGAATAAAACCATCATTTTATTTTAATACCATTAATCACAACATAATATATATATATATAAACACTTGTGATATTTCTATATTGTACAATATATAATTAATAAAGGCATTGGTGTTGTATCCATAAACCAAACATTAAAATATATCAAATAAAAGAATATTATATTCCATATTTTCAT